>OU015678.1:1426250-2852500 GCA_907165275.2 Zygaena filipendulae | reverse complement strand
TGATTTGACATGATATGTAACATGTTTTTGACAAATTTATGAATGAAAATGATTTTTATTATTTTTCCTGTAAAATTTAAATCTTGATATTATCGGTTTGTTTGCTAGTGGCGTCGAGACGGTTTGCAAGATTTATGTAAAGTGCTGACAACTTTCAAACAAACATTGCAACTATAAAACTTGTAAAAGTGAGATAAAATTTAGGTCGTTGTAGACGATTTTAATGATCGAGATTGTATTTTAAACTAGTGCAATTATTATTTTAAATTTAAAAATTGCAGCTCTATGATAGTTAGACGAAGTAACAATTAAATAAATTAATCCAAGAATAAAACGCAAGAGTGATATATTCTATTTTGAAAAAATATAAAAACAAAAGGAAAATATAATCCTAAAACATAAAAAAAAATAAAGAGTATGAAAAAGTCGTTTTACAAGCTAACTTCACGCCCCTCTATCATATTCAACCTACGTATTCAATTAAAATACAGCATATTTTATATCTACGCGTCCGCCGACTCGTTCAGTAAGCGGCTGATTTGCAGCGAAATGCAGTACGTCATACCATCGATAAAACATATTTTATTACCTACTACACTAGTATGTCATATGTTATTCGGTAGTACGTCATACCTACAGTTTCCACGCCGCTCATACTGAGTGTTGTGTAAACAAACTTACTGTAGGAAAAGGTTCCAGATTCACTATTAAAAATGTCAAACTCGTTGAAACGCAGAACGCTGTGTTGCGTTGAAAATGCAGAGGCTATTTCTAATGCAGGTCTCTTGAGGTCGTTAACCCTTTCACCTTATACTTACTATCGACATTATAAGTATAGTTAGACAAACATATGTAACTTTAGTTTGAAGACATAATATTATAAAAACATTACACTTAGGTACTCAAATTAATATTCTTAACGATATTATAGTAGTTTTCATACTAAAATATGCAATAAATCTCACGTAATAATAAATTTAATATCAATAATTCTGGTAATTTAATTTTTTACGAGAAAGTTGCAAATAAGTAAAAGTTAGAGACTCTATATTATGTCGGAGTTACTGAAAAATTTCTTAATTTTGTTGTTTCCAACATAATATTGGCGTGTTACTTAAATATTAGGAACAAAAGGGTAAAATCTTTTAAAAAATAGATAGGCTTTTAAATTTAGTTAAAGTTTTAGATTTAGTTAAGATTTGGGGATCGAAAAATCAAAACTTCTCAATTACAGTTAGTTTCTTCTTCTTCTTTCTTCTTCATATAGAGTTAAATTACTGTAAACCCTTGACATAATTCATAGAATTGCAATAAATTTTGTTCAAGTATTAAAAAACCGATGAAAAACTTGGGTTTTAATAAGTAAATAAAACATCGCCAGGTATGTCATTGTATCAGGCAAAAAACGGTGTGTCTAGTAGAGTTGTATTGAACGTACACAATTTCATTGACATCTCAAAACAACAAATAAACAAATCACCAAAGTACCTACTATCTTAGGCTCTACCATACTTTTGCCTTATTTTAAACTTTTAAAAAAGTATAACTAAGTAGATACCATCTATACAATCTACTTTTAATTTTACAAAATATAGGAACATGCACTTGATACTCACTCAGAGGAGACAATTGCGAAATTAAATCCATTTTCACGATATCAATAATTTGATGCTTATAAATATTAATGTTTTCGTTTTCACTTTAAATGGACTTTTCAGTCTGTCACCCATTTCTTTTACACTATATTTTTATAACAGCACTCCCGGTGACGTTGGATATTGTAACTTTATATTGATCCATAATTTAATTAGATTATTATGCTATGATAACATGAATCAGTGTCACACATTTTCCGTTTTGCAATGATTACAATGATACAATAGGCGAAACGCAAGCTGGGTACCTATCTCAGCATCATTCACCCTAAATACGATGTCGCCCAGTCTCACATTTATCACGACAAAACCACAGTCAGAAATTCCTATATCGAGACGTCACTAACTCCACACAGCTTTGGGGTACAGTGAAGGAAATTACCGTGCTCTATACGAAATATTTCTAACAAAAACACGTTTAAATTCGATAAAAAATAAACACGACACGAATCAAAACACGTACACTGGCGAAACTGCTATCCATCACTAACAGGCTTTTTTGTCTCGTTCTCTCACTTGGGATCAAGTTGTTTATTAGGAGATTTGACCACGTGACCGATTATGTTGTAAAAGTACCAGCGCTCAATAAGAGATGGCAGCACATGAACCCAGATGCTACGATAAACCCGCGAGATCTAATTAAATTCTTTTGCAATATACGATTTGTTGACGCTTGGCTGAGCCTTTGTCTAAATTGTACTTTAGTAAAAAAAAAAAAAAAATGTGGATCTGTGTTCGTTGATCTATGTAATGTCATACCAAATTGATTCGTCATTACGCATTGTTAAAAAAAATACAAACTGATTTAAAATAAAGAATTTGTTCGCATTACTTAACAAAACCACATCAAAACATTGGTCCTTCAGAGCCGCATAAAGAAAAGAAGACCAGCAGCAGAAAGAAAGATCCGATCAGTAAGGTCAGAGTTTCCTTCACATATCATATCCTAATAAATTTCCTATTCCTATTCGTTTGTGTTAATATTGTGGTTAACTCTTAATGTGTGTACCCTCTTGTATCTCTGTAAGCCCCAAAAATGAGTGAAACAGAAGAGAAAGGAATAAAGACTAGGTCTCAACAAAAAATAAATCCTCGGTTAGTCAGTATTACCGACTTGACTAAAAAAAGAGTCGCGTTACGGGGAAGATTGTCGTTATTCGAAAATTTTATTGCTAAGTTAGAGGCTCCAATAACTTCAAGTCACAAAATAGAAGTAGATTTGCGGGTTAAGACAATTTTGACTCTGTACAATGAGTTTGAGGATGTACAAAGCAAAATTGAGGAGGAGTCCTCGGACTCAGAACTGGCAACACAATTGGGGGAGAGAGAAGCATTTGAGGAACGGTATTATAAAGCATTAAGTATAGCAAAGGGATACATAGATGAGGAAACCGGTGACAAGTTTCATACATCAAATATATCAAAAAAGCCATTAGGTATTAAGTTGCCAGAAATTAAGTTACCTGCCTTTGACGGTTCTTATGATCATTGGTTGGAGTTTAAGAATTCATATTTAACTATGATACATAATCGCACTGATCTTGATCCAATTCAAAAATTTCATTATTTAAAATCTTCTGTGAGTGGAACTGCTGCTCAGGTGATAAGTGCATTAGAGTTCACTACTCAGAACTATTCTCATGCTTGGGAACTTTTAGAAAATAGATTTAATAATTACAGGTTATTATTGCACAATCACATAAAATCATTATTTAACGTTCCACCTGTTCGGCAAGAATCCCCAACACAATTAAGAAAACTCATTGATGGTGTATACCGTGACTTAAGGGCTTTAAAATCATTGGGTGAGCCTACAGATTCATGGGATACATTAATAATTTACTTAATAGTGTCAAAATTAGATTCCACAACAGAACGGGACTGGGAGCAACACTTAGGGTCTATTAGTGATACAGTAGACAAACAAACTACCAAACATGTTGTGAGATTGGAAGATCTACTAAAATTTCTCAGTAACAAGGCAGACATGTTGGACATGGTTATAATTAATGTGAAAAATACACAACAAAATAAGTTTTCTAATGAAAACAAGAAACAGTCAACTCATCATAAACAAAATAATTCATCTCACAGCTATGTAGTTACACAGCCAACTAAGCATATGTCTAACGTTAAGCCGAGCACACAAGGTAACCGTAGGTGTGTAATGTGTAAAAATAATCATTCTTTATATGCATGTAGTGCCTTTTTAAATCTTACTGTCAATGACAGGATAAAGTTTGTGGTTGACAAAAGTCTCTGTAAAAACTGTTTTAGAATGGGTCATACTGATTTAGAATGTTATTTTGGACCATGTAAGCAGTGTAATAAAAAACACAACAGTTTAATTCATCCAGATACATCTGATATTGCATCAACATCAAACGCGTGTGACTCACACGTGTCACCGACAAATAAAGAAGACGTTGGCACACACACAACTGCATTACATGCTGCGTCTATGACTTGCAATTATAAGGGTACGTCCACACGGGCCGAGAATTCGCTTTCTACGGTCTTGCTATCAACCGCTTTAGTTTCGATAGCAGATGATAATAACAAACGTTATACAGCTCGTGCGCTTCTTGATAATGGAAGTCAACACTGTTTCATAACAAAATCCTTTTGTGATAAAGTAAACGCTAAGGTAATACAGTCCACTTTCCAAGTCACGGGTGTAGGACACTCGGTCACACAGACTTCTCATTTGTGTAAAATCGCTTTATATTCTAAAACATCTGATTATAACACACGTGTTCAGTGTTTAGTGTTGCCTTGTATATCCGATCGGTTACCGTCGGTTAGCATTGACTGTAATGCAATACAGATCCCGAACGATATACAACTTGCAGATCCGAGATTTTTCGTTCCGTCTGAGATTGATTTGCTAATCGGTGCCGATAAATTTTGGGAGTTGTTAGACGAGGATAGGATTCAACTATCGACCGGACCCTACCTACAAAGCACTAAATTAGGGTGGGTAATATCCGGATCTGTAAATAATAAAAGGTCTCCCAGTAATAAAGTCCATTGTAATTTTTCACAGACTATAGATGCACAATTAAGACGGTTTTGGGAACTTGAAGAGATTACACAATCTAGCACCCCTCTTACGCAAGATGAACGTGCTTGTGAAAAAATATTTGCCACAACAACAACACGCAATGAAAATGGCCGATTTTCGGTTACAATTCCTTTAAAAGAGTCTGCAGACGCTCTGGGTGAAAGTATTTCTTTGGCGACAAAACGCTTTAGGTCGCTTGAGCGTAAACTAGAACATTCACCAGAGTTTAAAGAAAAATATCACAACTTCATGATGGAATATGAGCGTTTGGGACATATGACACGCGTAAATTCATATACGTCACCTCATTACTTTTTACCACATCATGGAGTTATAAACGAGAACAGTACTACCACTAAATTGCGCACCGTATTTGATGCAAGCGCGGTTACTAGCTCCGGAAAATCGTTAAATGACATTCAATACACCGGCCCAGCTCTTCAAAATGATTTGTTAGAGATCCTTTTGCGCTTTAGACAGTATAAACACGTAGCATGTGCTGACGTGGAAAAAATGTATAGGCAAATTCTTATCCAACCTGATCAGCGTAATTTGCAACTGATATTATGGAGAAGTGATCCTTCTGACCCACTCAGCATATATCGACTTAACACGGTAACTTATGGAACAGCATCAGCACCATATTTGAGTATTCGTTGTCTCAAACAAATCGCGTTAGAACTCGAGGATAAAACTATTGCCAGGGTTATAAATGAAGACTTCTATGTTGATGACCTCATAACTGGCCATGATGATCCTGTTAAGCTGATGGAAATATGCGACAGAACGGCAGCGGCATTAAATTCTGCTTGTTTTCCGCTTCGTAAGTGGCTTTTCAACATAGATGTCAGCGCGCAAGACACATTCAAAGGTCTCTGTTTAGGCGAACAAACACAAGGGAAAACGCTGGGTTTAGGGTGGCACAGTAACACTGACGAGTTACACTTCATCACAAAAATTTCGTATGATAATTCTTACAATTCACAAGTTTCAAAACGCATAATGTTATCTGTGATTTCTCAAGTTTACGATCCACTAGGTCTTGTAGCACCAGCAATTATCATGGCAAAGGTTTTGTTACAGAAACTGTGGTTGCATAAGTTAAATTGGGACGATCCTGTTCCTTTAGACATCCTTCCATCTTGGACTAAATTCATAAATTCATTAAACTATTTAGAAAACATAAAGATCCCGCGTCACGTAATAGAAGAAAACGCTCAATACATTGATCTTCACATATTCACGGACGCATCACAAGGCGCTTATGGTGCATGCGCTTATGTGCGTTCATACAGTGAAGGTACTCCTAGTACAGTTAGACTCCTATGTGCTAAGAGTAAAGTGGCGCCAGTAAAAACTATAAGCATACCCAGACTAGAGTTATGCGGTGCGTTGGTGGGGGCTAAGCTTTACAACAAAATAAAGAAGTCAATTCGATTGCAGTTTAACCAGGTGTATTTTTGGACTGACTCAACTATCGTACTCGGGTGGCTTCGTATGTCGCCTCATTTAATGAAAACATTTGTACAAAACAGAGTCACAGAAATAAACGAATTGACAAGTGATACGATTTGGTCTCACGTAACTAGTGGGGAGAACCCCGCTGACTTACTTTCACGTGGACTCCCTCTAGACGCGCTTAACAGATCCGATTTATGGTGGATTGGTCCCACATTTTTAAAAACCCTTAACGATACGACCAGGTCCTCTGCTCATGTTGGTGGGTTGGAAAATCTGCCAGAGTTAAAATCTCAAGTGGCTAGCATGATGTGTGAGGTAAAGAACGTCAACGTAATAGAGTTTGCAAGATTTTCTTCATTCAATCGATTGAGGCGCGCCTTTGCTTACGTATTGCGGTTCACAAAAAATTCACGCACACAAGCTCAAAACCGTGCACTCGGTGCTTTATCGCTTGATGAGTTGACAGCTTCTACAAAAACGCTCGTTAAATGTGTACAGCGGCAATCCTTTTCCGATATCTACTCTAATCTAAAAAATTTAGCTGAAGGGAATAAGAAAAAGTTGGTTAAAACAAATCGTAACGTTAAGGGGCTGAACGTATTTTTAGATACGGATAATTTGATTCGGGTTGGAGGTAGACTAAGTAATTCAGTTAATTATGATTTCAATAAGAAACACCCTCTGCTATTGTGCGGCAAACACATCTTCACTCAGCTTTTATTTCGTCACACTCATCTGCAACAGCTTCACGCAGGGCCTCAACTTCTTTTGTCTACTATACGTGAGGAGTGGTGGCCACTGGGTGGTAGAAACTTGGCTAGGAAGACCGTAGATCAATGCGTTTTATGTACTCGCTTGAAAGGAAAAACTTTAACACCTCTTATGGGCAATTTGCCATCGGAACGGATTGAGAGTGGATTTCCGTTTTTACGCTGTGGCGTTGATTACGCCGGACCGGTGTTTGTACTTAACCGCAAAGGTAGAGGTTCTAAACTTGAAAAATGTTACATATGTTTGTTCATTTGTCTCAGTACACGCGCTATACATTTGGAACTTGTCACTAGTCTCACAACTGAAGCCTTTCTACTCGCTCTAAAGAGATTTATTTCACGTCGTGGTAAACCGGCTGAAATCTCCTCCAATAATGGAACAAACTTTATAGGTGCTATGAGGGAACTATCCGGGTTTCTTAAGAATAATTCACGCGAAATAATCGACCACGCTGTTAATGAAAATATCAAATTTAAATTTATACCACCTTACAGTCCTCATTTTGGGGGCTTATGGGAAGCAGGGGTAAAGTCTTGTAAATATCATTTACGACGTGTTTTGGGTAATGCTCATTTAACGTACGAGGAGTTTAGTACGGTATTGACACAAATCGAAGCCGTCCTTAACTCCCGTCCCATGTACCCTATGTCCACTGATCCCAATGACCTACTCCCGTTGACCCCAGCTCACTTTCTGATCGGCCGACCGCTGACTGCGCCAACCTGCGAGGATTTAACCACCTGTAACTCACAACGCCTGTCACGATATGACCGAATTGAAAAAATCAGGCAGCACTTCTGGCAGAGGTGGTCAAAGGAGTACATCTCAGAGCTTCAAATACGGAAAAAATGGAAGACTCAAAACCCGGACCTGGAACTCGACGGTCTGGTGGTAGTTAAAGAAGACAATTTACCACCACTCAAATGGCGCCTGGGGAGAATCGTGCACACGTTTACTGGCCGAGATGGCGTTTCCAGAGTTGCCAGCATCCGCACCTCCTCTGGAACTCTACAGCGAGCCTTTTCGAAGATCTGCCCATTACCACCGCAGAGTGTGAGCGACGACAACAGCGCTTAGATTGGAAGCGGGTGCTTCCAAGGCGGGCGGCATGTTGACGCTTGGCTGAGCCTTTGTCTAAATTGTACTTTAGTAAAAAAAAAAAAAAAATGTGGATCTGTGTTCGTTGATCTATGTAATGTCATACCAAATTGATTCGTCATTACGCATTGTTAAAAAAAATACAAACTGATTTAAAATAAAGAATTTGTTCGCATTACTTAACAAAACCACATCAAAACAGATTATATATTTTTCCGATTGAGCAAACAAACCATGAAAATTTTATTGGCATTGAAAATTAATTTCTTTTTATGTTGATTGAACAGAAATTCCTGTTATAACTTAAACTAAATAATATTTCAGCTATTAACCTTAATTCGCAATTTACCACAATATATTATGTAGAGAACTGGAAGCTTGAATCACAATTCGTGTCGTAAAAAATAGATGAAACAACTTTATTTTTTTATTTTATTTTATGACTATAAGGAAAAAAATATAAATTATTAGTTCAAAACAAAACAGTTCTTTTTCTTACGAGTGCTGAGTATAAATCCCGGGCAAATGAAGTCATGAAAGAAGCAAGTGGTGGAATCAAGTGTAGTGAATAATACAAAGGCGCGAACAAAAATGTTTTGCTCTCGGGTGGCATATTAATAGCAAAAAAATGTAATCCCATCTAAAAAAATTTAATGTAAAGTTGGTTGCCAAGTCTCACAAGTTATAATGATTTCACTGTTAAAACTGTTACGAGATCTCTAGTAGAGTTAACTCATAGCTGAGCTTCGGATCATAGCCCACGGGATCCTTCTCAAGTCCAAAGTATATTTAAAACTCTAAGTTATAATGACTCTACCACATTAGGCTAGTTTCCTAAATTTTTCTTTTTAGTCCGTTTTGTAGATTGTTAAAAAATATTGGATACGTATTTTTTTTTTTATGTAACCAAAAAATAACGGTGATATATCAAGTCAAAATTTCACATGACGTCACGCCTCGCTACAGTTTGTTCGCACGTTATAGCGAGCTGTGACGACACAAGTCCCCCACCCTAAACTTTAATGCGCTTTATCTATGCATATTTCCATTATTTTAAAAAAGCAAAAAATACGTGTCTTTTATTTTTTTATTATCTAACTGACGGACTAAATAGAATTTTGATTTTTTTACCCAGGAAACTAGCCTTTTGTAACAATAGATAACAAATACTTTATCTAAGCCCCGACTCTACAAACTCTACATTGTAGTAAAAATGCATGACTTGTCCTTTTAATGTTCCTAAAACTTCGTGACATAACATTATTATTAATGACATATAAAATATCATTATGTATAATTCTGGCGCACATAACACTCGTAAATAAAATAACAAAAATATATTATAACAAAGAAAAAAAGTATGGTCTAATTAATGATTTTTATGATTGGATACAACAATGGTAGCTCAGTGGTTGGCGCAGTCGGGTCACGTACCGCAAAGTGTAGGTTCTGATCCCAGAGCTTGAGTTGTCTGTGAGGGAAAACAAAATGAGGAAACCATAGCAGGTGGTAGGGTACTCTTTAGTGCCCTGCTGACTTGCTACCACCTTCTTGAAAATCTGTCGCAAAGTACCTAACCTGATTATTGCACTATTACTACATACTGCATAATTAACTACACGGTGTGTTCCGGAAGTCTCACTTAGATTCCAAACTAGGTGTGTTCACTAACTTCGACCACACGTCACTTGACCTTAGGTCAAACATCTAGTCTGTTATTAACCAAATGAAAAAAAAATCTAAGGTTTTTGTCGTAAAAAATGTCAACATCAGGCTTAATAACAGTGTCCTTGTTTGTACAAAGTTTGTCCTTGAAAACGTTGAAGTTAGGAATCATGGAAGGATGACCTGTGACGATGACGGTGAGGTAGAATAAAATGAAGAAGGGATTATTTAGTAAGGACGTTAGGGTCAGGATAAGAGGAGCAGTAGGGGGAGCACGAATTTTTTCGCTCTCGTCTAGTCGATATCGTCGTAATGTCAAAGCGTTTTTTTGTATGGAAAATGTACAACACTGGATAGGTGGCGCTGTTCATTTTCCATACAAAAAAAATGCTCGATATCGACTAGACGAGATCGAAAAAATTCGTGCTCCCCCTACAGCTCATAAAACCAGTTAAATGCAAGTGCTAGGAGGTATGGATATCGTTAGGTAATAAAGAAATCGTTAATACGTATATCTTACATAGAATAAAATTGTAACAGGTCGATGTCTGTACTGTACATGGGAGATAAATAAGAAAAAATCTATTTAGGCGACTCTATGAGTGATATAGAAGCCAAAAATACCGTTCTTAGAATTTTTGTCTGTCTGTCTGTATGTTTATATTCGTGCTACGCAAAAACTGCTGCACCAAATTGTATGCGCTTTTTTTTGTTGTATTGCTAAGGGTCTAACTTAGATACTCGTGTTTCGATTTTTCGAAATTCCATTCGGAACTCGAAATATTAAAAAAATGCTGGTCATCCTACTATCCTACTAATAATATAAATGTGAAAGTGTGGATGTTTGGATATTTGGATGTTTGTTACTCAATCACGCAAAAACGGCTGAACGGATTTGGATGAAATTTGGCATGCACGTTGTTAGGGGTGCAGAGAAGGATATAGGGTAGCTAGTATTTATTAAATTACATATTACTTATTTATGTTCGGAGTTTCCACAGGAATTCTGGGATAACAAGTACCCTATGACACTCAGGAACACTGTAGCATCCCATTGGTAAAAGAATTTTCAAAATCGGTTCAGTAGATCCAGGGAATAACCCCCTACAACCTCACAAACTTTACCTCTTTATGATTTTAGTATAGGTAGATGGTAAAATCTGATTATTCGTTCGAAACCTTTGCTTCATTTTCACCTTTATTTTTTTCTTGCGATAGTAACCATAGCAACCGCTCACTAAACAGTCGTTTGTCAGTTTGTGTTTTCATCGGTGAGTTTTTTCGGATTTCTGATAGTATTTTAAGAGTAAAGTTATTAAATTTCAGTGAAAGTATCAACTAAATTAATAAGTGTGGTTGTAGCACGAGAATATTTTATATAGAAAAGTTCAATTTATTGATATAATATCGCTAGGTATTAATTTTCTTTTGTATTCTATACTTATTATAAATATAAGTTACGTCATGTAGTTTCTTTGTTTAATTATGTGTTTAGATGGAGCATTGTTAAAACAATACTCTTTTGAACCGGTATTATTTACACAATAATGTTATAGTTTTGGTTTTCATATACCACTTTTTCCTACCATTTTTTGTAGAATTATCTGGTAAGCTGGTCTGTGTAAACAACTCTCAATGTAGACATTAGGTTAGCCAAAATACTAATAACCTTTGTTATGGTTCAAGGGCATACGTATACAGGGTGCTACTATTATATGGACATAGATAAGCAATAGTGTGTTAACCCACACTGGAGAAATTTTTAGTAAATTAAAGTTTTAAAATTACAGTACCACTTTCTGTCAACATTTTCTATGTTCAATACTTAGGTTCATATTTAAAAATTGTAATAAGGAAAACGCATAATTAAAAAACGTTCTCTAACTCTCAATAAATCGTTCTGAATCAATAACTTCATTTTGTGGGTTAACATGTTATTGCTTATCTGCGTCTATACCATAATTTCTTATAATTACACTATTGTACTATTTATAAAGGATTAAATAAATAAATAAATAAATAAATATAAAGTAGATATATAAGTAAGTATAGCATACGATTTCTGATATATAATATATGTATCTCGTAAGATCCGTTTAGTTTGGGACCAAGTATCGCTGTATTACAATGTGTAAATTTTACCTACCTTTAAGAAATATCTGCAGAGTTTATTTTTCATATCTTAGATCCAGGAAAATAAAATTAAACTAACCAACTAAGATTATGCACATTTACATTTACTGTAATATTGTTTCTTCCTGTTCCTCTAGAGAGTAAGCGAAAGAAGCAAAAGATGCCCGAGTTGATTGAACAGATGTACTGCTCGCAGCAGATTGTAATACCACCAAAATTTCCATACATTCTGAAGAGATATTGCAAAGGTGAATACAAATTCACATACCTGTATTATTTGAACGAAATGTGTATTCAAATATAAGTACCTAAGCAAAGAATATTAATCACTACATATTATAAAACAAAAACCTCCGCCGCGACTGTCTGTTTGCGATAAACTCAAAAACTACTTAATGGATTTTCATGCGGTTTTCACCAATAGATAGAGTGATTCAAGAGGAAGGTTTATTAGAATATAGTTTATCCTAGAATCCTTGCGGGAACACCGAAATTACCGAAATTACTGTAATTTTATTGCAGTCAAAAAGAATTACATTAAGGGCCAAATTTGAATAAATGATTTGACCTTGTATTTGACTTTGACAGATAGATCATAGATAACAAGGATGTGGACTACTTTTGAAAATCAAAATTCTAACTAGTCCGTCAGTTAGAAAATAAAAAAACAATAGACACGTATTTTTGCTTTTTCAAATAAATTAAAATATACAGAGATAAAGCGCATTAAAGTTTAGGATGAGGAGGTCGTGACGTTACTAACCACAAAACCGCCATACAAACTGTCAGAATAGTGACGTCACGCGAAATTTCAACTCAATATATCACCGTTATTTTTTGATTACGTAAAAAAAGATAAAAATTAGTCAACATGCCCATTATACAAATTTGTTTGTTCGTTGCCAGCTGCGATCAAGACGCAGCCGTACGACCTATTGCGCTGGTCCCACGAGTACTTCAAGGCGCTTGCGCAGCGCCGCCCGCCCCCTGTAAAGCTGCGGCTCGAGTACCCGGTCTACAGCACGGAGGGCGGGCTCACCAGGGGCTGTCTGAAAGTACTCGCCAAACAGGTGTGCGATAGTCCTTTGACGCGAAACTTCTAAACTCTTTCACTATTTTTACTAGATTATCAGAATAGCTACTTACCATAGATGCGTATAAAACCACCTGTGTGTACCAGTATGTACACGCTCAAGTACTTGACTGAACATTCCGCGAATAGGCCTTGAAGCACCTAAAGGAGGATAAATACCAATTAAGTTATTTATGTGATTTTCCCAAAGTTGTCAGGCATGGCGGAGGTCCCGTTGCCCGCGCTGCGCTCCGCGTGGCAGGGCTTCTGCCTCGACCCTCAGGAGTTGAAGCGGGTGATGTGCCTCTGTGAGGTATACATGCGGGCTGAGACTGTGCCCTTCCTTCACTTCCTCGCCGTCGCTGGAGGGCTGCTGACGAAGGTGAGGGTCATTTTTTTAAGGCAATTAGAAATTTTTCTCGAAAACTACCACACCAACCATTGATCAGATTACTTCAATTTCAACTTTCTATTGATATTTGAAGTTTTTTTTAATACATCCACGTCGACATAGTAGGAACCATATAGGAACCTTACCGCCATCATCAAGTATTATTTAGATACTATCATTAATAAGGCTACAGGCTGGTCTCCATCCTCTAATAGCGGACCGCTGCCAAAGTTGCTTAAGACGGATGGATCACTTGTTTCTGTTGCCATTATGGCTGAATATTGACCACGGACGTCAATTCTATAGCATCAAGGCAATAATGTCTAAATATACTTAAATGTTAGCACTAGGCAGTTTCATTTATGTACTCGTAGACAGCGCGATTTTCGCACAGTATTAGCCTAGCTAGAAAATCATTCAAATGTACACGGACGGTACAGTTGACAATGTATACGGACACATCTACTTTATCAACGAAAACTATATTAGATAGAAGTCATCGAAAAGTGCTTACACCAGTAAGTACGTTTGAACGTTTAGCATTCTCTGTAGGTGACATACTTAGCCACGCAGTTTTGCAAGAAAATAAGATTTTATCTGCTTTGGATAACTAAGTCTAGAGTTGTTGTTAGTTGACATATTTTTTTGGTTGTTGCTAGTCGTCCACTAAACGGACGACTAATTATTTATCGTCCGCTAAACGCAAAACGTATTGATCTTTCTTAATGTTGTTTTTTTGTTACGAGATTTGCACGATTTTTATACGATATACAATTTTTATTTTTTGTCTAAAAATAAATTTCATGTGACACTGTGAAATTGTAAACACCGTTAAACTATAATCTATCTCGCAAGATTGTAAATTGTCAAAAAATCGTGAACCGTAACACTGTCTTTGGCGACTTGGTCAGCAGTACAAACTTACCTAACCATAATTATATAATCTACCGATAAATAATGCGTTAAATGCATTAAATTGTAAGCGATATGTTGTGGTTCACAATCTTTTGACAGTTTACAATCTCGCGAGATAGATTATAATCTAAAAGTATTTACAATTTTACGATGATATATCTACGATAATGACAACCTCTTTTGTGAATTTATGTATTTTAGTGGATCGTGGACGACTAATAATCCGCTTAGTGGAATAGTGGACGACTAGACACTTCGTATTTTTGTTGTGTATTTTATTATTAACTAGGTTCCCAATAAGCTTTTTTTTCTAAAACAAATAAATATTTTGACATAGAAATTTTAGATATATATATATATATATATATATATATATATATATATATATATATATATAGTTAATATTTTATCTGAAAAAAAAAGACAACATAGCACATAAAAGATTGGCATTAGGTAGTTTTGCAATCTTACTTTGCTAAGATATATAATTATATAGTTTTATTGACATAGATGTTTTTGTTGTTTGAATAATAAATTGTACCTAATACCTATACGCATGTGTTTTATAAATAAAAAATAAAATAAAAAATAATATACCTACCTATAAAAATAAAAAAAAAAACAAAATAAAAAAGAATAAAATAAATA
The DNA here is from genome assembly GCA_907165275.2 of Zygaena filipendulae. Classification (NCBI taxonomy): domain Eukaryota; kingdom Metazoa; phylum Arthropoda; class Insecta; order Lepidoptera; family Zygaenidae; genus Zygaena; species Zygaena filipendulae. The sequence goes on along the minus strand of OU015678.1, from coordinate 2,837,627 downwards.
AAATGACAATATTTCGAATTGGATATTACTCGTAATTCTAAAACTAATAATGGTGGGTTGTCATCCCTTAAAATCAGGGTGAACGATAATTGTTCATTGTTCATGTAATTATGTACTATGTAGATAGGTAGTGTAGGTTTCATAGGTATATATATGTATAGTTACATAAGTATTGGTTGATAATATAACGACAGCTGTTGGTTAGGTACCACATTATATTTTTCGTGTCCATATTTGTTTTAACTCTACATTGTTACCAAGAGGCCGGAGTACAAGACTTGGCTTACATCAGCACCACAAGCTCAGCTCACAAGCATCAGCACAAGCTTAAATCATACAACCACCTATTGTGTACGAAAATTTGATCCTTATAACTAGCTATTCCCGCGGGTTCACCCGCGGTAATTTCAGATTTCTCGCGGGAATTCCAGGATAAACTATACTTATAAACCTTCCTCTGGAATCACTCTATCTATCGGTGAAAACCTCATGAAAATCCGTTTAGTAGTTTTTGAGTTTATCGCTAACAGACAGACAGACATACAGACGCGGCGAAAGACTTCGTTTTATAATAGGTAAGGATGAACTTGGTCAATGTTAATTTGCACGGTGCACGGTGGTAGGGCACTTTCTAGTGCCCGGCTGGCCAGCTACCACCATCAAGTTGAAAATCTGTCGCCGAGCATCTAACGGTGAGTTCCGGCAGCCTCACTTGAAAGTCAGCTCCCATTCTAGGCTAAGTGTGTTTAAAATCTTTGAGCACACTCAACATCAGGTGCGCTTTGGTCAATCACCCGGCCTGTTCACATAAGAAAAACCCTCTTATACTCGAATATTACTAAAATATAAATAGAAATAAAACATCTGCTGTATTTTACTTACCTTTAAATTTTGTAACCATTTGTTTACATCATTTTATATAAGTAACTATTGTATTTCATGTCTGTTATTTACTATCGCGTAACACTTCCTCACATTTTAATGGTCTAGTGTAGTTAATTTTTTTTTCAATAAGGGGAAGGTTTAGGCTGCCTGTCCACTGGAGCGGAGCCGGCAGGTGAGCGAAGTAAAAATTGATCAAAAGATCTTCAGGAACTGAGATTTTATACAATTCTATTAGTGGATTTTTACCTCGCTCACCGGTCCGCCAGCTCGCTCCGCTCCAGTGGACCGGCAGCCTTATGTGGTGACTTCATCGCCACGCCACGATCCACCAGCGTTTAAGCCATTTGTTTACCGTTGCTACACTGTTTAACTTATGTAATTCAGGTGCTATCCTAAGGTTTTCAAATGCATTGGAGAGGATTAACAGTATAGGTGTAAATAAAAAATAATTTAATGTAATTTTCCTCTGTTTTAATCAGAGGAAATTCTTGCATTATTAGATCAAATGGTCTTAGATTACATAATGCCTGTTCGTGGTACTGAAATCAAGTGTGTCCGATTTGTTTCCAGAGTCTAACCCACACGATGATCCTGCTCTGCGAGACGTTGACAAGCGAACCTGACGGTGGATCCGCCGCGATCCCTGTGAACGACTTCCTGGCCATGTACAGGTTCCTTGCACGAGTGGACGCCTCCAAAGACGTGCGCTATTTGAACGGCTACAGAGAGGGTATGTATCGACTCTGATCTATGAATCCCTTCGTATAACCTCAGAGTAATAAATATACTACGTGCAACCGAGGTTTTAATGCGAATGTGAGTTCGTTTGTTTAGTTGTTCGATTGTTACACTTTCATTTTTACTCAACCGATCGTCGTGAAATTTTGCGTACACGTTGTTAGGGGTACAGAGAAGGATATAAGGTACTTTTTGTACCAGAATTATCGCGAGAACTCAGAAATTAACTCGGGTGAAATGTATTAAACTTTACACGTTGTCAGAGGTACAGAAAGGGATATAGAATACTTCTATCCCGGAATCACCCCTGGTTCTTCGAAATAAAAGACGGTTTTATGATAAAAACGAAAGCTTTGTGCCAAATTCCGGCTCGAACCCATTGAAAACTTGTAACCTTGAAAGACTTAAACGTACGTTGCACGTTATCAACAGGCGCTACAAATAATCTTATGTAATTGTTAGATTGGTACAAAGAGTCCGCAAGACCAGGCCAAATTTGACTTTGACTTCTGTTGAGGGGAGAAATAAAGTCACGGGTTAATTTAATAAACAGAATAGTAGGCTTTCATTAAGAAATGGCGGTCCATTCCAGGTGAGACTCCAAAGGAAGACTCCGTAGAAGAACAGTCAGAAGAATCAATAGCAGAAAGTCACAGGACAGTACGTATATGAACTGATTTACATTATGTTTACAATCCAGTCAATGAGATTGCAAGGTGTGAAATATATGATGAGGTTTATTCTTTGTCACTAACATCAAGACTTCTATTAATGGATAAAGATCCTTCCGCGATCCCAAACTCTACCTAAACTTGGGTCAAAGTCAAATACGTGTATGTTCATTAAAAGTTGGCTTTGGATTTTAAAAGGTGGTACTTTTTGATTTTAATAAAATTACAAGAATTTTAAACCCTACCCTAATAGTATTATCGTAGTAGACGAGATAATATACGTAACCTAAGTCTTAACCCATCCTAACCTTCCTGATTCCTGATCCATCCACCGCAGACGTCATCGGACGACTATTGGCAAGACTCGGCCGACTTGCAGAAGCTGACGTTGATCAACGACCACGTCGCCCGTACAGCTCGCCTCAGTGTCAGACTGAACATGCCAGTTCTCGGCAAAATCGAACGCTCACTGTCCGCTGAACGAGCGGGACAGATAGAACGCGAGAACTATTTGCGAGAGAGGAAAGGTTATATTATCGATGTTCAGTACCTACCTATATGGAGCGACTAAAATGGATAAAGAAAAAATTGAGATGATTCGCCCATTTGGTGAGGACGGATGGATGGATGGTAGTGTCAAGATTTCCGTCATTAATTAAGGATGGCTAGATGGAATTAGAGTGACATAGAACGTATATAAGTAAGCATGAGAGAAGTTAAGTCGAGATTGTTCAGTCATTTGGCAAGAGTTGATGGATTAAGGTATATAATTTATCAAGGTTTATCCTAGAATTCCCGCAAGAACTCCGAAACAGCTAGTAAAGTATACAAATCAAGTATGAGAGAGGTTGTGCCGAGATTGTCCGACAGATAAAAGAAGAGTGACTAAGAAAATAGTATAATAGATCAAGTGAGACAGAGGATGTGTCAAGATTGTTTGGTAAATTGGTATGGATGGATGGATGTAAATAGAGCGACTAAGAAATATGCGATGAGAGGACATAATATACTGATCAAGTAGAAGAACGAGGCAGACATCAAGAAGAAAAAGGCAAACATCAAGAGCAATAGAAATCAATGAGCATGTATTTGGTGTCGAACTTAGTGAACCGGGTTCATAAGAACAAAGTATACAATCTAAGTAACCGCAGATTGGGTAGAAAAACTATCTTTGATGATCGATGACCTCAATTTTTCTCTTGATGACGACTGTATTAAGTTTCTAACAACTCATACGTTTTCAGGTAGAGCGGTGTCTAATGCTGGAGTTGAAGTTAGTATTTGATTGTGATCCTTACATTAAAAAATCCTGTCTTCTGCTTACATTTTATCTAATCTAATTTCCTAAATCTTCCTTTTAGGTTTTCCAATCACTCGAATATCCCAAATAATATCGTGAATGCAAAATGAGAGTTAGTTTGTTTGTTTGTTACGCTTTCATGCGCTAACTATTCGTCATGAAATTTTGCATAACTCATCCAGGGATCCAAAAAAAAACATCGAGTACCTTTCATTCAGGAAAAACTACTGTTGGATAAACTGAGGGACAAAAATCTAATTGGCAAAATTTATACTAACACGAATTAAGCTACAGAAATCAGCTAGTTATTACTATAAATGCGAAAGTTTGTGTGTGCGTCTGTTTGTTATACCTTCACGCTGAAAGGAAATTCCGAAACTACTTAGGAACATGGCAGCGGTAGACATACCTAAATGGAATGGTTAAAAAAACCGTTTACTGTTGGTAACTAACTGAAAGAATTTTTAACCTAGTGAGTTTCCTCACTAAACTAAGTTTTAATTGAGTTACCATTAAAACCAAATGGCGGACTTTACCATACACAATTTTACACACTTGCATTTCCTGTTTTAATTAATTATCATCACCGTCTTTAATGCTCAGTCTTTAGTCCCTAACCTGACGCTGAAGTTGTTTGGATGAGAACTGACCACACAGACCCAATGTGGACCTATGCCTAAAACTGTTTGTCTGTTTGTGGTCCACACCTGAATGTTATTTATGTAATCTGTAGCTATTTAGTCAAACGAGCGTAGTAGATTATTTAAATGATGCAAACGTTTGGAAATGAATTGCTCTATGAATTTGATGTAATATATATGTAGTACCTACCTACTAACTACTAACTAGGTACCCTACCTAGGTACTCTGTTGTACCAATGATAAAAAAGACAACTCTGCTGAATGGGTCAGTTTTTCTCAATAGAGAGCGCGTTCCACTGAGAGTAATTTCAATTTAATTTTAAGAACCGCTTGCTGACAATTGTGATTGTATTGATCCTAAGTGATAAATATATTTTGATTTTGATTGCATTTTTACCGTTTATTTTAATTTTAGGAAAAACTGAAAGCAATGAGCGCTGCCAGATTTGGATCTCAGGAAGTCCCTAAGAAAGGTATTGTTATTTGCAATTATTATTTACTATATTATAACTGAGGGTCCATTCTGCAAAGAAAATTATTGCACCGCTATTGCATCAAACTAGTTTAACACGAGTTTTCGAGCAGCGATATATGTGTGTTCCATACAATGTTTTAATTACAAACAACACACAGGTGTTTCGAACCGTCGGGTCAAAGCCTGGACCATCTGATTAAGAGAGGAGATGAAAATGCCACCACTTGACTACCGCAGATCAAAGACTTTAATTATTATTATTAATATAACCCCGTTTATTTAAATTAAAGCAACTAAAACTAAACTAAAAAAAAATTATAGTAGAACTGGTAGGAACGTTTGATCTTGTATGAAAATTTCCAATCAAATCAGATCTACCGCAAGCCAAAGAAGAGAAAGTTATTGAGATGAAGAAGGAAGGAGTCGACATTGTTGTCTACGATGAAGATGGAAACGAGTTGCCTTGCGAGTTTTACGGTTAGGTTTTTGTTTATGGTAGAATTGTTACACTCCCAGTTTACATTTACTCGTAGTTTATGTCAGAATTCTTTGTCGCTATATTTACAAATGAAACAGTAGGTGAAATCGCCTAATAAATACGTATAAACATATAATATAAAGACGTAGATACAATCACTACTTAATTTAGGACTAGGTACTAGGAATATAATTAGATATAATTACCTTTCTTATTTGATTTTATTAGTATGGAGCCCAGCAGATATAACATCTTTAAATAATAATAATAGTTTATTCACGCAAAAACATCACTAATTAACATAAGAAAAAGACAGCCACTCCCGTACCAGTAAAAAACTGTACAACGGCGAAGTGACATATCATCCTCCACTAGACATCGTAATAACATCTTTTAATATAGTGAGAATGCAAATTTATCTAGTGTACCTATGGTCAATTTATTGTCTCAACAGATCCTTCAATTGACACTGACTTTAAATAAAGATTCATAGGATTGATGATAATAATCGGCATTATTATTTGTTTTAAGTATGGAAATTTAATAGCATTAAAATTCAATGGGTATGTAGATTTCAAAACTGATGTATTTTGAAATGATATTAATCTAGGTGAACCAGAGGAGGTGCTTCAACTGGAAGAAGAAGAAGAAGAATTTGGTGACGTAATCGATCGCGTAGAAGAAGACTCGAAAGAGAAAGAAGATAGGGAGGAGTCAGATAAAATAGCTACATACGTCACCGAAGTAATTTGATCGTTACAGTCTAGCTAACAAATCATTGATAGTATTTATTCAGCTTGCAGAAATACACCACAAAGATTAATATGTAACAAGCAGTTATGTCACCAGTGTCACTTTTGAAATTTCCTCGGAAACTCTTGATTTCAGGACAAAAGTATCTTATGGTAGTAAAGGATATCTACTGCGGAGAATCGGTTCTGTAGTTCAACAGATTATCTCCCATATAAAAACATACTTAATTTTTTAATATTAGTTAAGATATCAGAGACAAGTGTTTTATTGGGCTCCACAATCCCATTCCGTATCTACCTTTCGGATTTCACTTTTATTTGCACGTTATAAAAATCATTTTCCTTTGCACTCACCTTTAAAATCCTTTGTCCCTTATCCTAGAGTTACGCCATCCGCCAAGAGCGACTAGAAGATCTAGAGAGAACATTCGATGAGATAGCCGCCATAGTCGATAGATTCACATCTGCGAATTACGATCTTGGTTAGTTTAGTACATTACAATTCATAATACACTAAGTAATTTTAAACAAGGGCCATATTTAAGCTCTCGATAGTGTTATGCCAATGATAAAAGTATTTTTATAGAACAAACGGGCAAATAGTGCGGCATACGGACAATATGCGTGATTTCAGAGAGCATTATAGAAAAAAAAAATTGTAATTTGTACAATGTTGTAAACTAAAATGTCTCTTTTAATATATCAATGGTTTTATTGTACAATTTACACCAATCTTAATCGTATGGCTTAAATTAATATAATATTTATTACTTATTTAAAACGTCATGTTATAGTTTATCTTTTTGGTTCCTGTAGTGTTTTCCGTTTCCGTTGATGACCATGATTCTATCTTTACGTATCTTTTTACAGGAAAACACACGTGGGGAAATAGATATACTTTCTCTAACTAATGACTATAGTGACTCTTTTATGAGCGTACATTCTGACCATATGAATGGCAGAGTTTTGGAAATGTTTGAAACATTTTGACATTTATTTTCCTACATCAGGTATGGTGGCTGGTCGGCAAATGTCGACGACGAGCGGCGAGTTCATAGTGAATCATATCGAAAGGGATATAATGGACTACGTAAATGAGCAGATCGCCATACTACCCGACCCTGACCTGAAAAAGAAGAAGGTACACCCGAAAATACCAGTAGGCTAAAGGCTTGGTGATCACCACAAGAAATCACCAGTGGATCAGGGAAGCGTAGGAACTAGCTTTGTTCTGGGAGAAAAGTGTTGTTTTTTACTAAGGGTTACTGTACATCCCCATCAATGAAAGAATTTTCGTAAAGCCCGTTGATTAGTTCAAGAGATTATCCAGGTTCAGATTTACTAACTTTTCTCAACAACCCTTACAAGAGTAGGCTGTGTTACCAATATATTACCTACCTACATATATTCATACACAGTCATACACAGTTGTAGGTAATGGGCATGATGACAAGGTATAAAAGCAAAATTCTATTAAGTCCATCAGTTAGAGAGTAAAAAAATAATAGACATGTATTTTTTGCTTTTTCGAATTATTGGAAAATTACTTAGATAAAACGCATTAAAGTTTTGGAGTGCAGGGATGTTGCGTCGTCATAACTAAATATAAAGTGAACCTAGGTGTGACCTCACACGGAATTTCATCACGTAAAAATCGGAAAAATACGAGTTCAATCATTTTTATTCTATTATCTACAGACAGACTAACAATCAACATTTAGTCATCATGCCCATTGATGTTAGCACTCAGTACAATTTGGGTTTGCAAAATCAATTTCAATACACACCAGGCCAAACCGGAGGAAGTGGCGATGGTTCGTGAGATCTTGGAGAACTTCCTCGATGAGAACATGGACGTCATCGTGCCGGAAGTCGAGGAAGTGGAAGAAGAAGAGCAGCCGATTCCCGAGGTAGGATGAATTCAACGTTTTACAACGCTTTCTTTTTAAAGTATTTCTTGTCGCATTACATTTAGGTTCATAATGCAGCTGATCAAACATACAACATGTTTGATAAAAACGACGCACTAGTGGTTCAAAATAATTTAGGTTTGTTATCTACTAGCTGATCCCCGCGGTTTCACCCGCGGTAATTTCGGAGTTCTCGCGGGAATTCCGGGATAAAAAGTACCCTATGTCACTCAGGATCACTTTAACTTCCTATAAATGAAAGAATTTTCAAAATTGGTTCAGTAGGTCCAGTACAACTTCACAAACTCCGCAGTTCCCGCGGGAATTCCGAGATAAAAGTACGCTATGTCCCTCAGGATCACTTTAGCTTCCTATAAGTGAAATAATTTTCAAATTCGCTTCAGTAGATTCAGCGATCACCCTTTAGAACCTCACAAACTTACAATCTCCGGAGTTCCCGTGGGAATTCCGGGATAAAAAGTACCTTACATCACTTAGGATCACTGTAGCTTCCTATAAGTGAAAGAATTTTCAAAATCGGTTCAGTAGATCTAAAGATAGCTGTTCCCCTTGGTTTTACCCGCGGGAAATTCGGAATTCTCGCGGGAATTCCGGAATAAAAAGTACCCTATGACACTCAGGATCACTGCAGCTTCCTATAAGTGTAAGAATTTTCAAAACTCACAAACTGCTCTATAATATTAGTATAGACTAGCTGGTGTCCGCGGTTTCACCCGCGTGAATTTTCGTCTCAACGTCTAATTACGTCAATGATTAAAAAGTGCGTTGTGATGATACAAAAACCTTGTCAATAGATAACAATTGTGTACGCGGTGCCCGGCGTCGGGCCCCGAGTCGACGAGGAGATAGTGCGGGAGTTCGAAGACTACGCGTTGGACGTGTGCAAAGTACAGGCGGACCTGCTGATGCCGAGGAATATCAGGCATTTCATGTGCCCACCGCTCGAGAGGTGAGAGTTGACTTCCATTTTTTCCCTCGTAATCAAAGAAGAACCGTTAGAAATGTATTTTTACTCCAAAAAAATACATTTATAACGGTTCTTATGGTATAAAGAATAATAATTTCTAATATTTTTGCATCTAGAACGTTTGGAAATGCGTTTTTGGGACGCGCGTTATAGGCAAGGAATGTTGTTAGTCATAGTGAATAAGGGCCCTGGGCGTTCTGTATATGTAGTATATACCACGTGTTGCGTGGTTTCCACAGTAGATCTGTGTGTTATGGAGTGTTAACTTATTATTATCATATTTTACCGGTACTCATCAGATAGAACGGCGTACTTACCAAGCTTTTTGACGACCCGATTGGCGCAGAGGTCACCATGCCTACCCGCTAATCAAGGGGTTCCGGGTTCCGGTGTGTTTATATATCTATAGTATAATATATAAGTAATTCTATGTAGTATATACCACGTTTGTTTGGTTTCCACGACACAAGCTAATAATAGCTTACTGTGGGATCAAGCAGATCTGTGTGTTGTGATGTGTATTATTATTATTATTATTTTTGTTCCAGATACACGGAGGATAAATATGACGACCAGCAGCCCAAAGGCGAGGAGCTTCCCACCGGTGGTGGAGCCATTACTGATTGATAATCTTCTTTTTTATTTAAAAAATCAATATTGTTACTATCACTACATACCTACATAGTATTTAAAGCAAAGTCACTTCCCGCTGTCTGTCTCTATGTACGAGTATGCTTAGATATTTAAAACTACGCAACGTATTTTCATGCGGTTTTCACCAATGGATAGAGTGATTCATGAGGAAGGTTTATATCTATGTTTTATCCTGGGATTCCCGAGGGAAGTTCAAAATTACCGTGGGCGAAACCGCGGGGGACAGCTAGTCCATACTAATATTAAAGAGGTAAAGTTTGTGAGTTCGTGAATTGTGTTTGTGAGTTTATGACGTTGTAGGGGGTAAACTCTGGATGGACTAACTGAACCGATTTTGAAAATTCTTTCACTTATAAAAAGCTACGGTACTCCTGAGTGACATAGGGGACTTGTTATCCCGAAATTCCCACGAGAATTCAGAAGTTACCGCGGGTGAAACCGCAGGGTACAGCTAGTAAACAATAAAATAAATAATATTTTGTGGCGAATCACAGATTTTTAACAAAATCTGCATCGACTTATTGAATTGTTGAACACTATTGGTGTAGTAAACGATTAATGACAAATATTAAATGGACTAATTAGTTACCTATACTATGTTATCCGATACCAGCTGCTCCCGGCTGTTTCACCTGCACCCACGCTAACCTCGTTCGTCTTTTTGTTACACGTGGTATATGCAAATATGCTTAATTTTAAACTTTATTAATAGATATTAAAAGAGGCTTGTATAAGCGACAACGAGATGTGGACTGTATAATTATGACTATAACGAAAAAACGATTTAACGAAGTCCAGAGTAGTTGGAAAAAGTGATAGCCGACTCACCGCTGATGTTCCACTCGAAGGCGCGCCGGGCCCGACACGATGTTTACAACTCCTCAGGATTATGGTGATATCTCGATACACAGCGACGACGATGATGAGCTTAGGTGTTTTCTTATGCGAATTAATTTTACGATGCGAATGCGCGACGTGACAGCGAGCGGCCAACACATATTATTTCTACCCACACTGGACTCGATATTTAATAAAAATGTGAATTTAAATCTACCTGCGATACGAGATGTACCGATTGCCAACAATAAAAAAAATGCAATACAAAAATAACTTAACCTAATAATAAAAGGAGGCGTGCGGCTTTTACATTACCGCCCACCAAAATACATCGTATTTTGAGATAACTAATCGAGTGGGAGAGGACACAGCTTCACAAGTGGCCGCTGCAAGTGACCAGACTGTATCTTGACCGTGGCTACACGAGCCACTCCATCGCGACCGCGATGTAACTGAGCGATACGACCTAACGTCCAATGAAGTGGCTTCTGCTGTTCGTCTTTTATGAGAACCATTGTTCCGACTTTTGGTTCAGTGGCGTCGACGTGCCACTTAGCGCGTTGATTTAAAGTATGTAGGTACTCCACGTGCCACCTGTTCCAGAAATCGCGATGAAGCCTTTGCGTCAAACGCCAACGGCTTAAAGTGCTAAAATTTGGATCAGAATCGCGTGACTCAGGGAGAGACGTAAGAGGTTCCAGAGTCAGGAAGTGACCTGGAGTCAATACCGACATGTCGTTTGGATCGGAGCCAGCCTCACACAACGGGCGCGAGTTGAGAAGGGCTTCTATTTGAGCGATGATCGTTAAGAACTCGTCGTAGGTGAGTATCTGGTCACCGATGACGCGGGAAAGGTGAGTCTTAAACGATTTGACTCCTATCTCCCACAGCCCTCCGAAATGAGAGGCAGCCGGTGGATTGAACATAAATTCGATAGCCTCTGACGCCGCTGCTTGTTGCATAAGAGGCGAGAGGACATTGTGAGCACCCACGAAATTAGTGCCACGATCACAATGGATTCGACTACAACGTCCGCGACGGGCGATGAATCTACGCAGCGCGTTTAGAAATGCATCAGTGCTTAGGCTGTCGACAAGCTCAATGTGAGTCGCCTTCGAAGCGAAGCAGACGAAGATACAAATATACGTTTTGAACGTCCTGGATCCGCGATAACGTTGGATATAGGTCGAGAAAGGGCCGGCGAAATCTACTCCAACAACTGAAAATGGTTTTATTTGCGATATTCGAAACTTTGGGAGATCGGCCATGCGAGGCGTGATTGGTTTTGGGTTGGTACGAAAGCACCTGATGCATTTGGCCAAACGAGAGTTTATGGCGCGACGTGACGCAAGTATCCAGTAATTTTGCGCCAACAGAAAGCTGAGAGTACGAAGACCGGGATGTTGGTGGTCGTGGTGTGTCTGGTCGATGATGAGCGAAGTGAGACGATGAGTGCGGGATAATAATACGGGGTGCTTGCAATCATAGTCTAGCTCTGAGTGTGTCAGACGACCGCCCACCCTGATGAGGCCGTCTTTATCGATGAAGGGTTGGAGTTTCCGAAGCGCCTTAGGAATTGCTTTGCCCTTTTTAAGGGCGTCACGTTCCTCGGAGAAACTGACGGATTGCGCCATCTTCACTAAGATCAGGCGAGCCTCATTGATTTCGGATTCGATGAGGTGACCTGTCCTACGGGACGAAGGGTTACGGCAGTTGTACACGAAACGACTAACGTAAGCGACAATGCGTTGGATCCTCTTGAGACTTGAGTATTTTGCGAGAAAATCGTCAAATTGATCGACGGCAACAAAAAGCGATGCGTGGGTACTCTTTTGCTCTGAGATAGCGAGCGAGTCTTCCGAGATTTGGAGTTTACTGGGCCAAGTGTCCTTTTCATTCGAAAGCCAGGACGGTCCGTTTCTCCACAGTGAGTGATCGATGAGATCCCGAACGGATAGGCCTCGAGATGCGCAATCCGAGGGATTGTCCTCAGAGCTTACATGTCGCCAACAACAAGGCGGGACGCTATCCTGAATGCGGCTGACACGGTTGCTGACGTAAGTCTTCCAGCGAGACGACGGTGACCTGAGCCATGCCAAAGTTACGGTCGAGTCAGACCAGCAATACACGCTTTCGAAGCTCAGGATGTCCTTATAGACATCCCTGACGTGATCCATGAGATCAGCCAATAGAACAGCGGCACAAAGTTCCAAGCGAGGGACGGATACCGTCTTGGTGGGGGCTACCTTAGAACGCGACATGACGAAATAGGTAGCGATGTGATCATCGATATGAACAATCCGAAAGTAGACGACAGCGGCGAAACCAAGCGTGGAGGCGTCACAAAATCCATGGGCCTCGAGTAGCTTTGCCTTTAAGGCGGGTATGAAGCGAGGAACATCAAGAGACGATAACAACTCAAGATTTGATCGGTAGCGAGACCACAACTGGGTGACAGCTTCGGGAGCGGCGTCATCCCAATCCAGACCGAGACTCCAGAGCTTCTGGATAATGCATTTGAGCGCGAAAGTGAATGGGGTCAGGAAGCCGAGGGGATCAAAAATGCGGGCGAGTTCGGACAGTACGTGACGTTTTGTGCATTGATCATACAGCGACGAGGTTTTGAATGTGAAAACGTCCTTGGAGGGTACCCATTCGAGGCCCAACACCTTGATGGGAGCATTGGACTCTGCATCAAACGATAAATTGCTGTCATAAAGATGTTCGGGTGGGATATCTTTCAGAAGCGCTGGACAATTACTGGACCACTTTCGGAGCTCAAAGCAGCCCTTGCTGAGGACCTCAACGACTTGATTGAGGAGCTCACGCGTGGAATCCAATGAGTCTAGACCAGAAACAACGTCATCAACGTAAACGGCGTTTGAAAGGGTGGAAACCGCTAGGGGGAGCTCACTACCTTCATCTTTGGCGACCTGCAAAATTGTGCGAAGAGCAAGGTAACTGGACGACGACATGCCATATGTAACGGTTTTAAGACGATATTCCTGGATTGGTTCTTTGGGTGAGAAGCGAAAGAGGATGCGCTGATAGTCGCGGTCAGTAGGCGAAACGAGGATTTGTCGATACATCTGACGCATATCAGCGGTGAAAACTACCGCATGTAATCGAAATCGAAGTAAGATGGAGCCGATATCCGGTTGGAGCTTGGGTCCAACGAGGAGCTGCTCATTTAAAGATGGCCCATTGGCGGGCCTCGCCGTGGCATCGAATACCACGCGCAGCTTAGTAGTCGTACTGCTAGGCTTGAGCACGCAGTGGTGTGGAATATAATAAGTGGTTTTAGTGCGCGGCTCAGACGTTAGTTCCATGTGACCGGCATCAAGGTAGTCTTGCATGAAGGCATTATAATTCTCGCGAAGGTTGGGGTCCCGAGAAAGACGATTTTCAAGCGACAGTAAACGACGATATGCAAGTGAATGCGAGTCACCAAACGAAGGGTTAGGCGATTTGAATGGAAGACGCACTATGTATCTGCCATTATTGTCACGTGTGTGAGTGGCGACGAATATGCTCTCGCACAACGCGTCCTCTTTACTGAGAGATGAGGCTTTGGGAAGGTCTTCTACCTCCCAGAATCTACGAATTTGATCGTCTAGCGTGCGTGAGGAGCAGACCAACGATGCATTGGGAAACGTCCGGGCGTTTTCGATTTTACCCATGACGATCCAGCCTAACTTTGTATTAAATGCGGTGGGTCCGTCCGGTGTACACTCAAGCCGTTCACCCAGAAAGATATCGCAGAACATGTCGACACCGACAAGCGCATCAATTGGCCCAGGTAAGTGGAAGTTGGGGTCTGCCAACTTTACCTCATGCAACGGTGGCCATCTAGTCACGTCAATTTTATAACAGGGCATTTCACCGCAAATTTTGGGAATCACGAGGGCTTCAACTGCAATTTCAGTACCACCGTCGATGCGAATACGATAGGTTGTAGAGTTCGTCAAGGTCGATATGGCTTGACCGATGCCTACGACGGATGAGGACCGCTTATTGAATGGGAGACACAAGCGGTCGGCACATTTCTTCGTGATGAAGTTGACTTGACTGCCATTATCAATGACGATGCGCATTTTACGGGTAGAGCCAAACCGGTCAAGTACTTCAACACTAGCTGTGGCCAAAAGAGATGAGCGAGACGCGGGAGGCAGGTCAGCGATGAGAGTCACCGAGGGTTGGCTCGATTGACGCGGACGATTTGCTGACGTGTCCGGCGTGGGGACATTGGCCGTGACAGGGGGTGCCACAGCGTCGTGACGGGGGGACGGTGCGACAGAAGAGGCACCATTACCATTGGAGACGATGCGGCCAGGGTTATTATCAAAATGAAGTGTTGTATGATGAGGGACATTACACTTTTGGCAGCGAAATTTCGAAGGGCAATGTTTGACCACATGCCCCGGACGAAGGCAGTTTACGCAAAGATTGTTGTCCTTAACAACGGCGAATCGATCCTGAGGAGTGTGACTGCGGTAATTCGAACACTGCGGCAGTGAGTGTTTGGACTTGCAAAGCGGGCAAACTATACTGTCTCCTGGCGACGACTCGTTGACGATGAAGGACGATACGGTTGTTGATCGGCGAGGGGATCGGCGCCCGTATGGCGACGGCTGAGGCGATTCGCGAGCAGAAGGAGTTCGAGCAGTGCGTGGGGCGACGACGGAAACTTTGGAGTCTGGTTCCGCCAGCTCCAAGGCCTGACCAGCCTTTTCCAAGAAGCTCAATAAGGATTGAAATGATGGGATGTCACCATCATTGTTCTGCAATTCAAAGCGACGGCGGCTCTCCACGTCGAGCTTGTTAACGAGCATGTAGAACAAAGGGAAGTCCCAATCCTGAGCGGGTAGTTTTAGATTTTTTAATACTGCTAGGTTCTCTTTGAATGTGTCTACAAGACGCCTCAATTCACGCGGTGAGCTTGTGTTTACTTTAATTGTGTTCAGCTCTTCCCAATGTCGAAACGCTATTTTGCGCTTGCATTGGTAACGATCGATCAATGCCGCATAAGCGTCCGTATAGTTGGTCTCTGAGAGCGGGAATCCTTTTATGAGTTGCAAGGGTTCATCGCGAAGCAGTGATATCAATATCGAGAAGCGTTCAATATTCGATATTTTTTTATTTTGATGGACCATTTTATGATACATGTCATAGAACGTGCCCCATGTTTTTATGTCACCGTCGAATGTGGGCAGGTTAAGCCGCGGCAGCTTTACAGAGCGATCCGAGGAGGCAGCGGCACCGTCGTCTGGCTGGGCCGTGCCCGAGGTAAGATGCGTATGTATTTCTATGATTCGAAAATATTTATCATCGAAAACGTGGCGAATCGCGTCCTCCTGGTCGACTTCATCATCCGAGGCGAACTCCGAACAAATTTTAAGATGATGGGATTCAAAACTTGAACAATAACTATCGAGTTTACTATAGCGCGACAAGAATGTGGGTAGTTGTCGATTATCCTCCTTTGCGGCGACTCCGGCGACCAGACACTCATCCATGCGCTTAATAGCGAGTTCGCGTTTTAATTCTACCGCACGACGCGCGGATTTGGTAGGCATGGTTGTTTGTTTATGATAAACGTGAAGTACCAAGAGGAATCAAAATAGTAATTTAGTCTATGGATTCAACCTTAAGAAATTAATATTCTATAACAGATAGTGTTTGTGAGTTCGCGCGATACTTTATTCTCGATGTAACAATTTTTTTGTTTTTGTACCACGACAAAAAAAAAACAATAGATGGTTACGGGTGACGAAGTATGTATGTCGAAGGGGCGATGTCGAAAGTGATGCGAAAGGCGATATGAGATTCTTAACAATTTTTTTTTTTTTATTAACAATATACTTAGTAGGTAACAATGATTCGCTCCTTCCTAACGCCCGCGACCTCGAGAAGGTGGCTATAACCCGACCGCGGTCGGTATTTGCGAGTAGGTAACTAAGCGACGTATATGGCACGTGAAGCCGCCTTACTTGGCCGCGTTAAGTTACGATAGGTATTTTTATAGAATGTACTATGTCTATCGAAACCCTTTGTTTTTAGAATATCTCGAAATACGATGTGCGACAATATTAATCACTGCTGTTAGGTATGTTGGCGATAGGTATGCAATAAGTAGGTATGCGAAAAAAAATAGCGAGAGTAATTTTAATTCAATATCACTTCTAACGGCGCTGTTTTAGCCGTTGGAAGGATCCGGCTCGAAGGACCAAAAATGTATAAGCGACAACGAGATGTGGACTGTATAATTATGACTATAACGAAAAAACGATTTAACGAAGTCCAGAGTAGTTGGAAAAAGTGATAGCCGACTCACCGCTGATGTTCCACTCGAAGGCGCGCCGGGCCCGACACGATGTTTACAACTCCTCAGGATTATGGTGATATCTCGATACACAGCGACGACGATGATGAGCTTAGGTGTTTTCTTATGCGAATTAATTTTACGATGCGAATGCGCGACGTGACAGCGAGCGGCCAACACATATTATTTCTACCCACACTGGACTCGATATTTAATAAAAATGTGAATTTAAATCTACCTGCGATACGAGATGTACCGATTGCCAACAATAAAAAAAATGCAATACAAAAATAACTTAACCTAATAATAAAAGGAGGCGTGCGGCTTTTACAAGGCTATTTGACTAATGTTTTTTTTTCTAAATTATATTAAGTCCATCAGTTGTATAACAAAAAAATAATAGACACGTATTCTTTTTGCTTTTTCAAATTAATGAAAATATACTTGGATAAAGCGCATTCAAGTTTGGGAGTGGGGGTTCGCGTAACGTCATACGCAGGTAAAAACTGCACCTGCTTGTGACGTCACGCGACATTTCGACTCAACGTATCTCCGTTATTTTTTGCTTATGGGAAAAAAGAAAAAATACGTGTCCAATATTTTTTATAAATCTACAGGACGGACTAAAAAAAATGTCTGATAGCCTATTACAGAATTATAGAAGTAAAAAAGATGGCGGACATTTTTAACAATCCGTTTTATGGTTAGGTTTGGATTTGGATAGGTTAGGAGAGGATTTTGCATTGTATCGTTGTATTGTTGTTGTATAATTTATAATAAAACATATAAAAAATGTTTTTTGTTTTTATTTTAATATTGGAATTGAATCCTTCATGTAAAACCACGCTATCACCGATATACTTTTGGCTGCCTGTTGACTATCCGTGTCTCATTCGAACTAGACCCATTCATTGTGTTCTCGACGAACGCCGTCTCGTTTCGGTAATTAATGACTAAAGCTCATAATTCGGGTCACATTGTCCAGAAAGTCGTTTTTTGTAGTTCTGACAACGTGTATGCAAAATTTCATGATGATTGGTTGAGCCGTTAAGGCGAGAAACCGTAACAAACAAACAAATATACATTCGAATTTAGTAAAGATTCCAATTGAGCATTTTTCCTGTTTTTCCTTAGGACCGGACGTAAGTAAGGAAATATTGCCCCTACATTGAGGTCCATACCAGTCGGTCGGTTAGGTCGGTTGCCTAGTCAGGCAATTACCTACTTCCGTATACAGGATGTATGTAATGTAAGGTTTACCTAACGATCCACTAATCATGAAACAAAAAATTTTAGTGAGTTTGTCTATCACGCATTTGAAAGATACAAAAATAAATGCAGCAGGAATATTATGGTGATTTCCAAGTGCGACCTTCCTCACACATTCCTCAGACTTTGCAAGTTAACACTCATTTAAACTTTTTGCACAACATAGTGCAAAAAGCGGACTTTATATGCCATTGCGACATTTTCTGTCAGTCAACCTTCAAGATCTGCAGATTTTGCGATGTTCAGCAATATCGTTCCAAATTCTGCTTTAGAAGCATATCATCACTTTTTACCTAAACTATTACCTATCAGTAAAAAAGAACTTTATATTATACCTACCAGAATATCAAGCGCGCAAGTTGCCGACGCGACGAGCTGATGGATGGCCGTCCTTTGTCTTTGTATTGTCGCTGACGCGCCGATTACCTAAGGTCATTTACCCGCATACACCCACGTTAATAGTTTCTCTGTGATTTACAAATGTTTTAACATCGTCACGTATGCAATGGGTCTAATTTAGAATGAGACTGTACATTGAGCGTTATTAATGACTATAACCATCGAGATAACCACCGAACCCATAATAAGTACTGTCACCATAATCCATTCGGTGTCTAAAAGCAAAACAAACAATATTAAAGCATTTCGCATATCTCAATTTCCGAACGAGCATTCTATTGATTCTTTCTTTTTAAATCTACAAATATTTAAATACGATTACTATCTATTAATATATTGTAAATACTATTGTATGAGTATTTGTGATGTGTTTGTTTTATGTCCATAATTCATAATGATTTCATTTATATACGATGTTAATATAACTTAGTTTTAGATTTGCTTCGATTATTATGTAAGTTGTATTAGATACGATCTTAAGGGCCATTGCAGACCCGACAGTGAATAACTGCTTGGTTGTTTATACACATTTGCGAAATACGAAAATCTTATTAATAGCTCTACGGTCGTGTATATAATATTAATATTAATAATGGCGAGCTCGAACCAGGCTACTCTTATGATATAAGAGCTCGTATGTAAAACTTAATAGAATCTGTTTTACATTAGCAACATATTTCATACAGTTCACCGCCAAGTCTGCGCTGATCCAATTCCCGCTACACACGTAACGTAAATCAACACAATTTATATAAGGTTTGAGGTTGAATGAGGAGCGCATGAAAGAGGTTATTCGACATTCCATTCACGTCACAAATGTGAAGTGAAAAAGTTAACACTATTTTTTGACGTAATTATGGTTATGGTGCTGACGTACTAACGGATTACACCCTATATATCTGTTGCGCAATAAAAAATATCTTTTCTATTCTTTACATTGCATTGAATGTAAAGTTCCTTCAACCACGTAAACCTCCATTCTTATTGTCGGTTTTCTCTTTGTTTTATCATTTTTACCTTGCACCTTTTAAACACCGTTAGCGATTGTGTTCTACCAAATATATACATTGCCTATAAACATTTAGGTAGGTAGGCATCACGCTCAAAAGCGCTACGACATAATATGCAAAAAACTGTGACGTTCGATATTTTATCGCTCCGATAGATCGTTACATGTGTAGCGGCCTAAAGTGTTTATTTGACAATTAGCAAAATATAAAACGCGCCGTTCGGAAATCACGTCTCAGCCGCCATTACCGTCCACCAATCGCACA
This sequence comes from Zygaena filipendulae, assembly GCA_907165275.2. Lineage (NCBI taxonomy): Eukaryota > Metazoa > Arthropoda > Insecta > Lepidoptera > Zygaenidae > Zygaena > Zygaena filipendulae. Next base: position 2,818,033 of record OU015678.1, on the reverse strand, counting down.
TCGAAACATGGGAAGTACAGTTTCGCAACAATATATTTGGATTTAAATTTTACCGGTAACTAAATTCTATATACACAATAATAAATATTATAATATCGCACATTCACGTCGGTTGTTTACATTTTTTTTTCGTTCAATCATCAATATCGTCTACGTAATTTTTTTTGCTCACAATATCTTAACTTCCGAACAATCTTAATCAATATAGAAATACAAAAAATTATAATATTAATAATAATAATATTAAAGTTTTAATCACTAACGTAAAGTCTTTACAAGCCCGCTAAAATTAAAAAAAAAATGGAGAGACTAATTAATTACCTTTTTTTTTTGTTCAAAATTTACATATATTATAATAATATACTTACTTACACACAAGAAACAAATCGTCAATTCATAATTCACAAATCCACCTCTTGCTATAGGAATCGTCAAGTTTTTTTTTACACTAAAAAAGGAACTTAAATTATAATACGAGTGGGTACTGCATACGGAACACCAAAAGAATTAGTACTAAGATATTATTATTTAGGAATGGACTCTTTAAAGATGGCGTTTTCTACAGGGTATAAGGATCAAGGAGAGACTTAAAATAGTACTCGATTCTTGTCTAAAATACCATGGTGCATCCATGAAAATTTAGCAAGCAAGCAGCCGACGCGCTGTCAGATTAAGGTCTGTTTAGGTATACCTACTTATCTGCAGACACTGAGCGTGCCAGGCTCGTTCCGTGGCAGACAAAATAATATTCTCCTATACAGCGTGTATTAACGTATTTAACCTACATTAACATGGCCGCGCAGACGCCGACAGACACAGGTCAGTATTCGCGGAAAGAATATTTTGTCTGCGCGGTTCGTGTCTGTAGGTACGTCTCTGTGGCTACATGTCGATCAGTGTGAATAGAGCATCGGAACCGTGCAGACATCTTTTGTGAATAAACGGTGTCTGTTGGTTTCTGTCCACATTTCTGCCCTGGCACGTGTCTGGCACGAACGTATCTGGCACGCTCAATGTCTGTCGATACGGACCTTTATACTCTATTATATTATTGCCGCGCCGACAAATCAAATGTAAATGTCTATTTACTTGCTAAAACCTACGTTTGTTCATTCATATGTAAGGTTATTTTATCAGTGTTTTCAAAATTAAATTAAATTTAAACATAAACCGTCGAAGGCTAAAAGTCCCATGTCCAACTTTACAGCCTGTATATAACTGGATATAATATTATCTAATAAATACCTATACAAAAAACAACAAATGTCAAATTTTAACTCTAACATATTATACAACCTGAGAATCCAACATATTTCTAGCTCCGCACAAAGATTTAGCACAGCATCGAAATATTAAAAAAAAATTTAGGTCTTATAGTTTATTACATACAGGTTTTGTAAATCTAAACATGTAAAATTGCATCGACTAACTCCTTGATTAAATAACGCGCAAACCACGCCGCTGGGCTTAGAATCGTGTAGCATAAGATCTAACCAATGAGCTCTTGTCTTTTTTTTTTAAACCCATTCCAAATTTTTAGATAAGTAACTCATCTAATTTGATTGAACCAAGAATATACGTATCAACCCAAGGAATGATGAGAGGCTAACAATACATTTAGGATAGATTATACGTCCATACATAAAATTGGATCGAATTGGATCGTTTTTTATTAGTTTTTACTAATAAAAAACGATCCAATTCGATCCATGCGTAACATGTACCCTATGTGTCACTGGAGAATTGTAAAAACAGCCTACAAAGTACCTAACGATAACGATCGATGGATACCAAAGGTGGTTTGTTAAAACCCGACTTAACTCTCAAAATTAATTTTCTTTCGATCTCACGATTCTTACAATTATCTAGCGACGCTGTAGGTACCTACCTATGTTTCGTGTTTTACAATTTTAGTCGATTTTTCAACCATTTTTGGTACTTAGATACAGCAGAACTACAATAAAACTTTGCACACAGCTGCGGTTTTGATGAAAACACAAGTAAGTATAGTTTATAAATAACAAAAAGCTTTTAAAAATCATAGTCAAAGTATGTAGGGAAGTATAATGATTTTTTTCATTTCATTTCATTTCAATTATATTATAACACGGCTGCTGCGTCGCCAGTTCCTTTTTCTTTAAAACTTGGCCCCACGCTGCCGCGTGTTTAGATTTTGAGTACTTACTCAAGAGAGTGATACCTAGGTACTTACCTAGGTATCACTCTCTTTTCGTGGGGATAATTAATTTTATAAGCAAATGCATTTAATTTTTATTTAAAAATGAAAAGCGTAGGCGTTTATTGTAATAGAGGTACGCACGTCAAAAAATATACGTCTTCGACGTGACATTGAAATTTGTACGCACCACTTTCATGGACTGAAGATTTATAGACAACGCGCTCAAAATGTACGTATATTATATTTAAAAAATGCGTACCCTATACCACAATTTTTAACAATATCTTATACCCTATGTCCTTCTTTGTACCCCTTAATAATATGCAAAATTTTATGATGACCGTTAAGGCGTGAAAGCGTAACAAACAAACAAACTCACTTTCGCATTTATAATATTAGTTACGGCCGCACTCAGAGTCGACTTTAATGATTACTTAGTTAAGTATAGATTTTTAAAACAAAACTGCCGCAATCAGAGACGTTCAGTAAATTAATGTTAATTGGCATTTAATGAGATGAAACTTAATTAGTTAAATGCCAATGAACATTAATTTATCAAACTTGTCCGATTGCGGCAGTTTTGTTTTAAAAATCTATACTTAACTAAGTAATCATTAAAGTCGACTCTGAGTGCGGCGGTAAGTATTCTGTGGTTAATATGCCTCAATTTTGGCCCTTCCCAAAATTGAAGCAATGTTGGCAATATTAAGGATCGAAAGGATACAGATATTTTTATGAGCACCTTTTTAGATGAGGTTTATGTTTAATTTCCAAGGTATTTTGTGTGTGTAGATGATACAAGTGGACGAAAGAACGCAAAACTTAAAAAAAAATAAAATTTCAAACTACTATTTGGAACGACGTAACAGCGTTAAGCGTTTTATTATTTGAAATACAAAGCTAATACAATCTTCTGATTAAAGTTAGATTACCTTCCCACATTGATATATTTTTTTTTTTAATATATCAATGTTTTTGGGTTTTGGGTTTTGTTTTCGCGCTCGAACGCGTTGCGTAATAATATATCAATGCCTCCCAATCAAATTTTTCCCTACTTTCCTATTCTATGTCTCACGATTCACATCCACCTTAAACATCGATATTTATTATTCTTTTATTGAACCTTTTTTTGTTAAATTTAATTAATTATTAATTGATATTAAAAAAAATACAAGTCACCGTTGAAAAAAAAAATTGTAAATAATATTTTCTAGCATAATGTTAGTTGTTAAGCTGGTGTAAAACAATTATAATTTAATTAATTATCTATAATAAATCTGGGGTTTAACAATCATAAGTCAATCATAAAAGAGATTTAAGATCTTGAATGGAAGTAGTTAGTTATTCATAACCTATATTTAGTAAAAACTTTTTGAAAATAATGCGATAAATTTTTATCACCATAATGTGAATCTATCGATCACGCAAAACGATATTATAAAGAAAAATTAGGCTAGAAGCCGAGAACTACGATTTTCATACAAAAAATTTAAAAAAACATAGGTACTCCTCAAACTATTTTTACACGTCTTGATCTAAATTGTAAAGTTTTTAAACTAGCAATGTCTGAATCTAGCACAATATTTCCTATGAGAATTAGATGAAATTAACTATTCACTAATGAGCCATTCTATGCAAGATACATAATATATAATTTGCAGAGTGAATATAATTTTCTTTTGCAACTTAAGAAGAATAGATAACACAGATTGTCTTTTTTTACATTTTACTATCAGGGTATCCAATATTTTATGTAAAAAAAAGTGTTACAAACTTGATCTTACAAATCATGCGACAATCCAATGCAGGCTGCGAAAATTTCACGTTTTTATAAATGAAAATAGGTAAGCATTTGAGCGTCTTTCTCAGTTCAAGTCTCAGTCAGTCAGTCTCAATACAAGCCACATGCACATGTATAGGGCATCATAATAATTATCATAATTATAGTGATTAAGCATAATTAGACGTATTATAGAGTCTTCTGTGTGAACAGTTTTATCGCCTGTTAAGTAAAATGCTGTTGTTTTGTTATTAAAATATCGCGTGACTTATATTCGCCAATGTATCGGAACTCTTCTTCATATTTCAATACCAATGTGATATAATAAATATTAACTACTAGCTGTGCCCCGCGGTTTCACACGCGTGAGTTGCGGAATTCCCGCAGGAACTCCAAAGTAGCCTAATATATTCCTTATATAACATCAGCTAATTAGCAGTGAAAGACCAGTCAATATCGGTCCAATCGGTTCGGTCCAACCCGTGCGAGTTTCGGAATTCCCGCAGGAACCCCAAACTTCTTTTATATAAACCTTGTCCTGACAATAACGAACACAAAAAAACAATTATCCAATTTGGTGCAGTCGTTTGGAAGTTATGCGCTTAGCAACATATTTGGCGATTCATTTTTATTATATTATAGATTATTACACCAGAGCACAATTTAATACATAATTTCGTTTATGAAATACATAGATGTTATTATATTTATCTATGACGATTCTATTGATACACTACAATGCGGCAACAGACGTTTGAACTCATTGAGCTGTGGTTTTTTTTATTTATTCGTACAAAATTGTTTTCTTTTTTTTTTATATTTTCTTTAAATACATTACAATTATTTATTCGATAACAATCACCAACGTAACTACATCAAAAAATTGCCTAGCGCTTAGGAAGTGAAAACAGAAAATGACACTATGACACTTAAAATTTAATATTACACATATCATAACTTTTAATAGTTCTTGGCAACGTTATCAAGCACCAATTTCTATTTGTATTCTTGACTTTTTTTCATAATATCAATTTTTGTTCATTTCTCTTCTGATTGTAAGTTCCATAGTATCATTGCAAAGGAAGCAAAATTACAACAGCCTTGTTGCAAGCTTAGGTAATTTTTTTTATTTCATTTATTTCGATGAAGGAAGATAAAAATTATCTAAAACTAATTCATTCCGATATCGATTAATTTTACTCTCTCTCCATTTTCATTATTCCATCTTCAATGTTGTCTTACGTATGTTTGCTTATTTAAAAAAAAAGAAACTAATCCTTACTTCCATATTAACAACGAACGCGGCGCGTGGAATTGATAAGAGTCGTAACGTCAAAATAGGTTCTTTATAGTAGCGAGAAATGGAAGCGTTCCTAAATATTACAATTATAATGTCAACGAAGGCTTTGTCAACAGATTAAGTTCCTTTTGGTCGGTGCCGGACATCAGGCGGCGGCCAGGAGGCGCGCGGCCCCAGACAACATGTCCAGAATGCGTCGCCAAATGTTGCGCAACGCGTTCGAGCGCGAAAACAAAAACCTCCACAGAAAGAAAACGGCCGCCACTTGAGTGACAATATGTAATATGTGTAACCTGAAACCAAAAAAATTTAAAACTGAACCATAATAAATGATACATAAATACTTATGTAAAGTATATAATATAAACTATAATAATTATTATTGAACGAATGAAACAATATCGGTCAGTAGTTTTTCCCCCACGAAACTCTTTCGGAAACTCATGGGATGGAAAGTCAGTCAAGCTAAGTAGTTTCAGTAATTATCACCTACATCCAAATATACAAACTTTACCTCTCCATAATATTAGTGTGTTAGTGTCTCTAAAATTAACGAACTCGAACATAAATAATTTTTCAGGGAATTAAGTAAGTACCTATGTAATAGGAAACTTTTTTCATAATCGGTAGTATTTTGTAAATGTCGTTATTTATTCAATAGCGAACCTAACACAGCTCCTTGGAGAACCCTTTGTTAATTATCTATAAAATATTATACAAATTAGTTCTGATCCATGTCCTATTTTTATTTTCTTATTCAAGATAAAACAAGCGCATAGAAATTTTACTAATTGGACGATATTTTTTTTATTACTTTAAGATTACCGTGATAGATCTAATCAAAAGCTTATCCAAAATCTAAATAGTCAAAATGCACGACTCACCTACGAATCAATTTCCGTGACTTAGGCAACGTGTCTGGACTCTCTTTAAACAGGAACCTCCTTATGCCGAGCACATAAGACTCGATATACGCATCCCAGTCGATGTTTCGGACGTTGAAATCGAAAGTTCTGCGGTCGTCGGGGGAGAGGGCCGAACACAACGCTTGCACGTTGTCGTCGGCGAATGACCATTGGCGTGTTGTGAAATATTCGAGGCAGGCCGCCGCTTTCTCCAACTTGTTTTGCACTTTTACCATCCTGAAGTGAAAATTTATAACTATTATTTCAACTATCATTTTACTGGTGGGAACTTCAATGGTAATATAAAAAAAATATTTGTGGTTTCACCCGTGGTAATTTCGGAGTTTTCTGTACCCCTGACTACGTGCATGCCAAATTTCATCCAAATCCGTTCAGCCGTTTTTGCGTGATTGAGTAACAAACATCCAAACATTCACACTTTCACATTTATAATATTAGTAAGATACCATTAGGCCCATACTGAGGGTAAGCAATACCATATCTTCTATTATATTAAAGTAAATCGATTGTATAATATTAACTATTATTTTAGAAGAGAACTTTGCAGAATTTATACTTGAATCGAAAACCTTTTTTTTTTGCCATAGGTGAGTTGTATCTAATTCTGTTTTTAATATAGGCTAACTAATTTTGGGGAACCTATAAAATTTGTTTGTTTTTCTTCTAAGTGTTTATAATTTCTAGCAGTATATTTCTTATCTTAAATAAATACATAAGTACAATCGCAAGATTGATAGCGTCGTGTCTTCTGTATTTTCCGTTTCTTCAACTTTCCTTCCTAACCGTGACACTCACATGGGCTTCTTCCCGGTAGCTCTCGCGATGAAGTCTATGACGACGGCGGGCGCGCGGTGCTCCAGCAGCGAGAACACGCCGTGCTGCAGTCTGTTGCTGGTGATCGTGCCACCAGGGTACCATATCACCTCGCCTGCAGGACATAGCTCAACAGAACAACCCTCACGACACTTGACCCCTGAGAGCTCAATAGAGCAACTCCGATCTCAAAATTCCGCAAATAGTTTCAAATTAGACTCGATTGGCGCAGTAGGTCACCATGCCTACCCGCTAATCAAATGTCCCAGGTTCGATTCCCGATGGGGTTGAACTTTGCGTGTTGAACACAAAATTCCACTTTCCAGTCTGGACCTGTGTAGTGAAATTTTGTTACAACCGCGTTTACTTTCTTAAATGTGTATTTAAGCAATTTTAAGTTCCTGTCTCAAAATGTGTATATCGAAAAAATATCGCAAAGTAAGAATTATTTTTAAACTGACCGCTGATTGAATACGGACGAGAAATAAGCTGTTAAAAACAAGGGTGTAGCACCCCAAGAGATAGATAAAAGTTCCACTTACTAAAATAAAAAACTAACTGAATGCTAAGAAAATGTTCATCAGATACTGGGTCAAAACTCGAAAGAGGGGTATAATAGGTAGCATCGAAAATATTTAACGAATGTACTTACTGAAAGGATGTTTTCTCATATACTTGAAGCCGGTTCTGACAAACTGCTGCCACGTGATGGGGTTCTGTTGCCCAGTACAGCAATTGTATACAATCACACCCTCACCCCTGCAAGTTATTCATGTCAATATTTAATAAGACAACCAAAACTGATACCAATTTAGCACAATGCAAGTAGCTTCTAATTGCAATTGATATTATAGATGCAAATATTACCTACTTTATTTTGTTTTATTGTTTTGCTTCTAGCCTAACTACTCAACCAATTATAAGGTACTTTTGTCTCGGAATTTCTACGAGAACTCTAAAATTCACATAGGCGAACACAAGTGATCCAAAGTTCTCTTTTATAGGGTCAACTGTACTAATAAAATTAGTTAAAACTGACTAATAATGCAACAAAATGGAACGATAGATTTGACTACTTTAATGTGATAATATAATCTAAACAATCCAACTATCTTCAATCAGAAGAAGATATAGAATGTGACATAACGATTTCATTCCTCATTTTTCTATACGTTAACGTTATCAGATTGTCAACTTGGCTAAGGCACTGGTCACTGACCGTCTGTGGTGCGTCCGCCACGCGCACACGATCATCAGATTGATGACCGTGTCCACCGGCACCAGGTCGGCGACGCGCCCGCCGGAGCCCAGCATCGTCCGGAACACGCCCTTGCCGACCGCGGCGATGATGCCGTTCGGGCCGTTCCAGTTGTCCACCCAGCCCTTCACCGGCTCGCGAGCCGACGACAGCACTGTTCGAGGTTTAAAGAACGAAGGATGAATATCAATTTACTGATCCCTCATCAACAGCAGGGCCTTTATTCACTAGGAACATAACACGTCACGTTAAGATAACACGCCACAAAAATTGTTTTGCCCTCGTGCTCAAAGACGGTTCTCTTCGAAAAAAAGTACATTTACAACGTGCTTTATGACATACAGAATATTAATTTGTAATATTTTGGCATCTGGAGCGTTTAGGTTTGTGTTTTTGGAACGTGCGTTATAGCCAAGGAATGTGATTGATCATAGTGGGTAAGACCCAAAGTAGGTAAGACGTATGCTGTTACAAAATAAAAAGAGGCCACTCTTAAATGTTTAAATAAAGAACGAAAAATAAATATATTCAATTACGGGTCCCCACCTATCAACAGTGAGTAGGTAGGTAGATATACTGTTACAATAGAAAAAGAAAAGGCCACTTTTGGAGGGTTAAATTAACAATAATAATAAATAAACAATTAAGAGCGGGTCTAGTTTCATCCTTCCATTCATCTATCAGATTTCTTACCAATGGAAGGCCTCACGATAGCCACCGGTAGGTTCCCGCACTCTTTTATAAGCATATCTTCTGCTAAGGCTTTCGTGAACGTGTAAGTGTTAGGCCTATCTCCTGGAATAAATATGAAATTATTTATTAATAAACAATAATAACAAAATTTAATAACGTTTTCGAGGTGATGGTAATGACAATAAATGTTTGGATTTGTAAGGACGCTCGTGAATTACAAAATTCCCTAGGTATCTTCTTCAAATCGGGACCGATAGTCCCCTACATAATAACAGAAAAGAACATTATTCTAAGCCGCTGTGTGGCAAATTTTATTCAAAACCTTTTAGTTAAGGATTAAAACATCCTTATAAAAGCTGAAAATCCTGTTATCTTATTCAAACTTTGATGATAAAATACAAAATTGGATCTTACATGCACCACATAAACCTATTTTAAAACGCAAATGACATCAGAGAATAAGGTACCCGAGAATTTTATTCACAATTATCACTAAATACGAAGGTTGTTTTTGTGACAACGATTTACATCGCTGGTTGTGTATCTAGAGTATTAAATAGATAGATAGATAGATAGATTCATTTATTTCACATCATCAAATTCATAATTACATTTAATTATAATATGTCAAAGGATAAAGTGATCGTCAAAAATTTAAATTCCAATACAAGAGAATTACACAATTACGTATACATAATGTCATAAATGTCAAACAATGTCAATTAAAACAAAAAAATAAAATAAAATAATGTCAAAATAAATGGAATATATAAAAAAAAGAAAAGAAATAAAGCTACATAATGTAGGACTCACAATGTCAAAAAATTAATAAATTCGTTTACCGAATAAAATTCATTTTCTAACAAAAGATTCTTTAATCGGCGATAAAACGTTTCGTCATCAGTCACGTTCCTCAGATCTGCGGGTAGCCGCTCGTAATAACTCGGACCAATCACACGCGGGTTTTTTTCAGCAAGTTTTGTCCGGTGAGGAACACTGGCGAGCCGCCCCATGTTCCTAAACGATCGCCCCCCGCACATTCGACGACCAAACGTATCGATGTTGCGACGGACATACGATATCACCTCGAACAAATACAGACCGGTCATCGTCATCACGCCGTGTTGCACAAAAACTGACCTACAAGTTTGTCGTGGCTTTACACCGGCGAGAATCCGAATCGCGCGTTTTTGTAATACAAAGACACGGCCAGAATCAGTCGAGTTCCCCCACAGCATTATACCATACGACATCAGCGACTGGAAATGCGCAAAGTACGTTTGCCTCAGTACGGCACTAGAGACTAAGGGGCGCAGCTTACGCAGAGCATATGCAGCACCACCGAACTTATCACAAAGATGTTGTATGTGCGTTTTCCAGTTGATGTTACTATCGAGTGTGAAGCCAAGAAACCTGCACGACTGGCATACAGGTACTGGGTTGGTTATACTGAGAGGTTTCTCGACCCCTGTGGCCGTGAAAAGAATTAAATTAGATTTAGATGGATTTAATATAAGACCATTTGCCGTGAACCATGTCTGTAGACGCTCAAAGGTGACATTTATTTTGACGTTAAGGTCTTCGTATGTCCGTGCGCATACTATGACTGTGGTGTCATCGGCGAATAGCACCACTAAACCATCCCTAATAAAATTTGCTAAGTCATTAATAATTGTCAAAAATAGTATATTTCCCAGTGATGAGCCCTGCGGAATGCCGACAGTGACGTTCCCAGCCTGAGATCTGTACTTTTGACCGCTCGAAGTGATCTCCACCATATGACAATACACCAATATGACAATATCAACACTGATATATACAACAGTTTACCTCTGGCTATATGTGTCTCACGAAACTTTCAAATCAACTATGAGTTATGACAATGATGCTCGCACAAAGTTGCAAAACAACTGTGCCACTCCATACAAGCGAATCTTTTTAATTCTACTACACTGCTATATCGTCTCTAGTCTCACGGCTCGTCTTGGCGGGGCACGAATTTAATGAAAAGGCAGACAGTGTCACCTGTTTACGTTGTAATAGTGAGTATATTCCTTGGTCACTTGCGTCAACAAGGGCCACATACCAACGAGGTCCGGTGTGATCCTGTCGACCAGTTCGTCGGGTAGCGTCTGCACCAGGGTGACCACATGCTCGGGCAGCGCCGGCGGTGTGTACACGCACTCCTCGACGCGCTCCCTCTCGCAGTTGCAGTAGGCCGTCGACACGTGCACTAACGCCTGGAAACGAAGCCATCAGTCGTAAAAATTGTCAGGTAAAGATGATGCGAGGCATTCCATGACCTCCGGGCGGTTCGGCTAGCTCGTCCCTACATAAATCAAATGTTTTAAGAGAAATAGGACCGTTCATTTTAAGATAAAGCAAAAAATAGTCAATAATAATAATATTGGTGAATAATATCTACGTTTTTTAAAGAATTAAGTTGATATAAGTGATTTTTCTTGGATATCAAAAACTAGATTCTATATAGAGTGAAAAGGTAGCCAACAACTTTATCTCAGATTTTATTTCTATCCTCGAAGCCCCTGGATCAGTGTCATGAAGCCGAGCTATACATACATACCTCTAGCCCAAGCATACGATGACAAAGCTGGACCAGCTGCTTCGTGCCCAGCATGTTGATGGTGACGGACAGCTTGAGTTTTTCGTCGAACTTCACCGTCGCAGCCGAATGGAACACCACTGACACCTGAAATTGAGCAAACATTTAGAGTTCTTATTAGACCAAGAATAATGGCTGGTGCGAACAAAGAACAGATGTGGTAAGGTCGAAATCATCTTGAAATGGAACAGCGCTGCACGTTTTTCATTAGAGACGTTCCTCTAGGCTAAAACGAGACCAAAAACCAACCAGGGTTTGAATATGTCCCTTGTTTAACTTAACATAGAGTATCTACCTATATTATATATAACAACGAGCTAAACTAACCTTTTGACAGAGCATCATCTGATCCGCTGCACTGATACCAAGTTCGGGCTCTGTAATGTCACCGACGATGGGAACGATTTTGTGCAGTTCCTGCGGCCGCTCTTTCCGAAGTGTTTCGAACAACTGAAGCGAGCAATATACGAGTTAAATAGCAGTGGCCAATAATACTATTACTACGTATAGAAGCGACACTCTTCGCCCCTCGCCAATTTAATGTCTCACCATGCCCCGTCACGACGTGGTGGTAATTCTAGAGCTGATAGAGGTGTGGGCTGTTAATGCTTAGTGTATGTTGGACAATATCAGCTTGAATTTCGAACTCTGAACGGGAATGAACTATGATGTGAATGTTAACTATGATGCGGGAATCGAACCCGCGACCTCTAACTTTACCGTTAGTTATCTTACCACTACACCAAGGAATACGGTCGAATCGCAGATAATTAATCTATAAATCCAAATGACGAGCTATAGAGAAGGGCTGAAAAGGGCATAAGAGAATAGAATAGATCAAATGGTTTAAGAGTTCTAAATACTTGTGAGGTGGTCAGCCACAAATACTGAAATATTGTAGTAAGTCTTCGACTTACAGGAGACTGTGTTAGTTCGGTGAGACGCGAAGCCACGTCCTGGCCTCGCTTCGGTCGCATCAACAGATATATATTCTTGATTTTTGGACAACTTCTCAACAGCTTCTCCACTAACACCTGCAATTGAAGGACATTCGTTCACCATTTTCAAATCGCTAATTGCTGAGACCATTGGCGAAAGTGGAAGACGTTATAGGCGCGTGTACTGGATATGAAAATCTAAATTCTATTTAGTTTATAAAAAATAATATATACGTAGGTATATTTTGGTTTTTCAAATTAATGAAGAAATACCTAGATAAAGCGCCAGGAGCTCATGACGTCATAACTATTTACCTACGTATTTAACTATAGCAAGACGTGACGTCACGCGAAATTTTGACTAAATTCGCCATTATTTTTTATAAGGTAAGAAAAAAAATCTACTAGACCAACTAAAAACTATTTAGTACTTACACTGGATACCTAGGTATTTATCGATAACTAATAATAATAATAATAATAATATTCTTTATTTCGGAACAATCCATAGTTTGTTAGTAACATTATCCTTAAATAATAGTTTTTTTTTTACTATGTATTTTGGTGTGAAATGTGAATATGAAACCGGAACGAAGCGAGAGTCATGTGGTCTTTTTCGCCGGTAGCGACCAGGGGCCAGCTATTTGATTGTAGTTTTGTATGTCGTATTCAATAATTTAGTGTATTCAATATTGTAATTTTATGCAAAACCCACCTTTCCCATAAACCCAGTGCCGCCCGTCACGAACACCGACTTGTCCGCATAGAACTCCGCCACTGGAATGTACTCCTGACTCGGACCAAAATGGCCGCCGCACGCCGCCATCTTGTCGTGCGAGCTCGTGTGATATTATATCGTATGCCACTACAGTGTGGCCAACATCAAAAAATAATCTCTTGAACACTGCAACACATGTGCGTGGTTTTCCTTTGGCGTTTTGATTAACTAAGCGTTGTGGGTGTCTGGTTTTCCACAGGACGATAGTAATGTTGTATGGAAGCGGCAGAGTGATGTGGCCCTCAGATATGGACTGAGTTGAGGTTCATTGCACTTCGGTACTGGGACATTGCGTCTTCATTTCAGGCTGTAACAATGCAGGAAGGATATATAGAGTGGGTACCTACTTTATATCCTGGAATTCCCGCGTAACTCCAAAACAAACGCGAGCTATTAAATAACCGATTTCAAAGCCGCGACCTCTTGTGTAACGAGAGGCGATGTTCACTATTTCATACGAATCGACTCTAGGTGGGTTCCTAGATATAAATGAAAGACCATTGCGCATTTTCACCAAGTCGACGGATATGTTAAGTGCCTACTTTAAAACAAAAGATATAAAATGGGTCAAAAGTCTTGCACTCATATCGGCGAATCTCTCTATGTACTTTATAAACGATGGGTTTATGCATCGTAAGCAGTATGCACCACCCGACTTTCTCATCATATCAGAAGAATATGGACACTATTATTATTATTATAGATGCTCACTACTGACCGTCTTTTCTCGAAGGAAAAGATGGCGTAGGATGACTCCTTAGCGCAGCCAAAACAAACGCTAAGGGTTGTTAAGTCGGTAGGTTCAAAAAAACGACGGACAATTCGGGCAGTGTCAAGCAAGACCGCCTTCTGGATCGCCGCCGTAACCGGTCCAGTACGCAAGTCCAATCGCCGAAGGTGACGTTGCAGGCTAGTTGGAACTAACCCGTTCGTCGATACGACAATCGGGATGATTTCAGTGGATTCCACCCGCTACATTACAGAAAAAGATGTAGGGTATACGTTAATCCCGAAATTCCTGCAGGATCTGAAAGTGGAACCCTGATTTATCACACAAAGTCCACCTCCACCGGGAATAAACCAGAACCTCTTGATCAGCGGGTAGACATAGTGACCTACTGCGCCAATAGCTATTGAACTTTATTACTAACTATCGTATTAAGATACATATGTACAATTACTGTCAAAAGTGATTACCTACATATTTCTGATGCTGACTGTACCTCTTATTCACGTAATCAGGTTTCGATGGCAATTGATCACTGTGACACAACCTAGACAAAAGTTGCTAGGGCGGTATTTTACATCACCTAAACAATTTATAATCACTACATATTAAAAATTTTAGAACACAAAGTCCTTCGCCGCATCTTTCTGTCTGTTCGCGGTAAACTCAAAAACTACTGAACGGATTTTCATGCGGTTTTCACCAATAGATAGAATGATTCATGAGAAACGTTTAGGTATATAATTTGCTAATATTTTGTGTAAGCTGATTAAATCAGAACGACAATAGTTGGAAATGTCGATAGTGTGCATTAAATTTTTCATACCACACGGTATCAGGGGTACACAGAAGGACATTGGGTACTCTTGTCTCGGAATTCCAGCGGGAACTCTGAAATTAGCGCGGGTCAAACCGCGGAGAACAGCTAGTGGAGAAAAAATCGCTTACCTCTCTCTGTCTCGTGGGCTCTTTAGATTAATATTGAGTAAATATCTTCGCAAGTAATCTCAAACGTCACAGAAACCAAATATTTAATTTCCAACACACTGCATCCACATTGTATAAATTCATTTCTTAGAAAACTATTTGCTCCCTTAACAATATAAACACCTAGCTCTCTTTCGAATAATTATTTAATAGGACGTACGTCATAAAAATAATTACTAAAACGAGATTTCGAATTATTTCTGTTTATGTCACAAGTTCACATAACCTACAAAAAGAAATCAGTCCACTGAGTTGCATGAAAAGTATTATTTTTGTTAGTTCATATTTGTTATCGGCCAGTATTTATAGACTGACAAAAACACAAGTTAAATAGGTTTTATAATTTTTTTTAAACACACGGGCGATGTACGAACATAATATTGTGATGCAGGACAATAACTAATTAGTGGTATGCTCAGATTTTAGTTATTAAAGGAAAAACCTAATACTATATGGACATAGATAAGCAATAGTGTGTCAACCCACACTGGAGAAATTTTGAGTAAATCGTGTTTTAAAATTATAGCGCCATTTTGTGTGAACATTTTTTTATGTTCAACATATTGTTACATTATTATTATTTATTATTATTATTATTACATATTTAAACAATGTAATAAGGTAAACGCATAATTCAATAACGTTCTCTAACTCTCAATAAATCGTTCTGAATCAATAACTTAATTTTGTTGGTTAACATGTTATTGCTTATCTGCGTCCATAAATGCGAAAGTAACTCTGGCTGTCAATCTGTCTGTTCCGCTTTCACGCCGTAACGGCTCAACCGATCATCATGAAATTTTGTGTGTACAAAATTTCTCGTACCTTCTCTTTACCTCTGACAACGGGTGTCCGTTGTCAGAGGTACAGAGAAGGACATAGGTTACTTTGTATCCCGGAATTGCCGCGGGATCTCCAGAATTATAGCGAGTGAAACCGCGGGGCAGAGCTAGTAAATAAATAAAAGAATTAAAGTTTTATAATGTACAGCCAATTAAACAGAGATATGCAGTCACCAGTTGACAGGTTGGTGAATCTAATTAGAGTGTTAAAGTGTCCAACACATCTCCGCCACCGTCTGCACGTACATTGCAGTGAAATTGAGAAATAGAAGAAAAAAAGTCAGTATTGAACAAGTTCTTAAAAAAGGTTAATAAAAGGTGCTGTCATAGCTCATAGAGCTTGTAATATGACGTATACAGTTACGCTTGTTTTAACTTTATGCGGATTGAACGTATGTCGTACGTGAAATCAAATGTGTGTCTGTGTGTGTCAGAGATTTAGTAACATGCTCTAATGAATATCTTGCTTAATAATATGTATTGGTTAGGATAAAGCAAAAATTAATCCAAATATTTATTTATTTGACCTCTGGTGGATCTTTTTTAAATTTTCAACGGAATGGGGCTAATTGCTTTACGAGAAAATTTATTAAGTACCTATGTTCTTTTCTAGGCAATATTATTCAAATTAAATTAAATTTAAATTAGGGTAAGGTTACTAGTAGCTCCCTGCGGTCTCACTTCTGTTAATTTCGGAGTTCCTTTGGGTAGGTATTTTGGGAAAATTCGAAACTGCTGCGTATTCTATCTAATGCTCATAATCGAAATATATCGGACACATGAGTTTGTACTTTTGAATGAATGTTTTTGAATTAATAACTTTAATCCGGGGCGTCAAATGAAAGATAGATGGACATAGATAAGCAATAGTGTGTTAACCCACACTGCAGAAATTTTGAGTAAATCGTGTTTTAAAAGTAGGAGCGCCATTTTGTATCAACATTTTTTTTTGTTCAATATTTAGTTACATATTTAAGCAATGTAATAAGGTAAACACATAGTTAAAAAACGTTTCTTAACTCTCAATAAATCGTTCCGAATCAATAACTTAATTTTGTGGGTTAACATGTTATTGCTTATCTGCGTCCAGATAACACGACTAGTTATTTACTTAAATTTATTTAAAAATATTCCACTACACTACTAACAAGAAATAAAAACTTTTGTATTGTTATAAAACAATATTACAGAAGATCTAATTTTTTTGCCAACCCAACTGACGGTTATCTCAATATTGTTGTTATTCTTACATTTTGTATTAGTTTTAATGCGTTTGGACAAAATTAAAAATATCATGTTTTTAATTATTTCCTACAATAGACTATTCGACTACTTTTTTTTTTAAATTCTATTTAGTCCTTCAGTTAGATAATAAAAAAATAATGGATACGTATTTTTTGCTTTTTCAAATTAACGAAAATATACCTGGATTTTGGGAGTGGGGGCTCGTAACGTCATACGCAGCTAAAAACTGCGCCTGCTTGTGATGTCATGCGACATTTCAACTTAACGTATCTCCGTTATTTTTTGCTTACGTGAAAAAAGAAAAAAATACGTGTCTAATATTTTTTATGAATCTACACGACGGGCTAAAAATAAAAAAAATCATCACATCACACTTAGGGATAGGGTTCCCAATGTGGCCATAAGGAAAAGAACTAAGGTTGTGGACATTGGGGACAAAATGGCATCCTTGAAATGGAGATGGGCTGGACACCTGGGACGTATGGATGTAGACAGATGGGCCCTGTGAACCACGGAATGGAGACCCCGGACAGGACGTAGGAGTGCGGGAAGACCGCCCATGAGGTGGGCCGATGACATCGCGCGCGCTGCTGGGAAGACTTGGATACGAGGAGCAAGGTGTCGGAGCGATTGGAAGCGCGATGAGAAGGCCTACATCCAGCAGTGGATGGACATAGGCTGAAGAAGAAGAAGAAGAAGAAGAATCAAAAAGTTTCGGTTTCGATTCCGGGTGGGGGTAGACTTTTTGTGATAAACACGGGGTTCCATTTTCCAGTCTGAGCATGTTTAACCTATAGAATAATATATAGGTAGATGTATCCTACTAATATTATAAATGTGAAAGTGTGGATTGGATGTTTGGATGTTTGGATGTTTGGATGTTTGGATGTTTGGATGTTTGGATGTTTGGATGTTTGGATGTTTGGATGTTTGGATGTTTGGATGTTTGGATGTTTGGATGTTTGGATGTTTGGATGTTTGGATGTTTGGATGTTTGGATGTTTGGATGTTTGGATGTTTGGATGTTTGGATGTTTGGATGTTTGGATGTTTGGATGTTTGTTACTCAATCACGCAAAAACGACTGAACGGTTTTGGATGAAATTGGTAATGCACGTTTCAAGGTTACAGAGAAAGACATAGGGTACTTTTTATCCCGAAATTCCCGCGGGAACTCCAAAATTACCGCGGGTGAAACCGCGGAGCCCGCGGGGATTCCGTGATAAAAGTACCCTATGTGTTAATCTGATGTATAAGCTATATTATTGTAAAGTTTCATTTAAATACCTTCAGTAGTTTTTGCGTGAAAGAGTAACAAACATCCATCCATCCATCCATCCATATATTCTTACAAACTTTTGCGTTTATAATATTAAATAGGATAATGTATGGGCGTCCAAGTTAAAAAGTACGAGTTCCCGGCATTTAGTTTCCGAAATATACGAGGTTTTGTAAAGTTGGGTGAAAAAATTGCGTCCTCGATTTTAATTGATTATTAGATTCTAATAAATGCTCAATTTTCTACAATTTAAATACAATAATAATTATTATCTCAGGGCAGGGCTGGTCACATCTGTCGCAGAATCGATGAGCGTTGGAGTAGACGGGTTCTGGAATGGAGACCACGTCTCGGTAACCGTAGTGTTGGACGCCCCCCTGCCAGATGGACCGATGACCTGAGGAAGGTCGCTGGTAGTGGCTGGATGAGGAAAGCGGGAGATCGTGTACTGTGGCGTGCCCTTGGGGAGGCCTACGTCCAGCAGTGGACTGCAATAGGCTGATTGATGATGATTGATGAATAATTATTATATAAAAATCTATGTAAAAAGCAAGTAAAAGTGTTTTTTTTTTACTCGAACTTTTATAATGTTTTTTCTCAAATCAAGCTTTTTCAGAATTTCAACTTCAAATGTCTGAAAATAAAACTGTGCTTTATGAATATTTTTTCAATCCTTACTATGAATTGACTATTCTAGATACCGAATCTATTCTTAACTCAAAACCTCACTACTGGTACCTTTTTACGTGGACGCCCACATAATATATCTATATCTAATATATATAAATCACGTGTCACGTTGTTTGTCCGCGATGGTCTCCGAAACTACTGAATGGATTTTGATAAAATCTTGTAACCATATATAATATGGTCCAACTTAATTCCCGCGGGAACTCCGAAATTACCGCGGATGCAATCGCGGGGGACAGCTAGTTAATTATAAATTATGTGCAGAGGTTTGTTAGTAACGGAATATTACGTGTCTGGCGCCAGGAGCACGTCTACGTAGATCGTGATACTACGGGGATGGTGGTGAAAGAATTTAAAATACGATTCAAACAACACGGATCTCTGTTAGACAGGTCTGTTCTACAGGTTTAATCCCTTCAAATACTTATGTGCGAACTGCGGACTATGTTGGTGGCTGGGTGACTAAATGCGATTTGCCTACATGACACGCGATTTGATCCGACCGACCCGCCCCGGCAACAACCTCTATATAGGGCGGGCCGCGGCGTTATTCTGTTATTACTATTAACATAATACCTACACTGCGAATTATGAAAAATTAAGTAGTTGCTTTCGGGTGTTTTTGACGGGAATCTAAGATGGCGATTTTGTCATTTATTTTGAAAGTAGCTGTTACAAGCGGTTTCGCCCGCGTATAATTTTGATTTTGTCCTCTTCAAGGTTGAATTTTGGATAACGTACACTATAGATACTTATGGAATTTTAGGTATACCGTAATGGGGATGTGGACTACTTCTGAAAATAAAAATTCTAATTAGTCCGTCAGTAAGAAAATAAAAAAACAATAGACACGTATTTTTTGCTTTTTTAAATAAATTAAAATATACAGAGATAAAGCACATTAAAGTTTAGGGTGAGGGGTCGTGACGTCACTAACCGCTAAAACCGCCATACAAACCGTTAGAATAGTGACGTCACGCGAAATTTCAACTCAATATATCGCCGTTATTTTTTTGATTACTTAAAAAAAGAAAAAATACGTGTCCAGTATTTTTTAATAATCTACAAGATGGACTAAAAAATAAAAATTAGTCAACATGCCCATTCTATCTATTGAAATTTCGACCTACCATAAGTTTTCTAAGGTAGAAATCGGATTAATCGCGTTCTAATTTCAGAAATACCGCAGGAATTCCAGTAAAAATAATTCTCTATGTCCTTCTCTGTATCCGTGACAACGTGTATACCAAATTTCATGATGACCGGTTGAGCAGTTAAGGCGTAAGACAGACCAACAGAGCTATACTATCGCATTTATAATTAGTAGGGATTTTGTATCAGCTAGTTTACACTGGCGTCTGGCTGGTTCAACCGGAAAAACTCGCATTGCGTCGAATTAAAAGTAAACTATTGACATCCGGCCTCAACGCTGCCCTTAACAATAATATAGGTACTAATTCTCATTAACCACTCTAAGTACAGACAATTGAGAACAGAATTCTATTGTTGAATTTGCTCTCAGATACACTTTGAAAAATAAAAAGTAAATAAAATAATTTACAAAACCTAAATTTGAAAATTTAAACCTGAAGTCTCAACATAATTATTAAATTCCACTTTATTAATTCAAAGTGCTCGGATATCGATCGTATGAGAATAAAGTTTATATACTAAAAATTATTTTATTGTATAATAGCTTGATCCAAGGCTTTTGATTTCGTACATCAATAAACATTGTAAGGAATTTAAACCAATATGGAATTAACGCACCACCCTAAGTTAATGCAAACCTTACTTAAACTATAGAATTCAAAGGGTGAACTAGGATGTATAGCGAACTTCCACTCCGCTATAATAGGCTAGTTTCCTGGGTAAAAAAATCAAAATTCTATTTAGTCCGTCAGTTAGATAATAAAAAAATAAAAGACACGTATTTTTTGCTTTTTTAAAATAATGGAAATATGCATAGATAAAGCGCATTAAAGTTTAGGGTGGGGGACTCGTGATGTCACAGCTCGCTATAACGTGAGAACAAACTGTAGCGAGGCGTGACGTCATGTGAAATTTCGACTTGATATATCTCCGTTATTTTTTGGTTACATAAAAAAAAAAAAATACGTGTCCAATATTTTTTAATAATCTACAAAACGGACTAAAAAAGAAAATTTAGGAAACTAGCCTATTATATTACTAGCAGCTGTCGTTGGTGGTGTGCTACAGGGTTCGACATTGGGGCCTTATTCTTATATACCTACGTATTTACCTCAACTTACCATGTCAAAGATAGTCATGATATTGTATTATTTACAAATCAGTGACGATAAACTTTTTCTTAAAAATTAAGTGACAGCAGAAATTATTGATAGTAAAAACAATGCCCTTTCAAAGACGGTGTATTAGTTAAGCATAAAAAGTTTGATTCAAATATAGTAAAAAAACAAATAAAAAAAAATAAAAAACATGAGAAACCTATTTTAAAAAATACAACAAGTATAATGTCGCTTCGTCGTAAAACGAGAAGTCTTTGCAACATCACAACGAGGCGCATATTGAGCCCACAATATTGCATGCTAATATGCAACTAATAAAAACAAAGAAATACATTGATAAATCCTCAGCAGTGAAATCATAAAATAAGTTATAAAAAATAATATACGGTGCCATAAAATTAACAATATATTAGTATCGAGGTTATGAAAAACAAAAACTATCAGTGACGAATAGGTATATAGAAAAAACATTTGACTTGATTATAAAAAAAGAAACAGAAAACTTTTTTAATTGAAAGTGTTTTTGGAGTTTACTCTATAAGAATAGATTTATATATTATTTCTTATTTTTTTACTGTTTCAAAAAATCAACGCGCTTGAGGCTGCTAACATCAGGAAGATAACGAAACCTTTTTTTTTGCTAAAATAAAACTGCCTGACATAAAAAAATTTACTTTACAGAAATTACTCATAGACCTATTTCTTTTGAAACCATATTATTTCCATTCCTATAAGAACTCGGCAACGGCGGTGTCGGCAACTTAGGTTCAATTTTCATGTACGATATTCTTATTTTTTTTTTATCTAAAACCTTTATTAGATCGCGATCTGAGCGATTAGACCGCCTATTGTTAACACTTTATGGCAAAACTTATTTTTTTGTTTGTTTTTTATAGTGTTTCAATAAAGATTTATCTTCCTGTCTATTTTTGATTATTTGAAACGAAAATCGAATACTGAATATCTACCGTCTTCCAATACGTCCCTAAGTTTTATTATGGATACACACGCACTGTATGGTGCAGTCGGCATAAAAATGTGTATCCATTACGCAGGACTATTTTATATAAGTTCGATGTAATATTTTAAGAGTTCTGGTTACTGTTAAAGAAAGAAATAAGTAGTCGCGTAAAATAATAATATGTAATTTTTTGTTAGTATTTTTTTCGGAACACGAACTGGAATGCTTTTATATAAATACCTTTCGACCTAAGTTAATTCCTTTTATTGCTTAATTATATAGAGTAATAAATGAAACCTACTTCTATATTTCATCGCTTTTTTCTTAAATTAATTATTAACGTCTCCATATTATTGAAAATGCGAAAGTTTTGTACCTATCTGCGTGTAAATTAATATGTATTTTACGGCTTTACGCTGAAACGGCTGGAAAGATTAGGATGAAATTTAGCATTAAGATAGCTTATAATATGTATACAGGCTGGGTACATTTTATCGTGATGTCCTCGGGGAATTCCAAAAATCGCGTGGGCCAAGCCGCAGGGAACAGCTAGTTAATAAGAAACTAAAGGGTAGAGCTACTTCATCAACCCCTCAAGCCTCGTGCCCTAGAAAACTCAGTGCGCATGCGTAATGTCCATTCAGGAAAGTCAGCAAAACGGGACAGAGCACACGAGGGGAAGCGAAAGAGGCTTAGAAATCCCAAATTTCAGGAAAATCCTACCCCCAGTGGCCAATCGGTGCACTTTGAAATGATGTCACAACGAATGCAAGAGTTATGTCACAGTTAGAAAATGCAGAAAATAACCTGAAATGAGGGATTATTACTTTTTTTAAAATCATTCACCTTTTCGAATAGGCAATTCCAATCATTCGTAGTTATTTTTTTTCTTTTTCAATTTGATTTTTACTCACGCCACTATATTGACTCTGAGATATGCAGAATTTAAGAGTATATAACGATAAAACACGAAGCAGTTTATAGGTCAAAGTCAGATTTAACTAGACTAGGTAGAGTAAATTGATTGAACGCGGACTCACCACTCGACACTATAGACCGAACACTTACGTCACCACTCAAAACACAAGTTGCCTACTGTCCATTGAGAATAAAAAATGAATTTTAAACTAAGTATTCAAAAAAGAATCCATTCAAAAACTAAATAGCAATTCTAAATTTTAACGATTATTAATAACGCACGAGCACGGCAGCGATTCATTACACAGGTTATATTAAAAAAAAAAAAAACTCACACCAGAACAAACGGTTACAAATAACGCTAACCTAACACCTAAACAACAAAACACAAATGAACCTCGCACATTTTATGTGTAAACGAATAAATTTTGTTTGCGAGCGATGTTTTAGATCGGAACGCGTTCGGGAGAAAACAAAATCAATCGCGAGAGACGCGCTGGTCGGCAGCCATTTTGTGTCCGTCCCGGATCGCCAGGTCGGCCGCTGTACGCCTGCGCGCTCTGTACTGTGCCGCCCAAGCTTCTCGTCAATTAGGCGGGCGGCCGCTGGCAATTTATAGGTACACCAGCAAAGTAACTCGTCTTTGACACCTGGTATTTGTTTTTAAATCCTGATAATGTTAATGCTAATGTGAGTTTGTTTGTTCGTTACGCTTTCACACCTTAAATTTTGGCCGCCCCTGCGAACTTCTACAATTCGATACCCTAGTTCAAAATCATGTTAATTACAATTTTTTTTTTTCATCAATTAAATTGTAACTTAATGATTTGTGTACTAGTAGATCAATGTGTCAGTTCCTAGATTTTATTGACAACCCGACGATATTAGTTATCTTTGCACAAGAAATAGGTTTTTGGTAAAATGTTGCAACCTTTGCCGCCGCTAAAATCTACCGCCCTAGTCGCCTGTCTATACAGCCTGCTGGTAAAACCGCCACTGACTCAACCGATCATGATGAAATTTCGCACACACGCTGTAAAACACAGGGTTAATTTTTATTCCGAAATTCCCGTGGCACCTCGATATGAAAGCGGATGAAACCGCGGGGCAATAGCTAGTATATTATATTTAGATAAATATAAATTAATATATCATCGATGACTTGATTAAATACCACAGGTGTGTTAATATTTTATTTTCAACGACGTTTTAATTAGCATTACAAAACTAGTCAAGATCAAATCACATTTAGGTACTTTCAAAAATTGTTTGGTTATTAATTTATCAGTAGTAAAACTAAGAAAATAAACTTAATAATTTCCATGTAATTTGATGCAAGTATCTAATTTTAAGTCTTGAAATAGGATTGATTTGACATTCCTGAAAATTTCAGGATTCGGTTCAGGAATTTCGGATTATTCGAGTTACTTTACTGAACCTATTTTAATATTACTACGTAAAACGAGCTCTATGACGTCTTCTACTTCTTCTTTTCAATATGGCAACAGACGCCTTGGATTGGTAGGCAGTATTCATGCCAATGTCAGTCAAAGAAAACAGTGGACAGTTACAAAGAACATTATTAGAATAGGGATGTTGGCTACTTTTGAAAATGAAAATTCTAATTAGTCCGTCAGTTAGAAAATAAAAAACAATAGACACATATTTTTTGCTTTTTCAAATAAATTAAAATATACAGAGATAAAGCGCATTAAAGTTTAGAGTGAGGGAGTCGTGACGTCACTAACCGCTAAAACCACCATACAAACTGACGTCAACAAACGACGTCAGAATAGTGACGTCACGCGAAATTTCAACTCAATATATCGCCGTAATTTTTTTATTACGTAAAAAAAGAAAAAAATACATTTTTATTTTTATTTTATTTTATTTTCGTTTATTCAGGACAACAACAGCTACAAAAACATATAATAGATTTAGATTACAAGATCACACTAAGAGCCAATAATAGTTACCCTTATATAAAGTTTAGAATTTCGCAGTACGTACACAAAACTATAACAATTTGGAAACACAGAACTTAAAAGTAAAAATAAAAGTAACAAAGTAAGGCTTTATGATCGGAAATCGGAACGGAATATATAAGTATATAGGTATGTCCCATATTTTTTAATAATCTACAAGACGGACTAAAAAATAAAAATTAGTCAACATGCCCATTGTTTGGACTTATGATTAGATTTTTTTCTGTCATAATCTATAAGAATAGGACATACCTACTGGACTTACAGGAAGTTCTATAAATATTATAAACTTCATTGAAATACAGAAGAAGCAGAAAATAACATACAAATTAATAAACAATGAGGATAATGCGAGAATAAAAAGATGATAAGATTACAGTTTAATGTTAGTATTTCCTATAAAATTACATAAAGCGATAATGGTGCGCCGATCGGGAAAAGACGGGAGATTTAAATTCGTCTATGACGACTTATTTGTGCATGTCAACCTTTAAATAATAACGTTTCTTGGTTGTGATAGCAGGTATAAAGTATCTGCTACTTTTATATACCAGTATGGGGAGCGAGCTACGAGACTAGTGGATAATCGCAGATAAAAAAGGGCAAGAGAATAGAAAATAAAATGCCTTAATGCTAACATTCGTGATTTGTTAAATATTGTATGAATAATCGGAGGGAACCGAACCCGTCATTTTGTTTTAATTTTTTTTTTATTGGTATAAGTGGATTTTGTGGCTTACTACCCGAAGATGTTCTGGTCATTTAAATGTATGATAGTAGCAGATAAGTATTCTAAAAGGTTTCTTTTTTGTCCGCCAAAATCTCCATTTCATTGATGTCTATAGCACCAATATTGCAGTGTAAGATTTGAAACTGCGACTTTTTGCTAATTTATCATTTTACAATTTTATATTACTAGCGGTTTCACCCGCAGTATTTTTGGAGTTCCCGTAAGAATTTTAGTATAAAATGTCCTGTCACTCAGGACTACCTTAGCTTCCTAAAGTGAAAGAATTTTCAAAATCGGTTCAGTAGATCCAGAGATTACCCCCTACAATGCCACTAACTCACAATTTACAAACTCACATTCACAAACTCTATAATATGAGTATACACTAGTCGATCCCCCATTGTGTCACTCACTTTAATTTCGGAGTTTCCGTAGGAATTCCGGAATAAAAATATCACATGTTAGTAATCGAATCGGAACCCGTGAAATACGTACTATTGAGTAGTTCCGATGACCATCTGTGGTCTTTATCATCAGTTCCACTTCATCAAATTTTGCTTTCCGAAAGCAAATGAACGATTTGTCTATAAAAAATACCCAAATCGCTATAGGTGTTCCTACAATTTTTATAGAGTTCCCTCAATTTCTCCAAGATCCCATCCTCAGATCCCGACTTGGTGACAATTGGAAGTATACCCTTTCAAACGATTAACCATTTAAAAAATCGGTCCAACCGTCTTCGAGTAATCGGTGATGAGAAAAAAACATACCTTCATACACCTCCTCCTTTTTGGAAGTCGGTTAAAATAATTTTGTGATCAGACAATATTTGCAATAATTAATTTACTTAATGTACATTGTACATTAATAATTATGTGTTATTTGCATACTTTTAAAGGTATTGTTTTATAAATTAGTCATACAATTAATAATTAAAAGACAGATATTAATTACATTGTACAAACATAATAAATGTCAAATAATACGATCCCTCACTATTAATTATTATTATTATAAAAAATTTAAAAATCTTTTATGTTTTAAATAGATTGATTGGCTTGGCGACCACGTGAAAACACAATGTATCTCACAATAAATTGATTGATGATTTTTAAATTTGATATGGTCACTATAAAATGTTATTAGATTAGCTTATAACATGATAACTTTAGACAGAAGGACCCTTAAGTAGACACTGAATAAATTAACCGACTTGGTATTACATCGATCTCACAACTTTTTACTGTAGAAGAACTGAGTTGCGAGACTTGGGACTTTTTTACAAGTTTGTTTTTGATGGGATCTCATTTCTTTTTGTAAATGGTTAATATAAACACATGCCCCATTCTTGCTTTTTCATTCCGTTGACCATTGTACCTTTGAACATAATTATGTCTAGGTAACTATGTATCTACACTTTATATCTAGGTAGGTAACTAGCTACACTTATTATTATTATTTATTAATATCTGGGCAACCGAGCTTCGCTCGGCTTAAATAGCTATTCCCCGCGGTTTAACCCACGTTAATTTCGGATAAAATTGAGATAAAAGTAATACCCTATGACCTTTCCTGTACCCTTGACAACGTGTAGTATGCAATAATTAATTCACCCGCGTTGATATCAGAGTTCGCGCGGGAATTCCAGAAATGAATTCTAGCTAGATCGATTTATGGCCCCCGAAATCCCCTGTATATAAAATTTCATGAAAATCGTTGGAGCATTCAGATTAGGGTAATTTTATCTCGGAAATCCCGAAGGATCTCCGAAATTAACGCTGGTGAAATCTCATGAAATTTTGCATGCACGTTGTCAGGGGTAAAGAAAACCTAGGGATATAGGGTACTAACTACTTTGCATCTCTGAATTCCCGCGGGATCTCCGAAATTAACGCGGGTGAAACCGCGGGGAACAGCTAGTCTCATATATTTATATGGGATTACAAAGTTATTTGTGCAGTTGGTACATATAACTGCATATATAACTTTGTAATTTCATACATTTATATGGGATTACAAAGTTATTTATGCAGTTGGTGTATCTAGAAAACTGGACCGAAATTGCAAAATATTTGAGTTTTTCCTTGATTTATACAATAAACACTAATCGTATTCTAAATTTCAAACTTCTATGTTTGCTAGAAGTGCCTTAGAACTTTGATGATCGGTCAGTGAGTGAGTGAGTGAGTGAGTGACCTACAAAATTTAGAAACTTTGACTAGTTATAATTCTTGAACTACTGGTTCAAATCGAATGAAATTTAAATTATACCGTCTTTATACAATACCTGCTTGTTTACTAAAAATTCAGGCTTCTAGTTTTATCCACAACGAAGTTATAGGGGGTCGAAAATGGCCTGAATTGCTTCGAGAAAAGGATATAGTACGGCCGTGCCGCTTTTGTTGCTTGACTTGGCGGTGGCACTGCCGTGCCCCCAGATGATATTAAACGTTAAGCGATAGCTCGGGTGTCGGTTTTTTGGACACATCAAAAAGTTTTAGCGCGTTATTTAGCGCACTAAGCGGTGTTGGCTACATTAACGCCTCATTCTGCGTGGCGCACGCGCGGAGCTAGACCGTATTTAGTTTGTTTTGGCGGGAACAATAAAAATACGACAACGGAATGGTCTAAAATTACAGCTGCTTCTACCTCCATTGCAAAAAAACAGCTGTCTAAAGCTTCGACCTCCATTTTGTGTTAACTCGTTATTTCACTAGAAATTAACGCATAACGGCACGTTGCAAACTAAATATTTCACTGTACCTATATTCGTCAAGAAAATCATTGGGAATAAAAGACAATGTGCTCCAGTTTCTCCGATTATAACTTATAATATCCTCAGACGAAATAAAAACTCAAGACGGAGCGCTGTGAACAACAAAGTGAAGCCGATAAAACTACGCCTCGGCGTGTACATGCACAGTTACATGCACACACATATAACGAAACTACGCCTTACCTTGTCAGTCGAGCTATTCCGGCCCACGGAGTGTCACGCTGTAATAATTCCTAAGTTTTAATGAAAAAATGCCGAATTGTGTAGTAAAAGGGTGTAAAAACCAATATTCGAAAAATAAAAAGCAGGATACAACCACATTATTAATAATTATCAATTTTATCAATTTATGACAACTTGGAACACATAACCTACACAACTTCCACAAGTGTTGCTACTAGTGAGCGTCACAATAGTCCCCGTTTATCGGGTAAGTTAATGTGACGTGGAACGTAACGTAACACGTTCATTTACCTTCGATTTTAACTTTTATCATTCATAAAAGTAATGTAAGTGTAAATAGGGGTTAATTTTTCTTTTCCATATTTTATCATAACTTTGAAGCCTATATTTTTAAGGTTCTCGAATATACAACCGAGGTATACAACTTAAAAAAATTCTAACTTATCTATTTACTTATCCATTCATCTTTCTAGAACTTAACAATTTTGGGTAATAAGTTTTCACTGCACGGCAACACTCACTAAATGCCCACATGTTTACGAAACCGGCTTCACTTTATTGTTGACAGAGCTCCGTCTTGAGTTTTAATTTCGTCTGAGATAGTATCATAGTTATAAATATTTATTATTAAAGTAACTTATTTATGAAAACCAGATATTTGGAGGTGATCACATTATTTCAGTAACCAAGCAGTGATAATCCCTCCAAAAAATTAATTTTAACCATGTTCTCCATCCATATTATTGCCAAAAAAATCCAGGCCAATTTTTTTCTTGTTTCTTTTGACACCATTTTTTTTTAAACCAAATAATGACACTCCAAAAGAAAAATATACACAGTAGGTACACTACATTGATTATATTAGAAACCATTCGAGCGCAGTCGCTGGCAAAAGCATGTACAATATTAGGTATGTAACAATGATATTATACTTATAATATCATGGGTATTTAATATGTTAACAAACGTCAAATATTTCAGTCAAATCTTGCGGTAAGGGTTTGTAGTCACAATACAAGGAAAATGGTATATTTTTAATCCGCTGTTTTATAATTATAGCCATTTAAATAAAGTTACACGAAGTGTCGTGGCTGCGTTATAGTTGTTTTGCATTTGTTTTTATTATATTTCTGTTCAATTATCATGATATAATGGTGAAAAGCAATTTCTTTGTGTTTCGGAACATTTTAATAATTATATTTTCATCAGTGGCAGTTTTATCAATAAATACGAATACAGGTAAATTATATTACTTATAGCTTTTATAAATATCGTATCCTTGTGTGAGCTGAGGCATTTTGTGGCGTTAGGGCGTTCCAGAATGCCTTGATTAATCATGAGTATATTCTGTGTATGTCTGGCTATAGATAAAAATTTAATACATACTTTTAAGTTAGAACAAACGCGGGCCAAAAAAGACGACACTACTCCAAACGCGGATCCACCCTAGCCGCAGATGCATGGGCACGATGGGCGTGCCCATTACCCTAATTGAGGTCAATCGCCTAGGATTATATCAAGTGCATTGTTGAAAAACAGTACTAAAGTTCCGTTAGTGATTTGGAACGCAACATATTATGCTTTCTAGTTCATCAATATCGAAATGCAATGCATTGGTTTTAGATGCAACTACTCCATCTGCCAGTGAAAGTCCTGTCGAAATCGGTCCAGCTGTTTCTGAGATTAGCCAGAACAAACAGATAGATAGACAGACCGACAGACAGAGAGACAGATAGACACAAAAATTAAAAAGAAATTATTTTTTATCTAAGTACCGTATATATACTTACTTTCACATACATTACGGAGAGCGTACGATTACCCACCGTACGGAGTTCTGCCCTGACGCAGTTACCTCTGCTGCCTCCGAGCAGCAAGAGAAAGCTTCGGCGTATGCATTTAGTGAAAAGCTGTTAATTTGATATTACAAACAGACACTTCAATTTTATCTAGTGTAGATATAGATGTATAGATAGGATTCCTTTTTCCAGATAACAATAATGTGAAAACTATAGACATCTCGCTGGATAAAATTAACTTCAGATGTATTGTCAAAAAACAACAGACTTGGGTCAATGAGAGTGATACGCTGCTAATTCGGGCCGCAGCCACTTTTAAACCCAACCAGGACTTTATGTAAGTTGTCTATACTACTAATAAAGAGCAAAAGTTTGTGAGTTTGTGAGTTTGCGAGTTTGTGACGTTGTAGGGGGTAATCTCTGGATCTACTGAACCGATTGTGAAATTTTTTTCACTTATAGGAATCTACAGTAATCCTGGGTGTCATAGAGCAATTAAATAAAATTTTACCCGTTCCCGGGATATATATAGTTTATACAAACACTATTAGATAAATATTTAATGACCTGTCAAAATTTTAAGTCAATCCATCGACTATATAATATGTGTATAAGGTGTGGCAAAACTAGCTACAAATATTTATGGGGCTGAATGTATACGTTATAACAAAAAGGATAAGCGAAAAATATTTGCAGATAGTTTTATAATAAACTAGCTGTGCCCCGCGGTTTCACCCGCGGTAATTACGGAGTTCCTGCGGGAATTCCGGGATGAAAAGTACCCTACGCCCTTCTCTGTACCCCTGACAGCGTGCATGCCAAATTTCATCCAAATCCGTTCAGCCGTTTTTGCGTGATTGAGATAAGAGCTCGAAAACGCATTTTCGTTTATTTATTTATTTCATCCGACTTGCTTCAAATTAATAGTCACTGCTCAGCTTCTATATATATAGCCTTTAACCTGCCCAGGAGTATGGACTAGAATCATTCCAAGTTTGGTTAAAATCCCTTCATCAGTTTTTGACCCATAGATACGTACAGACAGACAGACAGACAGACAAAAATTTACTGATTGCATTTTTGGCATCAGTATCGATCACCATTCATCCTCCAATATTAATTTTGAATATATATTCAATGTACAGAATTGACCTCTCTACAGTTTTATTATAAGTATATCGATATAAATATTCCCAAACCGCGACTGTCGGTACAAAGTTGCAATTACTGTGTGCTGTTGTTTTAGATGCACATCCAATAAAAACGAGAAAAGAACTTTTATAAAAGAAAATAATTTCAATTTAGAGAACCCACAGCAACAACAACAACAACAACTTTGGAGAGGTGAAAATGTAAGTCTTTAATATTACTTATACATATGTGTACATTGTACAGTGTACATAGGTAGTAGGTGCACGCCTATCTTTGCCTATAAGAAGTATAAATACACAAAAACTCTCAGAACAATAACAGTCAAAACTTAAGAAAATTAAACTAGAGAGGAAATGTAGGCGGGGCAGGCGCGCCAGCGTTGTAAAAGAAGTTAGATTCTAGACAAGTTCAAAATTTATAAAAACTTCTTTTGCTGCCATCCCATGTATATTTTCCATAATATTCCCAAAATTATGAGTTTTGAAAACAGTGATAAAATAAAAACGTAAACAAATTACTTTACATTTTGAATATTTTTGTGCGCAATGAATAAATAGTTTTATGTGAAAAAATTACCTAGCGATACTGGTTTTGATTTTTTCCAACTAAACTGTAGTAATTTCAAACCCCTTTGCCCTTTGCTGTTAAATTGATTGCTAAACACTTTGAAATACTTATTTCTCTATTCACAAAAAGAAGTATAAATGGACGCAGATAAGCAATAACATGTCAACCCACAAAATTAAGTTATTGATACAGAACGATTTATTGCGAGTTAGAGAACGTTTTTTAATTATGTGTTTAGCTTATTACATTGTTGAAATATTTGAAAACCTGTTGAACATAATAAAGGTTGAAACAAAATGGCGCTATAATTATAAAACACGATTTACTCAAAATTTCTTCAATGTGGGTTAACACACTATTGCTTATCTATGTCCAAATATTCATTTCCATTAACTTTAAAACAAAATAGGATAGTTTTATACAAAATATACCCACTTGGTGATTTAATTTGGAAAACCTTTGTACCACCTGTTTAACCAGTGTAATATTACGTTACTAACAAACTACTGCACTGACTTTTATGTTTGTTAGATTAAATAATAATAATAATAATCCACTTCACAACACACAGATCTACTTGATCCTACAGCAAGCTATTATTAGCTTGTGTCGTGGAAACCAAGCAAACGTGGTATATACCACATAGAATTACATATATACTAGCTGTCCCCCGCGATTTCATCAGCGGTAATTTCGGAGTTCCCGCGGGAATTGCGGGGAAAAAGTTCTTTGTACCCCTGACAGTAGCTGTTCCCCACATTAGTGCCGGAGTTCCCGCGGGAATTCCGGGATAAAAACTATCCTATCTTTTAAGTTGGACCATATTATAAATGGTTACAAAATTTTATCAAAATCCGTTCAGTAGTTTCGGAGTCCATCGCGGACAAACAACGTGACACGTGATTTATATATATTAGATACAAAATTTTATCAAAATCCGTTCAGTAGTTTCGGAGTCCATCGCGGACAAACAACGTGACACGTGATTTATTTATATTAGATTATACTATAGATATATAAACACACCCAGACTGGAAAGTGGAACCCTGTGTAGTAGATATTAAGCATTTCCGACACTAGGAGCCTGAACCGTGTGGTCTGGAGGTAATGGCGGCTGTACACGTGGGGGTGAAAGGTTAACCACTGATTATTATTAATCCTTGCATTTATAATATACAGTAATATGTACAAATTAAACATAATCTTTACAGAGAATAAATGCAACAAAATCGTTGGAGGGAAATTGGACTTGTACTTGGACTTTTGTGATGCCAAAGAAAGTTATGTCTATGCCTATGTCTATGTCTATGTCTATATCTAGACATAGGCCTATCATCGAAAATGTTCAGTATCCACTGAACTGTTCCTTCGAAATTATCGTTTCAAGTTTACGTGAGTTGATATATTTTACAATTTGTTAGGGAAAGATACTACGCTGTCGATTTAAAAACAGTATGTAGGTATGTCACAGTAAAATTGTAAATACGGTTAGATTATAATCTATCTCGCGAGACTGTAAACTGTCGAAAGATTGTGATATATAGTGACATATCATGACCATTTGTATTTCGGTGCGTACACACTACATAACAAAACATGTTATGAGAACATTATTATATAACATATTACAGATAATGTGTAAACTGAATGATGAATAACATGTTATATAACTTCTTAGTCACGTTTTTTTGTTTTTCTTTTATTTAAAAGTACAACAGTCGCTGCCGTAGCTAGTGAAACGTCCTCTCAACGACGACATTGTGGATAGCTATAGTCTTCAGTGCTATAAGAACGAGAAACGACAATGGTTACATAACATTGTTATATTGCATTGTTATTCTAATGTGTACAGTTATGTAACATGTTACATAGTCAATGAACGCCTCTTTCCTTTGTGTTGGTGTTGATACGCCGACATATCAAATGTGAAGGTCGTTTACCCGCGTTTTAAAATTTTAAAGTTTCAAACTAAAAAAAATGGTTGTATTTTTTTATTAGTTAGTATCAGATCATATTGTACTATGTTACAGATAAGCATAAACTATAGAGGGAACTAGTCCCTCATTTAAAATTACATCCTGTATAATATGCTGTAATCTCGCGGCTTCACCCGCATTGATTTCCGAAATCCCGCGGGAGTTCTATGATAAAACTACCTTATATCGTTTTCTGTGCCATAACGTGCATGAAAAATTTCATGATGATCGGCTGAGCCGTTATGGCGTGAAAGCGTAACAAACAAACTCACTTACACATTTATGATAGTAAGGATTTAAATACATTATTTTCACCTTTGGCAGCTGAATCGAAAGAAGAGGCGAAGAACACTTTACCACCGAAGACCGGTGAGTGCTAATATAGATAAGCTAGATTTTGAGTTTAATAGTACATTGTTATCCTAGGGGTGAAAATAACTTATTTAGTCCCGAGACGGGGTTTGGCCCAATAGATCGAGGGACTAAATAAGTCTTTCTCCCAAGAATAACACTGTGCTTTTCATTACGAATGCAAGGAAAGTCAAATTAAAATAGGAGTTAGCTAAAGAAAAAAATGAGTGAATTTTATTTTACATAAATCAATCATTAGGTGTGCTACTGGCCAGTAAGTATGCCCCCTATGACATAAAAAAAACTTGAGTTTCTGCAGTATCCAGCTGTCAGTTGAAAGCGATTCTCCCTAGGGCTGAAAAGTGTTACTTTCAACCCGCTTCTCAGGAAACTTCAGACCTACTTTCCGAGTATGAGTAATGAAATAGTACATTGTTATCCTAGGGGTGAAAGTAACTTATTTAGTCCCGAGACGGGGTTTGGCGCCCGAACGTAGCGAGGGCGCCAATAGATCGAGGGACTAAATAAGTCTTTCTCCCGAGGATAACACTGTGCTTTTCATTACGAATGCAAGGAAAGTCAAAATAAAAATAGGAATTAGCTAAAGAAAAAATGAGTGAATTTTATTTTACATAAATCAACCATTAGGTGTGCTACTGGCCAGTAAGTATGCCCCCTATGACATAAAAAAAAACTTGAGTTTCTGCAGTATCCAGCTGTCAGTTGAAAGCGATTCGCCCTAGGGCTGAAAAGTGTTACTTTCAACCCGCTTCTCAGGCAACTTCAGACCTACTTTCCGAGTATGAGTAATGAAAATTATTTTTTTTGTTTAACTATTATTTCGGAGTTCCTGTTTGGATTCCGGGGAGAAAGTACCCTATGTCCTTCTATCCTTCTATACCCGTGACAACTTGTATGCATAATTTTATGGTGATCGGTTCAGCCGTTAAGGCGTGAAAGCGTAACAAACAAACAAACTCACTTTCACATTGGTCTTGATAAAGACTTTTTGGTCCTGGATGATTGCTTTTAGTTCAGTTGACTCCTAATGCGAGATTCTACACCCGTGCGTCCCCCGCTGCTGCTTTCCTAGTGTGCGTGAGAATTTGCGCATGTTGTGTTTGTGTTGTTGTTATCCTAGGGGTGAAAGATCGAGGGACTAAATAAGTCTTTCTCCCGAGGATAACACTGTGCTTTTCATTACGAATGCAAGGAAATTTAAAATTACATCCTGTATAATATGCTGTAATCTCGCGGCTTCACCCGCATTGATTTCCGAAATCCCGCGGGAGTTCTATGATAAAACTACCTTATATCGTTTTCTGTGCCATAACGTGCATGCAAAATTTCATGATGATCGGCTGAGCCGTTATGGCGTGAAAGCGTAACAAACAAACTCACTTACACATTTATGATAGTAAGGATTTAAATACATTATTTTCACCTTTGGCAGCTGAATCGAAAGAAGAGGCGAAGAACACTTTACCACCGAAGACCAGTGAGTACTAATATAGATAAGCTAGATTTTGAGTTTAATAGTACATTGTTATCCTAGGGGTGAAAATAACTTATTTAGTCCCGAGACGGGGTTTGCCCCAATAGATCGAGGGACTAAATAAGTCTTTCTCCCAAGAATAACACTGTGCTTTTCATTACGAATGCAAGGAAAGTCAAATTAAAATAGGAGTTAGCTAAAGAAAAAAATGAGTGAATTTTATTTTACATAAATCAATCATTAGGTGTGCTACTGACCAGTAAGTATGCCCCTTATGACATAAAAAAAACTTGAGTTTCTGCAGTATCCAGCTGTCATTTGAAAGCGATTCTCCCTAGGGCTGAAAAGTGTTACTTTCAACCCGCTTCTCAGGCAACTTCAGACCTACTTTCCGAGTATGAGTAATGAAATAGTACATTGTTATCCTAGGGGTGAAAGTAACTTATTTAGTCCCGAGACGGGGTTTGGCGCCCGAACGTAGCGAGGGCGCCAATAGATCGAGGGACTAAATAAGTCTTTCTCCCGAGGATAACACTGTGCTTTTCATTACGAATGCAAGGAAAGTCAAAATAAAAATAGGAATTAGCTAAAGAAAAAATGAGTGAATTTTATTTTACATAAATCAACCATTAGGTGTGCTACTGGCCAGTAAGTATGCCCCCTATGACAAAAAAAAAACTTGAGTTTCTGCAGTATCCAGCTGTCAGTTGAAAGCGATTCTCTCTAGGGCTGAAAAGTGTTACTTTCAACCCGCTTCTCAGGCAACTTCAGACCTACTTTCCGAGTATGAGTAATGAAATAGTACATTGTTATCCTAGGGGTGAAAGTAACTTATTTAGTCCCGAGACGGGGTTTGGCGCCCGAACGTAGCGAGGGCGCCAATAGATCGAGGGACTAAATAAGTCTTTCTCCCGAGGATAACACTGTGCTTTTCATTACGAATGCAAGGAAAGTCAAAATAAAAATAGGAATTAGCTAAAGAAAAAATGAGTGAATTTTATTTTACATAAATCACAGTAAGTATGCCCCCTATGACATAAAAAAAAAAAACTTGAGTTTCTGCAGTATCCAGCTGTCAGTTGAAAGCGATTCTCCCTAGGGCTGAAAAGTGTTACTTTCAACCCGCTTCTCAGGCAACTTCAGACCTACTTTCCGAGTATGAGTAATGAAAATTATTTTTTTTGTTTAACTATTATTTCGGAGTTCCTGTTTGGATTCCGGGGAGAAAGTACCCTATGTCCTTCTATCCTTCTATACCCGTGACAACGTGTATGCATAATTTTATGGTGATCGGTTCAGCCGTTAAGGCGTGAAAGCGTAACAAACAAACAAACTCACTTTCACATTGGTCTTGATAAAGACTTTTTGGTCCTGGATGATTGCTTTTAGTTCAGTTTACTCCTAATGCAAGATTCTACACCCGTGCTTCCCCCGCTGCTGCTTTCCTAGTGTGCGTGAGAATTTGCGCATGTTGTGTTTGTGTTGTTGTTATCCTAGGGGTGAAAGATCGAGGGACTAAATAAGTCTTTCTCCCGAGGATAACACTGTGCTTTTCATTACGAATGCAAGGAAAGTCAAAATAAAAATAGGAATTAGCTAAAGAAAAAATGAGTGAATTTTATTTTAATTAATATCTACTTAAACTTTACGTTATTTCAATTTTACATTACAGCCAGCGGGCTGTATAGAAAGTTGGAACATGGTTCAATAGAAATATGAAAATAGACCTAAATAGGGCTGAAAAGGGTTACTTTCAACCCGCTTCTCAGGCAACTTCAGACCTATGAGTATGAATAATGAAAATATTCTTTTCAAACAATTCGAATTTATTTTCTGTAGATCTAGTAGTATACATCGCTATTGGAGCTGGTGTCATAGTAGCGTTGATCATCATCGCCCAATCTGTTGCCGTGTGCTACTTCAAGGCCAAAGGTAAGAGGTATGGGCAAAAATCAGTAGCTGTTATATAACATGTGGTAAAATTAACTGCAAATATTAAAAGGGCTGAAAGTATACGTTATAACAAACAGGATAAGCGAAAAAATAATATTATAAGTTCGGTAGTTTTTCAGAATATGAGAAAAATAAATTCATTGAATAATCATTATAATTACATTCACAAGGTACACAATAAACGTAGCTCACTTATACGTAGGTATAAAAGCCACGCGCCACGCACACAGCGAGCCATGGATCAGCTGTTCAGCTCGATCGAGGTCTTTGAACTTTAGATACCGGCGAGCGGCGATGTGCGTGTAAAGCGATTGAGCGGCGTGTATCTTCATAGGTTGTTTTCTTTTTGATTGATTACTTTTTTATCTTTTTTATTTTATAAACATGTTTATAACAATGTATACTTTCAACCCTGTAAATATTTGCAGCTAATTGAACCACATGTTATATACGTAAATGTATTACTACGTAAACGTAGCGGCGAGCCTAGAGGTAACGGTGAGGGCTGTCGATGCTGTGCATGTGTCTCACATCTCCACATCTCATCTTTTCTCTTTTTTCATTCGCGAAGAAGTGTCTATTTTCTCGCTCGCACTCTATCGCATATAAAAAATATATAAACAATTAAAACATCAAAATTTTATTAGTCTCTCAATGATACACTAAATTATTTTACATAAATGTATTCATACTAATTAGGCGTTAATTTTACGCATAAAATAATTAATTGATAAAAAAAATAGTAAATAAAGAAATATCCACTAACGATCGAAACTAAAAAGATGTAATATCATTTAGTTGTTTTATATTAGTTCACTTAGATTCTTAGTTCACTTAGTATTCACTAATTTCACTTATATTATCTGTGGTACAGTCAACTTTTCATTTTATTTATTTATAGCTGTGCCCCGCGCAGTTACCTGCCGAAATTTCGGAGATTCCGCAGGAATTCCGGACTGCAAAGTACCTACCCTATGTCCTTCTCTGTACCCCTGACAATGTGCACCTAAGTATGCAAAATTTCATGAGATTTCACCGACCGGAGATACTTTTTACCCCGGAGTTCCTGCGGGAATTCCGGGGTAAAAAGTATCCTATGTCCGTTTCCTGGTTCTAAGCTACCTCCCCACCAATTTTCAGACAAATCGGTTCAGCCGTTCTTGAGTTATAAATAGTGTAACTAACACGACTTTCTTTTATATTATATAGATAAATTTTGTTACTTGATGATTTAATAATAGTAAGTACTATCTATTTATTTCAGCGAATGCACTGAAAGGTCCGACGAGACTCGAGAATCTATCGCAGAGGAACAATGTACAACACGAGGAAAGAGGTACGATCTAAGTAGAATGTGGTGCGAGAAAATCTGTAACACAGGGAATTCCAGTTTAGGGACGAATGCTCAAAATTCTTGTCCTATTAAATTCATTTCCATTTATCCTTTCACCTTAATAAGTTAAGACCGCAAATACATGGCCATTACGACCACTGCGACCGCACTCAGAGTCGTTTTAATGATTACTTAATTTTAAATAAAGATTTCTAAATAAAGATTCGCACGACGATTGGCAAATGTCAACCCCTTGGCAGACCTAATTTTTTTTTTCTCAAGCAGTTTATAGCACAACACCCTCAGCGAAATCCTTGAACAAGGTCAAGAAACAGGAGAACTCTAGGGCTGAGAGTGAGATCTACGAGTCGATTGAAGAAGTACTGGAGAGAGCAGGTTTGTCAACTCAAGCATAAAGCGATACGCATACTTATCTACAATACTTTTATAGCTAGGTTTCATACCTCATTATCATTCGTCGGGAGATATCTGAAACCACAGAGAAATAATATAATAACTGGACAAGCATCTAGGCGGAGCAGGTTGATAAGGAATTTAAGATAATACTCTAACTTGCCCAAACTTCCTTTGTTGGAATTTTGAAGACAGTGGCTTAGCAAAAATGTAACCAAATGGCGTTTGATCCATTACCTACGTTACTTACGTCAATTTAATATATTTTTGAGGACGAAAATCGATCGACGACACTAGTTTTTTTTACTACTACACACTAAACCGAGTTGATGCCCCTTCTATCTTTTGTGTCTGAAAAGCTCGCTAGAAGGCTTACGTGTGAAATGTGCGATAAGTGCATTACTTAGCATAATAATTCAACCTAACTTGCTTCGTCTTGCTACGCGCCGCTAGATGGTGCTGTTATCAATTCTATATTCTATCATGTCACATAATATGGTTGGATTGCAATACAGATGTTGTTTTTCTTCTTCTTTCTTTGAAATGTAACTAATTTAACTCGCGAATAATATTATATTTACTATTTTTCTTATAAAGAAAGGAATAATGCCAACCGACCTCCAGTGCCAACTCCAGATGAGCTCTACGAAGATCCTGAGATTTCAGCGCCCATGCTTTCAGGTAATGCCTCAAAGATTTTTTTTTATAACGCTTAGTCGCTATCACACAGCACCATTTGATCCCAAACTAAGCAGAGTTATTGGTACCAGATTATTGATGTTATCTATCTAATCCCATCAAAAACATAAATGTGAAAATGGAAGCCAAAGTTTGTGCTTATTTGTCGACTTCACCGACAAAAGAATTGATATCTAAATGAGTGCCAAGTTCTGTAGATAATCCTGAAATATATCCAAAGGAGCATAGAACTTGGCTAGTTTTCACAATCAAGTTATCTTATATTTGCCTAAAAACTATAGTATAAATATTTTTGATATTGGCTTGTTTTTACCAGCAAACCAAATATTAAAGGGGTGAGATCTATTGACCTTACAGTATAAAAACAGTAACTTGCTCATAATAATATAAAGAAGATACATAATTCGAGTAGCTAAAGATAACTTTAATGTGAAAACTAGCCAAGTTCTATGCTCCTTTGGATATATTTCAGGATTATCTACAGAACTTGGCACTCATTTAGATATCAATTCTTTTGTCGGTGAAGTCGACAAATAAGCACAAACTTTGGCTTCCATTTTCACATTTATGTTTTTGATGGGATATCACTACTTTTTGTACAGAAATTATTAGTAGGTATTAGGTACTTGTTCATAATAAAATTAATACCAAATGTTCTCTATTAATCTATTGTATTTCAATCCGTTTACGGGGTAGTAAGTACCTACTGAAACTAACATGTTTGGATTTAAAACAAATCACTACGTAAAGACCATAACACATAAACATATACATAAATATGTAAAGACCATAAAATACAAAGACCGGCTGTCATCAAATTTTGATTGATGATTCTTACATTACAGGCAGAATAAGTAAGGGTTCGTGTAATATTACACACAGTGCTGCTCGCCAGTTGTCAGCTTGAACTCGGCTTAACATCCTACAGCGTGTCTAGATTCAATAGATCAAATAATAAATAAAACAAACACGAATAATAATAGTTACATTTATAATTAAAACGTATTTTGCTTACATTTAAAGAAAACACCGCATGTAGTAAAATATTTTGGAGACATGACACTACAACTCTTGTCGACAGACAGCACCTGTATAAACGATTATATTTTTTTTTCCCTGATCGTGCATCGCTCCTATCGCGTGACGTACTAACGAGTGAAGAATCAAAGCTTCTATTTGAGAATACGTCATTCATATTGACATGTTTATGTGAAATAGTTTTTGAGTTATGACGGGGTCAAAAGTTACACACGGTGCTGCTCGCTAGTTCTGTTAGCCTGAACTTGGCTTGACACGCTACTGCGTGTCTAGATATATAGGCCACAATATTATTGTATATTAACAGAAATGGATAAATGAATCGGAAAAGAAAAACTTTTTGCAGAAATTATTAGTAGGTACTTATTATTCATAATAAAATGGTTTTTGTCAATTTAGTTTATTTTCCTACGTTTGCTACGTTTCCGTGGTATAACTATCTTTTTTGTGTTTTCTGTATTTTCTTGGACGTTTAAAATGTTTGAGTGAATTGCCGTATCCGTTTTTTTTTTTACGCGTTTTCTGTTTATAGTTAATTTGGCCATGTCAGGGCGGCATAACGTGCGCAGGCGGTTGTACTCTACAATAGAGCTCTCTTGTGCCTTGATCTGACTTGGATCTAAATTGATAAGATGTACTCCATCTAAGGTTTTAACTCTGGAAAGTCCAACGTAAATGATTTGGTGTAACGTAAAAGTGTCACCCACCAGTAATTCGATTGTACGACTCATTGTACAATGTAGGTACCTACGTAGTAAATAATTAATATTTAAGACGATCAAGACGAAGACGACACTAAAAGAATACACTAGAAGACCCGGTGAACTTCGTATCATCTACAAGACAACCAAGTGACACTATTTTTTATTTCTAAAATGATAAAAGAGATCGGAGTTCGGACTACACTTCATCAGTTCTTTTGCGACAAGTCAAAATCAAAGTCATAGTCAAATCGTTTAATCA
The DNA here is from genome assembly GCA_907165275.2 of Zygaena filipendulae. Taxonomy (NCBI): domain Eukaryota; kingdom Metazoa; phylum Arthropoda; class Insecta; order Lepidoptera; family Zygaenidae; genus Zygaena; species Zygaena filipendulae. The sequence continues at coordinate 2,775,413 of OU015678.1, read as the reverse complement.
AATTTGGCCAATAATGTGTATCTTATTGACGTCAATAAAATTACAGTTATTATGACAGAAGCCGGCACCCATAAAATATCCACCCTTCACAGCTTCCTAGCGCTATGGCTGAAGAGAAAAAGCTGCGCAACAAACTCCAGTAGCACGATATATTACGTCACCATACGCATAAAGGAGCATATTGAGGACTCAAGCCTCCTAGAAGTCGAAGTAGAATCGCAGCTATTGAAGCATCTTCCATAACTTTGCCTATATCGGCTAAATCTTGCACAGTGTACATGACTGCAATTATACAGCTGCCCTTTTAAATTCATGTTGCCCTTCCAAGTGAGAAGAATTGCTGGATTATGCCGTTAATGTAACGAGATTCTTCTGTACTGTCGCAGCCTGAAATTTTTGAGGAGGTCAAAAATTTATTGCACAATACACAATTTTATTTCACACTAGCTGTTTCACCCGCGCTAATTTTGGAGTTTCCTTAGTAATTCCGGGATAAAAACCCCTACCCTACCCTATGTCACTCAGGAAACTCGCCTACATGTATATCTCTATATTGGTGTCAAAATCATCTAGACAGTACCTGTACAGTTTCTGTTCGAGGATTATACGTCGCACTTGTAGGCGGACAAAAGAGCCAAATAACCGTCTCTATCCAGAAGCAGTTTTATTCTTGAAAAAGAATTATTTATTCATCATTTTTACATACAGAACTTTCTTTGTCAAATGTGAATAATATGTAATGGATATTTGCGTGAACTGATGAAAATATTCACAGATATTCATGAATTATATACGTATGACGTCGTACGTAAAACAAACGCTGATTTACTTTTAACTTGAGAATAGCTAGTTTTATACGTATAAACCATAGAAAAATTCGTGTTGATAACGAAAGTTTGACTCATTGTCAATGTTTGCTTCAGTTTAATGGAGTGACGTAAAATACATCATTAAGAATACTTCAAAATTTTGATTAGCCAGTTATATACTTCAATACTCGACTTTGTTATATTACCTTCTTGATAAGGTAGATCTAAATAAGGTAGATCTGATAAGGTAAGATATATCTAAAAACTGAAGATATTGATAATTATCATTTTTTTTTTAGTTTTTCCAGTTTTCAGATTTTTCCCTTTGTGTACGCCTAAAAGTCTACCTCGATGCCAAATATCAAGTTCCTAGGTCATCTGGAAGTCGGTTATAATTTTGGTCTATAGGTCAGTCAGTGATAAAAATCACGATTTTTGGACGTTAATATCTAAAAGCCCGTTTGAGGTGTGCTTATGAAATTTGGAGCACATGTTTATCTCGCGAGTCTTAATACATAAGCCAAATTTGACATGTTTATGTTAAATAGTTTTTGAAATATGGAGGGGTGAAAAGTGGCTCCAAATGGTTCGTGTAATATTACACACGGTGCGGCTCGCCAGTTCTGTCAGTTTGAGAACTTTGGCTTGACACGCTACCGGCGTGTCTAGATTAATATAATTAAAATGGGTCATTTTTCAAGTGGGCATGGATGGCGAAATCGGTAATTGTGACTTTGCAAGTATACATCTGTAAGGGATAATCTCTGGAATTAGTGAACCGACTCTAAAAATTCTTTCACTGATACGAAGGTACATTATCCCCGAATGGACACAGGATGCTTTTCGGCCTGATACAGTTCCCGAGGGAATTCTAAATTTGAGGGCGGATTGAACCGCTGGGAAAACAGCTAGTTGTCTGATATGTACCCATACTACGTTACTCCTTTTTACAATTTTTACACCGTCCTTCCTTCTCTCAGTGCCCACCCATCTTACTAATACTATAAATATGAAAGTGTGGATGTTTGTTACTCAATCACACAAAAACGGCTTATCGGATTTGGATGACATTTGACATGCACGTTTTCAGGGGTATAGAGAAGGACATAGAGTACCTACTTTTTATCCCGGAATTCCCGCGGGAACTTCGAAATTACCGCGGGTGAAACCGCGAGGCACAGCTAGTATTATATATGCCATGACCCACCCTCTTCTCTAGTCATAAATATGGTTTTAAAAACATTTTTTTGAAAACAGGATGTTAAATAAAAAAATATTTTGACTCATAAGTATGCGTCTTAAATCTTAATTAATACGGCACTTGCCGCGTGACGCCAAGAACGCATGCATACCTACAATTACAACTGACAAAAATTTATCATATTTATAGATTATAATTACTAAGTGACGAAAACGCCCCTCTTACCGTGTGAACAAACTTGGTATTTTGAAGACCCCCCCCCCCCCCCCCCCTGAATGGGTCACATATTGCGGGTGTGTTCCCTAAAGATGACGGCACTTTGCAAATTCAACAACTGTTAGTTCCAGCACCAAAAAATGTTGAGGCTCTGGTGACGCCAGCGACCGTGCCTACCCTACCAAACACCGATACAATTCCGAGTAAGTGTGAATCAGTGTAAATATCCAAATCCCAAATCCAAATGGCCAAGTGCGTGTCGCATCACAGACAATGAAGGGTTTCGTAGCGGGGATTAACGTCCACCGTTAAAATTGGAAGTTAAAAATAGCTATTATTATTTTATTTTTTTCTAATATAATCCAAATTTTTATCCAAATACACTCGCAAAAACGGAAAAACGGAAATTTTGAAGATGAGTAAACAATTTAATATCAAACATCAACATAAACTAAGCGCAAAACACCTTGGTTTTCGCACTAATGAAGATACACCAATTTTCATATCGGAACATCTGACTACCCGGGGCTCCCGCCTACACTTCTTGGCAAGAGACCTTGCTAAGTCGAAAACATATAAGTATTGTTGGACTGCCTATGGTAAGATATATCTTCGAAAATCAGACACCTCCCCTATTATCAATATTACAAATGAAGCACAAGTTCAACAATTAATGATGCTTAACAACTGACTATGTTTCTGTGTTTCGATTGTGCTGATATGCCTTTGTTTACAAACGTACTATGTGACTATTATTACAACTATAATTGGTACTCAGGAGCTATTGTATTACGTAATCAGGTACTGCATTAACCAACCCGTACGTAAATTTACTATAAGTTTAGTTATTATTCATAAACATACTTACAACTCACTCACATTACAACACACAAACTACCTATATACACTGAAATATATACTACTCACGACACACGACACTCATGCTCAAACTATTTTTAATATACTTATTTCCATACACAATGCAAATAATTTCCAACAATCCGTTTATACTCTTACAACATTTATACACCATAATATCCCACTCATACATACGAAGTCAGTTTTCTCAAGGCTTGTTTATGAGTAATTTCCTACAAACGATAGGTGATGTGGACGGTCTGAGTGTAGCGGGGGCGATCGAGTGCGACATTACATCACTCACATCATACTATCATTACAATAAAACTGATTTTACCATTATCTCTCAGAACATTAGAAGTGTTCATAGTAACTTTGACGATTTTCTGATTACCTTATCTAATTTCACTTTTAAACCTGATGTTATTATTCTGACAGAGTGTTGGATTAGTCCCAATAAACCCATACCTGTGCTGAGTGACTACAACGTTTACACGACTACTCACCATCACAATCAGAATGATGGTGTGATTGTTTATACAAAGGATGTCTTTCAGTGCAGAGTTGTAGAGATTTGTTTATCCGACGCCTCTTGTCTGCGCTTGGATATATTTAATAACACTATTTTGTGTATTTACCGTTCTCCATCTATTGCAAACGCGGAAAACTTTATAAATTCCTTATGTACACATCTAGACACCTTGAGTTCTAATAACAATATTATTATAGCGGGCGACATCAACATAAATTTAATTCCCAAACCAACAGATTGTTCATATGAATATAAAAATAGGATGTACTATCTCAATATGCTGTCGACCTTTGGTGTTCTTCCGGGTCACACCTTACCCACTAGAAATTCCAGCTGTCTTGATCATTTTATGCTAAAAACTAAAATCGCGAGGACTACTGCATTTATTGCTGTTCTGCGTACTACAATCACTGATCATTTTACAACTTTTTTGTCATTGGGAAACACGAAAACTACGCATAAATTAACTAAAACTAATACCACGATTGATTTTGATAAAGCCAAACAATATTTGCATGATAATAATTTAAATAACTTACTTTCCTGTGAGGACCCTACGTTAATGGCAAATTGCCTTATCCATATTCTCGCTGAATCTATTAAACAAAACACTGTGACCAAAACTATACCTAAAAGCAGACGGACCATTAAACCATGGATGACGAATGGCCTTCTGAGATGTATCAATAATCGTAATAAGCTACAGAAGGAGGCTCGAGATGACCCCTATAACGAAATTAAAAAAATTACCTATACACGTTACAGAAATTACTGCAATAACCTAATTAAAAAAGTTAAAAGAAAATACAACAGAGAATTACTCTCCAACTCTCTTAAAGATAATAAGCAACTTTGGAAAAACATTAAAAAAATTACCTATACCAATAAATCTAATAAACTAAACCCTGAACTAAAATCTATAAAGCCTTCTATAATTGAATCAGCAAATTTTATAAATACTTACTTCTCAAACATAGGTAAACAATTAGCACAGGACGTTCAATCTAACATAATTCCAGCTGAACAGATAGACTACCTGAAGGGCATACATTCACAGCCTCATTCGTTTGTCTTGCTGAATACAGATAGTGATGAAATTATCCGAACAATAACATCCCTAAAATCAGATAGTGCCCCGGGGTGGGATACTATCACGACAAGATATCTGAAGCATATAAAACGTGACATATCACCAATTATAGCGCATTTCGTTAATCTTTGCTTCATGAGTGGTACATTTCCTGATCCTTTAAAAAAAGCTATTGTTACTCCTGTTTACAAGAGTGGGGATAAAAGCGATATCAGTAATTATAGGCCCATCTCAGTGTTACCTGTTTTATCGAAACTTCTAGAAAAACTACTAAATATCAGACTACTAAATTACTTAAATACTTTTAATATATTATCACCATCACAATTTGGATTTAGACAGGGATTATCAACCGAAGACGCTGTAACTTCTCTAATCACTTTAATTACAGATAAGCTTGATGATAAACAAAAAACTTTGTGTATATTTATAGATTTAAAAAAAGCTTTTGATACGGTTTCAGTCCCCATTCTTGTACAAAAACTAGAAAAAATTGGTATTAGAGATACTCAGCTCGCCATCTTTAAAAGCTACCTAACTAACAGAACACAGAGACTTAAGCTTGATCAGGATATCAGTGAGGATGCTGACGTAACTTGCGGAATTCCACAGGGAAGTGTTTTGGGGCCTACTCTCTTTCTCATATACATAAACGATCTCTGTAATATGCACATCGCGAATGCTAAAATCTTCTCGTACGCTGATGACACTGCCATTGTCTTCACAGGGAGCTCCTGGGATGCTACCAAATCCCACGCTGAGAATGGTATGGTTCTGGTCTCTGATTGGTTAAAAAACAATCTTTTAACTCTTAACACAAACAAATCTAACTACATCTGCTTTAGTATATATAATAAAAATCAACCTTGCGATGACTTTCACATAAAAATACACAAATGTAAAGATTCACCCAATCTTCAATGTAATTGTCCGATAATAAATAAGGTGCCCCATACAAAATATCTTGGTATCATGGTTGATCAAAGACTATCTTGGGATCAACAAATCGAACAGCTGATTGGGAGATTAAGAAAGTTTATGTGGATGTTCAAGTTGCTAAGGCATGTTACTCCAAAGTGTGCTATGGGTGCACAGAACTCATCGAAAAATCTTCTTAATGAAATTTACGTTGCCCTTGTACAATCAACTATAACATATTGCATCCCCGTTTGGGGTGGTGCCTTTAAAACACATTTTCTGGAAGTAGAAAGAGCACAGAGAGCTTTGTTAAAAGTTATGTACTTCAAAAAGCGGTGGTACTCAACTGAAAGTCTTTATAGAATTAGTGGCCTTTTGTCTGTTCGGAAGTTATACATCTTACACACTATCTTAAAAACACATAAGTCAATAAACTATGATCCTCAGATACAAAACAAGAGAAGGAATGACATTGTAATAAATTCGCGTAAAGTAAGAACTGCTTGTGCAAGCACTCAATATGGGTATAGGTCATCTTTTCTCTACAATAAAATCAATAAAGAGTTACAAATATATACAAAAACTAGCAAGGAATGTAAATCCGTGCTGATTCAATTTCTAAAGCTGATTAGTTACGGCGAGTGTGAGTTGATTCTACAGCCACCTACATAGGCGGATGTGGCGTTGACTTGTTCTCGTCGTGGCTGGTTAAGTGTACATTTTGGTCGGTATTTTGATCCCTACTGCTATTGCAATTCAATGTCTGTCGGAAGTGTCAGGGTTGCTGCATTCACCTGCTTGGGTTCTTGCATTCACACACGCGCACACACACACATACACACACACACACATACACACACACACACACACACACACACACACTCACATAAACACATACACTTCAAAATTATTTCACACAATTTATTTAAATATTAAGTTATAATATATGTATGCTTTCGGATATATATTTTGTTAAATTTAAATTAGTTATGAGGAGCGGAGTCTCCTGGCACAGGCATAATTATGCCTAAAAGGAGGCTCCAGCTATTTATCTAGTTATAAGTTCATATTGTGAAAGTAATAAATAATTTTTGATTTTTTTTGATTTTTTTCTTTCAATTTCAATTCAATTTAAATTTCAATTCAATTTCAATTTCAATTTCAATTTCAATTTCAATTTCAATTTCAATTTCAATTTCAATTTCAATTTCAATTCAATTTCAATTTCAAATTTCAACACGACTAATCTCACTCGAGTTAACTCAGATTGAAAGTGTATATAATACCTATTTTTGTGCCATGGATTGTGTTGAAACTCCATTTTTGAGACATTTTTTTTCACGTGCATTAAGATTTTTGTGTGTTGCGTCAGTTTTTTTTTTTCAATTTCTATATCAATTTTATTTGTTGTTGTGCACCCGGTCATCGACTGATCTTGTATAGATGGAATTATATTCTCATTATTTTGTTATATTAAATTTTTTTTGTTTCAGGAAACAGAAAGAATACACTTCAACTTCCTATATCAAATTTACCGCCAAAGAAACCCGTACAGACGCCATTGCAACTTACACCGATAGCTGAAAAACGGAACGCAAATCATTCACCATGTCTTTCCAGGAAATGTAAGTCTGCTTTAATAATCCTTATCCCTTCTTTACGATCACTACATATTATATTCTAAAAAAAAAGTCCCCCGCCTTGTCTGTCTGTCTGTCCATTTGTTCGCGATAAACACAAAAGCTACTGAACGGATTTTCATGCGGTCTCCGCCAAAAGACAGAGTGATTCATGAGGAAGGTTTGCATCTGCAGTTTATCCTGGAACTCCCGCGGGAGCTGAGAAATTACCACGAGTGAAACAGAAGGGGACCACTAGTAATATTGGCTAAAATAATTTTACGATAAACAATAAAATTATAGCTATACGTGACAGAAAGGATAATTGTGTAGTGTAGTACATACATACATACTATCTATGTCTATTTATAATGTTTAGGTACTATTTTCCTTTATACAGGTGTAATTTTAAACGAGGGACGCATTCAAGCCGTCGATAAATTTTATGCTTACATATTTTATGTAATTAAAATATACCTATGTAAATAATTCTGATAAATCAAAGAGAACAAATAACATGGGTTGATGATAGTAATAATGAGTGATAATAGCAACTTGCACGCTTAATTTTGTTTTATGAATCCATCCAAAATTGACGGTTGTTACCTAATACCTATCTATGTTTTTTTAATTATTTGTAATGAGATTTTAATACTACACACCCTTCTACAATACGTCTCTCCTATAAACTTACACCCTGTATGACTGGCTGTCTTCAGATGAGTTAATGTGTTAATAATAATCATACGATTTTACATTTTAGCTCCTGTTGCTAATGAACTGGAATCCATTATGAAGAAAAAACAAGCAGGTAGACTCAAATAATCATTTACATTAAATTATGCGAATGCGAATTTATGTATTTGTTTGTTACGCTTTCACGCCTTAACGGCTCAACCGATCATCATGAAATTTGGTATGCACATTGTAAGGGATACAGAGAAGGATTCTAGGGTACTTTCATGCCGGAATTCTCTCGGGAACTCTTAAATTAACGCGGGTGAAACTACGTTAAATTTTGCATACCTATACTACCCGCTGTCAAGGGTACAGAAAAGGATACAGGGCACATTTGTTACGGAATTTCCGCGGGATCTCCGAAATTACGCGGAGATCAGCTGGTTTCATAATGAATGTTCAAATATTTTACAGGATTATCGATTATGGGCAACGTCAATCAAGCACAGAAACCTTCTTTGCCTTCTAAGAAAAATGTCCTCCCATCGCCTAAACCAGGTAAAGGACACATAAAAGGACTATTACATAATTATATTCGTAGTCCTTTGATGTGTCCTATGAACATAACGTTACTATAAAGTGCTACAAAAATTGTAAAATCCTTTTATACCTAGTCAACGAAGTATCACTTCAGAAAATAATAGTATAGATATAACATGTCTGAAACCCATCGGCCGTCTACGTAACCAGTTTTACGTAACCGGTTTCGTTCAAAGAATATTCTTTCCTTTTATGGATAATCGGTTCAGAATATGTTTAACGAACTTCCAAAAAGGAGGAGGAGGATGCATTCTGCTGCAAGTATGTATGTTTTTTTAAATGTACATACATTCACCGTACTCGAAGACGGTTGGACCGATTTGGAAATTCTATTTTGTTTGAAAGGATATACTCCCAGGTTGGTCCCATCGCCATCGGATCTTGGAGAAATCAAGGAAACTCTCAAAAAATTATAGGCCCCACAAAAATTATAGCGCTTTACTGGGGCGTAATTCTCGCACATTCGAAAAAGACTCGAACTCGAGATAAAGCTCGAATTCGAACACTAAATTGAGATGAATCCAAGTTGAGCTATTCTGGACATGTCGAAGTCGACATTTCACGAATGAAAGCCGATCGAATTGCTTCTACTGGTCGGGAGCGGTCGAGACGTAAATTTCGAAATCGAATCTTTTATGTCAAATAGCGGTGGCCGGTATCGTGCGTGACAGTTTCAGAAGTTATTGTTGTTGTTTTTTATCTTCGCCCCTTCTGGAAAAGCCAAGGGCTGTTTAGCCATACAGGCAAGTCATAAGTTACAGTTTCAGAAGTTTATTATGTATTAGTAATATGCTCTGTGTTAAGTGCTATGGTGGTAACAACTTCATCGCTAAAAGTTCCGGTTTAGTATCGAAATGCATCTCAGCAATGCACTTAGGTGTCAGAAAAAAAGAGAACAAAAGAATCTTAGTTCATATAAAACGATGCACACCATTAAAAAACTATAAAAAGCCGCTGCCGTTTTAGCTCCGGATTTAAATCGTGTAGAATGGAATGGATACGGCTTTCGAATAAGCTTTTACTGGCAACATTTAACACTATAAACTCGAAGTTTAGTTCGATTTGTGTTGAGAATAGGAAATACGAAGAAATAGGTTCGAGTATCGAGATTTTACGGTCAACATAGGGATCGAACAGCAATATCGATTTCGAGACTTTTTCGGTGGAGACGAGAATTGAGTCCCTGAGTTGATGTCCCTTTTATCTGTTCTGTGTTCAGTACCATCCCTACCACTACCGTCGAAACAACCGAACCCAGCCCTTACTCCGTCGACGAGGCTCCCGCCGAAGCCTGCCGTCAAAGGAAAACCATTACCTACATTACCCGCATCCGATAGTCAAGAAGGTAGAAAAATAATAATAATAATTCATGCACTGTGAATATGAGTTTCTTTGTTTGTTTGTTACGCTTTCACGCCTTAACGGCTCAACCAATCATCATTAAATTTGTATACACATTTTCAGTGATACAGAGAAGGACAGTAGGTACCTACGTACGTGGTCCGCCTGGGACAGAGCCGCCTCCTCCTCAAGTATGCTGCAGAGCAGCCGAGCTGTGTGCTGGGGGGGGGGGGGGGGCGGGGGGGCTAGGTGCAGGAATTAGAGGCATACCTTGCAGGCGGTAGTAGCACGTGCGCGGTCCGCCTAGAACAGTGCCGCCTTGTCGCTCATGTATGCCGCGGAGCAGACGCTCTTTGTGCCAGGGGAGGGCTAGGAAACTAGGCGTGGGCACTAGAGGCACACCTTGCAGGCGGTAGTAGCACGTGCGCGGTCCGCAGTGCCGCCTTCTCACGCATGTATGCCGCGAGGCCAAGTAGCATTTGATACATACCGTTTCGTAAATAGTGTTTTTGTGCGTGATAAATAGTTCTGTGTGCAAAAATCACCCGCCGACACTAGTTTTCATAAACTGAGTTGATGTCTTTTATCTGTTCCGTGTTCAGTACCATCCCTGCCACTGCAGTCGAAACAACCAGCCTTTGCTCCGTCGGCGAGGCTCCCGCCGAAGCCCGCCGTCAAAGGCAAACTATTACCTCCATTACCCGCATCCGAGAGTCAAGAAGGTAGAAAAATAATACTAATCATTCATACAAGAGATATACGTATTATCTATGTCTCTTTAGATTAGGCACTGTTTATGTTTGTTTCTTTTTCTTGTGTGTTGTGCTGAAATAAATGTATTTTCTTCTTTTTCTTCTTCATCTTCATACACTCTAAATGCGAATATGAGTTTGTATGTCTGCCTTAACGGCTCAACCGATCATCAACGAATTTTGCATTACACTTTTTCAATGATACAGAGGAGGACATAGTACTCTTTTTGTCTCGGAACTCCCGCGGGAACTCCGTAACTAAACGCGGGTGAAAGTGCACAAACTTTTGCATACTACACGTTATTAGAGGTACAGAAAAGGAAATAGAGTAGGTACATGTACCCAGCAATCCCCGCCGGATCTTCCAATTAAAAGTGGGTGAAACCACGGAGATCAGCTAGTTTGTGTAATAAAGAAACTACTAGGTACAGTAAGAAACCATTCTATATATTATATTTAGATAAAGTTGTTCTATTTTCTTTTTTTCAGAAATATACAATCCAAAATGGGACGATGAGGAATTCGAAACATACGACGATGTTTCCAAATTGAACTTATACAACCTTTAAATAAACGACCAAAGATGTATAATATGCTAGCTGTTCCCCCGCGGTTTTACCCGCGAGCCGCGTGAATTCCGGAATTCCCGTAGGAACTCCAAAGTACCTCAAAACTTACCTCTTATAACATCATCTTAATCCTTTCTGAATCCCTTGGTCACGGTATCACGGAATCGACGGCTGGACCGATCACCATTAAATTATGCAGACACGTTGTCTGAGATACAGAGAAAGACATAGGGTACTTTTCATCCCGGAATTCTCGCGAGAACTCCGAAGTTATCACGGGTGAAACCTCGGGGACAGCTAGTTTTAAATGTTTCTTGCCATTTCCAAAAATTTGTCGACGACCCGATTGGCGCAGTAGGTCACCATGCCTAATCAAACCTACTAATCAAGAGGATCCGAGTTCGATTCCCGGTGCAGGTGGACTTTGTATGAATACAGGGTTTTATTTTTTCCAGTCTGGGCGTATTTATCTTCTATCTATACTATAATAAAAAAGTAGAATCCGCGATTCTGTACATTGAATATTTTTACCTAAAATTGAGAGGGGTGATAAAAGAAGAGTAACCAAGCACAAAAAAAAGTTTTCAAAAATTATTTTCTGTCTGTCTGTCTGTCTGTCTGTCTGTTTGCGATAATCTCCGCGTCTACTGAACGGATTGTCATGCAGTTTTCAGTAGTAGATTAAGCTAAGTCTGGAGCAACATTAAGGCTTTGTTTCATTGAAATCGGATGTCGGGAAAAAAAGTTGTTGTATAAAAAACTTTCGCGCTGGTGAAACCGCGGGGCACAGCTAGTAGATAATATATCTATTTAGATCATAATATTATGTATACAGTAATAATAGTTACGTAGTATATACTATTTTTGCTTGGTTTCCGTGACATATTGAGTTTATAGCTTAGTGTACCCTCAAGTAGATCTACGTTTTGTGCAAAATATGTTAATATTATTAATATTAAGTACTATCAAGGAGTTTTTTGGCGGCAATCAAAGATGGCGGTTCGGTCATTTATTTTCATTTCGATAAAAGATAGTTAAGAGTGAATTTTGTTGTGTTATAATGTGCTGTATTGGACAATAATTTTCACAGTGACTGTTTTTTATGTGCTCAAGGAGATAAATGACATTTCGAGCTGATTTCTTCGGTATCCTCCGAGAGCTCCGAGAAAGTTCTTGTAGTCTATTCAGTACCATGGCCTACAAGTTCAAACCGTACAACGATGCTAAACGTTAATTTGTGCATTCAACTAACTTATTTTACTTGAAACTGGCTAAATGCATTATATGCGAAAGCCAATAAAAATAAGAAAGAAAAGAAAGAAAGTACCTACTATCATTCAGGATATCTTATACCCCCGCCATGTGGTAAGTTGGTAACCTAAGGAAATCCATTACAATCTTCTTTTTAATCCTAAAATAGATAGGTACGTCATTTTATCTGAAATCCATGTGAGCTCCAATACCGATTTATATTACTTTAACCTCAAAATTCACAGTATTTTCTTAATAACTTTCAACCCACATGCCCATTGCAAAAAGACTCCTAGCAAAATGGTTATGACAAACAGACATACAGCTCACATAAAGTTTAAAGGGTCCCGCTGATGCCACTTGGCTACGGAAATATTACCCTGAAAAGTTACCTAAGGGGGCCTAAGAGTAATTTAATTATTTTTAATGAGATATTTTAGTCACTAATGTATTTACAAGTTTAATTACTACTTTAGAGTCTGTTGATGTAGCAAATAATACTTACCGCCGCACTCAGAGTCGACTTTACTGATTACTTAATTAAGTATAGATTCTTAAAACAAAACTGCCGCAATCAGACAAGTTTAATAAATTATTAATTAAATTAATTAATCTCTAGCTTAAAATAATAGCTTGAAATTAATAATATTAATTAAATAGGTACTTATTATAAAACTCAAAAAAAGTTTTTAATTTTTATAAACTCTCATTCTAATTTAATTATAATCTATAATAATCTAATAAAAACATTAATTTAATTAACGTCTCTGGGTGCGGCAGTTTTGTTTTAAGAATCCTATACTTAAAATTAATTAGTGATCATTAAAACGACTGTGAGTGCGGCCGTTAGAGTATTTGTTCCAAAAGTGGTTTTCCAATGAGTTCTCATGTGAAATAAAACAAAACTTCATAGAATCATTAATACTTAATTTATTTGTTTGTATAATAAATTATGTAGGTAAGTTACAACAAAAAATTTTGGACAAACACACTACCTAAATGTTTCATTTATTTTTCAAAATTCTGTAATAATTTGCTTCAAATCACTTGGTGGTTGGTGGCAATGGGACCAATTTGGGAGTATACCCTTTCAAACAAAAAAGCATAACCTCCTCCTTTTTCGAAGTCGGTTAAAAAGGAAGTGAATTATATAAACAATAAAATGTCTATAAAAAGTTTATAATAATTATGCTCATTCATCTACAATAGCTTTTGTATAATTAAAGAATTTACATAAAAAATTACCTATTTTGGGTACGCCCATAACTCTACCCTACACGGGAAGAGCCCCTTACTCACTATGACCAGCTACATTCCTTGCCGATAACGCGCGTCCCAAAAACACAATACCAAACTTTCCAGGTGCCAAAATATTAAACATTAATATCTAAGACTCGTTGTAATGTATTCTTTTGGAGTGAAACTTCTTTGAGCACGAGGAAAGAGTAAATTTTGGGACGCGACATCTTAACGCGATGTGTTATGGTAGGCCCAGATACCCTAGAGCAATGGTGGGCAAACTTTCATCATGAAGGGCCAGAATTTTTTGTAATTTCGGATGAGGGCCCTAATTATAGAAAAAAAAAGTTTTGTCGTGTCGTCCTGTACCTACAGAGTTCACCCGTGCTCGCTTCTTTCACCTCACCGCGACTGCGCGACATAACTAGTCTAGCTGACTCCTTTCCTATGCCACAGATAATATAATACTATACTAGTACCTATGCATGACCGTCAAAATTTAATTACTTTACAAGTACATTTTGAAGGACCCCCGCGAGCTGGATTGAATCTTTCGCAGGCCGTACTTTGCCCACCACTGGTGTAGAGTCCAGGTAGGGCCGTACTTTGCCCACCACTGGTCTAGATTCCAGCTAGGGCCGTACTTTGCCCACCACTGGTCTAGAGTCAAGGTTGGGCCGTACTTTGTCCACCACTGGTCTAGAGTCCAGCTAGGACCGTACTTTGCTACCACTGGTCTAGAGTCCAGCTAGGGCCGTACTTTGTCCACCACTGGTGTAGAGTCCAGCTAGGGCCGTACATTGCCACTACTGGTCTAGAGTCCAGTTAGGGCCGTACTTTTGTCCACCACTGGTGTAGAGTCCAGCTAGGGCCGTACTTTGCCCACCACTGGTGTAGAGTCCAGCTAGGGCCGTACTTTGCCACCACTGGTCTAGAGTCCAGCTAGCGCCGTACTTTGCCACCACTGGTGTAGAGTCCAGCTAGTGCCATGTGAACACGCAGTGGCATAGCAGTAAGTAGGCGGACGCGACCAGGAGGTGTCCGATCATGATCGGGAAGCCCATCTTGAAGAACTGCATGAAGGTGAATCTGTAGCCGTGCTGGGAGGCGACGCCCGCGCACAGCACGTTGGCGCTCGCCCCTATCAAGGTGCCGTTGCCTGGTGATCAAAATCAAAGGCGAAGTCAAATAATTTATTCACAGTTGGCCCATAATGTGGCTCTTTTGACGTCAATAAAAATTACAGTTATTATGACATCACCGATATCCACTTTTCACAGCTGCGCTCTGGCTACGCTACAAACTCGCTAATAGCACGCTGTCAGTAGGTATAAGTTATACAACGTGTTAATAATTATCTAAAAACCTGATACGACCCAAAAAATTAAAATGTAATTTATTTCGAAAAAATCAATAGGTTAAAAGTTATTAAACATTAATTTGGGAATGACCTACGACAACTACGACGACTACGACTACGTGTCAATGATCGATTCGATATTTTTGCTATGAGTGGCGTACGCGCCGAATATCCTACTAATATTATAAACGCGAAAGTTTGTAAGGATATATGAATGGATGGATGGATGGATGGATGTTTGTTACTCTTTCACGCAAAAACTACTGGATGGATTTAAATGAAACTTTACAATAATATAGCTTATACATCAGATTAACACATAAGGTACTTTTTATCCCAGAATTCCCGCGGGAACTCTAAAATTAACGCGGGTGAAACTGCGGGGCACAGCTAGTTATATTATAAGTCATTTATGCATAGGCTAGTAACAATAAAAAATATAAACTAGGTATATTAAAAACATGATGTGATCGATTCGGAAGTCAAGCAGACTAGGTACTTTCTAGTTTCAGTTCATTTATTAACACGTTGTATAATACGAGTGGTAACTGATATTGCAATTAAATAAGTGAGAACAAGGATTATGACTGTTTGAGAAGAAATTGCGATTGATTAGTAGAACACATTACAATATATTTTTTTTTTTTATATGGGATTGAATTTACTTTTTGTGAAAAATCTATGGGTTGTTTTGCCCGAAATAAATGAATTTGTTTATTTATTTATTTAAAATAAGAAAAGGTTTAAAGTCTCAGGCCCGGTCAGCTTACCGCCTAAACAGGCTCCAAACGACAACGCCCAGACGAGAGGCGCCATGGGCAGGCCCAGGTTGGGGTTGGAGCCCAGTGACGTCACCACCCTCACCATCATGGTGGTCAGCGGGATGTTGTCGATGAACGCCGACGCTATCCCGCACACCTGCAGGCGACAATAACGACGACAGATCAGTAGCAACGGACTACTGTATAATATTATTCGATTGTAATTTGTAACAATAGGGATGTGGACCACTTTTGAAAATCAAATTTCTAATTAGTCCGTCAGTTAGAAAATAAAAAAACCATAGACACGTATTTTTTGCTTTTTCAAATAAATTAAAATGTACAGAGAGAAAGCGCATTAAAGTTTAGGGTGAGGGGGTCGTGACGTCACTAACCGCTAAAACCGCCATACAAACTGTCAGAATAGTGACGTCACGCGGAATTTCAACTCAATATATCGCCGTTATTTTTTGATTATGTAAAAAAAGAAAAAATACGTGTCCAATATTTTTTAATAATCTACAAGACGGACTAAAAAATAAAAATTAGTCAACATGCCCATTGAATTGGCTTGATGCCGGTCAGATAGATGAAAAAATAATAATAGAGTACCTACCTATATTTCGAGTTTTCAAATTATTGTTTCAAAAGTTTAGGAGTTGACGCTCGTGAGGTCATAAGTCATAACTAAGAATAAAGTGTACGAATACTTGACGTCACATAAAATTTAGACTTGATTATTTTTTATAATTAAAAATTGATAAATAATTTAAAAAAAGGAAAAATGCGCCGATACATCGAGTCACAATGCCGCGTGACGTCACGGACCGGTACAGTTTATACGGGTTTTGAACCAGTTTATGACGTCACGAGTCACTCCTAAACTATGAGGAGTTTTGCATTATTTTTATTTATTATTTATCTAAGTTTTTTTATTTTACTTCATTACTTTTTTTAGATAAAAAAAGCAAAAAATACGTAGCAATTTTTTACTCTATTTATTATTCTAACTGAAGTGACCGCTGAAGGAGTGAATAGATTTGAAATTTTCATAGGTTCAACCTATTCTTTGCTTGAGATGACTTACCCAAAGCATGAGCAGTAAAGCCACCGCCAGTCTGCCACTTTCGTGGACGTTCAATATGACAGCCTCCGTCAAACCGCCGATGAAATCGATTAGACCCAGCTTCGACAAGGCCTGTAGGATCAAAATGCATGATCAACACTTTATCGGTTTGTTTGAACCCGAAAAATACAATGTCATTGGATGGATATGAATGTCTAAAGCATAGCGTAGTCATAATAATAGGATTGTGTTTGTACTAAAAATTTGGCGGATTCGAGGAGAGAAACCACAGGGGATCAGCTAGTAATAAATAATAATGCACTTCACCATAATATGGCCTCTTTCATCATTGCCGACCCTGCCCTTCCTGTAGAAGCATTAAACAGCACAGATTTTTCCTGAGTAGGCAAAGAAACTAAGCTAGGCATTGCCTCCCGCTAACTACGCCTGTGGTGATACGTTTTCTTAGGTTACCTCCATGAGCACAAACAGCGCTGCGAAGAATATGAGCGTGGACCACTCGACACGGTGCAGGATTGACTCCAAATCCTCTCGATCCGCCAACACCAGCAGCAAAAGTGCTCCCAGCAAGGCGGTCCAAGCTAGGGAGATGCGCTCTGCCAAAAGGAAAACACCCAGTCACCAAGAACTCGTAAACATTCAAATCAATCTACGTAAAAGTCGAGCCGCTCACAAAACATGGAATATAATATATACTATACTAGAGAAAACCGGTAACTTTATCGCTTGCAAATTGTTCCCTAATAATTTAAATATCTAAATGACTTGAATGAACAGACCTTGTCCTTTTTTCTTTTACTCGTATTAGTGATAAAAAGTAGTGATCAACCTTGGATTGCAACCACTAATGTCTCAGAAATAGATCACTTACCTCCCTTAACAATCCAAGGAATACTTACTGAACTCAGGAATAGAATGCAGGAAAAACACGAGGATGACAAACAGCGTGGCAACTGACGCCTTCACCAGCAGCGCCTTATCACGTATCTTGTACTATTGGAAGAATGCAATCACTTTATTTATTTGGACCGATAGTTAATTTATATATCTACTTGAGCTATTAAAAAAGGTCGTTACCCGTCCACTTGTCGACTTGGCCCACCGTTGGGTGCATGGGGAATTTCCTTTTAGTTCTCTACTACAGGAGCAAACTAACGACCAAAAAAATGGGGATCTTACAGGGTTCATATCACCTATCTTCATATCACTAATAAAGAGGTAAAGTTCGTAAGTTTGACTGTAGGGGGTAAAATCTGCTGAAACGACTTTAAAAATTCTTTAAGCGGCTGAAAGCTATAGTAATTCTGAACCTTGAGGTCTCAATAAAATTTAGAGGAGTAGCTAGTTCCACATAGCAGAAATCACCAAACAATTTCCTGAAGGAAAATATCGTGACAGCTGCAACGTATATAAGCAACTTGTTTGGGTAACAACAACGTTGGACAAGCGTAGGTATAAGTGGACTCATCGTAATCTCTGACAAAGTCCAACGTTTCTTTTCACAGCCACATCTCTTAGGTCGATATGTCTTTTCCATACATTTTGATCTTTTCGACAGGGCTTAAACTTGTGGAAAAGTGTTTCTGTGTAAGGAAGGGCCAAGTGCGCTGTGTAGGTCTGTAGTGAGGATATTGATGAAGAATAAGTACAATGACAAATTATTCTCCAGTACTTACCTTGGCCTTCAGTTCAGCGAGGGTGGTATGAAAAGTATCCTTTGAGCAGGCTCTTACTTTGGTTTCAAGCTGCATGGCACGCAGCTTGTCGGATAGCTTGCGCACTTTGCATTGAAGCCTCTCGTAGACGGCTTGCTCGTCACGACTGACTTGGGGAAGGGAGTCAGCCGCGCGGGCCCAGATAGAAATCTGACGACGAAGTTCTGAAAAACAAAAAAAAGGCATGCAGTGCCTATTTTTGTTGACGTCAACGGGAGTCAACTTTGAATAAAAATGACAAAATGACAAAATTTAAAACCCTTTTTACTGAAAATCAATCATTATATTTCAAGACTAGAGGTGCTATCTTCTAAAGAATTTAGCATTCAGTTAGATCTTACCTCGTTAACTAGAGATGCCAAATATTTAACTTGCAAGTTTTTTTCATTGTTACGAAAACCTTACAAGTATTTACAAGTGAAGCAAACGCAATTTTTTTATGGCACCGTGCCTAATCAATTTCCTTTTCGATTTTGATTTTCTGAGCTACAAAGACGGACAAAGATGCCATCTTGGATTTGGATCCTTAGAATTAATAGGCATGGAACGGCATTCAACGCACTGACTCTGACACTGACAGTCATGAAAGTGAAAGTGACTACGTCTTTTGGGATGAAATGAAAGTAATTTTGCACTGTTCCAAGCACACATTGATTATTTTTCGAACAGATTTTTTAATAAAACTATCGCTCTATATGTAACAATATCTTTATGGAGCAATACCTACCTTGTATATCTTTTGGCTCTCCATTCCTCAGTTTGTGGACGTCGATGTGCCAGTACCTTAGCTGGAAGTAGGTCTGCACACACACCAACAAGCAGCCCAGAGTCATGTGCAATGTAAAGTTTGTGAAGTGGATACCCTGGCAATAAAGAACCGAAAATAATAATAATAATATCCTTGGCCATTACCAGTGGTCTGTACCGTCACCGATGGAGGATGTCGCTTCATTGCGACATCCTCCATCCTTCCCATGCCGCGCCGCCGTCCCCTAGAGGCGCTGTGGCCGCTATGCGTGTGTCACACATACAGAGCAAATAAATTACCTAGAGAGGAGATATAGGTACGCGGCGCAGGCGCGCCACCGTTGCAAAGTTAGAGCAAATGCTCCAACTTGCTCAAAATTTCTTTTGTTGCCATCCCAAGTATATTTTACACAATATTCCCAATATTGTGAATTTTGAAAACAGTGACTAAGTAAAAACATAATAAAGCGTTTAATACATTAATTCTTTACGTTAATGAATGTTTTTGTGTCCGAAAATCACCCGGCGACATTCATATGCCCGGCGGCTTTCATATCAAACTAAGTTGGACGCAGATAAGCAATAACATTTTAACCCACAAAATTAAGTTATCTATTCAGAACGATTTATTGAGAGTTAGGGAACGTTTTTTAATTATGTGTTTACCTTATTATATTGTTTAAGTATGTAACTAAATATTGAACATAAAAAATGTTGACAGAAAATGGCGCTATAATTTTGAAACACGATTTACTCAAAATTTCTCCAGTGTGGGTTAACACATTATTGCTTATCCATGTCCAGTTGATGTCCCTTCTATCTGTTATTTTCTTTTCTGTGTCGCCCCCCCCCCCCCTCGCACCGCGCGCCGCACCCCTCCGTATCCCTGCGCCGCACGCGCACCTCCACTTGGGCACACTGTAGCAGGGGGGGGGGGAGAAGAAAGTTTGAAAATATAGAGCCGCTTACTCACAGCTTGTGCCACGGCTTTGTTGGTGGCAATGATGACGTTGGGCGGGTCGCCGACAGGGGTCGCCGTACCGCCTATATTGGTATAGAACACCATTGCCATCAGGATCGGCACTGGATCCAGGCTCGTCACCTCACAGAGCCTGCAACATACATTGTACTCTGTAAAAAGGTATTCATGACGTCATCATTTATTGATTAAACTATTTTTACCTACCTATTTTTGGTTAAGTTTCCACTTGACATTTTTTGTTATTTATCTCAAAAACTACTGAACCGATTTCAAAAAATCTTTGACCCAAAGACATGAAAAGCTTTCACCATTAGAATGCCACATAATCCCTGAGTAACATAGGCTAAATTGTAAACCGGAATTCCCGCGGGAACTCCGAAATTACCGCGGGTGAAGCCGCAGAGAACAGCTAGTCTTTATTATAAAATATTAGTATTTAATCTTTTTTTATATTGACAATCTCTTTATTGAATTTATTGAATTTTGACATATTATAATGTAAATTTATAAAGAGAGAATAAAATATGTATCATTCTAAATCTAGAGTCTAGATCGATGACTTGGTGAAGGTTGCGGGACGCCATCATGGAGCCGTCGTTATGGCCATCCTTGAGGGAGGCCTATGTCCAGCAGTGGACGTCTTTTGGCTGATATGATGATGGTGATATTACCTAATTGTGACAGGTGTCATCAATAACACCGTGGTGACATTGTCGAGAAACGTTGAGGAAATGGCTGTGATCGCGTTGAGGAGATTAATCAGAGCCCATATCTTGCCACGCGTCGCCTGGAAACGGAAATTTTCGTCTAGATTTTTACAACAATGCAAGGTCTGAGGTTAGGGGTGTATTGGAAGGTTTAGTGGCCGATTCTTACCTCAAATAACTTAAAAAAAAAAAGATTTTTTTTCGTAGAAAAAAAAATTGAGAGCGCACAAGTTGTTGACTCACCGAAGAGTCATTGAAAAGTAAAAATACTAATAAATAACTGAGAAACGATGAAATGAAATCCCATATTTACGCAGGTAAATGACCTGATCCTGTAGACCGTATAACGTGTTAATGAATTAACTGAAAACTAGAAAGTAGTTTGTTCAGAATCGACTTACGAATCGATCGCACCATGTTTTAATATAGGTTATATTTTTTTTTACCAGCCCATGTCCAAATTATTTATAATGCAATAATTGGCGCGTACGCCGCTCGTAGCAAAAAAATCGAATCGGTCATTGACGCGTAGGTGCGAGCGTAGCCTCCAAAGTAACTGTTAAACTATAATTTTTTTCGACGTAAATTTTATTTTAATCATATTATTGTTTATTTCTTTAAATAAACGAATTATCGACGTACCAGAGCGGTAAGATAAAGAAAATGGTCGTTGAATGAAATCAATGTTATGATCCGTCAGCACGTTGGCAACTTTGGCACTCAATTTTCGTGAATAATTTTATTCTACGTCAAATATTTTTTTTTTTTAGATGTTTGAATCCGTCCTTCAATAAATTTCTCGTTTATCCTCACATCCTGTATCCTGTATCTACACGGTTTCACTTGCATAAATATGTCACCCCTTTGATGCCTACATAAGGGTTAAATTACCTACCTACACACTCAGACGAAATAAACCTACACAGTACACATAGACGTGAAAAAATTATTTTTTTAATTTTAAAGAAGAGCATAATAAATACTAATATCCACGATGACTGTTACATCTTACGATATAAACGTTTACCCTCCTTTTCACACCTCTTTTGGGGATTACATATTTTCCAAAAATATTAAGGAATCTACTGTTCCACTTGTACTGAACATAAAATTAGCGTGAAATAGTAGTCTACTCTCTATTTTTATAAATGGACGCAGATAAGCAATAACATGTTAACCCACAAAATTAGGTTATTTATTCAGAACCATTTATTGAGATTTAGGGACCGTTTTTTTAATTATTTGTTTACCTTATTACATTGCTTAAACATCTAACTAAATATTTAACTTAAAAAATGTTGACACAAAATGGTGCTCCTACTTTTAAAACACGATTTACTCAAAATTTCTCCAGTGTGGGTTAACACACTATTGCTTATCTATGTCCAAATATAGATCGGTATGAAAACTTGGAAGAGAAGAACGCAAGAGTTTCCTTCTCTTGGGATAATATTCGTGTCATTTTTGCTGTTGAAAAAATAGCCAAGCTTCTTTAAATGGCTAGATAAAATACAGTAAAATTAACATTAAATGTGTGTAGACTGTAGCGTATTTGTTAGAAGAAGGTGTCACTTTGATGGCAAATGTTTGCACACAGATAATTTCTAATAAGGATACGTTTACAAAGTCAGTAATTTTCCACATATAACCTGATAAAGATGCTGAAGTCATTGTATATGTACTTAATTATCACTATTTGCTTAAAAGGATGTTATTGACGAGTCTATTGAGATACACTTTTAAACAAATACCTACATGGTATTTTATTTTTAAAGAGTACAAAGGTTATCGTCTAAGTGCGCAATGAACCTGCACCATTCTGCCCATCACCCGCCACCATTCTCCCCATCTCCCGCCTTCGGCGCGTATAGAATAAAATAATATACGTATCTAATAAAAAATTAAAGTGGAAATGTTCAAATTCCGATTCGAAATATACCTCTCACCTCAAAAGCGTAAACGGCTAGAAAATCGAAGATGCCCGTTTCAGCCATAATTGCTACCAGAATCATCATGCTGAAGAGTAATATCAAAGTCTCCACGTCAAGCCAGGACATCAGCTCCGGCAAGGAGGGTCTCTCGCCGACCAGCGCTAGCACAGCGAGAGATGTCGTCGACACAAGCACCGCCGCCATTGTACGATTGATTATCTGAAAAATCGTTTTATCTATTTATGCATTTAATGTTAACACAAACGGTATAAGACCAATTACAATGGTTAACAAATATGGTGGATCCATGTGGACAAGCAGGGGATCCTAGTAGACGAAGGCTTGTCATGTGAAGGCACGTTTACGTAATTTGTTAATCACAATTCAGCAGCAATTTGGTTTGCCCTAAGAAAATAGTTTTCGAGAAAGAACCATGTTTTATCTCGGTGGACATTCTAACATTGTCATTGGCGTTGCGAAAGTGGATCCAACCCTGTGTCCATCACACAAAGTACACCTCCACCGGGGATCGAACCCGGAACCTCTTCGATTAGCGGGTAGGAATGGTGACCTATTGCGCCAATCCGGTCATCATTGATGCAGGAGTGGTGCGGTCTTATTTGAAATGAAATGAAAATGAAATATTTTATTGTTACCCACACACATGAGTTATTGGAACTTAATACTACTTAATACTTGATGAAACAAGAGCATTGCATTGAAACACACCTCAAATATAATTGACCCGTACAATCCGCAGAGCAACAGCACAGAGTATATGAGACCAGTGCTGCGTTCCAATGGTCGGAGCGTGTAACTCAGAGAGAAGATTACTAATTGAGGTGCGCTAGACTGAGTGCGAAGGACGTATGTCATTTCAGACGTCTTAGAGGCAGCCACTCCTAGGCGAAGTGTGGTGGAACGAAGCGTGCTGGTGTGGAAGTCCAAATCGCCATCAATTAGCAATATTTGCCAGGGCTCTGAAAGTTTTGACGCCTGTAATTGAGAATAATTTGCGATTTGTTCTTGTGAATCAAATAGTGAACTGACATCGTAACTAGATGTACATTGCCAGCAAACAGCAAAATTACATTGGCACTGTTGGTCGAGTCGCGTATCGCGGGTTCGTTCGACCCCCGTGCCAGAGTAGACATGTGTTTTTTATGTATCATAAGTGTATTTTAAAAAAAAGCTAACAAGAAGTTGTCTGGCACTCACTGCTCAGTTTGGGACCAAGTGGCGATGTGTGATAGTAATAATGTCCAAGCGTCAATAATACAAAAAAAATATTACATAAAAAACTATTTCAAGGTTTATAAAAATTTATTTATTATTAATTAGCCGATCAGCTGACTAGACACAGTCAAGCAATCTTGACCATCGGTCAAGCTAAAGTGAAATAAATATATTATTATCAAGTGGAACCGAGTATTGTAGATGGGGGCCGGAATCCTGTAACACGGGGTTTCCTAGTACGGATTCCGATCTCTCACTTTGGCTTAGCTACATGTTTCATATTGTTTGTGTCCTCAAATCTAGTTATTGCTGTAGTGTATAAGTCACTGTGATTGGAAATAAATGGTTTATTATTATTATTATTATTATTATTGTTTGTGTGAAGTTTGTCATCGTTTAATTTTTTTAAGATAATACCTAGCAATTTAGCATACCATATGCATTCATTAGTGACTAATTTCGTCTATCTACTTACTGCAAAAACATCCTTGCTAAGTAATACTATAAACGCGATAGGTGAGGATTTAAGACTAGTCATGTTTATAGTATGAAACAATGAATCCATCCGAATTTCTTGATGTTAAAAATTTCTTATTTAAACCTGTATCAGTTCCGAGCTCAGTGATCCACTTGCGATAGTGTCCCTGAATAATCCTATACTGGATATACGCGTTCTTATCTCGTCTCCATTCACACAGCACCTTGCTCTTTGCATTCCATAACAATAATATAAAAAAGGCGCAGAATACTCGGATTCCCCACACTTACGGCCAACTTTGACTTTGACTTTGAGTTTGATGTACAATAAAAACTCCATACCTTAACATTTTCATCGTCCACATGGCTCAGAGTTTCATTGAGCGCGTGCCTCTCGAGCCAAACTGTCATATGGGGAGCCACCCTCCGACTGCTCCAGTTCATCTTGCTCTCAGCCTGTTCCGTTAAGAATGGACCTGACAGCTTAACTAATACCGACAGCTGGTCATCCGACACGTTCAAGTTGTAACCTGGAATATATTACGTTTTTTTTTAGCCCGTCTTGTAGGTAAATAAAAAATATTGGACACCTATTTTATATTTTTTTACGTAATCAAAAAATAACGGCGATGCATTGAGTTGAAATTTCTCACGGTTAACGACGGTTAGCGACGTCACGAGCCCCCACTCTAAACTTTATTGCGCTTGAATACCTCTGTATATTTTCATTTATTTGAAAAAACAAAAAATACGTGTCCATTATTTTTTATTTTCTAACAGACGGACTAATTAGAATTTTGATTTTCAAAAGTCGTCAACATCCCTAATGTCGGGCGACTAACCGCCGCACTCAGAGTCGACTTTAATGATTACTTAGTTTAGTATAAATTTTTCAAACAAAACTGTCGCAATTGGCATTTTCCTAATTAAGTTACATCTCATTAAATGCCAATTAACATTAATTTACTGAACGTCTCTGATTGCGCCAGTTTTGTTTTAAAAATCTATATTTAACTAAATAATCATTAAAGTTGACTCTGAGTGCGGCCGTAAGACTTACTCTTCACCTCCCCAGGCGCTACCGACGTGTTCCTCACAACGTCTGTCTTTTCGCTGTACATTAGAAATACCACAGTGAAGAACAACCAACAAGCCACCAGTGTTGTTATCTTCACGTAAGAAGACGCTGCCGCCAACTGCAATCCATACTGATATTATAAATGCGATAGTATCTGTCTGTCTTTCTGATGCAAAGATCCTTGAAAGTACCCCGATTTCTCTCTTTGTTTTCCCTCTATTTACCTACTTACCTTTGATATCGGTCGCGGCAATAGTTTCTCGGTACTGAAAAGAGAAACGGCAAAATTATGATAGAAGTAAGAGCGAGCTGATCATCTATAAAATATGATGATGAGAGATCAAAAGATTAACGAAGTGCAATGACAAACTGTCCCATAGCCACAAGATCATACATTATGTGTACAATATATTAAGGTGGCACTGGTATAAGTGAAAAGGTTTAAGTTAATGTTGGTAGAGACTAATGAAATAGACCCGGGGAGACAACATCGTACATCTACAAGCTATCCTCTATGGAAGATACAGTAAGCTTAACTTTTGATCTCATGGCCGCCATCTAATGCCGACCAAGAGGCTAGGGTTTTCAAGACTGTAAATATTTGCAGCAAATTTTACCACATCTTATGTTATTTATTATGAAAATATTATGTAAAAGACATCCAATTACAAGTGGGGTGCTGGAAAAATACCAGTAATTAAATAAGCATAATCCTTGTTCACTATCTCTGTATAAGTTGGCATTATATGCGTTCATTGTTAAATATATAAAATAAGCTTACATGTCATAGCTCTTTCTATTTTTATCCCCTGACAGTTCACTTGTATTTGGTTCTTGTTTTGGGTTATCATTTTCTTTAGACTCATCCTCGAATTCAGATAAAACGCAGTCTTGTTTTAAATCCGGCGCCGACTTTACAAAAGGTAACCGCTTTGTTGCTGGTGCTGAAACCAACAAATACGATGGACTCTCCCTTTTCTATTTCACCCCTTCAGGTCAGGTAAAAGCCACACTACAAAGAGCTTCGCTTATTGCTAAAAGCCAAGAAACTCGCCGAGTGACATATTGCATACTATTTGTTGCAGGTGGCCATACTATCAACTAGCTAAGCACCTACCTAGGGGCGTGGCTTACAGTGTGGCCAGCTGCGATAGTATTGCAATATTATGTCTGTTCACTAGGATTAGTCACTCAGCAAGTTCCTTGGCTCTTCGCAATAAGCGGAACTCTTTGTATTGTGACTTTAGCCTCAGATTTTGAATAACCAACGTCCTTGAAACATCTGCTTTTTTTTTAAGTAAAGCTCTTAGGGCCGTTTTCATCCTTACTTCACAAAACAACAAGTTCTTACATACGAATTTCCACACCTTATTTACTTCCTAAGAGGTTAAATTTCCCAAAAAAGTCAGTGTTTACTTACACCATGAAAAGAAGGTTACTGCATGAAATTTTCTGTCAATCAAGCAGGAGTTTTAGATAATTTAATACTGTATAAATTCGAAGAACAGACTGAAGGAGAAATGAACGGAGGACGATGCAGCGTGGGTAGGCCCGCTATAAGGTGGACTGACGACTTGGTGAAGGTCTTGGGATGCCATTGGATGTGTGACAATCAGAATCGATAATTGTGGCGATTTTTGGGGAAAGCTTATGTCCAGGAGTGGACGTCTTTCGGCTGATATGATGATACGTTTGAAACATTTTAACTTAGGCTTAGACTTAATTTAGGCTCTTGAACTCACCATGTTCTTTCTCATACAGCTGCCTGAAGGACTCCAATGCTGGGTCGTTTCGGATTTCGTCTGGCAAGCTCAGCCACAGCTGCAGCGCCCGTGGCGTCAACTCATCGCATGGCACCAGGGAATACTGACTCTGGGTTACCTCCCTTGGGGAGTTCACCTCACCACACACAGCACCACCTCGTCCAGCGCAGTCCCACCATTTGGGCATTTTAATGTTGTTGAAAGATGTATTTTAATTGATCCATTGAGAAAGGTTGAGCCTGTTAATAGGAAGACCAGCAAAATGTAAAATCTAAAACAATACAAAGGCTCTAATATCTAAAGCAAGATCATTTATGATCTATGGGACCATTTATTTCATCTTCCTCTTCAATTAATTACTACGTCTACAATATTCATTAAGCAATTCTGCCAAAGACTACGTTTTTCAGTAATAAAAGTACTAAATAAAAGTAATATTTTAAGTCTTAGATATCATAAAGTAATAAAAACGTTGCACTTGCGCTTATAGCCTGAGATAAAACAATGTTATACCTAATATCTCTTATGAACAATGATACCAATGCAATAGTAACTACTAAAGGACAGTTATTTGCTAACAGACGAGTGTTAACAAGTGAAATAAAATTATAATCACTAACCTAATTGATGAAATTATAATATATAAAGCTGGATTGCCACTCACTCATTGACATAATTGTTCTCCCAGAAGGAGCATCTCTAGGTTGATACAATGTATGGAACATGTAGAGGGGACGTTTCGGTGATTATGGGAAAACCTCGACATCTTCGATTCCTGCTTCTCATCAGGTAGCGAGTCGACTGCCCGCCGAAACTATCCATCGAAAGTGAAAACGTTTCTAACTAAATTTCATCCACACCTTGGGCAAATTTCAATAGTGTAACTTTTTTTTCAAAATGGCGGAAAAAAACATGGCCGCCGAACAAAATTCAAACTCGATTATCTCCGAAACTAAAAGAGTCAGGTGGGGGGTGCTCAAACAAATGTCATAGAGGTCAATGGGGGGCAACCGCCTGGCGTGGTAAAAATCCAAAATGGCGGATTCAAAATGGCGGCCGAAAAAAAAGTTGATCCGATCCGGGTGAGGTTCGGCATCCGGGGGTTTTTGGGGTCGCTGATGCCGAATATCGAATCAGTTTTTCGATTGCGTCATTTTTCAAGATGGCCGCCGAACATTAGTTGTTTGTATGGGGAAATTGTTTCGGCCCTGGCTCGGAAACGCGAGCTGCTCGCAGCTCGCGCACAGGGCGAATCTAGTTATTATTATTATAATATATAAAGCTGGATTGCCACTCACTCATTGACATAATTGTTCTCCCAGAAGGAGCATCTCTAGGTTGATACAATGTATGGAACATGTAGAGGGGACGTTTTGGTGATTATGGGAAAACCTCGACATCTTCGATTCCTGCTTCTCATCAGGTAGCGAGTCGACTGCCCGCCGAAACTATCCATCGAAAGTGAAAACTTTTCTAACTAAATTTCATCCACACCTTGGGCAAATTTCAATAGTGTAACTTTTTTTTCAAAATGGCGGAAAAAAACATGGCCGCCGAACAAAATTCAAACTCGATTATATCCGAAACTAAAAGAGTCAGGTGGGGGGTGATCAAACAAATGTCATAGAGGTCAATGGGGGGCAACAGCCTGGCGTGGTAAAAATCCAAAATGGCGGATTCAAAATGGCGGCCGAAAAAAACGTTGATCCGATCCGGGTGAGGTCCGGGGGTTTTTGGGGTCGCTGATGCCGAATATCGAATCAGTTTTTCGATTGCGTCATTTTTCAAGATGGCCGCCGAACATTAGTTGTTTGTATGGGGAAATTGTTTCGGCCCTGGCTCGGAAACGCGAGCTGCTCGCAGCTCGCGCACAGGGCGAATCTAGTTTATTATATAAGAGCTTCTTTTTAATCCATACAATATAGTTAGTTGTTAAAATAATACGTAGGCATAGGTACTTGGTAGGTACATAGCATATACTTCACAATATCTGTAACGGTGTTTTTCTTTGTTTATGGACAGGCTTATTGAGCAAAGAGTTTGATACAGTCTGTTATTGTTCTGACTCTTATTGTTCTGAGGATACAGTACAGTAATAATTCTATAAACTTCTTCTTCTTCTTTAATAATGGCGTCTATATAATTATAATTTGCCAATGACAATGTTTCTTAATAATAAAAAAATCTCTTCATCTACTTGTTCAACTATGGCGAAACGCCAATGACAATGTTAGATTGTTCCCCAAGTTAAAACATGGCTCTCTTGAAAGCCAGTTTCCTGCTCAGGGTCTAAAATAGATACTGAAAAGTGACTGACATAACGAAGACAACGTGACACGCGTGTTTTCGGTACGGCTTTCACTCGGAAGCACTAAGAATTTTATAAACGTAAAAGTCTATCACCTTTCACGCCTAACCTACTTTACCGATCATCATGAAATTTTGCATCCACGTTGTCAGAGGTACTTACAGAAAAGGTCATAGGGTACTTTACCAAATCCAAATTCAAAAATTAACCCCTGAGACCGCGGGGGACAACTTGAAAACAAATACGATTCAAATGTTCTTACTTTGTGACAATCTATCTACCTATACTATAACAAAAGAGTAAAATCCGCGATTCTGTACATTGAATATTTTTAAGAAAAATTTACTGAGGGCTATAAAACCAACCACAAAAAAAGAATTTTTAAAATTTTTTTCTGTCTATCTGACTGTCTGTTCACGATAATCTCCGAATCTGCTGAACTGAGTGTGATGCGGTTTTCACACGAAGATTAAGCTTAGTCTGGAGCTACATATAGGCTTTGATTCATTCAAATCGGATGTCGGGAAAAAAAGTTGTTACATAAAAACTTTTCACGCGGGTGAAACCGCGGGGCACAGCTAGTTTTAAACATGACATGCATGCCTTTTCATATCGAAAGATCTATCATAATTCGTAATTTCAAAATGTGTCTTGTTAATTGGACATAGATAAGCAATAGTGTGTTAACCCACACTGGAAATTTTTTGAGTAAATCGTGTTTTAAAATTATAACACCATTTGTGTCACCATTTTTTTATATTCAACATTTTGTTACATATTTAAACAATGTAATAAGGTAAACAAATAAATAAAAAACGTTCTATAACTCTCAATAAAGCGTTATGTATCAGTAACTTTATTTTGTGGGTTAACATGTTATTGCTTATCTGCGTCCAATTATGGTTTACCCGCAAAAGAGTTTTTACATCAATGGTTTACGAAAACTTTTTCCCGACACATAAAATAATGTAGGTAAGCACCCATATTTAGCAGCACGGTTATGCCATAATGTTAGTTGTAAGAGTACTAGCTGTTCCCCGTGGTTTTACCCGCGTTAATTTCGGAGTTCCCGAGGGAATTCCGGAACAAAAAGTATCCTATGTCCTTTTCTGTACCCTTGACAACGTGTACCTAATATATAGTGATATACGTAATATGTAGGTACAGTAATATGAATGCAACCACAGAACAGAAAATAACTGATAGAAGGGACATCAACTCAGTTTAGTATGAAAACAGGTGAAAATCAGTGGCGCCGGGTGATTTTCGCACACAAAACTATTCATCACTCGCTGAAACATTCATGAACGTAAATAAATCTATTAAACGCTTTTTTGTTACGTTGTTACTTAAAAATTAAAAAGTGTTCAAAATTCACAGTTTTGGAAATATCGTGGAAAATATACTTGGAATACTATAGCAATAGTTGTATTTCATTACAAGTGCGGAAAGCCTGTCATTGCAAAGAACTCTTTGCAATGACAGTTCCGCACGTGTACTGAACAACTATTTTTAATACAGTTACGAAAAAATTAAGCAATATTAATAAAATATCAAAAACACGACAAACACAACTAAGTTCCAACTGTGATCAAGAGATGGCGCTAGTCGTATTAGTAATGCGAAACCTACGTTTCGCAATGCAAAAAGTGTGTCAAAGTCGTGTCGCCATTTTTGACAGTTGGCAAAGAGAACGCACGAGTTTGGGAAAGGTAAACAAAAAGCTCGAGTATGTAATAGCTCACATCCCGAACGCTAAACGTCCCTGCAATACGCCATTTTTTGAGCAACTGTATTAAAAAAGAAGTTTTGGGCAAGTTAGAGTATTTGCTCTAACTTCCTTAGCAACCGCGGCGCGCCTCCTCCTACATTGTCATCTCTAGACAATTTATTTTCTCAGTGAATGCAACAGTCAATTAGAATGATAACAACATAAGTGTGATAAGAAAACAAGAAAAGTAAAAATACGTCGGTGCACGTTTATCTTTTCTTTTATGCAATTAATGTTAAGTACCTAAATGTACCTTTCGTTCTGTCTAAAGCCGCGCGATTTGTGCCACGCGGTGAAAATCGACCTTCAATGGCAATTCGGCTAGGTCGCAAGTGACTAGGGGTGTGATTGGTATTTATTTTGATCATTCCCCCCGCAAAAATTGGCTGACGTGGACTGCATAGTAAAAGTTTGTATTGTTCGTCTATTCTCTTATAATTTCTTTGGGAAGACCTTACCAAATACAGAAGCGATGCGAATTGCTTTCCATTAGCATAACTGGCCTAGGTTATCGTGGTAACGTTAACAAATTACTATTTTTCCTCGAAGATAATGCCGTTCATTGTATACTGTGACAAGCCCGTCTGTCGTGTTAATTGTGGAATTGTTTATCATCTATTGAATAGGTAATCATTATATTATACTTTATCCGTCCGATAAATATGTTTGATAGCAAAGGGTTTATTGTTTAGTAGGTATACGTACCTACTTTAGAACAAAGCAGTAATATTATTCTGCACCTATATTGTAGCTGTTCCCCGCGGTTTCAGCCGCGTTAATTTCGGAGTTCCCGCGGGAATTTCGGGATAAAAAGCACCCTATGTCCTTCTCTGTACTTCTGACAACATGTTGTAAGCAAAACTTAATGCACTTTTTACGACACTTCCAACAAATTATTATCGTTAATTATATTTCAACCAATTTACACAAAACCTTAACAAATTATATAGGTAAGCTATACTTTTCTCATAATTCTTATCTATTGTTGAAAACCACATGAAAATCCGTTCAGTAGTTTTTGAGTTTATCGCGAACAGACAGACAGACGCGGCGTAGGAGTTTGTTTTATAATACATGTAGTGAAGTAGGTACCTATACCTATTTTTAACTAGCAGTGCTATTCTCGTAAACGTTACCTACGCGTTACTTCTCTTTTGGATTCATGGTGAGATAATAATACATTTTCGTATTAGTAAATTCACTGGGTTTAACAAAAACACAACCAAGACAAGTGTTAACCCAAAGTGAATGAATGAACAAAAACCTTATTTCAAATCACATGCAGCCTCAGACCAAATAAAAAAACTAAAGACGGAACGCTTAGAACAAACAAGTGAAGCCAGGAAAAAGACACCTTCGCCGTGCACGTACACAGAAACACGCACACACTTACAAAAAAAAAACACCATAAATCCTAAGTACCTAAACTTTGCAAATCCATACACTTTCCTAATCACCACATGCATACGCAACCGGCTTCACTTCGTTGTTCGAGACGTTCCGTCTTTAGTTTTTGTTTGGCCTTCCAAAGAGTCGAAGATGTTTCGCCATAGATATAATTTATTCTGTGGACGAAGATTCATGACGTCATACTCGTATTATCTGCCTAACGTGGAATGAGAAGTAATTCATGAATTATTTTTTTCCTGATAATTAATAATATAAATAAATTTAACTTAAAAGTATTTCAGACCACCCAGATTCATAATATAATAATTTTTATATTTTTTTTATAATAACTACTAGCTGTAGGTAAGAGTCAAAGAGTGTGTCAATATTGTTAGTACCTACCTGACAATGTAGGTAGGTACACAAAATATTATACAGAAAATATTAAAAACTTAAAACACAAATACTTTAGATTTCAATTGCAAAATATTCCTATAATATATATATAGTACGGTACCTACCTAGATACACTTCGAAACTAACTTTTTAGAAGTAAATCTTTCAATGTTTACAAACACACGAAAAAGTACCTACCTACTGGTTTAAATATCTATCCAAAAGCGAATCCAAAATTGCATAACTCTAAATTAAACTTTTAAAAAATTAAAGAGAAATAAAAAGGTTATAACACTGTTAATTTTTCGCGCGTAATATTTATCTTTAGTCGTTTTTTTTTTTTATGAACGAAAATCCAGCATTCGACGTCGATGGCTGGCCGCGGAATAACTAACTCTGCAGTCTGCTTAGAGTAGGCCAGCTATCTAAATATAGGTTTAGGACAGAATAAAGCAAATATGTACAAGCGAATGTGATAACAGCGCAAAGTTACGTTACTGGTGTGTTAATAAATTTTATTCCGTTATAGGTACTTACTAATATTATCGTATATACGAATGTTTGTTTGGTTGTTTGTTACGCTTAACCACACCTTAACTACTCAACCGATCTTCATGAAATTTCGCATACATACCTACACGTTGTCGGGGCTATAGAAAAGGACATGAGGTACTTTTTATTTCGGGATCCCGTTGGAACTCCGGAATTATCGCGCCTGAAATCGCAGGACCAGCTTATAGTAGGTAGGTAGGTACCTATACATAGAAGCCTCCCTTGCTCGTCTTATATATATTTGCTTGCACCCAACTAATATATATCTATATAATACTAGCTGTGCCCCGTGGTCGCGTGAGTTTTGGACGCAGGCAGAACAACCCGCCAAAGTTTCATCACAATCGGACCAATGGTTTCGAAACGTATAGAGGACAGACATACAAACATTCATTTTTATTAATAGAGAAGATTATAATATCACGCATTAAGGGCTGGACCAATTTCGTTACTTAATAAATTTTTTTGTTGTGTTTGTTATTGTAAAGAGAAGGTTCTTTTTAAAAGAAGTTAGCGGGTATTCCGAAACTCACGCGGGTGAATCTTCGAAACGGTTGGACCGATTTTGAAGGGACTTTCACTGCTGAACAAGTAAATTAGGCTACTTTAGAGTTCGTGGGGTAATTCCGAAATTCACGCGGGTAAAACCGCGGCGCACAGCTAGTTTTGTCATAAAGGATACCTACTGTGGAATTTTTGTTTAATGAGATCATAAAGAAGCGTTTCAAGATGCAGTTTTCTACACGCCGTCATCTCGAGGAGATATTGTTGCATTCAAATAAGGAGGTTACTTGATCCCGATTGAGTATACACATCGCTCGAAGAACTTATGCCCGACGGACGGTCACGAAGCAGAAAACGACGAAGACCTTGTAGCCTTCATGGTGGACCGATGACTCGGCGAAGGAATGGGGAAGCGCAGGAGCGGTCGTCGTGGCGATCCTCGTCTTTCGGTTATATGGTGATGATGATCAGCACAGGAGAAAACACTGTATTTTTGGCTTTACGCCCATCTTGTAAGCGAACTTACCCATACCACGGATCCATTCAGGGGGGAGGATGTCTACAAACAGTGGCGGTCCTTCCATACAAGCCCAAAAGGCTGTTTTACCTAACCAAAACACATGCCACAGCTTATATTGTATGGAAGGAACGCCAGTGTCTACAAAATATCTACCATGCTTGGTCACAGGGAGGAGGCCTTAGGTGTTATCCTCTAGGGAAATCTTGCGCTTGACTATATTCAAATATGACGTCACGCAGTAAGCCAAATATGAGCGATTATATGATTTTTTTTCAACTTTCTGTTTACAAAACAAAGTATAAGAATTGCTACGTGACAACTGGGGCGAGAGGGGTCGTGGCAATGATATTACATAATGTTTTTGGCTCTGGGCATATACTATGAGTTGCAGTGGCGAAGGGTGAAATATTGAGAGGGGGAAGCCGGAAATCTACTTTAATTTCAACTTATTAAACTACTAGGTAGCTGTTCCCAGTGGTTTCACCCGCGATAAGTTCGGAGTTCCCGCGGGAATTCCGGTATAAAAAATAATTCATTAATAATACTTAATTAGTAATTCCCTGTCCCCTGACAACGTTTTCAATTATGGTAGAGAGAATTGTTGCGTCTGAAGGGAAGCTGGTGGGAATCGGCTTCTATGGTACCTTCGCCACTGATGAGTTGTCACATCGGATGGGGTCGAAAATTGTAAAAAATGGGCCACGTAGTATGGGTATGTTCCCAAAGGCAAGAACAATCGACGTGAATTCAATGACCCTTTATTAAGTTTCGTCCGTTAAAAGGACTGAAGGGATAATTAGTCTGAAAATCCTGACTATTATAATGTAAATGCAAATATGAATATATTTGTTTGTCAGTTACGCTTCCATGAGTTAACTATTATAATACTCAGCCGAATCATAAAAATTTGCATACACGTTGTTGGGGTATGGGGTACTTTTGGTTTCCGAAGGTACCTAACGCGAGAGAAACCGCGGGGAACAACTAGTACCTACAAAAATAAATGCCATACATAAATTTGTAATCATTTAATAATTCCATCGTATAATACTTGTTCTGTTACAAACTGTACACTAAAAGAAATTAAACATTATCAAAAAATAACAAAAATCCATCTGATCTATAAATTATAATTTTAATAAAATTTTAATTATTAAAGTTCTGTCTACTTTTTGCTTTTAAAATTTTCAATCAATCAACAATAATTAAATAATAAATGTAATAACAATAATAAGCTTTTTTTTGAGAAAAGTACCATAATGGATGCGTTTTTGAGCAATTTGGTTTAAGTTCAACTAAAATGTAATTAATTTATGATAGGTACCCGTTTTCAAGTTTAATCGTTAATAGATATAATTAATATAATATATCTTTTATACATTTAAAAATATTTATAATGGCAAAGTGATTCTTATATTACATACAATAACTAAACTGTTAACAACATGTTACGGAACAAATAAGAAATTAAGATTTGTTGGGAGTGTTTCAAAGGGTAACTTCGTTTTGTATTGTTAGGGGTGCATCCATTAATTATTTGAGATGTCAGGAGATTCTCCTCCCCTCCCCTCTCCTAATCTCACGTGAGATTTTGCTCGACCCCCTCTCCTAATCTCAGAAAAGAAAATAACTGATAGAAGGGACATCAACTTAGTTTTAGTATAAAAACAGATGAAAACCAGTGTCGCCGGGTGATTTTCGCACACAAAACTATCCATCACGCACTAAAACATTCATTAACGTAAAGAAATGTATTAAACGCTTTTTTGTTACGTTTTTACTTAGTCACAGTTTTGAAAATATTTTGGAAAGTATACTTGAGATACTAGCAAAAGAAGTTTTGGGCAAGCATTTGCTCTAACTTCCTCTGCAATCGTGGCGCGCTTCCCCCGCACATGTCCGCTCTAATTAATTTATTTTCCCTGTGATTTTAACCTAATTTTCTTGCAATTTTACACTGTACTTTCTTGCGGAAAAAAATTACGTGAAATCTACCTAGGCCCCCCTCTACCCCACTTCAGATTGGGCGAGGTCCAGTTCGACCCCTTGTCCCCTTAAACGCCGTACGTAACTAATGGACGCCCCCTTACTAGCAGCCGCCCGCGGTTTCGTCCGCGTGAATTTCGGAATTCCCGCAAAAACTCTTTATATCAGAAACATTTGTGTAGGACATAACCGAACGCTTACATTTCACGCCCACTAAACTAGTGCAAGATCATTGCTGAACATCGCAATTGGGAGTATGTATGTAAATGTCGCTAATAGTAAGTGGTGGTGTGCTAAGTCGAAAATAGTATATAGCTAGGGAGCTGGTGGCAATTTAGGTATATGATTTTATCGTCGTTGATACTAAGACGTAATGTAGTCTGGACTTATATTAACTGGAAAAAATAGGTGGCGAGCTCAGGTAGCTCGTTTTTATAAATAATTTTGAAATTGTAAAAAAAAAAACTGTCCTAAATTATACTATCGTTTCTGTCATCAATTGGGTATTCTCCAAGGTATGAATATCAAAATTCTAATTAGTCCGTCAGTTAGAAAATAAAAAAATAATAGACACGTATTTTTTGCTTTTTCAATTTAATGAAAATGAACATAGATAAAGCGCATTAAAGTTTAGGGTGGGGGGCTCGTGACGTCAATATTCATTATAAGCGCCATACAAACCGCATCGAGTTGTGACGTCACGCGAAATTTCAACTCAATGTATCTCTGTTATTTTTTGAGTACGTAAAAAAATAAAAATACGTGTCCAATATTTTTTACTAATCTACACGACGGACAAAAAAAAAATTTTTGTCAAGTAGCCAATTATATCCAATTAAATATGTTTCATATAAAGTTAAATTAAAGCTGGCAGAAGTCAAGATAGTAGAAGATTCTCTTAATTCAGCATCTCAGCTTATTTTATATAAACAGTTATTTTTATAAAAACTCCCACCATCCTGGTAGCTACCTGAGTTCGCAAACTATTTTTTCTAGTTACTATAAGTCCAGACTACATTACCTCTTGGTATCAACGACGATGAAATCATATACCTAAATGGCCACCAGCTCCCTAGCTATACCTATTACCTTAATATCACTGCTACAAAGGTAGCAGAAAGTTTTTGTAACTTTCAAATGCATATACAATTTAATACAAACTTACCGAAACTGTTGTAAACTAGTACCTATCATGCTTAGTGGGTTATGACTTAAAAACATCATGATAATAATAATAATAATAATAATAATAATTTATTGTCACAAGCAAAAAATTTTTACCATATCCGTACAATCGCTGGCTTCCAAACTAGCGTAAGCTGTATGTTAGAAGCCAGTTACATATTATAATTTCATTGAGCTTGAACAAACAATCAGAAAAGGATAAATTAATAAGTATAAATTAAAAAGTATAAGTTAATAAGTATAAATTAATAAGTATAAATCAATAAAAAAAGTATAGATTTAAAATAAAAATAAATTTAAAATGAAATCGAAAGCTTAAATAACATGCTGTAAAAAAAAACTAATAATAATTAATAAATCAATAACATGATAACACCATAGTTCCTTCTGTCTGTCCTTCTTTGTTGGATACCGGTTAAGCAGTATACGTTTCGGTTTCGTAGAAATAAAATAATGTACTTGTACGTAACTGGTTGCATAAAAGGAAAAAAATATTCTTTTTACGAAACCGGTTACGTAAAACTGGTTAGGTACGGAGGCGGCCGAAAGGCTTTCACTATGATAATTCAATATCTGGAAAGGCTCGTGAGTCAAGCTTCAACAATCTTATTAAGTTATACTAAGCAAATGAAGTTTAGTAGTTTTTCTTAACATTTTTATTCATACATCGGCAATGGTGATAATCATAATGGTGGATCGTCTTTATATACGAAGTTCAATAGATATTTTCTCACGATTCGAATTTTTTTATTTTTACACTTTAACTTAGCTGTTTCTTGCGGCTCATCTGCGTTAATAGATTCCATCTTCATAGATCAATTCGTTTTCGCATCTTTAGTCAGTCAGTCCTTTCACTTTTGGTATAATATAGCCCGGCGTAAACCCGGTGCTTGGGTTTATGCCCGATTTGAACCCGGTTTATGGGGCATAACCCAGTTTATGTGGATTGCCCATCTATACATATAAAATGCTTTGTCCTGAATGAGTGATGGATCAACGCACAGCCTAAACCGCTGATCGTAGAGACCTGAAACTTGGAGGGTGTGTTCTTTGTATGACGTAGGCATCCGATAAGAAAGTATTTTTGAAAAAGGGGTTGTAAAGTTTGTATGGAACAATTCCGCGAGAACTTCGAAATTATCGCGAAATTATTCTATCAATATAATAGAAGATAAATTGTAAAATAATAATTTTTGTTTGATTTCTGAGTGGATTTTGGCATTGATAATATTGGAAAATATCTAGTATTTTATATAATAAGTACCTACGTATAGCAAATAAGAATCTATTAGTGTAAGAAAGTATCTGTTGAAATTCGACTATGTTTTACGGCTCATCTTAAAAAAAGAAACATTTCAACTAGTCTAAGCCGGTTTTCATTATACCTACCTAAATCTTAAATCAAAAGAAAATATAATAATATCCGGAATATTTTTCATTTAAACAACTCTACTATCAATCACCTAAAATAACTATAATTATCTAAATAAAGCTTCACTATTTGATCACCGACTAAGTGTTACTGTTGTGTTTTTATAGGCCTTATTTGTTTGAGTTTAGTCGATTGTCCGTCGAATTTTATATCGACATCGCAATCGCTCAGCGGGTGGGAAACAATCGATACCGAATCGTCCTTCCTATTCTCTTCCTTATCACTCGGACTCAGCGGCGTCACGAACCCGCTGTCATTCAATTTCGAGTCCTGCCCCGTGACGTTAGGTTTCAAATTCAAAGACATGCTCTTGCGCCCTTGGAACGTCGTCAGGTCGTCCATGTAGGATTTGGGTGTGATTTTCTCGTCCAATTTCTTTAGGTTCTCATCGAAATCGTGCTTCAGCTGTTGCTCGAACAACCTCTCCTGGCGGATTTGCTCGTGTGTGTTCGCGAAGAAGCCGGAGTTCTTTCTGCCCAGCTCTTTCAGAGACTCGGTTATGATGTTGTCTGTTCGGAAGCTTTCGGATCTCCTCAGATCGTTCTCGGACCTCTCCTCCAAGACCTTCAAAGGGTAGTTTCTGAGGCTTCTGTTCGGTGTGAGGCCGGAGTGCACGGACATGGATTTCTTCATGGTGAACCGTTTGTCGGGCTCCTGGGGTTTCGAGTTGGCCGCGTTAATGACGTCTTCCTTGGTGATCTTGGAGAACAAATTCGGTGCGCTGACGCCGGTCTTGAAGCTCCTCCTTGGATCCTCCTGGTCGTCGTCGTTGGAAGTGAATTTGTTGGAGAACGATGTTATTTTCGAGCTGAACGACGGCTTCTTGATGTGACTCTGAACGATTTTCTTTATTTCGACCGGCATGTCCTGTTTGTGGTGGGCGGATATGTACCGGCTGAGCAGTGTGATCTGTTGCTCAAACGTTTTGTTCTGATTCTCTAGACGGTTTTGGTTCGACTGGTAATTTGTGATCGCTTCCATCGCCGACTGCAAAAGAAACAAACAAAATGTGACAAAAAGTGGACGTATTTCGGTTGATATAATAGAAATTGTGACATAAAGTAGATGTACTTCGACTGATATGATGATTTGATGGAAATCATGACAAAAAATAGACTTCTTTCGGCTGATATGATAAAACGATGGAAATTGTGACCAAGAGTATATTACGTCTTTCGGCTGATATGATGGGAATTATGACAAAAGTAGATGTATTTCGGCTGATATTATAATTTGGTGGAAATAGTGGCAAAAAGTGGACGTCTTTCGCCTAATATGATGATATGATGAAAATCATGACAAAAATAGACTTCTTTTGGCTGATATGATAAAATGATGGTAATTGTGGCAAAAAATAGACGTCTTTCCGCTGATATGATAATAATATGATGGACATTCTGATATTCTATCCAGCCAGGGGCGGATCCAGGGGGGGGGCACTGGGGGCAATTGCCCCCCCTGAAGACCTAAGTAGGTACCTACTTTAATTAGACCTTAGAAAAATCTTCGCAAGGTTGTGGCTTTTCACCAAAGTTTCATCGTAATTTGAATAGAAATATACGAATGAACCTGAATGAACGAACAAATATTCATTTTTAAAACTCTATAAATTATTAGTTCGTAACGAACCCCTATGGAAGTTTGTATCTATTATTGTAAAACAAACACAAAATCTGTCAATTCTTTCTCGTTAAAACAAATTTTCTGGTTTGAAACTACGTGCCGTATGGTATATTTCTCAATTAAAAGGAGAAGTTTCTGCGTTTGGCTGTATATATATGTTTTTACAATTATCCTTATATATGTAGTTTCTCTATCCCTTTTCTTTAACTTCATCCAACATCCTTGAGACTTGGAAGTAAGCTATTGTGATTTCACTTCCCAAAACTAGTTGGTACCTAACTCTTCTACTTTTTTCCACGTTCAAAGCAAATCTATCCATATTATTTATTTATATTGTGTTATATGTAACTGACGAACTAAATGGAATTAATAGAATTTCGATTTTTATTCCCCGTCATATTGTACCTCTGTGCTCAAAAAATAGTCGATGACTTTTATCACGTGCGGTGCGCGATGAATTCGGATTTGGAAAAAAATTTGGGAAAATTTCCAAAATTTATCAAATTTTTCTTCTGTTGACTGTAAATTTTAAAATCTTCTACGGTCAAAAACATCTTTTTGTTTCAATAGTACCTATTTTTCCGTATCTCGTCATATGGACGAAAATTATTCACTTCTCTGAGTTTTCTGCGTTATTTCCCAAATTTTCTCCTCATTTTACTAATCCAAGGAGTAACCTTCTTTTTGTTTACGCCGATGTGTGCTGTATGAATCTGACAGAAGAGTAATTGAAATTGAAAATTGAAATTGAAAAAACTTTATTGACACAACACAAAGATTTACAGCATACGTATACAACAACTAGACATAGTAACGCGATAAGTTGGAGCAGCTGCAAAATGCGTGTGGTTTACATATTCGCCAGGCGCACTACACATATTCTTTGTACCATCTTTAAAGTGCTGAGGGATCCCAAATCACCGACTTACTTCAAAGAAAGTTTCAGATTGCTTTATGTCGGTCGTGAAGCTACGTCAGGTAGTTAGGTAGTTCTTTGTTCTTCTGATCACGAAACACGTTTTTATCACATCACATGTGAACCTCTGATGGTATTTTTCCTCAGTTTAGTAAAAAAATCGCTATTAACCATAACACTTCCCATTATTTTCCTATCACTTTATAGATACAAACCTACAAAATTTTAATTTAAAGTTGTTAATTCAGGTCAGATTCGCTGGAACGTAAATTTTTCATTTTTTACTTTTATCTGTTGTAGCTTCCATGTAGATTATTTTATGCATGAAAGTACAAGTTGAAAATAATGAAATACTAAAAAAACTT
Source organism: Zygaena filipendulae (assembly GCA_907165275.2). Lineage (NCBI taxonomy): Eukaryota > Metazoa > Arthropoda > Insecta > Lepidoptera > Zygaenidae > Zygaena > Zygaena filipendulae. The sequence goes on along the minus strand of OU015678.1, from coordinate 2,732,949 downwards.
TGATTTTACAGAGAATCGTACTCAAAAACCGCTATACCTACCTAAGCTCTATCGTTTTCGACACCACATTTTTTTTAAATATGAAAAACATAAAACTAAAAAGCTAAAAATAACAAAATACCGACTTAATCCGTCAGACAAAAACACATGTAATACTATTGTTGGTTTGTGCTACCACTTTTTGATTTAAATTCGGTGCCAAGCCCGCTTACGTCTACCCACTTGGGTTGTTCAGCTCACAACGAACTCGTGGCGGGACTGGACTTAGCCCATGTACCTACGCCATATTTGGCTTGTCACCGACTTCAAATAATAATAGTAGTCAAGTGGTAGAATAAACCAATAATAACTACTAGTACTGGTATAATAACTACTGGTAATAACTACCAAAAATAAACTTACGTGTATTTTGTCTGTTGGATAAAATCGATATTTTGCTATTTTTAGCTTTTTAGTTTTGTGTTGTTGGAAGTCAGTTTTAATTTTTTTGTTAAAATTTTGTTTATTTCTTGCTTTCAAGTGAGTCCGTTTGTAATTTATCTAAGTTACAATAGCCTAATGTCAATTGCTCATCGCCTTTTACAAAATACTGCTTTTACCGACGGGACGACAGGGACGTTGATTGTTGAGGAGTTCTCCTGGTACGTCATCATCAGTTCCACTTTACCATATACATTGTGACGAGCATAAATTATTTAGGAACCATATTAAAGTTAACGAATCGGAACTCGTGAAATACCTTTTATTGAGTAGTTCCGATGACCATCTGTGGTCTTCATCATCAGTTCCACTTCTTCAAATTTTGCTTTCCAAAAGCAAATAAACGATTTACTATAAAAAATACAAAAATCGCTATAGGTGTGTCTGTAATTTTTGAAGAGTTCTCTTGATTTCTCCATGATTCCATCATCAGGTTCTCGATTTGGTGACAATGGGACCAACTTGGGAGTATACCCTTTCAAACAACAAAATCAGTTTTCTAAATCGGTCCAATCGAAACCCGTGAAATACGTATTATTGTTGAGTAGTTCCGATGAACACTTCATGATCAGTTCCACTTCTTCAAATTTTGCTTTCCGAAAGCAAATGAACGATTTACTATAAAAAATACCCAAATCGCCTATTATTTTTGAAGAGTTCCCACGATTTTCCCAAGATCTTTTGAGGATAATAAAGATTCTTAAACCATAAGATCCCATCATCAGATCCCACTTGGTGGCAATAGGACCTAATTGGGAGTATACGCTTTCAAACAAAAAATGAATTTTCGAAATCGTTCCAACCCTAGCTTCGAGTAATATAAAAAAAAAACATACAGCCGAATGCGTAACCTCCTCCTTTTTAGAAGTCGGTTAAAAAATCGAGAAACATACACACAGATAATATAATACATACATAAGCTCAATTCAGATGCTCTCAATATGAAGCACTTAAATTTTATTAATGGACTTTTTTGTCTATCCTGTTAATTCAAAAAATTTCATGGTGCAACCAAATTGCCCTCCCCTCAACCAAATCCTGGATCCGCCCCTGTATCCAGCCAAACTTTCACATTTATAATATTGGTATAGACTATATAGACACTCACGTCCAGTTCCTCGGACATCCTGCTCCCCTCGAGGGTCAGGCGGTGATTCTCGTCGGTCAGGGAGGCGAGGCGGGGCATCTCCTCCCGCAGCACCGCGTACTCTACCGCGTAGTCGGCCAGCTGGCGACTGATGTCCAACGTTTGCACCTGAGGAAAGGCAATAGGTAGGTACTTACTTAGATGCAAGAAAGAAGTAGAGAGTACTGCCTCCTTAGCCAAGTTGACAAGGAAAACTAAGGAAGGGAACCGTCATGGCACGTGGTCACGCTAAACTGGACCTCTGAATTCTGATATGGGAAAATTTTACGTGACCACGTGACGTGACGATTCGTTCCTCAATTTTCTATGCGTTAACGATTATTATAATTTGTCAATTTTCCTTAGGGCGTTGATAGAATCAATAGAAATAGAAAGGCATTGAGCACACTCAGAGTCGTGGAATAAACACGGTGCCTTTATGAAATCCTAAATTCTATTTAATCCGTCAATTACACGATGAAACAATAACAGACACGTATTTGTTGCTTTTTTACATTAAAAAATTTACTTAGATAAAGCGCATTGAAGTTTAGGAATGAGTGCTCGTGACGTCATATTAATGTTGTTAATAGATGACGCATCCTATACGTTAGTTGAATATTATTTTGATTAGAAATCTACTAATGGCAGTCCTAATGAATATGACTTTTTTCATGAAAACATAAAATTTCAACTGTTCGTCCATTTTTTGTCAGTGGTTTGGAACATAACCCTTAAAATGATGTGTGAACCATTAATTTTGATAATAGGGATGTTGACAACTTTTGAAAATCAATTTTTTTTTTCAATTAGTCCGTCATTTAGAAAATTAAAAATCACTAGACACGTATTTTTTATTTTTCAAATAAATGAAAATACACAGAGATAAAGCGCATTAAAGTTTAGGGTGGGGGCTCGTGACGTCACTTACCGCTACAAGCCGCCATACAAACTGCACTAGTTAGTGACGTCACGCGAAATTTCAACTCAATGTATCGCCGTTATTTTTAGATTACGTAAAAAAGAAAAAATACGTGTCCGATATTTTTTATTAATCTACAAGACGGAATAAAAAAAATTAGTCAAATAGCCTAAAGAGAGATAATATGGCGTTGCCACAAAAAACCATCGTTCACAAGCCTACCTTCTTCATAACCTTGTCGTACATCACTTTGTTCATGTCGGGCAGCTTGTGCTTGAGGTACTCGGCCGCCTCCTCGCAGCTCTCGCACATCATGAGCCCGTCCTTGTGCGCCGACAGCAGGGCCAAGGACACGGAGAACACCACGTCCAGGGAGTTGAGGAAGATCAGGTCTGGAAAGAGTTTATTCTTTAACTAGCTGTGCCCCGCGGTTTCACCCGCGGTAATTTCGGAGTTCCCGCGGGAATTCTGGGATAAAAAGTACCCTTTGTCCTTCTCTGTACCCATGACAACGTGCATGCCAAATTTCATCCAAATCCGTTAAGCCATTTTTGCGTGATTCAGTAACAAACATCCAAACATCTACATTTTCACATTTATAATATTAGTTTTATTTTCTTTATCCGTGATCTCAGGCAATGAAAAATGAGTGTTTGGTACTGCTTTACCGACACAGCAACAATAAAGCTACTTAACAATAGATGGCAAGGTTATAGATACTTAGGTAAAAACTGTATTTACCAAAAAAAAATAGCGAGCAAAGCTACTTTAAATATATCGAACACCAAAATAGAGCAGGTAAATTTTAAAATTGAAAAATTCCGGTAACAACAGGAAGTAGCTTGTTCACCGATGGATTGAGATTGATTTCAAATTTCCAAGTTAGCAATCTGCGCAATTTTTCCCGTAATCGTTGCCATTTTCATCCGATTATATGCCCATAACCACTTGAAATACAAGTGATATAAGTATTTAAGTTGTATACAGGAATATTTTTTATTCAGTGCGCAAACTTTTACGGATTAAACTTAAAGGAGTTTTATAAATACCTTTTTTTATTTTGATAAGTCATAGTACAAAAAAGTATCGTTATCGTGAACGAAAGATGTATACTTTGCAATTGATTTATTGGCTACTCTATGCGCCGCCGCCACCGCTGCGCGCGAAGCGCTCGTTCGGCTAGGTATTTACGTGGGTTACAATGTACTGACAGCTGATCAAGGTCGTTCACCCCCGCTGCAATACCCCCGCGTACGCCGCACGGCGCGCGTGCCCTTGATATTATTACGAATAGATAGTGTCATTATTTTGCTAATTTAAAGCCGGATTAAAAAAATATAAAAAAGTTTTGAACAAATAATGGAAATGTGTTCAATTACTGATACTGAACCACTAAAGTTTTTTGTGCATTGCTTAAAAAATATTCCTGTATGTGTAGGCAACCGACACATATACAACGTATATAACAAGTTTCTACTTCAATATATGCAACTAACCGAAGACCCTAACGACGAACCCGAGCGGGAACTGGCTGGTGAACAGCGTCAGCATCCACGGCGCCGCGTACAGCGCCGGCGAGATGTCCAGCTGCTCCAGCTTGGCGTGCAGCTCGGGCTCGTGGTCGCGCAGCAGGCGGGACAGCTGGTACATCTGGGGGCGCGCGGACGGTTGTCGGTTAAGCCATTGAGCCGTTAAAGCGTAACAAACATACAAACAAACTCACTTTCGCATATTTTATAATGTTAGTTAGGATTAAAAAGGTATATGTCCGACTTTTAGGGTAAAATGTTTTGGAACTGGCAACCCTAGGCGCACACCGTTCACTCTCATCGTTTAGCGGAACGGACGGCGTAAATTTTGGAGTTCCCGCAGGAACTCCGGGATAAAAAGGAAAAAAATATCACTCGGGAAAAGTGCAGCTTCCTACAAGTGAAAGAATTTTTAATATCGTTTGTGTAGTTTTTATGTTTATCAATTACAAAGAAACAAACAAAATCTTTAAAATATGTTAGATAAAGCAGACCTGAACTTGCAGAGCACTCATGTCAGGCAAATACTGCTTTCTGAGGCCACGCCGGAACATGAGGTGTCTGAGGAGGATGAAAGCTTCGGCTTCCTCCATCTGGAAATTAAGAAGTTTTTTTTTGTTTAAGCACTTTTATAAAAATATCACTAGACATTGATAAATAACAAAGAATAGCTCAACAAAGAATGTGGGTAAATGACCTCCACATTTGATCTGTCGATGTCGGCACGTCAGCGGCAACACAAAGGAAAGGGGCATTTTAATGACCCGTAGGGTAGGATCCGTCGGCGCGTCGGCAAATTGCGCACTAATAGGGATGTTGACGACTTTTAAAAATCAAAATTCTAATTAGTCCGTCAGTTAGAAAACAAAAAAAAACAATAGACACGTATTGTTTGCTTTTTTCAAATAAATCAAAATATAACAGAGATAAAGCGCATTAAAGTTTAGGGTGGGGGCTCGTGACGTCACTAACTGCTATTAGCCGCCATACAATCTGCACCGGTTAGTGACGTCGCGTGAAATTTCAACTCAATGTATCGCCGTTATTTTCTGATTTCGTAAAAAAAAAAATACGTGTCCAATATTTTTTTATTAATCTACAAGATGGACTAAAAAAAATTTTGTCAACTTGCCCATTTATGAACTACGTCTTAACTCTTAATGGATAATTACGTCAAAAAAAAAAAACGTTTTTTTTTTTACATTTGAGACAAGAATCGAATACGGAATAGCTTTCTTCAATACGTCCCTCGTTACACGATGCATAAATGTGAAGTTTATGTAGATTTTTGTTACTCGCCCACGCATAAGAAAGCCTAAAGGGCGTACATGTATGTTTGGGCATAAAATTGAATATGTTCTAGATTATTAATATTTTTCATCCAAGCATAAAGTGTTCCCGAGACCTCGATAAAGTGTTGACGTTTTTATTAAAGAAAATTAAGCGATCCTGAGGGAATTAGGTACGAAACTCTCGCACAAATAAAAATTTACTCACATGCATCAGCAATACCCCGGCGACGAAACTCAAGCCTTGACAATAGCCGACCTCAGGGTCGAGGAGCGAGTACGCCTTCAGTATGTTGTACAGGGCCAGCTGACCCGGCCCCAGGGCCGATGCGAAGTAGGAGTGCTGCGGGAATGTGCGACCTGCGCCATAGAGAACACGGGTCAGTTTGACCTTTGACCGTTACATTATGTACCTCAAATATGGGTCTTACGTATTTTTTGACTAAAAGAAATGCAACGATAAATATTTACATTAGCTGTTCCCCGCATTTATATAAATTTCTTTCTAGTAGGTTGGTGTACCGTAGGATAAATGTAAAATTCTGTTAATTTATAAGTTAAGCTTAGAGGACTTGTTTACCATGGCCGTTGAAATAATCAAACATGGCTGGTAACAAAAATTAAAAAAAAAGAAAAAGAAATAAGAATGAATTAAACATGGCCGCTAAGAAAAAAAAAGAAAAATAAAGCCAGTCCCTCACCCAGGTCAATGAGTATCGCGTGCTGGTGCTTGGTGAGGCCGGCGAGCAGCGCGCGGTACGGCGTGTGGTAGCCGGGGCAGCCGCGCGCGTCCGGCGGCCCGCCGCGCCGCGCCGCCTGCTCCGCGAGGAAGTACCACACGCCGCCGCGCAGCGACCGCGGCACGCCTGCCACACCACACCACACCACACAGGTAAAGAAACGAGCCTAGAGGCGACACTGTAACGTGTGCGTGTGTCGCACAGTGTCGAATGGAGTGTGTCTCCCCCCTCCGCCCTGAGCCCTGCGGGCAGCGACGCAAGCGCACCTGCACATGGGCACACAAGCCGCATGCGTGTGGTAGTAGTATGTGGCAGCCAACTAGCTTAATCAGCAGCCGACGTGTTGTAAATTACCAAGAATTATTATTATTTTAAACTGACCGGTCATCGGTGGAAGTGCGTCCATCAAAGATTACTCAAAAAAGTAAAACATTCACCCATCCATCTAGTTTTGTTTTTTTTTTTATTAGGCAAACAAAACTAGATTGAAGTAGTATTTCTACTCTTAATGGTTTTAGAGTATTCTTTGGAAGACGCCATTACCCCCATAGACGCGATTCCTCCGGTTGACCTTAGATATTTTGTTTTATTTGAAACTGGCCGAATGCATTTCCTTTTTATTTGACACACTATTTTTGTTCCTTTTTGTTATTGCATATTATTTACTTATTTCTGTGCATGTTATGCGAAAGTTCATAAAAAATAACCTTCTCCTTTTTTGAAGTTGTTCAACAGAAGTAGACTCTAATAAAATATATCATGTGCTCACCCTGCATGACGGCCTGCGTGAGCATGTGCCGGTCGACCTTGCCCAGCGGCTGCGCGGCGTCGCGCGCCAGCAGCGAGTCCCACATGAGCGCGCAGCCCGCCGCGCACGTCCCCAGCTCGGTGTACTCGAGCTTTATGCGGCGCATCGCAGACGACTCCTCGTTCTCTGTGGACGATGGGCATTATCTTTATTACAGTAGAACCTCGATAATCCGAACCCTCAATTGTCTGTACGCGGATTTAGTTTATCCGAACGTTGGCGCCAACTTGTAGCTAGGTGCAAATGCTAACTTCATTTCAGTGATCAGAAAATCAAAGTACCTTATATCCTTTTCTGCACTCCTGAGAACGTGTACTTTGAAAAATTTTATGCAGTTTCACCCTCGTCAATTTTGGAGTTACCGCTGAAATTCCGTGATAACAAGTATTCTATATCCTTCTCTGGACTCTTAACAATGTGACTGCAAAATTTTATGATGATCGGTTGAGCCGTTAAGACGTGAAAGCGTAAGATCCAAACAGCATACTCACTTTTACATTTATAATAATAGATAAAGATAAAGAGTTGAATTGAAACTGTGGGTCGCAATTTATATAAATCGCTAACCTTTTAGCTTAGCATTCTCTTTCTCCATTCTCACGAGAAGAATGGTCTGGTCTATGGCCATCCTCCAAAGATGCCTCAGTTGCTCTTTGGTACGTTTGCCTTGGCGGGGCGAAGGCAGACTCAAAAGGTTCTGTGAAGATAGCTCCCCTGTGGATAAATTAAATAAAGTTCAATTATTTTTACACAGGATGGTTATTGAAACAGTTCCATGGCATATGAGAGCAGTAGCCATTTTGGCACCTTATATCAGGGATGGATGAGAGTATCGCAAAAGCGGTCGTCGTGGAGATCCTCGAAGGAAGTCTTTGTCCAGCAGTGGACGTCTTTAAGGTCATATGATGATGATGATGATAATCACCTTCACTCTGTCCATCAGGTGGCTGAACTACCTTCTTATAGATCGCTTGTCGCCACGTGGCTTCCGGCTCCGGACCAGCACCTGCAGTCGAGGGTCGCGAGTCGCTCACTTTGAGGAAACTGTCCAGAGTAATAATAACCTTCTTGTATGAACTTATAATAACCATGGACCAATTAAACTAACAATTGTACAGTCTACACCAGACATAAATACTATATCACTCACGGACACTGTAGCTATTACAGAAAGAATTCTTAGAATCGTTTCAGTGGTTTCAGTAATTATCCCCAACGTATAAACTTACAGATATGTCTTTATAATATTAGTAGATATAGACTAGCAATCGCTTATCTTTATAATATAGGTACTCACATATCCATCATAGGTGAATTGACAGGTGGTACTTGTGATGTTTCTTCTTTAACATCCTCAGCTTCATCAGTGGAAAGCAGAGCAAGAGTCTTGGGAGAGGCCGGACGTTCTAAAGATATTGAATATCACAACTTGTTAACAAAATAAAAAAAATGTTATCTGTATGTTTGTAAACTACTCAAAGGAATCAAATGGAGTTCAGTAGACTACAGGTGCCTTCCTTACAGTCTAAAGTTTGCGACAAATTTATTTATTTATTCAAATTGAAACATAAAGCGCGAATTACTTAATATTCAGTGCGACAGTAGCGCCAGCGAAACTTCCATACATAGTACTAATCCGTAGGAAACAATTTAACATTATAAAAGACAACGTCATACAGAAAGATTTGCTCCACGATTCAAAATACATTATTCTCTCAACAGTACTCGCTCGGAGTAAATAGAATGGCTGTTACCCTATACCAGCATTAACCCGTAAGAAATTGAGTGGAAAATAAAAAATAATTGCAGAGATAGCGCTACAACTTCCACTTAACTTCGAAGGTTATCATCTAAAAGAAGCGTCACACTCACATACCATTACTAGGTAGAACAGCCGGTGATTGGGACTTGCTTCTGGAAGTCTCAGGAGATAAAAGCTCGGGAGAGGGCTCCGTGGATGTCTCTACAGGCTGCTGAAGGTAAGGCGATGTGTCCTGATGGGAAAGGCATAGCAAAAATTGTATTATATTCTGTAACTTAATGTGCCTCAAGCAGAAAGAAAGAAGAACAGAAATTGATTTTCGAATACAATATATAAGAAATTATTTATTGCAACATTATAATTACTGTGTTTAATAAAATGATATTATATATGCAATTACGATTACAAAAAAATTACAGCAAATTATTACCTTTTTACCAGAAAAAACTGGCCGGTTTTCGTCCGTTCGACCGTCATCTTTGCTGCCACGCCGTTTGAGTAAATGGTCGAAACCGCTGGAGAGAGATCGCTTGGCCTTCATAAAAATTGTACTTCCACCCAGGTACTGATTCAGGAATTCTGACCTGTTTGTAAATATAGAGTTGTATTAAAGAAAAGGAAAAATAATGCTTCCCTGTTTCTTTTTTAGGTGTGCTAACTGAAACAATGGAAGCAAATAAACTTAGTTGAAATTAATAAAAGTACCCATCGACGACATATCAGCTCACAATAATAATATAACGTCATCCAGGTAGCTAAACAGATTCCCATACCTATTCTCAGCCGTGTCGTGAACGTGCCGATGCTGCTTGGCCTCGCAATGAGCCCGCAATAGCATCATCAGAAACGCGTTGTGTTCGCTTACCTAGAATTGAGAGCACAACCAAAAATGTTAATAAAAGAAATGTGATGAAATCCACCTTTCACATTGATTTTTATTATATGAGTATTAAACTATGCAAGGTAAATTGTTTTGTATAATGAAATTTTTGTTGTAATGATTTTAATAACATTTTCTGTTGCAAAGTTTAAGTGACAAAAAACATTGATATCGATTTTCTTACCTCGTACATATGATTAGTTCCGCCTTGATACTTGGTAATGATAAGCTCCTGTTCGTCATCAGGCAACTGTTCTATGCGTCGAAGGATGAAAGCATGGGTTTTCTTTTCATTCGCGCCTGAAATATATAATATTTTTGTTGTTACTACTATGACGAGACCATTCTTATTTTTGATAATAATATACACACCTTCAGAATTAGCGGAACATAAAAAGGCAGAGTATAGAAATAATTACGTATATATATTAAAACAAATAATAATTAGACGTGAAGTAATAAATTAATATACATCTTTTAACACTATAAAAGTTTTTAATTAAATTATTAAATTTTATTTAAAATAATAATTAAAAAAAAAAACACTTTTTCTCTAATTTGTGGGCACACAAATAATGTTGTAAATTAAAGATTACTGTGATTTAACACTAAATAAATGAACGATTAATAACGTGTGTTTCCCCTTCGTGATTCAACTTTTATTTGCAACATTGTCTGTGTTCTCACAAACTAGAATTTTTTTTTTTTAATTTTGATTAAGTACTTTTAATAAAATTTAACTAAAAACTTCTTAAAGTCAATGGTAAAAGATCTCTTTAATTTATTACTTCACGTCTAACTATTATTTGTTTTAATATATATACGTAATTATTTCTATACTCTGCCTTTTTATATTCCGCTAATTCTGCCGGTGTGTATAATTTCGATATTCTTAGACAATGTTCTTGACTGACTTTTTACGTTTCTTATTATGATTAAACCAAAACCGAAACATTGTTATAATGAGATTTTTATAATTTTTAGTCTATCATAGACATTAACCACATACGCGTACTTGCAACATACCTTCAATGTCATGACAGAGTCTGTGGTACCACAGCATAGGGCAATGCTCGCATGTCATGTTTGGAGACTTTTCGCGAGTTTTCTTGATTAATTCCGCGTGAGCAAAGAAGGCTTGCTTGATTGCTGGAATAAAAACTTTTGGTATAAAACTAAAGCAAAGCGTCATTTTGATAGAGTATATTATGATGAATTAGATAGTGCTTAAAAGTACCTAATACTCAGTGTATTAGGTACTTTTTATTTTTGAAGGAAGCTGTAAAGCTATGAAACAAAAGGAAAATAAACTAAACGCACCATTAACAATTTCAGTGGCTACAGCATCACTTTCACACTTGAATACGTAGCAGGCGTAAGACTCAATCGTTTCTCTGCAGACGAAACCAAAGTGGTCCTTATTGATCCTGCCTAAAACGCAGCTGGCAACGTCTTTGAATGCTCGATGGAGTAATATCTGCTTTCTATCTGGACTTATGAGACGAAGTTCTGAGCGTCCAACCTGAAAAAGAGTAATGAATAAGGGATTTAGAAGAAATTTATTAGAGAAAGCATATTTTCTGGATTTATATAATTTAGTTCATAGGTGGGCAAAGTAGGGCCCTCGGGCCAACTCCGGCCCGCGAAAGCATTTAATTCGGCCCGCAGCGGTCCTTCGAAATATATAGTAGTTAAAATTTTGACGGTCATGCATAGGTAAAGAAGCCAAATAATATAGTTTCAATCAGAATAACACGCAGGGTACTTTTATCCCGGGTTCCCGCGAAATCACCGAAATTAACGCGGGTAAAACCACGGGGAAATAGCTAGTCTTTAATAAAAACTTAATCACTATTATAATTCTCACCTGAAACAGCATAGTCCTGTTTTGCTCTCCAATTAATTGAGTGATAGGTGTTTTGAGATTCAAAGTCCCAATTGAAGCTGAACGATCCCGTAAAAATCTTTTATTTTCAGGCATTGAAGTCCTTCGTTCTGCTTCTGAGCCTCTTAAGCCTACTCTTGATTTAGATATTTCATCGAAATTCATATTGTTTGGTGCCGGACTATCTTCTCTAAGTTTCTTTTCTGAATTCTCAAGATCCTTGAAGACTTTATCTTCGATTGTTTCAATGACAGGAACCTTCATTGACGGCTCTAAATCTGAATCACTTTTACTTTCAATTTTCTTTGGTACATCTCTGTCAATGTTGCTTCTCAAGCCATTAGTATCATTTTTACTATCAATACTTTTAAGGAAATTACTTTCGCAAAATTGGGTTATAGAAGAAGCTGTTTCGGTGATTATTGCATTGATTTCCTCATTTTTTTCTTCGTCTTCAGTAAGTGTCGTTAGGTTATTCTTAGGAGCCACATTAAGTACAAGTATGGATGGTTCTAACGGTATAGGTGTGGGTTTTCTGAGAAAACAATCTTTTTCTACCCTTTCTTTAGTGAATACGTCAAACTCTTTCTCTACCCCTTTAGTTTCTTCAACTTTATTAATATTTTGAGTTAAGTTTTCGGCACTATTCCAAGCGCTGTCTTTGTTTGGTACCAAAGGGGTTGTGCTTGTTTGTGAGAGATCATTTTTTTTGTTAGAATTGTCAGTCTTACTATCGTCGTTAACAGTTTCCGTTGAATCATATGATATTGAGGTCTGGAAAATCATTAACATTTATGTTTCGCTATTTTACACAATGGTTAACTGCAAACAAATCCCTAAATATAAAATAATTGTGAGCTTACACCAGTGGAAGACATCAAGCTATGTCGTCGCAGATTTCTCGCCTTCTCTGCTTCATGAATCGCGAACTTGTTGAGGGCATCGTCTATCAGAGAGTCCGGCACTTTTCTCTGCGATATTCTGACCTTGCCAATGTATAATACCTGAAAGATGTATTAGGCCAAACATTTGTGTACGCTTTGTCAATAAGTATCTAAAGAATTTCTAAGTGTCTAAGGAATTTCAGAGATTTTCTTTAAATACCTCGAAAAAATGAGAATTGCACGGTGATAGATCAGCACAAAGAGATGTCAATGCTGACGCGTTGCTGATGGTGCGTGCTAAAGGCGATTGAGGCTCGCTTGATCTGGAAGATATTTTTTTAAAACTTATTATGACGACCCGATTGGCGCAGTAGGTCACCATGCCTATCAAGAGGTTCCAGGTTCGATTCCCGGTGGGGGTGGACTTTGTGTGATGAACAATATATGCGTTATATGTAATGCTTACTTTGTATGCAGCAGCATTTTTGTTTTCCCCACTCAATTTTTGACATGGCAATTTATGGCATTACTGTATGTTGACACATATCATCCTAATTCTTTTTACATTAAACCATTTTAATATAAACAAATGACAAGGCGCACTTGGTAGTGAAAAATAGCGAAGAAAACTCAAATCAGCTGTTTCGCAGCGCAAGCAGAACACTACTCGTCCAAAAGTCCATCAGGGTCATAAAGGACACGACTTGTTTATTTCGATTCCCATATAATATAAAGTTATCTCATTATGAATATCATAATATTATGTACTTATTTGAGATTATCAACGCTGGATTATGCACATGGTATGTATATTTTGTTTGCTGATCACCTCGTTATCTTTGAAAATGGGACGATTAGCATTAAGTACTAATATGATAGATATTATACATACTATATATCTGAAAAATAAGTACACATAACATCAAATCTTATGAAACTGCAGAAACGACGAATGAATAGGTAGGTACATTGTAATTTTGGACTTGGGGCAAGTAAGTCCGAATGCAGTACAGTAATGACCATAAACCAATAACGTTATTCCTCCGTCTATCCATTCATCTTCTACGATCGAGGAATCTTTAGCGATTTGCATTCGATATAGCTATATATATCATTATTCCCACCCCACGTTCTATTTTGCCCGAATCGCCGGGTCTGTCCCCAACAGATGACATTCGAAGCGGAGACAAATTAAAGGGATCCTATAATCATAGATAATAGAGTCAAGAGAGAGCAAGGATTACTTACAAGTTGCTATTGCAATTCCCGGGCAGCGATATGGCAGGGCTGCTCCAAGGCAGGTGTTCGGAGCTGTTCATCTGCTGGAAGCTGAGGTTCTTCATTACGGCGCCATTTTGCAGAGAACTGGTGGAGCCCTTGGGGCTCGCAGCCCCGGGCGAAGGGTCCCGCATCTGGCTAAACAGCTCTGTCACCTGCGTATAAGTAACCTTTTTGTTATTATTTGCGACTAATTGTCCTTAGTACCCTGTTTGGAATACCCCGATGAGTATGGTGCCAAAAAAGGAATACCCATACTCAAGAAAGGCGAGGCAAATCCACGCGGAAACACAGCGAGCATCATGGAGTCCTTTGCACCGGGAGCGACCCGGGGCGGGCTGTTTCATTGAGATGACATGTTCTGTTAAAGTAAATACAGTAAAGTAAAACATTAACAATTGAACAGTTGCTCGCGTACTTTCACCATGCAAGTAGCTGTGCCAAATAGTTTTAAAAATGATACCCCATGCAATGGGCTTGTCGACCAAATTTTAATTTTTAGTCCGTCTTGTAGATTAATAAATAACATAACAACGAATAACCTAAGTATGTAATAAAAAATCGTACTCTCAGAATGTGTAATATGTTAAACACAAATTAGTTATGAGGAGCGGAGTCTCCTGGCACAGGCATATTTATGCTTAAAAGGAGGCTCCAGCTATTTATTTAGTTATAAGTATACATAGTGAAAGTAGGTAAATAAATAATTTTTGATTTTTTGATTTTTTTTTTTGAATAAAAAATATTGGACACGTATTTTTTTCATTTTTTACGTAATCAAAAAATAACGGAGATTGTCGCGTGACATCACGCCTTGCTACAGTTTATAGCAGTTGTTACGTCAAGAGCCCCCACTCCTAAAGTTTAATGCGTTTTATCTTAGTATTTTTTCAATAATTTGAAAAGCAAGAAATATGGGTCTATTATTATTTTTTACTAGCTGTGCCCCGCGGTTTCACCCGCGTGAGTTTTGGAATTCCCGCAGGAATTCCAAAGTAGCCTGATTTACTCCTTATAACATCAGCTAATTAGCGGTGAAAGTCCGTGAAAATCAGTCCAACCGTTTCGGAGATTCACCCGCGTAAGTTTCGTAATTCAAGATTTACAACTCGAAGGTCCTACAACTCGTAGCTAGCCAGCTGGGCACTACAAAGTGCCCTACCAGCATGCTATGGTGTCCTTTGGCATACAGTAACGTGTCTATAGACAAACCTATAAACAATATAAATATTACGAATATTTGTTTTTCCAATTTAAGTTTAGAATCACACCACAACGCTAATGGAAGCCCTGACTCGATACCTTTTGTACAGAGAGCTTATAAATTTTCGGTAACGTGTGCCGTAAGTTTTCGAGTCGACTCAATTTTTCTATTATACATATCCAACTAATATTATAAATATGTGAAAGTGTTGATGTTGGGATGTTTGTTACTCAATCACGCAAAAACGGCTGAACGGATTTGGATGAAATTTGGCATGCACGTTTTCAAGGGTACAGAGAAAGACATAGGGTACTTTTTATCCCGGAATCACCGCGGGAACTCCGAAACTACCGAGGGTGAAACCGCGGGGCCCAGCTAGTATCTCATAATTCGTCACTAGTCACTACACATTTAGATGAGGGACCCTTATCGACGCAGATGTGGTGTGGTTTTATGTTTAGAGCTAGCGGATTGGCTTTACCAGATGGTATTGTTACTGATGGAATATTGTTAATTTTTATATATTGTATTCCATTCTCATTTGCACACTCGATGATCCTTTCCTATTGTTTTTATATATTTTTAATACAGTTGCTCAAAAAGTGGCGTATTGCAGGGACGTTTAGCGTTCGGGATGTGGGCTATTACATACTCGAGCTTTTTGTTTACCTTTCCCGAACTCGTGCGTTCTCTTTGCCAACTGTCAAATGGCGACCCGACTTTGACACACTTTTTTGCATTGCGAAACGTACGTTTCGCATTACTAATACGACTAGCGCCATCTCTTGATCACAGTTGGAACTTAGTTGAGTTTGTTGTGTTTTTGATATTTTATTAAATTTCTTCATTTTTTTCGTAACTGTATTAAAAATAGTTGTTCAGTACACGTGCGGAACCGTCATTGCAACTAGTTCCGACTGTCAACCCTCACCTTCGGCTACGCCTCGGCTCGGGTAGACATATGTCGGAACTCTTTGCAATGACAGGCTTTCCGCACTTATATTGAAATATACTATTTCGTATTATCTTGCTAAATTACCTACATAAAAATAATAGAAAAAAAACTTTTATGTATAGGTATCTTATCAGTTAGATCACGCGTCTTAAATCAAATTCGTTAAATGTATTTTCATTATAATTTAGGCAAATTAACCTTTGTGGTAATCACTAATCATGCCGCTAATTAGCAAACTTACTTTAAACAAAGTTATTTTAAACTAGCTGTTCCTCGCGGTTTCACCCGCGATAATTTCGGACTTGCCGCGAGAATTCTAGCACAAAAAGTACTCTGTGTTCTTCTCTGTACCCTTGAAAAGGTGTATGCAAAATTTCTTGATGATCGGTTGAGCCGTTGAAGCATTAAAAACCAACAAACTCACATTGGCATTTATTAACGACTAGCTGTGCCCGCGGTTTCACCCGCGGTAATTTAGGAGTTCCTGTGGCAACTCCGGGATAAAAAGTTACCCTATGTCCTTCTCTGTACTCCTGACAACGTGCATGCCAAATTTCATCCAAATCCGTTCAGCCGTTTTTGCGTGATTGAGTAACAAACATCCACACTTTCACATTTATAATATTAGTAGAATTAGTATTATTAGGTAGGCTTTTTCTTTGTAGGTAGGTAGGTATATGAACAGTCATACCGGTTGCATATATGGACATAGATAAGCAATAGTGTGTTAACCCACACTGGAGAAATTTTGAGTAATTTAAAGTTTTAAAATTATATAGCGCCATTTTGTTTCAACATTTTTATGTTCAATATTTAGTTACATATTTAAACAATGTAATAAGGTAAACACATAATTAAAAAACGTTCTCTAACTCTCAATAAATCATCAATCAATCAATAAATAAATAAATAAATTGTTTTGAATCAATAACTTTGTTTTGTGGGTTAACATGTTATTGCTTATCTGCGTCCATATGTGCTTATTTCTCTACACATTATACTTATGTATGTACCTACCTCAATTAATAGTGACGTCAATTTATCAGAGATGTTTTTATTGACTTGTTTGTTATTCGATGCATTGAATCAATACATGTCTTGTCGAGTATAGGTACGTTAGGTAACTTTTTTTTTCATTAGGACTTCAGATAAAAAGACAACAAAAATAATAATAGGTATAATAGAAGGAAAAGAGGATATTATAGTTATATACCTATTTTTGATGATAATTCTTCAGTATTGTATATAACATATTGATCTATATATCTATATAATTATTATGTATATAAAAATTAATCCTTATTTCCCTTGGTCACGGCATCACGCGTGAACGGCTGGACCAATTTCGCTAATTCTTTTTTTGTTGTGTTTGTTATTGTAAGGAGAAGAAGAACAAATTTGCTGATGTTATAAGGAGTAAATTATGCTACTCTGGAGTTCCTGCGAGAATTCCGAAACTCACGCTAGTGAAACCGCGGGGCACAGCTAGTATCTAATATAAAAAAGCTTAATTGCAAACCGCCAAAAGTGACCGTTTTTTGGCAATATCTGGCTAACCTTTTTCCAGTATATATGTAGGTCCATGGTAGGTACTTACTACTTAGGGCCTATGCACACCACGTTTTTTAAACGCGCCGTCGACGCGCGTTGTAGCGATACAGACGCGATACGAACGCGATTCAGACGCAGCATGTAGACTTTTGTAGGATAAAAGCGCGCCGTCGACGCGCGTCTCTAAAACGCGCGTCGACGGCGCGTTTAAAAAACGTGGTGTGCACAGGCCCTTGCCTACTACATAAAATTGGACAAAAAATTTACCTGTATGCCGAGGAAGTCCAGGTTAAAAGTACCTACCTTATGTTATTTTCCGTACACCTGACGTGTACGCAAAATTTTACGATGATCAGCGTAACAACCGAACAAACAATCTCACATTCGCATTTATAATTAGGAAGTACGGATTTACATAAATATTTTTACATAATTATTATGACGTGTGAACCCAACTTTAGCCATGTAAAAAAAATCATTGTTAGATTGACGTAATCACGTAGGTTACGTAAAATGGAACGTGGTGTGACGGCGGCGCAAGCGCAGACGCGGATGTGACTTGCGGCCGGTTCGATCATCAATCACCATTGCTTCATATTGGTTTATGAATTGATCGAAATTAAAAACATGATGAAGTTCACAATCACAATCAATGAACGAAGAGAACCATAGAATCCGCCCTTGATACGAACTACTCGCGTCGTTTTGACACAAGAACTTAGACAAAACGACAGTACGTGAGCTCAAAGAAACAGAAGCGATTTTCCATTGGACGTACAATAGCATATACGCTCAATGAAAACTCCGTCTTATTTCCTTGGAATTTGAATTCTATGTACTAAACTTGCTCGAGTATACACCTGGGCCCTTATTCACTATGACCATCAACATTCCGTGCTTATTATAACACGCGTCGAAAACACATTCGCAACCACTCCATATGCCAAAATGTTAGAAATTAATATTCTACATGCCCTAAGACAAGTAAGACGCGATGCTCGCCTTACTGAACGCACTGCTCGCTAGCTACTCACCTGGCACTGATATATTTGCCGACAGATTGTCATCTGTGGTTGCAATTAATGCAATTGTGTTTTTAAGTGAATCGGATTATCTAACACTGTAATCTATTGGGAACTTACCTGTATTTACAGTGAAATATATACATAATAAATCAATATAAATAAATAAATAAGACACTTTGTCGATGTATTTCTTCAAGTGAAACTTCTTTGAGAACGGGGCAAAAACAATTTTTGTGGCGCGATAACGTAACAAGATGTGTTATGGTCATAGTGAATAGAGCCCAGAGGGCTATCATTTAACTTTTGTTTCTATCATTTTCGGTTGCAATTGAAAGCATGGCAGTTTTTGCGATATGCACGTTTTGACACCTACAATATCTAGCAATGAACCAAAATAAACACGCTTCAAAAGTCGTAACTATCTGAACATGATTAATTCATCACAAAATCGCTATTTTTCTGATTGAAACTGAAATATGATAGCAACAAAAGTTGCATAATTGCCCTGCTGGGCAGTGGGCACAGTTTACGTCTAGTCATTTTTCCAAAATATTGCTCCTTGCTCACAACGCGAGTCCGAGAAACAATCCCACACCGTCCTAATGCCAAAATGTTAGAAATTAATATTCTGTATACCTAAGCCTTCTTAGAGCACGAGGAAAAAAACCATTTCAGTAGCGCGTTATCTTAATGCGACATGTTATGGTGAATAATGACCCCTTAGCAAAGTTGATAATCTAAGCCCCTGACGCGTCAGAGCGCCCAGGCGGCCCGAAATAAAACCTCCGTTTAGCGTCAGGTGGACCATATGGACCAAAAATTTTCTTTTGTTTATTTTTACCCTGGCCAAATAATGGAAGATCTGACATTGTTCTAGGCAATTTAAAATTATTTTCTGGTAACGTTACTACCATAAACACAAGTCAACTCGACAACTTAAAAAAAATAAAAAGTAGTATTTCATCCGGCAATCATTTGTTTACGTTAAACGGCCGCCATTTTCTCAAAATGGAGAATGTGATAAGATATTCATGTCATAATATTCAAAGTTTAAAGACATGTGAAAAAAATTGTTTTGATTTTAATTAAAAGGTAATGTATTTAGCATTTACATTTAAAATCGAAAGGGCAGTTTTAATATTTTATCTTTTTGTGAAGGAACTTATCAGTATGTCACGTGATCACGGAAAATTATCCAATCTAAAGTCAAATTTTTCGTGACCACGTGACATGGCGTTCCTTAGTTTTCTATAGCGTTAGGTAACGATCATTGCCTTCTTGACTAAGGGGGCTGGTGTGAAGTGCGAGTTCCATGACACTAGATACAGTCACCGTATTGGCGCAATGACGCAAAAACATTAGCAGCTGACGTACCGTACGAAGCGCGCGAAATTCGGCATGTGCGCATGCTTATTTACTTTTTACGCATATTTTAAACCAACGGCAACTAGTTTTAAAACGCCGTCTATCGAGTTAATTAGAATAAGTTAGCTATAGAAAAATTGGCGATTTTGTTTTTTTGTTAAAACGATGACTTGGATACTGATAAATCACAGAGAAAATATTGGCATAAAACGTGGGACTGGCCCTATTATGATCTGTCGGGCATCGCTGAAAAAAAGGTAAAGGGGAAGGTGAATGACCTTTAGGTATGCTCTCGGGCATTGATGATAATAAAAAGGTAAAACAGTATGATCCGTTGGATTTTGGCGCACTCAGTTTCGTAGATAATAATTATATTACCTAAGTATGTTGTTTTCAGATATTATATGAATGAGATTCAAATATTGGTTTGTCCGTAAATGCCCGACGATGGACTAAAGTGCAAGATTCACTTCACTGATGAAAAAGTTAAAATAACATATTGTAAATATCAAAACATAGAAACTCATATAGTACAGTCAGCTTCAGAGATACGTAGTCTTTGCAATAGTGGTAAAGTTCAACGTACGCATTTAAATGACATTTATTTTATTTATTTATTTATTTACTAATTTACAAACATTGTACCAACTTGACAGTGCTACATAAATCTTTTTAGGTTTTTCCGTGCGTACACGTCCGTCGTTATTCGTATACAACGTGTTAATGAATTAACTGAAAACTAGAAAGTAGTTTGCTCAGAATCGACAAGCGAATCGATCGTACCATGTTTTAAAACAGGTTATATTTTTTCATTTTTATTAGCCCATGTCTAAATGATTTATAACACAATATTTGGCGCGTACGCCGCCCGTAGCAAAAAAATCGAATCGATCGTTGACACGTAGGCGCGGGCGTAGCGCTTGAAATTTCGTACCTCTAAAGTAATGTTGAATAACTTTTAGACTTTTTTTATTTATGGTTTATTTTTTTAAATGGGGTGTATCAGGTTTTTGGTTAATTCATTAACACGTTGTATAGGTATAATATAGGTAGGTATATAGGTTTAATTCGTTTTCGCACATTTTTCATTCTGACTGTACCTTGACAAGTCCGTCCGTGCATTGTTATTAAACATGCGCCAATCCAAGGTTATTTTTCAAACACACAAGCCGTTTACGTGGTAGTTCTAAACAGGAAGGTCGTTTCGAAGTCACAAATGCAAGCCCATAGAAAACCATTAATAACGACGAAGAACGTTAGTGGGAGGTCTGAAGGGTGTATTCACAATATGTTCACAGTCACCCTAAGTCACTCACTCTCACACTAACAAAAGTGACATTCGCGAACGTTTAGCTGAAAATCAGCCGCTGGCTAAACAAAATAAACCATCGGTGAGCTTTCAGACGTTAAATGCTTACTGTACTTACTGTGTGTCCAATGATAACGCTCTATGACACTATTGAAGCAAACCGGTTGAATTGCCTACTACTACTACAAGCGCGCGGCTTGTGTGCACACGTGCAAGGTGTGCGTGTGTAGGGGTCGCGCCGGGGCGCCGCGAGCGGCGGAGGTGGAGGGACACATTCAACTCGATATTGTCTGACACACGCACAGCACTCAGCGACAACACACACGGCTTACCGTAGCGAAGTTGTGGCTCTGCTAAGTTGACGGGGAGTAGAGTGTCGCTTCTTTACGTTTTCACAGTTAGTATTCTTTGGCCACACGATCAAAAGTGAGTGGTTAGTTGTTATCAATCCATTTTAAAATTTCAAACTAAGAAATCGCATTCTCAATATTTTATTAAGTCTTACCATATTTTTAATTACTATAGCTGAAGTGTCGGAGTGCGAACCGAACAGCGGTCTGTTCTGATTTGGATTCATTTTTTTTATATTTTTATTTCTCTCAATATTTCTCAATTTATCTGTTAAAATAACAAAATTTAACTTTAAATTCAGTAAAAATATCTTTATTATATAAACTGTAGACTAATAACTATAAAAATATATTTATAAAACGCAGGATCAGTTTCTATAATTCGATTGAGGTCACAATAAGTAAACCCGATACACAATTAAACATAATATACTCTGGCAAGTACTGTTTATTCAGTATTTGGTATAATACTTTTACGTTATAATACAAAAACAAATGAAACAAAACAATACAGAGAAGGAAAAAATTACGTGTGTGTGACCGCACAGTCGTTTTAATGATTACTTAATTTTAACTGAAGATTTAAAAAACATAACTGCCGCACTCGGAGACGTTCATTAAATTAATTTAAATTGGTATTTAACTAAAGTTTACTTAATTCTTAAGTCTCTGAGTGCGGCAATTTCGTTTTTAAAATCTTCACTTAAAATTAAAAACCGAAAGCTAATAAAAGTGTGTTAAAAGTGTAATTTTACTGTAGGTACTGCATCCTCGATCTGGTGATTAAAAAAACTAACTGCTACATCATTCAATTATCTTGGGTTCCCTCCCCTCCCTCCATCCATCCATCCCTTCGTCGAATAAACATTTACCGCCGCACTCAGAGTCGACTTTAATGATTACTTAGTTAAATATAGATTTTTAAAACAAAATTGCCGCAATCAGACAAGTTTAATAAATTATTGTTGATTGGCATTTAACTAATTAAGTTACATCTCATTAAATGCCAATTAACATTAATTTACTGAACGTCTCTGATTGCGGCAGTTTTGTTTTAAAAATCTATACTTAACTAAGTAATCATTAAAATCGACTCTGAGTGCGGCCGTTAAGTGATAATAATTTTGTATTTACCCTGAGTCTGGGTGCTTAGTATGTTTTTACAAAAATTATAAATATCTATGTTTATACATTTTATTTTATAGCCTACTTAATAATTAGTTATCTGGTAGGTACCCATAGAACAAGCACTGCTTAGTTTGGGACTAGATGGTGTTGTGTGATTGTATTATATTACTAAGTTTTCACTATCATTAGCTGTTCCCTCCAGTTTCACCCGCGTTAATTTCGGAGATCCCGCGGGAATCCCGGGATAAAAGTGGAAAAGTACCATAACATATCCTTTTCTATAGCCCTGACGTGTATGGTATGCAAAATTTTATGCAGTTTCACCCACGTTAAAATCAGAGTTCATTAACAGCAGTTTTTTTCACGCTTAAAAATTAAAATAGCGTATTATTATATATCTACCTAATACTAGCTGTCCCGCGCGGTTTCACCCGCGATAATTTCGAAGGTCCCGCGGAATTTTTCCATACAAACTTTGCAACCCCTTTTAGGGGTCGAATTTTCAAAAATCCTCTATTATCGATGCCTACATAATACAAAGCACACACCTTCCAAGTTTTAGGTCTCAAAGATCAGCGGTTTGGGCTGTGCGCTGATCCGTCAATCAGGAATTCAGGAATAGAAATATAGAAAGAGACCTCAAGCAAGCCCAATTGCCAAATCCGACAACCCAAGACGGGTGCTCTTCGCGCAAAAATGTGAGGAGACCCGACTACAAATAACGGGATCAGGGGCGGAAAAAGACTATCTATATTTAAAAAGGTGGCAACCCTAATTACCACGGAAATCCCGGGAATTCAATATATTTTATATCCTTGTCTGTACCTGTGATAACGTGTATGCAAAATTATACGTACGTGATGATCAGCTGAGTAACTATCCAAGACGTGAAAGCGCAAACAAACAAACTGACGTTCGCATATAAGTAGGTATAATATGTATTAGGATTCTACACGCTTTTCCAAAGTCGTGTCGTGTGGAAAATTTATACACGACGAACTTGTCAGTAGTGTCTTGTGGCATTACTCAAATATTATCATGCTCGATTGAATCGAACGGTAGATTTCTTTTGCATAATCGATGAGTGAACGTGTTTGCGGATGAACACGAAAGGGTCAGGTCATAGGGGGGAATGGGGGAAAATTATAATCATGCCGACATAATTTACACATTTACACAAACACACATACCAACGCACACACTCATCCGCACTATTACATACGCACTACATTAATTACGTACTAAGCTAAGGCACGGAGACCTGGAGGGTTAAAATACAGGCATTGCCTAGTTTAACCTCCAGTCTCCCATAAACAGTTTACAATATTGAAGTTTGTATTTGTTCAAGTTGTATTTTGTAAAAATGTTTTGTGGTTAAAAAAAAATAAACTTATTAAACTTAAAAAAAAAAAAAAAAAAAAAAAAAAAAAAATTATTGCCAACCAACAAACATCGACAATTTGTTTACCCCGACAGTAGAAAGGGAAGGTAAGCCCCCTGCTCAGACCAAATAAAAACTAAAGACGGAATGAAGAAGAACGGCATGTGGTGATTAGGAAACTTTACTTAGGATTTATGGTGTCTTTTTCTTGTAGGTGTGTGCGTGTTTCTGTGTACGTGCACGGCGATGGTGTCTTTTTCCTGACTTCACTTGTTTGTTCTACGCGTTCCGTCTTTAGTTTTTATTTGGTCTGAGGCCCCCTGATAGTCTTGTGTGATAATGTCCAAACATCATTATTTGTTATTATTATTAATGAAGTGTTTAAAATCTTAGATACAAGTTAAAACCTCACGCGTCGTGCAAGAGGTCAAAAGTTGTCGAGGTCACTTCTACGTAGTAGGACGAAAAGCCAACGCGATAAAATTATATTAGTCGACGAAGGGCCGGTTTTTTCTTTGCATATCCGTTGTTTACTCAATGGGTCTGTCAACTAAATTTTAATTTTTAGTCCGTCTTGTAGATAAATAAAAAATATTGGACACGTATTTTTTTCATTTTTTACCTTAACAAAAAGTAACGGAGATACATTAAGTTGAAATGTCGCGTGACGTCAGGTCGTGCTACAGTTTCTAGCACGTTACGACGTCAAGAGCCCCCACTCCTAAAGTTTAATAAGTGCTATCTTAGTATTTTTTTCAATAATTTGAAAAAGTATAAAATACGGGTTTTTTACTAAAACGGACTTAATAAAATTTAGATTTTTATCACCGGAAACAAGCCTAGCTGTTGCACGCGTCTCCACCCACATATATTCATAAGCCGGCTGTCAATGGTTATTTTAGTAGGTATCTATAGATTCTGATATATTTTTGAAACTACCAAATTCTTTCTGACTGACGGATCAACGCAGCTTAACCGCTGATCGATACCTGAAACTTGGGGGTGTGTTCTTTGTATGATGCAGGCATCCGAAAAGGATTTTCCGAAATTCTACCCCTAAGAAGGTGAAAAAGGGGGGGTAATGTTTGTATGTTGTAAGTATGGGAACGTGATTCCTTGGTCCAATCTAACGTAAAAAACCCTATTAAAACTATTTTCGACTTCCATGCGGACGTAGTCGCGGGCAAAAGCTAGTCTAGGTAAGTCCTCGGGATTCTACTTAATTCCGAATACACTGAAGAAGCAATTACAATAAATGTAGGTACCTACATAGTCAAAACTCAATGCAAGGTTGACGTTGGACAGACGAGTTTTTTGTCCAAATTAATTCTAATTGAGGGCCTCATTAAAAGGTCATGACATACCGGAAGAAACTGTTCTTATTAACCTTTGGGATGATTAAGTAAATATGTATACAATAAACATCACTCTATCTAATAAACAACCACAGAACAAATAGAAGGGACATCAACTCAGTTTAGTATGGAAAAAAACGAAAACTTGTATCGCATGGTGATTGAAGCACACAAAAGCAACAGCGAAATATCCTCAGCAAAAGAAGTTTTTGGAGAACTTAGAGCGTTTGCTCTAACTTCCTTTTGGACTGTGTCGTGCCCGCCCCGCCTACGTGTCCTCTCTAATTAATTGACTTATCTGCTTTAACAACTATGGCTACTGGTGTATCTTTTGTCTACTAATATGGTTATCCTATTGATGACTTTTTTTATATAGGTTTATACCAGGTGGCAGGTACAGTAACTATTTGGTTCCCACATTAATAAAATAGGAATACAATATTAGCATTATACACTATACAAGGTGTAAGGTAAATAATAAAGAAGGTATTAAATCGTAGTTCTCGATTTTCGTTTTCATATAACTTACAAAACAATGTTAATATTGAAATTAGTTAACTACATAATATTTATCCATTTAAAAATACACATTATACATGAAAACAGAACAGTAGAAGAAATGCTGACGACTCCTAATCTAAATATTATTCCATGCCTGTTTCTTTGGTGTTGTCGCTAACGCGTTGACCAAAAACAAAGTTCATTTACCCGCGCAAACCTATACGTTTTTTGTTAAGACCTCTCTTCAATCTATCAGTGATTTTAACTATAACTACTTATTTATTTATTTTCAGTTAATTGAGAATATGAATTATCGAGGGTTTGAATTTGGTTCTCATTTAAACTTACAGCCTGTATAATCCAAAACAGTACTTTTCGTGATTGACCTACAAACAACGCACATTCTGCTCTGCATCCAAAACATAAAACTGCTTCACTCCCACCTCGATAAGGCTCTCTCCACATCCATCGATATTAGCTCACTTGAATTAAACTGATCAGCTCAACAGGGCCCTTATTCACTAACGGTCGCACTCAGAGTAGTTTTAATGATTATTGATTAGATATTTAATTTTAAGTAAAGATTTAATTAACATTAATTTCAAGAACTACTAAATGCGGCAGTTTTGTTTTTTAAAATCTTTACTTAAAATTTTAATGATTCTGAGTGCGGCCGTATGACCACGAACATTCCTTGCCCCTAAACGCGGGTCCCAAAAACACAATACCAAACGCTCTAGATGCCAAAATTATAGAACATAACATTCTGTATGCCATATTTTTGAAGTTAAACCTTGAACTACACTAAAGGAAGACTTTGAGGAAGTATCTACGTCTTTTGTACATAATGTTTATTGCTAACCTAAATATAAACGAAGCAAAGGTATGTATGTAATAAGCATTACTTTGGCCGCAAGCCAATCAGCCATTTTTCCCGGAAAAACGGTTCATCACACTCAATATATTATAATAAATCCACAGGATGTGATTTTTAGACGAAGGTCTTTACGGTCATTTTAATGATTACTTAATTTTATGTAAAGATTTTTAAAACAAATTTGTCGCAATCAGAGACGGTCAGAGACGGACGGATTAACATAAATTTAATTAACGTCTCTGGTTGCGGCATTTTGTTTTAAAAATCTTAAAATTAAGTAATCATTAAAACGACTCATAGTGCGGCCGCTAGTCCTGAGTCGTACGAGAGCTTTTTTAACGTCCGTTATCCTCTACCAACACGTTTTTGAAACTTTTTCCAGATGGCAATGTTGCAGCTGTATTTTTATAATTTAGGATTATCTGTGATTTAGGGTTCGATACCATATATTTTTAACCGCAAAGTAAAGTTGGTTATAAGAAAGAAAATTAAAGAATTTCAAATAATAACATTTGGTTAGTTATCAATATTTTGGTATTTGTTGGTAAAATAAGTATACGTAATAATAAATATTACCATCAAGTTTTAAGTTCATAGGTCAACGGGAAGTGGGAAAATACTTCGGTACAAAATGTTGTAAAAAAAGCTGACTTTGGCGGCTTCTCATACATTTGCTTTTCGATGATTTTAAAAACAAAAAATACAACTTTTATCACTTCAATGAGTTCCATTCAACGATATTCCACTCCCCTTTAGCTTTATGGGAGCTCCCCTTAAAAATCCTTAAGAATATTTTTTGACAATTTTTGTATAGCTTTGGGTCATCAATATTACATATACTGTACAAATTTTAAGACTATCTTCTACGGTTTGGTACTAGTATATTATTATATTATTAAAGCACAGGCTTTGGGTACGGTGCCCAAAAAAAAATGTTATTTTTTTAGGCTAGAAGTAAATAAGTACACTCAAAGAAAAATACGCATAAGAAAATCATAATATTAGGATGTTAGTTACGGACAATACGGCGGCTGCAAGGTTAAAGATCTGTTGTTAGGCGAATAAAATAATTATGTGGATTATCAGCTAGTGTGTGTTTCCAGTTTCTACAACAACTTGTTTTATAGAGTGACTAATGACTTTGTGGGGCTACAGATAAGTATCAGCTTTTAAACGACCAACAAATTGTTGATCCGGTTTGTTTGATTTTCAACTGATGCAAAATTACTTAATTTTAATGGGAATTTTTTAATTGCACATATAAAATAATATGCACGCTTTTAATGTAGCGCAGTCATAATATTGTCTACGCTTATCTATTATGTATATTACTACTAGCTGTGCCCCGCGGTAATTTCAGAGTTCCCGCGGGAATTTCGGGATAAAAAGTATCCTATGTCCTTCTCTGCACCCCTGACAACGTGCATGCCAAATTTCATCCGAATCCGTTCAGCCGTTTTTGCGTGATTGAGTAAAAAACATCCAAACATCTAAACATCTAAACATCCGAACATCCACACTTTTACATTTTTAATATTAGTAGGAAGTAGGATAACGAGCTGTCCCGCGCGGTTTCACCCGCGCTACATTCAGGACAAAGAAAGAAAGAAAGAAAGAAATAAAATGAGTTTATTGATCCCCAAGGTGCAAAACACTTTATGTATGTATACTTAAATATAAAAGAGTAGAATCCGCGTGAACATCTCTGGAAATACTAATCTACTGGACCGTTTTCAAAAATTATTGGAGGAACCGGGCCCACAAAATTTTTTTTTTTTAATCTTTCCTGTCTGTCTGTCTATCTGTCTGTTCGCGGTAATCTTCGAATCTACTGAACGGATTGTCATGCGGTTTTCACAGGTAGATTAAACTTAACTTGGAGCAACATATAGGCTACCTATGTTTCATTTAAACCGGAAGTCAAGAAAAAAGGTGTTATATAAAAATGTTTCACGTGGGCGAAACCGCGGGGCATAGCAGCTAGTTAAACCATAAAATACAACAATCTTTATCTCATAAGAACAATAACATTAACATAATTATGTATTTATAAAGTAACCGCGGTCGAGCGAGTTAAATGTTATGTGTATTCCCTGGTATTTTATTAAAATACTAATTTCGGAGTTCCCGCGTGAATTCCGAGATAAAAATTACCCTATGTCCTTCTCTGTACCCCTGACAACGTGCATGCCAAATTTCATCCAAATCCGTTCAGCCGTTTTTGCGTGATTGAGTAAACGTATGCGAGGATAAGAGCTCGAAAGCGCATTTTCATCCGACTTGCTTCAAATTTATCGTCACTGCTCAGCTCCTATGTGTCTCAGCGTTATG
Organism: Zygaena filipendulae; assembly: GCA_907165275.2. Classification (NCBI taxonomy): domain Eukaryota; kingdom Metazoa; phylum Arthropoda; class Insecta; order Lepidoptera; family Zygaenidae; genus Zygaena; species Zygaena filipendulae. The sequence continues at coordinate 2,704,034 of OU015678.1, read as the reverse complement.
TTATATAGCCTATAACCTGCCCTGGAGTATGGACTACAATCGTACCAAGTTTGGTTTAAATACCTTCAGTAGTTTTTGACCCATGCGTGCACATACAGACAGATAGACAGACAGACAGACCAAAAATTTACTGATTTCATTTTTGGCATCAGTATCGATCACCATTCATCCTCCAATATTAATTTTGAATATATTATATTCAATGTACAGAATTGACCTCTCTACAGTTTTATTATAAGTATAGACTAAACGATCCCCCGTGGTTTCACTCGCGTTAATTTCGGAGTTCCCGCGGCATTTCCGGGATAAGAGTAACCTATGTCACTCGGGAAAACTCTAGCTTGCTATAAGTGAAAGAAATTTGAAAATCGGTTGAGTAGTTTTTGAGTTTATCCATTACAAACAAACATACCAAAAAAAATCGGATATTTTCTCTTTTACTTATAAAATTTATAATATATAAAATAGAATCTGTAAATATCGTCTGTTTACTTAAAAAATGGGGCACGCAGTGTCCCAGGCCAAGTTCCGGCCAACGTAAGTATTTCTTCACTATTAACAAAACCTATGTCCTTTTCTGTACCCCTGACAAAATATATGCAAAATGTCATTGTGATCGGTTGAGTAGTCAAGGCGTGAAACGAGACAGACAGTCACCATGAAAATTATATGTATCTACCTATATTATATTAACTAGAGACACAATGAAGGCGAAGCAAGCTGCAAAGTAAGTTAAAAATTTCTCATTTCCTGCCATACCAATAATATAATCCCAATAATATAATAATATAATGTACTTACCTCTATAAATGCTTGTGTAAATGTTTATTTGTTTGTTACGCTTAATTTTTCAATACACGGTGTAAGGGGTACAGAGAAGGACAGAAGGTACTTTGGATCCCGGAATTTCTGCGGGAACTCCGATATTAACGATCCACCTGAATCCACCCTGGCGATCCACCTGAATCACTACTTTAATATATAATTGTTTAATTATTATAAAGACGAGCAATAAGGCGACGACACCCAACCCAAACGCCAGCGAAACGTAAACAAAACCATTACACGTCACTTCTCATTGTTCATTAATTCAAATGTTTATTGAAAACATACAAACAAACAAACAACGCACCTGAGCGCCACGCCTCGGTAGTGTGGTTTCAGTGTTGGCAAACTCCGCACATTTCTATTTTAGTATTAACGCCGATACAACTATAAACTTTAACATACAATATATCACATGTACATAAATTATGTCTTGTAAAAGTGCCTGCACAGGTGTCACAATGAAAAATCAGAATAGATCGATATTGAAACTGTTCAGAATATGAAAATATATCAAGTCGAGTTCACACGCGAACAATATCAGCACGGCACCGAACCAAAACTCAACGTTCGACAACTGCGAGACGCTAGAATATACGGCCGTCTGACGCGAGAGCGACGTACACACTGAGTTCAACATTATTATAATACAATAATATGTAATAGGAAATTATGTTGGAAAATCTTGGCACCAACTCCGATACGCTGCTCTGTCTGTGATCGCTTTTCAATGACAACACGTATTAAACAAGTGGGTTTTAATAACTTGTTATATCAAACGAATTTATGAATCCATCAACGATATTATTGGACTTCGTCGAGATACTGCACACGAATATTCTTACGAAAGTATTAAAAGAATCGAAACTTTTTACTGTGGGTAGGTAGGTACTCAACACAATTAAAAAAAAACTTATCGAATTTCGAATAAAGTAAAAAAAAAATACGCGAACTTTTCACATGCCAGTACGAATAAAAAGTTGTTTTATACAATATTTTTTTTAATTGTCTATTAAAAGGCGTTTCTTGAAGTTTGAATTAAAAAAAAAATCGCGTCACTTAACGATAGTACTCGATGATTGGTAGAGATCAGACTGAACGTTAGTCCGGGTGGGACTGAGGAATTATATTTACTATTTCACCGTTGGCACCAATTTAAATTTACAATCCGCCAAGGTCCCGAAAACGTTCGTTCGATCCATAATTAGTAATTCACTATTGTCAATTGACCGATTGTATTTAAAATTAAAAATGTAGGTTAATTTGCAAAATTTACATGTTTAATTACAACAGTGATTGAACTGGCGTCATCCGCTTTAAAAACCATAAATTTCATTTAGGCTTAGCACGCACTACGATTAAACGCCCGCGTTTAACCGCAGGTCTGAAATCGCAAAAAAATGTAACACATAGCTTTCTATACAAGCGCACGCATTAGTGACTTTTTTCAGTGACTGATTTTAAAAACGCAACTTGTTACGTTTTCCGCGGTTCGAAAACGCGCGTTTTTTTTGTGTCCCATAAAACAGTATTGTGGCGCACGCACGGCGGTTAATCGCATTCGGTTTTTATTCAGTCTCGACTGTGCGAGTGCGAAGGATAGACGTTTTTGCAGAGGTTAAGTCATGTCGTCCGACTCAGAAACATCGAATGTAGACTACGACAATTTATCAAAAAACATTATTATTGAAGTGGAAAAAAGGCCGGCAAAAGTATCCTTTCAAACGTCTTTGATCAGTTAGTGGATGTACCCAGTACCTATGGCGGCGGCGTTGTTTATGCTTTCTATTTTTTAATTTCAATATCAAAGCTACAACACATGCTGCTCGCCAGAAATCCATGGTGAAATGAAATAAATTTAAGTAAAACGCTAGCCGCAGTGCGTGTTGATGCCCGTTTTTGCGTTTTCAGCTTTTCCTAAACCGCGCGCGTTTAATCGCAGTGCGTGCTAAGCCTTAGAAAGTTTTTTTTTTTTTCAATATATTTCCAAAAAAGCGGCGCGAGCGGCAAAGATACGAGGTGGCAAAGTTAAAATCGAAATGTATAAAATTGCCCATTTTTGAAACTCCCGGAAAACTTTTCAGGTGCTGAAACTACCAAATGACTGGACTAGTATAGGTATAGGTATACTGCAATATAATAAAAAAAGTTTCCACTAGAGGCGTTGCTAGGAAACCAAAGACCCTGGTGCAAAAAAACTGGGGCACTCACTGAACTGCCTCCTTAGCCAAGTTCACAATCTACCACCGTTAACGCATAGAAAACTAAGATACGATATCGTTGTATCACGTGATCAGTCAGGTGTAATCCTCTAATTAAAAGTCTAATTTTGCGTGACTACGTGACATAAAAATTGCATTCCATAGTTTTCTATGCTAAAACGTTCGTATTAGATTGTGAACGTGGCTAAGGAGGCAGTTCAGTTAGGACCTCAGTTTTTGCATCCTCTGCCCTGAGAGAAAATTAGACGCTTGTTCGGTAAAGTTCGCGACCGAAAAGTTCCCCACCGAAGATTGGTCAACAGTATCTCTGCTACCGGTGTTCGGTCGGGCACCATATTCGGTCAGTATACTTTCCCTTAGTTTGCACATCATTAAGTAAGGGGTAGGTCACTGTGCCTGCTGGTCACTGATATTGTGTCGCCAACATACCTTTCGGCCAACGAAGGGCGACCGAAACCTCTTCGGTGTGATTGATTTCTCTCCATGTGGTGCAAACAAATCTTGTGTCTTTGGCCGTTCGTTTGATGAAATCGAAATAAAAAATTCGCAAAAATAATTTGATTGGTATATATAAGCAATTACATAGAACAATTTCTAATTATGTTGTGTTTTCTTTTGCTGATTGTATATTAGTGTGTACGTTATATAATAGGCACATTGATTCTTCACAATAATAGTTTGACGTCAAACATACGGCAACAAGCAAGTCATGAAAGATGGAAGGCGGAAGCCAATCAAAAATCTTGACAGTCATTTATTCGTATTTCGTTTGATTGGTCGGTAATTAAGACCCCAGATAGGCAACAATTTATTTACCACTAGCCGTTCGCAACGGTTTCACTTCGGTCCCGCAGGAATTTATTTATTTATTAATTCAGGCATAAAACAAGTTACAGTCAATATTTGGTACTTAGTTATACAGTCGGTTTTTAAAGCTCTAGGCTGCAACTCAAGACTCGTGTCCACAGCGATTTTGATGTGTACAAATGAGATACTAAACTAAAATTAGGAATTATAGCAACTGTAGTTATTATAGAGCATAATATATTATTTTAGAGCAGGAAGGGGACCGGAGAGTGTACCAGAGGTTGTGCTGGGGGGCTCGGTGGTCAGGGTTGTGCAGCGCTTTAAGTACCTGGGGCATATTGTTTCAGATGATCGCAGGGATGATACTGATATTGAGAGAGAAAGAAGGGCCCTATCGATTAGGTGTAACATGCTCGCGCGTAAATTTGGCAAGTGTGACGGCCCAGTTAAGGTGACTTTGTTTCAAGCGTACTGTCAGTGTCTGTATACCTGTCAACTGTGGACTAATTTTCGGAGGCGTTCTATGAGCACCATGAGGGTGCAGTACAATGATGCTTTTCGCATCCTCATGGCATCCCGATGGTGCAGCGCGTCGGGTATGTTCGCTTACGCTAGAGTGCCTGATTTCTTCGCTCTTATAAGAGCGCGTGTAGCATCATTCTGGCGGCGTCTACGTGCCTCAAAAAATACTATCCTTAGGGCTGTGTGTGAGGGGGTCTCCAGTCCTATTTTCAGGTTCTGGCGTTCAATCCACCGCGACTCGAATCGGAAGTAGCTTCCGGTTTATGTTTTATTCGAATTGTGTCTATTGTTATATTATATTGTATTAATGCTTTATTTTTGTATATTGGGTTTTTTATGCCTTTGAATAAATGATTATTATTATTATTATTATTATTATTCCCAATTTCAGCTCTTTAGCCACCAATTAAAACTAGATTAAAATGTGAAGTTAAGACAATATAAAAAAAACGGAAGTACTTAAAACATTAATAAGAAAAGAAACTAAGTTTATAAATTTATAATTCTGGGACAAAATGTACCCTATTATCTCTGTATCCCTGTCAACGTGTATGCAAAATTTCTTGATGATCGGTTTGAGCCGTTATGGCGTGAAAGCATAATTTTTATCCCGGAATTCCCGCGGTAACTCCGAAGATACCGCAAGTAAAACCACGGGGAACAGCTAGTACTATAAATATTTGAAGAGTTCCCTTGGTTTCGCCAAGATCCCATCATCAGATCCTGACTTCATGACAATGGAAGCACCTAGGGAGTATACCGTTTCAAACAAAAACAACATACAGTCGCACTGAGAACCTCCTCCTTTTTTGGAAGTCGGTTAAAAAGGAGTTTCAGTCACTCACCTCACGGTCTGTACCAGCTCGGAACAGGTAGCAGTTCAGAAGCCCCTCCTTCTCATTGAGGAGTATGTAGAACAGCTCTTCAGGTCTGCCTGGCACTTGGCTCGCCCTACAACAGGTGAATATGTAACAGTATTCATTATCCCTAATATTATAAATGTGAATGCGAGTTTGTGTGTTTGTTAGTTTGTCAGGGATACAGAAAAGGACATAAAATATATTTATCCCGGAATTCCCGCAGGAATTCCGAAATTAACGCGGGTGCCACCGCCGGGAACAGCTATATAGCATAGTTTACTATTATTATTATTATTGTCCTTTTCTGTACCCCTTGACAACGTGCTTAATGATCAGTTGAGTAGATAATAGGTCTTCCATTAATTAGGTACGTGAGGCAATTTTGGCGTTCGACTCCCTCTTCTCCCCCTGGTGAGATGTCACAAGATTTCGCTTGACCCCCCACCCCCCTAATCTCACGTGAGATTTTTAAATGCATAAGTTAGTATGTATGTGCTTGATAGCGTTGGATTAAAAAACAAAAACAGTTCGCAATTTTACACCGTTTCTTGCGACAAAAATATTACCTCCTTAATTTACCTCCCCCACGTGAGGTTGGGTGAGGTTGGCCTCGACCCCCCCCCCCCCCCACGCCTCACGTAATTAATTACGTGAGGCGTGGGGGGGGGGGGGGGTACCCTCACGTGGACGCTGCCTGAGGTGTGAAAGCGTAACAAACATATTATATGTATTCGCCAAAGACATTAAAAGAGAATAAGCGAACAATACAAACTTTTACTATGCAAATATATAAATAAATAAATAAAATAAATAACGTCAACCAATTTTTGCGGAGGAATGATCAAGATAAAGACAAAAATTGGTTGATTTTTGCGGAGGAATGATCCAACCAATCACATCGTTGCGACGCAATCACACCCCAATCACCACAAAGTACATTATTTTCAAAATAGCCAATCACATCGCTTTCCGTCAAGTGGTATCTAAAGTGATATAAAAAAACAGTTGTGTAAATTGAGCCAATAAAGTTATTCTATTCTATCTATAGACAATAGTCTCTGCTAGCCAACGGCATTTTGTTAGCATGAGATCATTTGACTGCTGCGTGGTTCAAGGGGAAAGCTTAGCGGCCGAGCGTATTGTCAATCTATTCTCTTTCAACATCTTTGATATTCGCATTCATAATACCTATTGGTTATGATTTTTTTGTTTTGTTGGCGAACAGGTTTTCGCAACTCGACATCTGAGCGTCTATTTTGCGTGTGTAAGGATATTGTGTAATATTATTATTCCTACTGTTTGCAATGTAAGTACATACATACATAAATATAAATAAATAAATAAACATATTAACGTGATTGTTTACCTTATAATATCCACCAATCGGTGTACGAAGACCGGCTCGAAGTTTCCGTTGTAAGCTTTCAAGCATCCGTCTTCTATTGTTATACTTATCTGGAGGATAAAATGTATTTATTTCATGATGAACACTTTAAATGGGAACGCGTGCTGGAACACATTCGAAGGATAGATTTACAGCATGTCTATTGCCGTTTTCCTCCGTCTAAACTCCTCGAATAGAGTACGAAAGAGACAATAGAGAATTTTAGTGTTTATTTTTTACTAGCTGTGCCCCGCGGTTTCACCCACGGTAATTTTGGAGTTCAAGTATTCAAGTATTTATTGCTCACTAAGTGTACAAAGTAATAGCGGGATAAAAAACACCCTATGTCCTTCTCTGTACCCCTGACAACGTGCATGCCAAATTTCATCCAAATCCGTTCAGCCGTTTTTGCGTGATTGAGTAACACACACCCAAACATCCACACTTTTACATTTATAATATTAGTAGGATTATTATTTTATAGAACTTTATTTGTATTAGTAGTATAATAGCATTATTCTTTTACAAATATCTTTTGTACTTTCAGAGATATGACTCAAAAGTTCAAGTTAGACAAGGAAAGCGCTAGTCCTACAAAATTCCGTTTTAGAAAGAGACAGACATAGTCAAAATTAAACATTTTATAACTATTTTATTTTTTAATCAAATCTATTGATTTTGTCGCTTATGTTATGCTTATTCATGATATTTTCGAGTGTAATTATTGGATATCAACATTCCAACAACAGTGAAATAGCCTATTATTATTGCTACTTGTGAGTAGGTACTAATTACTATGTAAAAATGGTAAAATAGACGAAACCATGATCTTGTATTTCACTGATTTGCCTTCCAAAACTGGACCGATATTAAAAAAAAAATGTCATAGAATTAATAGACAATAGAACCGGAACAGCGCACGCAATGGAATCTCATGGGAGGTGGTTCCACCTCCCATGAGACATTACCTAACCTTACTACATTTTTCCGTGTATCTACCTACTACATTGATCAATAACCTACTACCTACATATCGATGGTTTTTGCGATTCAAATTCGATTCTCTTTTTGTAAATAAAATAAGGACTTTTGATAATGTCTCTATTTTTTTCCCATATAAGTAAAGTAATAGAGTATAGACATAATGTAATATGTTTTTTTCTTTGTTTTATAAGTTCGTCTAATTCATTCATATAGCTACTTGCTAGTAAGGTTTAAAAAAACTAACGAATAGGGAAAAACTATTACAAAACTTAAAAATTGACGATCAATTTTTAATTCTATGTTACCACCTAATTAATCGTGCTGAAACTCGAAATCAATTTGTTTCTTTCTTTTTTTTAAGTAACACCATTTTCAATTGAAGGCAACGGTTTACTAAGCAAATAATCACTACGTTTTAAGAGTCGGCACTTTCATACTAATCGTTGAAATCTATGAAAGCATTAATTTGTGCCAACCTTACCAATGTAAGACGCGGTCAAGAGGATTTGGTTAGGTATTCCAAAGTTGGTAAGGAAGTTATTGCATAGATCCATACAAATTTTTGCTTCAAGGCAGTGTCGATGGGCTGCAACGGTCGTCACAAGTTTCTTATCGACAACAGCCGATGACGCAACGCTTAGGCACTTAGGTACCCAATTTAAAATGCGAATCCATAAACACGATCCTGAATTCAAAAATGGAACAAACGTGATAAGAGCTGTAAACGTGCGTTGCAGTTAATAACGTACCTTATCTCTGAGGCCCGTAGATCGGATTTCCTTCAACAGCCACGGCAGCATTGCATTGGAGAATCTCCTATCCATGGCCGTATAGCCGAGATATGTCACCGAAATCAGTTTGGTTTTCATCGTGAGAGGGTTCCTTGTTTCTGGCCTGGAATAAAAATTACACACACGGTCGTGATTCTGTGGGTACGGATTACAAATCTGTGGTAGGTATATTATATCGGTATATGCGAGGTTGGTAAAACATAACATGGTCGTAAAATACATTGTGGCATGGAAATACCTAATGCCGGTAATACTTAGAGGTCGTCCATAAAGTACGTCACAATAATTTCGTGATTTTTGACCCCTCCTCCGTCCTTGTCACAGTTGGTCAAATTTGTAAGACCCCCCTCCCCTCCCTAGTGTGACGACTGACGTCACATATTGTGCAATTTTACATTTAGAAATAGTTAATTAAATTAAAACAGCAGTTCCGGCAAAACAATTTGTTGGAAAAATTGTAGTTTTTCGATGTTTTTTTTTTGCATTTTAAGACCTATAAGATTTCACGAGACTTAGGACCCGTTCCATACCTTGTCACACAATGTCACACTTTGTCAAACCCCCCTCACCTCCCCCTCCCTTAATGTGTGACGTACTATTGATAGTGCCTTAGCAACATACGTTAAATTTAGTAACTAGCGGCGTAGGATGTTTTTGCCATGCTCAAGGCCAGTGTGTTGAACGAACTGAAATCTATTGTTTTCATAATATAATATCACAGTTTATACAGGTTGTTTGTGATTGGATCGCTGATGATTTGTTGACGTTTCACCCACAGAACAGAAAATAACAGATAGAAGGGACATCAACTTAGTTTAGTATGAAAACAGATGTAAACCAGAGTCGCCGGGTGATTTTCGCACACAAAACTATTCATCACGCAGTAAAATATTCATTAACGTAAAGTTATGTATTAAATGCTTTATGGTTATATTTTTAATCAGTCACTGTTTTCAAAATTCATCGATATTGGCAATATTGTGGTAAATATACTTGGGATGGCAGCAAAAGAAGTTTTGGGCAAGTTAGAGCATTTGCTCTAACTTCCTTTGCAACGGTGGCGCGCCTGCCCCATCTAAATGTCCTCTCTAGTTTATTTATTTGCTCTGTGGTTTTACCCAGCAGACCCACAGATCCGCACGATGTCATTTTAAAAAGTGGCCTCAAATTCCGAAACCAAATGTCACAAATATTTATTGAACATAAATTGTAACATAGGCCTGCAACTTGAAGCTATTTTTAGGGTTCTGTACGCAAAGGGTCCAAACGGAGCCCTATTGCTGTCACTCGCGGGTCCGTCTCTCCGGCGTCTGTCGCACGGGTTTTACAGCCAAACCGTAGAGGCTTCAAATTTGTACAGTATACGTATATTGATGACCCAAAGCTGTATACAAAAAATGTTTTTCAGGATTTTAAGGGGGCTCCCAAACAGCTAAAGAGGGGCGCAACATTTTTTTTACCATTTTTTACCATACCTAGCTCATTGAGTAGATAAAACATATATTTTTTGTTTTTAAAAATATCGAAAAACAAAGGCATATGGCAGGTTATTTAAAAAAATGTTAAGTAAATAACTATAGGACTTGAAAATTGTCATCAGTGAAGTGATTAATTTTAGTGTATAATATAATATGGTACTTAATTTAGTAATCGATACTTCATTTAGTAATTTATAAGTAAATCAAGCTTATCAAGCGTGCCTAATATGTACATTAAAAAATAAAATTACAAAATACTTGCCCAATGTATCGAAGAATTTTTATTTTTAAATCACAAAGCTGACGCGCGAAAAATCAATAATTTGCACAAAAATTACATCCAGTTAAAACTACATAAACGGTCATAATATTGGCATTTTTAAAAATTTATCCTCTGAAATTATTGGTGAAATTATACTTATATTTACAGTAAATGGATAAGTTGAGTTAACATTAGCATCACGGTTCCTTACAATTCACAACCAAACACGAAACCACAAACTACTTAGAGATACTACCGTACGAAACTAACACAAAAGCAGGGTTCAATATAGTAACGTATATGTTATGGATGGTAGTATAGTATAGCTATATTTTAGAAGGTTATTCATGTTTTCTTCTATCTATGCTCTTTGCTTTTTGCAAGGCTTCAATGTAAAATAAAAGCAGTAACGCCATCTACATTTATTTTTCATAACCGTTGGATAAGCTGGTTTGAATAAACTATTAACAGCTAGTGACATAGGTACTAGATGTGACTGTAATAAATACTACTACTGCCATCTATTGAGAAGTATTACAAACAACAATTCGTTTCAAAATTATTTTAAAGATGTCATTTTCATGAAATGTTGCAATATTTACTATTTTCATAATTTATCCTATTTGTCCAGAAGTGTAGCAAGCTGAAGTGGCAGTGGGCTGGTCACATCTGTCGCAGAACCGATGAGCGTTGGAGTAGACGGGTTCTGGAATGGAGACCACGTCTCGGTAAGCGTAGTGTTGGACGCCCCCCTGCCAGATGGACCGATGACCTGAGGAAGGTCGCTGGTAGTGGCTGGATGAGGAAAGCGGGAGATCGTGTACTGTGGCGTGCCCTTGGGGAGGCCTACGTCCAGCAGTGGACTGCAATAGGCTGATTGATTGATTGATTGATTGATCCTATTTGATAGCATGTATCATTCACAGAACAAAAAAACCTATCTCACCAAAAACATTTCATGTAAAACTGGTGGCCAAGATTATGATAATGATTTCACTGTTATAAATTTAATAGATCTCTTGTAGAGCCAAGCTCCTAGCTGAACTCCGATGTGTGCATCGCATCATAGCCCACGCCACGGGGTCTATCCCGAGTCCAAGTGCTCATACCATAAAACATTTATAACAATAGATATACAACGCGTTAATAAATTAACTGAAAACTAGAAAGTAGTTTGCTCACAATCAACTAGCGAATCGATCGCACCATGTTTTAATATAAGTAGGTTATATTTTTTCATTTTTACTAGCCCATGTCTAAATTATTTATAATACAAGATTTGGCGCGTACGCCGCCCGCAGCAAAAAAAATCGAACTGGTAGGCGCGGGCGTAGCGCTTGGAATTTCGTAGATAGATCACCTCCAAACTAATCTTGAATAACTTTTGAAGTAAACATTTTTTTGACATAAAATATATTTTAACCATATTATTGTTTATTTTTTAAATGGGGTGTATCAGGTTTTCAGTTAATTCATTAACACGTTGTATAACAAATAACTCGATCTGGAAGCCCTAACTGTACAAACTCTACATTTTGGTAAAAAAACAATGTGGCTTTGCCGTTTGTGCGACAAACAAGTTCTTATTGAAATAAAAACTTAAATGTTACATCTCTTAAAAGTTCCAGTGAAACTGTTCCACTAACATTAGACGGCCATGTCATGCCTTTTTACTAAGATGTAGGAGTTTGTAGAGTCAGTGCTTATAGGTTGTTATTTATTGTTATGAATGTGCTACAGTCAGTTTAACTTTCTAGCAACATTCGTAATGTCTTAGCTTGGTCACTACCGTGCCCCCAGAGGCCCAGATACTATTATAATTTTGTTAAGAAAGGATTTTTGAAAATTCTACCCCTAAGGGGGTGAAAAGAGGGGACAAAGTTTATATGGACATAGATAAGCAATAGTGTGTTAACCCACACTGGAGAAATTTTGAGTAAATCGCGTTTTCAAATTATAGCGCCGTTTTCTGTCAACATTTTTTATTTTCAATATTTAGTTACATACTTAAACAATGTAATAAGGTAAACACATAATTAAAAAACGTTCCCTAACTCTCGATAAATCGTTCTGAATAGGTAACTTTATTTTGTGGGTTAACATGTTATTGCTTATCTGCGTCCATATACAACAATTCCGCGGGAACTCCGCAATTATCGCGGGTAAAAGCGCGAGACAGCTAGTAATGAAATAATATTACCTATTTATTATCATGACAAAAGTGATATTATGATAAGTGATGTTACGGAGGTAATTTATCGGAGTCGGAGTCGGAGTTTCAAAATTTGGTATGTCGGAGTTGGAACCAGAATTGGAGTCGGAGGTGTTGGAAGAAGATCATAATCATAATAACATATTATATTGCTCGTCAATAACTGCATTAAAATAATATTTGATTGTAGGGGTTTTTAGGTATCGAAATGTGGTAGTTGCGAGGGAAAAATTATGCTAGAACGGAACTCTTATTGCATGAGCTTGGCTCGCTCTTCACCGTTTTTTTTTATTTAGGTTGAGTAAGTAAGGTACCTAATTAGCGGAACGTGAAAATGTACAGTCATAAGCCTTCTGTTAGCCTTAAAATATCATAATTAAGCTATATTTTTCGCGATCTTAGGTTAAGGAAACATGTTCAAAAAACCTAGATTTCGATTACTGGAACAAAACCGTTAAAACGTCTATATATTTCATAGCTGAAGAGTTGGTTTGTTATTTTGGTTGAACGCACTAATCTCAGGAACTACTGGTGTCTGGTTCACATTGAAAATATTTCTGTTCACTTTTCTGTTAGATAGTCCATTTGTCGAGGGAAGCTATAGGCTATATGTCATCACATTACGACCAATAGAAGCAAAGCAGCAATGAAAAATGTTGCAAAACAGGCACAAATATTCCTTTTATGTGAATAAGTACGTTACGTATAAGCTGCGTAAAAGGTTAGCTGTGGAATATATACAGATTTTTTCCAGCTATATTATAAAATATGAATTTTCGTATCGCGCTAATTATTTTAAGGATGACGATTTAATTCTTACTCAAAAGATGATGCTGGTTGAACTCTGAAACTATGTTGAAATCTCAGAACAATAACTGTTATTGTTCTGTGGTTGAACTAAAAGAAATAATATTTGACACTTGATGGTTTTTTAATTTTTTTTTAACAAAACCACCGTTAAACCACGTTCGGCTCCTGCCCAAAAATAACCCAGAAGCGAATGTGTGATACTCCATACAAGCGGTCGTGAGAGTCAGGTAACTTCTTCGGAGCAGAGTCCCATACAGTGGGAAATCCTGTGCTGTCCAATACAGACTTCAGGAGGTGGTCTGTGGACCAAGTGGATCTTCGAGACAGAGCCAACATCTCCCGTTGGAGCGGCTTCCAGGCTCTATCAGCTAAGCTAGATATGTAGATTTTTCCCCTCGGGTGAACGGACCTAATGGAGAACCGTTAGGATACGAATGAGTTTGTGGTCTGATGCACAGAACAGAAAATAACTGATAGAAGCGACATCAGCTTAGATTAGTATGAAAATTGAAAACAGTGTCAAACCAGTATCACCGGGTGATTTTCGCACACTCATCACGCACTAAAACATTCACTAACTTAAAGAAATGTATTAAAAACGTTATAAATGGTTACGTTTTTACTTAGTCACTGTTTTCAAAATTCACAGTTTTGGTAACATTGTGGAAAATATATCAGGGGATACTAGCAAAAGAAATTCTGGGCAAGTTGGGGCATTTGCTCTAACTTCCTTTGCAACCGTGGTGCGCCTGCCCCGCCTGCATGTCATCTCTAGATAATTTATTTTCCCTGTGGTCTGACGCATCAGCCCGCTTGAGTATCCGAGAGGATAGACATTGGACTCTCAGCTCCCTCTAGATCAGTGGTTCTTAACAGGTGGGCCGCGGACCACTAGTGGTCCTTGGAATCATCGCGGGTACAGGCAGTTTCTTATATTTTTGCATCTGGAGCGTTTGGGATTGTGTTTTTGGGACGCGTGTTATGGGCAAGGAATGTTATTGGTCATACTGAATAACCGCCCAGCAGATCTGGCGAGGGGCGAAGGTGTAAGCTTCACAACGTATACCTACTTAATAGCTTCTATTCTTTGTCGAAAGTGTGCATCCTGTTCGCTTGCACCAATGAATCTATCCATCAAACACGTCAATTACAATCGCATCATAATTAAAATTTCTCGTATCTTGATCACCGACAGATAGCGCGGGCCGATGTTATCAATACGTTAGTAAACACGGGACGGGTTTTTAATAAACTCCGACCGTGGAAGTTGGTATCGTGTAGGTTTGTTTGTGAACTTTGTTAGTACGGGACGCGATCGCACCACGCGCAGACGCCGCTCCGAGCGCCACGTTCCACTGCCGATGGCATCGGTTTGAAAAAAAAAAACAAGTCGTTATAAATTCAAATAATTTCGATTGTTTTCGTTTAAAGTGAAAACACGCGCTGGAAGTACAATTACCTAAATCGAGTGAACCTAAAACCAAGTGAACGTTTTGTAAGGAGAAAGTTTATAATATTATATGGTTTTTGCTATACAAGTAAATAAATAAATAACTGAGTAAGTTCAATGAAGTGGTGAAGTACCTACTTATTTATGCATAACAAGTTCGAGTCCTTGAGACTCAAATCGATTTAGGGATTGCATTATATCCAGAGGGATATTATCTACAAGTTTCGAACTATAGCCGCACCAAATCTCACCAAAATTTGTTCGTCCGATCAGCTGTAAAAACATTACAGACAGAGTAAGAAAAATATAAAATACATTCATCAGACATAGTTTAGCACGTTCTTTTAGATAGAATAATAAGTACCTACTTAAATATGTAAAATAAGCAAAATTTTAACAAGAAAAATTAAACCGGAATTAAATGAAATTTAAATGGGACCATTTCGCAATAAACCCCTTCCGAACAAAAAAAGAATTTTTGAAAATCCATCTATATAATATGACGGAGCCTGAACATACATAAAAAAAAATACAAACATCCGAATTGATAAAATTATGACTAAAGAGTTATATTACCTATATGAAAAAAAATATCCTAAATAAAAAATAGCATTGTGAGTTCGTAACTCTAATGGTCAAAAACAAATATGAAATATACGTCGGAGCAAATATCCTGTTTACACCATAGATTCTATAACATGTTATTTTATATATATTTAGGTACTACCTACGTTAGAGGTAGATACTTAATATTAATTAGGTACTAGCTGTCCCGCGCGGTTCCACCCGCGATAATTCCGGAATACAATATAGCCTATGTTCCTCAAGGATAATGTAGCTTTCTAATGGTGAAAGAATTTTTGAAATTGGTCCACTAGTTTTTGAGTTAAATCGTAACAAACAAACAAAAAATAAAATCTTCCCTCTTTATAATATTATGTATAGACAAAAAGCGGCCCTAAGACATAAGGCGTGCGTAAATAAGGCCTCCGTGACTCTACATTATTTTTGTAGTACATAAATGTACTTTTAGGTAAGCTTTCTTCAATTTCTAAATAAATTATAAGAACAAACAAAAATGATAAACTCTCAATATAACGACACTTCTCGACGAACGACGATGCGACGGAATGACTTGCACACAGCGACTACTTCTGTAGTTCCGTCTCACGCGCCGACCGCTGTCATGGCGCTGCCCGTAGTGTTGCCGCTCTCCAAGCCGAGTCTCCCAACACGGCCTCTCCTGACACCCTGACGTCCTCGTCAGGATCAATCTGATAAGGTCTTATCAGACTCGTCTCGCACATCCAGTACATGTAACAGATCGGTTAACAAGGGTCTCCAGACTGCATCCAATTTCGTCATAGAGATGCAACAAAATTTAAACAACATTCGCAGATACAACAAAAGTGACAAGGTATTAGGTACACAGTTAGGTTAGTTTCAGTTATATTCATCCAAATTAATATTCGTCACACGAATTACCAACACCAAAATAAACCCAAGATCTACGTCTACATCCACAACCACATGCAAAATAATCAACACTGAGCCGCACTGTGAGAGTCTCTTCGTCGCACGGTCGCACACTCTCACAGTCGCACTCAGCGACTCTTCGGCCTAGGCCATTACCGAAAAGCTTTCACACGCTGGGTAGTGATCAGGTACCACAGCGACTCTTCGCATAACGAAAAGGTTTCAACCCTGGGCAGAGATCCGGTGCCCAGTAACACTTCGCTCAACGAAGAATTCCGCAACCATCATCATCATCTTCATCCTCATCATCATCTCCATCTTCATCGTCATCACCGTCGAACGTAGCAACCCACTCGTAGGTCGGCTTCAAGATGACCTCGATGCTATACAGTCGAGATGCAAAACAGTGCGGTGACGGTGACGCTTCGCCGACACAGACGCAACGGCGTGCTGTGACGCGATCTGTACAGCAACGATGAACGGTGGCACGGTAATATCGCCCACAAGACACAACGCACAGCCTCAACTTGTACCAACTTGTGCAGCAGCACGTCCGTGGCAGTACGGGCGTGTGCATACTGGAGTTCCACGTCGAACTCCTTTCAGACACTAATTGTTTCCAGCATTCGGTTCAGATATCCATCCTAAGAGTAAACTGCAAGTCGTAGAACTGACAATTGCATAACTTTAGTAAGCTAAAGTTATTTCACAAGTTCTTTCTTTCAGTTCAACTACAACATTACATTACTCAGATTAATGTTTTTAAATACATCAGATGAACATTAAGCTTAACACTCAGAAGAATAGAGGCTTAACATTAGATTTACATCTAGATATCGGATTCACGTTTCAGGTTACATAAAATTAACATTAAATTCACATCTAGATATCAGATTCACATTTCGGATTACATAAACTTAACATTAAATTCACATCTAGATATCAGATTCACATTTCTGATTACATAAACTTAACATGTAATTCATCACAAATTATTTCATCACAAGATTCAAGCTCAGTCAAAATATCAGTATCAGTCATCAAAATATTCCTTCAATGAATAAAAACATAAGTTGCTAATTATTATTAGAATGAGCTTAATTAGCTCATATCTGCTCCTTTTTTCAATAAAATGCTTAGGTACAAGAAGTATAGGAGACACAAACTTGATAATTTCCATGCTACCTACATATATTTAACATGGATGTTCCCATACCATTAAAAGCAACACTTGTGTGTACACAGCTTTATAAATCTGTGATGAATTTTAATCAAAAGAAAATATCACACAACATTCAAGACAACAATATACAGGTAGGTACATACAGATAGACAATATGTCTACTATGGGCACAAATATTCATTTCATGTTTATTACACATACAATTAAGATGTAATTTATCCATTCAATATTTTCTTCTCATTAATTTTGAGACTTTGGTAGCTTACTCTTTGAGTTACATAAGTGATACTCTTCCTTCGGGTAACTTACAATGCAACATAAGTATTTAGTCACCTTAATCAATTCATTCAAAGTGTAATGTGAAATCAATGGAATTTTACATCGGCAGTCAATACCGATTGACCGATGTGACTGTAGGTATCTAGTAAGTAATGGATACGTCTTACTCAATATTCGGCGATCATTAGCTCTTAAGAGCACATCCAGCACCTCAAACGCAGTATTGTCACCGTGGGATATGGTGATATGCTCTGAGTCAGCTCCCAGGCAACTCCATCGCAGTAGCGCCAGGCTGTCGCGGGCCAAGCAACGCGCCGTGAGGCGCTCCGCTAGCCCCGGCACGAAGCAACGGCAACGCCGCGCTGTCGCGATTCAGTGACGCGGCGGCGCCTGCACTCGTGGCGCACGCACTCAAACGTTTGAATCAGGGTTTAAACTCCTGGACAAACACATTTAACCGGCAGAAAGGGATCGAGAAAGTAGCTTAGTACCTACTTATTTACACAGATACAGAAAACGAATGACAACAATAGGTATTGCTGCGATTACATCGTAGGTACCTACAAGACTTAAAAGACGTTCGATCGCGCGAACTTCGTTGACATTGTCGCAATCTTTTGACTCGACAAAGGTACTTCAAAACGTAATAATAATCACACAATCACATAGAAAATAGACACACGAAGAACTATTATTTAATAATTTTAATCACACTTGAAACTTACCAATAAAAATGACAAACCATAAGTAACGGGTAGTTACACAAATATTAAATTGTCATGTCAGAATGCCAATACTTGTGGTCCGTGAGACAATCCCAATTCTGATTTTAGGTAAGCTTTCTTCAATTTCTAAATAAATTATAAGAACAAACAAAAATGATAAACTCTCAATATAACGACACTTCTCGACGAACGACGATGCGACGGAATGACTTGCACACAGCGACTACTTCTGTAGTTCCGTCTCACGCGCCGACCGCTGTCATGGCGCTGCCCGTAGTGTTGCCGCTCTCCAAGCCGAGTCTCCCAACAGTACAATAATAGTTAGATCCGAGGTTTATTTTTACATTTTAATTTATTAGACATTTAAATAATTAAATGTGTAATTAGAAGAAATATATTCTTTATTATTCAGCCGATTATATAGGTAACATTATCTCCAACAGTATTTGGCTTTAATGAACATGTAGGTAGGTACTTACCTACTTTATAGTTAGCAGGAAAAAGTTTCAGAAACTACCTAGGCACTCTAGTTTCTAAAAATTTTTCCTGATAACTGTAGGTACTTGTTCATTGTTCAGTGGAAATAAAAATAACTAGCTGTTCCCCGCGGTTTCACCCGTGTTAGGATAACGAGGAAATACTCGTATTTCCTTTTATGTGCCCCTGACAACGTGTAATAAACAAAATTTCGTGATTATCGGTTTCGATAAGAAATTAAGGCGTGAGAGCGTAACAGACAGACAGACAGAGTTACTATCGCATTTTTAGTATTAGTAGGGATCATTATAGTTGTAAGGGGATACAGACGTAGCATGCGAGCGAATATTGCGTACCATGCATCGATCTCATATAAAAAGTAGATACACAATCAGCGTCAAAAAATGTCCGCATGAAATGAGCGCCCACTTGATTATTTGGATGCGCTTTTAAATCAGTCGCATTCGTGCTTGTTTAAAATTTGTAAAAATCATACATCTAGGACCCTAAAAAAGGACGGAATTTCATATTTTCGGTATTGTACTATTGTAATACCAACCAACTACAATAATCACAGCTATAACTACGTAAACACGACTGTGGACAGTTTTTAAGTGAACTTTTGTATGGGACTGTGCATCTACTTTTATATGAGATCGATGGTGCCATGACAACACCACGTCGGAGCGTTATTTTTCCAAAATTCGCAGCTTCACTTTTTTTTTCGGATAAAGGCATGTCTATACCAACTTACCTACTATGATATTATCATACACACAAACATCACTATCATGTAAAATCACTCTACCTACTCCGAACACTTATAACACAACTGGCTATTGCCCGTAGTTTCACCCACAGTGATTTCGAAGTTCCCGCGGGAATTCCGGAATAAAAAGTAGCCCATGTCCTTTTCTTTACCCCTGACAACGTGCACGCAAAATTTCGTGATGATCGGTTGAGCCGTTTAGGTGTGAAAGCGTAACAAACAAACAAACAAACTCACTTTCGTATTTATAGATAAGGATTTAATATAATCTAACTACAAGGTAAACGGATCGATGTGATGTCCTATCGCCATATCGAGATTATCGTAAAATACAAGTCTCTATCTACTGTGAATGTTATCAACAGTTTTTCTGCGTAATCACTTATCAATAGAAATCTTTAATTTGACATTTGTGTTCGATACTATAGCGAAAAAAATCGATATTTAAAATGTAGAGACTGCGAAAAATCGATATAATATTTTGTCGTTAAGTACGTTATACTCGTATGTCGAGACTGCAGGCTGTAACAGTTATAAAATGAGGTATAACTTATTTTATAATGCCTACATGACTGCAAAAAATGACGGACGTACTGACTGATGATATTTTTCGAGCAAACATAAAACTAGGTGACGTGACTTGGGTGATGATAAAATTAAAACGCAGGCTAATGGGGACCTTGCATGACTTTTTTCAGTCTATTATAAAGATATTGTCCTACATAAACAAAAAAAAATGCATAAATTGATTGAATAGAGCGTTTCAAATTTTCTACTTTTTTCAAAAAATCTTTATGGGCATGTCACTGTCATGATGACAAGGTCATTTGACACTGACAGATAAGTAACCTCAACACTCAAAGTGAAAATAGGTTCAACTCTGAAGAGTTGCTTCATACCTTAGCTGTGCCCAGCGGTTTCACACAGAAACGTTTTTATGTAACACCTTTTTTCCGATGTCCGATTTAAATGGAATAAAGTCTGTAGGTATATTGCTGCAGACTAAGCTTTATCTGTCTGTGAAAACCACATGACAATCCGTTCAGTAGGTTCGGAGATTATCGTGAAAAGATAGAAAAGAAATTTAATACTTTTTTGTGCTAGGTATGTTACTCTTCTTTTATCGCATTGTACACATTTACTTTTACTGTCACCCGCGGTTTCACCCGCGGTAACTTCGGAGCTCTCGCGGGGATTCCTGGATAAGAAGCACAAGCACCCCATGTCCGTCTCTGTACCCCAGAACGTGTAGGTAGGTATGCAAAATTTAATGGTGATCGGCCCAGCCGTTTACGCGTGATGCCGTGACCAAGGGAAATAGGGATTCATTTTTGACCCCCGACGCAATTCTCATGCTCTCCATCTCTCTCTAATCAGCACTGCGTGTAAATTTAGTAACGGAACACTCTGTATATGATTTAATGAGGTCTGTCCATCTTGCGGGTAATCGGCCGCGAGACCGTTGACCTTCCACCACTAATCGCTCCAAAGACCTTTCTTTATGGATTACTAGCTGTTCCCCGCGGTTTCCCTCGGAGTTCCCTCGGGATTTCCAGGTTACAGCCTATGATACTCAGGGATAATGTAGTAGGTATTCCAATGTTAAAACATTTTTTTCATTACTCATACTCGGAAAGTGGGTCTGAAGTTGCCTGAGAAGCGGGTTGAAAGTAACACTTTTCAGCCCTAGGGAGAATCGCTTTCAACTGACAGCTGGATACTGCAGAAACTCAAGTTTTTTTTTATGTCATAGGGGCATACTTACTGGCCAGTAGTACACCTAATGATTGATTTATATAAAATAAAATTCACTCATTTTTTTCTTTGGCTAATTCCTATTTTTATTTTGACTTTCCTTGCATTCGTAATGAAAAGCAGTGTTATCCTCGGGAGAAAGACTTATTTAGTCCCTCGATCTATTAGCGCCCTCGCTACGCTCGGGCGCCAAACCCCATCTCTGGACTAAATAAGTTACTTTCACCCCTAGGATAACAATGTACTATTAAATCGGTCCAGAAATTTTTGTGTTAAATCGTAACAAACAAACCAACAATCAGATCTTTCCTCTTTGATTAAAGATATAATAATTGTGACCAAGCATCTTAAGAATTCGCACTTGCCCAATCGATGATAGTTGTTGTTGTTTGTTTGATCCGAACCTCAAACTTTAGTGCAGTGAGCAGCCCATTTTATCCGCAGCAAGCGCCTTCAGCACCGCATCATTCTCAAGAGCGTCAATTTGTTTTAGCTTCATTCAGGAAAATAGGAAATAATAAGCATCTCATTAGACGAACTTAAATGTTTTTATTTATTTATTTAACAATTAATGCACACAAGGACAACATAAAAAAAGAAAGTATAAAGTATGTCAAATGTAAAGTATGTAAAGTGTAAGTCATGTTTATTCCATATTAAACTTATGCGGCGATTTTTTTCATATCTTCGAAGTTTGTAATAGATGGCGCCTCCTACATGTGGTTATATTTTAAAAGTTATAAATTTTTATTGCGAAAATAGTAGGTAGATAATTTTAAACTAGTTTTTTAAAGTTTCAAAATAGATTTTAATTTGCAGATGCATCTTTAATATGCGCTTATAAATTGCGCATTGAACGTTACAAGTAGGTAAAGCGGATAAGAGGTACCTAAAAACAAACATCCAATATTTGGTTTTGTTATCATTTCCCTTGCGTTGCGTAGGCAATAATCTCTGGGTAAATGACCAAATGCCAGCTATAAACCAAGGTATTCTGTAAGTGTGCACTCGCTTCACTTTATATTTCACATAGAATTTTACTTTTATATGAAAATGTGGGTTGATGTTACATTTAGACATAGACATAGACATAACTTTATTTGGCATCACAAAATTTCTTAAAAGTAATACATGCATCAAATTTAAAATGAATCGTATATAGTTTCCAAAATGGACACCATCTCAGCATATTTCAATAACTTGTAATTTTGCATTAAATAATATCCGTCTTAATGTTTAAGTTGGATCGTTATTCGTTCCGTAGGGCGGCTAGTTCTCATAAGAATTACAATATATTTTCTCAAACTATTATTTAAAAAAAAAACGTTTTATTTGAGATTTCCTCCATAATTAGGTTAGTAGTACCAAAATTCAACTTAAAATAGAAAAATAAAATTTGTAGGTATTTGTAGGTTGGTATAGGACAGACCTGTGACCACCACTGGGCCAGACTGCAGAAGAGAACTTAGTTACTTACAATAGGTATGGCTGCTTTTTTATTACTTATCATATTTTAATTGTAAAAATTGTTTCTCTACATATTAAAATATGTCTAAATCCTAGACAATTATCCAATAATATTTATCGAGGTTATGCGAAAAATAATGCAGCCAACTATATTTTTTTCAATTAATCCAAGTCAAGCACAGATTAACGAATTTACACAAAATACTCATTTCCATAAAAATCTCACGTGAGATCAGGGGGTCAAGTCAAATCTCACGAAATGTCACAAAAATCGAAAAAACGCCAAATTCGCCTCACGTATGATTAATGGAAATTAGAACTTAAAAACACAATTAAATTATAACTTTATTAAATGTAAAAGTTCACGTGAACCTCACGGCTTGGAATACACTCTTATCCGTTATCAACAATAATTATTACTATTACTCGCACAACATTATTGTTACCGCCTCGTACCACGATCTGTGTAGTCATTATTGTTGCAGTGGACGGAGCACAAAATAATTGGGTATTTTCCGGGGTATGAAAATCGAAATTCTAATTAGTCCGTCAGTTAGAAAATAAAAAAATAATAGACAAGTATTTTTTTGCTTTTTCAAATTAATGAAAATAAACGTGGGTCGTGACCTCACTAACCGCTAAAACCGCCATACAGACCATCCGAATAGTGACGTCACGCGAAATTTCAACTCAATGTATCACCGTTATTGATTTCGTAAAAAAAGAAAAAATATGTGTCCAATATTTATTATTAATCTACAAGACGGACTAAAAAAAAATAGTCAACATGCCCATTTGAACGAATGAAATGAAAAACACTTTATTGAACACCACAAACAGTACGATAATGCAATTTATGGTGCTATAGATTGCGTAATCTTTTTCGGAACTTTCGGTGGAACACCGGTGAAATGACAGCACCCTAAAATACAAAAAAGGAACACTTTGAAACAATTTTTTATGAACTCTAACATAAACGATGGAACCGCCATCTTTGATTTCACCAAAAAAACTTATAGATTAGTAGATTTATTATAATGTATGTATAGGTAATCTAAACGACACATTACTGCCTTGTTGCCATACAGGGTGTAAGTTTAAACGAAGCACATTCTTATAAAACTATACATAAAATACACAGGTAAATCACAGAGAAAACCTTATGAAAGAACTTGGATTTGTGCGGCTTAATGATATTATTTACATTTTACTTTAAGCAAGTAAATTTTTGTCGACGCGTCAGCGGCAATACAAAGGAAAGGGCTGTCTAATAACCCTTGAGCTAGTCTACGATGTTCGCGCTTAATTCTTTTTATTTTATTAATAATAATATTGTTGACTTTAAAAGAAAATACATAGTAACTAGCTGTCCCCCGCAGTTTACCCGCGGTAATTACGAAGTTCCCGTGTAAATTTCGAGATAAACAGTACCTAGGTACGTATAAACCTTCCTCTTAAATCACTCTATCTGTCGATCAAAACCTCATTAGAATCCGTTGCGTAGTTAAAAAGATCTAAGCGTACAGACTGCGGGAAGCGAGTTTGTTTTATACGATGTATATCATGTACCTAATTATTACAATTTCTACTCATTGATTTCGGATGTAGTAATTTATCATTATTACAATTTTTTGTGTACTATTTTAATGATGAACCTTTCAACCTGATAAAAGGGTTTAAACAAGCTCGATTGCTCATCTATAATGATGATACAAAAGCGCCTGTAAAGGATCTCTTTGCGGGCACATACGTCAAAAATTAATACCTAACATTTGTTTCACATATTTGAAATGAGGGTCGAATACTGAACGATTCCTTTTATACCTACATCCTTTGATCATACACCCTGTATAAACATTACGACACGTTGTAGATGGTGAATCCAAAGTGGCCCTTACACGTTGTCAAAGGTTACTATCATTATTGTTCTTGTTTCTTATCTATGAAGCTTTGTTGTCTGTCCGTAGGACTTCAAAGGAACTTTTTATTGCCTGTCTCGTACAAAACGAGGATTATCCATTAACACCTGATACACGTAAAGTGCACCTAATCGTACTAACCGCTAACGCGATTAGGTCCACACTGCGACACACCTAAGGCTCAAAGTAGACGGGACGACACTTGAGCGGTTTTTAACCGCTAATCTACTAGCTGTTTATGGTTCGAATAATTTAAGTACAGGCGACTTGGTAAAAAAATCACCAAGCGCGAAATCAATTTCAGTGTTTTTTTTTTAGTTTTAATTTACTTATCGATGAAATCACAGAGAATACACTATTAAATTATTTAATTAAATTATTATCAGTGGTTTCACCCACCATAATTTTGGAATTCTCTCGTGAATTCCGGAATAAGATAATGTGCATTTAAAATTACATGATGATCGGTTAGTGTAGTTAAAGCGTGAAAGCGAAACAAACAAACATTTGCATTGCAACTGTAAAAGTTGTTACACTTGTGTGTAATTATTGTTATTTATTAAAATACCAATTGATTTGTATTTGAATAGAAAATATGTCAAGTAATTTATTAGACCTATTTAAATTATTTGTTCCAATGTCTATTTGTTCAACGTCCACATTTTCTCATAAACCTACGTAATATTTAGAGAAATAATTGCTAGAAATTGAAACAATTTGATAGAGCGTTCGAAACGCAGCGTTTCGCACGCCTTTCATAAATACTCCCTAAAAATAAAACGTTTTATATGTTCCGGATATTAACAATGATGATAATTACTTTGTGTTACGGACACTCGGCTACAGTTATATATATACTAAAAACAATAACAAATGATTATATTCACAGTTTCACAAATTATAAGCCCAGTACCCACGTTGGTCTCTCAAAGTTGTAGATGTACGCTGAGACTGTCTATATAGATAGACGTCAACAAACACACTCATTTGCATCGCTCGCACGTCGCATCCTTACATATTACAGAACAAAGTCCCCCGCTGCGTCTGTCTGTCTGTCTGTTCGCGATAAACACAAAAACTTTTCATGCGGTTTGCATCAATAGAAAATTTCAACTCAATATATCGCCGTTATTTTTTGATTACGTAAAAAAAGAAAAAATACGTGTCCAATATTTTTTAATAATCTACAAGGCGGACTAAAAAATAAAAATTAGTCCACATGCCCATTGTACATAAATCAGAATGGATCGCCAAATGTGCTGCTAAGCGCATAACTTCCAAACGACTGCACCGAATTGGATAATTCTTTATTTTTTGTACTACTTACTGTTAGGACTAGGTTTTTGTAAAAGAAGTTTGGAGTTCCTATGGGAATTCCGAAACTCATGCGGGCGACACTCAGACAGTTTGATCAGACACATAGCTAGTATAATATTTTGATGTACCTATACCTACTCTTTTGAGTGCTACCCTTTAGATATAATATGGGTGCCTTATTAAAATTCGATATTTATGGATATCCGTCTCCTTTTAACTTTTTTTTCTCTTTTTCGACAAGACGTAAGCGGACTCACTGTAAGTAGGTATTAAGTAGCAAGAGCAGCCGTTTAGTAAACAAAGATGAAGACTTAGCACCCCCTTTCTGTCTTACTTTATAATGTAAATTGCAATTATTTTTCCAATGACACACGTGTAATCATATTATAATTGAAATGAGGATAAATAGTGTGTATTGTTGTGGTTACAAATAATACGTACCTATGTAGCTGCATATATTGTTACTGTTGTGAATTGTGACCAAGGTCGACAAATATCTTTGCTGCAAGTATTAATTAAAAAAATATATATATCAGAATGGAGGCTTGAAAAACCCCTCAAATCAACCAGTATTATTGAAAGGCAAATTCTGCAGAAATGGACGTCAATTTTGTTTATATAAATATTATGGATTGGTGCAAATTAGTCTGACGTTCTTATTGATGTTTAAAGAAGTTAGCTAGCAAAATAGTGATCCACTAGAGTTGAACAGTTATGTGGAAACGGTGAAATAAGATCAAATGCAGGCTGCACCGTTCACCAACCTCCCACAGAGCAGCCTATTAAGTACGGTTCAACTTGATGAGTTACATCCTAAAGTTCCGATTAAGAATTCCAACGCATCTCACCAATGCCACCATTATTCTATGTAGGTAAACTTAAAAAGTGACTAGGCTGTATAGAATTAGATCCTTTGCCTGTCCCGAAATGTGTATTTTACGAAAAAAAAAAATTCGACAAGGTCAAAAGATTCTCAAAAATTCTAAACATCATTGTTTTGCATTCTTTTTATTTTAACTTTCTTCACCCCCTGCATAATTTTGTGATCACTCGGGAACACCTAATGATAGCTATACGTTCAAATCGTTACATGTTTGTTGACAGACGCAAAAAACATTAAAATAAATATAGATTAGCAAATAGGGATGTTGACTACTATTGAAAATCAAAATTCTAATTAGTCCGTCAGTTAGAAAATAAAAAAAACAATAGACACGTATTTTTTGCTTTTTTAAATAATTTAAAATATACAGAGATAAAGCGCATTAAAGTTTAGGATGAGGAGGTCGTGACGTCACTAACCACAAAACGGCCATACAAACTGTCAGAATAGTGACGTCACGCGAAATTTCAACTCAATATATCGCCGTTATATTTTGATTACGTAAAAGAAGAAAAAATACGTGTCCAATATTTTTTAATAATCTACAAGACGGACTAAAAAATAAAAATTAGTCAACATGCCCATTATCTAGGTATCGTCACAAACTAACTTTAACAAAAAAAAACAAGCTTTATCAATCATTACAGTGGTACGATTGAGAACAAAACACACGAGCCCAAACACGGCCATGTTTGCAGTTTAGGTACATCAGGGAGTAATTGCAGTGGCAGTCTTCCGGCTCCATCTTCAGACCCACGTCATCATGTGTAATGGAAGTAATCATGGCAACATAACAAAGTAGCCCAAATTCGACTATCCTACCATTTGCTATCAAGGAGTTTCAGTCCGTAATATCCCGGATCTAGCATCAGATTAGCTGGATGGTACACTGTATTGTCAATGAACTGACATTAATATCTACTATTTTCCATCTCAAAATGGTTTGCAATTTTTTAAACGGACCTCTTAGATACGAAATTACAAAGCTTGAACAAATGATTTCATATTATTGGAGTTATCGAAGAAAGTTCTCGTTAGGTGCACACCACAGACGCCATTTCAAAATGGCGTCGCGCGTTGTTCCGTTAATACTGGATTGGACCGGTCCGCACCGGTAAGGTCAGTGACCTGTTGCAATCATAAGTACTTGCATGATTTTATTGCTCTTTCCACCTTTGCACAGTCATTTTAACTATAACTATACCTAGCTGTTCCTCTCGCGGTTTCACTTTTTTCATCTTGAGAGTGGAATTACCAGAATTCCTGAAATATGTGTCTTTTATTCTGAAATACAAGTTCCCTATGCCATATTCCAAGATCTAAATCACTTGTTATACCAAGTAGCTGTTCCGTTCATAACTTACATGCCCGCTCATGTCTATCTACATGTAACAATTTAATAATTCGGCCATGCACGTCTTGCGATGAAATTTGGAATACAATACATAATAATTATTACATAAATCATTTTAATCTTTATTCACCTAAACCCACTCTAACAGTGCCATTAACCTACGCAATCCTACTAATATTATAAATGTGAAAGTGTGGATGTTTGGATGTTTGGATGTTTGGATGTTTGGATGTTTGGATGTTTGGATGTTTGGATGTTTGGATGTTTGGATGTTTGGATGTTTGGATGTTTGGATGTTTGGATGTTTAGATGTTTAGATGTTTGGATGTTTGTTACTCAATCACGCAAAAATGGCTGAACGGATTTAGATGAAATTTGGCATGCACGTTGTCAGGGGTACAGAGAAGGACATAGGGTACTTTTTATCCCGGATTTCCCGCGGGAACTCCGAACGCGGTTTACCACGGGTGAAACCGCGGGGCACAGCTAGTATTTAATAAGTTAAGCAGGATCGAAGTTTGAAAATCGTGTTCTGTAAAATTGTTTTTCGAGATGTCATACACTCGATGTCACATGACACTCCGACCTGCTGGGTCAGTTTAAGTTTGGTCAGCGACCACGCAGATGAGCGAGCGCAGCGAGCGCGCCTCGGCAGCGGTCAGCAATTCGACAAAGCCTTGTTTCATTTGGTGTGCTTATTTTGATATGCCATTAGTATTATTGATAGAAGACTAAAAAGAAACACTAGGATTAACTGGTGTGTAATTAAGTACCATCCTATTAAAAAGGCAAATAATGTATCCTTATAAAGGTACATTTTAATAATATGTGCCTTACATTTTATCACGGTATTACAAATAGGTGACGAGGGACTCCCGATATCGGACGATAACGCGGGGTAAAGATAGTCGATACCACGGTCGATATGAAATGAATGAAATGAAATATAGTTTATTCGTTACGACCACAATTAAATAATATGAATAAACAAAAAGTAGCCTAAATAGCGTGTCGCAACAAAAGGGCCACCAGCTCAGCATAAGCCGGGAACCATTAGGGGCCCGACGCTGGTCTTCCGCTGGAGCCGCGTGTGACGTCACGGGTGTGGGCGCAGAGTTTATACACAGTTTAAGTTGGCTATAGCTACCTAAACAAATAATGATTCAGTATGTGATAATGCCCAGTGTTGATACAATTGTATTTGTACAATACAATAATTTGTAGACGCAAAACGTAAGCACAGTTACCAACACGAACTGGCAACCTGTAAATATTCGTAATGCTTGAACATTACCATACAACGACACTTAGGTACCATTAACACACATTACCATATAACTTTTGTTTCTATCATTTTTCGGTTGCTATCAAGAACATGGCGGTTTTGCGATTATCCAAAATGCACGTTTTGACACCTACAATATCTAGCAATTAACCGAAATTAACATACTTAAATACTTCAAAAGTTTTAGCTGTCTACATATGATTAATTAATCACAAAAATCGCTATTTTTTATGGTTGAAACTGAAATATTTTAGCAACAAAAGTTACATAATTGCCCTGCTGGTCTCAAACTAAATAGAGCTTGTACAATTGTACATAGTATCGGTACTAGAAAATATCATAATGCATTTCTGCAAAGTTTTTTTTTTTATTGTAAACAGACTGAACATTTCACCTTATGTGAATGTGAATGAAGATTTTAAACACAGCCTGAGGAACTGGCTTTCAAGTGAGCCTGCCGAAACATACTGTTAAGCACAAACTACTTAGAGATCAGCAGGGCAATCATGTAACTTTTGCTGCTATTATATTTCAGTTTCGAACAGAAAAATAGCAATTTTGTGATTTTGTGATCATGTTTAGGTAGCTAACTTTTGAAATGTGTTCATTTTGGTTGATTGCTATAAATATTGTAAGTGTCAAAACGTGCATATTGTAATCGCAAAACTGCCATGTTTTTGATTGTAACCAAAAATGATAGAAACAAAATTTACATATAATAGCCCCTTTTGAGCTACATATAGGCTATTTTCATCATAATTAGGACGTCCTCAGATGAATCGTCTGAGAGGACGTCAAGCAAGAAATTTATCGTCATTTAAAGCCGTTAGTGCAATGCAATGGTCGATTTAGATGTGGTGCAGTATTTTTTGCTCCGGATTTTTTGCGGCCACTCCGAAATTAACGCGTGTGAAACCGCAGGGAACAACTAGTTCTGGATAAAACTAACGTTGTCTCTGCGCATAGAGATTATGTAACTGAGATTTCGAGGAAATCGATAATAATAATTCACAAGTCGATCCTTGCTCGAGTCAACCTTGGCTCCATTTCTGACGACTTGTAGAGCCTTAACTTCAAGGTTAGTTAGGATGTAAAGTTAATCTGCGACGTTCCAATATTTTTGGACAGGTTTTGATTTTACAAATAAATGTATTTTCTTCTTCTTCTTCTTTCTACATAAAAATGAATTGGTTCCCAAAAGTCTCAAAAATTATAAAGTACATACATACTTACTAAAGCTATTTTTTTCAAGATCAAAGGTACCCTGTGTCTAGTTAAGGTGTGAACGTATAACGAATACATTTGCATTTATAATATAAAAAATAATAATTAATAATATTACCTGGTTATCAATTATTCGTCTCCACATTAGATGTGTTTTAATTAAGTACAAAAAGTAGGCGATCTGGAGCCTAATCTAGGTTAACCTGCATTATAGGTCTCCAGGTCCCGAACTGCTAAAACATTATTAGTACAAATTTATAAATATAATTATCATTTATTATCTATAGGATTTCCTAATGCGTATCATTAAAATTTAATACCAATAAAAAGTATGGCGATGCCAATTATCCTACTATGCTGTATCTATTTCGGTCGAACAACATGAGTGCGCTGCCAAGTTTTTGCGAACAGTGGTATTGTAGCCTAATTCCGTCATCAAAATATAAAAATAATAATACAAGTTTGATAGTTCATTATAAGAACCTGCCAAGATTTTACTGAGTACACCGAATTGGCTGTACCCACTACCCAGCTAATTTACACAACGTGTTAATGAATTAACTGAAAACTAGAAAGTAGTTTGCTCAGAATCGACTTGCGAATCGATCGCACTATGTTTTAATATAGGTTAATTTTTTTCATTTTTACTAGCCCATGTCTAAATTATTTATAATACAATATTTGGCGCGTACGCCGTCTGCAGCAAAATTATTTCGAACCAGGGGGGCAATTCTCACACATTCGAAGTAGACTCGAACTCGAGATAAAGTTCGAATTCGAACATTAAATCGAGATGAAGTCAAGTTGAGCAATTCTCCACATGTCGACTTCGACATTTCTCGAATGAAAGCCGTTCGAACTGCTTCGACTGGTCAGAAGCGGTCGAGACGTAAATTCCGAATTCGAATCTTCATAAATGTCCAATAGCGGTGTCGTGCGTGACAGTTTCAGAAGTTGTTGTTGTTTTTTATCTTCGCCCCATCTGGGACAGGCAAGGGATGTTGAGCCATACAGCCAAGTCATATGTTACAGTTTTAGAAGTTTATTATGTATTAGTAAATATACTCTTTATTAAGTGCTATGGTGGTAATTAACTGCAACTTCATAGCTTAAAGTTCCGATTAAGCATCGAAATGCATCTCAGCAATGCAATTGGATGTAAATATAACTTCAGAGAAAAAAAACAAAAGAATCGTAGTCTATACAGCCAATTCAGGCTGTATGAACTACGATCCCTTTGCCTCCCCCAAAAAAGGGTAAAAACAAAAACAAATATTATGCTTCACGATCCGTACTACGCAAACTAATTTAAACAAAATTAAAGTGATGATTTAAAAGTGATAAAAGTAAGAACTTTTCTTTTTTTTGATACAAGTATATTATAAAATATGTTAGTTCTTGATATAAGACGATGCACACTATTTAAAAACTATAAAAAGCTGCTGCCGTTTTAGCTCCGGATGAATCGTGTAGAATGGAATGGATACGGCTTTCGAATAAGCTTTTACTGGCAACATTTTACACTATAAACTCGAAGTCTAGTTCGATTTGTTTTGAGAATAGGAGATACGAAGAAACAGGTCCGAGTATCGAGATTTTGTGGTCGACATAGGGATCGAACAGCAATCTCGAGTTCGAGATTTTTTCGAAGGAGGCGAGAATTGGGTCCCAGTAGGCGCGGGCGTAGCGCTTGGAATTTCGTAGATAGGTCACTTCCAAACTAATGTTGAATAACTTTTAAAGTATAAATTTTTTCGACATAAAATATATTTGAATCATATTATTGTTTATTTTTTTAAATGGGGTGTATCGGGTTTTCAGTTAATTCATTAACACGTTGTATAGTTCCAGGGTGTCCTTTTCTCTGCCCCCGGCAATGTGTATGCAAGTTTACCAAAAACAGCAGTACGATACTAGCTCATACCTACACTACGTAAATGTAAAATATCTAAAAAACGTTACCAAAATGACTGCCAGGCTACTCAACAATGGGCATGTTTACAAAATTTTTTCACGTAAGCAAAAAATAACGGAGATACGTTGAGTCGAAATGTCGCGTGACGTTACAAGCAGGCGCAGTTTTTAGCTGCGTATGTCGTCACGAGCCCCCACTCCCAAACTTTAATGCGCCTTATCCAGGTATATTTTCAATAATTTGAAAAAGCAAAAAATGCGTGTCCATTATTTTTTTATTATCTAACTGACGGACTAAATACAATTTAGAAAAAACAAAGTACCTAGACAAATAGCCTATTGGGAAGGAGTTCTACTAGTACCTACTTAACCATACCATACTTACCATACTTAACTTCGCCATGTGCATGTGGCGAGCATAAATTGCTTAGAAACCATATACCTACCTAAAAGCAATAGAAACGGAATCCGTTAAATACGTAGGCATTATTGAGTAAGTACCTACCTAGTTTCGATGACCAGCTGTGGTGTTCATCATCAGTTCCACTTCCCCCAAATGCATTCGGAAAGCAAATGAACAATTTACTATAAAAAATACCCAAATCGGTATGGGTCTGCCTAGAATACTTGAAGACTTCCCTCGATTTCTCCAAGATCCCATCATCAGATCCCGACTTGATGACAACGGGACCAACTTGGGAGCATAACCTTTCAAATAAAAAAGAATTATCCGAATCGGTACAACAGTCTTCGAGTAATCGGTGAACATACATTAAAAAAAAACATACACACAGCCGAACACAGAAATTCCTCCTTTTTGAAAGTCGTTTAAAAAAATACAATAATTTTGAATTTAAAAATAAAGAATGCAAAAATTAAAGTTTTTATATTTTCGCGTTTTTAGCACATTAGGTATATTTTGTAAATTAGGTACGTGGGACTTGAACGCGATGTTTTTTATTAGGCAAAAGCAGATCAGGCAAAAAAGGTAATAAAAAACATCGCGTTCAAGTACCGCATAATTTACAAAATATAAAATCCAAAAATTATATAGAAAATGCAGAAAATCTTTAAAAATAAAAGTAAGTATAATAAGTAAGTATAATAATCGAAGCTGCGATCTCTAGATTAGCGGTGAAGCATGGTCACTTGCCAGTCCGATTATAAAAATGTATTTCATATTACATATTTTATTTATCGTTGCAAAAGATTTTGTTTGATAATATAATTATCATTAGGCATATAAATCATTGAAAGAATCACGAGACAATCAAATAATAGAAAAAGATTAAATAAAAACCAGCAACCGTTTTCCGCGGTTTCACTCGCTAATATTTCAGAGTTCCCGCGGGAAGTCCGTAACAAAAAGTACCTCATGTCCTTTTCTGTGACCCTATCTGCAGTATTTTATGACGATCGATTGAGTACTTACGTAACAAACAAAACAGCGAAACGTAACAAACAATCGAACAAACACACATTCGCATTTTAAATAACCAGCTGACCCCCGCGGTTTCACCCGCAATAATTCCGGAGTTCCCGCGGGAAGTCCGAGATAAAAGTACCCTATGACACTCAGGATCACTGTATCTTCCTATAAGTGAAAGAATTTTCAAAATCGGTTCAGTAGATCCAGAGATTAATTACCCTTACAACGTCACAAACTCACAAACTCACAAACCCACAAACTCACAAACTTTTGCTCTTTATAATATTAGTATGGATAATAAGGTACGATCAATTAGATATTAAATATGTAATGAATACCTACTTCACCACTTGTCATCGAACCACTAGCTGCGGACGTGAAGAAAGAGCGAGCGGGATCAAACAAAACAAAAATGATTTTATGACAGTTGCTAAACGAAAGACAAAATGGCGGACGTCCTAGCAAAACTGAAGAGGTTAGGGACGAAGAAGAAAAATGACAACAGTATTTACTCCATGGTTTCGTGCAGCGACCTCACGCCAGGGAGTCTGGAGGTATGGCTGGACTTGCCAGATGAAATAAAATACGACCCGGCTTTGGCACCGTTCAAGCATCTCTACGAACAGCACCATGGTAAGACGATTCAAATAACTAACCGACAGGAATGTCAGACGACCCCCGACCAAGTATATTATAGTTATACTCAAATATTTCCTTAACCAATGAACCGATTTTAATAAAACAATGCTAAGAATCATCTCGAATAAACTGGCTTTCAAACGAAAAAAACCGCATCGAAATCGGTTCATCGGTTCGGGAGCTACGATGCCGCAGACAGACTTATAACACCCTATCGTTTTTGCGTCGGGGGTTAAAAAGGAAAGTTTCTATTATTTCTGAAAATATGACTAAAACTAAATAAGTTTGAGGTTTATTCAGAAACTACCAGACATTATTCGTGATTCTTTTTTGGGTTATCTTTACATAATATGGTAAAACAAAGTCCTCCGCCGTGTCTGTCTGTCTGTTCGCGATAAACTCAAAAAATACTGAACGGAGTTTTATGCAGTTTTCACCAAAAGATAGAGTGATTCCAGAGGAAGATTTATAGGTATAGTTTATCCTGGAATTCGGAATGGAATTAAATCGCGTAGGACAGCTAGTTAACATAAGGAAAGGTAAAAAAAGATATAAAATTAAAGTAGGTACCTGCAAAAGTTGTTCCATTAAAAACTAAACATTAGTCATTTATGATACGGACCTACTGGGCATGTTGACTAATTTTTATTTTTTAGTCCGTCTATTATTAAAAAATTTTGGACACGTATATTTTCTTTTTTTACGTAATCAAAAAATAACTGAATTCTGACAGTTTGTATGGCGGTTTTAGCGGTTAGTGACGTCACGACCCCCTCATCCTAAACTTTAATGCGCTTTATCTCTGTATATTTTAATTTATTTGAAAAAGCAAAAAATACGTGTCTATTGTTTTTTTTTTCTAACTGACGGACTAATTAGAATTTTGATTTTCAAAAGTAGTCCACATCCCTATTGTTGTCCGTTGCCTGCCTATACTCTTACTTAAAAACTCAGTATAGATATACTTAGTAATTAAAATACGAATTAAATTCACTTTTTACTAGAAACTAACAATTATAGGCTTCGTTCCAACCTGCCATACGCAAGGCGAAACAGCAGTCGTACAATCAGCGTCAAAAATATGTGATAAATTTCAACGACTGACTGACTGACGCGGACGGTCTGCACATTTTTACGGCTGTACAGGAGAGTAAATATATTTCAGGGAAATTGGACGTAACAGAGGTACGGGATGATAGAAAAATTGATTCCATCACCAAGACCGAAAAGACCGAGCTGGCCACCATCGATGGAAACAGTCACGACCACCATAACGGGGTGCTCGTAGAGTGCGAGACCAAGTAAGTGTCATTGTAAGGCCTCTTGCACATTATAAAAAATTTTCTTGTGTCTTAGAAGAAATTTCTGATAAGACATCCAGTCGCTTTGGTTGATTGGAACCGTGCATATTACAAGAAATATCGGATAAGACACGCGCATAGTAATTTTTGTTGGATGGATGTAAGACACGAGAAAATTTCTTATAATGTGCAAAAGGCCTTATACTACAGAACAAGGGTACAAACAATAACCATAGTAACAATAGACTTGTATCCGGGGTATGAAAATTAAAATTCTATTTAGTCCGTTTAATAATTTTTTTTATTTTTTTTTATTTATGTTTTGGTGACAATAAAGAATATTTGATTGATTGATTGATTGAAAAAAATAATAGACCCCAATTTTTCGCTTTTTCAAAACATTAAAAAAAATACTAAGATTAAACGCATTAAAGTTTAGGAGTGGGGGCTCTTGACGTCATAACGTGCTATAAACTGTAGCACGGCGTGACGTTACGCGACATTTCAACTTGATGTAGGTATCTGCGTTATTTTTTGATTTACGTAAAAAATGAAAAAATACGTGTCCAATATTTTTTATTGATCTATACAAGACGGACTAAAAATTAAAAGGTTGAAAAGCCCATTATGCGTTTTTAAAACACCTTGCATAAATGTGTCTTATAAAACAACTAGCATTCAACCACGTTTATTTCGGAGATCCCCCGGGAATTCCGGGATGATACAGAAAAGGATATAGAACGTGTATGCAAAATGTCATGATGATCGGTTAAGCCATTAAAGCGTGAAAGCGTAACAGACAAACTCTTAACTCACACTCTAATTTGGACATAGATAAGCAATAGTGAGTTAACCCATATTGCGGAAATTTTGAGTAAATCGAGTATTTAAAATATAGCATCATTTTTTGGCAACATTGGGACATATTCAAACCCTTGATAATTCATTTATTTATTTATTCAATATTGAATTTAGTATTAAAATAAAAAAAACAGTTACAAATGACAAAGAGAACCTTTATTAAAACGTATTTAAACGTATTTATAAACGTATAACCTCTAGGTACATTTGAAATTTGAATATGATCCTTAAGGTTGCCTTGAAAAGATTTCCTCTAGCGTTTTGTTTGTCTCAGGTCGATCATGCTTCGTTATGGGTCAATAGATAAAGTTTTTTCTTTTATACATCTCCCCCAATGTTATAAATGGAAAGTGGTTATAAATCTCAATAAGTAACCCTTATTGGCCTTATTATATCTTTACTAGCTATTCCCCGCGGTTTCAGCCGCATTAATTTCAGAGTTCCCCCGGGAATTCTGGAAGAACAACTGCCGTATGTCCTTCTCTATTCCGCTGACAACATGTATGCGAAATTGGATGCACTCGTGGTTTTACCCGCCGAAATTTCGGAGATTCCGCGTGAATTCCAGCATTAAAGTATCCTTTAGGTACCCGTTTCTGTAGGTACCCTTGAAAACGTTAAAAAATTTAATGCAGTTTCATACACGTTAATTTTGGAGTTCCCGCGGGAATTCCGCGATAAAAGTACCCTATGTCCTTTTCTGTACCTCTGACAACGTGTGTACAAAATTTCATGATAATCAGTTGAGCCGTTAAGACGTGAAAGCGTAACAGACACACAGACAGACAGAGAGACAGACAAACAGACAGTTACTACCCATTTATAATATTAGTAGGGATTTCAAACAATTTACACAAAAACTTGACAAATTGTACACCAAAACCTTGCTCATGAATCACTTTATTGGTGAAAATCGCAAACAGACACAAATGCGGCGGAGGACTTTGTTTGATATGTAGTGAAAACTACCTTGAAACCCAACCTTACAATCACACCCATGACGTGATAAAAACTCGTTAATTACACACAAAGTAATCAAAATTATTATGATAGTTAATCTCTAAAGGGGATTTAGGTCATATACACGCAATACCCGCGCTTTTATAATATGGCTATTGCTGTTCGCCGCGGTTTTACCCGCAATGATTTCGGAGTTCCCACTTGACTTGACTAAATTTTTTGTTTAGTCCGTCGCATCGTGTAGATTATTAAAAAATATTGGACACGTATTTTTTTCTTTTTTTATGTAATCAAAAAATAACGGCGATACATTGAGTTGAAATTTCGCGTGACATCACAACCCGGTGCATTTTGTACGGGGCTTTACTGAATAATGACGTCACGAGTCCCCACCCTAAATTTTAATGCGCTTTATCTATGTTTATTTTCATTTATTTGAAAAAGCAAACAATACGTGTCTATTATTTTTTTTTTTAACTGACGGACTAATTAGAATTTTGATTTTCATACCCTGGAGAGTACCCAATTGCGGGTTAAAAACACCTACCTAAACCTGACGTGTTTAGGTAGGTGTTTTTTTTGTCAACAGTCGCTATTCATGATTGGATGGACTGGTGATTCCATACTTCATGGATTCGAGGAGACACAATGTTAATGTTGAATTTGTTTTGCAGACTGATGGACGCTCTGCCTGACGACCCTGAAACTTCGCAAGCTTCTGTCAAAGGCAAATCGGTGAGACGAAAACAGGCAAGTTGTTCTATCACTTAGTATTTACTAATTACTATCTGTCCTCCATGGTAATAGGCTATTTGACTAATTTTTTTTTAGTTCGTCTTGTAGATTAATAAAAAATATTGGACACGTATTTTTTCTTTTTTTACGTAATCAAAAAATAACGGCGATATATTGAGTTGAAATTTCACGTGACGTCACTAACTAGTGCAGGGCCCAAACTAATGCCAAATTAACGGAACTATCCAAAAAATCAATCAGCAGGTACAGAACTATGCTAGACATAACTCCTTGATGCTCAAATACTTCAAATTTTATGAGATGCTGGAATGTCATTTGTGAAGTCAGCATCTCATTTTTTAAATTGCGTTAAAATTTCTATTTTAATGCCAAATTAACGGAACTATCCTAAAAATCAATCAGCAGGTACAGAACTATGCTAGACGTAACTCCTCGATGCTCAAATACTTCAAATTTAATGAGATGCTGGAATGTCATTTGTGAAGTTGGCATCTCATTCTTTAAATTGCGTTTAAATTGGTAAATCAACAGAACTATTGTTGAAATCTATCAGGAACTGTAGAACTATGCTGGATGGAAGTAAATCTGAGGTTTTTTTTTGAGATGCCAACATTTGAGATGCTAGGTTCACAGTGACATCCCAAACGCTGCAGATGCAAAAATATGAGAAATTTATATTCTTTATGACAAAAGAAACGTTGTAAATGTATTTTTTAAAGTGAAACTTTTTTAAACACGGCGGAAAAGCAATTTAAGTGGCGCCTTATCTTCGCGCGACGCGTTATGGTCATAGTGAATAAGGGCCCAGTTTGTATGGCGACTTGTAGCGGTAAGTGACGTCACCCTAAACTTTAATGCGCTTTATCTTTGAAAAATAAAAAAACACGTGTATAATGATTTTTAATTTTCTAAATGACGGACTAATTAGAATTTTGATTTTCAAAAGTTCTCAACATCCCTATTTCGTCGTTTTTTCGATTTTGACTTTTCTGATACCCTAACGGTCTAACCTAACCTATAGAGCTATAGAATCTATAGAGCCTTTTGATCCTTATCGGAGACAGGATCGATTAAGGTGATAAAAAAAAAATTTTGAAAAATCGCCGATTTGTGACTGTACATTTTTTCAAAATCTGTAAATGCCGATAGCAATAGTCAAATTTCCACCTGTATAGGTACTACATGGACATAGATAAGCAATAGTGTGTTAACCCACACTGGAGAAATTTTGAGTAAATCGTGTTTTAAAAGTTTAGCGTCATTTTGTGTCAACATTTTTTATGTTAAATATTTAGTTATAACATATTTAAGCAATGTAATAAGGTAAACACATAATAAAAAAATGTTCCCTAACTCTCAATAAATCGTTCTGAATCAATAACTTATGTTTGTGGGTTAACATGTTATTGCTTATCTGCGCCCACATACACAAACACTGTAATCATGGACTGTAATAAAGTCAATTATAAAATTTAACCTACTTCTCATAATGAAACTCTGTACCTATGTAGTTCGGATGACAAACGCAATAATATCATAACACCTGATCTTATGATGGAGTCGGAAGATGATCATGGGATCTCTGTAATTATACGATGCAACTGATAGGGTCGCCATCTGACCGGCTTTTTACGGACATGTTTGGATTTTTACGGCTGTGTCCGGCTAAATATTTTCTCGTCCGGCCCGTCCGGCTTTTGTTAGGCTTTTTATCTGACTGCCGTGCGAGTCGAAAGTCGAGTCCAAGTATAGTAAAATACAAATAAGTAATTGTTTTTTTTTTTCTTTTACTTATCATTTGTCACACGTAGGTACTAGGTACATAATAATAATAATAATAATAATCCACATCACAACACACAGATCTACTTGATCCCACAGTAAGCTATTATTAGCTTGTGTCGTGGAAACCAAGCAAACGTGGTATATACTACATAGAATTACTTATATATTATACTATAGATATATAAATACACCCAGACTGGAAAATGGAACCCTGTGTTCATCACACAAAGTCCACCCCCACCGGGAATCGAACCCGGAACCCCTTGATCGGGCAGGCATGGTGACCATTGCGCCAATCGGGACGTCGAGGTACATACATACATAAGTAATAAATTCAGTACGCACGCTAATTTGAATGTTATTTCCATGATTTTAGCTCCAAATTTGAATGAATGAACGCTCTTAAAGCTTTGCAAATATTCTTAAGTAACTATTTGAGCCTCCTACGAATCTTATTTCATAATAAGTTTTATAGGTACTTCTTAGAGTATTAAAATTATGTATTCATGGCGGCCTATCATCACCTCATAAACATAAGAGTTGCACAAAATAACTTATTTAATGTCTATTTAACAACTCTAACGTGCTGTGTTTCTTATTGCCGCGGTTCTCAGAAACGGCTTTAATGATTTGGATAAAATTTTGTGATACAAAGTTTTTTAAGTTAGATTATGTCTTTTCTGAAAAAACGCAATTTTACCAAAAGAAAAGGGGAAAAAACATTTTTAAGGTTCCGTACCCAAAGGGTAAAACGGGACCCAACGGGATCCGACTATCCGCTAATCAGGAGGTTCCGGGTTCGAGTCTCGGCAGGGGTGGATGAACACAGGGTTCTACTTTCCAGTCTTGGCATGTTTTATATAAATCTACACTATATAATTTACATAATATGAAATAAAATGTAGTATGTATATTATATACAACGCGTTGCTTGGTTTCCACGCCACAAGCTCTGCTTAGCGTGGAATCAAGTAGATCTGTGTGTTGTAACGTGTTATTTTTATCAACTACAATTACCTATTGCCCCTATCAGCTGGATCGTGCGGCGCGCCTGGTGAAGCTGACAGCCCTGGTCGGAGGCTGGTTGTTCCTGACCGTCGCTCTTCTCACCAACAACGAGCAGACTGAGACAGTGATGCATACTGCTATACGCGCTGGTGAAGTGAAAGGTGTGTATTGTACAGTCCAAAGCAGAAATATGTTATCGATTTTCACTAGTAATTGAATCTTATTTGGCTGTTGCAGTTGTTAAAAACTTCGACATTTGACCAAAGTGTTCACATATTATGTTCTATTTTGACTGTACAGAGTCATGGGGTCTCATCTCTAAGAAAAGAAAAATAATTCTGAGTGATTATCGATAGATGCCGTTAGAGGTATCGATTTGCATTTCACGATCGTGTAAAACGAAGATAACGCGAAATTACTAAGTAAACAATGCTTTAAATAATTTTAAATGTTCCATAAGCTTAAAGAAATCAAGTAATCTGTTAAATAACCAACAAATATAAAAGCAATTTTGTTTCTCTGGCGGCAATAATAAGTACTATTTCAACACGTGGTTAAGTAATCTAAAGTTATGGCGCCATCTATCAATATGCTCACAAATTGTACAAATTGTACTTTCATTGCGTCACAGATATGAAGCGACACAGATAACGTAATACTATAGTACTACTAGTGCACAGAGTACTCAAGTGGAGTTTTTAGGGGAATCGAAGATGGTGGTGCCGTCATTAATTTTCGTGTTGATGAAAAATTAGGGAATAGTATTATATTGTTTAGGGTGAGAATGAGAAAGATCAAAACGTTAAAAACAAACGTATTTTACGATATATAATAATAGAATTGCTATTATTACAAAATAATAGAACTCTGAAGTAGTCCAGTCAACAAAGCTAAAACTTTGTCATTTTGAGTTGAAAGGATAGGACCAACGGAAAAATTCGTGTCAGTATTCGATATGTATTATCCTAAGAAGTCAGGTATCTAAAACAAAGGAAAGTTTGAAAAAAAATGGCGAAAGCTCAAAAAAGCACTTTTTTGACTATATCTCCTAAATGGTTTATTTTTGAAATAAAAATTATTCACAATGAAATTTCCTACAAACAATGCTTTCTGAATATTTTTGCGTGCGTTTTTCGATGTTTCGAGCAGTTTAAGAGAGATATTAGACATTTTTATAAAAATTTACACTTTGGCGCATTTTTTGCGAAAACTATCACACCTATGGAAAAATGTTAAGATAGCTTTATTGTAGGAAATTTTATTTTCTATAATTTTTATTTGAAACATTTTTTGATATTTCCAACCATTTAGGATATATTGGACATATATATTGCACTTTAGCGCGTTTTTTGCAGAAACTAACGCACCTATGCAAAAATAATAAGAGAGTTCTTTTGCAGGAAGTTTTATTTACTATAATTTTTATTTGAAATATTTTTAAATATTTTGAACAATTTAAGAGCTATTGGCAAAAGATTTTTTGAGATATTTATTTTTTTTTCGAGTGAGTATACACACTTCAGTTAAAAGGATAGGACCAACGGGAAAAGCGTTGGTCCTATCCTTTCAACTGAAATGGCAAAGTTATTGCTTTACTAG
Source organism: Zygaena filipendulae (assembly GCA_907165275.2). NCBI lineage: Eukaryota > Metazoa > Arthropoda > Insecta > Lepidoptera > Zygaenidae > Zygaena > Zygaena filipendulae. The sequence goes on along the minus strand of OU015678.1, from coordinate 2,661,062 downwards.
CTGTTCCCCGCTGTTTTACCCGTGACAATTTCGAAGTTACTGCAGGAATTCCGGAACAAAAAGTACCCTATGTCCTTCTCGGTAGGTACCCCTGACCACGTGTGTGCAAAATTTCGTGATGAGTGATTGAGCCGTTAAGGCGTGAAAGCATAACAAACAAACTCACTTTCGCATTTATAATAGTAGATAAGAATTGACTGGACTAAAAGTCGCAACTCAAAAAAAGGCGGAAACACGCATTAAAATTTAGCGGCATAGTTTAGGCACCTATTGATTTAGCTGGTAAGAACAGAAATATTCTATCAAAACTGTTTTGAAAAAATAGGTAAGTACTAGGTATATTAATCAGGTATTCCAAATTTCGATTGTTATAATTTTAAAATAAGGTATTTCTACACTTCCTATACTATACACCTACTGCATACTTACCTACTACCTATGCATCGTATAACGCCGCGCGTTGTGGCACAAAACTCGTAGAATAAAACTCAATAGTAGGTCGCGTAGGTACTGTTGTGCCGCGCCGATGCCACGTACCTATACATTTATATGACTAACCTAGTACCTTCAGAAAATGGCGCCCTCTGACGATTAAATTTCATCTATACGAAACTGCCATCTATTGCTGCGATCAGTAAATAAAAATATTTCCCGGAATTATTTTTTTTAGGATGGTCACGTTTCTTTGTATGAGATGAGGCATCTGTACTAGTATAGTATTATATTATCTGTGCTACTAGTATAGTATTATAGTACTAGTATAGTATTATATAGTATTATATTATTATAGTATTATATAGTATTATATAGTATTATATTATAGTATAGTATTATATTATCTGTGACAGAGTGTTAGTTTACACGAAAGACGTATTAAAGCTCTTGTTAATAAGTAGTTCTAGCTTTCATATAATATAATCCTTACTAAGTACATCTTAATATATATAAATCACGTGTCACGTTGTTTGTCCGCGATGGAGTCCGAAACTACTGAACGGATTTGGATAAAATTTTGTAACCATTTATAATATGGTCCAACTTAAAAGATAGGATAGATTTTATCCCGAAATTCCCGCGGGAATTCCGGAATTAATGCGGGGAACTGCTTATCATCGTAAATTACAGCACTTTTTTTCCGCAACCTCCGCGGGAACTCCGAAATTGCCGCGGATGAAATCGCGGGGGACAGCTATAATATAATAGGTATAAATATGAATATGAGTTTATTTTGTTTGTTTCTTTGTTACGCTTTCACGCCTTAACGGCCCAACCGATCATCATGAAATTTTGTAGACACGTCGTCAGGAGTACAGAAAAGGACATAGGGTACTTTGAACCTGGAATTCTCGCGGGAATTCTAATTTGAACGCGGGTAAAACCGCGGGGAACAGCGAGTAAAAATATAACTTAAAAAATATGGTACTGTTTTCAATCACAGATAAAACCTTAAGTTAACCGGTAGAATGACTTTTGACTTTTGAATGACATTTGATTGGTCGGCGCATCAGTGGCCAAAGGAAAGGGGCATTCAATGATCCATCAATTTTCATGATTTTTTATATAATTTATGATTAATTAATAAAAATACTGAATAATTCTGTCCCTGGTATATCCTTCACCCCTTTTTCACCCCACTTATATAGGTATTGCATTACCTACCAAAAACTTCACTTTTCTCAGGTGTTCGCCTGCGTTAGAAAAAGAAGCCTTGTGGAATCAAGTTTTAGGTTTGTTCTTGGCTGTGAAAAAAAGATTTCACATGGATTTCCACAGAGTACCGTTTGGAATCGACCGAAGATCGGGTGAAGTTGCTGGTGACCCTAGCTGGCCCTTTCGGCGGGGACGCTGGCAACCGAACGCGCGACGCTGAGTTGTCCGTGTGGCTGCGCAGGAGTCTGATCCAAGATGGCGGTAGATTTGAACAGGTAAAGTTCATTTTTGTGAGCTTTCGAACTCTTTCCGAACGGAATTTCATCATAATATCCGTCTGTCTTACTTAACCATTTGTCTTATTGTTAGATATTTATATAGACTATATATAGGTACTAGCTGTTTCCCGCGGTTTCACCTGAGTTAATTTCAGAGTTCCCGCGGGAACTCCGGGATAAAGAGTATCCTATGTCCTTTTCTGTAGCCAACGCGTATGCACATGATAATCGCTCGAGTAGGTAGTTAAGGCGCGAAAAGGTACCTACAGATATACCTAGACAGACAGAGTTACATTTGCATTGCTATGCAATAACTATTATGTGTCTAAAACAAAAACAAAGTTGCGTTGTGTTGTGACTAGCTGCTTAGACTTAAACAAAAAGTAGTCGATACATGTCTAGCATAAATTATTAAGTATGTACCTACCTATTTGAGTTTTTTTCTACAGTCGCGTCGGTAACTATAAAAACGAATGAATCATAGTGAATGAGTCAAACTTGAGCAGTAGTAACTCATGAATAAATTATTTCATTGTTTCACACTACTACAGGTTGACTGGAAGATAGAGCCGCTGTTGCATTCAGTGCACATTTTGTCACATCAACGCAAAAGTGTGCTAATTATATTATTATTAAACATGGGCCATTATTCACTATGACCAATAATATTCTTTGCCCACAACGCGCCTCCCAAAAACACTAGGTATCACAAAAAAAAAACATACATACAATCGAACAAAGAACCTCCTCCTTTTTGGAAGTCGGTTAAAAATATGCTCTAGATGCCTCAATACTGTGCTCACCTATAATAAATAAAATTGAAGTGCCTGTTTGTAATTCCAAATTGACAGCTTTTCATCAATTGCATATGAAAGTATATACAACGTGTTAATGAATTAACTGAAAACCTGATACACCCCATTTAAAAAAAAAACAATGATATGATTGTAATATATTTTATGTCAAAAAAGTTTATAATGTAAAGTTATTCAACATTGGTTTTGAGGTGACCTATCTACGAAATTCCAAGCGCTACGCCCGCACCTACCGGTTCGAATTATTTTGCTGCGGGCGGCGTACGCGCCAAATATTGTATTATGAATAATTTAGACATGGGCTAGTAAAAATGAAAATATATAACCTACTAGCTGTCCCCCGCGATTTCATCCGCGGTAATTTCGGAGTTAAATGTACTCTAAGTATGTCCATCTTTGTACCTACCCCTGACAGTAGTTTACGGTGATTAGCTGTTCTCCGCATTAGTGCCGGAGTTCCCGCGGGAATTCCGGGATTAAAACTATCCTATCTTTTAAGTTGGACCATATTATAAATGGTTACAAAATTTTATCAAAATCCGTTCAGTAGTTTCGGAGGCCATCGCGGACAAACAACGTGACACGTGATTTATATATATTAGATTAAAATATAGTGCGATCGTTTCGCTTATCGATTCTGAGCCAACTACTTTCTAATTTTCAGTTAATTCATTAACACGTTGTATACGCTACTTACATTATAAAAAATCATTTTTTGTCTGTCTGTCTGTCTGTTTGTTCCGGCTAATCTCGGAAACGGTTGGACCGATTTTAACGGGACTTTCACCTGCCGGTAGCTGATGTTCTAAGGAGTAACTTGGACACTTTTATTTTAGAAAAAAAAATTGATTCTGCGGGAATTCCAAAACTCACGCGGGTGGAAACACGGACAAGCTATACATGTATATTCTGTATGCCATAAGACACGTTGTAAACGTATTTTTTTGAAGTGAAACTTCTTTGAGCACGAAAGACAAATTATCTTAATACGACGTGTTAGGGTCATAGTGAATAAGGACCCAGAGGCCAGATGTGAGGCTAGGTATATCAAATCAATGTCGAATATAAAATCGTATACCTACCTACAGATGGACATAGATAAGCAATAGTGTGTTAACCCACACTGGAGAAATTTTGATTAAATTAAAGTTTTAAAATTATTGCACCATTTTGAGTCAATTTTTTTATGTTCAATATTTAGTTACATATTTAAACAATTTAATAAGGTAAACACATAATTAAAAAACGTTCACTAACTCTCAATAAAACGTTCTGAATCAATAACTTCATTTTGTGGGTTAACATGTTATTGCTTATCTGCGTCCAGATAACAGTGAGTGATTGTATCGGGGCGTTGTAAATATTTACATAATATTATTACAGTAGCAACGAATGAGTCGGTCGAGGTTTTTATCAACCGAAGCACATGTTGCATTGCATGTTATGGTAAACACCAAACATTTCATGCAATAAAACTATGTAAACATCATTACTTGGATAAATAATTACAATTAGTCATGCAATCCAATGGCATCGGACACCGGACGACCCGATGGCTTCCGTCACACGACTCGTCGAACATTTGTTCAGCTTCAGTCAAATTATATTAGTTGGAGTACCACCAAAAGTATGCGTAATAACTAGATAGTCTAGAACTAGATACTATTTATATGTCGCAGCCAAGCCACCAGGGGGCTGATTGCGCTATTTCGTAGCGACATTATTAAAACACCTGCACCTTTGAAAAGTCAAATCCTTTACTAGATTTATTTATTTATTCATTCATTTAATTGCAAGAATATGGTACAATGAGATGCCAGTTTATATTACATTGGCAGCACATTCGCCGTATTGGCGTGCAAATTTCTGCAGCATAAAATTATAGTAGGCAATAGAAACAATATAAAAATAAAATAAAAAATGAACAATTTAAATTAAAACAAAATCAAGATAAAAACAGAATTAAGTCAAAATTAAAATAAAAACAAAATGAAATCAAAATTAAAATAATAGATTAATAACAAAATAAAACCACAATGAAATCGAAATAAAATCAGAATCAAAGTCAGCTACAAATATTTAAATTATATTCAAAGTCGTGATTTAAAGAAAAATGTCTGGTGTTTTTTTTCTACTTTACTAGGTAGGTACTTAAGATAAAACAAAGTTGCTTCCCGCTATCTGTTCCCGCGATTTCACCCGCGTTAATTTCAGAGTTCCCGCGGGAATTCCGGGATAAAAAGTACCCTATGTGTTAATCTGATGTGTAAGCTATATTATTGTAAAATTTCATTTAAATCTATCCCGTTGGTTTTGCGTGAAATAGTAACAAACATCCATCCATCCATCCATCCATACATACCATAGTAGGATTCTTTGGTTCGATGGTAGATTGTATAATTCGTATTTTTGCGCATTTATTGCTCATAAATTCGACACTGTGCTCGCTAAGGACATACAGCGTGGCAAATCGGTCACGTGAGGTACTCGTACTAGCGATTTGCCATGCTGCATGCATCCCACATGATAAATCCAAGGTGTCTATGACCGCGGCAGGTGCATTACGTGAAATGCAAAGAAAACAACCGTCCATTTTTAACAGACTGCGAAACAGGAAGTTTCCGTGTCGTCTGTTTTTAACCGACTTCCAAAAAAGGAGGAGGTTCTCTGTATTCGTCTGTTACAAGATTACTCGAAGACGGTTGGACAGGGCCCTTATTCACCATGACCATAACACGCCGCGCTAAGATAAGACGCCGCAAAAACTGTCTTTCCCTCGTAATCAAAGAAGTTTTCCTGCAAAAAAATACATTTACAACGTTTCTTTTGGCATAAAGAATAATAATTTCTAATATCTTGGCGTCTAGAACGTTTGGAAATGCGTTTTTGGGACGCGTGTTGCAATGTTGTTGGTCATAGTGAATAAGGGCCCTGATTTTAAAAATTCTGTCTTTGTTTGATAGGGTATACTTTCAAGTTGGTCCCATTGTACATAAGTCAGGATCTGATGATGGGATCATGGAGAAATCGAGTAAAACTCTTCAATTATTACAGGCACACCTATAGCGATTTGGGTAGACAAATTATCACTTTAAAAAATAAAAAACCAATCCATATAAAAGCGAAAAATAAATAATATTTTAACAAAAAAATTAAAACCGGCTTCGAAACACGAAAATGAACTATCTAAACTAAAAAAAGTGTTGTGAAGTCGGTTTTCATGTTTTGTTAATTGAAGTGAAGAATTCTTTATTAGCTCCTTGTGACTTTTTATTTGTAACTTCAAATACTTTGTTTTTAATTATTTATTCAAAAACGGCAAACGTTCCGTTCTACATAATAAAATAGAACCCTTCAGTGTGCGTGGTTTGGTTTTTTTTATTTATTATAATCGAGTTTTTTATCCTCAATGTTGTTTGTGCCGCGAACACCTTGCAGCTGTGTTTTTTTTTTCCCGTCGACCTTCACTGTGTCAAGTGTCGTTATTATTTTGCCATAATGGCATTGCTAGCTATCGCTCCCGGTGCCACTCGCGTCAGGCGCGGATTCACGGCGGCATTTTTAATTAATACCTTCCATAAAATAGATCCTATCCTAATATTATAAACGCGAAAATTTGTGAGTCCGAATGGATGTTTGTTACTCTTTGACGCAAAAACTAACGGATGGACTTAAATTTAAATGAAACTTTGCAATAATATAGCTTATACTTTTCACTAAATGCATATTACGAAACTATATACGGTACTTACATGAAAAATTTTGAATTTTTTTCTCTGTCTGTCTGATGTCTGGCGGTTTAACCCGGCTAATCTCTGAAGCGGCTGGTCCGATTTTAACGGGACTTTCACTGATAGATAGCTGATGTTATAAGGAGTAACTTAGGCTACTTTCCTTTAAATAGTTCCTGCGGGAATTCCGAACTCACGCGGTTGAAACCGCGGGGCACAGCTTGTAATAAATGCCTGAACGTACTAAGTACATCTAATATACATATGTATATAAATCACGTGTCACGTTGTTTGTCCGCGATGGACTCCGAAACTACTGAACGGATTTTGGTAAAATTTTGCAACCATTTATAATATGGTCCAACTTAAAAGATAGGATAGTTTTTATCCTGGAATTCCCGCGGAAACTGAAGGACATAGAGTACTTTTTCCCGCAACCTCCGCGGGAACTCCGAAATTACCGCGGATGAAATCGCGGGGGACAGCTAGTCTAATATATATAAATCACGTGTCACGTTGTTTGTCCGCGATGGACTCCGAAACTACTGAATCGATCGTGAGGAAAATTTGGTCACTATGTTGTATTTGGCACAACTTAAAAGATAGGATAGTTTTTATCCCGGAATTCCCGCGGAAACTCCGGAATTATTGCGGGAACAGCTAATCACCGTAAACTACTGGCAAGGGTACAAAGGAGGACATAGAGTATTTTTTCCCGGAATTCCCGCGGGAACTCTGAAATTACCGCGGATGAAATCGCGCGGGACAGCTAGTAACGTTATATATTTTTCATTACTCATACTCGGAAAGTAGGTCTGAAGTTGCCTGAGAAGCGACCTTCAGACCTACTTTCCGAGTATGAGTAATGAAAAATAAAATTCACTCACTTTTTCTTAAGCTAATTCCTATTTTTATTTTGACTTTCCTTGCATTCGTAATGAAAAGCACAGTGTTATAAATAAATAAATAAATAAAAAATCCTCGGGAGAAAGACTTATTTAGACTTTAGACTTATAAGTTACTTTCACCCCTAGGATAACAATGTACTATTAAATTTCAGAACTCTCAATCTTGGAACATACAGCTGCAACCGGATTACATGTTAGATTTCGCGCCGAGCGTTGAACAAACCAGAAGTTTAAGGCTATCAAAGATTAAAAATGGCAGTGTGGCTATGTTAAAAAGAATTGTGGATGAAAATGATATCAGTAATGGTGAGTGCCAATTAATTTTACACAGTATAGTATTATATTATCTGTGACGCGGTTTCATTCGCTTTTATAGCATACTAGCTGTTCCCCGCGTAAATTCTAACCGTGTGGTAATTTCGGAGTTCCCGCGGGATTTCCGGGACAAAAGATAACTTATGTCCTTCTCTGTACCCCTGACAAGGTGCGTGCAAAATTTCATGATGACCTGTTCAGCCGTTAATACGTGAAAGCGCGGCGTAACAAACGAAGAAGGAAAAAGGGGAATTTTTATCTCAGAATTCCCGCGGTAACTCCCAAATCATCGCAGGTAACCGCTAGTAACTAGCTGCTAGTTATATAAAATAATTCTATTTCTTTACAGGAGCCGCAGTGAGCCTGTGCATGAGCATCACCGGCAACTCCACTGTGCCCCTCACCCTCAGCTACCAGCTGGATCCTTTGGAGGAGTCGGACGGACTTATCTACGCCTCCATCCTGCTCGTTGTACTGTACGGGTTGATTATATTCGAGGTAAATAATGTAGCTATGATACCAAATTGTAAATTTCAATCTACAGGGTTGTCACAAAGTGGTGTAGTCATATTTGGACATAGATAAGCAATAGTGTGTTAACCCACACTGGAGAAATTTTGAGTAAATCGTGTTTTAAAAGTATAGCGCCATTTCGTGTCAACATTTTTTATGTTCAATATTTAGTTACATATTTAAGCAATGTAATAAGGTAAACACATAATTAAAAAACGTTCCTTAACTCTCAATAAATTGTTCTGAATCAATAACATAATTTTGTGGGTTAACATGTTATTGCTTATCTGCGTCCATTTATAGATCGTTTTCTGGTATCTAACTGGGCCCCGCGGTTACACCCGCGTGAGTTTCGGAATTGCCGCAGGAACTCCGATAAACTTCCTTTGCTGACGACCTAAGTATATTTTCCACAGTATTACCAAAACTGACAATTTTGTAAACAGTGACTGAGTAAAGACATGGCGTTTAATAAATTTCGTTGCGTTATTCAACGTTTTTGTGCGTAATGAATAGATAATTGTACCTACAATCACCCGACAATGCGTGGTTTTCGTTTGTTTCCGTAATAAACTTATTTTCTTTTTCTTTCTTCTTCTGGCTTTCGCATATAATGCATTTAGCCAGTTTCAAGTAAAATAAGTTAGTAAAATGCACAAATTAGCGTTTAGCATCATTGTATGATTTGAACTTGTAGGCCGTGTTACTGAATAGACTACAAGAACTTTCTCGGAGCTCTTGGAGGATACCGAAGAAATCAGCTCCAAAATGTTATATATCTTCTTGAGCACACAAATATTTATGTCACTGTGAAAATTATTGTCCAATATAGCACCATAAAACACAACAAAATCCACTTTTAACCATTTTTTATTGACACGAAAATAAAGTAATGAACCTCCATCTTCGATGCCCGCCAAAAACTCCAAACTTAGTTGATGGCTTCCATCTGTTACGTGGTGCAGATAGTGAACCGCACGCTAGCCGCGCTGCTTTGCTCGTCACTTTCCATTGCGGTGCTGTCATTCGCGGGAGCGCGACCCTCGCTCCCCGCGCTGGTGTCGTGGCTGGACGTGGAGACGCTGTTGCTGCTCTTCAGCATGATGCTGCTGGTCGCCATCATGTCGGAGACAGGCCTGTTCGACTACTTAGCAGTGATGGCGTTCGAGGTGAGTGGCAAGAGGTCTTATTGAACTATTTCTTTTATTTAATAATAGCCATTAAAGCAAATCCTTTAGCCGTCAACTATTTATTTTTTATCTGGCTGCCCAGGTCTTACGTTTTTCCAAAATAGCCCTGAAATACCATTAAGCATTTTACGTTATTCCGTTTCCGTATTGGCTATTTAACACATCTACCGTAACAAATATATAGCGGTAAACGTGATAAATGTGGCATCACCACGCGGCATTCGTCGCTACGCTATATGTAACGTAGCAATGTGGCGCAAGAGACTAAGTCACTAATGAAGAAAATTACTTATAAGTTGTCTCCATTTAATATTTGTATTAAATTAAAGTTATTATTGTTATTGTTATTTATACAACATGTTAATGAATTAATACCCCATTAAACAAATAAACAATAATATGATTAAAAAGTTATTCAACATTAGTTTGGAGGTGACCTATCTACGAAATTCCAAGCGCTTACGCCCGCGCCTACCGGTTCGATTTTTTTTTTTGCTGCGGGCGGCGTACGCGCCTAATTTTGTATTATAAATAATTTAGACATGGGCTAGTAAAAATGAAAAATATAACCTATATTAAAACATAGTGCGATCGATTCGCTAGTCGACTCTGACCAAACTACTTTCTAGTTTTCAGTTAATTCATTAATACGTTGTATGTACCTATATCAAAATTTTCTTTAAAAAAGTATAAATATCTATCTTATTTTTAATTGTGCTATAGGTATTCGTTTCCTTTCGTTTTATGCTCAATTATTTTTTAAACAAAATGATTTCATATCTGCCAAACGTCCCGCGACGACGGCTCAATTTTTTTTTGGAAATTAAAATATTCAAAGTTAAATTTAACCACTGTCTGCCCCCAGCTGACCGGCGGCCGGACGTGGCCCCTCATCTTATGCTTGTGCTCCTTCACGGCGATCTTCTCCACGTTCCTCGACAACGTCACCACTATACTGCTCATGACTCCGGTCACCATCAGGTAATTTGTTCAGGCTATTTGATGTCTGCACTACATTATCATTGATGATAGTTGATCGTGTGATAGGCGATAATGTGGACACCACAACGCGACCACAGGCGATTCCCTTTGATGCGTGCCCAAAAACCGACAACTCAGGCGATCGTAGACGATGATCGGCGATTACAGCCAAATACACATTAGGTACAGTAAAAATTTACTGAGGAACCTTCAACACCGTAAAGTTTATCTTAGATGAACGCTAGCAAGAACAGATCTGTCCGGGGCCGTCTTAAGTCTATTCTGCGCCGTCTTAAGTCTATTCTGCGCCGGGGTGCGGGAGTCAACCGGCGCCCTCGTTTTTTCTACACTGCAGCGTGGCACGCATGACGCGACTGACGACACACTGCAGTATGAAAGGGGTCCTAGTCCGCTCGCTCGTACCCCTTGCACCCCCTGGTAAAGACGGCCCACTGGACGACTGGATCTGTCCTCAGTAGCTAGTAGTAGTTAGCATATTGTATTAACGTTTTTTTTTATCAGAGAGGTTATAGGAAAGTTTTAGTTTAATAGGTAGGTAAAGTAGGTTGAACTGTTAGTTTTTTAACAAATACCAATCTATCAGTTAAAGAAAGTAATCGAGGTAAATATAATTATGCAGCTATATAGGTACCATTGTAATATTCATTCTATACCTACAGACTGATGATGGGGTGATGTAGCCCTATTTCAAGATCGTTTTCAACTCAATCGTGTGTAATGCTTAGTAGCATTACACGATTGAGTTGAAAACGATTTTTATTATTGTTTTAACAATAAAAAATATTAATGTACGGAAGTCGATTCATCTTTTTTAGTAATTATTTAAAAGCCGTTTAAAGTTTATAGTTTTCCCGCTTTGGAAATAAACGGAACTGTAGATTATGAAACAATTTTGTTAGTATCCAAATTTAAATCGATCAATCATTAAAAAAACTTACTTCTTTTTCCACAGACTATGTGAGGTGATGCAATTGAATCCAATAGCAATATTAATGGCAACGGTGATATTCAGCAACATAGGCGGCACGGCCACCCCCGTGGGGGATCCCCCCAACGTCATCATAGCGAGCCACCCCGCCGTTCTCAAAGCAAACATCAACTTCATGAACTTCACAGTGCACATGGGTACGGGCGTGCTCCTAGTGTGCGTACAAACGTACTTGCAACTGAGATTTATGTTCAGAGATATAAACAAGTTGAGGCACAGCGTGCCCAGAGACATCCAAGAGATGCGGCAAGAGATTTTCGTTTGGAAAAGAGCGGCCGCCTCACTGTCGTCCTATTCGCAAGACGAGGACATAGTGAGGAAGGCTTTGGAGAAGAAAGTCGAGAGGCTCAACGCTGCGTTAACCAAGAAGGAAGCAGGCGGTGGGAACAGGAAAAAGGATCCAAAGTTTTGCTCCACATTGGCACAGATGAAGCAAAAGTATGGGATTAGGGACAAGCAGTTGCTAGTAAAATGCACCGTCAGCATAATGTTTGTTGTAATTGTTTTCTTCTTGCACGCTTTTCCGGAGCTGCAAAGGCTGTCTCTAGGCTGGACGGCGCTGTTGGGCGCCATATTGCTGCTGTTGTTAGCCGAGAGAGACGATTTAGAACCGATCTTAGCTAGAGTCGAATGGTCGACGCTGCTGTTTTTCGCGGCCCTGTTCGTTCTAATGGAGGCGCTGTCCAAATTGGGTCTGATCAAATGGATAGGGAAGCAAACCGAGGCTGTGATACTGAATGTGAACGAAGAGTCGCGGCTTCTGGTCGCCTTGATGCTGGTGCTGTGGATATCTGGGTTGGCTTCGGCGTTCGTTGACAATATCCCTTTGACGACAATGATGATCAGAGTGACTACGTCATTGGCCGACCCCGAGGGTCTCAACTTGCCTCTGCCGCCTCTAATTTGGGCGTTGAGTTTCGGCGCATGCCTCGGCGGCAACGGGACACTTATAGGCGCGAGCGCGAACGTTGTATGCGCAGGAGTGGCCGAGCAACACGGCTACAGATTCACATTCATGCAGTATTTCAAAGTCGGTTTTCCCATCATGATAGGGAATCTAATTGTCGTGTCCGTATATTTGCTGCTTTGCCACTGCGTTGGCCATTGGCACTGACCGACCGCCATCATTGTACAGACGAACTCAGTATTCTGATTGAGACTGCATATTTAATTTTTTAATTGAAATTAAAAAAAATACCCTTAAATTAGGCCTAAAAAGTTTCATTCATTTCGTTCCGAATAGGATCTGTTGCGATTACTTATACGTAAATACTAAATATGGTACTTATACGTAAAAATGCTTATTACCTAATATTTAGCATTGGGTGGACCTGTTATCGGTGATGTGTGACCTGTAAGTCCCTAAGACCATCCGTTATAAAAAATCACATAATCTTCATCTTCATTTGAAAGCAGAATAGATTAGATATACTTTTGATGATAATTCTGCAGCATTGCAAAATGAAATAATATAGGTGGTAAATATACCTAGTTTAATTACGAGGCGTCAAAAGTTTTTGCACTTTTTGTTTGAACTTTTTGACTGATCATGCAAGTTTAAATCTTGCAGAATTAAAAAAAATACTTAGCAGGTATTTATTAAGCTGCCCTTTTTTACATAATACGTACCATGATTATTAATACCTAACTATCAAAATAGAATAATAATGTTATGCTACTTTTAAAAGCCTGTTTCACGACATGTTGTTACTTGATCACGGTTATGCCCTAAGTCGTATGTAACTATGTACTTAAATATTTTTAACAAAAGACATAGCGGATAGTAGTTTTAAAGTAGGTATGTATTAGTCGAAATATGGAGAAAAGTTTAATTTTAATGTAGAAAAGCAGTGTTACATATTTGAACATTATCTATTCTGTCAAAGGTTGGAATTGAGAATTTGAAGGCAGATTGAATTAGTTTTGAAAAGGTGGTTTACCCCAGCGGACAGTAAAAAAAGAATAAAAAAGAAAGATTGCTGTTGCTATAAATATTACCTATAACAAAAAAGGTGTAGGTAACGAGGTAACAAATTTTTTTAAATTATAATTATTAAATGATTAAAAAGACAAAATATTCACTATGACTAACAACATTCCTTGCCCAAAACGCGCTTCCCAAAAATACAATCCCAAACGCTACAGATGCCAAAGTATTAGAAATGAAAATTCTGTAGGTATGCCATAAGACACGTTGTACCTAAGTGCATTTTTTTGAAGTGAAACTTATTTGAGCACAAATGAAAGACCCAGGAAAGAAAATTTTTGTGGCGCGTCATCATGACAAAATATGTTATAGTCAGTCATTAAGGGTCAAGGAAAAAATGTATAGCTAGATGTAAAAGTGAGTAGAGCTTATCTAAACTAAAATGACACGCCCCACTATTCAATAAAAGCAGTTTTAGATGTGCGAGATCATGTATTTAATAGTGTGAGTGCGGCGACACTACCTATGCGGCAACTGAGGACGAATGGCAAGGCCAGCTTTATATGTGTCGTATCGATATTTTAATGGTTGTGCGTGTGCGTATACCCGGTGGAGGGGCGCGGCATTTTAGCTTAGATAAGCTCTACCTACTTACACAATGTCACCAGATTTTCCGAATGACTAAGTAATGAGGCGTTTTTTAAGCTTTTAGGTAATAAGGACTCGTTTTAAAATTGAGTTATAAAATATTAGCGTGTTAGGTGGGAATTTAACTCGACGGTTAGTGATATTCAAATGTTCAAATGTACATATTATTATACCTACCTAGTTATCTCATTTTGGTTAAGTATACGTACCTACCTGTATCTGCAAATTAAGTATTACATAGGTAATTATTTGTTAAACAGTAATATTGTACCTATTGGCTGTGAATAATTTGATTGAGAAATGTGATGCATCATGTGTGGGGCCAAGCTTATCTTTAGGTATAGGTTTATATTAAATAATTACAGTAAAATAATTATATTCATTCTAATATGTAGTTATAGAGCGTGTACAGATAGCATAGAGCGTTGGTTTATTTGAAATTCCGGTCGGAAATTGAAGCACATGAACGAACGGTGCGAAATTAAGTTCGCGTCGAGATGACTGTGTAGTAAGCTGTTCCCACCACACTTGAAATTCCTAGACTGCCTTCGCTAAATGCGATTTTATGCCTGTTAATTTCTATTGCCTATTAATACTGTCTATTGGTAGTATTATTATAATTATTATCTATGCTATTGGTAAGCCAGAGACAATCACATCTATTTTTTCAGAATCAATGCCACGTGCCTAGTCCATAGGTACCTGCGTTTCTTCGACCTATAGTTATCTAATAGAAACTATTTCTACCCTAAACCTCGGTTTGTGCTCATAGGACTGTCTTTGACCAAATGAGTTTGGGCCCATCTTGAAAAAATAGACGGTAGTCGACGAAAATCTTATAAATGGACGCAGATAAGCAATAACATGTTAACTCACAAAATTAAGTTATTGATTCAGAACGATTTATTGAGAGTTAGGGAACGTTTTTTAATTACGTGTTTACCTTATTACATTGCTTAAATATGTAACTAAATATTGAACATAAAAACATTGACACAAAATGGCGCTCCTACTTTTAAAACACGATTTACTCAAAATTTCTCCAGTGTGGGTTAACATACTATTGCTTATCTATGTCCAAATTTAAAATGCATGCGCTAATCCTATCCGGTGTCCTTTATCATTAGCCCTGTATGGGGCAAGGCACAGATAATATTACAATACTATAGGTCAAGGTATCTACTGATTAAGCTCACACCACAAAATCTGTAGGTGCCTTCAAACGGTATGAGCTTTTTCAGTTTTGTTGTTTAGAAATTGTATTGAAATTGTTATTATTATATAGGTAATACGTATTATTATTTATATTAAATTGAATACATTAAATAAATATAATATTACCTTTAGATATTTTTAGTTTTTATGTGAGAATGTATAAGTTATATTAGACACCATTGTGAATTAAAATTATCTATACTTAAATCATGACAAATAAATTTCTTTTTGAATTGTACCTACCTACCAAAATATTTCTTATTTTCCTTATACCTGGACTTCACTGGGGAGCTATAGTATCCCACACAGTACCATCCCACCTACTTTCATCGTGATATAAATAATAATAATAATAAATAATAAATTTCATTTAATTCGACCATCGACATGGATCAATTCTGTTAGTAACATCATTTCTTATAAACTATTGTTAGTAATACAAATTAATTATTAATTATAGGTAAGTGACATCTTGACATTTGTTTGTTTGTCAGTGCATGAACCATATAACAATGGTTCATGTACTGACAATCAAACCTATTTGCGAATACATTCAGGATGGTGTTGGGGCTGGCCCGGAGCCTGCGCGCCAGGGACGTGCACCGTTTACGCATGGTCGTGTAAAAACAGTCGACACGCGACTCGGCAAACATCCCCGACGCGCTGCAGTGCCGAGGCAGCCCCATCAGCACCCTGAACGCATTATTAAACTGCACACGAAGGGCGCTGTACTGCTTCTGCATATACTTCACCCACAGACCGCAAGTGTAGAAAGACGTACAAAATGCTCTAAAAAGAGTAATTTTGACGCCCCCCGAGCAACGCGCGAACCTGCGGGCAATCATATTGGCCCTAACAGACAGCGCCCTACGTTCCCTATGCTGATATGGACTGCTAAAGTTAATGATAAAATAATTATAAATTCAAAAAAATACGGTTTTTGTTTCCTAGGAGCCACTGCAGAGTTCCACTATCGTATCTCCTGGCACCATCATCAGATCAACTCCAAAATACCAAATTATAGATCAGATCAGCTTTAAAATATCAATTGTGAAAATCGAAATTCTGTTTAGTCCGCCAAGATAATAATAGACACGTCATACCTACAATATAGTTTTTCGAAATAATGAAAAATACTCGATTATGACGCATTAGACACTTGTGACATTATAACGTCGCGTCGTAGGTATATACTGAAGCAAGGCGTGACGTCACGCGAATTTTTTTTTCTAACGTAAAAAAAAGAAAAAATACGTGTCCTTTATTTTTCCATGACGGACTAAAAACTGAAATTTAATACCTACACTATACTACAAACGTGTTAATAAAAACGCAACAACGTCAAATAAATAACCAATTTATTTACACACTAACAAACAACAACTTTATAAAAAACAAACACTATTTGCCATCGCCGTCGGTGGCTGCGACCCGCTGGGTGTCTCGTATGACCTCGTCGATCCGGTACAGGTCCCTGAGCGAGAGGTCCCCGCTGCCGCGCGGCATCGGCTCCGGCTGCGACGGGTCCGGCTTCCAGCCGAGGAAGTTGATCACTTGGTACGTGGCGGGCACGCCGCGCGAGCCGCGCTCCGGCACCTCCTGCGACAAGTCAAATTCAAATACATAATAATTAATAAGGTCAAACAACAGTGTCAAATAATAAAGTCAAATAAGAAAGTTTAATAATAAAGTCAAATAAGAAAGTGAAATTATAAAGTCAAATAAGAAAGTTAAATTATAAAGTCAGATTAAAAAGTCAAATAAAATTGAGGTGAGAAAGTCAAACAATAAAGTCAAATAAGAAAGTCAAATAAGAAAGTCAAATAAGAAAGTCAAATAAGAAAGTCAAATAAGAAAGTCAAATAAGAAACTCAAATAAGAAAATCAAATAAGAAAGTCAGATAATAAAGTCGAATAATACACTCAAATAATAAAATCAAATAAGAAAGTCAGATAATAAAGTCGAATAATAAACTCAAATAATAAAGTCAAATAAAATTGAGATAAGAAAGTCAAATAATAAAATCAAATAAGAAAGTCAAATAAGAAAGTCAAATAATAAAGTCGAATAATAATATCATCGACTGGGTAGCGAATCGCAAAAACTAAATTAAATTATGATTTTGAATTATTGAATTAGCTATTGTTAACATTTCACTATTATAATTCCTATATTTTTCTCTAACGTTGTGGGTAAAGTTTTATATCTTTGCTATAATATCTTTTTGTTAAGGTTTGCACTGTTTTTGTGCCTTATATAAATTTCATTTCACGATGATGATCGGTTGAGACGTTAAGGCGTGAAAGCATAACAAACAAGCAAAGAAATAAAAGAACTCACTCAATAAGGAAGTATGGGTGAGTATCCATAAAGCTATTGATCAGATACTATACATCCTATACAGTGTGTACTCAACCCTCACCTTGCCGTACATCTCGTCGTATATGGCGGCGGCGGCGAACTGAACGTCGCGTGCCAACCGCAGCGGGCGGTTGAGCGCCGCGTTCGACTCGCCGAGCGCGCGCACGTCGCGCATCAGCGCCCACGCGTCCGGATACCACACGGTCAGCGAGTCGACGTCCACCGTTTGCAGCGTGAAACCACCGCTACAATTAATATAATATAACTAGCTGTCCCGCGCGATTTCATCCGCGGTAATTTCGGAGTTCCCACGGGAATCCGGGAAAAAATACTGGCAGGGGTACAAACAAGGACATAGAGTCTATGTCCTTCTTTGTATCCCTGCCAGTAGTTTACGGTGATTAGCTGTTGCCGCAATAATTCCGGAGTTCCCGCGGGAATTCCGGGATAAAAACTATCCCATCTTTTAAGTTGGGCCAAATACAACATAGTGATGAAATTTCATCACGAATGATTCAGTAGTTTCGGAGTCCATCGCGGACAAACAACGTGACACGTGATTTATATTAGAATAGCTGTCCCCCGCGATTTCATCCGCGGTAATTTCGGAGTTCCCGCGGAGGTTGCGGGAAAAAGTACTCTATGTCCTTCAATTCCCGAGGGAATTCCGGGATAAAAACTATCCTATCTTTTAAGTTGGACCATATTATAAACGGTTACAAAATTTTATCAAAATCCGTTCAGTAGTTTCGGAGTCCATCGCGGACAAACAACGTGACACGTGATTTATATATATTAGATTATAGTTACTTAGTTGCAAAAGGTTCAATGACTATAATATTATGACTAACACGCCCAATTAACAAAATCCATAAAACGTCAAATATTAAATTTAAACTGTTTCAAGCGTTTTTATAGCCAGATTGGGTTTGGGGAAATTTTTAAAATATTACTTTACCAGCTGTCCCTCGCGGATTCACCCGTGATAATTTCGAACAATTCGAAAATACCTCTATCTATTGATTCCGTTCAGTAGTTTGAGTTTATCGCGAACAGACAAACAGACAGACAGATGCGGCGGAGAACTTTGTTTTATAATATGTAAGGATGAAATAAAGAGCAGCGAGCGAGAAATATAAATTGGCTACTTGACAAAAAAATTTTTTTTAGTCCGTCTTGTAGATTAGTAAAAAATATTGGACACGTATTTTTTCTTTTTTTACGTAATCAAAAAATAACAGAGATACATTGAGTTGAAATTTCGCGTGACGTCACAATTCACAACGGTTTGTATGGCGCTTATAATGAATATTGACGTCACGAGCCCCCCACCCTAAACTTTAATGCGCTTTATCTATGTTCATTTTCATTAAATTGAAAAAGCAAAAAATACGTGTCTATTATTTTTTTATTTTCTAACTGACGGACTAATTAGAATTTTGATTTTCATACCTTGGAGAATACCCAATTATACATTAATGTTTGAAAATTTACGGCGCTGTTATTTTTAACATGAATATAAGTTTTTAACATGTTTTATTTTCTTGAACCCCTCGTCCCTCCAGATATTATTTATAAAGACTTGGCTACACCCGTGAATGTTACGGTATTGCCTTGTAACTTATAGGCAATTATATTTGAATAAATAAAATAAATAAAAAAAAAACTCACGCAGCAAGCAACCCGCCCACGTCGCGCGCCCTCGTGAACGGCGACACGTGAGGCGCGATCCCCCCGCGCCGCTCGCCCTCCGCCAGCTGCAGCGCCTGCCGCAGCTCCATGAGCGTGTCGCCGCCGAACACGCACGCCATGAACACCTGCCGGCCGCGGTCGAACCGCCGTACAAGGACGCTGCGTTTTTAAAACGCTATACGTTCGCATCGTTCAACGCCACGTGTACGTTCATTCGATTGTTCCAATTAACCTCCCTAACCTCCTTAGGGATTAAATGGAGCGAGCAGCAAACTGCAGGCAATTTATTTAATTATGATAACATTATCATAACATAATCAAGTAATTTATGATAATTTAATTATGATTAAGGAACGCACTCATGAAAGTGTCTCCTTTAGTTGAATACTCGAATAGAAATTTATCTCTCAAATACTCACAGGGGTGAACACAATCTTATCAACCAGTTTCTTAGTAGAATAAAGTAAAAGTCTAGAATAAACAAACTCACCCCATCAGGTTTCAAGCATTTCATGACCTTGTCAAAGCACCCCGGCAGGTCATTGACCCAGTGTAGCGACAACGATGACACCACCAGGTCTATGCTGTGTTCTGGAAACTAGAAGATGGTGAAGATACACAAATCTAACAAAAATTGATGAAGACAGATGTTAATTAAGTCTTAATTTACTGTTTTTATAATACTATTTTTTTTTAAGTTTATTATGGCTTTCTGGCCTACACTACAAGATCTACAGCCTAAGCTCTAAGGGCTTGTACTAAAGTCTCAATCACAAACCTGATTGACATTATATTGTTTTATTATAATTCTTTGACTGTTCTGACATATTAAATGAATGAATTGTAAAATTGTTAAATATTTCTTAATTTTTCTTAATTTGACCTATTTTATTTTTTTTATGTTTAAATTTTTTATTTTTGTTTTATTCCCTTTTTTATTAACTGCTGACTTATTATTATTACGTTTATTAATGCAGTTTTGGCATTTTAAATTATATTATTTTTATTTTAAATTATTTTTTTAACAATTTAAAATACTATGATAGATTTATTTAAGGTAACATTTGCACACTGGAAACGGCAGGATATGTTGAATGAATTTTAATGTAACATCACTTAACTACCATACCATATTCTTGCAATTAAATAAATTATAATAATAATAAAAAATAAATAGTATTCTGTAATGTAAAGAAAATGTTGCCTTAATTTTTGCACATTCTTATTATTTTATTAATTTAAATTTGAAATATAAATACCTATATACTTAACATGATATGGAACGTATATATTTTCAAGATAGATTATATATATTATACCCACTTGAATATCTTCTTCATCCATGACCACTTTCTCGTACAGTACTCCGTCGCCAACTATAGCTTTGTCTAGGTGTGTCTGTGATGTGTCACACAGTGTCACTTTCTCCACACTATCGGGAAGAAAGTGACGTGATACGTAACCACGGCCAGCACCTAAAACAGAAGTGTAATCAATAATCATTCTTACTAATATTAAAAATGTGAAAGTGAGTTTGTTTGTAACACTTTCACAGCTAAACGGCTCAACTGATCACCACCATCAAAATTTTGCATGCACATTGTTAGGGGTACATAGGCTACTTTTAACCCGAAATTAATTATTGTTTTGTTTTGTATATTAATTATTGTTTTGTATATTAATTATTGTTTTGTTTGCACACCCCATCTTCTATATCTCTCTGTCTACCCAATGGTTAACTGGTAGAGAATGCCGCAAGGCATTAAGTTCGCCATTTGTACATACTGTGCAATAAAGAATAAATAAATTTAAAAAAAAAAAAAATTCCCACGGGACCTCCATAATTAACGCAGAAGAAACTACATTAAATTTTGCCTACCTACACATTGTCAAGGGAACGCATCTACGGAAAAAAATTTAGGGTTGTAATTACTTTTATCTTGGAATATCCGCGGGATCTCCGAAACTAATAAATAAATAAATAAACTAACGCGGGTGAACCCGCAGGGAACAGCTAATACTATTATAAATGTGAAAGTGAGTTTATTTGTTTGTTTGTTACGCTTTTACGCCTCAACGGCTCAACCGATCATCATGAAATTTAGCATAAACATTGTCAAGGGTACAATGTCCTCACATAGGATACTTTTTGTCTAGGAATTCTGAAATGACCGCTGGTAAAACTGCAGGCAACAATTAGTTTCTTTAAGAATGAATTAGTTTGACCCCTATAAGAGCCTTACTAACTGTGTTCACCAAACTAACCAAGTTCGACTGCATTTTTAAAAATTCTCTTTATATCGAAGATTCTGTCGGCAGTTCGCCAACCTATCTCTTCTTTTATGTACTCAGCTAAATGATAATCATCCTTCTGAGCTGACCGCTCTCTCTGCAGAGCCTTCGCCTTTCTGTCAAATATGTTCATAGTACGGTACACGGAGCCCGCGGTCTTTTGCTTTGGTGAATTTGAGCTGCATCGGTGGGAATTGTTCAATAAATTATTGCGTAAATGTTTTGTAAATAATGACAAATTGCTTGAGATTATTAATTTATGTATTATTGAGCTGGTGCGCGACATTTGATTTATTTTACTAATTTGTCTTCAACTCCAGTAACAATAAACAAACCAATGTTGAACCAGAGAGAAGGTAATCACTACGTTTTAAGAGACGGGACTTCCTTACTTGGTTTTGGAATCCATTTAGCAGACCCAGCAATACCAACACAGCGAAAATTTAAATGTCAAAATACTTCATAACTCATGGGTACCAACATTAACGAGAACAATAGGGATGGCCACATGTAATTCCTGATTAAATCGATATCGATAAATTATCATTAAGAGCATCGTGGGCTTCATACCAGGTGAATTAAATCTACAACGGGGGAAAACATTTGTCGTAAAATTGAAACAATAAATTATTATTTTTATTTATTTATTATTATTCCAATATTTTAGTTTGTCATGATGATGATGTTATTAGATAGATAGATATTTATTTTCTCTTTAAAAATTACATTTATATTTTATGTCAAAATTAAATAACCTATTTGGGAAAGTAAATGATTTACTTCGCAGTGCCTCCTTGTTGAGCCTTGTTTAAATTATCGGTAGAAATATCCTCCGAAAGCGAAAAACTTTCGTTTATCTTCCGACATTCGTTCCTTACATCTCCACAGACATATTGTATATCGTGAAGTTTTTCGATTGGAATGTAAGCTAAGTCATCATTTCCAATATTTTTTACCCATTGTCGACATCTGAAATTAAAATATCTATCAATCATGCAAGTACACTTAGAAACAAGATAGAGTATAATATAGTTCTTTATACAGAAGACGAGGTTCACTTTATTACAATACGATCATAATACATAATTAAAACTGCAGTAAGTAATGAAAAAAGTATACGCAGCAGCAGCTATACAAAAATATTCCAAAATATTCACTATAACAGCATCATTCATTAAAGTTTATCGACTTACTTTATCGATAGTGAAGATTTACATCACTATGGTTTACAAACATGCAAATATTTTTTCTCATTTCAAAAGATAGTGTATTATTTTAATGCTGATAGCTGAAGAGAACAAAATACTTTATTACTTTACTCAAGCTGTACTTACCGGTCTTCATCTACAGGAAATTTCGTGATAAATTTCCTTTTATTTAAATTTTGTCGACTCTATCTTTTTCTACAAATTACATACGTACTACACCGTCTAATCGGTGGTATTTCACTACCCAATCACAAGAAAATAGTTTTTAATAGTCACACTGCACTTTTCAAAGCGTAAATCACACAAAATTTTTAAAAATCACACAATTATTTACCCAAATAACAACATGCGTCGCCATGACAAACAGATGACAGATTGTAAGAAAGATTCAGAGACAAAAGACTGAAATAGCATGTGAGGCCATCATTGATGCCATGGAAAAAAAAATTAAAAAAAAAATGAGTGCTAAATACGAACAAAATTTAATTTGTTCCTAGTTGCGTTAGACTCTGACTGATTGTATGGACTTAGATTCCTTTGCCTTCCCCATTCCAAGAAAAAAACAAAACAGAATTGGCGAATTTTCAACTTGTTTTCTTTCTTGTTTTTGGCAGTATGGGCCCTGTACTCTTAGCCTTTCCTATATAAAAATAGGATAAATAAATGAAAAAAAAAATCTTTCTTGTTTTTCTAAAGTTTTCGTGTCCTAAGAACCTTTAAGAAACCTGTGTTTACTGTCTGGAACTATAGTTTTAAGCTAAGTGAGTATATGAGTTAAAGGAATTCATAGAATATCTTATGTTAAAGATAAACAACTACCTATCGGCAAGTTACTTACTTCAAAGTAACCTAAAAATTATTGTAATAGGGAAGAGTTGTCTAAGTTATAAACTTCTGTCGCAGATATGTGGCCTATATTGATGCAATTTCTGCGTACCAACGCGCCCTATATAACCTTGCCGTTCGCAGCTGTTGTGGGAATAATTGGTTATAATCTGGAGAGCTTGCTGTCTGATAAATATACACCATACAATAGTAAGTAAATACAGTCAAATTGAGAACCTCCTTTTTTGGAAGTCTATTACTAATCTCACAGAGTTCATAGAATGAGACAACCCATTCTAGTAGTATATCCAGTTCAGAGAGGTCTATATCAATGTAGAGCACTGTTTTTAAACTTCTTCATGACACAACCCCTTTAGTATGAAATCCCCCACTTTTCTTCAAGTACCTACTTATTTCATTATTCAACCATACAATATTATTATATTTTTATTATTTTAATAAAAGGTAGTTTTTGCGACCTCTTCGCAACCCACCAGAGGATTGCGACCCACACATTGAAAAACACTGCTCTAGAGAACTGGAATTATTTCATTATTTTATTTCTTCCAATCTTTTCAGAACCAGTCCAAGACCAGAGATTAGAAAGATTAACAGAAGAACAGTTGCTAAGAGACCCTACCAAAGTTGAGAAACTAAAATACAAAGAGAATGTGTTAGGAAAGAATGTCTCACCTTCATTAGAAAAATAAGTTGACAGTGTAGCTAATCTAAGATGAAATAACATTTTTAATGTGCAATATTGTTAATTTGTACAGTACATGAATTCATCCATTTCCTGTTGGGGCTGTTTACCCTTTGAAGATTTTGCGATAGTTTTAAGTCAGTCCCCAATCTAGTCCATAAAATTAAAGAGTGTAAAAAAGTCATAAGTCAAGTACTCACCTGACCTGTCTGTTGCAAGCTGCAACAGCTTAAGACGCTCAAAATTTTTATTTTGTAGATTTAAATTATTTTAGTGTAAATAGCTAAATAAAAATTTTATTTCTTTAAATTTTATTTGTATGTCATATTTATTTTGTTATGGCCTAGTAGAAATTTTTAACCAAAAAAAAGAGTCCTGCAATATGATGTGAGGGACCTTCAGATCGGCAACTTCAATTGGGTCTACAACTGTTTCAATACCTAACTGCACATACAATGTAGGTAAAATAAAATCAATAAAATGTAGGTACCAAAAATAGACAACAAATAAAATTCGATTTATTTATAATAAATTTAAAATTGAAGACTTGAAATAATTCTTCTTAATAAAACAGTTGTCGATTGACAATAACTTCTATACATTTGACAATACGGTCTGAATGCAAACAGCAATGGTACTGGTTTCAACAAAACAAAATCACAACAATTTGGCAGTGATTTCACTTCAATATAAATATAAAGACCAATTTCCTTGAGTTTCCTGTGAAATCAACCTGGGCCGGCAGTATTGACAATGTTTTGAAAATTTTATCGTGTCAATTGTTAACTAAGGACCCAAAAATCATGACAATCAACATAATTACAGTAACCGTCTTGAGTCGAGGCTTGCATTTAATATAATAGGTTACTGTAATGATGATGTTGATCGTCATGATTTTTGGGTCCCTAGTTAACGATCGATACGATAACGTTGTCAAACATTGTTGAGACTGCCGGCCCTGGTTGGTCATCTCTTATTCCCACAAAAAGTTACCCCAATAAATTTCCTAGGATTGTAAATTTAATGTGGGAAGATATTGCGGTAAATCGCGGAAACCACATTAAATATTATACCTATATCAATTTAAAACTGGTGCCGGGTTTCGGATCTTATTATGGTCACAGACGTGACATTCTACCACACTGAACTCTTAACATTTAATATACAAATATGTATTTACAATATATTACACTTACAGCTACAATTAAATTTACGTTGTGCCAACCCTAATTCCGGGTTTACTAGAACAGATAAAATCTACTTTTCACAAATATTTGACTCGTAATTTACAGGAAGTTGCATTAAAAACTTTTCCACTTCCATAAAAGAACAATATGTTTCATACGAAGTGTTATTACTTAATAAATATTTCCTAACGATTTCTAAATCTTGCAAAGCTCTATTTCTTTTTACTACATCCTCCGTTTCTTCAGATTCTGGTTTATCTGTGGCTAGTGGCAATATTGATTCTTCGTCATTTTGACTATATTTCGTGGGTGGATCAGTTACCCTATGGTTCCCACCAAAAACAGATCCATTTGTACCTTGACCTGTCAAAAACTCGTCATCAACCGTCAAGTACATGTCAAGGCTGGTTAAATCTGTAAAATATGGCTCTACATCGAAATCTTCCAGCATTTTGCACATAACCTCTTCATCTTTGTCACTGACTTTAGGCTGTGGCAGCCATTTTCTTTCATGTACAACATCTTGTATATCATAGCCAGTCACTTCGAAACCTTTGGTTATAGATTCTGATGGAACTCTCTCCCAAGCCTTACATACCATGTTGAGGGCTTCCAAACAGGTCATATTTCTGTCAACTCCTCTAACGACATTCATAGATTTTTCTAAAAGCACTAACCTACGAAATTCTTCGCGAAATTTTGTGTGTATTCCATTTTTTATCGGCATCAAACCCGTTGAAGCTTTCCATGGAACAAAGACTAGTTTTAGGTTGGATAATTGTAATTTGGAATGTATAGTTGCGCGATCTAAAATTAATATTGCCCTCTTATTCGCTATCTGTAGCTCTCTGTTCCAATATTTGACGTATTCTTCGAATATTTGTGTTGTGAAGTGAGCTTGGCTGTGTCTTATATACGTAACGGGCAATGTGTCAGGGTTTCTATGTGAATGCAACAGCGGATCCTCGGAGCCACACACCAAGAGTTTTTTTTTTATGTTGCCACTAACATTGGCACACATAAATATGGCAAGTCTATCTTGGATATGTCCTTGTATATATTTTCGTCCAGCCAGCTTTTTAATCCGACCTTTAGAAGGATTGTAATAGAAGCCTACCTCATCCGCTGTAAAAATGTCCTCGCTGCAGAAACCTAAGCTGGCATCACTCCATTGCTCTTTGAAGAATTGCTTCTTCCATTTGGATTCTATTGCTGGATTATGATAATCCCTATTCCTGGGGGTTGACCTTAGCAATATGTTGTATCTTTTCTTAAACCGATCTAACCATTTTTTGCTCCCATTGAAGGCGACGAACCCACAGTCTTTGGCAAAAGCTTCAGCTATGTCTTGCAGCATTTTTCCGGAGACTTGCACATCATTTGCTCTCTGCTCGTTGAACCAGGCTACTAGCTTCGAATCTAACAGATTATTCATATACCTATTTGTTCTCTTTCCGTGCTTTCCAGCTAGCGTGTACTTTTCTCT
Source organism: Zygaena filipendulae (assembly GCA_907165275.2). NCBI lineage: Eukaryota > Metazoa > Arthropoda > Insecta > Lepidoptera > Zygaenidae > Zygaena > Zygaena filipendulae. Next base: position 2,634,127 of record OU015678.1, on the reverse strand, counting down.
CTCCTCCCAAATGCTATTAATGACATCGGGTGTGGTGTTGTATAGTCTACAAAGATCGGGAACAGACTTCCCTTTATGCATTTTGGTCACTATAGCTGTTTTTGTCGAACTATTCATGTCTTCCATCTTCAAGTAGTTCGGTGGGTAGTTGTTTTGTGCTTGGGTGTTGTTTAATTTTTTATTTTTTGTGTTGTGGTCTTCATAGTCATCAGAGTCTAGCTCGTTCTTGACACAGTCGAACACTGTAGAAGTACCCGGCTCAGTATCATCAGAGTTGTCCATTTGCTTGTCGGATGACTCTGCACTTTGGTATTGATTTTTAACTGTTTTAGATCTGAAAATTCATAGAAATTTCGCTTGAAGGGAATTGAATTTGGAATTTCAATGAGAATGGTTTGAAACATTGCTTGAAACAACCTAAAGATTTCTGTATCTATGTCTATAATAATCAATGACATTCTATATCTCAGAAGAATAGTTCTATACTCAGAAGAATATGCTAGTTATTCTTCTGCGGTTCTATATATTAAAAGGCCTATAATCATTAAAATGTCAGGGATTTTTGGCAGCATTTGAGTAAAATGGACGTCAGTTTTATTTCTTTGTTTTACAAATTAGTTTGTCGTGGTTAATATTGTGTAAAAATGGTGAAATTTGCATAATAGTGATCCATTAGTGAAGAACAGTTTATGGAAACAGTGAAATAATATGAAGTGGGGTGTTAAGCAGGTTATTTATTAATCTACTATATAACTTGCTACAGAGTATCCCATTAAGATCCATTTGTGAAGAATTTCTTCCAGAAGTCCCGGCGAAGCATCGAAATTCATCTCACCCATGTATTTCAATGTAAACAACTTCAGAAAAGAAAGACATCTGAACTGGCTGTATGGACTTAGATTCCTTTGCCTTCTCCAAAAGAAGTAAATTTATGTAACAATAATGCTTAACAATAAGGTATATTAATAGGTACCGGTTAATCAAATCAATTCTATGCCGTGGCTTTTCAAACTGTGACATTGGCAGAATTATCGTCAAAACGGTGGAGCTATTAAAAACAACAAATCGGAATTGGAATTGGAAGGTATTTAAAATCAAATAATCACCTACTATTTAAAATCAAAGATATATCTTACTCCTAAACACACCAACTCATACACACGCATGCACACACACACACACACGCGCGCGTGGTAATTAGTTTTATTTTTATTTCTATTTTTTTTGTAATGCTGTTTTATTTATTGTAGTGCATTCAGGTTTTAATTTATTGTAGGATAACCCGCTTTCACAATATTTTTCTTTTGTCAAGGTAAAACACCCTAGTCCGAGCAAGGGGTGCATTGAAAACCAGCGCTGGGTGAACATCTGGATTAAGGATGTTCATCCAGCACACGCTGAATGCACTCCTATTGCCACAATATATGTTATTTGTAAGTATGTTTCTTTTGTTGATTTTGTGCTGGGGCGACTCGCGCATTCGCGACTCTCTCCATTAACGATATAATTTTAGGTTCTCTTATTGTATATTTTTTTTGGCCATAAATGGCTTTTATTTATTTATTTATTTATTTAGGTATATTAAGTAACCTAAATAATAGCCTTGTGGTTTGTAGCGCGTAATCTTGGCCTACCCCCGTCCCCCGTTTTGTAGTTTCAAAGCTTCCAAACGTTTTACCTGTCAGTTTGTGACTTTATGTTGTTCTCATTATGGGTGCTGTTGTGGTGCTGCTCCAGTTGCTCCTTGGTGTGGAACCTGGCGGGACACTTGTCACACCACTCCGTCCGCTCATGGGTCATGAGGTGGCGACCCTGGAGACAATAATTCAATTGTATTAAAAAAACCCGACGTCATTAGAATTACAATACAAAGAATTGAATAATTTTTCAGAACACCTTGTACACACTGCCATTTACACGGCAAGCGAAGTTTATCTATGCAAATTTCGATTGTGTTGCAATAAGAAACTGCTGGCCCATATATCTTCAGATCTATGTTCAGTAGTCTTAGCTGGGTGTTAATAAATCAGTGGGAAAGTTTATTGCCCCAAAAAAAACTAAAGCTTCATTATAGTATGAGACCGTAAATTTTCAAAACCTTTTAAATTGTAAAAGGTTGGCAAGCTTGGCAACGTTGAGGCGTTTGCACGTATGGCATGCTAATATCTGCTATCGGTTGTAAATGTGACCAAAACAGAGTCTACTACCGTTATTTAATATTTTACAGTTTTTTTTTTATTATTTACAGTGACATATAATATACACATAGATAACAGATGTTTCGCCAACGACGGGCAACACTCACCAGGTGAAGTCGCATGCTGAAAGTGAGGTCGCATAGTGGACACTTCTCCTGAGTAATGTCGTGCACGCGCATGTGCAAGCGCAGACTGAACGCCTTCTTGAAATACCTGCCGCATTGCTCACAGAAATGTCTGTAATATGAAGAAAAGAAAATAGTGAATAAAGGACTTTATTACATTACCATTAAGTACAAAATTTGCCAACACGATTATAAGTTATAATTATTATTATTATTTATTTATAGACTAGCAGCTTTCGCTGATGCGCCTATATCTACATTTGTGTTATTCAGTTCATTGCTTTCTGTTCTCTCAGTTGATTTACTGTACTACATGCCACCCCACAACCTGCTACAACTAGAAGCGAGTCTAGAGGAATCAGAAAAACAATATGAAAGTGTTGTCACAGCTTTAGTATTTAGGGTTGATTTTCAAATTTTTTACATAACTAAGTACATATTAAATGTGATGTAATAATTTGAATTTCAGTGATTTTGACTATGAATTTTCCTTTAAACCACTCTCAAAATGAGATCAATCAAGTTTTATCAGTTCTTTGCACGATTCTCCCACTTTGGCTGGCAGGTGTGATGCATTTTAGCGCAATCTATTAAGAATGTTATTTCAGTGATGTATCATCCTTGTATATAAATTATAGTGATTAAAGCTATTAATTTTAGGAATTACCTGTCCTTAAGGGGTCATTGAAAGTAGAACTCACAAAGTAATTCCTCTTAAAAAGTAACCAACCTCGTCTCCACTTGATGTGTCAGAGAATGTTTCCTTAACTCCGCTACATATTCAAAATTAGCATCACATTGTCCACAATCATATGTGCGTTTCTTCTTTGGTTTTGATATTTTTTGTGGTTTTCTGAGTTTTCTTTTTGATTTTGCTGCGGGAATTTGAGCATTGTTCTGTAAAATATTTATTTTTATTTAATTATAGGAGAGCAGTACTGACCGGTAAAAGTTTTATACGTAATATTTAATATGACAATAAATGATAAATTATTTTTAGTTCAAATACTTAGTTGAATTTACAGTTTAGTGAGACATACTTAAATCATTAACACTAATATTTATTAACACAATCAATATATTGATCAATCCGCACAAGGTGATTTATACATAACTAGCTGTTCCCTGCAGTTTCACTCGCACTAATTTCAGAGTTCCCGAAGGAATTCCGGGATAAAAAGTACCCTATGTTGTTCTCTGGACTTTTGATAATGTGTATGCAAAATTTTATGATGACATAACTAGCTGTTCCCTGCAGTTTCACCCGCACTAATTTCAGAGTTCCCGGAGGAATTCCGGGATAAAAAGTACCCTTTGTCGTTCTCTGGACTTCTGATGTGTATGCAAAATTTTATGATGACTGGTTGAGCCGTTATGGTGTGAAAGCGTAACAGACAGACAGAATTACTTTCAATAATATTACTAGGGATTCCAAAATTTATCTAAAAGGTTGAGAGCTCTCAATACTCAAATAGGCCAATTAAACAATATGATCCAGAAATCACAAACATCACTGACACAAGGAGGTAGGTAGGTAGTTCCGCCTACAGCCTTTTGGGACTAGGTGTGAACTTATATTTATTATTTACATTTATATGTATATACCTATATTATAAATGTGAAAGTGTGAATGTTTGGATGTTTGTTACTCAATCACGCAAAAAACGGCTAAACGAATTTGGATGAAATTTGGCATGCACGTTGTCAGGGGTACAGAGAAGGACATAGGCTACTTTTTATCCCGGAATTCCCGCGGGAATTCTGAAGTTATCGCGGGTGAAACCGCGGGGCACAGCTAGTATTTATATATATTGTGGCGGTAGGAGTGTGTATATTGGCTGCCTTTCAAATTAGGTATGTTAGAACGCTTACCATTGAATAATCTAATGCGAAATCATTCTCATTGACCTCCGTCACTTCAACCTTCACCAAAACAGCCGGCACTATCGAGTCTTCGTCGCTATCTTCATCGTAATCAGTAGAATATTTATTTTTATAAAGATCCACTTTATTTTTTATCGCTGACAAACACTCTTCGTCCGATGAGGATGAATCGCGGATAGAACAATGCGCTTGTGGGTTATCGGTCATAGCGGTTTGGGAACAACGTCCGATTATTTGCAAATATTATGTTTATAAACAGATCATTTTAGAAAAAATATTGTAAGTAGTAAATAAATACTGAACCCCTCCACATAACGCCATTGCAAAAATTCCGATATTTCACATTTGACTTTTGGGTTTTGACATTAGTCTAAAAATGTTACCAGCGCCGGAGACAACTCACCGACTACAACCAACCTATGAAGCCATGCAGTCTCATACCTAAATTGACATTCTACCATCGTAAACGCATAGAAAACGTAACGAATCGACAGTTGTCATGTCACTTGGTCACAATCAAAACTTTAGTTTTCTCGTGGTCACGCAAAACTAAAGTTTTGATTGGCTGATTTTGGGTGACTACGTGAAAACTAAAGTTCAGATGAGAGCTTAACGACTTATTCGCATAAAGTTCGATATTGTGTTGTGTGTTGTGTTCAATCATGTCATGTCCTATGATAACGGTTACGGTTAGATAATTTGTGGTACCTCGCTGGTAACATTGTTTTGTCAAAATCAAAAACGAATGGCTGTCATTGTTATGTCATTAGCCATCAAAAAAAAAAACTATGCGCATCGCTTCTCTTTTGGAATTTATGTTACTGTAACAAGGCTTCCTTTTGTGTCTCACTGCTAAAAGTTGTAAAATTACCGAGAATCTCATCAACAACAAACGATTAGCATTTCTATTGCACAAATTAAATAAAGTTTATGCGAGTGGGAACGCTACATCCACGCATTACGGATCAATATTGAAGAGCCAATATGTGTTAAGACAGCGTCACTGCAAATGGAGAACAAGTCGGGCGTCGGTGTAGTACAAGATCATTGGATGAAAAGTGTAATGGAACCGGCCGGTGCGAACGATAAACAGAATCTGAACGACAGATCATCGGTGAAACGCGAAAAGATGGCTGAGGTATACAACGGATCGGAAAACGTCACGTACGAGATGAAATCCCAGCAGAGCGAGCCGAGGTACAGGTGTGAAGTGTGTGACATGGCTTTTGAAGGGATGGAGTACTTGATGCTACACAAAAAATTTCATGGCAACGATAAGGACACCCCTCCGCGCGAGCCCGACCCTCCGGTGGTGAGAGAAGGCCCCAAGAAGCGGCGTAAGTTCAAGTGTGACCAGTGCGACGTGAAAGTGAACTCCCAGTACCACCTGGATATACACAGGAGCAAGCATGAAGGTTCCACTTCGAAGAAATACATTTGTGAAGTTTGCGATCGGAGCTTCATTGCTGCTCAGTTCTTAAAGAGTCACATGCAAAGTCATTCGCTGGTGAGCACAATAAACTGTGAGATCTGCAATAAGAGCTTCACCGGCCAGGCCTATCTCAAACTCCACATGCAGCTGCACAATGACATCAAAAAGTTCAAATGTGCGAAATGCGATGAAATGTTCCCAACTAAGAATTGCATGAAGATACACATGAAGAAACATACGAAGGTAAAAAATTTCAAATGTGACATTTGCAACAAGCAATTTGTGTCCAAGATAACAATGGAAAAACACAGGCAGTCGCATGAGGGTCAGCCAATGGACTGTCTGGTGAAATGTATCCAGTGTGACAGGACAATGCATTCGTCCCTGCTGCGTACACATTTAGCCAGGGCTCACCCACCGACAACAGATGATGAGGTCAAACGGCCACACAAGTGCACAACCTGTGGCAAGAGTTTCATCGTCAAGATCAACCTGAATCTCCACATAAGAGTGTGCCATCCTGACTTGGCAGAACCCGAGGATGAAGATGAAGAAGTGACTTCAGATAATTCTTAGTTATAAGGTTATGAGTGAACAACAAGTCTCTGTGCGCACATCCTTTTAACCAGGGGTTGGCAACCAGTAAAACCCAAAACCACCATAATCCTCATAACATTTGTGGCCCTTATACATATAAGAAAAGGTTGCTGACCCTTGCTTTAAACCATGTGTTGTCCGAATGTTTTGTGCACAAAGTAGTGCAGTATGTGGCGGCTCTTCAATGTTTTGTGATGAATATGCGCGCACCTAAACTTGGATTGTTAATTCTATAATTATCATGTATTACAATTACAATATTAAGATTATACTTTTTTCTATAATAAAATTATTTTTTCATTTGCTTTTAGAAGTTATACTAACCACTTCTTGATAGAAAATAGTAGCAGCAGGGCAGCATAGGAGAGATGTAAGAAAACAGTAAAAAGACTTTAAAAAAAAATTTCAATTACCTACAGTGGTATAGCAGTTTTTGTACATTCACAGTTATCTATACAATTATAAAATGCTTTGCCCTGAATGACTGATGGATCAGCGCACAGCCTAAACTGCTGATCGTAGAGACCTGAAACTTGGAGGGTGTGTTCTTTGTATGACGTCTAGGCATCCGATAAGAAAGGATTTTTAATTGAACCCCTAAAGGGATGAAAAAAGGTTGAAAAGTTTGTACGGAACAATTCCGCGGGAACTTCGAAATTATCGCGAGTGAAACCGCGCGGGACAGCAAGTATAAAAAAATAATTTCACTTATATCAATAAACACAAATTCATACTTAAATCTAGGACATAAAGATGGTTTTAAAAGAAAACTGCTAAGTAGTTGATTGAAAAGGACTACAGACTCATCACAGATTTCAAAGTGATTCTTTTTTGAGGACGCATGAGGAGTTTGCATCGCTGATTATTATATATTTCTTGTTCGATTAGCATAATTTTGAAAATGTACTGTACTGTGTACAGTTCGCAAAAAAATGAATTGTCTCAATCTATTGTTGGTCTATGTTCAATTCATGGAGTCATGAACATTCACACTATAGCGATACGCGAGAGATTCGACTATTCGAGTCAAATATCTTGTTTACTAGCGATAGTTTTGACAGTAATTATCAAGTCAGCCCCCCTAGTCAAATTAACATTCTACAGTCGTTAACGCATAGAAAACTAACGGCCGCACTTGAAGTCGTTTTAATAGGAAATATTTTTTAAACAAAACTGCCGCAATCAGAGACGTTCATTAAATTAACGTTAATTAATTGGCATTTAACTTAATTAGTACCTACCCTTTCTCTTTCCTCAACCCTTCAAACCCTTCCTCGTGAATCACTCTATCTATTGCTGAAAACCACATGAAAATCCGTTTAGTAGTTTTTGAGTTTATCGTGAACAGACAGACAGACGCGGCGGAGGACTTTGTTTATGATATATCTAATTAACAGAAATAAGTTGGAGTTTTCATTGTACCTACTTAACTACATTGAAACCTGGGTACAATAATATTATAAGACTAGCTGTCCCACGCGGTTTCACCCGGGATAATTCCGAAGATACCGCGGAATTGTACCATACAAACTTTACAACCCCTTTTCATCCCTTACGGGTAGAATTTTCAAAAATACTTTCTTATCGGATGCCTAGGTACGTCATAAAAAGAACACTGCACCCTCCAAGTTTCAGGTCTCTACGATCAGCGGTTTAGGCTGTGCGTTGATCCATCAGTCATTCGGGACAAAGCATTTTATATGTATAGACTAGATGTACCGCGCGGTTTCACCCGCGTTATTGTCGAAGTTGCCGAGGAATTGTTCCATAAAAACTTTGCAACACCTTTTCATCCCCTTAGGGGCTGAATTTTCAAAAATCCTTTCTTATTGGATGCAAACGTTATACAAAGAACACCCTCCAAGTTTCAGGTCTACACGATCAGCGGTTTAGGTTGTGCATTGATTCATCGGTCATTCAGGACAAAGCATTTTATATGTATAGAATTGGGTGCGTATCAAATAAAATTATGTTACTGACAAAATCAACGGCTTCTCTTTGAAATAATATCCGTTACACGAGTAAATTATTTAGTAGGTACCTAATTTACACATTAGTTACTTAAGTTTTAAATAATGCGCGTACCTGCGTAGGTAGGTAGGTACAAGGAACTAACAAAACCGTAATTAAAGTGATATTTGTTTTGTTTTTATGCGCTATAGTAAGGCATGTTTTATTAATTACCATTGACACCGACCTCATGGGTTGACAACAATTGGGTATAGAAAAGAAATAGTGTGTTAACCCACATTGGAGCTATTTTGAGTAAATCGTGTTTTATAATAATTATAGTGCCATTTTGTGTAAACATTTTTTTACGTTCAACATTTTGTAGGTATTTATACAATGTAATAAGCTGAAAACATAATGAAAACACGTTCTCTAACTCCCAATAAATTGTCTGTTCTACCGTTCTCTATCAACAACTTAATTTTGTGGGTTAACACAGTATTGCTTATCTATATCCAATTTTTCTGGGGTATTTTTAGAGGTTTCGCAGTCTTAAGTACCTACTTACTTAGCTTCACCAGTAGTAGTAAGTATTATATTATCTGTGGCTTCACTATATGTACCAGTAAAATCATCTATATATAGGTACTAATACTAGTTACCTAATTACTAATCTACTATCTTTAAACGAGCAATCTCGGAAACGGCTTCAACGATTTTGATGAAATTTAGTATGCAAGCGGTTTCGGGGGCGATTAATCGACCTAGCTAGGTTTCATTTTTAGAAAACGTCGTTTTATCCGTGTTTTTAGGCAAAGAAAAATGAGTGTTTGTTTTAAATAAGTTTAAATAAATAGGTAAGTTTATTCAACAGGTAACCTCAAAGTAAACTAGAACATGACTGGGGTCTCCTTTTAAGTATAACAATACCTGTGTTAGGAGACCCCGCTCTTCTATAGCTAATTACAATTGTTTTTCTACTTAACAACAGATGGCGCTATACACAAAGAGCTAAAGTTTGTGAGTTTGCGAATTGTGAGTTTGTGAGATTGTAGGGGGTAATCTCTGGATCTACTGGACCGATTTTGAAAATTCTTTCAGTTATAAGTACAGTGATCCTGAGTGACATAGGGTACTTTTTATTCCGAAATTCCCGCGGTAACTTAAAAATATATACCTACTTACTTTAATACTTTACAGTAACTTACTTTAAAGTACTATATGTTTGTGGTTTTGGGAAATGTTGACAACACCTGAAATTTTACAGCAGTAAAAGAAAAAGTGTCAAATAAATAAACTCTGATCAAATGCGGCAATACTCATTGTGTTACTTTTTTTTTTAACCGAAACGTGCTTCCGTGTGTTAATGGTATTCTTGTTGGATTAACATTTCAGTTACCTTAAGATTTACAAAGTTCAATTAAACTGTCGACTGACAAACTTTGGACGGTTAAATCGGTTTATTAAGTAAATAATTAATCTAAGTAGTTCGGTAAGTATTGAGTTCTAATTCTATACACTATATACGTCAAGTTCCAGTAGGTAGGTACCTACCTAGTGCAGATTTCTTTTCGTCACTGAAATAAAATGAAAATTTATTGAATAAACTACATTATATCTAATACAAAGTTTATGATGTTGCTTTTATAATTGTTGTACCGATGTTGCTTTTATAGTTGCTGTACCTAATGGTTGGTGTAATCGTATACCTACGTAGATACTTAAATAAACCTAAGGCTACACCTGCTTATAGTTTGGGCACAGATAATATGTATAATACTTTTGGGACCTGAGCCCTATATATCAACATTTACAAGCCTTGCATAGATAAAAAGTAGGCTTATGTTCTTCTCTGTACCTCTGAAAACGTGTATGCAAAATGTAATGGTGATCGATCCAGCCGTTCACGCGTGATGCCGTGAGTGCCGTGACCAAAGGAAATAATAAAAATACATAGGTACCTACTTAATTAAAAACAAAAAAAATGTATGCGAATTTTTTTTTTCAGAAAACATAATTACAAAGTAAACTTTTTTAGAAAAATGACGTCCACGATCCTTTCTCAACCGAACGAAGAACGCTTCAACGCTATGCTGGAACGGTACGCTCAGTTCCTTGCTGTGTCCAATAAAGTTGACCAGCCACCAGTGCGCGTCTTCGATCCACTGCCGAAGCGGCAAACTGACGAGATTGAGGTGATAAGGAAAGTCAGCTTATATTTGCAGACGAAGAAAGAAGAAGATTTGCTGAAGGCAAAGGTATTATTTTTATTTCGAAGTGAAATTTGAACGTAACCACTACAAAGACGGAAAATAAATAAGGTACTTGCTACTTGACCAGAAAGAGAGAGAACTGTGCTTCAATATACGTATGTTTCGCTTCTGTAATCGTGTAATGAGTTGCTCTACGCGCGCTCTTATAATTTCTAGTAAAAAAATTTGAAAATTATTTCAAAAGGAGGGTAGGTACCCGCTTTGCCTAGACCCACTATGCCCGGCCTTCCCCTAATTTGTAGTTGCAACGGCTACATTTCGATAAAGAAGCTCCCACACTGACTCTTTAATGCTCACAGAAACTACTAGCAGTTGTCACTTGCAACACACTTGCAAATGTGATATTGACATTGATATAAATATTTAATATTATATCAATGGATATTGACGATATTTTTATATTCTAATCATGGAAATAAATCAATAGGTACTAAGGTACTTATTGAGATTTGTGGTTCCTCCTTTCAATAAACAAACGTGTATTTCAAGGTTTTTTCGTACCTGAAGGTGAAACGTAGGTGAAACCACGGAGAACAGCTAGTTTCATTAAATCGACGCAAGTTTGTAGGTAGAGGTCAAAGGTTACGATTTTATTGAACGTGTTTACCTATAAATCAAACCGGGGTATGAAAATCAAAGTTCAATTTGGTCCGTCAGTTAGTTATTAAAAAAAGTAATAGACAAAAATATTTTGATTTTACAAATTAATGAAAAAATACCTACTACTACTGTATAAAACGCATCAAAGTCGAGGAGCGGGGGCTCGGGACGTTATAACTACGTACTAACTACTACGTAACTAAAATTCTTGTCCAATATTTTTATTGATCAACGGACTTAAAATTAAAATTTTGGCAGATAGCTAATTATTTTACTCAAATTTTGAGTTCAGTACCTTTTTTTTATAGCAAGCCGCTGAGGAAGCAGCTATCGAAGCGAAAACTGTGAGCGAAACGAAAGAAGAATCGCAAGAAGATAAAGAAAAAGATGCAGCAAAATAAAATAGAGACAATGTACCTATAATGTGTACGAGGCTCTATAGATACTTTTACTTTTATATATTATATAGGATGTAGATAAGGGCAAACGAGGGACGTATTGAAAAGGGGTATTTTGTATTCGATTCTCATCTCAAATATAATTAGAAAAATAGTAAAAAAAAAATCATGAAAATTGAGCGCGCAAGTTGCCGATACAGATCATACTCGAACTCGTTCAACCTTTGAATTGACGAATCAAATTTAACGGTCTTTCACCTACATAAATCGTTTTTTATTAAGGTTTCCTCTATGATCTATGGGTGTTATTCCATTAATTATATTTTTATTGGTTACGTTATACTTACTTTCATACTTATCAACTAAGGAAAGTTTTAATTCGTCCCTCGTTCTTTACACCCTGTATATTATAATAGATACCTACAATTGTACAAGCTCAACTTTCTGATTTGAGTACTGCTGAATTCTCTTAACTCAACGCTTACAATTTCCAATAACAAATAGATTTGTAATTGCGACATCTAAGGATTATATAATAATAATTGTTAAGTGTTAAGTCGTTATTTAAATAAAAATAAAAAGGTTTTTAAAAACGCAAAAAATTATTTATTGGACAATACAACGTGTTAATGAATTAACTGTAAACTAGAAAGTAGTTTGCTCAGAATCAACTAGCGAATCGACCGCACTATGTCTAAATTATTTATAATACAATATTTGACGCGTACGCTGCGCCGCCCGCGCCGCCCGCAGCAAGAAATTCGAACCGGTAGGCGCGGGCGTAGCGCTTGGAATTTCGTAGATAGGTCACCTCCAAACTAATGTTGAATAACTTTTAAAGTATTAAATTTTTTGGCATAAAATATATTTTAATCATATTATTGTTTTTTTTTTTTTTAATGGGGTGTATCAGGTTTTCAGTTAATTCATTAACACGTTGTATATTGCAACATAGAGATAAAAAAATTTGAACAGTATAATTAATATTCTCATTACTCGTAAGTGGAGTTGTTCACCTGGAACTTCGGGATTTTCTTGGAAACAGTTATGCCGTGAAAAAAATACCCCAGGTGAAAACATTAGATACTTAGGTACCTACCTATCTTATACCACGAACAAGGTAGGTACTTACATTCTCAGACGAAATAATTTTATTTATTTTAATTTAATTTTAAATAATTTTATTTCGTCTGAGCTTACATTGAAAACAGTCGATATAAAATGGAATCTTCGACCCCCCCCCATCTTTTTTTAAATTTGCCAATGTAACTACATTGTTTTGTTAAAATATAATATTATTTAATTAGTTTGTATTTTGTTTATTTATTTCTTATCGCTCGGTAACATGCTGGTATAGTATATTTCATTACAAGTGCGGAAAGCCTGTCATTGCAAAGAGTTCTGACAAATGTCTACCCGAGCCGAGGCGCAGCCGAAGGTGAGGGTTGACAGTCGGAACTCTTTTCAATGACGGTTCCGCACGTGTACTGAACAACTATTTTTAATACAGTTGCGAAAAAATTAAGCAATTTAATAAAATATCAAAAACACAACAAACTCAACTAAGTTCCAACTGTGATCAAGAGATGGCGCTAGTCGTATTAGTAATTCGTAATACGTTTCGCAATGCAAAGAGTGTGTCAAAGTCGTGTCGCCATTTTTGACAGTTGGCAAAGAGCACGCACGAGTTCGGGAAAGGTAAACAAAAAGCTCGAGTATGTAATAGCCCACATCCCGAACGCTAAACGTCCCTGCAATACGCCACTTTTTGAGCAACTGTATTAAAAAAGTTTTTACGGATTAAAGGTATCTTATCCTATTAATCCTACTAATATTATAAATGTGAAAGTGTGGATGTTTGGATGTTTGTTACTCAATCATGCAAAAACGGCTTAGCGGATTTGGATTAAATTGGGCATGCACGTTGTCAGGGGTACAGAAAAGGACATTACTTTTTATCCTGGAGTTCCTGCAGGAACTCCGAAATTACCGCGGGTGAAACCGCGAGGCACAGCTAGTATTCTCATAATCCTTTTCTGTACCCCTGGCAACTTACGTGTATGGAAAATTTCATGACGATCGATTGAGTAGTTAAGGCGTGAAAGCGTAACAAACAAACAAAAATTCACGTTCGTATACATAAAATATTATAACTGACTTTGTGTTAGAGATGAAATTAACTCTTTTAACGTTCCGTGGTTAATTGGAATAGCAAAATTGGAACCTTCATAATTTCGCCCTAGCATCTCTTGTTCCCAGCAAGAGCATGAACAATATGCACCGTAGCTTTCTATAGGTGAAAGAGTTTTGAATCTCTTCAGTAGTTTTTTAGTTTATCCATTACAAACAAACATACAAAAACTCAAATCGCTTCTCTTTAGAAAAGTTTGGGTAGTAGGTACAATTTAACTTCTACATACCAACGGAGCGTAACGCGTAACGTAACGATAATTTTCTTATTACAATATTAAAACATATCAGTCGGATACGTTCCGTTATGTCATTTATCCTTTTCGTTCCTTCAACAATTTCAACCCTTACAGCGTCCGTCAAACGAAACGCAGAGCCACCCCTCTGTGCAATGACTCATACCATCCCCCATCCGAAACGCTACGGATTTGCCCGAACGCCCCCGACCGCTTCGCGTTTCGCTACCGCGCTCGAAAACATTTTCATTTAGTCCAAAGAAATACCTATTACATAACCATTCCAATTAAATTAAATTTTTAAAATAAAACAACAGAAAATAGTAGGTATAATTTTTTTTTTTGGAGTCCGCTGACCAGTGGAATTGTGTTTGTATAGTGCGTGTATAAAGCGACGAACTCAGAGTGGTGAAGGCATCCTATAATATTGATTTTCCACTGACGTAAAGCAGGGAACATTGTACTATGCGGTACCTATATGCCGATACAAATTGTGTAGTGTTTTTAAAATGTGTAAAGTGATTCAGTAAGTTGTCTACATTAGTGTAAAAAATTTGCGTCCGAATTTCCAATATAAATAAATTCAAAAAAATTCAATGTGATAACAACAAGGCTGCATAGCAATATCAGTGCCTCAATTAAAAAAAAAACTTTTAAATGTTTTTTTGTTCTATCCAATTTAAAGAATAGCACCAGATAACTCGGTCATATATCTACTGAATTTTTATAAATTGAATAATTAAAGATTTTAATTAACAAGTGACAAATAAATTAGGACACGTTTGGTTGTAACATATTGTTAGCTAAATCTAATATCAAGACGCCATGTTTACATTAAAATAGAACAACAAATGTAGAATGTGACATAATTAAACAAAACGTACATTATAACAAATCGTACATTGAAAGCACTGTATTAACCAAAATAATTTATATGCCTGAGTACCTAACTGATCATAGTGGTAACGCGGCAACGACCCCATATAGGCAGTAGTGTTCTGTAGAATTTTTCAGACATTGAGTAAGTAGTTTCGTTTCTTCTACTTGTTTGAAGTCAATTAAAAAAATTAGAGTCGTCTGTAGTAGAACCAGGGTAGGACCAGGGCTGTCAGGCACCATCGTTCCGATTGGTTTTATCTATATTATTATTGTTTATTTATAGACTAGCAGCTTTCGGTGATGCGTCTATATCTACACTTGTGTTTTTTCAGTTCATTACCTTTTGTTTTTTTTTTCAGTTTATTTTAAAACTGATTAACAGTCTATTTTAAAACTGATTAACAGTTCGCGCGCTAATCACTTCATTGAGGAGCTTGTTCCATGGGTTTATCTATCCGTATTGTACTTTTAACGTCTTTTGAGACGTCGGAATAATGATCCGTTAGAGACAATGATATTATAAGTCAGGGACCATCGTTTCGAGGGTGGTCGATGTCTGCGGACATCTCTGGGTGTCTCTGCACCTAATAAATAAGGTATAGTAGATGATAGTATTATATTATCTGTGGTAGATGTAAGTAGGTGCTGTAACGTTTGAGACTGCTCGGCGCCATATATCACTGACCGTAAGGTGTTGTTAATTTGTTACTAAACGTCAAATCTCGATTAACTACTATAAATAGCAGGAGCAGTTTTTTTATTTTTTTTATTTATTTACCAAATTTACAATAAAATATAATTTATGTTTGACATAAAATAGCACAAGAAACCACAGAGGTTTGTACAATTACTTACCGCCGCACTCAGAGTCGACTTTAATGGTTACTTAGTTAAGTATAGATTTTCAAAACAAAACTGCCGCAATCAGAGACGTTCAGAAAATTAATGTTAATTGGCATTTAATGAGATTTTACTTAATTAGTTAAATGCCAATTAACATTAACTTATTAAACTTGTCTGATTGCGGCAGTTTTGTTTTAAAAATCTATACTTAACTAAGTAATTATTTAAGTCGACTCTGAGTGCGGCGGAGTGCTATTTCTATTATTTATTACGCTATCGGTATTAGTGGATAATCTATCCTACTAATATTATAAACGCGAAAGTTTGTAAGAATGTATGGAAGGATGGATGGATGGATGGATGTTTGTTACTTTTTCACGCAAAAACTACTGAATTGATTTAAATGAAACTTTACAATAATATAGCTTATACATCAGATTAACACATAGGGTACTTTTTATACCGGAATTCCCGCGGGAACTCTGAAATTAACGCGGGTGAAACCGCGGGGCACAACTAGTGCATCCATAACTGAAGTGATTAGGTACCTGTAGGGGTTTAAAAATAAATACTAATTTAGCGATGAATATAATAACATTTATTTTGGTCTTATAATATGTAGGTAGGTTTTGGATACTGTAAAAAGTTGTCTCATATTTTTTTTTCCGAAACTTCGTGAAAAGTGTTAGCGGTGTCATGTTTTTTCAAGTTTTGTGGATCGTTCACCGACATAATATCTTCTGAATTCCAAAATAGGTGTTGAAACGTTACATTTAAGTGGATCTTTATCCACAGTTGTTTCCTGTCACAAGAGTCAACTCTACAACCTCGACAAATCTTGCCAAGTGGTTATTTCTTTTGTTTCCCCTAATCTTAATTCTTAATTATTACATTCGTATATTTTTGCAGAGGCACAATGCCCACAATACTTGATAAACCAACGTGGATGGGTAGGCGCTCTGTTCCTGTGCTATGATGAGCTCTTAAAGCAGGACCGAAATTGAATTACTCTGCTTTATGGTACTGTCACCAACTCTATGATGTTTGTGTAAGGTCCAGGCGTAGGATTGTCAGACTTTAGCCCGAAACGTTAGGATCTTTTAGGGTTGAATCAGAATTTTTCGACTTTATTAGGTTTTATTATAGGTGTGTTCTTAGCACGTAGCGTCCGCAGCGCGAGGGAACCATTTTGTACCTGACTACTGCATAAACAATTATAGCGCAAACAAGGGGAAGCTAGCAATGATGCTTTAAAAAATCACATTTCTAGGATTTTTCATCCTTATTCCTTATAATATAAAACAAAGTCCTCTGCCGCGTCTGTCGGTCGGTCTGTCTGTTCGCGATAAACTCTAAACTACTGAACGGATTTTCATGCGGTGTTCTCCAAAGATAAAGTGATTCAAAAGGAAGGTTTATACGTATAGTTTATCCTGGAATTCCCGCGGGGGACGCCTAGTTTAAAATAAAATTGTTCGTAAGATATCTAGAATAGGTTAAATACTGTAGTAAGTATTGCACTTACAACATAATATAAATAAAGTTTGATTGAAAACCGCCAAAAGGTAGCTTTATACTTTGAATTTTTTTGTTTTTACTTTTCGTTTAAGGCATTTATCAGTTGCTTCAACTGCCTGCCTGATTTATAAATAAATAATAATACGACTAATTAAATTTTCTTTATATGAACTTACTTAATTTGTTCGTGAGTAAGTAGTCGACATAATAACTGACAAAGAACATTACAGAAAAGTACCTACTACCTCATAAAAGTTGTCACATAAAAAAAAAACCCAACCTACGACAAGTGAGACGAGAACACTTTAACAAATTAGCCTAGAACATGAGTAAAGTGCATAAAGATGAGTCCATATTATAGAGTTGGACGAGTGCCAAACTGGTTTTCATACCCACCTTTGTGAACACCGCATTAGAGGGCAAATCATCATATTGACCCTTACTGCAATGTTATTATGTAACCTCGTTTTGCAGTGATAAACAGTAGAAGACTTGCATTTTTTTGGGGATGACAGCAATAATAATAAATATAAACGATTTACTATAGAAAATACAAAAATCGCTGTAGATGTGCCCATAATTTTTGAAGGTTTCCCTCTATTTCTCCAAGATTCCATCATCAGATCCTGACTTGGTGACAATGGGACCAATCCAGAAATATCCCCTTTCAAACAAAAAAACAATTTTCCAAATCGCTCCAACTGGAACCCGTGAAATACGCATTATTGTTGAGTAGTTCCGATGACCATCTGTGGTCTTCATCATCAGTTCCACATCTTCAAATTTTGCTTTCCGAAAGTATATGAACGATTTACTATAAAAAATACCGAGAACTCTATAGGTGTGCCTATGTTTTTTGAAGAGTTCCCTCGATTTCTCCAAGATTCCATTATCAGATCCCGACTTGGTGGCAACGGGACGTAAATGGGAGTATACCCTTTCAAAAAAAAAAAGAATTTTCGAAATCGGTCCAACCGTCTTCGAGTAATCGGTGAACATACTTACATTAAAAAAAGAAAAACATACATACAATCGAATGCATAACCTCCTCCTTTTTGGAAGTCGGTTCAAAATAATAATTCACTTCACAACACACAGAAATACTTGATCCCACAGTAAGCTATTATTAGCTTGTGTCGTGGAAACCAAGCAAACGTGGTATATACTACATAGAATTATATATATATTATACTATAGATATATAAGCACACCCAGACTGGAAAGTGGAACCCTGTGTTCATCACACAAAGTGCACCCCCACCGGTAATCGAATCCGGAACCTCTTGATTAGCGGGCAGGCATGATGACCTACTACGCCAATTGGGTCGTCTTATGGGTCAATAATGTCTTATTCTTGGACTTAATCTATACTAATTACTAATATTATAAAGAGAAAAAGTTTGGGTGTAGGTATCTATGTCTGGAACTACTAAACAGATTCTTAAAATTCTTTCACTAATAGGAAACTGAATTTTCCTAGATATAAATTTACTAGCTGTGCCCCGCGGTTTCATCTCTCCTTTATAGCCTTCCTCGATAAATGGATTCTCCAACACAAATAGAACTTTTCAATTTGAACCAGTAGGTACCTAGTTCCTGAGTTAGCGCGTTCAACCAAACAAACAAACAAACTCTTCAGCTTTATTATATTATAGTAAGTACGTAAGTATAGATAGATAATACTCATGTGTTTTCGGGTAGGAAAAAGGCTACAATTTGTAGGATAAAATTAAAATCAGTTGTACAGTCAACAGCAAAAGTTTAAATTTCTGATTTTGATCATCTACTTTTGCTGTTGACTGTACGAGGCACTGCTATGGCTATGTATAGCTTAAACAATAAAAATACGATAGCTAGAGCAAGAGAAAAGAACTATAGACATAGGTATAAATAACGTTTACAGGAACTTTCAGTATGACGTCCAAAACAAATAGGTTGTTAGCAAATTGACTTTTTAATTTAAGCTTTGAATAATGAGTAAGGCAAAGGTTTCGTGTGCATTCGGCGAAGCCAATGATCAAAGGTTGTTTAACCTACGAAGGTTACTGTGGGACAATGATGACTAGTTCTCTCCGCGACTGGACTCCTTAGGCCTGGCGAGTGCGAAGATGCAGGGAGGCGGTCCTACAACGGCCTCCGAGGCCTACCAATTCGTGGGCCCCTTCAGATTGGAGAAGACCCTTGGTAAAGGACAAACAGGTAATACTTTGGTTCTTAGGAAACTTTTTTATTACTTACTAGCTATGCCCCGCGGTTTCCCCCGCAGGAACTAAGAAATAAATAAACCATTTTTTTCTAAAATAAAAGTAGCTTAAATTACTCCTTATAACATCAGCTATCTGCCAGTGAAAGTTCTGTTAAAATCTGTCCAGCCGTTGCAGAGATTAGCCGGAACAAACAGACAGACAGTTTTTTTTTTAATGTACCTAAGTACCGTATTATATACTTTGATATGCATTTAGTGAAAAGCTGTTAATTTGTAATTGCAAACAGACACTTCAATTTTTGTGTACAGATGTAGGCATAGATTACAATCGTAATTTTGTATTTTATTTTGAAATCCACTACGTTCTTGCCGAGGGCCTATGTGATTACGTAATTAATCAACTCAGCCAGTGCGTATAATAAAATAAATCTAAGATTTCAAAACAATTGCCAGTGACGAAATCTCTTTCGGAGTCACGTGGAATAGCAAAATTGTTTTTTTTTGCTTATCTAACCGTAGTAAAGTAAACGCTGATTTTCTTTTTTAAAACGGAGTATACGTAGGTATAGGTAGGTATATTTCAGAAAATTTGGGTTTCTACTATTTTTGAAAAAAAAAAGTTCCTGCGGGAATTCCAAAACTCACGCGGCTGCAACCGCAGGCAAAGTTAGTAGGTATTCCGACCAATTACATAGGCTCTCTCACTCTTTAAACGAAATTTGCCAAGACGAAAGTCGTTTTTAGGGTTCCGTAGTCAAATGGAAAAAAACGGAACCCTTATGGATTCGTCATATCTGTCTGTCTGTCTGTCCGTCCGTATGTCACAGCCACTTTTTTCCGAAACTATAAGACCTATACTCTTGAAACTTGGTAAGTAGATGAATTCTGTGAACCGCATAAGATTTTCACAGAAAAAAAAAACCATAAATTTTGTGGGTCCCCATACTAGAACTCAAAAACATTTTTTCATCATTTCACATTTTAATGGATAGGTCTTCAAAAATGATATTGAGGTTTCTAATATAATTTTTATCTAAACTGAATAGTTTGCGCGAGAGACACTTCCAAATTGGTAAAATGTGTATCCGCCCCTCTGTAACTTCTAAAATAAGACAATGATAAAACTAAAAAAAATATATGATGTATATTGCAAACTTCCAACGAAAATTGGTTTGAACGAGATCTAGTATAAGTAGTTTTTTTTAATACGTCATAAATCGTAAACCGCAAAAAAAATACACTATTATTAAAACATAGATCAAAGTTACAACGAACTACAAGAAATTTTATATTATTGTGTTACTTGCTGCTACGGAACCCTTCATGGGCGAGCCCGACTCGCACTTGGCCGTTTTTTTTTTAATCTCCTCCAATTAGATACTCAAATCAATAATTTGGGTCTTCTTAACCCTTTACCGCCATGTTTTGGTAGCCTTACAGCTCCAGCGCCACACGTTTTAGGCGTGGTTTCTCCTAGTGTTGGAAATTCTTAAAATCGATCATTGAATCCAATAAATATAAAAATACAAGGACAGTGTGTGTACTTAAATAAATAAATAAATAAAAGTGCAGTGGTTTGCTAGTAAGTATCGGAATATTACGTGTCTAGCGCCAGAAGCAAGTCTTTCGCAGATCGTGTTATATAACGGGGATGGCGATAAATGAATTAAATTAAAACAAATACGCGGGTAAAACTTGCCTACCGCAAATTAGCATTTGCTGTAAGCTCAAGTTGTTATAAATGATGTTGACAGCAGAGGAAATGCGAAGTGTTTGTGCTAGAATGGGTCGGAGATCACGTTGAATGTACCTAATAGGAAATTTAATGTCGTTTCAAATGCAACCGCAATCCTTTCCGATCGTTTATTATTATAATACCGATGCAAGGTGTAGGTACTAGCTTAGATCCAGGTAAATGTTGCCATAAAAGTTTGAACTACGGTAAACCACAGAGAAAAGAGTATCTTAAAGCCTTAAATTAGTCATAATGACATTCTACAATCGTTAACGCACAGAAAACTGAGTAGCGAATCGTTATATTATATGCACTTGGTCAGCCAATCAAAACTTTAGTTTTGCGTGACTACGTGAAAACTAGAGTTTTTGGCTGACCAATTTAACTAAGTTAAATTAAGTAATCATTAAAACGACTCTGAGTGCGGCTATATGACTAACACATCGCGTTATGATATCTGGGCGACCGAGCTTCACTCGTAGTAATCTGTTGTTAATTAGAAAACCAGTACCAAACACTAAGTTTTCATTGCCTGAAAACACGGATAAAATGGCGGTTTCAAAAAATGAAACCTAGCTAGGTCGACCAATCACCCCCGAAACCGTTGGAGCCGTTTCCGGGATTCAGATTAATGTAATATAATATAATTATTATATACAGGGTGTCCCGTAAATCGACGTCAAGCCAGAACCGGGTGATAGGCTAGTCATAACTAGATAGAAAAACGAAAAAAAATAATCTTTAAAAAAATGGTGGGGCGACGGTTCTTGCTACAAACCTTAACTTTCTTTAAATTTTCTTCTTATTGTGTAATCCTGAATAGTGTTTCTGAAAACTACTGCTTAAAATTTAAATTTTTGCCACTGAAGTTTCCAAAATTATTGCCTTCGTCAGTTTAATCAACCAATTAAAAATACTGGATATTAACAACTTACAAGCTGGTAGGTACTAAAAACCGCATTATTTTTCGCAGGTCTAGTAAAGCTGGGTGTCCACTGCGTCACAGGCAAGAAGGTGGCGATAAAAATTATAAATAGAGAAAAATTAAGCGAATCTGTGCTTATGAAGGTATGTATCATTGACAATTATTCAATAATAATAATAATCCACTTCACAACACACAGATCTACTTATCCCACACTAAGCTATAAGCTTGTGTTGTGGAAACCAAGCAACACGTGGTATATACTACACATTTTATTACATATATATTATACTATAGATATATATATACACATTCAATATCCGCTTTCATTCGACAATACAACCCCCAAAAAAGAAATTAATAGATACGTACCTACATACTTTTTTTTTGTAAATATGTACATTCTTACGACACGAGCCTACTGAACAGCCTGACTCAGAATCACGACATAGTATAAAACAAAGTCGCTTTCTCTGTCCCTATATCCATCTTTAAAACTACGCAACGGATTTTTAATGCGGTTTTTACCAATAGATAGAGTGATTCATGAGGAAGGTTTATAACTATATTTTATCCTGGAATTCCCGCGGGAACTCCGAAATTACCGCGGATGAAACCGCGCGGGTCAGCTAGTAAATATCAAATGTTGAATTGAATGTTTACCCTGATGCAGGAATCAAATCCCCGACACTTGGCATAGCCGTTAGCTTACCACAACACCAAAGCGTGGAACGCCAAAGTGAGTTTGTTTGTTTGTTACGCGTTTACGCCTGAACGGCTCCACCGATCATCATGAAATTTTGCATACACGTTGTCGGGGATACAGAGCAGGACATAGGGTACTTTTTATTCCGCTAGTATAATAATAATGAATAGTAGTAACTAGTATGTTATTGTGTGACACGGTTATGCATAATTTGTTGTTTTTTTTTTCAGGTGGAGAGAGAAATAGCAATTATGAAATTAATTGAACATCCACACGTTCTAGGGCTGTCCGATGTTTATGAAAATAAGAAATATTTGTGAGTGACACCTAATCTTTATAATACAGCCGTTTTATTTTAATTAAAAAACTCGTAATCTGGGAGTGGTTTGAAACTTGTTTGAAACGTAAAAAAACCTAGATATAACGAAAACTACGCTAATTTTCCGGGGTATGAAAATCGAAATTCTAATTAGTCCGTCAGTTAGAAAATAAAAAATAATAGACACGTATTTTTTTGCTTTTTCAAAATAATGAAAATAAACATAGATAAAGCGCATTAAAGTTTAGGGTGGGGACCCGTGACGTCATTATTCAGTATAAGCTCCGTACAAACTGCATCGGGTTGTAACTTCACGCGAAATTTCAACTCAATGTATCGCCGTTATTTTTTGATTAGGTAGGTACGTAAAAAAGAAAAAATAAGTCGACGGACTAAAAAAAAATTTTGTCAAGTAACCAATAATGATGTATAATTGTATATGCGGGGAGAGACTAATCAAAGTGAGAGTTTATTAGTCTGTAAAAAAACTAGAATTTTAAACTAAAAATTGCTAATTTTTTCAGGTACTTAGTATTAGAACATGTTAGCGGCGGGGAGCTATTCGACTATTTAGTAAAGAAAGGACGGCTGACTCCCAAAGAAGCGAGGCGGTTCTTCCGACAAATCATATCAGCTCTGGACTTCTGCCACAGCCACTCTATATGGTGAACAGTTACCTCGTTTTATTATAATTTACTTTTTTATTATTTTCTGAAACTTGCCACAAAAATTTCACTTAGCCATAAAGTTGACTGGTAGAGAATGCCTTAGGCATTAAGTCCTCCTTTGTGCATTTGTGCAATAAAGTTATTATAATGATATTATGTAACTACGCGGTCATCTTCGGACAGTGCCGCCTCTTCGCTCGAGTACCTACATCATATAAAATATGACTTTTTGCGATGAGATCCATCTGTGGATCAAAGTGAAAAAAAGCTACATGGATCCATTAGTAGATGGCTCTACTGATGGATGCATGTGCCAGGCTCTGCTAGAGCCTAGTAGATTCAAGACATCTTTCTATAGATAAGACATTCTAAACGTTTGCTACTTCCAGCCACCGCGACCTGAAACCCGAAAACCTGTTGCTGGACGAAAGGAACAACATAAAGATAGCTGACTTCGGCATGGCCTCGCTGCAGCCCGCCGGCTCGCTGCTCGAGACCTCCTGCGGGAGCCCGCACTACGCGTGCCCCGAGGTCATACGGGTATGGTCCAATCTAGACATACAAACAAAATTGAAGTGTCTGTTTGTAATTTCAAATTAACAGTTTTTCACTAAATGCATACGAAATTATACAACGTGTTAGTGAATTGACTGAAAACTAGATAATAGTTTGTTCAGACTTCAGAATCGATCGCACCGTGTTTTAATATATAGGTTATGTTTTTTCATTTTTACTAGCCCATGTCTAAATCATTTATAATACAATATTTGGCGCGTACGCCGCCCGTAGAGAAAAAATCGAATCGGTCATTGACACGTAGCGCGGGCGTAGCGCTTGAAATTTTGTAGATAGGTCACCTAGTTTGGAGGTGACCTATCTACAAAATTAAATTAATATTATGTTGAATAACTTTTAGACTATTAATTTTTTGGACATAATTTTATATTCATATTATTGTTTATTTTTATAAAATGGGGTGTATCAGGTTTTTGGTCAATTCACAAACACGATACTAACTTCAAAAAATAAATTTTTTATAATTTTCTGTCTGTCCGGGTAATCTCTGAAACGGCTGGACCGATTTTAACGGGACTTTCACTGGCAGATAGCTGATGTTATGAGGAGTAACTTAGGCTACTTTTTATCCCGGAATTGCCGCGGATCTTTGAATTAATATGCAAAGTTTCATTACGATCGGTTGAGTACTGAAGGCGTTCCATATACCTAAGGTTTGTTGTCTATATTGATCAACGGGAGGTTAAATAATAAAAAAAAAAGATAGCAGTACTTGTGACAACAGAAAACTATATTATACACAAACATGAATATATATCACATTTAAAATAATTATTAGTTATACAAATCACCAAGGTCACAAAATACTGTATTTTACATAATCCTTGGCCGCACAATCCTGGAATGTCGTAGGCATTCATGATCATTGTTTCTTGGCAAAATTACTAAATTTTTTTTAGTCCGTCGTGTAGATTAACAAAAAATATTGGACACGTATTTTTTCTTTTTTTACGTAATCAAAAAATAACGGCGATACATTTCATACATTGAGTTGAAATTTCACGTGACGTCACAACCCGGTGCAGTTTGTACGGGGCTTATACTGAATAATGACGTCACGAGTCCCCCACCCCAAAGTTTAATGCGCTTTATCTCCGTTTATTTTCATTAATTGTGAAAAAGTAAAAAATACGTGTCTATTATTTTTAATTTTCTAACTGACGGACTAATTAGAATTTTGATTTTCATACCCCGAAAAATACCCGATTATTGTAATTTCGACTTTACAACACGTAGGTACAACCTACCTAAGCCGGGACCGTAAGTCGCATCAGTGTTTCTCGCTCTAGAGCATTATTGTGATAAGCAAGGAATGAATTTCGTCATCGGTGTGTACTGTACGCAGAACTTATAAGTAATACAAAAATCGATACAGGTAACATTATCTAGGCTTTAATCAACTAGTTAAGTACATTATAAAGAATTGTTTAATATCACACTAAGTATAATAAAAAAATTAAAAAAACAATTATGTGTAATATGTTATACAGTTTCTTAACTTTATCAATCAATCAGTAAATTGGTATGGAATATGGATGGAAAGTTAAGATGAAGCAGTAAGGTTTAATTAATACTGCTATATGAAGTGGTCATCTATTCTAAAGTTTAAACTTACATCTGAAATTACGTCCATTGAAATTTCAACGCGCTTACACGCTGGCTATAAAGTTCAAGATACAATGGACCCAATTCCGAAGGAATGTTCAAGGTTACAGGGGTCCAAAACAACCTGCTTTAAAAAAAATTATAATATTATCTTCTAAAGTATTTCATTAAAAAAAAATTGATAGAGAATACTCTTGTTATCGGTTGCAATCAAAAATACGGCGGTTTTGCGATTACAATATGCATGTTTTGACACCTACAATATCTAGCAAACAACCAAAATAAACATGGTTCAATAGTTGAAATTAATTATTCACAAAATCGCTGTTTTTCTGACTGAAACTGAAATATGATAGCAACAAAAGTTACATAATTGCCCTGCAGAGAAATTACATATAAATTTTGAATTATAATTCTGCAGCATTTTAACTTGTTTATTTTGTTTTGTCGCAATACTGCAGAACTATCATCAGATAGAATTTTATTTTGAGCAACATTTTTATCTAATGTTCACCAGCAAATTAAAACAACGTCAAATAATTATTCGTAATTAACAATATATAGATTCATACAATTAATTTATCAAACAATAATGTACCGGAATGAAAAATCTATAAACCGGACCGAAAACCAACGCGCCAATCATGTCATCTCGTCGGAAGTTGGAACAGTTCCTGACACTTAAAATGGTTCACATTTAGAGGCAAAAATTACACAAAAAAGGATCAAATCAATTTTATAAGTTACTGCCACAATAACTAGTAATTATAAATCAGTTATTTCCATATCGTTAATTTAAATGTCAATTAGAAATAATTTTATTATAATAAATTAATAAATAAAGTATGTAAATCAATTATCATCCACCCTTTGTTTCTTGCTGGTATTGGATGGACTTTGAGGCGGCGAGGAGGCAGTGTCTCGCCTCTTGCCGGAATGCCTGGCGCAGGACGTCCCCGAGACACGGTTCTGACTATCACGATTAGGCGAGAACTGCTTCAACATCTCAACATCATTGAATATAACTTGAGCGCCTCCACCACAGGTCGGCACCACATCTCCTTTGTACAATTTCGTCTCCAACTCTCCGTCGGTGTCCTGTTCCTGGGAGATGAGACAGTATTTGGATGTTTTCGAGTTGGCTATGTCTTTGACTGTCTTCAGTTTGTTGACAACGCGGCTGTTGGTGATGCTCGGCTTCAGGACTGTACCCATGGGTACCATTTTGCCGGGGGCGTGTTCCACCCAGCCTCTTCCGTCGGCAGAGAGTGATCTCCTGTGTCTTGGGTTTGCTACAGCAACCCCACGACGAGAGGAAGATGGAGTGTCTTTCACCGGAGCCCCTGAGCTGAACGGTGTGAGCAAATGAGCTGGTAAAGCCCTAGGTGTAGACCCTGGAGTGTAATCTCTGACACTGGTCTGCGCTCCCATATCTCCAGTTAGTTTTGGCACATCAACATTATCACCAGAGTTCAAAGCTTCAGCTATGATTCTCAACCGATTCTCTTTTTCTTCAATTTCATTTCTCAATTTCTCTTTCTCTGAATTGATTTGCGTAGCTCTTTCGTGTTCCGCCGCAATCTTGTGATTGTATTTTCGCTCTAGTATCTTTTTTTGTTTCTCCTTATCTAACTTGTTCTGGCTTAATAATAATTCTTTATCTTGTAATTCTCTTTTTAATGATGTAGCGTATTCTGTAATTTCAGCTAGTTTTCTCTGATGAGCTAAAGATGCAGTCTCGGTGGAAGTTAGGCGTTCTTCTAGAGCTCGTATTCTTCTTTCAGCAGCTGCCAATTGTCCTCTTAGAGAGGAATTTTCACTTCTAACTTCTAGAGATTCTTTCTCCAAGTCTAAAAGAGCAGATCTCAGTCTTTCATCTTTTATGGCTTTGCTTCTTTTCAATGTCTCTCTACGACTGAGTCTCATCTCCAAATGTGCCATTAACTCTTTAATAATGTGGGCTGCTTGTGAACTGTTCAGTTCTAGGCTCGGGAAATCAGGTCCTAAACTGTAAACTAATCCTAGATCTAGATCCAAGTCTTTAGCTTCAGGCTTAGCAAGATTATCTCTAGCTGCATTGAACAGTCTGTTTGCTTTACGCCTCCCAGTAGTTAGACCAATAGCTGAACCAATGTCAGTAATTTGAGGCTTAGCTACTTCTACCTCAGCTGCCATTTCTGCAAACCTCATCACTTGGAGAGTCTCATCATAATCATCAGCTCTTGGATTTACACACACAACCATGCGTACTTGTCCTTCTCCTTCAAAGAAATTTTTGAACAAATGTGTTATCTTAGATTCTCTGTAGGGAACCATGTTACTAGCACCATTGGCCTGATTCTCTCTCAGTAGCTCCAAGCAAGTTCTTAATGTCATCAATGACTTGTTTATGTTGCCGGCTTCACGTAAACGTTGTCCAGTGTTCTTAGTACGGTTTGTCCGCTCGCTGCCGGCTAAATCTACTAAGCTCAGTTGACTTATACTCAGGAATTTCTTATTCGGGATAACAGCTTCTCCCATTTCATCCACTGGCGCCTGCACCAGCCTTATTGTGAAAACAGAATGGCTTCTACTAGATTCAGCGTTCAGAGTCGTATGAGCCATTCGTTTTCTTTTCAAACCCAAATAGAAAGCATCAAAAGCATCTTCAGCTGATTTAATCTCAATCTCTGTGACACCATGGACATACATATTATGTGCTGCATCTTCTCTTATTATTTTAACGGGTAGATTTTTAGTAATTGGAGGTCCATCTTCTAATAAATCAAACACACTGTTGTTGTATATTTCTACATAAGTAACAAAGACAGCATATTGATTGTCTTCATTAAGGCCATCTAGCTTTGTAATCTCCGTAGAAGACATGGCTAGGTCAGGATTAGAATTATTTTTCCTTCCACTTTTCAATTTGTGCAGTTCCTGTTGCCGCTCTAACATGGCTTCCGCCTCAGTTTGAATGTCGAACATGTTCATTTTGTCGGGTTTGAATACATATTTGTGGGCTTGGAAGTCGTTTATTGTCTTAAATAAGATGTTGAGACAGCGCGGTAGTATACCACAGTTGTTAGGGTCGCCGGTCATGGTGAACGTTTTCCCGCTGCCAGTTACGCCGTATGTGAACAGTAATCCATTCTTACCTTTAATCAGGCCGTCTACTAGAGGCAAAGCTACTTTATCAAACACATCTTGCTGTGAAGTTTCGGCCGGGAACACTTCTTTGAAAGTGTATTTCATAGTTTTGTTGTTTTCGTTCCTATAGCTCAAAGCTGTGGATGGCGGTGATAAAAGGATGGTGGTAGGTGATAATATCTTTATACACGATACGTCCGAACTCCTCGGCATAGGTCGTAAACGGCAGTAAACTTGCACAGGGTCTCTCTCGCCAGTAAACAAGTTTTGTCTGCTTCGCGCCGGCGTGCGCACTTCATTTAACCTCTGTTTCGATCTTGCCGATTTCATTTTCACCGATTTCCTTCACCAACGCACACTTTTAATGTCTGTTTCAACTTATTATTTACGTTTTACAAATTCGACGGTTGAATAAATCAAAGCAACGGTCACTTTTTCGGTTTTCAAGTTTCAACAGACAACAAAAAACAAGTGGTAACCTATCAAAGTAAACGTCACGTCAGTATTTTTTTGACGTACGTATAACTATGTTGGTCTCTGTCTAACTTACTTTGTGTGAATAGCGCTATCTTTTACCACGATTGTAGACAGTTCGACATTCAGTTGTCGGTTTAGTCACTGACGTTTGCAATAAAATTACCACTCTGTAGGAGTTGAATCTGCTTGAATAAAAGTGAGTTATTTTTATGGGTTTATTTTTTATATAAACTTTTATAGAATTAAAATGCAATTTTTATCGATTTTTTTTTTATCTTAATAATTTACATTAATTATTTTAATCGATAATCAAGTAAATAAAATTAACCTAGGTTGATAATTTCTTTTCTGCCCAAAGAGTATATAACCACTATGTGTTTTCTGCCAATAAAACAGTTCTACCAACGTTGCATTACTAATATTAAAGTTACGTTTCGTTTTACGGAATATACTTTGTGACATATCGTATAGATTTTACTGGTTTGGTCACTCATTCTCGGCCATTGTCCACGTGAGTTAGACATAAGTTATTGAATTTTTAAAACTGCTACTTTAAGATAGCTAATTTCAATATCTAACATGGTGCATGTTAGATATAGATACCAATTTTTTTTTAAGGGTGAAAAGTACGACGGACGGCGGGCTGATGTGTGGTCTTGTGGTGTCATCCTCTACGCTCTCCTTGTAGGTGCACTACCGTTCGACGACGACAACTTGAGACAACTATTAGAAAAGGTAAGTTGTACCAGCCTACAGTTATTATTTACAGTTTAACTAAAGAGGATAGGTCATGGATAGGTACATATTATAATATATTACCTATAATCACTGCGTTTTAACTGCATCCAGATAGGCATGTTTGTTTGAGTACGTCACGACATCATGTGTACGCATGACAGTTCATAAATACATAGAACAATTAGCATGCTAATCATCGAATGTATTAGTCGTCAACTCGCCACTACTAGTAGGTACCTACTAGCTGCAATGACTCTAATGAAAAAATTAAGTATTTTTTTGATGTTTTTTGCATTTTGACAAGTTCATCACGTAACTTAGCATATAGAATTAGTATATAATAAAGGCATGACTGTCATCATTCCATACGCATGTCGTGTACACTGTACATATCAGGCGTAAACCCCCGAGTTGTAAAAGTTGTAATATTAATCGGAAGTTCCGACTTATTAGATTCCGTAAAATCCTTAGGCTAAGGCTAAGGTCACATTATAGGTGCAAAGCTTAGAGATAAATTATTAGGAGCTATGCTTGTGTACAAGATACACAGTAGTCACAAACCTACGAGGTTGGTGACACACAATCAGTGTTCCAACTCAAAATTTTCTCTGTAGCCGCAGTGTTGTCAACTTTATTTTCTAAGGGATCGTACAAAATATTCACTAAAACTCTAGAAAAAAAATAGTAGGTACGTAGTAAATTTCAATAAAATAATAGCAAATAATTTAAATGCGAAATGTAGTAGTGACTTTGAACTATTTTAATGTTCGATATGTATATAATCAAGTTAATAATCAAATTATACAAACTTTAACAATGCATTTCAATCTAAATAACTTCAGAATAAGAAAAAAACATCTGAATTGGCTGTATGGACGAATTTTCCTTTGCCTTTCCCGAAAACTTACAAAACTTACTCACTAGGCGACTTACAAAATATATTAACCGAGTTACCGAGATGTTCATTTGCAAAGCCCTTTGTAGTGTGGCCTTAGCCTGTGCAGTTGTGCCGTAGACGGAAAAGTTGTGCACACAAGCCTAGGGATAAAACGATACCATTGAGGTATCGATACTTTTACTCGACAGCTGTACCCGTAGTGATTACCTTCTCTCTGGCTGTACCCATCGTGCATCGGTCGTGAAATATCGATACTTACTCAGAATCGATAGAAAAGTCTCGATACTAACTCATATCGAATCGATCGATTTTTCATAGTAAAATCTGGAATAAATAAAGATACTCCAAAAAGATATTCTTGACATCGTTTTATGTGTACTCCTGTACTCTTAATACTGTATAGCGATACAAATACATGTATACACACAAGCCGTCCGCTACAATAGCAGTGTCCTCAATGCCCATAGTACAAGTGTTGCTTAGTTCGCGGACCAGGTGGCGCTGTCTAACATGATCTCTTACTATACGTATTATATCATTCCAATTTCCAGGTGAAGCGAGGCGTGTTCCACGTGCCCCACTTCGTGCCGCCCGACTGCCAGCAGCTGCTGCGCGGCATGATCGAGGTCAACCCCGAGAAGAGGATGACGGTGAGATTTTTTCATCATCATCATCAGCCGAAAGACGTCCCCTGCTGGACAGAGGCCTACCCCAAGGATCGCCACAGCGACCGCTCCTGCGCTTCCCGCGTCCAATGGGGTCGCGCGAACTTTACCCAGTCCACCTAGGTACGCTACCACGAAATGAAGATTTTTATCTCTTTACTAGTTGCTCCCCTCGTTAATTTCAGAGTTCCCGCGGGAATTTCGGGACGAAAAGTACCCTATGTCCTTCTCTGTTTCCCTGACAATGTGTATGCAAATTTTCATGTTGATCGGTTGAGCCGTTAGGACGTGAAAGCATAACAAACAGACAGAGTTACTTTCGCGTTTATCATAATAATTTATTATAGTTGAAATAATCTTAATAATCTTTACAATTATAAAAGCGAAAGTGAGTTTGTTTGTTGGTTTGTTTGTTACGCTTTCACGCCTTAACGGCCTCAAAAAATCATCATGAAATTTTGTGTTGTCATGGGTACAGGCAAGGACATAGGGTACTTTATATAACGGAACTCCCGCGGGAACTCCAAAATTACGCGAGTGAAATGTCATAAAATTTTGCATACCACAAGTTGTCAGAGATACAAATCAACGCGGGCAAAACCGCGGGGAACAGCTCGTAATAAATAGAAGTCACTTTACGAAGTCATTTTACTGTTGAAAATAGATAGTTTTATCGGTCTGTGTGTGTGTGTGTGTGTGTGTGTATGCAGCTGGCAGAGATCACGCGGCACCCGTGGGTGACGGCGGGCGGGCGCGGGGAGCTGGAGCAGGAGCTGCCTATGATGGAGGTGGTGCAGACCAGGGTGCTGCCCTCGGCGGAGGCCATCGACCCCGACGTACTTCAGGTGAACACCCCCGTCCCTCACACCTCATAATCAAAACTAACTATGATCCTTCTTTTAAATTAACTAATTTTCTATCTCGTTAAAACTGAGTTTTACGGCCGCACTCAGAGTCGTTTTACTATAGGGGATGTTGGCGAAAACGGGCATTAGAACTTTAGTATTCACAATAATATTTATCACAAAAGTTTATCCCGAGGCTGGGAACGAACCCGCGACACTTAGCGTAGTATAACCACTACACCAGCGGTGCTGTCAAATTGTGATGAGATCTGTCTTTTTTCAGGCGATATGCAGCTTGGGTTGTTTCAAGCAGCGAGAGAAACTCATACAAGAACTCCTCAGTTCACAGTGAGTTAGTTGTTATAATATTATAGCGCGTTCTTCCTTCACAATAGAGTTGAAGAACTCTATTAAATACTAGGTAAAGAAGCGACTCTCTCCTCTCCCTGCCGAATGCGAGCCTAGAGAGTAGGTAGAGACTGTGGTAGAGACGCTGCGTTTGTGTCGGACAGTATCCGATTTAAATTAGGATCTCTGACATATAGAACTTTTCATCCGAACGTTTGAGTAAATTTGGTTTTTAGGGAATAAAAGAAAAATGAATTTCGTTCGTTCGTTCTCGAATTTAGCTTCGTTTTCCGTCTGTCAGGCAGTCCGAGAAAAACAATACTGACACATTTTTCTAGGGTACTCGTAGAAGTATAAAGTTGGAAGTAATATCAAATACCTAACCGGGATTACAATCTCTTGGAACTGTGTAAAATCAAGCTTTGCAAGCAAGCAAAGCAAGCATTGTACTGTACCTGTATTGTATTGTACGGTATTGCACTGTATTGTACTGTATTGTACTGTACTGTATTGCACTGTACTGTACTGTATTTGTACATTGACATGCCCCCCGCAGCCACAACACCGAGAAGGTGATATACTTCCTGCTGCTGGAGCGCAAGCGCAGGCGGCCGGCGCGCGACGACGAGCCGCGCCCGCCCGCGCCGCACCCCGCGCCGCCCGCCGACCCGCCCAGGAAGAGGCTCGACACGTGCCGGGTGAGTGCGACACTTTACAACGCACAGGGCCCTTATTCAGTATGACCATAACACGTCGCGTCAAGATAAGACGCCGCAAAAATTGTTTTTCCCTCGCGATCAAAGAAGTTTCACTTAAAAAAATACATTTACAACGTGTGTTATGGTATACAAAATATTAATTTCTAATATTTTCACATCTGGAGCGGTTGGAATTTTTGTTTTTAGGACGCGCGTTATGGGCGAGAAATGTTGTTGGTCATAGAGAACTAAGCTAGAAGCTTTGTGTCGTGGAAAACAAGCAACACGTCACACTTGGCATATACTTAGGGTTGCCAACCGTACCCACTATAATTTATATAGTTTTGTACTAAATTTTTATGCTGACTTACTAGGTAATACTATTGGAAGAAATCCTTAATATTTTCAATTCAAACCTGAGTTTGTTGTTTGTTTATTTTGTTACGCTTTCACGCTTTAACTACTCAACCGATCGTCGTGAAATTTTACATATACTTTGTCAGGGATATTGAGAAGGACATAAGGTAGGTACTTTATATCCCGTTATTCCCGCGGAAACACGCCGAAATTAATGCTGGTAAAACGGCGGGAAACAGCCTAGTCAATTATTTATAATAGTAACACTTCACAACACACAGATCTACTTGATCCCACACCAAGCTATAAGCTTGTGTCATGGAAACCAAGCAACACGTGGCATATTAATTACTAGCAGTGCCCCGCGGTTTCACCGCATGAAACGTTTTTGTGTGACAACTTTTTTTCCCAAAAATCGGATTTAAATGAAACGACGCCGATATTTCGCTCCAGGTTTAGCCTAATCTACCTGTGAAAACCGCATGACAATCCGTTCAGTAGGTTCAGAGATTATCGCGAACAGACAGACAGACCGACAGAAAAGAATTTTAAAAACTCTTTTTTTGTGGTTGGTTACTCTTCGTTTATCGCCCCCTGTCAGTTTTTGTTAAAAATATTCAATGTACAGAATCGCGGATTCTACTCTTTTTGATTATAGTATAGATTATTACTATTACTCATGCCAGTAACCAGTGTCTTTGGGCTCATTGGCCTCAGGGCTCCCGTTGCGTCCATTCACGGCAATATTTACAGGTGAACGGTCAGTCGGCGCACTTCGGCCAGATCAGCGAGGGGTCACCCATCACGCCGAGACGCTCACAGTTCAGGTGAGCACGATCACTGTAATAGCAAAAAATATTGACGGTCTGTTACATTTTCATTTCTTAACTACTCAACCGATCCACATTAAACTTTTAATACACGTTGTCAGGGGTACAGAAAAGAATGTAGGGTGCTTCTTACCCTGGAACTCCGAAATTAGCGCTGGTAAAACCGCTGAGAACAACTGGGCTATAAACGTAAAAGGAAAGGAAGAAGAAAATCTCGAAATCTATTTGACGTATGAAACTTGAAATTTCGCAAGTATACAGTGTGTTACAGAAAGCTGTAGTCATATTTCAAGATCATTATCTGATTTTAAGCCCAAAAACTTTACTTTATAATTTTACAATCGAAAGAAAAAATATTTTTAACGACTACTTCCGCAGCAAAATAATTATGTCATAACGCGTGGTAGGTCAAAAATTTGTTACAACTGACGGGTTCATGATCGTTTAATGTAATTTATCACCATTTAGGGTTTTTACAGACAAGGTTAATACAGACAAATCTTGCTTTTAGGCTAGTTTATTTCATCTTACTAGTTCCGTTATTTGTGTAAAATCATTGCAGATGATAACGTGAACACGATCGGCAAATATACACCTTTCTAAAACATCCTGTATAGGTAGATGATAGCTAAGAACGGATTTCACGGAGTTCCCGCAGGAATCCTCAAAGTAACGCGGGTGAAACCGCAGTTATTACTTAGCTAGAAGTTTATATAAGTGTATAATTACCACAGATCAGCATCGAGTCGCCGCGAAGGTCGGAGTTCCCCCCAGCTGCCGGCGAGCCCACCAAGTGAGTGCTACGTAAATGTAGCATATGTGTATACTACAATAAAGACGCTTTCTGTTGCTGTCAATAAAGTCAATATTAATCTAATAAGTTGGTAAATGTCGGGTGTTTCAATCTTCGCAGCTGGCCACACTCCCCACCGCGTGTCTTCACTGGGCGGTACGCCTGCGACGCCTGGATCACCCCTGGGTGAGTTTCTTGCATATAATAATTTCACTGGCATAGACGATGTGTTTTTCCGTAAATGCTGAAGAGAGAGGCATTATCCTCTTTTGCGATATTGGACGATCGATTTCTTTTGGCAAGTGTTGCTAGAGTTTGGTTTTAATTGTCATCTTATTGAAGGAATATACATGTATTTTTTCCGCAAATGTACCTTTATTCTTTCTTCATTTCCTCTTCAGAATATCACATAGTCTTAATATAAATCACGTGTCACGTTGTTTGTCCGCAATGGACTCAGAGACTACTGAATCGATCGTGATGAAATTTCGTCACTATGTTGTATTTGGCCCAACTTAAAAGATAGGATAGTTATTATCCCAGAATTCCCGTGGGAACTCCGAAATCACCGCGGATGAAATCGCGCGGCACAGATAGTATCTTATAAATTCTGAATACCTTTTAATTTCTTTCTTAGGATAGGACTGCCTGTATCATACTACTCAAACATTTTTTGCATTACTTTAAATTATATTACTTCTTACTGAGTTGTACTGACTCAGCAAGAAGTTATGTATGTGGAAACTGTTAGGTTTAGTTCCATATTAGGTAATTGTAATTTAAATGATTTTTTTTGAAGTTTGTTTGCCCAAACAAATAAAAATAGAAGGTATATAGATTAATTGGTTAATAGTAAAAATTGTTGGCAGCCTCGCCCTCAGTACGGGAGCACCATCATCAGCGCGCCAACTCTACCGGGCCCACTATAAGTCTAAACATATGTGAGTTATCCGTTAGTTACGAATGTCGTTCTAAAAAAGATCATATTGTATTACGTATGCTCTGCCTACGGTGACGATCGACCGGCTAATACCTATAAAATTTTTGTTCTGTAAAAACTTTTCAAATACTGAATTCATTCCAAAAACCAATTCAGAATTGCTGGCATATATTTATCGAGTACACTCCCCGTTCTGTTACAGCCGGGGAGCCCGGGGAGGCGGTGATCATAATAAACGAGTCGCCGCTGATGTCGTCCACCGTTCCTGTTAGACCGCACAGCCCCTCGCAAACACATAGAGGTAATTATACACAACTGCGCGTACTAACTGTATCTACTGAAACACGCTGACTGAGGTTTCTGAGTCAATAAAATTTTATTTCTTTCTTTCTTTTAATGTGGAAAAAATTTGTACTGCTTCACAGCGTAAGAACCGTGATTCACTGTTAGAAATTTGTTCTTTAACCTTTGTCCAAATTTGAATGTGCATCGGGATCTGCAGAAATCTAAAAACAAAATCTAAAAAAAAATTATGGTTAACATTTAACGTTTTTTTTTTGGTAAATATTTAAAAAATAGTGCGACCGGCATCCTGAGTACAATTTTAGTTCAGTTTTGTGGCCATTTACTAGCGCGAGGGCCGAGGATCCATGTCGGTCACCGCTGATAAAATATACGAACTCGTCTGCTAAATGAACATTGTACTTTACAGTTAGAGAAAGGTCGTCGTTACCCGGCCCACCCAGCACCACGTCATCGTCGCCTCAGCCGGTGCTATTCCCTAACCTTGGCACGATTACAGGTAAAAAAAAACAGGATGTGTAAGCAATTCAAATGTTTCTTTCAAACCGTGTTCTTCGATTTGTTTACAAATAAAACTACCCTTTATTTATTAAATTGTACGATATTTATGTATTTGTTTGAAGTATAACTACATTGTTCACGTGGGGAAATATTTTTTGTGGTGGTTCTATGGTCATAGTGAACCAGAGGGCCAATTCTGCTGACACAAAGACAAAATCACAAAGACAATAAATTCACTAGAGAGGACAAGTATCTATCTTTATAGTTTTTAACCATATCATTTTAGATAGATAAAAAAAAAGTGTTTACATTACATGTTTTCTCTAGTATAAAGAATGTTACAGAAAGGTGTAGTCATATTTGACGATTGTGATCAGGTTATCATCTGCAATGATTTGACACAAGTAACGGAAACAGTACGATGAAATAAACTACCCTAAAAGCAAGATATGTCGTTATTATTACCTTTTCTGTAAAAAACCTAAACGATGATAAATTACACTAAACGATGTTTTTACCATCAATTGTAACTGATTTATGACCTACCAAGTGATGTGACATGTTTATTTTTTGCGGAAGCAATCGTTAAACATATTTTTATTTTTTGCTTTCGGTTGTGAAATTATAAAATAAGGTACTACGGTCAAAATATTGTATAAGATTACTAGATAATCTATACAATATAGAAGACTAGATCATAAAATATGACTACATCTTTCTGTAACATCCTGTATACTTGCGAATTTTCTCTGCGGTCATGACGCTTTATGTCTCGGCCGGAAGGTGTGAGCGCAGGCGCAGGCGCGGCGGTGGGCGCGGGCGGGGCGGGCGGCGCGGGCGGCGCGGCGGCCCCGTGGCGCGCTCGCCTCGCAACCATTAAGAACTCCTTCCTCGGCTCGCCGCGCTTCCACCGGAGGAAAATGCAGAGTGAGTTGTACCTAGGGCTGTCACCTTTTTTTGAAAGGAAAACTAGTAATGTTTTTTATTCAAAACATTGCAAAAGTAAAACATAGGTACTTTTGGAGATATCCCGAAAAAAAAATCCCCACGCTGCGTTGCGGATGCGTTCTAGGCACCGTTTTGTCCCGGAATTCCCGCGGGGATTCCGTAATTACTGCAGGTGAAACCGTGGGAGCTAGTTTTAACGGTGGATCCGCACCTGCATGATATGTTGTTTTCGTACACAGCATCATCTGAGGAGGTTCACCTCACGCCGGAGTCTTCCCCGGAGCTGACGAAGCGCTCCTGGTTCGGTTCGCTGCTGCTCTCCGCCGATAAGGAGGAGACCTTCACGGCGCTGGTGAAGGGAAAACCACTAGCCACAGTCAAAGCGGACCTGATACACGCCTTCCTTAGTGTTAGTATTTGAGAGTTGATTGGAAGCGCTTTTATGATGCCAGGGTATGAAAATAAAAGTTCTATTCAGGCCGCAGTTAGATAGGTACTTAATACAAAAAAAAAAATAGACACGTACCTAGATTTCGTTTTTTAAATTATTGAAAAAAGTATGTACTTAGATAAAAGACATAGACATGCTGGAGTGGGGGCTCGTGACGTCATAACTACGTACAAATTGCACCTAGGCGTGACGTCACGCGAATCATTTTTTGCCTACGCTTTCCCGCCTCAACCGCTTCCGCACTCGATCGATCATCTAATATATATAAATCACGTGTCACGTTGTTTGTCCGCGATGGACTCCGAAACTACTGAACGGATTTTGATAAAATTTTGTAACCATTCATAAAATGGTCCAACTTAAAAGATAGGATAGTTTTTATCCCGTAATTCCCTCGGGAACTGAAGGACATATAGTACTTTTTTCCCGCAACCTCCGCGGGAACTCCGAAATTACCGCGGATGAAATCGCGGGGGACAGCTAGTTTATCTTAAAATTTAATCAACAAGTTGTTTGAGGTCCAAAAAAGGACATAGGGCACTTTTATCTCGGTATTCCCCTCTGGAAATCCGAAGTAAACGCGACTGAAACCGCATGCAGTCCGCCAGTTGACCAATAAGGCTTGTCGTCCACAGATAGCGGAGCTGTCGCACAGCGTTCTGAGCCCGATGTCGTTCCGAGTGGAGTACAAGCGCGGCTCCAACGCGCCCGCCATGTTCCAGAGGCACGTCCGGTTTCAGGTGGGAGATTTTTTATTTATTTTTTAATCTTTATTTAAAGAGCTTGGTCGCATCAGCGATCATGTCGCTCTATACAGCTAATGTTTGTTATTGTGTTTTATTTTATTTCGATCAAAATCGAAAAGTTAAATATGATAAAATAATTGTGATCCTATATAATTGCAGGTCGACATATCGACCATCACAAAAGCCCCCGGTGAGAATGGCAAGGAGTATCTCTACGCTATCACATTCACGCTTCTCTCAGGTAAGCCGTATGACACGTGTCAATAAGAGCTATAATCGACTATTTTTGGAGTTCTACAATCATCTCTTTAGCAACCCTATTTCGAAGATTAACCCATTGAAATTTCGACCTTATACGATGCATGTAAAGTTCAAATTACATTCGACGAAATTTCGATGGAAGGTAAAATAAAGCCTTTTTGAAGAAATCCTGACACCACGCCCGCCTCGATAAGGCTCTCCCTATATATGTATATCGGTCTAGTCTATTCGCATTAAGCTGATCAGCTTTTAAGACTTGCGTATATGGAGGGAGACCTTTATATTTTCCATTAAAAATTATTTCCCTGTAAAAAGTCATTTGTGTAATTGGTGTTCTGACTGATATGATAATACGAAGTTATACAGGGTGTAATTTTAAAATAGAGACATATTGATGGAGGGTACTCAGTATTCTATTACCTACTTTTATCCCGGAGTTTCCGCGGGATCTTCGAAATTAACGCGGGGAGCAGCCAGTGGGCACGATGACAAAATTTTAATTTTTAGTCCGGTTTGTAGATGAATAAAAAATTTTGGACACGTAAGTATTTTTATTGTTTTTTACATATTCAAAAAATAACGGCGATTGACATTGAGTTGAAACTCTGTGTGGCGTCACACCTAGGTACACTTTATACTTATTAATGACGTCGTGACCTCCCACTTCTTAATTTAAATGCGTTTTATCTAAGCCAATATTTTTTTTTAATAAATCGAAAAAGCAAAAAATACGTGTGTATTATTTTTTTATTATCTAACTGACTGACTAAATAGAATTTTGATTTTAACACCTTGTCATCATGCCCATTCCACGGGCAACCCTCCTCCAACCCAGGGTCCTACCAACCAATCTTGGTTATAGAATAGAATAGAATAGAATAGAATACACTTTATTGTACACCAAAATAATGTTACAGTGTGTTAACAAAAACTTATAACTAAAGGCATACAAAAGGCGGCCTTATCGCTTTACTAGCGATCTCTTCCAGACAACCTTTGGGTGGACAGGACAAATACTATAATATAATAATATTGATAGGTAGAACAGGAATCATAAAATAATACAAAATATGCACATAGAACATAAATATAAAAAATAAAAATACATAAAAAAGATATACAAAGATACACGCATAGATATAAAATATACATACAGAAAAATATATATAGATAGATAAAATACATAATGTGATTACATACAATATATTATTATATCAACAGCATACATAACTAAAATAAAAATAAATATTAATTAATATGTTACATACACAGATACATAAATACGCACTCACATATACATACATACACATACATACGCATACATACACATACTCACATACAGATACATACATACAATGCATATACAGAAATACTTACATGCACCCTACACATTCTTTTTTTGCTCTAAATCCTTGTCCCTAGTTGCCACTCTCCCCCTTCTGGGGCTTGACGTTGACACGTAGCTACCGTTGCACGGGCAGGCAACATCCGGCGCTTCCGGCGCGTGTGCGAGGTGGTGCAGGCGGCGGTGTGCCGCGCGCCCGGCGCCGGCCGCGCGCCCGCGCGCCAGCTGCACCCGCCCTCGCCGCGCGCGCCGCGCCGCGCCCTGCACGCGCACCGTGAGTACCCAACTAGTAACTACCTACCTGCGCGAGATTCACTTTTAGCCCCCTTTGTGGCCGGTTTACACTTCCATAAGAAGTAAGTAAGTAAATACAACTTAGCAACTTACTAAAGCAACAGAGAGTAAGCAACGTCCAAACGGTGAGCATCCATAAATTAGTAAGTTGAACAATACATTTCTTCACTTACCTACTTACTTGCCGGCCGCCGTTCACACGGTGGCTAGTAGTAAGTTGGCGGGGAGCGAGAGACGAAGCGGGCAGGTGTACCTAAGCACTACTGACCTGACTCCTGTCTAAAAATAGAATAGGGTACCTACTTGCATGATTTTTTTTTCAGTCTATTTTAAAGATATAAATGGCCTACCAGTGGCGAAGGGTGAAATATTGAGAGAGGGAAGCCGGAAATCTACTTTAATTTCAACTTATTAAACTATTAACTGTTCCCCGCAGTTTCACCTGCGAAAAGTTCCGGAGTTCCCGCAGGAATTCCGGTATAAAAAGTCCTTCCCTGTATCCCTTACAACGTTCTCAATTACGGAGAGAGATGTTGCGTCTGAAGGGAAGCCGGTGGGAATCGGCTTCTATGGTATCTTCGCCACTGTGGCCTACACAAAGCAAGAAAAAGAAAAAAATATATGCAAAAATAATTAAATAGAGCGTTTCAAAGTTCCTACTTCTGAATTTACCGCCGAAAAGCGGAATGACGTCACTAGTTCAAAATTACGCATCCGTGATAGAAATGTCACTATCGTATTGACAGGGTCCTGCG
The DNA here is from genome assembly GCA_907165275.2 of Zygaena filipendulae. Classification (NCBI taxonomy): domain Eukaryota; kingdom Metazoa; phylum Arthropoda; class Insecta; order Lepidoptera; family Zygaenidae; genus Zygaena; species Zygaena filipendulae. The sequence continues at coordinate 2,591,942 of OU015678.1, read as the reverse complement.
ACACTGAAAGACAAATAACTACAATATCCAAAAGCGAACTTAAGGTTGAACTGTGTCGAGTTACTTCCAAAAGTTCCAGTAAAGAATCGAAATGCATCTTACCGATGCATTTTAAAGTAAAAAACTTCAGAAAAAGGAAAATATGTGTTGACTGTATGCACTTAGTATCTTTTGCCTTCTCTGAAAGAGGTAGATGTTTCCTAAAAAAATAAAAGTGACGTAATATGATACTAAGTTAATATCTATGTTATGTGGCTGTGACTGCAGTTTCGTTGCAACGTTCCGTTTCACAAAATTAATGTTGAATATTTTGGACACTATTGATAATTTTGTAGTAAATCTTTCACGATAATGCTTTTCTAAGGCTCTATTTTTTAAATATTGACACAATTTCTCATTATAAATTTCATGCAAGTACCCTATTGGTTCGGGGTTTGTATCCTGCGGCAGGTTGCTACTTAGTCACTTACTTGCCGGCCGGCGTCCACACGTGGTTTTTACTTACTTACTTACTTATGGAAGTGTAAACCGGCCTTAGAAGAAGAAGAAAATACATTTATATTTCAGCACAACACACACGAAAAAGAAACAAAAAAATTTCGGTGTGTGCGTGGAACGAAATTTCTATTCCATGATTACAAGCAGTCGGTCTCTGAAGCCAGTGTCCATTATTTGGACGCAGATAAGCGATAACATGTTAACCCACAAAATTAAGTTATTGATTCAGAACTATTTATTGAGAGTTAGGGAACGTTTTTTAATTATGTGTTTACTTTATTACATTGCTTAAATATGCAACTAAATATTTAACATAAAAAGTGTTGACACAAAATGGCACTCCTACTTTTAAAACACGATTTACTCAAAATTTCTCCAGGGTGGGTTAACACACTATTGCTTATCTATGTCTATTTATTCTATGAGGTATTATTGCACACAGCCGCCAACGAGATCCCGGACAGCCCGGAAACGCCGCACCAGCTGCAGTCGGACCACGACAGCGACTCGTCCGTGTTCGACGCCGTCAAGAGCCCCACCAGTCACACCTCCATTGACCAATTGGACCAGGTATTTCACATCTATCTTCTTCTTACTATAAATATATTGAACAAATTATTTATAAGTACCTAGTATCTACTGAGGAACAAAAAATAAATAGAATATTATTATAAAAAGAGATAGTATAAACTTTATACTATCTTAAAATTGATAAATAATACTTATAAAAATAAATAGCTACTCAAAATGCCAACTACTTAATTTTAAAGTACCTATGTGATACATCTTGCTCTCTCCGAATTTGAAATGTTTTGTACTGTGCCCTATAAACAGGGTCCATAAAGAACTGTTTACTAACTACCTCAACACCTTATGTTACTTGATGGATGTGCAATAAATAAATAAATAATAAAAGAGTAGTATCCGCGATTCTGTACATTGAATATTTTTACCTAAAATTGAGAGGGGTGATAATAGAAGAGTGACCAACCACAACAAAAGAGTTTTTAAAATTATTTTCTATCTGTCTGTCTGTCTGTTCGCGATAATCTCCGCATCTACTGAACCGATTGTCATGCGGTTTTCACAGGTAGATGAAGCTTAGCCTGGAGCTACATATCTATAGGCTTTGTTTCATTGAAATCGGATATCGGGAAAAATGTTGATGTATAAAAACCTTTCATGCGGGTGAAACCGCGGAGCACAGCTATTACTATAATAAAATAGTAGAATCCGCGATTCTGTACATTGAATATTTATACCAAAAATTGAGAGGGGTGATAAAAGAAGAGTAACCAAGCCCGAAAAAAAAGGTTTTAAAATTCTTTTCTGTCTGTCTGTTCGCGATAATCTCCGCATCTACTGAACGGTTTGCCATGCAGTTTTCAGTAATAAATTAAGCTAAGTCTGGAGCAACATATAGGCTTTGTTTCATCGAAATAGGACATAGGGGAAAAAAGTTATCATCATTTTAAGACTTCAGAGCAATGCAATGGTCGAAAGCTTTGATAATGTTGCATAACGAACATGATAAAACCTTTTTAGAGATACTTATGTATTTTTTTTTCTTTTGAATTGGTTTTTCGCAACCCCACCTACAACGTCCGTCGCAAACCCACAAATTCACAATTCACAAACTTTTGCTCTTTATATTAGTCTAATCTAATATTAGTATATTGGGAGAGAACACACTGCCGTATACTCAACTGTTACAAAATATGATGCCTAGTTAATAACTCAGTATTTTTATTTTTTATTATTTGTTGCAGAACGGCACCCATCCACTCGGCTCTAGTTCGTCCGTGACCAGCGGTTCTAGTGGTTACAAAGTAAGTTACAGTAGCGTTTTATTTTTTACTAGCTGTTCCTAGGTGTTAATTTCGGAGATCCTGCGAGAATTCCGAGATAAGACCGGCCCGTTTCCTTTTCTGATGTGTAGCATGCAAAATTTTAATCCAGGTTAACTCGCGTTAATTTCGGAGATTTTGCGGAAATTCCCTGATTAAAAGCACCCTATGTCCTTTTCTGAACCCTTAAAAACGTGTATGCAAAATATCGTGATAATCGGTCGTCGATTGAGATTGCCAATGTAATTGATTGTATGATTGATTGTAATGACTGTATTCATTTGCGTTGTGGCCGCAGCAGACGCAGAGCAGCCGCAGCCGGCGCGCCGCCGAGCCGGGCTCCGCCTCGCTCGACCACGAGATCATGAGCTGCCCGCGGGACTTGCCCGGTGAGCCACGTTATATTTTATACTAGCTGTTACCCGTGATAAGATCGGAGTTCCCGCGGGGAATCCGTGATAAAAAGTATCCTATGTCCTTTCGTGATGATCTGTTAAGCCGTTAAGGTGTGAAAACGCAACAAACAAACAAACAGACTCACTTGCGCATTTACAATATTAGTACGTAGTTTATATTACTACGCAAAGAACCGACGCTCCCCGCGGTAGCAATAATATCTATTTCAATGATGGAAATGAAAAATAATGGCTGAATGGCTGGCCACAAAAAAAAAACAATGTGATTATGCGGGAAAGCGGCAACCATTTTTACTTTCCTTGTATTCGTAATGAAAAGCACGGAGTTCACCTCGGGTTATAGTATATTTCATTACAAGTGCGGAAAGCCTGTCATTGCAAAGAGTTCCGACAAATGTCTACCCGAGCCGAGGCGCAGCCGAAGGTGAGGGTTGACAGTCGGAACTCTTTGCAATGACGGTTCCGCACGTGTACTGAACAACTATTTTTAATACAGTTGCGAAAAAATTAAAATTAATTATTTTATTTATTTTATTTTATTAAATTAATTATTTAATAAAATATCAAAAACACAATAAACTCAACTAAGTTCCAACTGTGATCAAGAGATGGCGCTAGTCGTATTAGTAATGCGAAACCTACGTATCGCAATGCAAAAAGTGTGTCAAAGTCGTGTCGCCATTTTTGACAGTTTGCAAAGAGAACGCACGAGTTCAAAGTATTAAAAAGTCTTTTTTAATACAGTTGCTCAAAAAGTGGCGTATTGCAGGGACGTTTAGCGTTCGGGATGTGAGCTATTACATACTCGAGCTTTTTGTTTACCTTTCCCGAACTCGTGCGTTCTCTTTGCAAACTGTCAAAAATGGCGACACGACTTTGACACACTTTTTGCATTGCGATACGTAGGTTTCGCATTACTAATACGACTAGCGCCATCTCTTGATCACAGTTGGAACTTAGTTGAGTTTGTTGTGTTTTTGATATTTTATTAAATTGCTTAATTTTTTCGCAACTGTATTAAAAATAGTTTTTTAATACAGTTGCTCAAAAAGTGGCATATTGCAGGGACGTATAGCGTTCGGGAAGTGGGCTATTACATACTCGAGCTTTTTCTTTACCTTTTCCGAACTCGTGCGTTCTCTTTCCCAACTGTCAAAAATGGCGAAACGACTTTGACACACATTTTGTATTGCGCAACGTCGGTTTCGTATTACTAATACGACTAGCGCCATCTCTTGATCACAGTTGGAACTTAGTTGAGTTTGTGTTTTTATTATTTTACTAAATTTCTTCATTTTTTTCGCAACTGTATTAAAAATAGTTGTTCAGTACACGTGCGGAACCGTCATTGCAAAGAGTTCCGACTGTCAACCCTCACCTTCGGCTGCGCCTCGGCTCGGGTCGACATTTGTCGGAACTCTTTGCAATGACAGCCTTTCCGCACTTGTAATGAAATATACTAGTTCAGTACACGTGCGGAACCGTCACTGCAACTAGTTCCGACTGTCAACCCTCACCTTCGGCTGCGCCTCGGCTCGGGTAGACATTTGTCGGAACTCTTTGCAATGACAGGCTTTCCGCACTTATAATGAAATATACTATATTGAGTCACTTAAACTATTGGCCAAACCGAACCATTGGTAAGACGTTACTTTTCACACAATCTCAACGTAAAGCAAGGCATTACATCCCAACCCAAAGAGGGAGGTAATGTTGTATGAAATTTGAGTTTGGAACGTTATTTGTAGGATAGAATAGATAGAATAGCGTTTTTTTTATGAGATCTGCCTGTGATGGCCAGTTCGATTTTCGAATAAACCCTCTTTAGAATGCCCGTGTTAAAAGAGTTTATGTTTATGAAAAGTAGAGTATTCACCTCGAGGATAAAGCCTGTCTTCGTCGCGGGCGGCTTAAACCCCTCGCTTCACTCAGGACTGTACATAACTTTATATTTTTGAATACCCTCGCTACGCTCGGGGATTAACTCTAGAGTCCCTCTTTACGCTCAGGGTTCAATATACCGCCCGTGACGTAAGACACTGCTTTACTCCCTCGGAGCATAATTACAATGCCCGTGTTAAAAGGGTTTATATGTCTCGCAGTATATAGGTTTGAAAAGTAGAGTAGGTATTCACCTCGAGGATAAAACCTGTCTTCGTCGCGGGTGGCTTAAACCTCTTGCTTCACTCACGACTCTGCATAACTCCCTCGTTACGCACAGAAGTAAAATTTTTTAATTAACTTTAGAAATCTTTCTTACGTCATAGGCGGCATATGGGACCTTGAGCGTACTCAGGGTCCAAACTGCCTGTGACGTAAGACACTGCTTTACTCCCTTGAGTCCCTCGGTGCATAATCCCCCTAGGGTAACAATGTACTATTTTTCATCACCACTTAAGGCACCCACACCAAGCGGTCGTCGTCGGAGTGCCGCGAGACGACGTCGTCGCCGCGCCGCGGGCTCGAGTCGCGCGACAGCTCCATCAAGGACGAGCTGCGCCGCAACAACTCGCTGCGCGAGAACAGGCGCGAGCTGCAGCTGCCCCGGGAGCGGGACTGCGCCGCGCCGGCCACGTCCATCGCGTGAGGCAAGCTGCGCCCACTCGTACGCGTCGCCGGGCCCCTTCTCTCCACTCGCTGTAATTTCGGAGCTCCCGCGGGAATTCCAGGTTATGATATAGCCTATGTTGCTAAGGGTTATGTAGCATTCTAATGGTGAAGGAATTTTCAAAATCGGTCCAGTAGTTTTGGTGTTAAATCGTAATTAACAAACAAATTTCGATCATCGGACTACTGTTCTAACTAGTTGGAATAAGCCCCTATTCCTTGCCATATTGTGTGTCCCAGAAACACAATTCCAAATGCTCCAGGTGACAAAATATTCAATATTCTGCACGCCATAGGACGTCATGTTGTAGGTAAATGTATGTTTTTTTTTATTCTTTGAGAACGAGCGAAAGAAAATTGTGGCGCGTTATCCTAACGCGACGTGCTGTGGTCTTGGTGAATAAGCCCTGGTGGTGTAAAGTTAGGTGAGGGATTTGTAGGAGGGTATTCAGTATTCTATTCTCGCTCTAAATATACAAAAGAGAACGTCAATTTTGGACTTAAGGGTCATTTAAACCCCCCTTTTCCTTTGCACCGACGAATCAAATATACCTAAAGGTCATTCACCCGCGTAATATCTGTGATTTACAGTGTTCTTTTTTTTAAATTATTATTTGTATTAGTAACAAGTGAGCATGAATATCAAGGTCAATACCTACATCCCTTGTTTATAATTACATCCTTTAAATAATATATCGTTGGAATTTGTATGTTTGTACGCCGAAAAATGACTATTAACTTATAAAATACCTACATTACTATACTCACAAAACTGAATAACATAATATACTGAATAGTGACGTCACGAGTCCCCCACCCTAAACTTTAATGCGCTTTATCTATGTTTATTTTCATTAATTTAAAAAAGCAAAAATACGTTCTATTATTTTTTTTATTTTCTAAATGACGGACTTATTACAATTTTGATTTTCATACCCCGGAAAATACCCAATTGAACTGTTTTTCTCACAATCGGTAAAAACTAGTTTTATCCAATTTTACATAGGTATTCCTTTATAGAATAACTAGCGGTGCCCCGCGGTTTCACCCGCGGTAATTTCGGTCCCTGTGTCCTTCTCTGTACCCCTGACAACATGCATGCCAAATTTCATCCAAATCCGTTCAACCGTTTTTTTCGTTCAAGATTTTCATGCGGTTTTCACAAGTAGATTAAGTTAAACCTGGAGCTACATATAGGATGTTGGGAAAAAAGTTGTCATACATGCAAAAACGTTTCATGCGGGTGAAACTGCTGGGCACAGCTAGTAGATAATATAAAGAGGAAACTTAGCTGTCAAAACATGAACCCTCCTTTACACTGCGAAATAGTTGGTTAAATATTACTATAGATAATAAATACACACAAGACGTCCGTTATAAGATATCACATGACTTGAATTCCCAATTCAAGAACAATATGCTAAACTGCTAATTGGACATAGATAAGCAATAGTGTGTTAACCCACACTGCAGAAACTTCGAGTAAATCGTGTTTTAAAAGTAGGAGCGCCATTTTGTGTCAACATTTTTATGTTCAATATTTAGTTACGTTATTAAGCAATGTAATAAGGTAAACACATAATTAAAAAACGTTCCCTAACTCTCAATAAATGGTTCTGAATCAAAAACTTAATTTTGTGGATTAACATGTTATTGCTTATCTGCGTCCAATTATATTATTACATAATTTATGTTTAGCAAAGCTATTCGCATATTACGCTATGAAAAATAGCGGTTACGCTATCGTTGGGGTCAACTGGGGTCAACAAACTAAAATAAGTTTTTTCGGACAAAACAGTAGGAGCATTCTAAATAACACAACCAATTCGGACTCAAAGTAAAATTCATTGTCAAGTCATCATAGCCTCTGATCATAGCATTATAGGCATAGAACAGCATCCAGCGCAAGTAGAGTCATAGACATATTGTGGTTCCACATGACTACGTCTTTTGTCGCGAACATAATTACGGACCGTTTCATACACACGTCGATTATGTGTACCTACCTACTTCTTGTGTGTAATTTCGTTCGGAATTTTGAATGAAAGTAACGCTCTATGCTCTATGTGTAATATCTCTAACAGTATACCCAACAGTTTAAACAAAATACTTATACATTTATAGCAAATATGTAGTTAAGTTACTTAATAGCATAATATGCGAAAAGTTTGTATTTAATTGTACCGACGCGCCGCTATCAACAACGAAATTACCTAACACTTTTTTACCATACTATTTAAATGATTTAAAACTTTTGACATCACTATGGATTTGATTAGGTAGGTAATAAAAGGAAAATTAGTGACTCCTTGACTAGTTTCTGAACGCGTGGGATATTGTTTTTATTGCGGGGTTTTGAGCGAAGCGGTCTCTGAATTATAGGTTAGGTAAGACCTACTTTTTTGTACATAATTTGAGTAAGTAAAGATGAGAATTTTCTACCGAGATGTATGTAGCATAGCGTGGTTGAAGGAAAAAAAAACCTCATTGGATCGTAAGTTGGAACTCTTTCTGATCAGGCGGAGAAGTTAAATTTAACATTTAATCACGTTTAGTGATGACATCTTATAACTTTGTGTGCTTCTTCAAGATGGTGGATAGATTGGGATTGCCTAGAAAGATTTTCGTAGGTATTTCTGAAATCACTTTAGTTAACATAAGATTAAGACATTTTATGTGATGCGGCTTTAGAATATATATTTAAAATAAATGCCTTGATTACATTTTTTTTTGTTTTAAACTGTTTCTGTAAATATTTTTTTTTATACCTAGTTTATTTTATACTTATGACTTAGTTTTGTTATGCATTCAGTATAATCAGTTATCTACTAGTTGAAAAAATACTTGATGTTTTTAATCTAATTGTTTTGTGTTTTTAAATTAAATAATGAATACTCCTCGTTTATGATATTAAAAAAAAATAGGATAATTAGTTGAATGTTGGCTTCGGTGGTGTGATGATGAGCACAAAGTTTTTGATAGGTAAATGAAAGACTTAATAAAAATTATAATTAGGCAAAAGATTAATTAAGTGTTAGTGATCGTTTGTGAGCAAAAATGCGTTGATTATTTGAACAGAGGTAATTAAAACCCACCAACTGACTATCTCGTCTTCTATTACATAGATACGAGGGAGAAAAAGAAACTTTGTAACAAAAGAAAAATGTTCAAAATAAATTTTCAAAAACTTCCTATTCATCACAGTTTATCGATGTACCTACTTCCATTTTCGTCGAATCATAATCCTATGATGTCACAAAAAATATGATTGGGACTCAACACAATTCCAAAACTGTTTTTGTAATAACATGTACCTATATATATACATAATAGGCTGTATTTAGTAAGCTTAATTATTATATAATTATGTCTTATTATAATATAATAATATAATAACGATTAAAAATTTATAATATAAAGAAACCGGCCATGTACTTTAATATTTATATATTTGATGATGAAATTATTAAAACGCTATTCATGTAATTTGTCAACGCAAATTTTGTGTAAGGCCCGATTATGGCCTGAAATAACTACATTTATATATATACCTAGTTATTATTAAACCGCTGTATTTTTGCAAAACGGATGAAAATATTATGAAATTATTATAAACTACTTTAAAATGTTCGAGTATAATAAATAATGTACCTACTTACTTACTTATTCATAAAAACTTAATATAATATATTATATACTATACATCCTTCACCTACTGCCATGATGTTGTCCTTATTTATATACGTGGAAATAAAATAGTGTTCGACAAAACGCTCAATAGTAATTGTTCACTCCGAAAATTGTCGCCGCATCAATGACAAATATAGGACATTTTGAATACAAAATTTCTTTATCACCGTTGGGGACGTTCGGGGAGGGAAAACAACTTGGAATGACCCTTAAGCAAGGTACCTTGCTTAATTATGTACCCACTGGCTGCAAATTTAATGGCTAGTCCGTCTTCGTAGGTATGTAGTTAATACCTAAGTATTCAATTTTTATGATTTTAATCCTGAAACAATAGTAGGTACTTACAGCTGTTTTTATTGCTAGCTGGTATACCAAAATTTTTTAAATATTTACTGGAAAAGTTGTAGCAACTTTGACATACCTATCAGAAAAAATATGCCTACCTACCTATAACTTTCGCCATGGGAACAGCTCTGTAACCTTTAAAAAAAGTTGCTTTTCTAAGGTTCTTTTAAGTATATTATGCCTACATTTAACCTATTGGAATACAAACAAGATCATACATACACTAAATCATAATGAGTAAAACCGAGTCTTACTTTTTTCTATTTTTCCATTTCCCTTTCAAAGCACAAATTAACTAGACATATGTAGAAACATCAACTCTGATCATTGTTCCATAATAATATATGTTCTATAATTTGTTTCTGGTAAGTAAATAGAAAGACTCAGATTATCACACCTATTCATCATTATAAAAAAAAGAAAACCTAATATTAGCTATGGTTACCAATATGTGAGGCGCCGAACTGAACGAGCTTGATACATGTATTGATAAGTACAAAAAATCACATTTAAACGTTCACAGGCAATCATCTTTTTTTTATTTTATGTAAAAAAGCAACCACGTAAACTAATTTTTATTTGTGTACGTAGATAAATCTTATTGTATGAATGGAAAAGTTTACGTGGTGGCAATCGGATTATGCTATTTTATGCTATTTGTCTGCAAATGAAACCGAAATGTGACGTATTGGGAACTTATACAATTGAAGTGTTATTTTAATCTTATTTCGTAAGTACCATATCCGTTGCAATATTTCAATAGTTAATTAAACTTTTTTCTCACATGGTGGTAGAACCAACTCTCAAAAGCGTTAGGTAGGTACTTCATTTTAAACCTGTAGTAGGTCCTCACAAAATATAACTTTATACCTGATTCGTTCACATATCACATATTATCTATGTATATTGAAAGAAACACATAATAATTATAGCTAGGTACATAACTTTAAAATGAAACGTGTAGCGAAAGTTTTCACCTTAATTTTTGTGCCATTATAAAACACAAAAAGACAACTGTGATACCTACAAACAACTACAAACATAGTCGCTACAGACTTCTCCAAGGGGGCTAAGATGCGCAACACGATAAAATTATATCGAGCCATTTTATCGATTCTCGTCGACATATTGTATGGTTTTGTCGACGAGAATCGATAAAATGGCTCGATATAATTTTATCGTGTTGCGCATCTTAGCCCCACAAGTCATGTTATCATTTCGATATTTCACACCTTCAGAATTAAAATGACCTAAGTAACTCAAAAATAGCATTTTGAAATGAGCAAGAAAGTCTCTTTCACAGTAACATACCTTTTTCACCACAGGTTTTTAGATTAAGACTTTTTAAGATCGGTTTTTAAACAAAATCAGAAGTTACAGGAATTTTGAGTTAGGTCACTTTTATCCTAAGGGAGAGATTTCATAATTATAGAGCCGTGTTCGCAACATTAGAAAAAATGAGGGCGCGACTATCTGAAATGCATAAACTAGGCGATTTTAATTTATGTATTTATCTAATTTATCTATATCCCGCGAGACTTCCGGGATAAAAAGTACCCCATGTCCTTTTCTTTACCCCTGACAACGTGTATGCAAAATATCATGATGGTCGGTTAAATATGTAGTTGAGGTGTGAAATCGTAACAAACAAACTCATGTTCGTATTAATAGATGATATTAGTTAGGATAACATGAAAAAATTTGCTAACTAGCGTCACCCACGCACGTAATTATGTGTATTAACATAAGTGTTTAGTTACGACTTAACACTTATGTATTGTATGTAAATTTTGTATTGTAATTTTTAGGTATGTTATTATAAATAATACGTTACCTTTTTATATGAATTATTAGCAAAATCTAGGGTTTTGTTAAGTATTTAAGTGCGTGCTGAATAATTACGTTAAACGCTTACCCACCGTGGTTTACTCGGTGGCCGCTGGTCACAGTCTGGTCAATGACCACCGTTGCCTTTCTAACCTCCAAAAACGGCTAATTGTCATCACCGATTCGTATTTTAGTCAAAAGCTTTTATGTTATGTAAGTAGTTAGAAAATAAAGGTAATTCTGTCAGATAGGTACGGTGAAATTTTTAACAAAGTACTTACTCTAATTCGAATTTTAGTACCTACCATGAGCCTACCATTTACAAAAAAATGGAAACCTGTCAAAGTCACTTGGTTTCATGAAAACTTTTTCCATGTTTTTTTAAATTATGTATTTTCATGAAACATTAGAATTTTTTTTTCATTTCTCAGAATCTAAGGTTTAGTGTCACAGACAGAATCGCCACGAAAAATTCAAATTGTCCAAGTAGGTGAAAACAGAATTTCACCCATTTCATCTGGAATATTCACGGATTATGTACCTTTTTATAGTTAATAAGTGTGATATCTACCTATGTTTATATTAGATAATCATGCTTAAGAATGATGGGCAGGAGATAGGTGCATTAACGTATATAGCTTCACACTTGCTTCACACGTACGAAACTTTGTAATATGGATAGGAACGTTCAATACAAAACTAGAAAAGTCGAACTCTCACGGCCGCACTCAAGAGTCGTTTTAGGTAATCGTTAAAACGACTCTGAGTGCGGCCGTCAATTAATTATTATCTCTGAATGATTTAGAATTAAACTGCCACAGAAATAAATGAGTGTAAGTTAAACTTTTATTTTGATTAAAAAAAAAAAAACTGACCACTGAAATGATGCTGTGATAAGTAGCCGTTACATTTCCGTCACGGTTTGGCTATCCCCAATGCATTTACATAATTAATTATGCAATTACTAGCTGTTTCCTGCGGTTTCACCCCAGGAAACAGCGGAGTTCCTATTAGAATACCGGAACAAAAAGTACCCTTCGTCCTTTTCTGTACTCCTGAGAACGTGTTAAAGCGTGAAAGCGTAACAAACAAACAAAAAAACATTTGCATTTATAATTCTCATTAGGTACTAATGTCTACTGGGAAGAAAATCCCCAGAAGTTCAACTGGCAAGACTACGCGGTAAGACTACTGGGAATAGGGGGCTTTAAAGTACGCTACGCGGTCCTATTGGTTTACTTCAATCATACAGTCATACACAGAGACAACTCTTATGGTCTGTGGCGCTGCGTTGTTACCGTATTGTGCCATGGTACAATTTAAAGTAAATAAAATTGCATAATAGGTATATATTCCAGTAGGTAGGTACTCTATTATATGAAGTTCCGTACGCGCGCAGCAGCTTATAAGCACCAAAACCTGCATCCCATTTCTTTTTGAATACAAATAAAATACCATATCCAAAATACCATAGGTACCTACTCAAAATAACTGTTGGTGAAAATTACAAAAATCGCCGTATTTAATGTACTTAACTATATAAGTGTTTGTGACAAACAAAAATTAATAAGAGTACCTATTGCTGATGGAGGTACGTATATATATTAACTGTATTTATTTTTTGTTCGTAAGAATATTGTTCTACAGTTGTAAATGGAAATCTTTTATGAACTAAGTAATCTATGCTATGCTATACCTTAATACTGTAACTGCTTAAGAAACTTACTGGTTAATATTGAAAAAAAAAATAATAATAAAATAAAAAAATACATACAATCCTTGAAGTTTTATTTAGATAAAATAAATAAATTTATCTATCCCGTCAGATAAAACGAAAAATAAAAATAACTATCAAATTATTTGATTGAACAAGCAAAATTCGTACTTATGCCGTAGGTAACAACGCTCACTGGCCAAACTGATTTGTGTGGACATTTTTGCTTTTGCGTCTGATGTAATATGTCGTGGCCACATCTTGAACTGGTATACTACAACCACTAGAGCAGTGGTTCCGAACCTGGGGGTAATTACCACCGCGGGGGTAAATCAGCTTTCTCGTGGGGGTAACGAAGAACCTAATAAATTAAGACCTGAACTATACCAACCATCACACTATTTTTGCTTAATTAATTATTTAAATATATGAATACCTACTTTAACAATTTAAGACCGATATCCAATATTATATTGATAACATTTTAAGGTCGGGGTAAAATCGGTTTTCCTATAGGTCACAGGGGTAACAATATTGAAAAGGTTAGGAACCACTGCACTAGAGCATCATTCCGGTTAGTTTTGTACTGCTGACCAAGTCGCGCGAGCCGAGCGAGGGTGCCGCGGCGCGCGGCAGTGACCGGTGGCTACTTGACATTTTTTTTAGTCCGGCGAAAAAATATTGGACACGTATTTTTTCTTTTTCCTTTTAACACATAGGTACGCGTCGAATTGTGAGAACCTCCTTCTTTGGAAGTCAGTTAAAGAATAACGGCGATACAGAGTTGAAATTTCGCGTGACGTCACAACGGGGCTTATCCCTACTAATATTAGATATAAATGCGAAAGTAACTCTGTCTGCTATGCTTTTACGCCTAAACGGCTCAACCGATCATCAGGAAATTTAGCACATACATTGTCATGGGTACAGAGAAGGACATGGGGTACTTTTTGTCCCAGGATTCCCGCGGGAACTCCGAAATTAACACGTGTGAAACCGCGGGGAATAGCTAGTACCGAATATGATGTCACGAGTCCCCCACCCTAAACTTTAATGCGTTTTATCTATATTATTTTCATTAGTTTGAAAAAGCAAAAAATGTGTCTATCATTTCTTATTTTCTGACGGACTAATAAGAATTTTGATTTTCATACCCCGGAAAATACCCAATAGGGTACTTGCATGAATTTTTTTTTCAGTCTATTTTAAAGATATATGGCCTACTTAAACAAAGCAAGAAAAAGAAAAAAAAATATGCATAAATTAATTAAATAGAGCGCTTCAAAGTTCCTACTTTAGACCTTACCGCCGAAACGCGGAATGACGTCACTTGTTCAAAATTACGCCTTATTAATCTATGATATGAAATGTCACTGTCGTATTGACAGGGTCATGTGACACTGACGGACAGATAACTTCAATATCCAAAAGCGAAATTAAGGTTCAACTGTGTCGATTTACTTCCAAAAGTTCCAGTAAAGAATCGAAATGCATCTTACCGATGCATTTTAAAGTAAAAAAACTTCAGAAACTGGAAAATATGCGTTGACTGTATGCACTTAGTTTCTTTTGCCTTCTCTGAAAGAGGTAAATGTTTCCTAAAAAAATAAAAGTGACTTCATCTGTCAAGCTTGGCTGTGATTGGTGTTTCGTTGCAACGTTCCGTTTCACAAAATTAAAAGTTGAATATTTTGGAAACTATTGAATTTTTTTAGTAAATCTTTGACGATAACGCTTTTCTAAGGCTCTATTTTTGAAATATTGGCACAATTTCTTATTATTAATTTCATGCAAGTACCCTATTATCATCATATTTTATATAGTTCATGATGTGATCGACCGTTTCATGAAATGGCCGGCCACATCATGAATTGGTCAATTATTATATGTGGCCTCGACATACATATCTTGAGTATTTAGTATATTAATGGTCAGACACAAACAAAACATTCACAATGAAATGAAACGAGCTCAGTTTTGATTTTCAAATATATTTCAGTAATCAAAATATAATGGATAGGCTTACACGTTAATAGTTACAAATCGTATCTTGTCGCGTGTCGAAACGTTACGAGAACCAATGAACAAACAGCGATGCAACTAGAAAATATCTATAGACAATAATTATATTCTCCTATACAAAATGACGGAGTCGCTTAAGCATGGAGGTTCGATATCACAACGAAAAAGACGCCTTTGACCACCTAATGTCAATTTAAAAAATATTTACAAGCTGTTAAATTACAATTCCCATAGAGTATTACATTTTTTTTTTAATATATATTATACAGAAATTAAGTGCGCATTATTCACAAAGTGGTTTTTTTTTTAAACTTATTGATAATAAAATTAAACAGCTTCCTTATACGCTAAATAGTGAGAATTACGTTTCTTGACATAATGTGCACTTTTTTTAAATATTTAAAACAATATATTTTTTAAATAATTTACAAAGATGGCCGTTGGAAATATTATCCTTTGCATTTTAATGTCAATATATTAGCTATTTATTATCATCCGTTATTTTCTTTTTAATTTTATTCTCGTATTTATCCTGTACTTTAGTAGATATATAAAAACGCCTTTACCATATTTTATGAGTTGTGTATTATCATAATTATACAATTATTATATATATTATCAGTTTATATACAATAGTCTTCTTGGGCTAGTTAGGTGTAATTAATGTTAATTTATTAAAACGATAGGTATGGACCAGGCAAGCATCGACTTATCAATTCACACAAGGACTTAAGAACTATTGACTAAGTAAGAATAATAATAAAAACGCCACACTTCTTGTGTCGGATTTCATTTAAAAATTTCAAGATTGACTTCGATTTTTTTACTCTAGACACCCTTAGTGTTATTTAAAAAAAAAAAATCTGTTTCTCAAAAAAAAAAGTTTCTAACATTCCGTAGATGCCATTTAAAAAATTCCGAATTCATCCGACATAGTGACTCTCTCTCTCTTCTCTTTGATAGTGACCATGACAGTGGCATAAGGAAAGCCGCTAATATTTATGTCATTATGTCAAGGAAAAAGTTTTATAAACATAACTGGTACTGTAAAAGTTGATTAATTTAAGTGAACCAAAATTAATTCACCGTCGAGCGTTTAAACTCTCAATTACAAATTTTAAACTCTCAATTAATATTTCCAAACAAAAGCAATGCTGGAAAATAAAGTTTTAGATAGTTTAAGCGATAATATTATATTTGTAATTTATATAATGATTAAAAGTTTTTTTTTTCATAAGTCCTCAAGTTACATAAAAATTGCTAGGAAAGATAAAATAAAATCGTAAATGGCTCAATTGGCTAAGAATATTGGCAAAACTTGATTAAAAAACTTAATTAAAAAATAAATATGAAGGTAGGTATGCTGAGCATGTATTTATCTACATTAACGTCTATCTAATTTCATTTAGACTAATTATCTTAATTAATTTATATAATTTAAGCATAGTTATAATTTACAGGTATACTCGTGAAGCTTTCCTTCTTAAATGATAAATAAATAACCAATTTACATAAAAGTACAAACCTTGGTCATATAGTTTTCAAAAGTATCTTTGAATAATTTTTTTTATAAGCAATGTGAAACGTTGGTATAAAATTTTATTTTCTTAAAAATTTACAAATTTCAATTAAGTATTGTTTTTGTAGTCTGGCAAAATTGAACTGGATTAGGATCGCGAAATTACTGTTTTGAACCAACCACAATCTTTAACGATGTTATTGTAACGTTACATCGGAGTTTTGTCCGTTGTAATTTCGACTTTATATACAGCGTGTAAGGTAAGCATTTCAGTGATTAGGCAATCAACCCGTTGCTTGGAATACCGATCCGATAAAAGCCTGCTGTTTTCGGGTTTAAACCCGATAAAAGGTCGTAAAAGGTCGTAAAAGCACCCGGCTTGATTGGCCATCTATAGTGAACGATGATGAAATAGCCCATGTTATGGTAAACAGAAGAGTGACTGAAGTGCATTAGTTATTTCTAAGCATCACTAATTAATATGAACTTTCATTACACGACTGTGGCAAGTTCTCAGTACAAAATCTGTGGTAGGTACTTCTCAAGGAACAGATTCAAAATGCCTACCTATTTTCTACCTATTTTTAATTGTTTATAATTGTATTATATCTATCGCTTATAAGTAAGTACTTATAAATATACTTTTCAGACAGTCGCAAGTGGGACCCGCTGATATATTTACACATTGTATGTTAGAGCTTTTTAATCACTTTATTTCGTTTCCTATCGACATTGTTTCAGTTTCGTCCTAACCTAGGAAATATAAATATTTCGTATTTTAAATATCGTATTTTATTTTTATATTACACAACTAATTTAAAGTGGGTACCTACTTACAACAAAAAAAAAACGTTTTTGCTAAAAAAAATATCTGTTAAATTATAAAGAACAACATACTGAGTAAGACTGAGTACATAAACATTGTAAAAATACAACAAAAAAATGGCTGCCATCGTTATCGGATGCCTTCACAAAATATTTACCATTATTATCACATGGCTTAGTATGCGATACCTAATATCTATTACTAATTAGATACACCTAATAATTTAATGTAAAGTTATTGAATAAAAAAAAACACATAAGCTGCAAAAACATCACAAAGGTTTTATGTATCTACAAATGTCGAAATGCAATCTTTTTGAAGTTCAACGGTCAACCGAGCCAGGATATATCGCTACAACCTTTGATCTTAGAGATATAAGTCAACTGCAGAGATGTTCCGTTATTATAGATAGCACTGGCTCGCAGTGACGCGAAAGTCGTTCCGTTATAACTTTCAGTGTACTGCCGCAGTATCCGCAGTAGGCGGTATGACTTCATAATCGTATTGTGAGCACTGGCGTTTTCGAGGTACGGTGCTCTCAGTGGTTTGATCACGTGATCAACCTCGGAATAATGATTGGTCAATGAGTGGTCGACACCGTGACATGACAATGACATGAATGACAGTATACTGGACTGCGTTCCGTTTTAAACAGTGACCGGTACAGCGAACTATAAAGGAACGGCTTCGCAGTATACTAAATTGACGTCATACCTCACAGTGCTTTCAGTAATACCGGAACATACTCTTAATCACTTTTGACAGTTGATGTTATCGTAGTAATAGAGTTCAACGAGTGACGAAAGTGTTTCTGGGACAAAATGACACGGCTGCGGTTATATCTTTGAAAATAGGTCATTAGTTCCACACCCTTAGTTATTTTGATATTCTTTTGATTTTGTATAGTTTTTTTTTATATACAGCGTGTAATCTTAAACGAAGGACATGCATATTCCAGCTTTAGATATAACTCATGCTTACATGTAACTAAGAAAGAAAACAACTGATAAATCACAGAGAAAATCTTAGACTGGGGGTCAAAAAAGGTCAATCACCCGCATAAGGTGAATGACCTTTAAATTTGAATTTCAGCGCGACAGCGGCGCGCAGCGATACAAACGCATGGGGCGTCGATTCCTTCAGTTTATGATCTTTAAGCGCGCCGGCTAATCGCCCGCTCGATTTTCATTATTTTTTTAATGGATGATCACGCAAATTAACGTTTTTTTAAAACTAGAACCGAAAACTAAATAGGTACTCTCCTGCAAAAAGTCCCTCGTTAAACCTTACACCCTATATAATGTAACGCGAGGTGAACCCGGCGTCATATCTTGTTATAAAAACAGAACAATAGTTACTTAATGAAATTTTATATCACAATTATTACAAGCGACACAGGATTGTTAAAAAGATAGATACCTACATCGATAAAAAAAAACGTGGAACTCGCATCTCGCACGAGAAACTAACACGACGCCAACTGTACCAGCAGGTATACTTCAACGACTCTAGCACATCCAACTCAATATCATAGAGACGTCACACGTTAAGGGGGGACGAAGTGTGATATTCTGTGACAAAGGGTGCGAGGGGTTCAAGGCGTTTGGAAAAGCAAAATATACGTTGTCTATCAGTTTTTTATTATCTAACTGAAGGACTGAATATAATTTTAATTTTTATACCCGTGACAAGTTGTGTAACCGGTAGCCAGTTGGGAATATCGCCTGACGGCATAGCGCGTCTATTGATACATGTAGATGTGTGACCGGAGCGGTAGGGCTGCGTTCCGAAACAGCATTTGTGTACACACGGACTGACACTAGCCGTTCCGATATGTTCGTGTGCCTTCAAGTGAGCCGTTCGGAAACATGCAGCGGTGCACACCGGTGTGCCTGCAAACCACCCGGCGGAATAGGGTGGGAATGTATGGTTTCATTAAACGTCGTTCGGGAACAAATCACACCGGGGTGAACACGACATCCCGAAATCCGCGCTTTATTTCCACCGGAGTCACGAGACTGCACGGAGTGTGTACTGTGTAGTGTCGGAGCGCGGGATAAGGGCGGCTGGTCGCCCCCGGAGCGGCTATGCCGCCCCTGACGCTGGTCTGCCCCTGGCGCTGTGCCGCCCCCCGGCCCATGTCACCCCCCAGCGCATGTCGCCCCCGGCCCATGGCCCATGTGAGTCCCCCCCGGCGCGCGCCGCCCGCCGCCCTAGCGGCCGCCCCGGGCGCATCACCGGGCGCGCAGCAGCGCGAGCGCGGCGAGCGGCGCGGCGAGCAGCGCGGCGGGCGGCGCGGCGCGGCCGGCGCGGCTGTTGTACTGGCTGCTCTGCTCGCACGTGCCTGGGGACGATGCATCAACAATGACAGCATAACTAATATACATAAGCAAATAGCAAATAAGTTTGATAATTTTTGATTGATACCGGTGCGTGAAATGACATCCGGTGTCTTAAGAATGTGCCGGTTGTGCCATATGCTGTTTACAAGTGGTGGGGTGTGTGGTGTGTGATGTATACATGTGACTTTATGGTGTGATGTGTTGTGTGGTGTATATGTGTGATGTATGGTGTATACGTGCGATGTGTGGTGTGTGGTGTATATATATTATGATGTGTAGTGTATACACAGGCTATAGTGAAATGTATGTTGTATATGTACATGTGATGTAGTGTAGTGTGTGGTGTATACACGTGTTGTAGTGTGATGTTTACACGTGTAGTAATGTGACGTTTACACGTGTTGTGGTGTGGTGCATACACGTGTTGTAGAGTGGTGCATACACGTGTTCTAGTGTGGGTGTTTAGTGTTGTGGTGTGATGTTTACACGAGTTTTAGTGTGATGTTTAGACGTGTTATGGTGTGGTGTATACACGTGTTGTGGTGTGGTTTATACACGTGATGTAGTGGGGTGTATACACGTGTTGTAGTGGGGTGTACACACGTGTTGTAGTGCGATGTCTACACGTGTTGTGGTGTGTAGTATACAAGTGTTGTATGATGTCTGCACGTGTGGTGTTGTGGTGTGGTGTATACACGTGTTGTAGTGGGGTGTATACACGTGTTGTAGTGGGGTGTATACACGTGTTGTAGTGCGATGTCTACACGTGTTGTGGTGTGGTGTATACACGTGTTGTGGTGTGGTGTATACACGTGTTGTGGTGTGGTGTATACCGTTGAGCGTGAGGTTGTAGGCGCGCGCCCCGCCGCGGCCGGGCTGCACGCCGCGGTCGCACGCGCCCTCCACCGCGCTCAGCGCCAGCAGCTGCGCGCCGCCCCCACCCCCGCCCCCGCCCCCACCCGCCGCACCCGACCGGCTCTCTGCAACGCACGGATATCACACATTGTCATAATATGTATAATGAGAGTATCGAAATGGGCTTGCTCAGGGGGTGTGAAAGTCAAAATTCTATCTACTCCATCAGTTAGGTAGGTAATAAAAAAATAATGGACACGTATATTTTGGTTTTTCAAATTCATGAAGAAATCTATACTATATACTATAACTATATCTATTGTGAGTGCGTATTTATGTATCTATGTATGTAACGTATTAATTAATATTTATTTTTATTATAGTTGCGTATGCTGTTGATATTTATAATATATTGTGTGTAATCACATTATGTATTTTATACTAGTTGCATTTTCCTATCTAATATATTATGTAAACACCTATCTAATTTCCTCTTTCTTATGAATCTGTCCACTCAAAGGTTGCCTGGGAGAGATCGCTTTAAGCGATAAGGCCGCCTTTTGTATACCTTTAAGTTGAATGTAGGAAAATTTGTAAACACTTTTTTATAATTTGGTGTGCAATAAAGAGTTATCTATATAATAAATAAATAAAAGAATTTTTTGTTTACCAGCACATAATTACAGTACAAGTTACAGAATAGTATAATATTTGGTGCGGCAAAAAGGAGATGGGACTCAGCGAATCCACTGATTTTCAGTCCCCGACCTCTTACAACTATTATTATCTAATACCACCTAGTACTACTTAGACAAGAGTTTATTATTTAAAGAGGTTAATTTTGTGAATTGTGAGTTTGTGTCGTTGTAGAGGTGCGGGTAATCTCTGGATCAACTGAACCGATTTTGAAAATTCTTTCACTTATAGAAAGCTACGGGAATCGTGGTGGTGGACGGTGGTGGTGGTGGACGGTGGTGGTGGTGGACGGTGGTGGTGGTGGACGATGGTGGTGGTGGACGATGGTGGTGGTGGACGATGGTGGTGGTGGACGATGGTGGTGGTGGACGGTGGTGGTGGTGGACGGTGGTGGTGGTGGACGATGGTGGTGGTGGACGGTGGTGGTGGTGGGTGGCGCAGCTCACCGTTGGCGGGCCGCAGCCGGTAGACGAAGCAGAGCGCGGGCGGCTCGGCGGAGGCGCGCGCCACGGGCGCCGCCACCAGGTAGCCGGCGCCGTCCGCCGCGCGCCAGCCGCCGTGGCACGTGTACACTGCACCGACAACAACAACAATGGGCACTGAGCACATCACATCTGACAACAACAAAGGCAATCCATACAGAAACACGTATGGAACTGATTTTAAACCTTAACTCACTAGTCATAAGTCCTAATGGCGTCAGCGTTCAACAATACAATGCCGTAACCGCACGCATTATCTACTTTGTAACCGTTCGATATTAATTTTCTATTTTTTACCTACATTTTTTAACTCAAGTACCTGCCTATCGTACAATTAATTTAACTTGTAGTAGGTACCTAAATAGTTACGAATTACGATTCTTTTCTTAATGTTTTATCTTATGCGATTGTATCCCACAAACACGTATTAGTGCAAAATATGTGTAAACGTCTAATTGAGTAGCAGACCACTCCACGTGGTTGCATTTAAACAATAATATGTGTAAATAGTGTTATAGTTTAGGCCGTAGTTTTGTAAAGGTGATGTCAGCCTGGTAAACCGTAGTATATAGTTATTGTTGCTTACACTAGTTAAGTCTTGGTGAAAGTTGTAATATCTTATGTAAATAAAGAACCTTATAAAACAAAAAAAACAAAAAAAACCATAGAGATATCGCGTGCGTACCGGTGCTGGAGCAGGCGGACTTGAACTCGATGGTGTCCTGCGCGGCGCCGCAGCCGACGCTCACGCTCTCGAACCCGCCACCCGAGCTCGTCATGCACTCTTGCAGCGCACCGTCTTCAGATCCTGACGACGACAAACCGATGCGTTCGCATTAATTGTATCGAACGAATAGCGGGAAAGCCTAATTGATAAACTTCGGCCCTTACCTATGGTGGCTTGTTGCCGTCGCCGGCGCCGGTCGGCGAGCGAGTCCACCACGGTGTAGCGGCCGAAGATCGGACACCGCATCGGGTACAGAGTGGTCGCTGCAAACATTAACCACACATAAAATTAATATGTGAATATTACGCACAAAGAGCCACTTCTAATAAAATTAACATGTGAATATTACGCACAAAGAGCCACTTCTAATAAAATTAATATGTGAATATTACGCACAAAGAGCCACTTCTAAAAATAATATGTGAATATTACGCACAAAGAGCCACTTCTTTTTTTTTACTATCAAATAGCATGCACAGTGAACATTTTATTTTATTTCAGATTGTTTTATTTATTTTAGCTTAGATAATTGTAATGATTTTCAATAAATAACTTAAATCCATATTTTGCATCACATCTTAACTTACTACTATTATTATTTATTTTCACATAACTCATTAAAATATTATAATCATTCTTTTTAATATACATAATATTATTATTACATAGTTGCACTGGTGAAGAGCGTACGTCGGCAAATATCTACTTTTAATGCGGTCTTGTGTAAAAGGGGTTCTTTGAAAAGCAGCGTTGTCTGTTACTTGTAACAGGCAACACATGCTGCAAGATCCCTTTTGGCATGCATAAGTTTTGTTTTTAAATATTTTTTTTATTTCATTATAAATTCTTAAGTTTAGTTTTTATTCAGTTTTTTTTTTTATATTTTGGTTCATAAATGCATGTCAATAAATGATTTTATAATTATTATTTATATCTACGGATACCTAGCAGAGCTAAGATGTGCAAAACGATAAAATTTTATCGCGCCATTTTATCGATTCTCGTCGGCATATTACATCGTTTTGTCTACCGGCAGCAAAAAAATGTTTAACCGAATCTAGTCTTAACTCAATACCCCACTACTGAGTACTGAATATATATTTATCGTATCGACAATTTTATCTTTCGTTCGATAAACATATCGTGGCGCGGACCTTAGGCCTACACGACTGTAGCCCAGGCCCCAGAGGTCCCGTACGGGGGCACTCACCGACGAGCGTCACGTAGGGCGCGTCGGGCGCGGCGTGCGCGCACGCGTCCTGCGCCGCCTCCCACAGCGCGCCGCCCTGCTGCAGCTCCAGCACGTTGCCCTCGCGGCGGTGGAACTGCAGGCACACGTGGCCCGACTCGCTGCGACACGACACGGGACGGGACGCGTTTCAAACACAAGGGTGGTCACGGTGGGCAATAGTGGATTATGCACCGAGGGGGTAAAGCACTGTCTTACGTCACCGGCTGCATATTGAACCCTGAGCGTAAAGATGAACCCTAGAGTTAATCCCGGAGCGTAGCGAGGGCATTCAAAATATAACTTCCGAGCGAAGCAAAGGAATAGGCTAGTTTCCTGGGTAAAAAAATCAAAATTCTATTTAGTCCGTCAGTTAGATAATAAAAAAATAAAAGACACGTATTTTTTGCTTTTTTAAAATAATGGAAATATCCATAGATAAAGCGCATTAAAGTTTAGGGTGGGGGACTCGTGACGTGACAGCTCGCTATAACGCGCGAACAAACTGTAGCGAGGCGTGACGTCATGTGAAATTTCGACTTGATATATCTCCGTTATTTTATAGTTACATAAAAAAAAAAAAATACGCGTCCAATATTTTTTGATAATCTACAAAACGGACTAAAAAAAAAAATTTAGGAAACTAGCCTATTATGTAGAATCCTGAGTAAAGCGAGGGGTTTAAGCCGCCCGTGACGAAGACAGGCTTTATCCTCGAGGTGCATTTTCTACTTCTACACGGACAGAGAGTTTAGTCGAAAATCGAACTGGCCACCACATGCAGATAACATAAAAAGAAAAAAAAAAAACGCTAAGAGTTTTCCTACAAATAACGTTCCAAACTCAAATCAATTTACTCCCTTGGGAGTTTCGTACAACATTACCTCCCTCCCTTGAGTTGGGATGTAATGCCTTGCTTTACATTGAGATTGCGTGATATGGAATTGGACATTGTCGAGCAGGTGGTATGTAAAGTTATACTGCCTACTGTGGTTAGGAGTTCAAAAAAGGCATTTAAAAACCCAAATTTAACAAAAAAAACCATGATCGTTTGTCTCACCATCCCCTGGTGAGGTGCGCCACGAGCTGGATGTAGCGGCGCTCCTTCTGCTCGAGGATGGAGTGGCACACCAGCCGCATCTCCTCGAACGAGCCGTCCGTGTTCATCACCTGCAAGCGGACCGGCCAGTTCATAAAACCAAGAGATGACACTAACAAGAGGTAACCTTAACCGAATTCCAAAAATGAGGAGGTTCTGTGTTCAGCTGTATATTTTTTTTATTTCAAAGACATTACAAGAGAATAGACGAACAATACAAACTTTTACTACGCAATCCAGGTCAACCAATGGGGATGTGGACTACTTTTGAAAATAAAAATTCTAATTAGTCCGTCAGTTAGAAACAAAAAAATAATAGACACGTATTTTTTGCTTTTTTAAATAAATTAAAATATACAGAGATAAAGCGCATTAAAGTTTAGGGTGAGTGGGTCGTGACGTCACTAACCGCTAAAACCGCCATACAAACTGTACGTCAAAACAATAGTGACGTCACGCGGAATTTCAACTCAATATATCGCCGTTATTTTTTTATTACGTAAAAAAAGAAAAAATATGTGTCCAATATTTTTTAATAATCTACAAGACGGACTAAAAAATAAAAATTAGTCAACATGCCCATTGTTGCGGGGGAATGATCAAAATAAAAACCAATCACATCGTTGCGACGCAATCAAATACCAGTCACCACAAAGTGCATTTCAAATAGCCAGTCACATCGCTTTCCGTCAAGTGGTATCTATAGACAATAGTCTCTGCTAGCTAAAGTTACATTTTCATGAGTAACATAGGCTATATTGTAATCCGGAATTCCCGCGGGAACTCCGAAATTATCGCGGGTGAAACCGCGCGGGACAGCTAGTACACAATAATACAGCTAACACATGTTCCGTCGTTTAGCTTTGCTTGCCTTGAGCGTGGCGTTGCCGGTGGTGAAGTGGTACTGCCGCGAGTGGTCCAGGCTGAACCACTTGTGGTGCTCCACTATCCAGCTGGGGAAGTGGCAGCGGTTGTGCTCGTCGTCGCCTAAACACACAGACACATACACATACTATCAAGTCTATTAAAACACTAGATTTAGGTGAATCATGTTATTGTGGTGAGTAGCAAAACTAAAAGTGATCTGTCAAAGTACCTATTCTACCTACCCTCTCTAGTTTCACTTTTCCTATAGAAGAAGTTAACAAGCCTACCCTACATTTACATACATGACACCTCAGACTAAATAAAAACTCAAGACGGAGCGCTGTCAACAAAAAAGTGAAGTCGGTTTCGCAAACATGTGGGCATTTAGTGAGTGTTGCCGTGCAGTGAAAACTTATTACCCAAAATTTTTAAGTTTTAGAAAGATGAATGGATAAGTAATAGTAATAGTAATAGTAATAGATAACCTCGGTTGTATATTCGAGAACCTTAAAAATATAAGTGTCCAAGTTATGATAAAACATGGAAAATAAATATTAACGCCTATTTGCACTTACATAAATTTTATGAACATTAAAAGTTAAAATCGAAATGGGTAAATGAACGTGTTACATTACGTGCCACGTCACATTAACTTACCCAAAAAACGGGGACTATTGTGACGCTCACTAGTAGCAACACTTATGGAAGTTGTGGAGGTTTTGTGTTCCAAGTTGTCATAAATTAATAAAATTTGGTTCTATCCTGCTTTTTATTTTTGAAGATTGGTTTTTACACCCTCTCACTACACAATTCGGCATGTTTTCTTTAATAAATAGGAATTATTACAGCGTGACACTCCGCGCGCCGGAATAGCTCGACTGCCAAGGTAAGGCGTAGTTTCGTTATATGTGTGTGCGTGTAACTGTGGATGTACACGCCGAGGCGTAGTTTTATCGGCTTCACTTTTTTGTTCACAGCGCTCCGTCTTGACTTTTTATTTCGTCTGAGCATGACACATAACACTATAGTTATTTCAATATTATTATTTTCGGTTGTAAACTGTTTTGTGTACTAAATAAATAAATAAATAAATAAATAAATAAATAAATAAATATTTCTTTTTAATAAAATACAGGGGTGAAAATATAAAAAAAAACCAACACAAACTATAAATAATCCACAAACATAATGGAAAAATGTGTAGCATGAGATGAATATGAGTACTTATTTTTATTGTAAACTCTGCAGCTTCAATAAATTTGATGATATCAGAAAGTTTAAACAAAAAGTCCCAAAAATGACCAAGTTTTGGAGGTTTTCAAATTCTTATTTTATATTACGTTGCAAGTACTGTAGAATAAACACCGAAAACAATAGATTACCCACCCCTACCCTATTTTAAATATTCTACTAGATTAAATTCCTTATATTTTTGCATCTGGAGCGTTTGGGATTGTGTTTCGGGACGCGCGTTATGGGCAAGGAATGCTGTTGGTCACAGGGAATGAGGGCCCCGGACCCTGGTGGTATACTGACTGTTGGTCAGCTTCATGGTGCGGCTGCCCTCGGTGGCGGAGGTCATCCCGTTGCAGGTCGCGTCCGCCGACTGCGCGATGTCGTACGTCGTGCTCTGGCCGGTGTGCTGGCCTTTGTAGATGAAGCATCTGCGGAAACAATTGCGGTAGGTATTTATTTATTACTAGCTGTGCCCCGCGGTTTCACCCGCGCGAAAGGTTTTTATACAACAACTTTTTTCCCGACATCCGATTTCAATGAAACAAAGCCTATATGTAGCTCCAGGCTAGGCCATGAGAGAGAGGGTGGAGTTTCATGTCGATAAAAAATGGTTAAAAATGGATTTTGTTGTGTTATAAGGTGCTGTATTGGACAATAATTTTCTCAGTGACGGTTTTTATGTGCTCAGGAAGATATATTATGACATTTACCGCCGCACTCAGAGTCGACTTTAATGATTACTTAGTTAAGTATAGATTTTTAAAACATAACTGCCGCAATCAGAGACGTTCAGTAAATTAATGTTAATTGGCATTTAACGAGATGTAACTTAATTAGTTAACAAATAAAGTTTATTTCATTTCATTTCATTCCATTTCATTTCATTTCATTAGTTAAATGCCAATTAACATTAATTTATTAAACTAGTCTAATTGCGGCAGTTATGTTTTAAAAATCTATACTTAACTAAGTAATCATTAAAGTCGACTGAGTGCGGCGGTTAGAGCTGCTTTCTTCGGTTTCCTCCAAGAGCTCCGAGAAAGTTCTTGCAAGCTATAGTACCGTGGCTTGCAAGTTCAAACCGTACAACGAAGCATTTTAATATAAAATACATTGATCTAATTAATTTTACTTGAAACTGGCTAAATGCATTATTTAATTTTTATTTTATTTTTTCATTTCGTAATATTATACATATTATATGCGAAAGTGCATAAAAAAGGAGGAAAAAATAGAGAGAGGGCGAGACGAGACGAGAGCACCATGTACGCA
Source organism: Zygaena filipendulae (assembly GCA_907165275.2). NCBI lineage: Eukaryota > Metazoa > Arthropoda > Insecta > Lepidoptera > Zygaenidae > Zygaena > Zygaena filipendulae. The sequence continues at coordinate 2,563,827 of OU015678.1, read as the reverse complement.
CTCGATCTCGCCCTGTCTCGGGCCGTCTCGGCGAGTGTGTACGCGTCTCGGTATTAGTTTTCTTTGGTCGATGGGCTGAAGGCAGACCAGCAAAGAAGACCTATATACCTGTATGATTCCTCGTCGTATATGAACGAGTTCCGGCGCTGCACCTGCGAGATCTGCCCCACCAGGTACCGCGTGGAGCCCTCCTTCCACGTGGCCAGGCACACCAGCTCCTCAACTGGAAGGTCGAAGAAGGAAAATCACAACTATTGCACTCTGAGATAGCTACTTTTTTGCACTGCATTTCCCAAAAGTACTATATTTTTGCATCTTTTTTCGGAAAAACACTGTATTTTTCCAAAAAAAAGGTGACATCCCTACTTCCAACTGACAGTTACTGTCAGCTCGCTATCAACCTTTAAACACACACACGCCCAACACGTGTACCTACGTACAAACCACGGCATAATGCTGAGTGGTAGCCATTTTGGTACCAACTATTCTAGTTTAAGACTCACAGTTTATTTTATCTTTTTGGTATCAAATAAACTTTTTTCTATTCTATTCTATTCTATTCTACAAGCCGGCCGTCTTTACTTGTGGCATATTGCTTGAGTCCGGCTGGTTTTACTTTAAAAATAAAAGAAAGATGGTCACCGTTGCTCTCGGTGCTGGGCACGTCCGGGCACGCGATGTACCGCAGCAGCAGCCGCGAGTCGTCCGTGCACGACTCGGCGCGCGACGGCGGGTTCGCGCACTCGCCCGACCCGCTGTAGACAGACCAGACATACATTCGTGTTTTATTTATATAATACTAGCTGTCTCCCAAGGTGTCAACCGCGGTAATTTCGGAGTTCCCGCGGGAATTCCGGGATAAAAAATGCCCTATATCCTTTTCTGTGCCCCTGACAACGTGCATGCCAAATTTCATCCAAACCCGTTCAGCCGTTTTTGCGTGATTGAGTAACAAACATCCACATCATACATAATATTAGTAGGACTAGCTGTGGACTGCGGTGTGCCTGCGGGAACTCCAGGTTAAAAAATTCCCTATATCCTACGCTGTACCCCTGACAACTTATATGCATTCGTGGTGATCGGTTGAGCCGTTAAGCCGTGAAAGCGTAACAAACAAACAAACTCACTTCCGCATTTATAATATTAGTTAGGATCAGGAAGACCAGCGGCATCATAATCATCATATCAGCCGAAAGACGTCCACTGCTGGACACAGGCCTCCCCCAAGGATCGTCACAACGACCGGTCCTGCGCTTCCCGCATCCAATGGAGTCCCGCGACCTTCACCGAGTTGTAGGTCCATTGTAGCGCGCCTGCCCGCACCGCGTCTTCCGATTCGTAGTCGCCACTCGAGAACTTTCCTGCTCCGTCGGTAATCAGTTAAAGCAATGTGGCCCGCCCACTGTCACTTAGGGTTTGCTGTTCGGGTAAACTTTCTTCATTTTTGATTCAATCCCACAACGAAACATAGCCCGAGCATAGTCCTAGAGCATAGAGCTAAAAGGCCCGGATATTGGTCCAGGAAATGTTGGGAACATCTGGTTTCGCTTACCGGTTGTATGTGAAGGTGAACGGCGCGGGACGGAAGGGGCAGGGCTGCGGCACGGGACGCGGCTCCTTGCGGAACATGGAGTAGAGCGGTGCGTCGCCGCTGATCGACTCGCAGATCGACGTGAGCGTGTCCTTCTCGAAGCAGTACGCTGGAACAGAACGGGCGGCGCGGTCAGTGCGACGTGTGCACGGGAACAAAACGGGTGGAACGTGCGACGTGCGTACGGGAACAAAACGGGCGGCGCGGTCAGTGCGACGTGCGCGCGGGATCAGAACGGGCGGCGCGGTCAGAGCGGCGTGCGTGCGGGAACTCTGTCCCCTTAGCCAAGTTGAAAATCTATGATCGTTAACGCTATACAAACTAAGGAACGCATCGTCATGTCACGTGGCCACGTAAAATCATCCAATTTTTCTTGACCACGTGACATGAACAGAACAGGCGTCGCAATCAGTGTGACGTGCACTCGGGAACAGAACACTGGGTCCCGGACAGTGCGACGTGCACGCGGAGACAGGTCCTTTGATATCGCTAAGTATTTCGCGAACGAAGAAATCTGGACACAAGGAATTGTATCCTGATTTCTCTGCGATATACTTGTAGAGACATTAGCGTAATATCTAGTACTCACTTTCTTTGTACTGCAACACGTATTTGTGTTTCTCGTGTATCACCATACATTTGTAACAGCCTTCGCTCCTGGAATTTGAGAAAATAATCGTTAGTACAAAATTTTACCCTGGTCTATGAGAAAGGATCATTTGGATTTGACCCTCCAATCTAATCTATACATGCACACAAAACAAGAACCCGCGTGTCTGTACTCTGTAAATATATATCTTCGTCTCTTTCTTTTTTCTTCAGCCTATATCAATCCACCATGTAGGCCTTCTCATCCCGTTTCTATCCGCTCCGACACCTTCTACCTCGCATTCAGGTCTCCTCATCAACACACGCAATGTCATCAGCCCACCTCATGAGCGGTCTTCCCGCATTACTACGTCCTGTCCTGGGTCTTCATTCCATGATTCCCATCTATCTACGTCCATACGTCCCAGGTGTTCAGCCCATCTCCACTTCAGGGATAACATTTTGCCCCCAAAGTACACAACCTTAATTCGTATCCTTATGGCCACATTAGAACTATAAAAATATTTACCCAAAAATTTAGAGGGGATGAGAAGAGTAACACAAAAGACATCCAATTAATCTAGTCATGACGAACTAAAACCTTGTCACCCAGTCCAATTACCATGATTTTATTGACCTCAAAAAAGTCAACTTTGAATAAAAAATATTATTTGACTTCGACTTTGGCGCTGATGTAATACGAAGGTATCTGTTTTTGTAATAACTTCAATGGGTTTTATGTAATTTTCTGACATTTATTTGCTAAATAAATGAATTTGAATATGACATTAAGACTGACCTGTCGTATAGAAGGAACTTGTCCAACGACTCAGCTTCGGCGCACTCGCCTTTGGACTGTATGTGTGTGGTGTTGATCACTATCAGGCCAGAGTAGCCCGACTGGAACCAGCTGCCCGTCCAACTCTCCGGGAAAGTGCAGCCGCCGCCTGGAAACCAGATAAGATGGGTAAGGTTAAAATGTGGGAAACATTGTAGGAGGATCCTGTAATGTTTTCAAATATCTAAAACAAAAAACGTGATATTAATTTTAGAAATGAAAACTGAGCTCTTAATGTGCGCTGAACGATCATACCCCAAGGTCCCTTTTCTTTGTATTGCCATTTGCCACTGACGCGCCGACAAAAGAAAATGCAAAGGTCATGTAAACGCGTAAATCCAACTTTGTTTTGTTAATGTTTGTTCAGTGTTTTGGCCTTTTTAGTGTGTCATTAGTAACACGTAATAAGCAAAATTATCGAGGGCTTGAATTATTGAGGTTGAGACCAAAAAACGACCTGGGCAAAACGGCATTTCAATGCAATGTAAAACAAAAAGTGAGTCAGTCCAAGAGACGTACCTAATGCCGTTACAGAAAACCACAAAAACGTAACCTCAAACGTAATGTCAAATGAGGATAGTCAGTCATACTGGCCTCATTTTCTTACCGTGAAGAACTACGTAAGACAATGAAAAATATTAAAATGGATAAGATTGAAAAAAAAACTGTTTTGGATGATAAGATGAATACAGTACAGAAGGAAAAGAAAAGGACCAGGGCAAAGATAAAGAAGAGGCTGAGGGCAAGAGTGTTTGTATTGCTCATATCTGTATCAGAGTCCAACGAAGGCTGGATATAGTGTCAAAAATTGAATAAGGGGGCTTACTGTCATTGTGCTGGCCTTGAAGACGAAGACACTTGTTTTGTTTGTGATAAATGTAAACCTTAAGGTCCATTTTGCCATCAAGTGTGATCGGTTTCACCTGCCTATACGGGCAAAACGGACCAAAGTCGAAATATTGGAAATCATTCAACAATGTTTCTTGTTATTCCTGCGATTTGATTAAAGTCTGACTAATTTATATTGTAAAGTAACAAATGCTTGTTAATTTCTTACTAAAGCTTAATTAATAAAACTGTTGTTAATTTTAATAAGACTTTTTTTCCATAAGTGTGTTCCGTTTTGCCATGCTTTCCCCTATATCATCTTTACAAATAAAAACTTATATTCTAATGCGCTATTCTGGAAATTCTTTCGGGACACATGGAGTAGCACTCCGGTTCGCTCACTACTAGACCCGCGGTGTTAGAAAAATAAAATAAAAAACTCTCCACAAAGCCGCCAACTCATAGTTCGACGACCGCGACGCGACGGTTATGATTCCTTTGTTTCCGCCTCGCCAGCCGCGAGCGAAGCCAGGTGTGCGGTTTGTATGCGAACCGAGCGGCTCGCGGGGCGCTGTGCCGGAATAATATCGCCTTTGTATTAATATTAATGTAGAGAATTGTTCAAACCGATGCGAAACAGCGCAGGGCGGCGGCATCTTATACGTACCTACTTTACTTCTGCCTCATGTTGAATATGTCTATAAAAATATATGCGCAGGCAGCATCAGAAATGTTATAACTTTTGACAATCATTGAATCCTATTGCAATATTAAGTTTCTACAGTCGCCACTGAAAATCAGCGCCGTGGGACTAGTGTCACGGCATATGCTGAGAGGTACCTTTATTATCATGTTTAGCATAAACCACATTCTTGTAAACTAAAAAAAAACAAGACTAAATCAAAATCGGTCTAGTCGCTTGGGATGCGACAGCAGAGATAAAGGTACACACACGTTAAACTTATAACAACCCTCTGTTTGTGTCCAGAGATAATAAACAAAATTCTAACAAAAAAAATTAAAACCGACTTCAAAAAAACACAAAAATGCACTATACAAAAAAGTTAAAAATCACAAAATAAAATACCAATTTAATACAAAAGAAAAAAATACTCGTAATATTTATCATTGGTTTGTGCTACCACTGATCGGTTTGAATTCGGTGCCAAGCCCGCTTGTGTCTGCCCACTTGGGTTACTCTGCTCACGAAGAACTCGTGGCGGGAGTGGACGTAGACCATGTACCCACTCCCTATTTCTCCCTTCCACTCCCTTCATCATCATCATCATCAAAATCGGTTCACGCAGTCAAAAGTTATGAGGTAGCAAAAAAAAAAAAAACATACGCGTCGAATTTACAACCTCCTCTTTTTGGGAAGTCGGTTAAAAAAGGTTTTACGCCAATGCTCTTACGAATTCTAAATGGTACGTCGAAGGAAAGCAAGTACTAACAAATAAAATGTGTTAAAAACCGATAAAAGCGCATTCAATCACTATTATTAAAAAAAACCGATTGAAAAATGGATGCTTTTGTAAGCGTCAAATTTTCAATTATGTAAAAGTGAATTAATAAACCCAGTTCAGTGTTCACACTCCAACTCCGAAAGGTCGGCTGTCAAGTGGCTCTATTAAATATAATTGATATTAATAATAAAATTTCGCACAATTACCCCGTGGAGCGGTGAACGGGGCAGAGCAAAATTTGCCGTTGACAGACTGACAGACAGGTCTGCAATTGAATTTTGATAATACACATAACATAATAAAATCGTTCCCAAATTATTAAAGTAACAATAAAGCTATTTTGATCGTTAAATATTATAATATAATATCGACATTTCCCGCTCGGTACATAAATCAGAGTTCCCGAAAAATTCTATATTTCCCGCCCGGTACATATCCGAGTTCCCGAAGAAATTTCAGAATTAATTTACAGTTATTGAATGACAGGAATTAAAACAAGAATTTTGTTTCGCATAGGTACTATCTATATGACGCCGTTTATTATCTTTTATTTATCTAAATACAATAGATAGATGCCACTAAACTATCCCCTAGCCAAAAGGTTGACTGGTAGAGAATGCCTTAGGCATTAAGTCCGCCTTTTGTACATAAATGTGCAATGAAGTTCTTTAAATAAATAAATAAATAAATAGATGCACCGACGAGTATGCACGAAAAAAACACTGTATAGAGTGCCCTAGTCGTTTTAATGATTACTTAATTTTAAGTTAAAATTTTAAACAAAACTGCCGCACTCATAGACGTTTATTAAATCAATTTAACTTAATTAGTGTAACGCCAACTAACATTAATTTAATGAACGTCTCCGAGTGCGGCAGTTTTGTTTTTAAGATCTTTTTAAGATCTTGGTCCAACGAACAAATTCGAAAATGGTCTAATTCCCATATTGTTCAATTCTCAAAATGTCCCATTAGCATTTGGTCCAATGGTCCAATACACAAAAAGAAATAGGTAATATTTCAAAAATAATATAGAGTCGTGTTATTTTATAATAATGCATAATCGAGTTACGTATGTTCGTTCGCCCTTCAAAGCTTTAGTTTAATCACATTGTCGACGTGTTGCGAGGCTGACGTTGTGCAAGAGAGCGGCAATCAACACCTGTGCCTTTTGAGCGGTGATGATAGCAAGTTTGCGTGATTCCGCAATACGGTTATACGAAAGTCACTTCTCCTGTAGTCAGTCAGCCGGCTTGCCGAAAGAATGTTGACGACTTTTGAAAATCAAAATTCTAATTATTCCGGTCTGTAGATTAATAAAAAATAATGGACACGTATTTTTTTTGCTTTTTCAAATTAATGAAAATATACAATACATACATAGATATAGCGCATTAAAGTTTAAGGTGTAGGCTATATAGTGACGTCAAGCGAAATTTCAACTCAATGTATCGCCGTTATCATTGTATTACGAAAAAAAAGAAAAAAAATACGGGTCTAATATTTTTTATTATACTACAAACCGGACAAAAAAAAATTTAGTCAACTAGCCCATTTACCGTCGCGACGCAATCCCATCGAGTTAGGGCTCCTTTGATTGATCTGGACAAGGACTCTGGTTTTAAGTTAAGATTATTTTTTTTTAGTTTTTAAAACTATTTGAATTTAATATTACGTTTAATATTAGTAGATACTAGATAGTCCTTCAGCCGGATGCATAAATAATAATAACCCGTTAATTATTTATTTATTTTTCGTCAATTAAAAAATGAAAAATATTTTTTAAGCAAAGTTTCAAAGCATAACACCGTCCAGACAAGACATAAACGCGTCGGGGAATAATATGATTCGAATTTCATTTTCTGAATGCCTAATGAACTCCGCTCATTTGCTCGCTGCACACATCTGTCCCGTTCCAGCGTGGCGCCCCCGTCCTATATCGGAACAGGACGAACGTATGTGCGTCAGTCCTCATCAGATAAAGCGAACTAGGGTGTCATGGCCCAATGGATCCTCTAGTCACTGCGCCGAGAAACCATTTTCTAATGATGCACTTTCAGGTTAATTAATTTTATGTTATTTCAGGTCGGTGTATAGATTTTCCCGCAGTTTCAAACGGCTATTTAGGAAGGCAATTTAAATTAAATATCCTTTAAACTAAAACTGGACTTTTATAATAGAAGGAATGTTTTAGGAGGGAAATTATATCCTTAGGCGAACTTATTATGATGTTCTTATGCGGTTGCCACACCGGAAATGAAGCTAGGTTCGTTTGGTTTGTTTCGTGTGGCTTCCACGTGTTTTCATAGCTACTTTTCTCACCAGAAACTACAGAGCTACTATCACCAGCTATTACGCGAAGCCAACCGTGCTTCGTTCCCGGTGCAGTATGCACTTTAGGATTTACCGCCGCACTCATAGTCGACTTTAATGATTACTTAGTTAAGTATAGATTTTTAAAACAAAACTGCCGCAATCAGACAAGTTTAATAAATTAATGTTAATTGGCATTTAACTAATTAAGTTACATCTCATTAAATGCCAACTAACATTAATTTACTGAACGTCTCTGATTGCGGCAGTTTTGTTTTAAAAATCTATACTTAACTAAGTAATCATTAAAGTCGACTCTGAGTGCGGCCGTTAGTATTATTATATACTAGCTGTGCTCCGCGGTTTCACCCGCATGAAACGTTTTTATATGATAACTTTTTTTCCCGACATCCGATTTAAATGAAACAAAGCCTATATAGGTTTTGCTTGTAGCTCCTGGTTAAGTTTAATCTACCTGTGAAAACCGCACGAAAATCCGTCCAGTAGATTCGGAGATAATCGTGACCAGACAGACAGACAGACAGAAAATAATTTTGAAAACTCTTTTTGTGGTTGGTTAATATGGTTACTCTTCTTTTATCGCTCCCTGTCAAAATTTATCAAAAATATTCAATGTACAGAATCGCGGATTCTACTCTTTTATTATATTTATACCTATATTTTTTACATAATTATTATTATTTATTTATTCATTCATTTTTACAAAGCAAATAGTTTACATAATAGTGTGAATAAACTTTCATAAGTTTCTCCTCACACTAGATGATTCGAGTCGGTAGGCAACAGTTTTAACAAAATATAAGTACGAGTTCTACTACAATGAACGGAGATTGACCAATCCGCTAGTCCTCGATAACAAGGCAACGTAGATATCTGAGACATAAATATCAACAGGTAGGTAGTGATTGGAGAAACTCTATTAATTGAATACCTGCCCAAGGTTTCATGGCCCCTAGTTTGGGGATTCTCTTTAAAACTCATAGATTCTCCATTCTTTCTCTTCATTGGTTCGAATTTAGATCAATCCTTTTTAAGATAATTATCAATGCCCTGCATTATTATCAATTGACAGATTTATCTCTGGTCACAATTTCACTAAAATTGATTGCATCAGTATCTACAGCTGTTACGGTTTTTTCTATTTACTATACAATAAAAGCACGATGAAAAACAACTACATACAATTTCAAAAACCCCGCAATCAATGCAAAACAAAGGAGGTGACTATTTTCAGAAATATATTATTATTATTTTCAGATCGGGATTTCCATCTCGCTGTTTTGCGAGCTTCGTAACACGTAAACAACCTTCCTAAACGCTTGGCCATGTTGTTCGGCTGGATCCAGTCAACGTCCGCCATTTTGAATCGACAATGGAGGGGAATATATTTCCCTCGATTGTCTATTGCGGGGGGAAAACAGGTTATTAACTCATTTAAACGGAGGGATTTATTAGTGACGGAGTAGTTATTTTTTATTAATGTTCTTGAGCACGTGTTTGCGCACAATTTTACATATTGTTTGAAGTATATTGATGATGTTTTCGGAGCCATAGGTTCTACCTAATAGTGTTATTATTATCCTACTAATATTATAAATGTGAAAGTGTGGATGTTTGTTACTCAATCATGCAAAAACGGCAGAACGGATTTGGATGAAATTTGGCATGCACGTTGTCTGGGGTACAGAGAAGGACATACGGTACTTTTTATCCCGGAATTCCTGCGGAAACTCCGAAATTACCACGGGTGAAATAATCTCACTATTAAAATTATAAAATAAAGACTTTCATCAATATCACACGATTTTGCGAACTTCTATAATAAAAAATAAAATATATATAGGTAAGTAAAAACAAATTTGATGTAAAAAAAAAAAAAAAATACATACTATTCACGAAAATCTAGCGCGAAATTGCCGACAGGTTAGGTTAGGTACCTTATGGGTCATTCAACGCTTTTCCTTTGTATTGCCGCCGACACAACGACAAATCAAATGTTAAGAAATCCGCATAAACACGAGATTTTTTAGATTTTCTCTGTATCTTATCAATGTTCTTTATCTAGGTACATAGTATTTGTGCTAATTACATGTGAGCATCGATTTATCGAGGGCTTGAATATGTCCCTTGTTTAAAATTACACCCCGTAACAGGTTTACTACAAACTACATGTACCTACCGATACAACATCTAATGTGCAAGGAAAAATTGCCCAATTAAAATGTAATTTGTACCCCAAATAAACCTGAATGTCGCGTGGTTCCGTGTCGTGTCATTGCGTGTCATCAAGCGGACGATTTGTAATGATATCAATTCATTAATCTGAGTGCTTCCCGCAGACCCCTAAGCTCGATTAGGAGTAATGTATTTTTTATATTATAACGTTCCATTGATTTACCAAAAATTGTATTGTGTACCTATTATTATCTCCGTCAACTAAGAGTTACGTTACGAAATGAATCTAAAAAAAATTTTTTTTTCAAGCGAATGACAATTTTTTTATGCATTGATGCATTTACTTGGTTTACATTCCACGTTACAAGCTTAGTAACTCATTGTGCGATCAAATTGATTTGTGTTGTGAAATGTTGTTTGTTTCTTCTTGTGCTGAAACAACTTTCTTTGTTTCTTTTTTTTCTTATTATCATTTTATGAAAATACATGTTAAATTGAAGTTTTTGAAAACAGAAATTTATACCAAAAAAGATAAATATTATAAAAACTCAAATCTAATCGGCAGAGCTGCCGGTTGTTACTACAATTATAATTAAAATATTATTATGTTAGTCATACGGTCGCTACTAATGTAACCTTTATATAAAATCGGGGCAGATCTAGGTATACTCAGTGGTGCCTGCGAGATGCGATCAGAAGCTGCTCCTGTCACTGGAATGCCACCGATTGGGATCTTGACTTGTCGAGAGGGGGCACACAAGTAACGACTGTTGCAAACGACGCGAACATCTCGCTGCGTCTTTTGCAAGTATCTACCTTTCACAGTCTCCCAGATCAAGGCAACTGCACTCTATACTTTATTTATTTATTGGGCTCACAAAACAGGTAACAATCGGAAGCTTGATTAAAGTTATTAATACAAAGTTGTAGAGCTAGACTGTTACCACAGACATATTGTGGGCACAACATAGTAAACGCAATTATTAAATAAAAATAAAAAGCTGTTAGATCAAGTTAGGTTAGTACTGCTAAAATAAAAATAAAAAAAAAGAAGAAAGAAACGATCAGAGCAGAGAGGAACGTACTGGGACCCCACCTATACTTACACCGACCATCTTTTAATATAAAAATAACCGGGAAAACTTAATAAAAAAAAAAACATTTAATTCAGATACGTGGACCATAGTAAACAGATTTTATGCAGTTGGTGCATTTTGGCATAATTGAGTTCAAATTATATTTTAAAAACTTTCTAAAGTCGAACAATAATGTTGGCTCCCGAATTATTATAAGTTATTATAGGTAGTTTACGAGGAGTACCTATACCGTGAGCTAAAAAAATATTCTCGAAGAATACCGAAATGAACACGGCGCAGGAAACATATGGAACAGCTAGTTTAATGTCAAATTGAAAAAAATGTAATAATAAATAATAATAATCCACTTCACAACACACAGATCTACTTGATCCCACACTAAGCTATAAGCTTGTGTCGTGGAAACCAAGCAAACGTGGTATATACTACACATATTATTACATATATATTATACTATAGATATATAAAGGGTCTTTCAATAAGGACGGGTCGATTTTGACATGAAATAAAAAAGGCCGTGTGTGAGATTTTAACGATTTTTTTTTTTATTTGAAAGAGCTATATATGCCATTATGTGTGGAAAATCACATCGTTTAAATGTCCGCCGCGGCTTCTCACGGTGGCACGAATTCGAGTTGTCCAATGTTCAACAACTCTGCCGCATAGTTCGGGTTGAATTTCAGCGATAGCCTGAGCTATGTTGACTTTAAGGGCATCGGTCGATTGTGGCTTATTGGTATAGACCTGCGACTTAAGAAAACCCCACAAAAAAAAGTCTAAAGGTGATAAGTCGAATTTGGCCACCAAACGTTGGAGAGTCGACTTTGAAGGACCACCTCGTCTGCCGTAAAATGGGCGCAATGCACGTAACGTTTGCACTAACGAACACTCATTTTGGTAATACATTTTTAACATTTGGACGTGTTGCTCAACCGTGTAACTTGCCATGGTGATTTGGCATTACTAACTGAATAAAAAAATATAGGTTAGAAAGACGACGTTAAAACAACATGGCCGCCACAGGCTGCCAACATCGACCCGTCCCTATTGAAAGACCCTTTATATAGACACCCAGACTGGAAAATGGAACCCTGTGTTCATCAAACAAAGTCCACCCCCACCGGGAATCGAACCCGGAACCTCTTGATTAGCGGGCAGGCATGGTGACCATTGCGCCAATCGGGTCGTCAAAATGTCCACTTAAATCAAAAAAATATTCTGTTAAAAACTCCACAATGTTCGGAATTAAATTCGAATATAAGATTTCATAATCTGTGGTTTCATTTTTAAGTTCAATACCTAGCTACTATTACGTTGGATAGCCTAGCCGAGGGCTATTCTCCAAATTAGCGGATCGAGTTAAGCTCGTAGCCAGGGCAACACAAGCACGGTTTTCCACGTATATTTCCATCGATTGTTATCGATTAAAAATAGCAGGTTGTTGACGATTGTTCCGTTTGAAATAGGTATGTTTAAGACAAAATACTCTGGTCTGTTTTTAATGAACTTAAAGGTAGGCGTCCACAGGCCCGCGCCGGCCGCACCGCACGCACGGCACGCAAAATTCTCATTGCTCATAAATGCCGGTGTACGGTGCGGGCGGCAGTGCTATATGAAATCATACAAACTAAAAATCCGTTGCGTGACGTGCGTGCGGCGCGGCCCAATGAACGCCTACCTTAAAAGGTGGGTTGCCAGTCCCAGTTTTTATACGAAATTCAATAGATTTCATTAATCACTATTATCATTATTACCTTATTTACAAAATAAAATACTAATAAGTAGTATGAAAATTCAAAATACATATTACACCTACTGTATTTGACGTACTTAAACATAGAATCTAGAGTCTCATTAAAATAAAAATCAAACGCAACTATTTTGAAAGGCGCCAAAAACTGATTGTGACATTCGTTTTGTATCGCCGCGCTTTCGCAGTTTGTACCCTACCGCCCAGGACCATGGTGTCGTCATAGATATTTTGTTTTTGTTGAAGCCCTTTCGGGGAAGGCAAAGGATACTTAGTCCATACAGCCAATTAAGTTATTTTACTATTCTTCTGAAGTTATTTAGGTACATCGAAATGCATTAGTGAGATGCATTTACACAAAACGATAACCTCCCAGCAAACGCCTCATTTCATCTTATTTCACTGTTTACACACACTGTTCATCACTAATGGATCACTATTATGCTAATTTCACCACGTTTACACAATATTTACCACGATTAACTGATTTGTAAAACGAAGAAATAGAACTGACGTCCATTTTGCTCAAATGCCGCCAAAAGTCCTCCTCATAGATATTCTTATAACGTCTTTTTCTTGTTTTTTCGCATACATTAAAATACATCCAGCCAGTCTCACTCAATCTAGATAAATGCAAACTATTCAATTTGAAATTGCAATTGATGGTGGTATAGATTGCAAAATCTCTCTCGGATCTCTGCGCATAAAGAAAGCAGCTTAAAACGTCAATATTATCTACATGTGAGCAGAAAAGTCATATCCTTGGAAAACTTAATGTCCAATACGTTGTGGTATATTGACACAACAAAACCAACTTCTACAGCAATATACCTACATAAACCCCTTATGATCATCGGAACCCGATAGTGGCAGGCGATTTTTTTTCGGTCGGACTCGCGTTTCTCTGTACAGTCCTTGAATAAACGTAGCATATCGTGGGAGCGTATTATCCAATTGCAACTGTCAAACAAGATTCAGAGTGCAATTTGTGTCGGACAATAATATCATTGCATATTATGTCCATGTAGAACAATGATACACTTGATTCGATTGACTGCGATCGATGCTGTCTCTTTTAATCTGACTTTAAATAATAATGATAATGCTTCGACATTTGGATTCTTGACTCGGTTAAACAAAGAGCTCCTGAGGAAATTCCGAAATCCGTAAAGAGAGTTACTACTAGTAACGAAATCAATTTAATCACACACTTTAAATAAATAAAAAAAATATAAATATTACTTCTGAAAAATGACAGTGAACTCTTAAAGATCTTGGTAATGGATTTAAAATAATAAAAAAAAAAAAATACTTAACTCTGAGAACAGAACATTCGAATTTCGAACAAACGAATTGAAATCTTCCTATGTTTTTTAGGTCGATTAAGAAATGCCTATGTCATAGAACCCTATTGAGACGCCCGGCCGCGACTCCCCCGTAATGGTATCCAAGTCTCGTGACGCTAATAAAGTTAGAAAAATAAACAAAATTAACGCGCACAATATAAAAAAAGGCAAATAAAAATTAATAGTCTGTAATTGTTTTCTGAGGTTGCTTTCTTGGGGCACCTGCTTCTATACGTAGCGCGCTGCGAGAGTTTTGATACTTTTAGAAGACACAAAGACCTCCTTTATACAACCAACGATATACTACTATTTAACAATGAAACAAATTGGATTATAATTCGTTTAATGTGTTTCCTTCGTCTGAGTGAATCTCGTGATTCCCTCGGGATCTCAGCCTATTAGTTAATTCGTTGTTATACGTCATTGAAATGATATTTTTGTGTAGAATAATGATAACTTGGGCGCTTGTCCCAAATCTTAGTATTTAAGGAGCTAGAGCGATTTTTGTGTCATGCGTTTTTGCTACAGCAATCTAGGAAGTCATCACGTAAAAAGTTGTCGTTGATATCTTGCATGATAAAAACCTCGCCGACACATCACTCAATTGCGATTTTGTTCCATTTTGATATAAAATCAAGTCCATAAATCAAGCCGAAGTCCAAGTTTTCAACGGGTAACGGAGTAGAAAAGATAATTGAACTGGTCAATATGAAAAATAAAATAGATAAGTGCGGTAGCGTAACGTAGTCTCACGCGCGCACAGAACGAACGAGAGACTGTTGAATGACTCTGACTGCGCCTTTATTCACTATGACCATAACGCGTCGCGTTAAGATAAGGCGCCACTTAAATTGCTTTTACCTCGTATTCAAAGAAGTTTCACTTAAAAAAAAAAACATTTACAACGTTTCTGTTGTCATAAAGAATATAAATTTCTAATATTTTTGCACCTGGAGCGTTTGAGATTGTGTTTTTGGGACGCGTGTTATGGGCAAGGAATGTTGTTGGTTATACTGAATAAGGGCCCTGATGACTGACTGATACGCTTTCCACGCGCACTGCAACCCCCACCCCGCTCCCGATATATCCCGTTAGGTTAGTTGGTATAAGTAAATCAAGTCGGAAAATCGCCAAAACACCTCACTTAACCTAATCATATATTTTTTAAAGTATCTTTTAGGTTTGAATCGCTCTACAGTCCGCTAGATGTAGGCGGTGCCCAGGTGTGTTATAAAGATGTTTTTCTTTGTGCACCGCACCGCAGTGCCATTGTTTCATAATAGTGATGAGATTAGGTGGCATCGATGCGTCATTTTCTATCGATAGTCGAATTGCGTAACAATGAAGTTAGGAGATAAGTGATTTTAAATAAGGGACATATTCAAGCTTTCCATAAATAATGCTTTCATGTAAGTAATAAATATCCAGTCAAAAGATGTGATGGTTGCTGTATTGAATATTAAATCACCATTTAATATGGACTAAGCTAAGCATTTAAATTATATAACCTTTTTTAAAAATGCAATTCTCTACAAAATATAGAATGATTGTAGAGTTGATAAAATAAAACCTAATCTGTACTTTGGGTATAAATAAATCTTCATCTGCTTCTCTTTCAGTGTAATCAATGTAAAATATGTATAGCGCTGGTTGAAGCCGCTATCCCAAAAAGCAATATCAGCCGCATAAAATTCCGGAATACAGAATTGGAATGTTGCGGTCCAAACGGCAAAAGGGGTTGATAGATCTAATTGTAGCTTTGATATGATAACTAACGCTCAATATTATCAAAGAGAACTTCCGATATCTAATGCTTTATTTATACGGACGACAGATAAGTATTAAGAAACATAATTTAAACACGAATAATATGGACTTTACAGTCGATTGAGAAGAAAATCACTAACGTAAGTTATTATTATATTTTTTCTGTTTTACGTTTTTAATACGATTTATATAAAATCAGAGGCAATTAAAAAGTTCAAGATAGTATTCCTTTGATATTTGTTATATAATTTGGAATATCGATACATACAAATTTCAACTGAGTTAGGTATCGATAGAAATTAACGCAAAATGCAACCCATCACTACTCCCGGGGCATGTGTCAAAGAATGACAAATAATATTATTTTAGCGTACAAGAAGAAAGCCCCGGGATTTGTGCGGGGAATATAAAGTAGAGTGAGAGGTGGCCTTTTTATTAGTAGCACAGACCCTAAAAAATGCAGAATACTACCTTTGCAATGTGTTCCGTTTGAGGATTTGATGACGACAGAGTGATTTGTAGTATTCTTAAAACGTTTTCTGTTTTATATTTTGATTTAAATACATTTTCCCAGGTGTTACCTGCGGTTTCACGCACGTTAATTTCGGAGCTCCTGAGAGAACTTTTTGGATTAAAAGTACCCTATGTCCTTTTCTGATCCGTGACATCGTATATGCAGAATTTCATGATAATCGGTTGAGCCGTTAAAGCGAGTAAACGTAACAAACGAACAAACCTACTTTCGCATTTACAAAGATTAAAGATTATATTTATATTTGTCTGTTATGTTTTAACAGTTAAACTAAGTAAAACATTTGATGCGTATCTAGAACTCTGTGGCAGGGACATTATGCAACTTTATAAAGCCCTTTAAGAATTCGATGACGAAGACAGCTATTTTCAACAAACTTGCAATAAATAGATAGATAGATACAGCTTATTTATATTATTACGGTATATTGACACAAAGTATTATAGAGACTGGTCATCCCACCTCTGAATTTATCACAAGTGTTTGGAGTTTATTGAGCTGCTGTACACAATATGACATGACATAAGTACGCTAGGAAAACATTCCACCCTTTTAAAAACGAGGTCAAACGGAACATTTTAAAAAGTACCCTACTCTAAATACATACTGGGCAAACAATTTGAAAAGAGCTAGTAACACTAAAGTGTTCGAGATATCCCAGCCAAATCGCACCGGGTCGCGTTTGTCCTCACCACCCGCCATCTTGGATTTGCCGCGATTTTA
This sequence comes from Zygaena filipendulae, assembly GCA_907165275.2. Classification (NCBI taxonomy): domain Eukaryota; kingdom Metazoa; phylum Arthropoda; class Insecta; order Lepidoptera; family Zygaenidae; genus Zygaena; species Zygaena filipendulae. The sequence continues at coordinate 2,546,793 of OU015678.1, read as the reverse complement.
TTGTGCAAAGATAAGCGACTGGACGAGCGCCAATTTTATACGGGAAAACAGAAAAAAAAAATATGAGCCGAAAATTTTCACTGGCAACATGAGAAAATTGAAATTCCCTTCTCACTTGGCTGCCTTTCTCGTTTATACTTACCATTGTGCAAGTGAGCTTCGCAAACAAAAAACAAAGCAGTTGAACTGGCAGTGGGCAAGACACATTGCTCATAGAACAGACGGACTATGAAGTTGAAAAGCGCGTTGTGGGTAGATCTAGATCTGCCACGAAATGGATCGACGAGCTGATGAAGATAACGGACTCTGGTGGGAGCGATCTTAGGGGTGGGATTGTCCAGCAGTTGGTTGGCGAACAAAAAATATCTGTAGGTGCATTAGTTTGTTGCCTACATATTTTATTAACACGCTATATATACCTATGTATTTAGCTTCTGAATAAGTAAGATTTTACGCTACTTCTAATTCTCTTATCGAAATGAAACTGACCGCCGCACTCAGAGTCGACTTTAATGATTACTTAGTTAAGTATAGATTTTTAAAACAAAACTGCCGCAATCAGACAAATTTAATAAATTAATGTTACTTGGCATTTAACTAATTATGTTACATCTCGTTAAATGCCAATTAACATTAGTTTACTGAACGTCTCTGATTGCGGCAGTTTTGTTTTAAAAATCTATACTTAACTAAGTAATCATTAAAGTCGACTCTGAGTGCGGTGGTTAGTATGTAGTACCTACGGATGATAATGAAATATTATTTGGACATGAAGCTGAAATCAGGGAACCGGAAGACGACCATGGGAACTATGTATGTAATGAAACGACGCAACCCCACCGTGTCAGGACACATTTGATTTGTCTTGACAGAGACACTCTTTATTATTATTATTATTTATTTATAGACTAGCAGCTTTCGCTGATGCGCCTATATCTACACTTGTGTTGAATCAGTTCATTGCGTTCTGTTTTCTCGTTGATTAACTATTTTATGCTTTACTGTTCAAATGTCTGTCCAGTCTATTTTTGAATTGATTAACTGTTTATCCTGATTATCCTGGACATCTACTTTTTAAATTTTTTTAAACTATTTGAACTAATTATATAACATTAGAATTTGAATCTCGCAAAGCGTTGCCGGCCATCCCGCGAATCTCGATCAAACACGAAACAGCAAAGTATCGAGATTCAAGAAGTGGATGCTTTTAAAGATTTCATAAAAAATGTATAACATGGCACGTGGCATTCCCAGAGAGCGCTGCGTTTTCTAGGACGTCGCAGAGTATCAGAGAGTGCTGTATTAGCATGCGTTTACCTCGCGGTGCTCTTACAAAGATGCATCAAATCAGTTTATCATACGTACGTGAGTGCATTCCTCACTTACAATAAAAGGTTGGAATATAATTTTTTTGTTTCACTCTGGCACGTATAAGAGCTCTCCTGGATCGGTGTAGGATATTATAATGCCAGATAAACTCAACACAAAAAAATGTATTGATTTCGTTAAGTTACATCTTAACCTTTGAATTCAGTCAAAATTATAGATAGGTACCTATAATATTAAATTTTTTTACATTTACCTACCGCTTTCTCAGGTGATGGATTACCCAAGAGAAGAGATGAGCGAGAGACTCTTGTGTTTGTACCACGTTGTCTTAAATGTTTTTTTTTTGTTTTGGGGGTCATCTATTGAATAAAATTGACATATTACATAAAATTATTATATAACAAAGTGACGTTGACGCAGAGAAAGAACATGATAACAGAGTACTGAAATATATTTTTCGAACTTATTAAAATAATAATATTTCAGTACTCTGTAATCACGTCCTTGCCCTGCGTCAAAAACACAATGTAAAGCATCGAAATGCACCAATGCATTGTTATATAATTTTAGATGAAAAAACTTCCGACCTGACTATATGGAGATAGATTCCTTGGCCATCTCCGAAAGATGTTTATAGTTTTACCACTATCTTTTCAGTCATCCTGGCTGGCATCAAAAATGCCATCAGAGTTGACATCAATGACGCCCGTTGCATCAGAGCATTGTAAAGCTCTATTCACACAAGTCTATGCCCAAGGTATACTAAAATGTTGCAGAATGTTTAGATTGTTTAGTATGTACATATTTCAGGATCATTGTGTCTGTCTTGTACCACTGTCGAACCTATCATAAAATGTTTCAAGCACCACAAAGTCTTTCAATATTTAAAACATAACATGCACAGTTGATTTTAACATTTTAAAAATAACAAAATAGCGGAAAATTCTGCTTCGAATTCCGATGGGACTAATGAATCCACAGGTGTAAAAAATAATTTTATTGAGCGTTGCAAACAATTTTTCCTAGTTTAGTTATATTAACTTAATAGTTTCACGAGTTTATTAAAACTACAGTTTTAAAATTTACTGTTTACGATGCTGAATAAAAATGTAAAATAATAATTTTACAATATATTATGTAAAGAGAACGGTTTGTTTGCTTGTTAGTTACGATTGCTTTCACACCCTAACTACTCAACCGATCGTCATAAAAGGACATAGGGTACTTTTATCCCGGAATTCCCGCTGGAACTCCGAAAATAAACGGGGGTGAAACCGCGGGTAAAGTAAATATTTTCGTGCATTCAGTAAACATGAAAATGTTTCAAATATAATTTTTATATGACATTTAACAATACTGTTTATATTATATTTCAGGTCATACAGGATTTTATGATACAATGAGCAGTAGGGGGAGCACGAATTTTTTCGCTCTCGTCTAGTCGATATCGTCGTAATGTCAAAGCGTTTTTTTGTATGGAAAATGAACGACACTGGATAGATGGCGCTGTTCATTTTCCATACAAAAAAAATGCTCGATATCGACTAGACGAGAGCGAAAAAATTCGTGCTCCCCCTACAGGTCGCTCCTGATCTTAGGGGCTGCGTCGCTGGCAGTGTTATCTCCCAAGAAAAAGAATCCAGACAATAGCTATGAAACAGTTTACACTAGAAAAGAGTCCCTTTTGCTCTCGGAACCCCCGCCGTCACAGCGAATAAGCATACCTTGTGGTTTTATTGTACGAGCTGTTTCACCCGCGGTTATTTCGGAGTTTCCGCAAGAATTCCGGGATAAAAAGTCCTTTTCTGTGCCCCTGACGACGTGCATGCAAAATTTAATCCACCCCCACTTCACAATACACAGATCTACACGGCGAAATTTTCGTATTAAAATTTACTATGGACGCATTTTAGGGCCCGTCTTTGCTAACTTAGAATTTTACTATGGAAATGACAGGCATTGCCATAGCAAAATTCTCAATAGTGCATTAAAGACAGGCTCTAAAATGCTTCCACAGTAAATTTCAATACGAAAATTTCACCGTGTACTTGATCCCACACTAAGCTATAAAGCTTGTGTCGTGGAAACCAAGCAAACGTGGTCGTGGTATAAACTACATACCATTACATATAGGCATATTATACTATAGATATATAAACACGCCCAGATAGTGGAATCCTGTGTTTATCACACAAAGCCCACCCTCATCGGGAATCGAACCCGGAACCCCTTGGTTAGCGGGTAGGCATGGTGACCTACTGCGCCAATCGGGTCAATCAAATAAACAAACTACCATTCGCATTTATATTATTGTATCTGGGAGCTGTTCCCCGCGGTTTCACTAGCGCTAATTTCGGAGTTCCCGCGGGAATTCCGGAATTCAAAGAGCCTTATGTCCTTTTGTGTATAATTGTGAGTATGCAAAAGTTAAGGTGTAGAAGCGTAACAAACAAACTCCCATTCGTTTTGTAATATTAGTTGGGATTTACCGTTTAAGCTTCACTTACATATACCTACACCCAACATCCCCAACTTTTGCTTTTTCTGATGTAGAAAATAAGGTCTTTTTTTGCCGCGAAACTTCTCTGGGCAAGGGGGGAGGGGAGGAGCGAGGGTTGCATTACACTCGTATATATGACACGTATAAGTTTTTCGTCACACACGTTATATTAAGCAGCTGCTGCTGTTGTGGTGGTACAATTACCAACACAAGTTAGAGCTTTGGTATCGGTTTGAACTTTGGACCCCACCGTTTTGTTTTTTTTTTTTATTGTAACTGACCAGCTTTCGTACGTATAATTTATTAGCTGTATTATCGCGTCTTTGCTCGCGTGCATTGCGGAATTCTCGCGGGAACTCTTTGTTCTGAGTAAAAATTTCTCGTCACTCAGGGATAGTTACCTACGGTAGTTTACGAAAAATATTTTGAGGAAACCATAGCATGTTGGTAGGGCACTCTCCAGTGCCCGGCTGGCTAGCTACCACCTTCAAGTTAAAAAGCTGTCGTCGAGCACCTAACGGTGTGTTCCGGCAGCCTCACTCGAAAACCATTTCCCAGGTGCTTACAACCTTCGACCACACCGCCACTTGACATCAGGGCCCTTATTCATAGATAACGCGCTACAAAAATTGTTCATTTCGAAAAAATCCATTTACATCGTGTTACAACTAATATTTTGACATCTTGGGCGTTTGGGATTGTGTTTTTGGGACGCGCGTTATGGGCAAGGAATGTTGTTAGTCATAGTGAATAAGGGCCCAGGTCAGCGGTGGTCAAACGCCTGGCCTGAATATTCGTGAATACCGCCGGTGTGAACATGCCCCAGGGAGGCTTCACAGTCAATTTGGACATATCACCCGAGCCGCGGTGTCGCGCGCGTTTCACACGCCGCCGACTGTCGATGGCGATATGAACGAATGGACGAATACGCTTATGGAAAACTAAATCCTAACGAATTTAGGGTTTCGTAGCCGAAATTGGCAAAAATATAGACATAACTTTATTTGGCTTCACAAAATTTCTTAAAAATAATCAAAATTAAAATGAGTTGTATCAGTTGCCATGATGCCAAAATGGTTTTCAGCGGAGCTCATACGGCGCGGGGATGCAAGTAGTTTCCTTACTATTGATGCATCCGCGCGATACCTGCGACCGTATGTCTGTCTGCCCGCCAATTCAAATACATACACATTATATAGATAATATATATATACATACAATATAGTGATTTATTGATAATAAATAGAATAATGATAAAAATAACCTAGGACAAAACCCTTAACAAAACCCTTCAAACAATTTTAACTTATTTCCTTTATCTAGGTGCTCTTGTACTATCTACTGTATAACTTACGTATAATTCTTAAAATTTATAAACCCAAAATAATAATTTTGTCCTATGTCGTAGTCCATCGCAGTCATTTTATTCGAGCCTATCGCCACTATACAGAGATGGAAATGTGTATTTTATGAACCACTATACAATGGTACAGCTATAGTAAAATAAAATATCAGAGTATGGTTTTGAAAAATCACAATGGCGTTTCAAACAGATTTGTTTTTTTGAAGTGCACATTTGGTGACATATGTGCTTCGGAAACTCACTACGTATGTATGCATTATAACTAAGGAGTGGAAAAACCTACAAAAATACAAGGCGACTCAAAAAACACTCAACGATTTTTTTTTATAGTCGTGCAGTTTTTGAAATATGGAAAATTATCAAGAAAAAAAAATCACCATTTCGTTCTACCACTGTACGGAACCCTCTACTGTGTGTGGTTTGACGCTCACTTGGCTTGGCTAGTTTTTAAACTTTCGTTTTGACAGGTCCAACAACCTGCAGCTTCAATCTCGTCGTGTCAAACCAAATTTCAGTTTAAAATAATCTATTTTATCTATTCCATGCCTACTCTAGTATGTTTATTATAGTTTTTGACAGTAGAGTCTACTTTATGTCATGGGGTCTCTAAAATATATTGTAGGTACTTAGGTATAACCTCAGAAGAATAACTAACCTACTACCTTCTCTGCTCTAGACTCTACTAACCAGGGCTGAAAATCTTTTATCAGCTTGTAATTATATTATATGTATAAAGGGAAATACTTAACTGCATATAAAAAAAAACTTATATTGCACATTATATGTCTACGCGTACATTCATCAGCACCAATATGTATTTTATTTCGATCAGCATTTGAACTCTATTACTAATGCAATAAGATTCAATGAGTATATACATCTATAGAGTTCAAGAGTGTATACATATTTCTGCAGCTGACTGTACAAAATAAATTACGTATTGTTAGGTTAGGTTTGAACAGTGACCATAACGCGCGAGATAAGCGAGCGCAGCAAGCGTGTCGCTGCAGCGTTCAGCGATGCGCCAAATTCCAAAACCTTCCCTTTAGCTCTCTAAAATCTCTCTTTGATGTGCAATCAGTATTGGTGTGTATGTGTAATTATAGTATTTCAAGCAACAAAGTAAAAAGAAAGGCATCTGGTTTCTTATTAAACAGTTAAATGGTTCTATTTTTATAGCAGTTTCACGAATAAATAAAACTAATATTATAAATGCGAAAATAAGTTTGTTTGTATGTTTATTTTCTTGTTTCACGCCTTAAAGGCTCAACCAATCATCATTAAATTCTGCATACATGTCATCGGGGGGGGGTACAGAGAAGGACATAGGCTACTTTTTATCTCGGAATTCCTGCGGGAACTCTGGAATTGCCGCAGGTAAAACCGAGGGGAACAGCTAGTGGTTAATAATTATTTTATTTACTAGCTGTTGAAAGTGTAACATACAAACAAACTTACTTTCGTATTTATAATATAAGCAAGGATTCGTTTCTAAACTAGGTACCTACATACATACACAATATAAATGCAGGCTGAGAATATTTTATTTTTATAAGAGTTTCCATAGACACAAACAGTGAACAAGTTAGAGGCTCAACAGGAAACGGAAGTGGCCGAAATGGTGCGAACGCCGCGCCGTTGCGCCAGGAAGTCGGGAGTTGTTGGCTCCGAGTTGCGGAGAAGCGATTTGTCAATAGATGATGAATGGCCTAAGGTGGATCGTCAGGGAATCAAGGATACATATACCTACTTAGTTTTCATACGATTTTTTTTCTCTAGATACTATAGAGATATTTCCTCGCGCTACGACTGCTTTTTTACTATAATATAGGTTACGTATTACGTATATCTTAACATTCTTAAGTGTACCTACATACTTATTATATATATTTATTTCTTACTAGCTGTTCCCCGCGGTTTCACCCGCGTCAATTTCGGAATTTCCGCGGGATTTCCGGGACAAAAAGTATCCTATGTCCTTCTCAGTACCCCTGACACTGTGTATGCGAAATTTCATGACGATCAGGTGAGCCGTTAAGGCGTGAAACAAACAGAAAGACAGACAGACAGAGTTACTTTCGCATTTATAATATGTATTAGTAGGGATCCCGCAAATACTTAGGTACTATTATAAATGCGAATGTGAGTTTGTTTGTTACGCCTTCACGCCTTAACGGCTCAATCGATCATCATGACATTTTGCATACACATTGTCAGGGGTACAGAGAAGGACATAGTATACTTTTGTCTCGGAATTCTCGCGGGTGAAATCGCGGGAAACAGCTAGTAAGTAAATAAAAGCAGACGACGCGACGTGCGATATTATAAATCTATTGTAAGTTTGTATCTGAAAACCATTCGAGTTCTTAATGGAATCCCGATACTCACGTGAGTAAAACCGCGGGCACCGGCTAGTTTTAGAAGAATACGCATTTGAGTATAACTACTCACGCATATGAGTAACGGAAAATATCGATCGGCGAAGAAATGTTAAAAATATAACACCTTTCTTAAACTCTAACCGCCGCACTCAGAGACGTTTTAATGATTAACTACTTAATTTTAAGTAAATAAACCACTCTGACGGCCGGACTCGACTTTAATGATTACTTAGTTTTTATGAGATGTAACTTAATTAGTTGAATGCCAATTAACATTAATTTATTAAACTTGTCTGATTGCGGCAGTTTGGTTTTAAAAATCTATACTTAACTAAGTAATCATTAAAGTCGACTCTGAGTGAGGCGGTGAGTGCAGCCGCAATATTATAGATATTAATTTAGGTACATACGTACTTGTAAAAAAATTGGCCAACGTAATATCTCAAAGCTGTGCTAGTTTAAACTTTAAGACAACATACGTGTGAAAACTTCCTTCAGTTGGTTTTTTGAGTAGGTAAATGCTACCCCTTAGCCGAGATGGAACTTACCTGAAAACAAAAAAAATAATCATTTAAATTGCCTTGCCTTGAGTTGTTCAATATCACTTGTCTATTATTATAGATAATATTATAAAATGCTTTGTCCTGAATGACTGATGGATCAACGCACAGCCTAAACCGCTGATCGTAGAGACCTGAAACCTGGAGGGTGTGTTCTTTGTATGACGTAGGCGTAGGCGTGTGTGTGGTGTGTGACGTAGGCATCCGATAAGGAAGGATTTTTGAAAATTCAACAGCTAAGGGGATGAAAAGGGGTTGCATAGTTTGTATGAAACAATTTCGCGGGGACTTCGAAATTATCGCGGGTGAAACCGCGTGGGGCAGCTAGTCAGATTATAAAGTGTTGCAGGCCTAAAGCCCCAAGAGTAATATTATAATCTAAATTTTTTGTTTGATTACGCGTGCGCGGTTGTGTCCGTGTGTGCCCCCACATTAGTCGTTTTTGGTAGTAGCATTATAATCATCATCATTCTCAATAGAGCCAAATATACAGCGTGTTAATGAATTGACGAAAAACCTGATACACCCCATTAAAAAAAAAAAAAACAATAATGTGATTAAAATATAAATAATGTCGAAAAAAGTTTGGGGTTGACCTATCTACGAAATTTCAAGCGCTACGCCCGCGCCTACTTGTATAGTGTATACCGATTCGATTTTTCCGCTACGGGCGGCGCGGCGTACGCCCTAAATATAGTATTATAAATAATTTAGATATGGGCTAGTAAAAATCAAAAAATATAACCTATATTAAAACATGGTGCGATCGATTCGGAAGTCGATTCTGAACAAATTACTTTCTAGTTTTCAGTCAATATATATATCTAAATAAAAGACAGTCAATGTCACCCTAGATCAAAGAAATAGTACGTACAAATCCAATTATTTATCCACTACTAATTATTTATCCAATTTATCCACTACAGTCATATTATAGACAACTTGTGACTTGCTCGTACAATATTATCGGTACCTACATATTATAAAGTCCTCCGCCGCGTCTGTCTGTCTGTCTGTCTGTTCGTGATTAAGCCGAAAACTACTGAACGGATTCTCAGGCGGTTTTCACCAATAGATAGAGCGATTCATGAGGAAGGTTTAGGTACTATATGTCAAGGTTTAATAACGATTAAATTGTTTTAATCGTCGTTAAAAGTGCATTAAATGCATACTACACCTTGTCAGGGATAGAGAGAAGGATATAGGGTCCTTTTTGACCCGGAATTCCCGCGGGAATTGCGAGATTAACGCGGGTGAAAGCGCGGGGAACAACTAGTACAGGATTATATTAATATCCTGGAATATTCGAAGCGTCTCAGGTAGGTAAGTATGTGGTAAATAGGTTCGATCCCACGGGAACATAATATATCCTGTACAAATGGAGAGACCATGTACCTAATCCCAGAGGTCTGACACTCTGACGTTATGCCAACCTTTTTTAATGTCAAAAAGGAGGAGGCACGTCTGTGGTTAACTTTCAGATAGGTACACCATCCATGGTACGGTTAAAAAAGAACCATTCGCTTTTTAAAATTAAATGGTTCATTTCTCTTCATTGATATGTTTACTAAATACCTACTCAAGATACACGATCACAGACGCCAAAATTTCCATACAAAATAAATTACTTTTTTCATAGTACAGTTTGAAGTGAAACAGCAAACAGTTACTAAAAACACTTTTTGGTAAGGACATTCGTATGAAACTGTGAATCTAGGTACAACGTAACTTTTTTCTTACATCAATATTTTTATATTTGCAAAATCGAGTAGTTTTTTTTTATGAATAAGTCACTTTAATCACACACTCAATGTAGGTACACATACTCGTATATAAAGAATATATTAGAACCCTAAATACCAAGACAAATGTGTACATAATATAAAGAAAACGCCGAGGACCAAATAGCCGACTCCATCCCGAGTAGATACTACTGAGCAAACACTGATATTAGCCGGAGCGGAGGTCGGCCGAGTGGTCTCATTGGTCCCCGAAGGTCCATCTGAGAGCAATGTTCAAATTAGCACAAGAGCGTCCCTCATTAATTGCAGACTATGTTTAGATGCACGCTTCTGCGGCGTACGTCATAAGCTGATAGCGTTTAATTAAAAAAAAAAAACAAGTAGGTATCGTGGGACACACGGCTGAAGCGAAGAATACTATTTCTACGTCAAAAGCGATACTCTCCGCCCACCGCCGATTACATGTCGTTCCATCCCCCGCCCCAACGTATAGCGGTAGGCTTACGGCCGCAATAATGTAAAGGTTTTTTTTTTATGTCATAGGGCGCAAACGGGCAAGGGGTACACCTGATGCTAAGTGATGGGAACTGGCTTTCAAGTGGGGCTGCCGGAACACACCGTTAGGTGCTTGGCGACAGATTTGCAACTTGAAGGTGGTAGCTAGCCAGCCGGGCACTAGAGAGCGCCCTACCACCATGCATGGTTTCCTCACGATGTTTTCCTTCACCGACAGCTCAAGCTCAATGTTAGGATTTGAACCTACACCTTGCGGCGTTTAAACCGAACGCACTAACCACTGAGCTATCATCGCTGTAAAAGGTTGTTGTGTGTGTCGGATAATGTCAACTTGAATTTGGAACTCGAACCCATTGGCTCGTCACGTCCTGGCCCTACGAGCCATTTAATGAAGTGTCACGGGTCAGACCGCAGTAAGACTAACCGCCGCACTCAGAGTCGACTTTAATGATTACTTAGTTAAGTATAGATTTTTAAAGCAAAACTGCCGCAATTAGACAAGTTTAATAAATTAATGTTAATTGGCATTTAACTAATTAAGTTACACCTCATCAAATGCCAATTAACATTAATTTACTGAATATCTCTGATTGCGGCAGTTTTGTTTTAAAAATCTATACTTAACTAAGTAATCATTAAAGTCGACTCTGAGTGCGGCCGTAAGAGCCAATTGTGCTAAATTAACCTTATACATCAGATTAACACATAGGGTACTTTTTATCCCGGAATTCCCGCGGGAACTCCGATTTTACCGCGGGTGAAACCGCGGGGCACAGCTAGTATCTAATATTTTTGATCGTAGTTATGTTTTGGTAAATATACCTTAATTAAAATTGTATCCATTGTAATTTCATGCATTGTAATTTTATCCATTGTAATTAATAATTGGCTTTTATATAGATGGGAGGGGGGGAATCGTCCAGTTGAATGGCTATGACGCAAGGTAAGTCTATAACAGCATGCCTACTTGTAAACAGACAGACACGTGAGACGTTTTTGACAATATTCGTTGTGGATAAATTAATTACACAAGAATTGGTATTGAGCATTTAAGCAGTAAATTTGTTTCTTATACTGTTGATTTTTCCAGGCTGGCAAAGGAGTCTGTAACCCCACCCCCAGCTCGTTGACACTCCATGCAAATGAACTGATTCATGTACTTTCCCACAAGTAAAGACGGCCGGCTTCCACAAATATTTCAAGATCAAAATTAGCCAAATTGGTCCAGCCATTCTCGAGTTTTAGTGAGACAAACGAATTCATTTTGTATAATATAAAGATTTGCATCAACGTTCAGCAGCCATTTTGTTTACTAAAAAAGAAACTAGATTTTCGTGAAAGGACCGTGTTGGGGAATAATCTAACATTATCATTGGCGTATCGACATAATTATTATTGGAAAAATGAAATGCGATAAATCTATTGCGATGCCATAATTGAAGAAGTTTGAATGGGAAAAAACTCTATGTAAGTCTATAATAGCACTATCAAAGAGACCGTATCTTGGACCATTCACATTCACATTAGCATGTGTTTATTGTCTGCGTCACCAACATTATTATTTATTAATATTTTAAACGTTATGTTAATTCTTTGTTAATTACTTCAAGTCCGTCTAGACCTTTAGGCTTATTTTAGTTGTTATATGTTATAGGTTATATGTATTATGCTGGCCATATTTGCGCAATAACGAGATTGAAAATGTATTGAGCGAGTATGGGACAATAAATGCTTTGTCCTGAATGACTGACTAACGGATCAACGCACAGCCTAAACCGCTGATCGTAGAGATCTGTAGCCCGATTCTCGTAAATTGAAACGATCGAAAAATCGTTGCAGTTCTGAAATCGTCCTATCGAAAAACGTTTCAAATTTCCTATTCTCCTACCATTTCGATAGGATAGATACACAATAGGATTGGAGCTCGGCGAGTTCTAAACGTTTTCGTAACTATTGACTTTGTTAAACGTTTATTACGGCTTTGTGAGTACTAGCCCTTAGAGCCATTGACTTTGTTATATTTATAATGTTGCCACATGATTGCCACCAAACCTACCAAAGTACTTATTTTGGAGAAAAATATAGGAAAACCTGATTTTTTTACAAAATTTAAACCATGCTCTTATATCAAAACTCATTTCACAGATATTTCAATACTTGGAACATAAATTGCCAATTAATTTGATGATACAAACTATTTAAATTTGCTTTGGTCCTAGAAAATGGTAATATTTTACGTGTCAAGTCAAATATTGAGTATGTCATTGCCAAACTTGGTTTTTGTCTCAGAAGAATTACTAAGTTTTTGTCTGTTGTTTGTCTTCAGTCACTTTTCAGCAAAGAAAATAATACTCTCTATCTCTGAACTGCAAGAGAATCTCAGAAGAGAACCATGTTTTAACTTGGGAACTATCTCAGAGGAACAATCTAACATTGTCATTGGCTTTTTAGATGAAGAGATTTTTACTAATGAAACATTGTCATTGGCAAATTATAATTATTGACGCCATTATTAAACAAGAAGAAGATAATTTGGCATGGGTTTTATTACCCATTCACAATTCAATAGAAGAAATAATAGGTACATAATATGGCTTACTTTATTTTCGACTGATAAAGCGTCAGATCTTTTTTCTTGAGGTATTACTGTGCTTAATTCTTGCACTAGTCTTTGACCAATGATTTGCTGAGGCGATTGTCTTCTGAAAATCCTTTTCCGTCATTTGAAAAGGTTTGTTAGCTAATATGCGCATTTCGGCTCGTCGTCGACGATTATCAGCAGCATCTGCTTGATTAGCAAGATCTAAAAGGAGCCATGACATGCCTAGACTCATGTTAAAATCTCTTTCATATAAGGTAATAATTGATTCTAAGGCATAGTATTAAACAAATATACCAAAGTACCAAATAAATACAATGGATAACAGAATCTGATTCTGTGATTATTATATTGTAATGCCTATTAATTAAGTAGTTGTATTAGTCATAAGGAAAAGAAAAATTTTTGTAACAGCAGTACTAGTATTAAGCATTTTAAAATATAGCTGCCAATTAAAATGGATAACAAGTCTGATTCTGTGATTGTTGTAATTGTGATTTTAGAAATAAACACTACCTTTAATATTATTTGTATTATTGTTAGTGTTGAATCCCCCATATCAATATTATCAATGACTTTGAGAAGTTCTCTTTGTTAAAAAAGGGTTTAGATGATGTTTTTTACTAGTTTACCCAGATAGGTGTGATCCCTATAAACCCTGCTGCTGAAACACAGCAGGGTTGTGGCAGACAGACATTTTGCATTGAGATAAGTGCCAAAAGACATTCACACTTTACCAAAAATAGTGTCATACCTACCAATGATAATCCTCGGGAAATAAATTAAACCAAGCAAAGCTGGGTGTTACTTCATTTTATTTAACAAGTTTCAGATTTTCAAAACGTTCCGAGAAAAAACATTATCTCTCCATTATTATATTTTTCATTAATATAGCAATTAAGAGGATGATCCCGCCACACAATGGAGTCATGGGTTGATCCTGGACTACTAGGATCTATACACAATATATTAAGGTTTGCATCACATATCTGAAAATACAATAATGAATTAGTTAACTGTGCCAATTATCATCTGTTTTGATTACTTGATGTGATTGATTGACAAACATGTAATAGGTAAATGCACAATGATTACTTTCATCTATAAATACAAAGTAGGTACACTTACTATCATTACATTTAATGAGTGGTATCCTTTTCTATTGAAATACCGTTCTTCATATAATGTAGGCCTAATAATGGCGACATGTGTCCCATCAATACAGCCTATAATGCCAGATATTTTAAATTTATCATAAAATCTGTAATAGATAGAATTAATTTAAGCACATCGTAAAAGTGAGTTGTTGACGTTGAGTACTTGTGTTTTAAGTACTAATAAGTACTATTAATTGTGTTGTTTTATAATAATAATCTACAGCCCGTAGATGACCATAAGGCCTTTCCAGTAAAATTCTACAGCAGCAACTTTATGCCGCTTTCATCCACCAAAATCATCACACTGCATCTGGCAGTTTATGGTTGCCAACCAAGAATCATTCTATGTACTTGTAAGTTCTGCAAACTATACCTATGTTAAGGCCTACTACTACTAACTTCTTTACCTACCTTTCTTTATTTTATCTCTTTTTGTTGTGTCTCCGGAAAATATACTTATTTTTTGAATATGTGGGGAATATTCAAGGCTATGGTCACTTCTTTTATAGCCTTTGACACTGTTGGCTGAGAAACGTAATGATAAATATTTTGCCCCACTAAATTTTGATATGATCCAGTTGCAAAAAAAATCCAATGCAATTAATATCTACAATTATTAAAATATGTTATCTCCTTTATACATATTTTTAAAGTTATTTTAATAAATAAGTATATTATAAGTGTTTATGTATAGAAAGTTTATATCTGTTGTTTCAACAAAGTTATGGAAGTATAAATGTTTTTTTTTTCAATAGTAAGTAGGTACCTACTTATTAATGATTTATCCTGTATCAATCAGAGATAAGTACCTATTAGGTACTACCTTGAAAATTTTGATTTACAATAAGTAGGTAAAAAAACGGAACCCTTATAAAGCACCTACTTAGCTATGTAAAGGGAGGTTTAAAAAAATTACAAATCTATATATTTGGTATGGGTTTTATTACCCATTTACAATTCAATAGAACATAATATGCCTTACTTTATATTCGACTGATAAAGCGTCAGATCTTTATTCTTGAGGTATTACTGTGCTTAATTCTTGCACTAGTCTATTGACCAATGATTTGCTGTGGCGATATGTCTTCTGAAAATCCTTATCCGTCATTTGAAAAGGTTTGTTAGCTAATATACGCATTTCGGCTCGTCGTCGAGCGTCTGCTTGATTAGCAAGATCTAAAAGGAGCCATGACATGCCTAGACTCATGTTAAAATATAATATAGGTATAATTTATGAAAGAAAATTTCAATTTCACTTGTAAATAAAAAGCAAAACCCACTTTCAAAAATGCACAACTACTAAAAAAGGAACTTTTGTTCAACGACTCCCCAGTCGCAAATTTTGACGTCTAATCGTTCCGAATCTATCGAGCAAATACGTCAAAAATTAGCAGAATATCGAAAGCGAAAAGTTCAAATTCGATTTACGTTCGACTTTCATACGCGAATACGAATTTACGCTAAAACGATTCGTCAATCGGACTTCGATAGGATCGTTTCTACTTTAAGAAAATTTTTGTTACGAGAATAGCAAAACCCGTTTTGAGAGCTGAATCGCAGCGTTATCGCTCAGATTTTATTACGAAAATTAGGCCACTGAAACTTGAAGGGTGTGATCTTTGTATAACGTAGGCATCCGATAAAAAAGGATTTTCCGAAATGCTTTGTCCTGAATGACTGACTAACGGATCAACGCACAGCCTAAACCGCTAATCGTAGAGACCTGAAACTTGGAGGGTGTGTTCTTTGTATGACGTAGGCATCCGATAAGAAAGGATTTTCCAAAATGCTACCCCTAAGAGGGTGAAAAAAGGGGGGCAAATTTGTATGGGACACCGTGATTCCTTGGTCCAATCTAACGTAAAAAACCGATTAAAATCCTATTAGAACCATTTTCAACCTTTACGCGGACAAGTCGCGGGCAAAAGCTAGTGATAATAATACGTTGCCGCGTTGGCATTATCACAAGGTACCATCAGGTCTTGAAATATACTGTTGCTTGTTGTTGTTGCTTTTGGCAGAGCTAACAAGGGATTGATGCCTACAATTGATGTTATATTTATTACTGATATTAGATTAGGCTTTAGGCTCTTGTTGGTTGGATTTATTTCCTGTGTTGTGCTGAAATAAATGTATTTTCTTTCTTCCTATCTTTCTTGTAAACAACAAGCTTAGTATAGTCCGGGATTAGACAACTGTTAAATACTTACATCCTTTTTTTTGGAAATACACACTGTTGATCTCAGACTCAGGGTAAATACAAATATTCATCACATAGGTAATTCTGAATCCTGATGCATTTATATGGCTACACTAGCTGTGCCACGCGGTTTCACTTCGCTTCACTACTTCTTATAATATCAGCTAATTAGCAGTGAAAGGGACTTTCAATGCTGGTCCAACCGTGTCGGAGATTCACCCGCGTGAATTTCGGAACTCCCTCAGGATTTCTTTATATCAGGAGCCTTTGCGGACGCAGGCAGAACAACCCGCCCAAGTTTCATCACAATCCGACCAATGGTTTAGAAACGGATAGAGGAAAAACACACAAACATTCATCCTGATGCATTTATACAACTATGAGTGGAATAGGACATAAGGCACTTTTCATGCCAACGTGAAGTTTCCGGGAGAATTCCGAAATTGACGCGGGTGCAACTGCGGGGGGAAAAGCTAGTACTGACGGCCTATGAAACTAGCAAATTTTCGATCTAATATGTATATTATGACTGCAGACGCGAAATTCGTGCGAATTTCGAATTTCGCTCACTTCCATCTGGTAATATGGTAGTATGGCACGCAGACTCCTATATCCTTCCACCCTTACCCGCAAGTCTATTGCGATTAACTGTCACCCAAGCCACAAGCGGCAGCGAAAGCGGAGAACCGAGGGACCACGGAGCGGAAATTATTTTACAAGTTTCGTCCTTTGCAATTTCGAATGTACAAAAAGTGTATTCGGTCGAAAGTTCTCTGGATAAAATGTCATATTAAAATAACACTGTTTAACTGTTAAGAGATGGTGTTAAAACCCCAAGAATTGTGATAACAAGAGTGTTGTCGTGGCTTTTATTTCTACAAGAGGGTTCCGGTATAGGTAGTTATTTATATTATGGTTGGTGTAGTCCTCGTCCGTAATCTAAACAAGTATATTTTGATTGTGACGTGTGTGGACTGTGGTTAACCCAGAAACGAAGTCAATGGAGTAGACATAACCATTTATTAATTATTATCAATGAGAAATTGAAAACAGTATTGTTGTTTTTATTGTCTTGATTATTTACAAATCTAGGCTAAATAATTACAAGGCGAAGTTGTGAAAGTAATGACGCATGTGGATAAGTGTATAGTCTCGACGACAAATTGAAAGCACAATTTCCGAGAAACTTGTCATACCCTCTGAACGCCTATGCTTTGGACCACACTTCGTCTTTCTAAATATATTAGTCGAGTGGCCATTGCTATTCCTGTCACAAGGGACCGACATTAGTATGTTTTCAGGCTCTCGTGGCCTATTCATTCGAGTCAGGTTCCGCACACATTAACAGACGGAGCGGGCAGCGGTTTTATAAAATTACACTTTCAACTATGCCTAATAACCTATTTGTAGCCGGCACATTGGAATGTATTTGCGCAAACCTTTTTATAGAGGTTCCTATGTTGAGAGGGGTCTAGAGACCTCCGGCTAGCTCCAATATTCAATTAATAATTGTAGTAAATGTAGTAGAATAATATTTATTTAGATGCGTAATCTTAGAAGTCTAGTCGAGGAGAGAATAGTGAAACAAAATTAAAATAGCAAATACAAATTATGAAACCCCTGAGAACTCTGTGAGAGTCACTGTGACCTTACCCTTAAGCCCCTAAGTATTCGTGTATTGCATAAACACATAATTATCCTGTAACGAATGAAGCCTCACTGATTTCGTTTGAAACAAACGTACGTAGTTACCTATAATACAAATTAAGTTTAAGCAACCGTTTTAAAAAGAAATCTGTAGTAAATACTAATTTTATTTATAATACTCGATATCAAAAAGTGCCAAGGAGAGCCGCTTTTGGGCGTTTTCAATTATTAAACTAGTTTAAATTGGGTTGCAATTGTTAAGGGTTGTTACAAGTTATAGGTATTAAATTTGGGTAAGGGTAGAAAGTGTATTTAAGTGGAATGTCATATCATAATAATTGTGTATTCTCTTGTTAATATGAAATAACTGTCAGGGTTGAAATAAAGAAAATGAAATAAAATAATATTCCCCAATTGATTTCTTCTTAAATAAAATATATCAGAAGATATGATTTGTTTTTTTTTTGCGGGAGATGATATAGTTAGTTTCGCCACTGTAAGGCTTCTTAATGTGTCCTTTAAATAATTATGTTAAGTTGAAATCTTGATTTAATTCGCCAAAGTTCTCCATTCAATGTAATACCGAATGGAACCCTGTGTGATTGAGTTAGTCTGCAGACGTGAATAAAACGCAGCGTGCGATTCAAACGAGCGTTCTAACCGCCGCGCCGTCGAACCCAAAAAGAATACTTTAGGACTTAGATCTAATAAAATATAAACGCGTATGTATTGAGTTTGTATTTTTTGTTTTTTATACGCTTTCACGCCCTTAATGATCAATAAATAATCATGAAATTATATATAATCTAATATATATAAATCACGTGTCACGTTGTTTGTCCGCGATGGACTCCGAAACTACTGAACGGATTTTGATACAATTTTTCAACCATTTATAATATGGTCCAACTTAAAAGATAGGATAGTTTTTATTCTGGAATTCCCTCGGGAACTGAAGGATATAGAGTACTTTTTTCCCGCAACCTCCGCGGGAACTCCGAAATTACCGCTGATGAAATCGCGGGGGACAGCTAGTCATATATATAATCATCATGAAATTTCCTAATTCCTATACACGTTATCAGGGTACAAAAAGGAAATTTAAAGGAACCTTCAGTTCATAGGTATCGTCCTATTCCATCGGCATCCAAAAAGAAACTGCACACAGTTCACACGCGGGAAAAGCGAAAACTTCAGAAAACTGCGATAACAGATAACACTGTATCATGTACCTATCTACTCTATCTCATTCTCTATAATAGCACTCTAAATGCTATAGATGTATGTGTGTATTTTTTTTTTTAATATCGCTTTATCGTTTCATCGCCTTCCAAACAGCAACGGTGGGTTACTTAAGAAGTTTTTACTTTAAAAAGACTAACGGCCGCACTAAGAGTAATTATAATGATTACACCTATACGGCCGTAAGACTCGAGATTACTTTTACTAAAGTATATTCGTATCAAATACGATCGTTTTTACGCCCGCCGCGTTTATCTGAACGCTCGTTTGTGAGTGTTGTCGAAGTGTCAATAGCTGGGCGCACTCGGGTCCGACCGCAACTTCGTGTCATACAAGCCTGATGTAGCCTGAAAGGACGCTAATATACAAGCGGTATAAATGTATATATATAGGTGTACTATTAGTACTATTGAAGACTAGACAGACACGACTGGGAGACCTGAAGAGTTAATTAAAATTCTGTTAGTGGGAGTGGGTACAGCATTGACGAGACGAGACGCGGTAAAATGCAAAATAAGTAAGGCAAGTCGGTGAGTTGCGCACTAAATTTTCAAGACTTTTTACCGTTTTTTTTTTAAGTTATTTGAGATGAGAATCGAATCCTTTTAATAATTTAAATAAATGCCTCGGCTTCGATTAATCATAGATCTTGTACCTACCTATATATTTTGATTTTTTCATCACACCTAAGAATCTTCACATCTAAGAATTGGCCAATTCATGATGTGGCCGATCAATTCATGAAGAATTACAAGTAGTGTCAAATTATAGTGTATTCATATAATAAGCTAGTTGGCTAAATATTAGTTTTGAGTCGGTAATGTAAGTTAATAAACAATAATTGGACGCATATTTTTTCTTGTTTTACTTAATTAAAAAATAACATGGACACGCCTTGGCACATATTTTATACGTTGTTATGGGTGCTTCTAAAACTTAATACACTTTATCAAAGTATGTTCCATTAATTTGGAAAAGCGTAATCGTGTCTGTTATATTTTTTGTTATTTAACTGACGGACAAAATAGAATTTTGATTTTTATACCCCGTCATCATGCCCATTGATACGCATAGTTTGCTATGCTTCACATGCATTATTTACCCATTATTCAATTGAAATATATCTAAATTTGTTGAACGACAAACCATTGTGGCGTCGAATGACATAAAACAGCATTAACCTCTATCTCGTGTCGGGGGAAAGAGAGAAACTATTATATATCCCGACGTACGGAACACGTCGTTATGTTTTATATGGGCTCGTAAAAACGCAGGTACGTCACGTGAATACGGCTAAGGCTGCGTTTTCACGAGTGAACAAAAAAAAACTAAAATAGTTATGTCATGTATAAGGGTACTTACTACTTATATAATAACATAACTAGAATTTCTTACAGCAGTTAAGGATGTAATATGTTTAGAAGCGATACTGAAAGTGAGAAAGTAATTTTATTAAGTCTAAAAAACAATGTACAAAAGAAGAAGTTAGATTAAAACTAAAACAAAAATTGTAAAAAAGATGTTAATTTAAAACTTAAAAATACCTAAAGGCAAAAAGGATGCCCTAGGCCCAGCACATTGCATTGCTTGACATTGCTTGGTAGCGCGTTTTTATAACCAAAATGTTGAAATATCTTCAGCCTGAACAACCTTGTATTAAAATGTGTAAAAAATAAAAATATTTGTAATTTTTTTAACAGTTTAACTGCAAATGCAATGCGCAAGCAAACTAAGCGTTTTTGCGTGAACACGTGACATGTCAATAGGCTGCTATTTGACTATTTTTTTTAGTCCGTCTTGTAGATTAATTAAAAATATTCGACACGTATTTTTTATTTTTTTTACGTAATCAAAAAATAACGGCGATACATTGAGTTAAAATTTTACGTGACGCGGACGTAACTAACTAGTGCAGTTTGTATGGCGGCTTGTAGCGGTTAGATCATCACATTAAGCCCCCACCCTAAACTTTAATGCGCTTTATATCTGTTTATTTTCATTATTTATTATTTATTTTATTTTGTTTATTTTATTATTTATTAATTAAATTAAAAAAATGCGTGTCTCATGATTTTTAATTTTCTAAATGACGGACTAATTAGAATTTTGATTTTCAAAAGTTGTCAACATCCCTATTCCGTTCTTTTGTTTTCTATGCGGTAACGGTTATGGATTTTCAACTTGGCTAAGGGGGCATGCTTTTCACGCAGGTGTAAACATGCCTTAACAATACAAATTCTATAGACTTTAATGGCGTTGTTATTTGTTTTATAGTTTTCCTGGGTTTTGCAAAGATTCCCGGACACAGCCCCCGCCGCGGCAGTGGGGAACTCAGATTTAGGAATGGTTCACACCTGTATTCTATTCGACCGAGCAATCAACATAATAAAGTAGGTAACCTAGATAATAAAAAGGATAATTCGTAGGTTGAAAGCCACAGATAAAATAATGTATTTTTATGCCTAGTTCAATTGTCGCGCTTTTTCATATTAACTGTAACTGGTCCGGAACGCACCCGCAGCGCAGCACGGAGAAGTTCAGAACGAAACGCATACGCGGCCACAAAAGTCAACTGTCAAACAAGCAATAATTTGTAGATGAATGCTGCCGGATACATAATGATTAAAAATAAATATGTACAATTTTTTTCCCTGTATTTAGAAAAAAATACTATATTTTTGCATCTATTTTCGGGAAAATACTATATTTTTTCCAAAAAAAAGGTGGCAGCCCTAGATGCATCTGTCGCCTTTCGCGCCACACCTGAGAACAGTTGGACGCCGATAAGCAATAACATGTTAACCCACAAAATAAAGTTATTGATACAGAACGCCTGTTTGAGTGTTATACTTACATAGAACGTTTTTCAATTCTGTTTACCTTATTAGTCTTATTACATTGCTTAAATACCAATAAAATGTTGGACATAAAATTTGTTTGATACAAATTAGCGCTATAATTTTAATACACGATTTACTGAGAATTTCTCCAGTGTGGGTTAACACACTATTGATTATCTATGTCCGGTTGGAGTTTCGAGTGACACTATTCGGGGTCACCTCACGCGTCCCGTCGGATCACGTGGCCGAATTGGACGCAGATAAGCAATAACATGTTAATCCACAAAATTAAGTTATTGATTCAGAACCATTTATTGAGAGTTAGGGAACGTTTTTTAATTATGTGTTTACCTTATTACATTGCTTAAATATGTAACTAAATATTGAACATAAAAAATGTTAACACAAAATGGCGCTCCTACTTTTAAAACACGATTTACTCAAAATTTCTCCAGTGTGGGTTAACACACTATTGCTTATCTATGTCCAATTGAACTTGCGATTAGTGAGTGTGTACACAGCCTTATTAATATTCTGCGGGCGTAGCGGCCCGCGACTGTTTGTTAGGCGCCGTGCACACGAGCCGAGATCATTATAATACGCGCACCGCAGCTCAGGGCCTGTAAATCATATAACATATTGTATCGGGGTTTAATCAAGTTTCATGCCGCATTCACCAGCTCGCTTCGGCTTTTTGTGATATAATCAGTCTTTCTAACACGCTTAATAGCTTCACTTGTTACTGTAACAAAATCATAATATCTTCTATTATAATAATCTGTATGTTTAAATAAAATTAAAGTGTCTGTTTGTAATTCCAAATTAACAGCTTTTCACTTATTGAAAGTATATATTTTACAGTACTTATTTGATTATTTAAGTATATATTGTACATAGTTGTATAAACCATTCGAACCAGAATATGATCAGTCAACTAGCCCATTAACAACTGTACAAAACAACATTTTAAATATCTTTTGATCGCAACGTTAAAGTTTTCTTGCAACATAACCGTACGGCACAGCCTGACCCCGTTTACATTGTCTCTCTAGTAAGTATATATATTGCCTTCTCTGGAGACACGTACAGTGAATTGCTTCGCAAACCGCATTAGGTGCTAAGAAGCGCCCAGTGTTGCCAATATGGAACCCATAAGGGCTGGGGCACGTGGCGTTCTGTGTCCATTTTCATATACGTCACAGCAAATGTATTATTAAAAAAAGTCATTGTAGAGAAATCTTTATGAACGCAATCAGGTTGTTTTGAAAATGGCGATGTATGTATCAAAGTACTGATAAAAAAGTATTTTTTTAAATACTTGGGCGTCGGAATACTCGTACTTACATATTTCGTGAATTAACTTCGAACAGTTGCGGTCTTATGGTCTGAAGAGCGGCTGCGGGAGGCGGTTAGAGTCGTGATTAACTTATGAATAATAAAATGTTTCATTTAGAGTCTATATATGTCAGTGGCTACAAAATATGACCTTACATCTTTATAATAGTGTAGATAGACATGTTTTTTTTTCTTTTTCGTTTGTTCCTAGCGAACGGAAGCGCGTCCGCACGGTGACGTTACTGTCCTGCCTGTATGACGTCGACCAATGGAGACAGACCGCGGCGAGCGTGTCGCCCGAGGCGTCGCCGCTCGCCTATCGATCAACGAACGGGCCGAGAGAACAAATTAACAAGCCGCCAGAGACGCAGCGAGCACAGACGGACAATTCTGCACACACAAAACGTCGTTGCGAATGACACGACAGGCGTGTTGTAATCATCTATATATATAAAAGAAAGTCGTGTTAGTTACTCCACTTATAACTCAAGAACGGCTGAACCGATTTGGCTGAAAATTGGTGGAGAGGTAGCTTAGAACCAGGAAACGGACATAGGATACTTTTTATACCGGAATTCCCGCAGGAACTCCGGTCGGTGAAATCTCATGAAATTTTGCATACTTAGGTACACGTTGTCAGGGGTACAGAGAAGGACATAGGGTAGGTACTTTGCATTCCGGAATTCTTGCGGGATCTCCGAAATTTCCGCGGGTAACACCGCGGGGCACAGCTTCTCATGAAATTTTGCATACTTAGGTAAGTACACATTGTCAGGGGTACAGAGAAGGACATAGGGTAGGTACTTTGCATTCCGGAATTCCTGCGGGATCTGCGAAATTTCCGCGGGTAACACCGCGGGGCACAGCTAGTTCTTTTTAAAAACGAAACTATAATTAACAGTTTTTTTGCACATTGCTGAAAGCACATCAGTTCAATCTAGAAACGTTAACACATACACACACTGAGGAACGAATGTCCGTGGTCACATAAAATCGTCGAATCAAAAGTCCAGTTTGACGACATACATTATTATTATTTATCTATGTATACATATATTGTGTATAAATAAGCAAGCGCCGAAATTTATTATAAACTGGGCAGTTGCTTGCTAGAAACCTTCAGCTTCTGTCAAAGTCGAAGCTGAAGTTCGAAGTCGAAATTTCGATCGGACGCTAATGATAAGCACGCTCGTTTTACCCCTTGGCCACAGTCTCGGTGGCGGCGGTGGCGGCGGCAAAAACAAATGGCAGACAACATACCAAGTAGGCCACAGCTATCAGCGGCGCGAGCTGTGGCCTTCTTCTTATGTTGTCTACCATTTGTTTTTGCCGCTGCCGTCGCCGCCGTTAAGCCGGTCGGCCTCGCGACGTGCGGTATAATATATGAGGAGACATTTATCGGTGCTGGAGCGCGGTGGCGCGGTTGTTCTAAGCAGAATAGGTCCTCGGGACACCGTCGTCGACACGGAGACAACGTGTGGAGTAATTGTTTTATGAGAGCGACGCTTTCTCACTAATTTCAATAAGCACGAACTATCATCGGCCCACTTCATACTAATTCTCGTCGCCACGTTAGTCTGGACGAGTTTCAATTGATATTTTCTCACACTAAGGCTGGAACGGAGTTGGACGGAATTTGGCACCGAGATAGATTTAAGTCTGAAATAGGACATAGAGTTCTTTTATCCCGGAATTCCCGAGGGAACTCTGAACTCACCGCGGGGAAAACACATAATAAAACAACTATATATATATATATATATATATATATATATATATATATATATATATATATATATATATATATATATATATATATATATATAGTGATTGCGGCTTATTGTTCTCACATAATTAATTTGCAAATTGAGATCACTAATGTTATATTATAACTATAAACTGACAGCGTGCTACTGGAGAGTTTGTTGAGCAGCTTCTTCTCTTCAGCCATAGCACTAGCAAGCTGTGAAGGGTGGATATTTTATGGGTAATGTCCTCAGACCAAATAAAAACTAAAGACGGAACGTCTCGAACAACGAAGTGAAGCCGGTTGCGTATGCATGTGGTGATTAGGAAAGTGTATGGATTTGCAAAGTTTACTTAGGATTTATGGTGTCTTTTTCTTGTAAGTGTGCGCGTGGTGTCTTTTTCCTGGCTTCACTTGTTTGTTCTACGCGTTCCATACTTTATTGACGTCGAAAAGAGCCACATTATGGGTCAAATTTGAATAAATTATTTGACTTTGATGGCTACCGCTCAGCTTATCTAGTCCCGCGTCGCTAGTTTGAAAAGGACACTGTCGAAACTTTATCTAGGTGTTTTTGTGTAAATGTTATGTTATTGATATTTTTGGGAGTGTAGAACTATTTTATATATGTCGTAAGTTCTCCTATATGTATACTGTTGACTATCCAATAAACACAATGGCGACCGGAAACGGTCCCGCCGCTGATGACGTCACGAACGCGGAGTATTCCACCACCGTACAGTTTCATGACATTCGATCTTTTGTATATGTTCTGTTTGCTTAATTCGCCTGTTGGTTTTCTATTGGTTCGTTTTTTTAACAATAATAACATTGCAGACACAAATATACAGTGTTTCTACTGTAGGTACTGAGGTACCTACTTATTTATAACGTTTGGTAATTCGAGCTTAAGAAATACAGTTGCATCACAAAAAAAATCTGGCATAAGAAAGTGAGCTTACGCGGGAGGATAACTTTCATACGAACATACAGACATTTTTATCAATCTTCGTTTATAATAATAAAAAAAAAAACTGAAAAACAACACAACTGATTTTGAAAATTCTTTCACAGGAAGAATTCTTTTCCAGTAAGTTACAATGTTTCGGAATGACATACTACTGTGCCTACATTCATCTCAATCATATCCGAAGCTCCGAAATTAACGCGATCAAAACTGTCGGGTATAGACTATAACTACATAGTAGGTATAAAACAAAGTCGCTTCCTGTCTGTCTGTTCCTATGTGTGCTCAGATCTTTAAAACTACGCAACGGATTTTCATGCGGTTTTCACTAATAGATAGAGGGATTCATGAGGAAGGTTTATATCTATATTTTATCCTGCAATTCCCGCGGGAACTCCGAAATTACGGCGGGAGACAGCTAGTTTATTATACGAGTAACAGAAATACAAAATGCCTCTGTTAATCAGAAACAGCTATGACATTGGTTACTCGAAATTAGATCGATACGCTTCCGTCACCGCGTTTGCAGACAAAATTAATATACACACCAGAGCCCTTATTCACTATGACCAACAACATTTCCTTTCTCATAACGCGAGTCCCAAAAACACCATCCCAAACGTTCCAGATGCAAAAATATAAGAAATTAATATTCTGTATGCTATAATAAATGTTGCTAATGTATTGTTTTGGTGTGAAAGTTCTTTGAGCGAGGTAAAGACATATTTTGCGACGCGTTATCTTAACGCGCCGTGTTATAGTCATAGTGAATGAGGGCCCAGTTCTCCGGCCCTACCTTGCCGAGTTGTTTTATTGGAACACTCGTGTTAACGTCTTTTTTATTGTTTAAAGCGATAAAGCACATAATAAACCTGTGGGAGAACATTGGGATTTTCAGAAACTTTCATTAAATCATTCATCCAAGGCATTTCGAAGTGAAACTTCGTCAGGACACGGTGATTTCAAAAAAGCTACGCAAGCGTAATCGCGGGTGACTGCTTGTCCCGTACTAAACTATTATAAACGCGAATATGAATTTGTTTTGTTACCCTTTCACGCCGTAACTAATCAACCGATCATCATGAAATTTTACATACACGTTGGCAGGGGTACAGCGGACGGCATGGGGGTACTTTTGTGCCGGAATTCCCGCAGGAACTTCAAAACTAACGCGGGTGAAACCGCGGGTACATAAAACTATCGAATTTCTGAATCACAAAGAGCCAATATAAATTGGTTCAGTCAGCATGCACCTGCACGGTGCATTCGACACAAACACAAACTGCATTCGTATTAGAACGTTTAATAGTAGATAAATTATATTATTAATGTCAGTTTCCTAATTATTGAACTTCTGTACCACTGAATAAGTGCTAATACCAATTAGTTCAGGGATAACGCATCGTCATTCAAACTGAATTACAATTTAAATTATATTTAGTACCTACTAGCTGTTCCTCGCGGTTTCGATATTGGTAATTTCGTAGTTCCCGCGGGAATTCTGAGATAAAAGTGCCCTGTGGCCTCTTCTATATTCTAAATCTCATGATGATGATCGGTTGAGTAGTTAAGGCATGAAAAAGTAACAAAGATAGATTTACTTTCGCATTTACATAAAGATACATATAAAATGCTTTGTCCTGTCTATCTATACATATTAAATTCTTTGTCCTGAACGCCGCCTTCGTCGATGGATCAACGCACAGCCTAAACCGCTGATCTTAGAGACCTGAAACCTGGAGGGTGTGTTCTTTGTATGACGTAGGCATCCGATAAGAAAGGATTTTAGAAAATTCAACCCCTATGCGGGAAGAAAAGGGGTCGCAAAGTTTGTATGGAACAATTTCGCGGGAACTCCGAAATTATCACAGGAGAAACCGCGCGGGACAGCTAGTCCTTCTAATATTATAAACGCGAAAGTTTGTAAGAATGTATGGATGGATGGATGGATGTTTTTTACTCTTTCACGCAGAAACTACTGAATGGTTTTAAATGAAACTTTACAATAATATAGCTTATACATCAGATTAACACATAGGGTACTTTTTATCCCGGAATTCCCGCGGGAGCTCTGAAATTAACGCGGGTGAAACCGCGGGGCACTTACTAGTTAGTAATAAATAATATTAAGTGCGGCTTAGGTATCGAACGCGGCGACATCAAAGCGAGAGTCACCGCAGTCCCCCGTTTTAATACACGTTTATTAGTTCAGACCTTTTTCACTCAGCTAGTCTAGCACTGGCCGGGCAAGATAATCGAGTGCCAGCGGATCCGGCCAATCGAGAAATACGTTTCTAATTTAATACTAACGATCGATTATTTATTCGACTATGAATATTGTGAGGCGAGCGCAACTCTCCGGATGCGGGTTTTTTAGGTTCGAAATTACGTGGCTGTGATTTATGAATAATAAAGATCCTGTTGTTCGATTTTAGAGAGGACATTTCATTTATTGATGTACTAGTTGTACCTTGCGGTTTCATTCGTGTTAATTTCGAGTGTTAATTACATTTACCCAATTCGATATTTTATTTTTGTCTAAAAAATCAAAATCAAAATTAGCTGTACCTAAAGTAAAAAACTATTATGGCAAACGTACTAGGCGCTGGTTAACGCCTGTACTCCTTAATGAGCTGCCCTATGATATTTTAAAAAACGTTAAAAGTAAAAATCACTTAAAAATTACATTAAGAAAACACTATTTATCTCTATGTCCATGAAAGGAATGTAAGTAGGTATGAAGCTTCTAAATTCATTAAGTATTATTGAGCTGGCTGTGCCCTGCGGTTTCACCCGCATGGAGGGTTTTTTGTACGACAGCTTTTTTTTCCCGACATCCAATTTCAATGAAACAAAGCTCCAAGCTAAGCATAATCTACCTGTGAATATTGCATGAAAATCGGTTCAGTAAATGCGGAGATTATCGTGA
This sequence comes from Zygaena filipendulae, assembly GCA_907165275.2. Lineage (NCBI taxonomy): Eukaryota > Metazoa > Arthropoda > Insecta > Lepidoptera > Zygaenidae > Zygaena > Zygaena filipendulae. Next base: position 2,517,739 of record OU015678.1, on the reverse strand, counting down.
ACAGACAGACGGACAGACAAAAAGGAATTAAAAAAAAAAAAAAAAAAAAAAAAAACTTTCATTTTTTGGGCTTGGTTACTCTTCTTTTATCACCCCTCTCAATTTTAGGTTAAAAAAAAAAAAAAAAAAAAAAAAAATTCATTTTATTATATTATATTCTATTATGTATGAAGGAAAATGCTTAATGACAGTAGCCTATAATTTTATTTATATGTAATACAGTGGTCATAATAATATGTAACGTTCCACGAGAACTACTGCCGACAAACTGCTATGCAGTTTGGCAGACTCTTGTAACATGCCATGTATTTATATTTTTGGTAAATAAAATAAAAAAAAAAAAAAAAAACTAATCGGAATTCCCGCAGGAAGTAGTTTTTTCTAAAATAAAAGCACTTACGGCCGCACTCAGAGTCGACTTTAATGATTACTTAGTTAAGTATAGATTTTTAAAACATAACTGCCGCAATCAGAGACGTTCAGTAAATTAATTTTAATTGGCATTTAATGAGATGTAACTTAATTAGTTAAATACCAATTAACATTAATTTACTGAACATCTCTGATTGCGGCAGTTTTGTTTTAAAAATCTGTACTTAACTAAGTAATCATTAAAGTCGACTCTGAGTGCGGCGGTAAGTCTAAGTTACTTCTTATAACATCAGCTATCTGCCAGTGAAAGTCCCGTTAAAATAGGCCCAGCCGTTTCAGAGATTAGCAAGAACAAAATATAGACAGACAGACAAAAATTTTGAAAATAGATTTTTTTTTGTGAGCACCGTACTTAGGTATGTATAGTTTATTTAAATGCATTTTGTGAAAAGCTGTTAAATTGGAATTACAAACACTTCAATTTTATTTATATGAATATGTCTATCAAAGTAATATACATAATATTATGTGTTTAGGATGACTTTTTTCCGTAATTTAATCTGGAGGCGTGCGGAGCGCTGCTTTGTAGAGGCATACTTTATAAGAACAAAAATTTTATTGAAACTATACGGTTTTCCGGTCCAACTGGTCTTCCACTGAGGACCGGTGGTGTTCGCTCATCGTTCGGTGGTTTTATGATTAATAATAATTTCGACAGTGCAACCCTACCAATTGAACAATTGAAGTACGCTTGGGCGACTTCAAATAGTACAACTTCATAATATGTATTTTTTTTAATATTTTTTTTTTTACAACAATCACTTTCATTAGAAGGGGGAACCCGACAATCGTATTTTTTTAAATAAAGGTGGTTATCTAATTGAAAAGAAACAAAACACGTCCCTCGATTAGTTTTCTCGCAATTTATACATATAAAATCTGTGTGTGTTTCTATGCGTTCCTAAGTCATTGATCCGTTTGTGATGAAACTTTGGTGCGTTGTACCTACCTACTGTGTATGCCCGCGAAAGTTCAACATAAAGAGTTCCCGAGGGAATCCCGAAACCCACGCGGTTGATACCTAGTTATAATAATTTATCATAATTTTTTTCTTCACTTAAGTATCTTAAGTATCTTAATTCCCGCAGGAATTCCAAAGTAAAGTTTTGTCCAAAACAACAGAAACAACAAATACTGTGACGTCACGTAATAATATATTACTAACTGTTACCCGCAGTTTCACGCGCTTAATTTGGGAGTTTCCGCGGGAATTCCGGTATAAAAAGTACCTTATGTCCATCTCTGCACAGCCTGACAACGTGTACCTATGCATTTCGCGATAACCGGTTGTGCAGTCTAAACGCGAAACATTCGCATTTACATATTATCTTCTTAATATATTATATAAATCACGTGTCACGTTGTTTGTCCGCAATGGACTCCGAAACTACTGAACGGATTTTGATAAAATTTTGTAACCATTGGTCCAACTTAAAAGATAGGATAGTTTTTATCCTGGAATTCCCGCGGGAACTCCGGCACTAATGCGGGGAACAGCTAATCACCGTAAACTACTGTCGGGGTACAAAGAAGGACATAGAGTACTTTTTTCCCGCAACCTCCGCGGAAACTACGAAATTACCGCGGATGAAATCGCGGGGGACAGCTAGTAATACATAAATATATGATAATAAGAATAATTATTATTACTATAGCTGACAAGTTTCAAAACTGCACATAACTTCAAACGTTATATAATATTAATTATATTAATTAGTGACAGTTTGATACCTAGACTCTAGAGTGTTTGGGAATGCGTTTTTGGGACGCGCGTTTATTATCTATGACCAACAACATTCCTTGCCCATAACGCGCGTCCTGAAAACACAATTCCGACCGCTCCAGATGTCAAAATATTATTATAATAATAATAATAATCCACTTCACAACACACAGATCTACATGGTCCCACGCTAAACTATTATAAGCTATTATTATTTCTTTTTTCTATTTCTATTTTCATTATTTATTTATAGATAGATAGATACATAGATTATTTATAATTATAGAGATTAACATTCTGTGTACCATAACACACGTGTTGTAAATTTATTTATTTTTTATTTATTTATTTAAACTTTTTATACAATATGGTACAAAAGGAGGACTTAATGCCATTGTGGCATTAAGTCCGCCTTTTGTAAATATATATTTTTTAAAGTGAAACTTCTTTGACCTCGAGGGAAAAACAATTTTTGTGGCGTGTTATCTTAACGCGACGAGTTATGGTCATAAAGTTCACAGTGAATAAGGGCCCAGGTGTGTGTTTTCATTTATCGACTCGATATTTTTCGAAGTGAAATTTCTTTGGGCGCGATGGAAGTTAAGGTCGAATATGAGGTTAACCTTTATAAGTGAAACTGTTCTGAGGCAAAACGGTTTCTCTTACGTGTACCAAATTGCAAAAGCTCTTGTTCATTAAGTTTCACATTTTAATCGTGTAAATTACTCACACTGATATAATCCTTAGTATTATAAATACGAAAGTGAGTTTATATTTGTTTGTTTCGCTTTCACGCTTTTAATTACTAAAACGATCATCATGAAATATTGCATACACGTTGTCAGGGGTACAGAAAAGGACACACAGGGTACTTTTTTATTTAGGAATTCGCGCGGGAACTCCGAAATTAACGAGTGAAATCGCAGGGGGTCGACTAGTAATATTTTAGTTTACAAGGTTGGATTTAGAAGAAGAAGAAAGAAAGAAAATACATTTATTTACGGGGTAATCTCTGGAACTACTGTGCCTTTTCTTATAATTTTTTCACTGATATAGGGCTATAACAGTATTCGTGAGTGACATATTATGAGACACTTTATCTACGAACAAATAGTAATTTAGGTCTTCCGCTACTCGGTTCATAGATACGACTAATTTAGGTCTTCAAGATAGGGTTTACTTTCGTCGTGACACAAAAAATCTGGAACTGACGCGGGCCAAATCGCGGGAGGACGAGACCCCTTCGCCGAGTTGAAAAACCTTACTAATATTATAAATGCGAAACTTTGTATATATGGATGGATGTTTGTTACTCTTTCACGCAAAAACTACTGGATGGATTAAAATGAAACTTTACAATAATATAGCTTATACATTAGATTAACACATAGGGTACTTTTAATCCCGAAATTCCCACGGGAACTCTGATTAACACGGGTGAAACCGCGAAGCACAACTAGTTTATAATAATCTCATGTGTAGGTCACGCAAAACTGCACTTTTGTTTGGACGATTTTACGGGACCACGTGACATGACGATTCGTTCCTTCTTCTTCTTCTTCTTTAATAATGGCGTCTATAATTATAATTTGCCAATGACAATGTTTCTTAATAATAAAAATCTCTTCATCTACTTCTTCAATTATGGCGAAACGCCAATGACAATGTTAGATTGTTCCCCAAGTTAAAGCATGGCTCTCATGAAAGCCAGTTCCCTGCTCAGGGTCCAAAATAGATGCTGAAAATTGACTGAAATAACAAAGACAAACGTGACACGCGTGTTTTCGGTACGACTTTCACTCGTCAACGACCGATTTTCACCTTAGCGATGCGCTAACGATTGTAGAATGTCAACATGGCCAAGGGGGCTGTCAGTCAAAAACAGCGTGAAAACGAATAAAAATGTACAGTGGGCCACATAGACAAGTACCAATACCAATACCACCTTGTAAAATTTATACTGTTTGTAAAACGTCTTTATGACGTTATAAGTTGCCGTTTTTGCAGCTCCAATATTCGTTTCTCGCTTGTATTAGAACTTGGAGCTTGGAGCTGCCAAAACGGCAACTTACAACGGCAACTTACACGGCAACAGACGTTTTACAAAAAGTATAAATTTTACAAAGTGGTATACTTGTCTATGTGGCAAACTGTACATAGGTAAGAATTAAGATGGCGCACGGCACTCGAAACAAAATGGTAGCGATTAATAAATGAATTAAAACCGTGTCGGATCGGTCACCCCGGGACATATTTCTTGCGAGTCCATTACTAGACGTTGCTAGGGACGGGGACACCCGGGGGACTTAGGGCGATTTCACATTGACACCGGTTGTACGCAGCGTCGCCGCGTCGCGTGTCCGCCGAGCGTATGAATGAAGAGATGAGGAGATGGCCGAAGAGATGGGAATCGTGTGTTTTTATTTATTGGGCAACTCGTGTTGGGGTGTTGGGCTCTCGTATTGCAAGGGGACGCACTGGTCGGGAGAACTGCACGATATAATAATAGTGTTGAGGCTCTTAGATGGGCGAAATTAGCGACATAAAAAAAAATCAAAGTATTATTTTCTGAGATAATTCATTTCGAAAGAAATAAATCTGAGCTCACATTATTTCACATTTTGCATGCATGAATTCTGCAGTATTTAAATTTAATACAGAAAAATTACACTTAAATTTCCAAAAAAGACAGTTATGTTTGGTCTAACTCTAGCGGTTAGCGAACCTGACGAATGCCGTGTCGGGGGTTCGATACTCTACCCCATCTCTGTTTTATGCGATGAACATGGTGTTTACACTGAATCTGGGAGTTGTATTCTATCAGTTGTCTGGTCTGGTACCCATAGTCCAAGCTCACGATCAGTTTATTTTGGAACCAGGTGGCACCGTGTGACAAATGAACAATTTTAAAACACTGATATTTATTTATTTATTTTATTTTATTAAGAAATCAAACAGTGATACAGATGAGTATTATTCTCATTTTCTATTGAGTGTCTATCGACACCGCTTAAACTGATAAGACGCGTGTGCTCGCAGCCCTACTCAGGCACCGCTACAAGGGTTCGGCGGCTTGTACGTATAATTCATACATTTTTGAACACATCTCCTCCAGGCGGTCTAGACATGTGGAATGGTAGGTTTTTTATTATTATTGGCGCGAAAACATTACCGCTCGCTCGCCCGTCCCATTCGATGGTTAATATTTCGCAAATGTATAGTCCCATTTGGGACTACGCGTTTCTTGTCACGACATCGTAGTATTGTTATTGGAGGTTTTATTTTTGGGTTTTTATTTCTCTCATGTAACACTCACCAAAGCGTTGTCTGTTCTGTTCGGAGGGTCCACTTTGTCGCTTTAATCTACACCCCTAGCTGTACCCCGCGGTTTCACCCACATTAATTTCAGAGTTTCCGCGGGAATTCCAGGATATAAGTACCATATTTGACGACCCGATTGGCGCAATGGTCACCATAGCTGCCCGCTAATCAAGAGGTTCCGGGTTCGATTCCCGGTGGGGGTGGACTTTGTGTGATGAACACAGAGTTCGATTTTCCAGTCTGGGTGTGTATATATGTATATATCTATAGTATAATATATATGTAATAATATGTGTAGTATATACCACGTTTGCTTGGTTTCCACCACACAAGCTTATAGCTTACTGGGGGATCAAGTAGATCTGTGTGTTGTGATGTGGATTATTATTATTATAGCATGCAGTTTCACCCGTGTTAGTTTAAGAGTTCCCACGGACTAAAAACCGGATAAAAAGTAGGTCCCCCATGTCCTGTTGTGTATCCCCGTCAACGTGTATGCAGGTGATGATCGGTTTAGTAGTTAAGGCGTGAAAAGGTTACAGACAAACAGAAATACTTTCGCATTTATAATGTTAAAATGGATTTTGATTAAATAAAAAGCTCGATATTACTGAAGGCGTTGAGTCGTTTTTTCATTAAACTGTTCAGGACCCTTATTCACTATGACCAACAACATTCCTTGCCCATAACGCGCGTCCTAAAAACGCATTTCCAAACGTTCTAGATGCCAAAATATTAGAAATTATTATTGTTTATGCCATAAGAAACGTTGTAAATGTATTTTTATGAAGTAAAACTTATTTGTTTACGAGGGAAAGACAGTTTTTACGGCGTCTTATTATCTTAGCGCGGCGTGTTATGGTCATAGTGAATAAGAGCCCAGACGTGTTATCAGACGATCATTAAAAACACTCCCCACATAGGTATCGATCATAAATAGGTAATCGCATAGTTACTCAGGTTAGCCGTTATCGATGCAAGAGCGATCCAGTTTTATTTTGTGCGCTGAACTGGCCCTCTCTACAATTAATAACTTGCCAGGCCGTACCTACATACCTACAGCAAAAATAATTTTCATTAAAACACATAGCACCCATAGCGATTATTATTCAATAGATGGAAAACCTACCACCCTTTGAATATTTTATGTGTGGGAGAGGAATTAATGAGTCGCCATGATGTTTTCCACGTGCCGACAAAGGACAATCGTGTCAACGGACAATTATGTGGGCCGCCCGCCTATCGGCCGCCATTTGTTTACTACTCATAAAATACATTCTGTACGAAATCTATTTAAAGGTGGCAAAGCGGATATTATTAAGCAAAAAAATATAATTAAATTCATAATTTTTTTTTTAATAACAATTTCCGTGTTGCTCGCTCAATCACTTTATTTGTTTTTTTGTTACGCTTTCACGGCTGAACGGCTCAACCGATCACCACGAAATTTTACATACACCTTGACAGGGGTACAGAGATGTTCATAGGGTACTTTTTATCCCGGAATTCCCGCAGGAACTCCGAAATTACCGCGAGCGAAATCGCGGCGAATAGCTAGTTATATATGATTATAACTTATAATTATAACATTGATTATGGAATTTATCGCGATTTAAGGCATTCAATTTTGCCAATGACATAATTGTAGAAAAGGAAGAAGATGTTAATAACTTTATGGCCAAAGAGCATGCAAAATGATAGATTGATTCCCGAGATAAAACACGGTTCCTTGCCGAAAACTATTTGTTTCTTACATGAAAAGCAAAATGGCTGCTGAATGGTGATGGAAATAACCGGACAGGCGTGCACTCGCTGCGACCTCCGCCCGTCAAAAACTTTCCCGAAACCTACTTTTATATGAAGGTTTAAAAAGGAGAATGGGCAGATGTACCTTATGCCTGTATAACATACTTCAAGTATAATATTATAAGCTATAACACCATACAAGATTAACAATGTGAACAAACGGATACAAAACAAGAACACTTTAACGTGTTAATACTCCGTTTAAACACGTTTATCCCTTTGCTAAGTTACGTCTGCACGTACGTAATAAACCGTCCGTCACATACATACATACATCACATCAAAGAGCGCGCTACGACAAAAGTCTTAAATAAGATTTCCAGCGAAACGCCCGGCTTGTACAAAGTAAAGGAATTGTTATGACAGTGTATTTGTAATATACAGGGTGTGAGGTTAAACTAGGAACGTATTGAACGGCAAGCCACGGTTGCAAATGAAGTTAGAGCAAATGCTTTTACTAGCCCAAAACTTCTTTTGCTGCCATCCCAAGTATGTTTACCATAATATTCTCCAAAATGTGAATTTTGAAAACAGTGACTAAGTAAAAATATAACCATAAAGCTGTTAATATATTTCTTCATGTTAATAAATAGAATAGTTTTGTGGGCGAAAATCACCCGAACACACTGGTTTTTATCTATTTTTAACCGACTTCCCAAAAAGAAGGAGGTTCTCAATTCGACGCGTATGTTTTTTTTATGTTTGTTACCCCAAAACTTTCGACTGGGTGAACTGATTTTGATGATTCTTTTTTATTCGAAAGCTGGTGCTTCCCGTTGGGTCCCATTGTCATGAAATCAGGATCTGATGATGGGATCTTGAAGAAATCGAGGGAACTCTTCAAAAAATATAGGCACACCTATAGCGATTTGGGTATGTATTTTTTATAGTAAATCGTTCATTTGCTTTCGGAAAGCAAAATTTGAACAAGTGGAACTGATGATGAAGACCACAGATGGTCATCGGAACTACTCAACAATAATACGTATTTCACGGGTTCCGATTGGAGCGATTTGGAAAATTGTTTTTTTTTTGTTTGAAAGAGGATACTTCCAAATTGGTCCCATTGTCACGATGTCAGGATCTGATGATGGGATCTTGGAGAAATCGAGGGAACTCTTCAAAATTTATAAGCACACCTATGGCGATTTGGGTATTTTTCATGCTAAAGTTGATGTCTCCTTCTATCTATTATTTTGTGTTCTGGTGTTATTGTAACTCTCGATAAATAATTCACGCAACATAAAATATAATTGCTTATGTGAGGTTTTTTGTTTGTTACGCTTTCATGCCTTAACTACTTGACCGATCGTCATGAAGTTTTGCATACTCAAAGCTTAAAAAGTTGCAAAATTTGACTCCTTTCCGATCTCATTTCGATTCGAGTTCGATTTGATCCTAACGCGATTGCTTCAAGAGTAGGTATGACCCTTACTCGTCAAGAGTAAGGCAGGTGTACCGTGTAACTCCACAAAATTTACTTTTTTAACCGACCCGCGAGGCCTGTATGTTTTATGTCGTGTCGCTGTTAAAGTCGTAAAGCGGTCGTAACTCGAAACGCCCGGGTATATGGAGAGCAAAGTGTCGCATAAATAATGATCTACCTCCACGTATTTTTGTTTGATGTATGTTCATATACAATCGTCCGCGACGTTGCAATATCCCTAAGTGACCGGCACTGGTAGGTACCACAGAAAATATTATATTGTAGAAGGGGCATCACCTCAGGGCCCTTGTTCACTATATGACCATAACACGCCGCGTTAAGATAAGACGCCACAAAAACTATCTTTCCCTAGTAATTAAAGAAGTTTAATTCGAAAAAATACATTTATAACCTCTCTTATGGTATAAAGAATAATAATTTCAAATATTTCGGCATCTAGAACGTTTGGAAATGCGTTTTGGGACGCGCGTTATGGGCATTATGGGCAAGGAATATTGTTGGTCATAGTGAATAAGGGCCCTGTCCAGTATGAAAACCAGTGTCGCCAGGTGATTTCCGCACATAAAACTAATTATTACGCTCGATAACATTCATTAACGTAACGCCGCCGTTTGGTTACAGTTTCACATAATTACTGTTTTAATAATTCTCATTTTTGAGAACAATGTGGAAAATATACTGGAGAGTGGAGATGTCGGCAAAGGAAGTTTTGGGAGAGTTAGAGCATTTGCGCCTGCCCCGCCTACTTGGCCTCTCTAGCTAATATTTTATTTTCTCTAATATACATACGTCATACATAATATAATTATGTACCTACTGAAGTCTATAGCAGCTAGCTACTGTAAAATGCCTTATTCACGGTCCATCAGGGCCCTTATTCACTATGACCAACAACATTCCTTACCCATAACGCGCGTCCCAAACGTTCTAGATGCCAAAATATTAGAAATTATTATTCTGAAGTCAAGAAGGCCAAGAAGGGCCAAAAACGGTCACCTCTGGCCGAAATACTGCAAAATTATCATAAAATTTACTAACTATGTATTTACCCTATTCTCCATTATTCTCTCGATTTCTTTTTAAATGAAACATCTTCGGAGGTACGATTATTTACAGCCAGCGGATGGCGCTACTGTCACTCGCGCCTTGACGAGCTCTAGACCCACAAACGATTGAATGAAAACAAAACAGAAAAAAAGAAAGAACCATAACCAGCCGACGACACAACACAATCGTGTAAGGCCGACGGGGCGGCGGAATCCCGCACAATCCCGCGGAATCCGGGATTACGGGATTACAGCTTCGGCTCGCGGCCGATACAAAACCGAGCGCGGTGAGCAAGTGCACTGTAATCAGGAGTGACGTATTGTGTTCGACAACAAAAGCGGTTGAATGAGATAAAGCCTGTGGTGTACAGTCGGCAGCGGAAATATGTAAACACTTTTGATAATAATAATAATAATATCCTAGTATAGGGACCAGCAGCTGCCAGCTGTGCTCGCTGTTAACATTAGCAGCGAGCACAGCTGGCAGCTGCACCACATCACATCAAACTTTCACTCTCAGGGGCCTCTACGTGTTGGACCTGTGGGGACGCAAGCCTACCAAATGACCGAACTTAGTCCGATATTATGAAAAGAGAGTAAGTACATAATAATATGCTTGGAAGAGCTTGTATTGTGGATGGATACCAGACAATGGGCATGTTGACTAATTTTTATTTTTTAGTCCGTCTTGTAGATTATTAAAAAATATTGGACACGTATTTTTTCTTTTTTTACGTAATCAAAAAATAACGGCGATATATTGAGTTGAAATTTCGCGTGACGTCACTATTCTGACAGTTTGTATGGCGGTTTTGTGGTTAGTGACGTCACGACCTCCTCATCCTAAATTTTAATGCGCTTTATCTCTGTATATTTTAATTTATTTAAAAAAGCAAAAAATACGTGTCTATTGTTTTTTTATTTTCTAACTGACGGACTAATTAGAATTTAGATTTTGAATAGTAGTCAACATCCCTATTGAGAGTTTAAGCTTGGTTTAAAAAAAATACGAACCTTTTTTGGTTATTAATCGTACTCCTGGATGAATTTTGAGCTAAGTATTATAATAATATGTATATTGAAAAATTTATTTCGTGTTTTTATAAAAATAACTCAGAAAACTGGCAAACTACTTATAAAAATATTGTATCATTGTACTAAAATTTATTCAGGCCTATAAGGTTATTTTTCATTCGAATCTACTTTAAATCGATGACCCACGACTTAAATTTTTCGTCGCTTAGATAGCCTAGCCTATCAACCGTCGATATACCTTTTTTGAAAATACATACGGATACATACTAAACTTTGCAATAAACTTTGCAGTGTTCATCGCCCCTGATGCTTTATTGCTACAGCGATAAGATTCAAGGACTGTCAAAAGTGCTGCATATTTCTACAGCCGACTGTACCACAACTCTTATAGATACCAGCTTTAGTAGTGTCTTAATTTCATCAATGGGCTGCCTACTAGATACTAGATACCTATACTTGTATCAAATTTCCATTCAGTAGGTACTCATGCATTCTTTATCCTTATTATTATAAATAAGAGTGAGTTTGTTTGTTTGTAACGCTTTCACGCCTTAACAGCTCAACCGATCATCATGTAATTTTGCATTTTAATTTTGCATTTTGTTGTCAAGGGTACAGAAAAGGACATAGGGGGATTGTATGTCGGAATTCCCGCGGGATCTCCGAAATTAACGCAGGTGAAATTATTCATAGGTTTATGCGTTTAACCAAAGACGTTGATTAACGTTCGCTTTACTTTCCAACTCTATTTACTTACTTGGTAATTTCGGAGTTCCGGAGTTGATTATTTTAAAGATGACGATTGAACTCAATTAGGAGATAATTAGGAGATCATGTTGTTTGGGTTTGAGTTTAAACTTTGACCGAACTTGAACGACCTTTGACCTAAACAAATATAAAAATAAATAGTTATCTGACATTTCACGGGTTTTTTTTTTTTTGGTAAAATTGTACAAAATTTCACAAAATTGTACATCGAATTTAAAAAAAGCAAAGTTTTAATTCGTACGTACAATCAAAACTCGACATTACCTATTACCTATATTCCTAAACTATGTTGTTTTTTCTTGTGAATTTTTGTAATCAAAAATAACGCAGGTCTTTTACTATTCTTTGAAAATAGAATATGTTTCCAAGTTCTTTTCGATCACTGTTAGGTATATAAAACTACAAATGTAATCTAGAATTACCTCTTCGGATTTAATATTGCGTTCGCCTTCACATCCAATATCAATGTGATAATGTTTCTCGGTATTGATGGACACGACATCGCAGCTTTGCTGTTAGTTTCTAATGAACAAGTCCAGTCCATACGTATACAACGTTGGTCGGGTGTAGGGTTGCCACCGTATTTTTTTGGAAAAATATAGTATTTTTCCGAAAAAAGATGCAAAAATATAGTACTTTTGCTAAATGCAGGGAAAACAATAGTAAATATTTATTATTACTCAATACATATACTATATCCGGCAGCAGTCATCTACAAATTATTGCTAGTTAGACAGCTGTTGACGTTTTCTGGCCGCGTGTGCGTTTCGTTCTGAATTTCCGCGTGCTGCGCTGCGGCTGCGTTCCAGACCAGTCGCAGTTAATATAAAAAAGCGCGACAGTTGAATTGGGGATAAAAATACAGTATTTTTCGTACTATATTACTTTCTATAAAAAATAGTACAATTGACTGAAATAGTATTATAGTACGATACTTTGTAATATAGTACTGGTGGCAACCCTCGTCGGGTGCCACTACAGTAACGTAGAGAGTAGGTATCTTACGGAGGTGGTTCAATGAAACCGAAGTCGGCGTCAGAGTTTTTAAAATTGGTTTGTCGGAGTTTTAAAATTTGGTTTCAGAAAAGACATGAGTTATCTACAAATCATCAGTAAGTATTTAATCGTAAGAGTATTATTAATCGACGACAGAAGTCACAAGACAGTTTGCTATTACTTACTTTATTTATTTATTTAATTTCTTTTTTTAGCTAAGTATTTACATACCTACCTGCATTTGCATTAGTAAATTTTTACATTGCATGTATGTAAATAATTAGTAAATTTTTACACTGAACCTTCGGTGTTTCGGTTTTTTTATTTAATTTTATTGTGACCAAGAATTATCCGACGGCATCAATAAATGTATAGATAGATACGGCGGATACATTTGACATTGATTTAGTTGGTTTATTTTATTTTATTGTATATTTGTTATTGTTTGTTTGACTTAAATTAATTTTTCTTTTTATGATTTTGGCAGTATTTTGTTATTGTATATGGACGTTTATTTACACTTATTGACATTAACTTATACTTATTGAAATTTACCTGACGATCACTTTATCCTTTGACATATTATAATTTGATGTAATTTTGAATCTGATAATGTGAAATAAATAAATCTAATCTAATCTAATCTACGGCAAGCGATCTCACGTGACACTACGGGATTAGTACTAGTGTAGTATGTGACGTCACGAGAGCCCATCGCACGACTGGAACGGATAGGTGTTAGCACTGAAAACAAATTAGTGACTATCTATATACGTGTCGCTGACGGATCATTGCTCACCTATTTGTTTAGGATCCACTTTTACGTGCTGTGCGGGACCCTGTTAAGTATATATACGTTATATAAAGTTTGAGTATTCCAATAGGAGTATCATTCCAAAATGTGGTAACACCCATTTACAGGCAAAGTTATCGATCTGTTTGTTATTTTCAAATGTGTAGGCTCGCTTTTAATAATATTTTTATACATAAATAGACATTTAGATTTCGTTGTTTTGAATTGAGTTGAGATGTTTTGAAATAACAAAGGGTTGTTATCGCTGGAGATCACTAGAAATTTTTTGACATTATTCTATTTTTATTGAGTTGAGTAACAAAAACAAGAGGAATACAAGTCTATAACATTTAAATGTTTTCAATTGTTCTTTATATTATACAAAATTATGGGTTAATCGGGACCAAAATCGGGACTTACCATTTGCCAATCAAATAATTTTTTTTTTAACAAGCTAATCCCCGCGGCTTCTTTCGTATTAATGAAGAGTTCATAAATATTTTCTTTCCCTCGGGATATGTTTGTGTTTGTTTGTTTGTATACTTTATTGAGCATAAAAAAAGTTTTTACAAGTTGATAAAATCAAAACAAGTAGGTAAATTATGCTCAAAGGCGGACTTATCCCGCGAGGGGATTTCTTCCAGTCAACCTTTGAAAAATCGAAAGGAATTGAAGTGAACATTGTATGGATATGGATATGTACTTTTCTTGTGGATAAAAGGTCCCTGTGTTCTTATCTGCACCCCTGACAACGCGATATTTCATGACAATCGGTCGAGTAGTTAAAACGTGTAAACGGAGCAAACACAAAACTCACGTTCGCAATTTACAAGTCAGGATTGTTCTCTTTAACCGCTTTTGAAACGTTTTAACCTCAAGCTGCGTTTTATTCACTTCTGATAAAAAAAAAGTTTGCACCCATCACGAATGAATGAAATTTGCACAATTATTCTATATTTACATACTCGAGCAAAATCGCGGGCAATGGCTATTGTTAAATCCCTACTAATATTATAAATGCGAAAGTATACTCTATCTCTGTCTGTCTGTTACGCTTTCAGGCCTTAACGGCTCAACCGATCATCATGATATTTTGTACACACGTTGTCAGAGATACAGAGAAGGACATAGGGTACTTTTTATCCCGAAATTCCTGCGGGAACTCCGAAATTTCCACGGGTGAAACCACGGGGCACAGCTAGTGAATAAAATAAATTCACTTTTTTCACTGCGCCATATGGTTGGAATATATTTTATCTTTAATAGAATAAAAGCTTCCAAAATTGATCACTCAATTCGTTAAGCCCAAGAGCGAAGCATTATCTAAATCAATTCGATGACTTGCGTCGGTTAATCAGTTGTGAAAACGCATATAAATTGTGGGGACAAGCTGTTTAGATCCATATGTTCATTGGTAATTTGATACCCAACGGGCAATGAATACGCTGCGTTTTATTGACGCTCGAGGTAAAACGATCTACTTAATTTATTCTAAGGTGAGCCGAGTGCAACAGAAAGTGTTGAATATAAACTTAAGAGTTATAAGTTCTATGAAATAAGAAAAAGAATATTAAAATTTTCTTGCAAAATAATTGGCTTGACAACTAGAAGTAGGTTAAGTTCAAAATCTAAGATTTTATTCCATTGTTATTGAACAAGTGATACCTAAATTGTTAAAAAACGAAACGTTTTAAAAACGCAGCGTCTCCCCCGTTCAGTGCGAATTCCAATTTCATTCAATATCACTATAACAATTACCCAGTTAAACCGAAATAGATGGCGGTGCACTTTTCTAGGGTAGGGGGCGCAAAAAGTGCACACTCATGACATTTAGCGGCACAATATTAATTGAGTCGTTGCTGTTCGCCGTCCGCTGGGCGGGGGCCCGTGATTTGCGGGGCCACGTTTCGGATTCGAGATTAGATTTCCAGTAATAATATCATGGCTGTGCCCAGCAGATTTACCCGCGCTCATTTCAGAGTTGCCGCGGGAATTCCGGGATACAAGAGTACCCTTGTTGGATTCTTGAAGGGGAGGGAGAGATAACCTCCGGCTAGCTCAAATAAATAAATCGATTAATTTTGAAATATTTAATATTAATATAATTTACGTGACGTGCAAGAGTTTGGAGGAGGCCTACGTCCGCTCTTGGACGACATAAGGCCGTGATGATGATGATGATGATAATTTAATTTAATATAATAGATAATTATAGATAATTTAATTTAATTTAATTTCGATAATGCTTTTATTTAATTTATTTACTGTATATATGGTAATATTATTTATATTAACTTTATATATATATATATATATTTTCCGGTTCTGTGTAATGCCACTAAACTATCCCCTAGCCAAAAGGTTGACTGGTAGAGAATGCCTTAGGCATTAAGTCCGCCTTTTGTACATAAATGTGCAATAAAGTTCTTTATATAAATAAATAAATAAATAATTTATTGGATAGATAATAGATATAATAATATAGAAAATCAGAATCCAGAAAAAGTCAAAATCAAAATATACAATACAACCATTTTGAATTGAAAAAAATAATGACAGTTTAAAATACAATAGGTTTTTAAAAAATAAAAAGTAATAATGGGGGGAGTTCTTTGGCGGCAATCAAAGATGGCGGTTCGGTCATTTATCTTCATGTCGATAAAAAACGGTTAAAAGTGGATTTTGTTGTGTTATAAGGTGCTGTATTGGACAATAATTTTCACGGTGAGGCTTATTTGTGTGCTCATGAAGATATAATATGACATTTTGAGCTGATTTCTTCGGTTTCCTCCAAGAGCTCCGAGAAAGTTCTAGTAGTCTATTCACTATTCAGTACCATGGCCCACAAGTTCAAACCGTACAACGATGCTAAACGCTAATTTGTGCATTTAACTAACTTATTTTCCTTGAAACTGGCTAAATGCATTATATGCGAAAGCCAATAATAAGAAGAAGAAAGAAAAGACACCCTACACCCCTCTCTGTGCCTCTGACAATGTGCATGAAAAATTTCATCATGATCGCTTGTGAAAGCGGCTAACGAATAAAAATTACAAACTCCACTATACGATTTCATTTCAAACTACATATTTCTCAGTTACTTTCTTATAGAAAACTACACACAGCATGATCAATACACAGTTGAGCTACATCATTAATCATTTGGTCACAACTCACAAGAGGTCAGGGTTGGCTGAAGGTAGTGAGTACCGCTGGTTGTATAGGGTAGTTGTATTGGTCCGTTTCATAGATTAAGGTTTAATACAGGATTTCATTTTCATACGAGTTCCCGCGGGAATTCTGGTAAAAATAACATTTTCTGTGTACTCTTGACGACGTGTATGCAAAGTTTCATGATGATCGGTTGAACAGTTAAGACGTGAAAGCGTTACAAACAAAAAGCTCACATTCGTATTTTGCAAGTAGATTTATAATATGACTGACTGTCCCCCGCGGTGTCACCCGCGATAATTTTGGAGTTCCCGCGAAAGTTCCAAAAAACCTTCCTCTTGAATCACTCTATTTAATGTTGAAAACTGCATCAAAATTAGTTCTTTAGTTTTTGAGTTTATCGCCAACAGACAGCGGAAGCGACTTTATCTTACCGTAATTTCATTTTAAGCAACGAAGTAGAAGATAATACGGTGGCTCTATACTTGTGGAGGCTGTAGAGTGTAGATACATTGCATTTGATTTTGTTTACTTTAGATAATTGTGCACTGAAGCCTGGAATGGACACCGGCGCCGCGCGACCTCCGCACTGACGAGACGTGACAGCCACGTAATTAAAACAAAGACGTTCGAACGCTGTTTGTTCGCGGCGGCCATCTTCTTTTAGAGTTCCGCAAGTGAACGATAAAACGGCTGTTGTCGGGTGGAGAGTCTTACCAATAGAATATAATACTATACTGTCTTACCGAACACTACATTCTATGCGACAGCATATTATACTGAGTCGGTGTCCAGTTTGGCATTGCAGCAAACACTAAATAATCCCTTCCCATTAATTGTTAAGTTTAAGATTTGTATTTACTGTTAAATTGATACATGATGTGCTGCCAAATAAAGATTATGTCTAATACACGCGGGTTGTGTTAGGCATTCCAGTCTAGTATTTTAGCGTTCATTTTGTTTACTCTGACCAAGACTGGTTTACAAGAGAACCATGTTTAAACTTGCAGAACAATCCGACATTGTCATTGACGTATTACGGAGAAACATTGTAACAAAATAATACAATACATTTATGCAAGTTTTAACAGCTACAATTTCTAGCATTCAACTGGACATAAGTAGATAAGAAATAGTGTGTTAACCCACACTGGAGAAATTTTGAGTAAATCGTGTTTTAAAAGTAGGAGCGCCATTTGTATCAACATTTTTTATGTTCAATATTTAGTTACATATTTAAGCAATGTAATAAGGTAAACACATAATTAAAAAACGTTCCCTAACTCTCAATAAATCGTTCTGAATCAATAAGTTAATTTTGTGGGTTAACATGTTATTGCTTATCTGCGTCCAACTAAAATCAAGATATTTCAAAAATGTTAGCTGTCTAAATATGATTAATTAAATCTTATAACCGTTACCGCCCATTGAAAGGGAAAAATTACAGCCAAAAGGTTACACAAATGCCCTGCCGGTTATAAATAAGCGCTTATAAAGCTGACTGCCACTGTGGCATTAAGTCCGCCTTTGCACCATGATGTGCATAAAGTTTAAATAAATAATAAAAACAAAAGATTCAATGCAACAAAAAACCAGTGTACTATTGAATCACTGCTTAAGGAACCCACAAAAGCAAGCGCGCGCTCGCGCTTGGCCAGCGTCGGCGGTGCTCTCGCCCTCTCCATGGCGAATTAAATTATCTTAACAAATGTAGTCATTTTCTTTTGTTAACACAGAGAGAAAACTATTTACATTACTCTATTGTTGTCACTGTTGTAGTGTAACAACGTGTGAAAACCTATTTCAGGCTAGGCTATAGGTACTTTAAAATATATTAAAAATAGTGTAACAACGTGTGAAAACCTATTTCAGGCTAGGCTACAGGTACTATAAAATATATCAAAAAGTAACGATAAAAATCACTTTCGCAACCAAGAGTCAAACAGATTTCAAATTTTCATCAGACCTTAACCAAAGTATGATGGGACAACCCTCAAGGTAAATATTAATGGTTATTTTATAATACAAATAAATTCCCGTGTTGAAAACAAAGTTAGCTGTATATGCAAAGCCAGATCATTATTTTATTCAAATTTATTTAGCCCTTAATGTGGCGGCTCCTTTTGACGTCAATAAAATTACAGTAATGACAGCACCCATAAAATATCCACCCTTCACAGCTTCCTAGTGCTATGGCGTAGGTATGTATAAAAATAATTATGTATTAATTAGGTATTTGTTTTCCCGCGGCTTCACTGGTCATGAGGCCTCACTCCTAAATTTTATGCGCTTTGTATTTTTTCTATAATTAGAAAAAACAAATAATAATAATAATAATCCACTTCACAACACACAGATCTACTTGATCCCACAGTCCACACTAAGCTATAAGCTTGTGTCGTGGAAACCAAGCAAACGTGGTATATACTACACATATTACTACATATATAATACACACCCAGACTGGATAAAGGAACCCTGTGTTCATCACACAAAGTCCACCCCCACCGGGAATCGAACCCGGAACCTCTTGATTAGCGGGTAGGCATGGTGACCATTGCGCCAATCAGGTCGTCAAATCCTATGTGTCTGTGTTTTCTTACCATCCAGCTGGACTAAATAGAATTTTGATTTTCATACCCTGGATACTTTAGGTAGGTACTTTGCATGGTGGTAGGGCGCTCTCTAGTGTCCGGCTGGCTAGCTACCACCTTCAAGTTGCAGATCTGTCGCCGAGCACCTAACGGTGTGCTAGCCAGTTACCATCCCCTTTCCAGGTCGGCAACTCACCTGCATGCCTTCAGGTGTTGCAGATGTCCGGATGGGCGGCGGTAATCACTTACTATCAAATGTAGCAAACGGGCGACTGTTTGCCCCCAATGAAATTAAAAAATAAATAAATTAGTCTTTCACTTCAGTCGGTATAACAGTCGCGCCAAGTTCGGCACCCTTGTCATGATTTGGTCGAATACTCTGAGTACTTACCTACCTACCCACTACATACAAAAGCACTTCGAAAAAATCATAGTTACTCATATTATATTATTATTACTTGACCGTCCGACAATGGCGGCGCGGCGGGATCAATTGTCAAGATGATTGTTAAAATGAAAGGTCTCAATCGGTTGATTTATCGTTTGATGTTTTTTTTTTATCGCGTGTCACGATCCGATTGTGAGAAATAAAAGCGACATTACTACATGCACATAATATTCGTATAGCAACTAGTTACTTAAGTGGTAACGTGCCTGGCAGAAGGAGATGGTGGAGTTGAAAATTGAAATACAACAAAACTACTCATAATGTACTAGTTGTGCCCCGCGGTATTCACCCGCGTTAATTTCAGAGTTCCCGCGGGAATTCCGGGATAAAAAGTACCCTATGTGTTAATCTGATGTATAAGCTATATTATTGTAAAGTTTCATTTAAATCCATCGAGTAGTTTTTGCGTGAAAGAGTAACAAACATCCTTCCATCTATTCTTACAAACTGTCGCATTAATAATATTATAGTAGGATATAATTTATGGCCGAAATACACTGTGTGTTTGTTACAACATCTTAGCAGTCCGTGGTTACAACCACAGAACAGAAAATAACAGATAGAGGGGACATCAACTTAGTTTAGTATGAAAACAGATGAAACACGTGTCGCCGGGTGATTGTCGCGCACAAAACTATCCATCGCGCACTAAAACATTCGTTAACGTAAAGAAATGAATTGGACGATTTATGGTTGGTTATGTTTTTACTTAGTCACTGTTTCTAAAATTCTCAATTTTTCGGAATATTGTGGTAAATATACTTGGGATGGCAGCAAAAGAAGTTTTTGGCAAGTTAGAGCATTTGCTCTAACTTCCTTTGCAACCGTGGCGCGCCTGCCCCATCTAAATGTCCTTTGTAGTTAATTTATTTGCTCTGTGGTTACAACTGTTACAAGGAAAACAAAAATCACCCGGGTGAAACCGCGGGGTATACAACGGCCAGTGGCGCCATCTTCCGAACTCAACTTCCTGACGTCAAGCTGAGTCGCTATTAACAGCTAGCGTCTTTATAAAATTATAATAAATAACGCCCACCAACTGTTATTAATAAAGCGTGTCTTAAATAAATAAATAAGGACGCCATTAATATTTTGAAAAGCCGATTAGAACTAATATCCGGATCGTAAAGATGGGGCACACTGGGGCCATATAATGGTTATTGTACATTGTTTATTCAGACTTCAGAGCTAAAGAATTCAGACGTAGTAGTGAAATTAGTTCTAGTAGTGCCTACAGCTTCCTGAATTATTATTATTATTTTAGACAGTTATCTGGCTTATTATTTACGACTCGAAAAGATTTTATGAATTAATATAAATAGAAAATAAAACATGTATGATATAATATATGCAACAATGATCATCCATATAACTTTTCTACAAATGTTGTAAAGAAGTATGTAGAGTCCGTCAGTTTTTGAGGGTGTAGGGGGTAATCTCTGGATCTACTGTACTAAATTACAGTATACAGAGATAAAGCGCATTAAATTTTAGGGTAGGGGCTCGTGAAGTCCATACAAACTGCACTGGTAAGTACTAAGTATCGTCAGGCGAAATTTCACCTCAATGTATCGCCGTTATTTTTCGATTACGTAAAAAAAGAAAAAAATACTTGTTCAACATTTTTTATTAATCTACAAGACAGCCTAAAAAAAAGATTAGGCCAACATGCCCATTCCTATACGTTCGTGGTATACTATTATATTATTTTGGTGCAAAAATAGGAACGTCGCTCGGTGTATCCCCCGCCTTAGGCAGCCATCTCTCAACATTAGTATTTTGATGTGTCGCGACTCGCGTGAATTATTCACAAATTCATAATTCACCCCCTCAACCGCCCGCGTCCCCCGCTCCGTCTCGCACCGAGGGCTCAGAAGCACCCCCCAGCACCTATCTATCTAAATCATTTCCGAGATAATTTCATTTGCAAACAGTTTTAAGGGCAAGCGTGGCGTTGTGAAGCATTTTTTTTAATTTTATAGTTCGTTTTGCAACGAACCGTACATTTTTTTTATACACTTAGAAAATACGTTTTTTTTGGTGGGGCTGTAAGCTGATATGGCAGTAGTCACTTTTTGAACAACTAGTGATTTCACACGCGTTAATTTTGGAGTTCGTGAGTTCCAGAATAAAAAGTACCGTATGTCCTTTTTTGTACCCCTGACAACGTGTATGCACACTTTCATGATGAGCGATCGAGTAGTTAGGTATATTATTTCGTAATCTTGCAAAGTGTATCAAATTCGCAAATGAATTGGCTCCGTGGAGTCACTTAAGGCGCAGCTGTTTGCGCTGAGTGAGTGAAGCACCGCCTATAAAGACGCCTTCGCGCCGCAATCGCCTGTTGATTGCCAGCCATTTGTCATCGGGGCAGAGAAGACGCACCTTGTTGTGTACTAACAGAGGCAGACCCTTGCCAAAGAATAGCAACTATCACTGCGTAAAGAAGCGTCACTGCCCGCGCCCCGCCGAGACGTAGGGGCGAGCCTACAGGTGATAGCAGTGTGGACAGTCGCTGCTGTGTGAGCCCTACACATGCACAACTAGCACGTGTGCACACAAGCCGCCCGCCTGCAATAGTGCTGGGGACTCCGATCTGTTCGCTTGCTGCTGTGTGAGCCCTACACATGCACACCCAGCACGTGTGCACACAAGCCGCCCGCCCGCAGTAGTGCTGGGGACTCCGATCTGTTCGCTTGCTGCTGTGTGAGCCCTACACATGCACACCCAGCACGTGTGCACACAAGCCGCCCGCCCGCAGTAGTGGTTTGGACTCCAATCTTTTCGCTTGCTGCTGTGTGAGCCCTACACATGCACACCAAGCACGTGTGTACATAAGCCGCACGCCCGCAGTAGTGGTGGGGACTACGATCTGTTCGCTTGCTGCTGTGTGAGCCCTACACATGCACACCCAGCACGTGTGCACACAAGCCGCCCGCCCGCAGTAGTGGCGGCCGGCGGGGACTACGATCTGTTCGCTTGCTGCTGTGTGAGCCCTACACATGCACACCCAGCACGTGTGCACACAAGCCACCGCCCGCAGTAGTGGTGGGAAGTGGGAACTCCGATCTGTTCGCTTGTATATGGAGTGATACAGGTCTAGGTGTGCCTATGCTCTCGAACAATAGCAGATAACCACCGTACATTGCCGCGAGCCCATTGAACGTGTTCCGAATGAAACAACTTCAATTTAAATACGAGCGCAGGTTAAAATTTGAGTTTGCCAGTTGTAAACTAATTGCAAATAGCGAAAAGTAAAGATTGAAACACAGCCGGCGTGGTGGGACGGCGACGAGAAGGGACATACAGCTATTTTAGTAGTAATAATAATATCTTGGCGACTGAGTTTCGCTCGGTTTGATAACATCTCACGGTACGGGGAAAGTAATACGTCATGTAAGTACAGCCTTGGATCTTTTAGATCAAGGGGCAACTGTAATTTTAGCTATCACTAACAACGTGTTAATGAATTAACTGAAAACTAGAAAGTAGTTTGCTCAGAATCGACTAGCGAATCGATCACACTATGTTTTAATATAGGTTATATTTTTTAATTTTTACTAGCCCATGTCTAAATTATTTATAATACAATATTTGGCGCGTACGCCGCTCGCAGCAAAAAAAATCGACCCGGTAGGCGCGTGCGTAGCGCTTGGAATTTCGTAGATAGGTCACCTCCAAACTAATGTTGAATAACTTTTAAAGTATAAATTTTTTCGACATAAAATATATTTTGATCATATTATTGTTTGTTTTTTTAAATGGGGTGTATCAGGTTTTCAGTTAATTCATTAACACGTATATTTGAAATTAATTTAGCAACGTTGCAAATATGTTTGACTAGCTGTGCCCCGCGGTCTCACCTGCGCGAAAGGTTTTTATACAACAACTTTTTTCTCGACATCCGATTTAAATGAAACAAAGCCTATATATATGTAGCTCCAGGCTAAGCTTAATCTACCTGTGAAAACCGCATGACAATCCGTTCAGTAGATTCGGAGATTATCGCGAACAGACAGACAGACAGAAAAGAATTTTAAAAACTTTTTTTGTGGTTCTCTTCTTTAATCGCCCCGTGTCAGTTTTTGTTAAAAATATTCAATGTATATAGATATACAAATACGGTGATGCATATGCATAGGTAAGTAAGATTGGTTGGTATGAAATAAATCTATACTATAAAAGAGAAGAATCCGCGATTCTGTAGATACATTGAATACTTTGAAGAAAAATTAACAGAGGGCGATAAAAAAAGAGTAACCAACCACAAAAAAAAAGTTTCTAAAATTTTTTTCTGTCTGTCTATTCGTCATAATCTCCGAATCTAGTGAACGGAGTGTCCTGCGGTTTTCACAGGTAGATTAAGCTTAGCCTTGAGCTACATATAGGCTTTATTTCATTCAAATCGGACGCCGGGTTAAAAAATTGTTACATAAAAACTTTTCACGCGGGGCACAGCTAGTACTATAATATTATATCTGTATGATTGGATAGCTTCATAAGTCAACTTGATTTGTCTTCACTTTAAAAGGTTACCTGTGTCGCGCAATCTCGATCCCGTAGTCGTCAGAATCTAGCTGTTACGTTATATTAAAAAAAAAAACAATCTCAGTCTAACCTTTGCCTTTCGATTGACCTTTAACGCAGAGACGTACTCACCTGGAATGAAAAGAAAATATGATAAGTATAAATAAAACATTGCCTTAAGTGCTGACTTCAGTGTACCCCAGGAACGATTTATCATTTTTTTATTTTTTATTTTCATTTAAACAAATAAGATGCCAGGAAAAAAATGAAAAATCTAAAATGGAATTTCTGTAAATTCATGAATATACCTATCCAATATCCGATAGCAGGTCAAATTGTGATACACCATATTCGACCTCCTTAA
This sequence comes from Zygaena filipendulae, assembly GCA_907165275.2. Classification (NCBI taxonomy): domain Eukaryota; kingdom Metazoa; phylum Arthropoda; class Insecta; order Lepidoptera; family Zygaenidae; genus Zygaena; species Zygaena filipendulae. Next base: position 2,493,268 of record OU015678.1, on the reverse strand, counting down.
GTACGAATAGCGACAGCTTGAATTGAAATTTGGACAGGACGTCTATCGGCTCAGCTATATTAGAATTTATAACTAGCTGTTCCCCGCGTTAATTTTGGAGTTCCCGCGGGAATTCTGGATTACAATATAGCCTATGTGACTCAGGGATAAAGTAGTTTACTAATGGTAAAAGAATTTTTGAAATCGGTCCGGCAGTTTTTAGAGTTAAATCGTAACAAACAACCTAAAATCAAATCTTTCCTCTTTATAATATTAGTAATTAGATAGATAATTTGATTTCTGTACTATAATTCAAAGTCGTATCACGGATTTCCAACGTGAATAACTCGTAATACAATAGTAACAAATGCAATTTAAAAGTGACCTGACCAAACAGCACCAGTTTTAATACAGCCGACCGCGTGCCGCTAACGAATACACGCGCGGACACCGCACTAATTTGAAACTCGATTTAACTCCGAGAGCCGGACCTATCGCCCAATGTAGAGGTATTAGGTATTAGGCATGGGCGTTTTCGTTTTTAAACACAAACCGAATAAATACAAATTCGATTTCAGAGGTTGGCTCTACTGAAGCGAATGTGGATTGATCAGGGCCTTCGGGTTAGATACATACTCTGAGACAAGAGGCAGGGAATTTAGTTACAATAAGTGCGGAGACAACTATTATTATAGCAACGGACATACGAGACTTGAGAGCTCGCGAGATCCAAAGTTGGGAAGGGCAACGAACTCTCTAGAGTCTAGCATGTTTAGCCGTTAAGTGTCTAAACTTGATAATGTGAAATGTCATTTAAAGAAAATTTAAATATTGTCGTTGTAAAAGCAACTATAGAAGTGGGAAAAAATTAATAAAAAGCAACCTCAAAATGGCAAGATGGTGACAGAAACACAATTTGCTTTATCGATTTCCCGTTCCCACAGACGTCACTCGCCAGGCATTTCCTCACAACGGACTGTGTGCAGACGCAACGAAAACGACCTTAACGAGCAAGCGTTACAGTCCATTTCGTTTAATAACACGCTATCACTTACGGCATTGCTGTCTGAAGTGTCCGTTCTAATGGGAGAAATTTCTTTCTCCGCCCATTGATCTTTAATGTGATAGTTCTAAAGTTCAATTTTCATTGTTACCGGCCAGTTGAATAGGTCGTTTAACGGATGAGAAGTAAACGGATTCCCCTTGAGTTGGCATTGTAAACAAAACGCCTATTATAATGTGACGGGATCGTGATAGGGATGTGTATCCCTACTCCCATGTGGATTCGATATCGGTAACGGTTTTCTTTAATATCAGGTAGGTACATTGATAATATATTAAATACACGCATTGAGAGATGCAAAATGGTGTCACAAAAAACCTGTAAAATGGAAATATACAGGTTTGGTGTGTGAGCGTTTTGACGTTTATATAAGTACGAATTTTGCTTATTCAATAAAAAAAAATATTTGTCAATTTTTATTTTAAAGATTTTTTTTGTTTGTATCTATCGACGCCTATCTATCGTTTTTATACCACATTATACATAAAAACAATTTATACCTAATAAAACAGTGTACATACGTTAGGGAAATAAAATTTTTCCTACTACGGTTTTAAAGCTACATTTAACGGTGTTTTCTTGATCGATGCGTACCCATCACTAGAGCGTGGAATTGTGTAATCCAAACCGTTAGGTTAGGTCGAAGATATATGAATGTATTATTTGATTGTCGCCCGGCACTGTCCCAATAATTGCTTCCGTGTGACGTATGTACGGACAGAATAATGCCCTTTCGTATGTATAGATCGTAATCTGGTAAAGATGGGAGGTTCAGATACTAGTTGGTAATGTTTTTAAAGGTTTTGTTTTTGTTGGGGAATAAATCGTATTTTAGGTTGAACAACAGTTGTTGGTGATAGGACATACAACATTCTTAATTAACCTAATAACCGATAAGTGTAATCTATACAGATAAATATAAATTTAAGTGTCTATTTGTAATTCCAAATGAACAGCTTTTCACTAAACGCATATGAAAGTATATATACGACTAGCTGACCTCCGAGGTTTCACCCGCGGTAGTTTATGAGTACTCGCAGGGATTCCGGGATAAAAAGTACTCTATGTCACTCAGGATCACTTTAGCTTCCTATAAGTGAAAGCATTTTGAAAATCGGTTCAGTAGATCCAGAGATTACCCCTACAACGTCACAAACTCACAAACCCACAAACTTTTGCTCTTTATAATATTAGTATAGATAATTACATTAAAATAACAATTTTTAAAATTTTACTCTGTCTGTTTGTTCCGGCTAATCTCTGAAACGGCTGGACCAAATTTAACGGTACTTTCACTGGCAGATATCTGATGTTACAAGGAGTAACTTAGGCTAGTTTTATTGTAGAAAAAAAAAGTTCCCGCGGGAATTGCGAAACTCACGCGGGTGAAACCGCGGGGCACAGCTTGTAATAAACTAATAATGTAGACTAATAATTGCGAACTGGACCTATTGCGGATTGGACGAAATGCACCTGAACGATTTGCTAAATCTGAAACGCAGACAGTAATGCATTAGCCAGTAGCCTACTGTGTCACGACTTTACAACTACAATCTACTACTAAACTTCGCCCTCCCCAAACCCATGCATGTGGGTTGTAATCTCCAGCAATGGCGGTGTTAACAATTCATGAGATTGGATTTTAAATATGGGGTTGTTTTTCTTAGTGTATCTACCTACGCATTTAACTAACAGGGGCCACAATCGACGGGACATCTCAGTACAAGAGCGCAGCTCATACTCGGCCATGTGTTGATGATATCGATGGGACAAGCAACACTTTTCGCACAACTGGGCCCTCATTATGACCAACAACATGTCTTGCCCATAACGCGCGTCCAAAAAACGCATTCCCAAACGTTCTAGACGCCAATAATGCCTCAGAAACGTTGTACTTAATTAAATGTATTTTATGAAGTGAAACTTCTTTGATTAAGAGGGAAAGACAATTTTAGTAGCGCGTTATCTTAACGCGCTGTGTTATGGCGATAGTGAATAAGGGCTCTGAATCTCGACTTTAAGTTTAACCATATTATTGTTTAGGTAGCCAGTCCATTGTGCAAAAATTTCACCTATCCCATTTTACTGTAAGAAATCGTTATGAAATTTGTGCTATTTGTGTATCTATACTATTAACAATCCGAAACTCGGAGTAGCAGTCAGTTACCTTACTATTGCACCAACGGGGCCGTGTATTCTTTTATTTCTGAGCTCGTATTACCCCTTGACCAGTCTCGGCGGCAAAAACAAATGGAAGACAACATAAGAAGTAGGCCACAGCTCGCGCCGCTGATAGTTGTGGCCACCTTCTTATGTTGTCTACCATTTGTTTTTGCCGCCACCGCCGAGACTGTGGCGCCGCCCTTATGGTTATGTGCATGCCTAATTAAGCGGCATTTACTGAAGGTGCATTACTTATAGCCCGTCTCTACAAGTGACGTAGGTATAAGTACGTTTTAGCTCGGCACCTCGCGCCTACTCTACGGCGCCTCCAGTTGGTTAAATTATTGAAACTTTTTTTTTTAATGTCATATTTCTTCACACTGATACGCATGTTTACACGTGTTGTGCTAATATAATGAGGAGATCGCTTCCATAACGGATACTTGGCTCCTTGACTCCTTAGTCCTGGCAATATTAATTAGCGAAATATAAATAAAATAACGTTATGTTCAAATAAGCTTTGTACGGGACGTCCCAAATATTTATTGCCCAGTAACTGTCAAATTAGCGCCCGCCGCTATGTATTCTAAGACATATTATTTTAAAAGATTAAAAGAAACGTTCAAAATATGCAAAATAACAAAATATAAACGAACAAATGTGTGAAAATTTGATGAGAATCCGACCATTATTCACCAAGTTAGCAATAGTCTTAGTGATGCTGGTTTTGTAGCTGTTAGCCTCGGGACTTATTGAGTGCTCAGTTATCTTGCCGCGTTCGGTTCGTCGTCGAGTTTTGGAACGTGCTGTGTTAAAAACAATCGATTGGTTTTTCGGTAGGTCTAGGTTGTTTATTAACAGCTTTGTATGATCATTAGTTAGATGTGCGATCGACCGATGCACGATGGAATAAACACGATGGCATTCTATTAATCCTAACTGGATATAGATAAGCAATAGTGTGTTAACCCACACCGGAGAAATTTGGAGTAAATCGTGTTTTAAAATTATACCGTCATTTTGTGTTGACATTTTTTATGTTCAACATTTTGTTGATATTTAAACAATGTATGTTATTACATACACATAATAATTACAAAACGTTCTGTAACTCTCAATAAAGCGTTCTGTAATCTGTATCAATAACTTAATTTCGTGGGTTAACACGTTATTGCTTATCGGCGTCCAACTATAGATGGGCAGTCAACTCGGGTTTAAACCCGGCGCTTGGGTTTAAGCCCCGATTTAAGCCCGTAAAGGCCCTGGTTTACGGGCTTTACTGCCCATCTATAGTTAGGATTAACAAAATGCCATCGAGTAACTATTGCGTTTACCGAACATAATGAAATTTTCCAAACACGTTGTCAGCGCTACAGAGAAAGACAAGAAATTACCAGCTAGTAATTCAATAATTCAGCACTGTTGGTGTAGTGGTAACTGAGTGGCTATATGTCAGGAGCTGCAGGTTCGGTCCCCGCATCGGGGTAAACTTTTAAATGATGTACACTGTGAATCTGGGCGTTTAATAATATGTATTTTTAGGTAAGCCTTCTTCAATTTCTAAATAAATTATAAAAACAGACAAAAATTATAAACTTTCAATATAACGACACTTCTCGACGAATGACGATGCGACGGAATGACTTGCACACAGCGACTACTTCCGTAGTTCCGTCTCACGCGCCGACCGCTGTCATGGCGCTGCCCGTAGTGTTGCCGCTCGCCAAGCCGAGTCTCCCAACAGTATCGTAATTCGTATTGGTTATACAGGAGTCCACATTCCAGTCTGGACGTGTTTGTATATTACATCTAAACTACGTATAATATATTACGTAAGATAAACATTGCTTGGTTTCTACGGCACAAGCTTGTAGCTCATTGTGGAATCAAGTAGAAGTGTTGTGAAGTGTTATTATTATTATTTTAAAAACAAACCGCTTGATCTCGTTACTCATAATATAATAATCCATGGATCCGCACACGTCGACTCGGCTAGGCTAGCACCCTTAGCCGAGTTGACATTTTGTAATCGTTATCGCATAGAAAATATAAAACGCATCGTCATACCAGATGGATACGTAAAATCAAAGAGATTATCAGAGAATAGACGCACAATACAAACTTTTACTATGCAATCCACGTCAACCAATTGTTGCGGGGGAATGATCAAAATAAAAACCAATCACATCGTTGCGACGCAATCAAATACCAGTCACCACAAGGTACATTTCAAATAGCCAATCACATCAAGTGGTATCTTTAAACAAAAGTCTCTGCAAGCCAACGGCATTTTGTTAGCATGAGGTCATTTGACCGCAGCGTGGTTCAAGGGGAAAGCTTAGCGGCCGAGCGAGCGTATTGTCAATTTCTCTTTCAATATCTTTGCGTAGAATCGTCCAATCTAAAATTTTACGTGACCGCGTGACATAACGATTGCGTTCCTTAGTTTTCTATGCGTTAACGATCAGAGAATGTCAACTTGGCTAAGGGGGCAGCGGCTCGGCTAACGGTCGCCCGTTCACGCCGCTAATCATCGTTATCCGTTTGCGCACATCCGTTAATTAGCGTATACCCGTTGGTGGGTAATAATAATTAACTCTTAACGCACCGTCTCTCCATGCGTGTTAGATCACACGCCGCTAACAGCCCACTGGCGGGCAAAGGTCAAGAGGTTATAATATCTATACCTCTAGCTGTTCCCGCGGTTACACCCGCGTTAATTTCGGAGATCCCGCAGGAATTCCGAGATAAAAAGTACTCTATGTCCGTCTCTGTCTTGACAACGTGTATGCAAAATTTCACGATGATATGTTGAACCGTTAACACGTGAAAGGGTGACAAACAAACAAACACTCAATTTCGCATGCAAGGATTATTTTAAAGAGAAAAGATTTGTTTTTTTTTTTGTTATGCTTATTTGATTGTAATAGACTGACTCGAAAAACTACTTAATCAATTTTTAAAATTATTTCACTTACATGAAGCTACAGTGTTCCCGAGCGACATAAGGAGTATTTCATATCGGGCTTTCAGCGCGATCCTCGAAATTATCGCGAAAGAAACCGTGGGAGATCGACTAGTTTCTAACAGATGCGTGTATTGTATTTACAGTTACGTGTTTATCGTATAATTTGGTTCAGGTAATGCAAGTAATATTACTCGAGTGATGTCACTCTACGAGGTGATGTGACATCAACCGTTACGCGAGAGACAATAATCACACTATCACACTGTAATATCTCAGACTGTTGACGATTTTGAAGGGTACGACCGCTACACAAGGCCCATTTTCCTTTAGAACACGTCAAGTAATGTTTGAGTGATACGTAATGTTTGAGTGATACGTAATGTTTGAGTGATACGTAATTTTCGAGTGATAAGTAATGTTTGCGAGTGATACCAGTGAAAAGTAATGCCATATTACATCACACTGAAAGGTGACGTTTTGCGCATATCTACCGTCCCAGATGGGATGATTGACAGCTAAAAGATAATACATACTAATATTAGAAATGCGAAAGTAACTCTGTATCTCTGTCGGTCTGTCTGTCTGTTAAGTTTTCACGCCATAACGACTCAACCGATCATCTTGAAATTTTGCATGCACATTGTCTACGGTACAGAGAAGGACATGGGGTAGTTTTTATCCCAGAATTCCCGCGGGAACTCTGAAATTACTGTGGATGAGACCGCGGGGACAGCTAGTAATTAACTGTTATGAAAATCTTACTTTTTAATTTTAATACCCACTAGTATGAAAATCGGTGATAAAATAAGTATAGTGGTGGTCGGGAATAACTCTTTTAATTATTAAAACTATCAGCGACCCCAATGTGCTTGTGCTCGTTTCAGACTTGTAAATAATCAAAACACGAAACAGTAAAGCTGTACAAAATGAAATCCTAAATAATTAACCTTCAGTTACCTGGCTCTAGGCAAATGTGTATCAAAGACTTCCATAAGCCTCTAGAGACCTCTCCACCCGCTCAGCGCTCATCAAAACAATATTTACATGTATAATTCGATGCTTGGGGATATCAGGTTAGTTCAAGTCTAGCGAAAACATACGACGTTCTAAACCTACATTAACAACAGCGCTCGCAAGGGAAACTGTTTTTTTTATACTTATAACTTAACTATTATTATTAGGTCGAGATAATGGCTGTTGCACGAGTTTTGAGCCCTCGGTAACTTGTTGATTGGGATAAAAATTATCCTTACCATCCGCCTTCAAATGAGCACGATAACTAAATTTGAATTTTTAGTCCTTCTTGTAGATTAAATAAAAAATATTGGGCACGTATTTTGGCTTTTTATTAGTAATCACGTCATAACGGCGATACATTGAGTTGAAATTCCTTGTGACGTCACACCTAGGTACACTTTATACTTCTAAAGTGTACCTAGTCCAGTCCTAAACTTTAATGCGTTTCATCTAAGTATTTTTTTCAGTAATTCGAAAAAGCAATAAATACGTGTCTATAATTTTTTTACTATCTAATTGACGGACTAAGTAGAATATTGATTTTTGTACCTTGTCATCGTGCCCATTATTCTCATGAAATAAAAGTTTTCGATACTCCGTTGCGACATGATAGCCAGACAAACAAACACGCTATCGATCGATTAAAATTGCTATGAAGTTATTTAAAAAAAAAAACAATCATTTTCACGGTGTTTCAGGGAGCAGTCTTGAGCTACATTGCACGGACACTGTGTAGGGCTCGCGCTGGGCCCTAAGGCCGGGAGCGCGGTGAGCGACGGAGACAGTTCCACATTCAAGTTGATACCTATTGTCCAACAGTCACACAGCAGCGAAAGCCTGCACCGCTGTCATCTAGGCTTATCAATACGTTTTGACGGGGCGCGGGGGGTCGTCTTCACTTAACACTTTTGCTTCTTAACGTAGTACGTATTCTTTGCCTAAGCTGTATGACCGGATTGTCGCAGCGTTTTATTCCGTTACGTACGCCCGTGTGTTTCACTTCCCAAAATGTAGTCAAACTTAAACGTCCCGGGCGTATCACTAAGTCGGCCGGGCCCACCGAGATAGTTCGCTAATAATATTGTATAAGTAGTACACACATATCATATGGGTCAGATGCTTCGTTAAATTTATTATGCAAGATTTAATATCCACTTACAAGTTTTGAGTCGAGCTTGCGTCAATAATTAAAAAATAATAATAACGATGCTTGGGTATTGATACACAACGCCACCTGGTTCAAATTAAGCATATACTACACCAGATAACCAATTCAAAATTTCAAAAAATCAAAATTATTTATTACTTTCACAATGTATACACTTATAAACAAAATAAATAGCTGGAGCCTCCTTTTATGCATAAATATGGCTGTGCTAGGAGACGCCGTTCCTCATAACTAATTTGTGTTTAACGTAATACACATTCCGAAAGTACAGATTTTATTACATATTTTGGTTATTCGTTGTTGTATTAATTTGGTAAAACGTGTGAAAGAGTTTCGAAGTGTGTGTGCGTGCTTACTGCGTGCGTGCGTGCGGGCGTGTGTGTGTGTGTGTGTCCGATACTTTTTACACCTGGCGTAGCAGTCTCGTTCACTAACCACTGAACCAATGATGCTGTCACGGTCATCTTCTTCTTTCTTCTTCTATGTCTATTAAATACGCGTGTAATTCAAACGCTTACCGAGCTTTCTTTTTTAAACAGACTTAAGAAATACGCGAAAGCTTGATGTAAACTTAAATTTTAAGCTTGTTTTAGGTTTGATTCAATTTTTTTATTACGTTAAATCTAAATAAATAGTATGTAATTTAAAATTGACGATTCCAATATGCATGCGTTTATTTACTGCTCGACATGTAGCCACAGACACGTAGGTCTCTGTTACGAGTTACGACAGATGTGAATACATTAATACGCATATATAGGAGAATATTGTTTTGTCTGCGACGGCACGTGTCTGGCACGCTCAATGTCTGTAGATATAAATGTACCTTTAGTGTTAACATTACGAATATCAACGCCGATAAATCAGAGAGCGGGGCTAATGACGTCATAATTATTTTGTTTTCACCAACGTGATTTGTTGCGCAAAATTAAATTTCCCTTCCTTATTTTGCCAATTTTAATTAATACTTTTCGCAATCAAAGAAAATAATTCAAAATTCATAAGCTATTTATTACTTAGGTTTGGTTACAATCACTTGTAATCGTCAGCAGGTTCTCAGAACTATAAATTACCGTCAGTTCGGAATACGTCCTCTGCTGAGAAGAACTGACAAGAAACTCAGCAGCGCTGTCTTTTAATGATCTTACTTATAATTATAAACTAGGAGAACATAAAATAGTAATTGGATGGAGCAATTCATTCCCAAACGTCTGTATCATTTAAATAGTCTACTACACTATAATATGATTTATCGCATAATCTGTGTTTAATAAGTGTCTTGAATTTATTAATTGACAAATTAATTACATGGTTTGGGAGTTTGTTGTAAAAGTGTATACATTGTCCTTTAAATGACTTAGAAATTTTATGGAGCCTAGTAAGCACGGCGAGTTTATCTTTATTTCTTAGGTTTAGATTATTTATGTAAATCACTGTTTTTCTTAAAGTTGCCTAAATTTTTGTGAACATAATAATAAATTCTCGTATATGTACTGAGAATGTACAGTCATTAATTTAATGTCTAGATGATAAAGACTCAAGAGGAAAGTATCAAGTAAAAAGCGACACGCATATTCCCTATTGCAAATAAATAAACTCGGAGTAAATAAATTTCTACTTATATGACGTTTAAATATAAACATAATATCCTCACGCAAAAAGAGTATATTGCCCGACGAATGTGCTCCGCCCGCGAACGTGACTGCAATGGTGATGAGAATTTATCGATGTCGATTTTTCAATGTATAAAATATCGATTGTTAACTCAATGCCTAGTGAATGAAACTCAATTTGACATTCTATAATTATTTACTAGCTGTGCCCCGCACTCACGGTAATTTCGGAGTTCCCGCGGGAATTCTGGGATAAAAAGTACCCTATGTCCTTCTCTGTACCACTGACAACGTGCATGCCAAATTTCATCCAAATCCGTTCAGGCGTTTTTGCGTGATTGAGTAACAAACATCCACACTTTCACATTTATAATATTAGTAGGATAGTAGGATTTAATCCTTTACGAGCTGTGCCCTGCGGTTTCACCGGCGGTAATTTCGGAGTTCCCGCGGGAGTTCCGGGATAGCGGATCAAATAACAATATTACATTTTTAGTTACCCAAAGAAAAGGAGTATGCAAATGGTATACTGAATGTTCGAAGTGGTTTGCACTGACATAGTTTTATTGGGCGATTGTAACAGCCACGAAATAACATGTGATGTATCGCGGTTTTACCCGCATGGGGTTCATAATTCCCGCAGGAACTAATAATTTTCTTCAATACAAACCTCGTCCGTTTTTTTTTCGGAAAAATTGCCTCTGTGATTTACCTAGCAGCTCTTTATGAATATTTTATTAGTTTAAAAAGTATGAATTAACGAAAGCTCAATTATATAATTTACAGGCTGTCCCGCGCGGTTTCACCCACGATAATTTCGTAGTTCCCGCGGAATTGTTCCACGCAAACTTTACAACCCCTTTTCACCCCCTTAGGGGTTGAATTTTCTCCCTCCAAGTTTCAGGTCTCTACGATCAGCGGTTTAGGCTGTGCGTTGATCCGTCAGTCAAGACAAAGCATTTAATATACAGTGTAGAAGATTTACTTCCAAATCCCGGCCTCTCCGAGATATAAATACGTAGCCACTTAGTTGATTTTGACAATTAACTTTCTATCCCTCGGGAACAGTTTTTATTTTCTAGATGAAATGTATCCTCATGACCTTTTCTATACCCCTTGAGTAGTTAAGCCAAGTTAAGCATAAAAGTGTAACAAACAAACACATTCGTATTTTTAATATTAGATATTTTAGAATTGAATTTATGGGTATGCAAGGTGATGCAATTTCACGGATGGTTTCCCAGACTATACATATACTCATATTATAAAGAGGAAAGATTTGATTTAGTGTTTGTTTGTTTGTTACGCGATTTAACTTAAAAACTACCTACTGAACTTTCAAAAATTCTTTTATCATTGAATTCTACATACCTTAGTAACATAGGCAGTATTGTAGCCCGGAATTACCGCGGGTGAAACCACGGAGAACACATGTCTATACATATAAAATGCTTTGTCCTGAATGATTGACTGACGGATCGACGCAGAGCCTAAACCGATGATATGGATCAATTCCGCGGGAACTCCGAAATTATCGCGGGTGAAACCTCGGGAACGTAATAAAATGTGCGTAGTATAATCGACACAGTAAGGTTTCATTATATATTTATTTTTTCTGTCTTGACATAAGTATTCTATATATTTCTCTTCACTACAACGATATACGTATTAGACGGCGCGTGTTTTAAAAGTGTGCTAAGCCCAACGGATAATGGCAGCAAAAACCGAATAGACAAGAAACATCGCAAGTTATTCACGTCAATACATAGATAAGAAACACCGTAGGGTTGTCAATCGATCATGATTTATCGATCACCATTATTACAATATATTCGCACAAAACACGTATTTACTTTTATGCTTGCAGTACATATATACATAATACATATATTAACATATATACGGTAAAAATGGAATTTACATTTTTTCTCAAATTAAACATGCTCCGGGAAAGTAATGAAAAATTCATTTTAATATACTACGTGCTCTTTTTTCGTCTTTCTTTTGAGGAAAATGCCTTAATCATTCATTATTAATTTCAGGGTTAAGCAAACGGTACACGCATCAAAGGGAATTTATTTTGAGATTCTAATGGAGTAACTAAATACTAGGGGAGAATAATTATACAATAATTTCGATGGATAAATATTATTTCGGGAGTTAAGACCGAACTGTTCCGGGAAAGGATCCTAACGCGCCTGAAAGTAAAACAGTTCCAATTATTTTGATAACACCTCTACTATGGTTTTGAATGTTTTTAAAAATCGCACTTTTAGCTCAGTTTATTCTTTTAATCTGTTGTCTGATTAGATAATTATCTTTTAATAAAAAGTAGTAGTTGTCTCTACCAATATTATGAAGAGAAAAGATTTGATTGTAAGTTTCTTTGTTAAATTTTAATGGATAAACACAAAAATTTATTTGTAGGAAGCTACAGTGTTTCCGAGCGACACAAGGTACTTTCTATCCCGGAATCCCCATGGGAACTTCGAAATAAATCAAGTGAAATCGGGGAGGATCGATTAGTGCACAATTATTAAGTCGCTATTAAACATCACTGAATAAAAAATTTGTATTTGGACAACCCTATATATTGTTGCCGGAGAGATCACCTCGCGAGATCTTGTGCGATACATCGCTCGCAACTTATTTCATTACAAGACACGTGACCTGGCAGCAGTGATGCACCTATGCCTGGGAACTACTTAACTCTGTACATACAGCATTAGAAAATAAATATGTGATCAAAGTCAAAGAATTTTATTCAAAGTTGACCCGTAAAATATGACTTTTTTATGTGTAAAGAATGTAGGTAGGTAGGTAGTGACAGATTTCTTTTCGGAGCGGACAGATCACTATACAGAGTGTCAGAAAACCTCCGACATAAACGAAACTATGATATTCCCTACATTAGTACAAACATTTTAGACGTGGAAATTCAGCTGGGAATTCAACGGTTTCCAAGGTATTAAACCTCCAAAGTATCGTAAATTTTGTTCTACTTATTGCATATTTTTGGAGTTTATAACGTGAACAATAATTTTTATGAAGTACCTAACTTGGTACATTGCGCGCTGTAATTTTTTTTTTTGCCTAAAAATAAAATTACATTTCACAACAATATTTTTACTACAGAATAACTTCAATTACTATTTTATATGGATTCCTAGCGGTTATGTCGCCGGTCTTTTTACACCCTGTATAATATTACACATTTGTTTTAGCTTTGTCTTCATGTATTCATCTTCAAGCTCCAGACGCCGCGAGAAAATATTTACTTACCTTTACCAAAATTGGATAGAATAGAAAGAATAATAACTATATGATAATCTGTCGGTACCTACTGTACAATTCAAAGACAAAAAATATATAAGCTAAAATAGGCTTCGGGCGTTTCGTTTCGCTTCATTTTATATTCCAAACGCAAATTATATGAAAAAAATACAGAGCTCCACGTCTCCGAACCTGTGTTTAGACAAGGCTCCTAGTCTATAGTACAAGTCACAAGCTGTAGCGAGCGCGAAATCAAATATTTTCTTACACTGAGCACCGAGGTTTGTTATTCATGAATATACGAAAAGATACTCATCAACGATGATAAGCTTCTCTTAGCTGCGAATGCACTTAAAAGTGAGCATTGGGCATGGTGACCAAAACTTTTTTTTAGTCCGCCTTGCAGATTAATAAAAAATATTGGACACGAATTTTTTTTTTACGTAATCAAAAAATAACGGCAATACATTGAGTTGAAATTCCGCGTGACGTCACTAACCGGTGCAGTTTGTATGGCGGCTTATACCGGTTATTGACGTCATGTGCCCCCACTCTAAACTTAAATGCGCTTTATCTCTATATCTTTATTTATTTGGAAAATCAAAAAATACGTGTCTATTTTTTTTTTTTTTCGAACTGAGTACACTGAGTAACTGATAACACTATCGCGCGATGTGTAATATCTATGGCCCTATGGCTAAAATAATAGTACAAGTAGGTATCAATCCACCTGCGACTTGGACCACGCACCCACAAAGATCACGTCACAACATTTCACTTGTTAAATTAAGTGAGCTCTCTCTATTTTTGTCTATCGCTCTGTACAATTTTAAACAAAGAAGTTGAATCTAATGTATTTTAACGTATTTCTGAAAGTAGTTTATGGTGCTTAGCTGTTCCCCGCATTAATTCCGGAGTTCCCGCGGGAATTCCGGGATAAAACTATCCTATGTTTTGAGCCAAATTACAACATAGAGATCAAATTTCATCATGATCGATTCAGTAGTTTAGGAGTCCATCGCGGACAAACAACGTGACGCGTAATTTATATACATATGGATGCAGATAAGCAATAACATGTTAACCCACAAACTTAAGTTATTGATTCAGAACGATTTATTGAGAGTTAGGGAATGTTTTTTAATAATGTGTTTACCTCATTACATTGCTTAAATATGTAACTAAATATTTAATATAAAAAATGTTGACACAAAATGGCGCTCCTACTTTTAAAACACGATTTACTCAAAATTTCTCCAGTGTGGGTTAACACACTATTGCTTATCTATGTCCATATATTAAGATATAATATGTATAAATAGGGTTAGAAGCAAAACTCTTGACATTACAAAATGCCTTAGAGTTCGTTACAATCCCAAAAATCTTAAAAGAAATTGCGTGTGCCCAAGATCTCATTAAATGTGACATTGATTGTGACCTGGAAACTGCTTACAAGCAAGTCTGATACCTACTAAGTACACTCAGCATCAAAGTGAGTAAAAACTTTTATCGGACGTTGAACTTTATTCCTATTGAAATAAGATTCAATGACTGACTGTTAAAAGTGTTGACATATTCCTACTGCTGAATGTACGCACTGAGAAACCCTGGAGGCTCGTCTAGCTTCAGACGCAAGTAACGGGGCCGCTATATCGAATTACTACAGTATATATAGTATTATATTATCTGTGCTACAGGTATATTTTATCGTGAACCTGTTCAGCCGGTCGTCGGCGAGTGTTATGGGAGACTAAAAGGCCACTTGGTCGAATAACTACCTACCTATTCAAATATACTCGTATACAAGATGTAAGGTAAAATGAGAAACGTATTAAATAAGGGTATTTACAAATTTAAAAAAAAAATGCCAAAAAAATATGTATGAAAATTGAGCGAGCAATTCTCGATTAACCGGCCTACCCTGAGACATTACTCTCCTTTGTATGGCCGCTAAGGCGCCGAATCAAATTGAATGTAATTTCATTTACCCGCGTAAACCCACGTTTTTATTTAAGTTTTAATTTGTGATTTATGTTTTTTTTTTATATTTATATCTTTATTAGTCTCAACACAACATAGTCATATCTAAGTAAGTACAGTCTTAGGGGTACGACCTTTGTTGTGAGAGACTGGTGTCTGTCGTAGGAATATTTCCTGTGATACGCCTGTGATATAAGGCCCCCTCCTGCATATTATCAGTAATTACAGTCACAGTATATATTACACCCTGTATACAAATATATGAGTTCACTTGGGTATTTTGTTTTGTGTATGTAAAATGATTATCAAAGGCTTTTTGGCGAAGAAAAATATTGAGAGGAAACCTGCTCACGCATAAGAAACAAGCCGAGTGTGTGTGTGCGTATGCGCTGGGCCCGCGTGGTGGATCTATCGCCACACCCCTTGAACGCTAGGGCCTAGGGTAGGCCTGTGCCCCAGCAGTGGGCCTGATTATGCTTAATACGGGGACAGTATCGATAATGTGCGTGCGAAGTGGATTATTATAAAAAAATAAATAATAACTCCAGACTTATTCGGCCATCTAATCTACTGGCATTCCGCCTAGACATAGATTGAAATGTAGAATTGGCCGTTTCTAGAAAAACAGTAAGAAACATAATAATTTGCCAACAAGTTGTAGCTTTTTGCTTTTCAATGCTACATATGTACATGTATGTATGTACAGTAAGTAGGCGTTTAAATATGGGAGACAGGAGACGTATAAAACTATGGTCCATATCACCGTTTACCATCAGGCTAAATTATGGACGTGGGTAATAGAAAACGTACCTTATGTTTTTACTAACTGGCCAAAAAGAAGTTGATGTATCGTTTTTTTTTTTCTCTGTGGTACCTATATCGCCCGTGATATAGGTTATCAAAGTCAAATGTTTACAATCGCACATAGGTACCGCACGTGTGCGTTACATTAACAACGGTGTGTCATCGCTGTTATGCCTTCACACTACCGGGAATTGATTAGCGAGTGTTTCAAAATAAACATCGATAACTCACTAGGCGATATAATATGCGAGAATTCTTCGAATTTCTATGTATCAGGCCAACAGCTTAATCAGCGCTTGTGAACAGCAAAGCCGAGCAGAATAAACAACTTATCAAGTTTCTTTCTGTTTTTGTACCTTATTAATCACCTTTCTTCACCGTGTATTGCAGAAAATTTTGTTGTGCAATATGTGTTTTATGTCCCGTGAGTCTTAGCTTGTTAAAGTGCAATCAATAAATCCGGATGACAACTGATTTCTTCTTCTTCATCATCAAGCAATCTACCGCGATTTATCGCATTTAATTCTGCCATTGTACGTATTTTTAGCAATTAAAGTATTTATGGCGAAACGCCAATGATCATGTTAGATTGTTACCCAAGATAAAACACGGTTCTCTCTCGAAAACCAGCTTCTTTCTGGGAAAACAAAATGGCTGCTGAGCGGTGGTGAAAACTGAAAATATTGAATAAATAACGCGACAGGTGTTACGACCTCTCGCTACGACCTCCACCAGTCAACGACCGACAACTGATTTCTTTTTAATTCTCGATTCATTTAAACGCGAAACGTCAATTTGGCTAACCTGGGCCCTTATTCACTATGACTAAGACGCCGCAAAAACTGTCTTTCCCTCGTAATCAAAGAAGTTTTACTGCAAAAAAATACATTTACAACGTTTCTTATGGCATAAAGAAATAATATCTTGGCATCTAGATATGCGTTTTTGGGACGCGCGTTATGGGCAAAGAATTTTGTTGGTCATAAGTGAATAAGGGCCCTGTCCTCTCCTTACTTCTGCGTGTGAATGAACGGGAATACAATGCGGTCGAAACCGCTGAATGTAAAACACCTAGCTTGGAATGGGAACTGACATTCAATTGGCATTGCCGGAACACACCGTTAGGTGCTTGGCGATAGATTAAAGGTGGTAGCCAGCCAGCTGAACGTTACAGAGTGCCCTACCACCACGCTATGGCTTCCTCTCGATGTTTTCCTTCACCGAAAGCTCAAGTTTATTGTTGGGATTTAAACCTACGCCTTGCGGCGTGCGACCCGAACCAGATTGCTTAAAATATTGCAGCTGCTGTGTCAACAAGACGGCCGCACGTCTACTAAACTCATGCGTACCAACCTTCAATTATGTGCCGCGCATATAACTCGCGAGTACAAGATGGCACAGTTAGCGGGGGCGGCTCGGCGCATCACCCCTTGTATGGGGACATAAAATTTATCACCGCGAATTTGTGAGGCAACATAACGTGTTGTTATCACGCGACGATGTTCTTTTGTCCCCTTCGTGTATTTAACACACATCGAGCATAGATAAAGGTCGCCTCTGCGAGCGGGAAAGTCGAGCAGACACCTGAAGTCTGAACAAGTACAGAGATAGCCCTTTTATCTGCCACTTTAACTGAAGATCTGGTCCCCAGGTTGAATGGCCAACGAAGCGGCCATCTGATATACTATAGCCGAATAGACAACCCGTATCTATACATACTTACATATAATAAAATTGTAACAGGTCGATGTCTGTACATGGGAGATAAATAAGAAAATATAAATTTAGGCGACTCTATGAGTGATATAGAAGCCAAAAATACCGTCTTTAGAATTTTTGTCTGTCTGTCTGTATGTTTGTATTCGTGCTACACAAAAACTGACGCACCAAATTGAATGCGGTTTTTTTGTTGTATTGCTAAGGGTCTAACTTAGATACTCATGTTTCGATTTTTTCGAAATTCCATCTGGAACTCGAGATATTAAAAAAAATTCTGGTCATCCTACTAATATTATAAATGTGAAAGTATATGTTTGTTACTCAATCACGCAAAAACGGCTCAACGGATTTGGATGAAATTTGGCGTGCACGTTGTCAGGAGTACAGAGAAAAATATAGGATACTTTTTATCCCGGAATTCCCGCTGAAACTCCGAAATTACCGCGGGTGAAACCTCGGGGCACAGCTAGTGTAGAATAATTTAAAAAATTGCTCGTATCTGAAAAAAATTCGTAAAAATTCGGGAAAATTACTCCCAATTCTCTTTGAGTTTCGTATAATCAAGGGCAACCTTTACGATTCGATTTCGGTTATATGAAGGCCTAAAACATTTTAAAAATCTACAATGACAAATATAATATAAATGGTTCAATATCTTTATTGTATTCAGTATCGGTGACTGGATACCACTTTCTAGATAAAAATCTGTCGCCGAGCACCTGACGGTGTCGGTCGTGTCGTGTCTTCGACCACGCCGTCACTTTATTACAAGTGAGCTGTAGTCATTAAACGCCTAGTTTGCTAATTTAAAAAAAATCTACCATCTGCAAACTGTTAATTTTTCCACCAATCACTTCACAAATCAAGGACAGTACCTATTGATCATATCTCACAAACGCCTTAGATGCCCAATAAAGCGTCTCTGAATCGGTTCCATTAATCAATATTGATATTATACAGATGAGTAAACATACAGTGTCCTCGAAATGAAACATTGCATTAACTTTAATAAAGCACAGTATAACAAAATTGGGTCAAGTAACAGAAGGGGAAGTGGCTGGAGCCAGTCACTGGAATGAGTGACCGTCTCATAGTAATTTGGATGGGTTCTTTTTGAGAGATCGTCTCAAGCTTACGATCCCTCATATTTTTTACTGTTTGGCGTATCTTTATGAAATCTCACCGTTACTATTGGATAAAGCCAGTGAGCAATAGCAGTTAGCACGATGTCAATATACCACGCCAATATTGCCTTATAATAGCCTATAGGGTGTCTCAAAAGAATGTTTATATTTGAAAGTTTGAATATAATACCAAATCTTCCTTTGCTGGTATTACAAATATACGTAATACGTATACAATTTTTCTGCGATATTCCACGCACTGTCACATTTTGAAAACGTTAATAAATAGTGTTTTATACGTATACAGTACATTTTGAAATTCACATCTGTTTTCCTGCTAAACTGTCTTTTCCATCTTCTGTGTGCCGCTGGTTGCTGCGTTAGGCCCGGCTTCAACCAAATCGGAGAGCAGACGATAGGAGATGTGCTGCGGAGCTGGCTGGTTATTTCCACCAAAGCGGAGAGGAGCTGCGCAGTGGAGAGATGTGAGCTGTGAGAGCTTTCGGGTGTGCGAGGCGCGGAGATTGACGCGCGCGCGTCGCCTGGCCACCCGACCATACACATCTCCGCTCTGCCGCGCCGCTTCCTCGCTCGCGGCGTTAAATCTATAGAAAAATGTGACATCTCCTTTCCTCTCCGGTTGATCCATTTCCACCGAAGCTAAGCGGAGAGAAGATGCAGAAACAAAGAAATCTGATTGTTATTCAAAACACATCTCCTCTCGTCTTGTCTCCTCTCCGCTTTGGTGGATACTGGACCTTAACGAAGGTTCGTGACGTCGCCGCTCAGTAGCGACTTAGCGGCCGCAGTTACGGTATTACGTACTGTTTGTCTTCACGTCTTGCCTAACGCCGCCCGCGCCCGTTTCAGTAAGGGCCTAAGAGCGTATTCATTCTGCACTTTGCTAATAACGCCTGTTGGCTATACCAACAACTGAGTAAAGAATTAGATTTTTTAGGTTCCGTACCTAAAGGGTAAAACGGGACCCTATTATTGGCTATTACTTTTCCGTCTGTATGTCTGTCATCAGGCTGTATTTCATGAACCGTGATAGTTAGACAGTTGAAACTTTCACAGATGATGTATTTCTGTTGCCGCTATAAGAACAAATACTAAAAAACAGAATAAAACAAGTATTTAAGGGGGCTCCCATACAACAAAAGTGATTTTTTTTGCTCGTTTTTGCTCGATATTGATGACGACAACAGGTAGACGCTTGAAATATTCACAGAATATTTAGTTATATGTATATTTACTTTAAAAATAAAATAATTAAAATGAAATAAAAATATTCAACGGGGGCTCACATACAGGACATAATTTTTTGCCGTCTTTATAGATAATGGTACGGATAACGGAACCCTTCGTGCGCGAGTCCGACTCGCACTTGGCCGGTTTTTTAAGTCTATCGGCGCTCCTTGACAGTAGAACCGACTCGTACTTATGCCGTGACGTTGTTATGCGGTGCCGCTGTAACTGTTCTCTACTCGCTTCTGTTTGCGCGCGCGTACATTTCGTTGTGTCTCTGAGTAGGCTGTGCACATGCATGTTATTTTATTTTTGTAAGTCGACGAAGACGCTTCCAGTTGCCGCCTTTCTTCCAATTTTTTTTCTTTTTTATGTCAACGGGGCAAACGGGCAAGTGGTACACCTGATGGCAAGTGATTACCGCCGCCCATGGACATCTGCAACACCAGAAGGCATGCAGGTGCGTTGCCGACCTGGAATGGGGATGGGATGGCGTGTGAATTTGTCAAATGAATAGAACAGCGAAAGCAGATTAACAACGCCCATGAACTAGTCCATCATTAATTTATTTATTTATTTATTCTTCTTGCACAAAATAGTACAAATGGCGAACTTAATGCCTTGCGGCATTCTCTGACAGTTAACCATTGGGTTGACAGAGAGATAAAAGGGACGGGCTGTGCAACCTGCGGAAAAAACGAAAAAAATAAATAAAAATAATAGTATTGAAAACTAAAAACTGTTATATTATTCGATCATTAGACTCGGTTTTTTCCTCTTCGTCGGCACACTCTTGGCAGATTGTTAATGGTCATCAAAGAGAGTATAACCACGGCGTTATTATTAAAAAAAAATTATGATCTGATGAATTATGATGTTAAACTTGAGAAGATTATCATTCTAAAGTTAGTTACTTGAGTCGATCTTAAACATTATTATTATTATTATAAAATTAATCAATTCTGTGTCATAGGTCATCAACAATGTCATCATTACCCTTAACAACCAATAACGAACAGACGTAGTGTGATATAATATTGCTTTAGTGACCATATCGCGTGCTTCCCATTAATGCGGTTTGACATGATCCCATTACAATGTGTCTCAATTATGGGATCAAGACACAAGCAGTAGGTGTAACGTCTACGTAGACCCACGGATACTTACTATTTTGTACACATTAAAATCTTTTTTTATTGTTAAGAAGTCAGGTGTTTGACCACAGGTGACCTAATCATGGGGCGGTCGAACCAAAATGGGGGTAGTGGATATGTCGTGGCCACATCTAATAATAATTGATTAATCCATAATGTGACCGGCCATTTCATGAAAAAGTTGCATACACCCACCGAAATATAACGATATAAAGACTAGGTTAGGTTTGTACTGGTGTCCGAGCCGTGCGACTTGCGAGCCGAGTGAGCGTAGCGATGCCGGCGATGCGACAAATATAAATGATCAATTATTATTATTATCATCATATAATATGTCACTATATTTTGTCCGACCATTTCATGAAATGGTTGGCTACATCATGAATTGATCAATTCTTAGATGTGGCTACGTCAGAGATACATCTTTATTGGTGGAAATATTCCGCTCCCGCTTTTCGCTTAAACCTTAAGCTCCCATCGCAATTATTAATAGTGTAACACACAAATTCATCGAGGCGTAGTAAATTGGATGATCAAGTGGTGAGCATGTGGTTGACAATTGATCCTAGTCGGTGCATAGCACACTCGGTTGACGGCACCGTTGGTTCACTGGTCAGAGTCGTCGGTTCGATCCCCGCATCAGGATCAACATTTTTATTTGATGAATAATATGTATTTACCCCGAGTGTGGGAGTTTAGTAGGTATGTATCGTACGTATGTATTCACAACAAAAAAGTATAGTATCATTAATATTACATTATTATTTATTATCAGTTTTCTGACTCATTATGTCTGTTTTGCGTGAAAAGAGCAAATATACAAAAAATCTCATTTCAAAAAAAAAAATTATAGTTGCTTTGTTTTTCCGTAGAGCAGCCGTATGACGCCGTGACGGAAAATAAATTTTTACTCCCATCCATACAGTGCGATAAAGAACTTCGTTCTAAAATATCCGCTGAATCTAGAAACTTGAAACGTTGCGCAAGACTAGCTTTTAGGATGAGGAGAGAAGGTTCACAATTGAGTTATTATCACGGATGACCCCTATGCGTCAAGCCTAATGATGACGTGGGAAAGTCTGCACGTCTAATCAAGCGCTGAAACATTAACTTCGGCGGCATTAAAGTCTCGATTTTATCCCACCGCAGCGATAAAACGTTTCGCCTTTCAAACCAGACTTATTAGGTCGAGATTTTTATTGTCGTGTTGCTATAAAAAAACGCGTTCGGAAACCAAAACGTTGAGAAGAAACTAATCGATCTAAATTGGTTAAATATAAATTATAACGCGTCGGAAACGTCTGTGTAAGCGTTAACTGCGTTCGGAAATAATAAAAATTCTTACTTAATCTTTATACGAGTTGCTGATTCGAATGTATTCTAAAAATTTCTCAACTATTTAAAAAAGTAAATAACGTCAAACGTAGCGCAAGAGTGATGGCGGGATTTTTTAAATTTAGAAGCGACGCTTCCAAGATGGCGCTGACTGAAAATAAATATTGTTGTTGACAGAGCGCTCAGAAACGTTTAATGTCAAAGCAAAATGGTTGCTTACTTTATAAATGGGCCGTTCTGGATTAGATTTTGTGAAACACTACATCTGCTGTTATACTCTAAGCTCATATTTTATTCACTTTATTTCTGAATCAAAACTAACTGTGTTATTAAATGTTGCTGGTTGCTGCAGTCAGAAAAGACCGAGTTTTTTTTTAATTGGAATGGACGATAGCGTGATCTATTTGGTTTATTTATAGATATTTTCTCGTCTTTTACATTTTATACCCCCATCGGCATTGCGTCGTAACAAAGACTACCCCGCAAGCTAATGTTTATTAAGACGGCATAATTCACGAGCGAAGCGGAAAATCCCATTACAAACTAGTCAACCCACGAAAAAGTTAAGCGGATTACAATGTATCATAATACGTATAAGTATGTTGTTTTACTACTCTAAAAACGTACTGAGCTTGAAGTGTCTATGGCATTTGTATATTTTCAGATAAACTATTTTAGACAAAAAAGACGCACACACAAAAAAAAATGATATAATTTTCTAGTGAATAATTAAATAAATAATACCTACACAAAAAGTCCTAACGGATAAGTTCTGAAATCACAAGGACACTGCATATTTGACGACTGGATGGGTCACCATTCCTAGCCGTTAATCAGGAGGTTTCAGGTTCGATTCCCGATGGGGGCGAAGTTTGTGTGAACACAAGGTTCCACATTCCATTCCGGGTGTGTTCATATTATCTATACTATAATGTGTAATGTAAGTACCACTTTAACATGGTTTTTCAGGTCGCAAGCTTATAGTTTACGGCCGCACTCAAGAGTCTTTTTAATGATTATTTAATTTTTAGTAAAGATTTTAAAAACAAAACTGCCGCACTCAGAGACGTTCATTAGATTAAATTAATGTTAATTGGCATTTAACTAAATTTAACTTGGTTAGTTAAATGCCAATTTACATAATTTTAATGAACGTAAAGTAATCAATAAAACGACTCTGAGAGCGGCAGTTTTATTCTTAAAATCTTATCTTAAAATTAAGTAATCATTAAAACTACTCTGGGTGCGACCGCTAGTGTGGGATCGAGTAGATCTGTGTGTTGTGAAGTGTTATTATTTATTTATTCAGATCGTTTAGTCATCCGCTTTATGATGAATCTCCATTCATAGATTTGTTCTACTTGTGTTTTATTTATTTTCTATTTTTATTCATACTTCTATTGTATTAGCGTGACTGTGCAGTGACTTAGCATGTAGCGTGGAAAAAATCCAATGCATAGGTATTTTGTGACTAATAACCATGACAAAAAGCATTACAACGGGAGAAGATACGTAAATCGTTTCAATTCTAAATATTTTCCCGCCATTTTGGGAAGAGATGAATTTTTTCAGACATTTTAATGCAGTTCATTTTAAAATCTAGGTACATTTGCTTACTCTCGTTTCAAATATTCTAAAGTAGATAAATGGTATTATAGTAGTTACAGTATTTACTTTCCTGAACCGTTTGGTTTCTTTAGCGATATGATCTTTAAAAGGTTTTATCTACAGAGTAGCCATATGTTTAATATATATAAGGTCTGGCAGTATATTTTATCTAAATTTTTATAACGGTGTATACTTTGAACCTTGTAAATATTTGCAGCTATCATATCATTTGGTATAATATGTTCTGGTGAAAAATTGGAGTCGTTGTTTGATTTTTGTTGTTCCCGCTAGTTTAAAAATTGTATAAAGTGAAGTGCAAAGGACCAAAAGTAGTAGTTTAGTAAAAAAAACTTCAGCGCGCTCGAAGAAAGCCTATGTTAATATTTAAATTCACGCAATTTTATTTTAAAATTAGACATCTAAGTAAAAAAAATAAAAGGAAATTTCCCCCGGAAAGATAAATGGCCGTCGGGCATTCTTTACCTTTGATTTTTGCTGTTGATTGCTGTTGAATTAAGTTGATTTGAATTCAGGCCGTCTCACCTCGGGTGGAGTACCGTTTCAGGGTTCCTCGGGCAAAAAGCAGAACAACCCTCGAAGATTTTGGCTTTTAATATTATCGTATACTGTTGTATTGTATTGTACTGTAAAACAGCTTAAGATGGTAATTGTCAGGGATAGTTTTCATATGGACTTCAATAGACCTGGACATGAAAATCATAATATGGTCGGATCTCAACATCCGACCAAACTACTTTTTAACACTAAAATACTTGTTAAATAATAAATACGTATTTTATTATTTTACTGTTAAAAAGTAGTTATGGTCTTTAACATTAAAATTACCTTTTAACAAATATAGAGATATTTAGAGATATTTTCTCGCATTTCGGCTGCTTTTTTATTATGGTTGTATACCTTAAATATATATAAAATACTAAATAATATTTTTTCTTATACCACGAATACCAAAATTTAGTAAAATGATTTAATTTTATTTTGGTTCCTGCGTAGATATTTGTATTGGCGATATCGGAAAATAATGTAGTAATTTATTAATTGGGTATAAGTAAATAAAAAGCCGTTACCTATATTGTAAGAAAACATCTATTGGAATTCGTATGCAAAACAGTCCTGACCACGGAAAACAGGTATGTTGTGGTCCTAACGATCCACTTAAAAGAGAGAAGAGAATGAAAATGAGAATGAAAATCGTTTATTTTCCAACAACACCGAGTCACAAGCTCTATCTCTCTCAATTTGGCGGCAATAGGCTAGTTGCCTAAATATTTTTTTTTAGTCCGTTTTGTAGATTATTAAAAAATATTGGACACGTATTTTTTTATTTTTTATGTAACCAAAAAATAACGGAGATATATCAAGTCGAAATTTCACATGACGTCACGCCTCGCTACAGTTTGTTCGCACGTTATAGCGAGCTGTGACATCACGAGTCCCCCACCCTAAACTTTAATGCGCTTTATCTATGCATATTTCCATTATTTTAAAAAAGCAAAAAATACGTGTCTTTTATTTTTTTATTATCTAACTGACGGACTAAATAGAATTTCGATTTTTTACCCAGGAAACTAGCCTATTCTTCTCGATCATTTGTTTTTTTACATTCGAGTTAGTAAACCTTTCAAACGCAACTAGCTCGCACTTGACCATTTTTTTTTTACATTACTCGCTTATTATTCGCGCCTATTCTAAAATGTTAATTTCTTGTTCGGTCCGTTTTTCGAATACGAAATTTCCAAGATGTAGTCAACATTGAACATTAGAAGTCACTCGGAAGCGATGGACGCGTATATACTTACTTCCCGGCGCGGTTTTCCTCTTGCTTTTCTAAACTCTTCCACTTGCGCGAATAAATTAAAAGGAACGCAATAACTTAAGTTTTCCGACGGGCCCCTTGTTTCGAATGGTTTTAAGGCTTCATAGGAACGGTCTACACTGTAACTGGTAACAAGACACTATCGCTAGAACCGTTTTAGGGTGAAATAAATGCCACTCGGAAACCTAGTTAGAAACAGGGCGTTCAATAATTACTCCCTAGATAAATGGAGTGATGACCGCCGGTGAACTTCTATGGTGTAAGTAACTACACTACTGATCTAACTCCATCTTAGTGTTTTAAAACTATCAATTACAATGTAAAAAGCACACGTGTTTCATAAACTGCATTGTGAACCTAAAAGCAGTACAGTAAACACCACTTTACGAGCGAGTGTATTTGGGAGGTACTTAATTTTTTTATTAAATCTCGAATTTCCGAAAATAATAGGCTAGTTTCCTAAATTTTTTTTTTAGTCCGTTTTGTAGATTATTAAAAAATATTGAACACGTATTTTTTTATTTTTTATGTAACCAAAAAATAACGGAGATATATCAAGTCGAAATTTCACATGACGTCACGCCTCGCTACAGTTTGTTCGCACGTTATAGCGAGCTGTGACGACACGAGTCCCCCACCCTAAACTTTAATGCGCTTTATCTATGGATATTTCCATTATTTTAAAAAAGCAAAAAATACGTGTCTTTTATTTTTTTATTATCTAATTGACGGACTAAATAGAATTTTGATTTTTTTACCCAGGAAACTAGCCTATTTAGAAGTAAGAAGCATTCAGCGATAAAAATAAGCGAAGAGATAAAGCGCATTGAAGTATTTCTTCATTAACTCTCAAACTGAGAACATCATTTTTTTGAATTCGGTTAGAAAGCAAAATATACGTGTCTATTTTTTTTAAATATTATTTAGATTTTGAATACCTTTAAACCATATTCATGTAACGAAGAAGATACTGAGGTATGAGTATTTACTTATACGGAGCGAAATATATGTATATGTACCATTATTCGCACATACAAACAAACATACCTCGTTTACCTAGAACCGACGCAGCGCCTGTGAGTTTGCCGGTTTTAATTGACTTCGGTTAGTTTTAACTAACTGGTCGCTGGGTTACTTTGACCGCGTCGCGCCGCCGCCGTCGCCATTGAATATAATGTAGCAACCGGCACTGTGTGTAACACAGTTATTACTGAATACTGTGGAAGTTTAGGATTCGGAAGTCTCAATTGATCTTCTAAATGTTAACCAGAATAGTAAGGACGCCGATAAGCAATAACATGGTAACCCACAAAATTAAGTTATTGATACAAAACGCTTTATTGAGAGTTATTGAACGGTTTTTAATTATGCGTTTACTTTATATATTACATTGTTTAAAAATAAACAAAAAGTTGAGCATAAAAAAATTATTTACTCAAAATTTCTTCAGTGGTGGTTAACACACTGTTGCTTAACAATGTCCACTGTTTTCAGTTCATCATCAGAGATTCTCAAACTTTGAAATTTAATTATTTCTCAGCGCCCCTAATTTTTTATATATACTCTAAATTTTATATATACTCCTAAAACTTAAAAAAAAACATTTTTTTTTTATTTTTTTATTAACATTACTTATATAATTTAGTTAGAGTTTGCTATATTAGTCGGTGCTGGTGTAAGTTTAAACTTACATTCTAAACTAGACATTTTTAGCAGTGATAGCAATTAAAACACATTTTATAATATTAAGAACATATTTTTATCAAATTAAAAAACAATATAGATAGGTAATCAATTTTAGTTTCAAAACTAATCTAATGAGATGGATGGATATGTTGATTTTTAACTACATAGTTTGTTGAAATCAGTTTGATTTTACTCAAAAACAATCGTAAGTCGCCGCCGCGTTCGGTAACATGCTCTTTTTAGTAAGCAGCTAACTAATAACTAATTATTCGATATTGAGTAGTAGGTAGGTTTTTATTTTAGTGAATTTTAAAATATAAAGTAAATGAAATTACAAATCAACCATCGCCCCCTAAACAACGCCAACGCTGGGCCCCTTAACGCCCCCTCTAGGTCTCCAACGGACACAAGGGGGCGTTATCGCCCACTTTGAGAAACACTGAGTTAGAATCACACGTAGGTATATAAACGGAATATACACGCATTTGTTGGAAGCACAGAAATATTAAACAAGTTGGTAAGTACGACGCAAACAGCTTCAAGTTTGTGTTTAAATTAGAAGCAATCATTATCTTTTTTTTTAAAAGCCACACGACAGTCGACACAATATCTTCATTACGTTAATTGGACATAGATAAGCAATAGTGTGTTAACCCACACTGGAGAAATTTTGAGTAAATCGTGTTTTAAAAGTAGGAGCGCCATTTTGTATCAACATTTATTATGTTCAATATTTAGTTACATATTTAAGCAATGTAATCAGGTAAACATATAATTAAAAAACGTTCCCTAACTCTCGATAAATCGTTCTGTATCAATAACTTAATTTTGTGGGTTAACATGTTATTGCTTATCTGCGTCCAATTATACCTTCCACAACATTTTCAATGCCATAAACTCATGAACAGTGAAATTCGAGTTTCGTGACACGAATGGCACGAAATTGGTACAAGACTTATAGTAGTCGCTGCATGCATACGTGACGGGATAAAACCTCGAACGGGACGGGACGGGAAACTTCGGAAATATCGTTGCATACAAAATGTATGGACGCAGATAAGCAATAACATGTTAACCCACAAAATTAAGTCATCTATTCGGAAGGATTTATTGAGAATTAGGGAACGTTTTTTAATTGTGTGTTTACGTTATTACATTGCTAAATATTGAACATAAAAAATGTTGACAGAAAATGTCGCTATAATTTTAAAACACGATTTACTCAAAATTTCTCCAGTGTGGGTTAACACACTGTTGCTTATCTATGTCCATAAAGAGCAAAGAAAGAGTAAATATCGCCGAGACAAGGACTGGACGAGAACGTACATTTTTAATAGAGTAGTTAACGGGGTATGAAAATCAATATTGTACCTAATTAGCCCGTCAGTTAGAAAATAAAAAAATAATACACACGTATTTTTTTGCTTTTTTAAATAAATGAAATAAACATAGATAGAGCGCATTAAATTATTAAAGTTCAGGGTGGGCGACTTGTGACGTCATTATTCGGTATAAGCCCCGTACAAACTGCACCAGGTTGTGACGTCACGCGAAATTTCAACTCAATGTATCGTCGTTATTTTTTGATGACGTAGAAAAAATACGTGTCCAATATTTTTTATTAATCTACAAGACGACTAAAAAGAATTTAGTCAAGCTAATTTAGTTAAGAATTTAGTCCTCGAGATATTTAGACATAGATACAAAAATGCCACTTTGAATATTACTTACTGAATAACTCGTACAAAAAGTGGAATTTGAATATTTTATTCACCAAAATTAATAATCGCAACGAATAATTATTTTAACGCATTAGATATTCTCTGTGAAGCGTAAAGTCGGAACGGTAAACTCAAATCAAAGGCTGTGTCAGATATTTATGAATTTGAAGTGAGTCGAAGTGCGTATTTAATTTAACTAAATTATATTGTACACTAGCTGTTCCACGAGGTTTCGCCCGCGTGAATATAATGCTTGCACTACATTATCTCCGTGTGTGTGATCGGCGATAGTGTGGACACCTCAACGCGACCACAGGCGATTCCCTTTGATGCGTGCCTAAAAACCGACAATTCACGGGTCGCAGGCGATCATAGACGATGATTGGCGAGTACAGCCGAGTATGCCCTCTACACTAGTATAGTAAAACAAAATTTTAACAAAAAAATTAAAACCGACTTCCAAAAACACAAAACTAAAAAGCTAAAAATAAAAAGCTAAAAATAACAAAATACCGATTTAGTCCAAAAGACAAAAACACACCTAATATTATTATTGGTTTGTGCTACCACTGATCGGTATGAAGTCGGTGACAACCCCGTTGGTGTCTGCCCACTTGGGTTGTTCTGCTCACGAAGAGCTGGTGGCGGGAGTCGACTTAGCCCATCTAACCCCTTCATATTTAGCTTGTCACCGACTTCATACCGATCAGTGGTAGCACAAAAGCTTAGCGTAGGGATTTACTAAGTTTATTTATTTATTTATTCAAAAGAACGACCAACAAAGCATACACCGAAACATTGGTAGTGATAAAATAGGATATTATAATGAAAAAATTATGGCGCTGCCTCAATTATGGGTCGCCACAGCATTCACGAAAGAAAGAAGCAATAAATTTACACAAAATAAAAACACAAACTCAAATGTAAGGGAACTATTTTATCGCATCATTGAACTTTTTTATTAGTAAATTATTTAAATTTTCAGAAGAAACAGTTAAGTAAGAAGAACATAATCATTTAATAGTGTTAAGCACGGTAATTTTGAATTTCTGTAAAGTAAGTCCAATAAGTCGAGATCACATTTATGTACAGTTTAATGTACTCAGTGAGCACTAACGAAACGTCGTGTGTCGCTGTCCCTTCTAGAGGTGTAATCAAGGGACCGTGTCGGCTATTAGACGACACCGGAAGCTCCATGTCTATAGGCTGCCGCCGACTTAGGCCTTTTGCACATTATAAGAAATGTTCTTGTGTCTTACATGCATCCGACAAAAATTACTATGCGCGTGTCTTATCCGATATTTCTCGTAATATGTACCGTCCCATAGCGAAATTTTCTTGTTTCTTGTGTCAAGACTCTTGACACAAGAAAAATTCTTAAAATGTGCAAAAGGCAAAAGGCCTTAATAAACGCGATAGAACGACTCATGCACTCTTTATTCAGTTGGACATACCCTTCAAACTACTCACGGTTATGTTAGAATGCCTTTGGCTATACATATTGTATAAGTAAGCGATGCCCACAAAGGTTGGGAATCGCTTTCCCATAGTTGCATAGAAGCAGTCCACGCGTACCTTCGCAAAGACCCTGGTGCACTTAGCTAAACTGGCTCTCTAGAGGTAAAACTTGAGTAGTTATAGCAATTTAACACTGGTGATAAAGTTGGTGTCGGCGGCGGTACACGCCTCCTTCAAATATATCTGTGGAGCGGACGAGAAAAACTACTACTGGATCAAACTGCCACGCCCATGCTGGGCGACCGGCCAACTGTGCCGATTGAGTCGCCGCTACCGCTAGTGTGCATGCCAAAATTATGAGTTACATAAACAAACTATTCACGCATCACTTAGTTGCATTTGCATGCAACCAATGTATTTTGTTTGAAAATTTTTGGAGTTAACTGGCCTGGCAGTATGCGTCTCGTCTGGGAAAAGCGTTATGCAAGTCGACACTTTCGGATTCGTCCGATTACATGACGTGTGTAATGTGACGTTTTTGACATGAGTTACAGTGATTATTGTAATTTTGTAATTGGAGATTTGGAGCCCGCCCTTTGTGTTCATTAGTTTTTAGTTGTCTACTGATTGTGGTGATCGATAAAGTGTTTTCATTCATTCATATGGAAACTGCAGAAAATGTGTGTAATGGGCATGTTGACTAAATTTTTTTTTAGTCCGTCTTGTAGATTACTAAAACATATTGGACAAGTATTTTTGCTTTTTTTTCGTAATCAAAAAATAATGACGGTACATTGAGTTAAAATTTCGCGTGACGTCACTAACCGGTGCAGTTTGTATGGCGGCTTATAGCGGTTAGTGACGTCACGAGCCCCGACCCTAAACTTTAATGCGCTTTATTTCTGTATATTTTCATTTATTTGAAAAATCAAAAAATACGTGTCTATTGTTTTTTTTATGTTCTGTCTGACGAACTGATTAGAGTTTTGTTTTTAAAAAGTCGTCAGCATCCCCATACAAACATATAAAAGTAAGTTGATAAAATTTTCTATTAATAACTAATAAATAAATAAAACAAATAAATAAATAGATAAGGCGGATAAAGGCGTGAGGAACTTCGTTCCTGACGGAAGTGCCCCGATCGCACACTTTATTTTCCAACGTCAGAATAGAGGTGAACTGTATACATTTAGGGTGAGGCCCTATTTATCTTCAAAAGTCTAAACAGTGAGACCGGTTTGGATACGGTTTCCTGTAAGAGGTTTTCGATTGTTCCGGCAGCCTCACTTGAAGCCAGTTCCCATCTCAGCCTCTGCGCTTACAATCTTCGACCACACTCTTCACTTAACATTAGGGCCCTTATTCACTATTAACATAATACGCCGTGATAAGATAACGCGCCACTGATTTTTTTTATCCCTCGTGCTCAATGAAGTTTTACTTCAAAGAAATACATTTTCAAATTATTTTACGGCATACAGAATAATTATTATTATTTCTAATATTTTTGCATCTGGAGCATTTGGGATTGTGTTTTGAGACGCACGTTATGGACAAGGAATGTTGTTGGTCATAGAGAATAAGAGCCCAGGTGAGCTGTGGTCAGAACCTCGTTACCTATTTAATGTAAATAAAATAAAATAAATTAAGTACAGGGGTTTTAGTGAAACTATTTTTGCAGAGGATTCGTTAATTAATCAAGACGTGACCTGTTACAAAAAACAAGTACGTACAATTGCGTAATCATAACTTCGTAAGATTTTTTCCAATAGTAAATCTAATTAGGACACCGCTCGCGCTCCTATGAACAGAAGCCATGGAAACCATCGCTTCTGTAAATCGCAGATCGATTCTTCCAGGATACCTTTAGGTAAGTATTTTGTTTACTTCATCAACTAATTAATCCGGATTTTTTTCAACGTCTCCTTCTTCTTCCAAATCAGAAATTTAAATTATTTTCATCAAAGTAGGTAGGTATATGTATATAAAAATTAATATCTATTTGCCTTGGTCACGGCATCACGCGTGAACGGCTGGACAAATTTCGCTAATTCTTTTTTGTTGTGTTTGTTATTGTAAGAAGAAGAATAAAAGAAGTTTGGAGTTCCTGCAGGATTTCCGAAACACACGCGGGTGAATCTCCGAAACGGATGAACCGATTTTGACGGGACTTGCACTGCTAATTATAATAGCAGATGTTATAAGAAGTTTCCGAAACTCACGCAGGTGAAACCGCGGGTCACAGCCAGTAGATTATAGATTACCAAGTAACCAGACAGTTTATTCCTATACAAAAATGAAAGTACCAATAAGTACTACCTATGTATATTACGAAAACAATAGGCACTTAAATCTAATATATATAAATCACGTGTCACGTTGTTTGTCCGCGATGGACTCCGAAACTACTGAACGGATTTTGATAAAATTTAGCAACCATTTATAATATGGTCCAACTTAAAAGATAGGATAGTTTTTATCCCGGAATTCCCTCGGGAACTGAAGGACATAGAGTACTTTTTTCCCACAAACTCCGCGGGAACTCCGAAATTACCGCGGATGAAATCGCGGGGGACAGCTAGTATAAAACAAAGTTGGGATACCGTTATTCACACCATAATTCTACAGATTATCCCCCTCTTCGATATAAGCGAATAAACAATTTTTCTCTTTGTATTGTAATTTATACTAGCTGTCACCCGCGGTAATTTCAAGGCTCCCGTGGAAATTTCGGGATAAACCCTATGTCACTCAAGGGTAGCGTAGCTTTATATAAGTGAAAGAATTTTCAAAATCGGTTCAGTTGGTCTAGAGATTACCCCCTACAACGCCACAAACACAAACTTTAGCTCATTATAATATTAGTATAGAAGTATAGATCGGCCTGACGTTTGTTCATACTGTAAAACCTTTTACGTTGACAACTCGGAGAATAATTGTGTACCTAAACAACAGATAAGTACTATTTATTTAAAAAAGTCATTTCTTTTTAGGCCGCATCTCAGATTAACTGATTAAGAGTAGATTAGAACCGCATAATCTTAAATTTTCAACGATATCCATGAATGAATTCTAAATAAAATAAAAAAGAAGCGAAGCCGGTCGGAAACTATTAATGTTAATTGTATTAAGGTCTATTTTCTATCACTGCAAGTGCTAGGGTGTTTGGTTGCAAAGAAATACGTAGTTTCGTGTCTAATGTTTAATTGCGACTGACTCATTGATGCAGAAAAAAAGTTTGCTAGGCTTGAAGTGCTATATGTACCTACTTACATTGTACATTTATACATTACGCCCTATATCGACACAACATACCGCCCACCAAAGGACAGTATGTCCTTTTAACTGAAATTGTACTTAAATATGCTCACAAATCAAATGAGTTAAATATGCTCATAATTCAAATGTGTTTACAAGCCAACTTTAAATGTTTACAAATTAGATTCACATGTCTACTGATTAACTATGTATACGTATGAAAATTGTAATAAGTTTTATTTTCTGAGAATTGTTGGACATAATGCTAACTCAGTTAATTAAATAATGAAAATTTATTGGAAACAAACTAAACTTGCTAATGGGTTTTTTGGTAATGGTATCAACGCTCTTCAGCTTCAGCTCCCAGGATGCAGGATATTTTTATTATTTAGGTGCTATGACAACGCTGGGTGTTTCTCCGAATTATTGAGTGAGTTTTCTGGATCATCTGGTTTAACTTTAGATAAAAATGCAGGTCTAAGGGGACCGCCCACCCTGACGATATTCTTCAAACTATGTGGTGAGTGATTTAAATGTATCTTATCTCATTACTTGCTACTTCTTTGTTTCAATTTGCTTTGCTTTTATTGCTTATTCTTGATTTCTTTTGCTAGAAAACTTTGATTCTTGTGTTTTGCTATGTTAACTCTTTTTGTGATATTCGTATATAAGTTAAAGTTGCTTTTAATGTTTGTGTTAGACTTCTAAAATATTTCAATTGTTACATTAAAGTTCTTTCTTGTTTTTCAGGTTCTTCGGTTTTGTATGTAAGTATTCAATTATGTTTCCATTTCCATTTTTGCTTTTATTCTGTTAACTAATGTTTATTTCTTTTTCAGATGATGAACTTGAACCTCCCCATCATAATTATGCTGCTTCATTGTTTATGGGTTTGTTATTTCGCGATTGATCTATATGAATGTTGGTCGATCCTTTACTTTATTTAGTGGACTGTATAATTTGTATGTTATTGGACGACCATTTTGGTGAGTTACCAAACTGTGATAGCATCTCCTGCAGGCTCTGATTACTCCCTCACAGCTAGCATCAAATGCGTTTTGTGTTCGAGAAGTCTCCCATTCCTCACGCACTACAGCATGATGGGCGAAGAACACTGGATGATAATTTGTTTCTCGTTCTCTTTCAGGTATTTTCTTTGTATATTGTGTTTTCAGGAACGGTTTTTTATCTTGTTTTAAGAAATGTTGTGTAGTTATATCTTTTATCTTTTCGTCAGATGATTGTGTGTTGTACCTTTTAAATGGAAATTTAGTTCTGCATTTCATTATTTTCTCGTTTCTAATTGTTTTCTTTTTATGTGTCTGTTCATCTTCTGTTAAATGTCTGTATATGTCTTCTTCCAATTTATGATGCATTACTGTATACGTATCTTCTTGTGGGTTTGTACAAATATCTCCAAATAGTATCCATCCCAGGCTAGTTTTTTGGGCGCATGGTGTACCTGGTGGACCTTTGATGTAACTTTCTTGCAATATTTGAGTATATTCCTTGACCCCTAGGAGTAAATCTACTGAACCCGGCGTGAAGTAAGACGGATCAGCCAGGTTTAGTCCTTTGAGGTGTGGCCATGGTTTTGTGATGATTGTTTTGGCGGGCAATTTTGTGGTGAGCTGTTTCTTCATCACGTAGGCTTGAATTGGCAATCTAAAGTTTTGGTCCCACCGTGATTTTATTTGTAGCTGCACCACATGCTTGATTTCTATTGCTGCTGATCCCACCCCTATAACGTTTCCTTTCATTGGTTGTCGATGGAGTTTCAGAAGTTGAGTCGCCCTCTCGCTGATGAAAGTTGCTTCGGAACCTTGGTCTATTAGCGCTCGTAGTGGAATGGTATGTCCTTGTTCGTTTGTTGCTTCCACTATCGCAGTCGCTAGTAGTGCTACTCCATGTCTGGTGGTGAGATGTGACGCCATCATCGTATGTACTCGTACATCTTCTTGCTCTTCTACTACACGTTGTGAAACCGGCGGTTGTGATTGAGTACATGGTGAAGCCGCTGATTCCAGGTCAATGTTTACATGTAGCAGAGAATGATGACGCCTATGACATATTCTACAGGATACCGGCAGCCTACATCTAGCTGCTGAATGCCCTGGCACCAG
This sequence comes from Zygaena filipendulae, assembly GCA_907165275.2. Classification (NCBI taxonomy): domain Eukaryota; kingdom Metazoa; phylum Arthropoda; class Insecta; order Lepidoptera; family Zygaenidae; genus Zygaena; species Zygaena filipendulae. The sequence continues at coordinate 2,456,969 of OU015678.1, read as the reverse complement.
ACAATTGAAACACAAATGTTTGTTTGTTACATATTCGCTTCTTTCAGGAGGTTCCATCTGGATGAATTCCTTGCAGTGACAAAGTGTATGGTTATCATTGCACATAATACAGTTTCTCGTTGTGGTTGGTGTGGCAACATGACATGATCGTTGATTAATTGCAGGTTTGGCTTGATGTGTGGAATGCTGGGTGGTGCTTGATGACAATAGTTCTAGCGTTCGAAACTTTGACTCAAAAAACTTTTTTAAATCATTCCAGGTAGGCAAAGCTTCTGATTCATCCTTATATACGTATTCTTCCCAGTCTTTGTGCGTCTCTGGGTCCAACTTCTGGACCAGAAGATGTATTATTACAGGATCCCAAGAGTCCGTTGAGATTCCCAAGTTAGCCAGGTTATGAAGGCACTCCATAGTCGTATCCAATAAGCCTTTTAAAAGAGCAGCTGATTGTGAAGCTAACTTCTTTTGATTAAATAATCTCTTCATATTACAATTTAAAATTAATCGTTTGTTGCCATACCTTGTTTTCAATATCTCCCATGCATGTGTGTAGTTATTGGATGTTACTTGTATATGTTTCAACAGTGATTCTGCTTCGGCTGTTACACTTGTCTTCAAATAATGTAGTTTTTGCACTTCATTTAAATGCGTGTTATTATGTACTAACGAAATAAATAAATCACTGAAAGTAGGCCATGCTTCATAACTGCCGCTAAATGTCGGCAGTTGTATTTTCGGTAATTTTACGAGATTTTGTGTATGTTGCATATTCATACTTAGATTGGCTGATGACGATGAATCCATTGCTATACTTTCTGATTGTCGAATGAGCATGTCCTTCAAATCACCTTGTAAAACGTTATACAAATCCTCGAAAATAAAAAATTCTTCATTTAAAAAATATGGCAAAACTCCTTTTTGTTCTTTCGGTGTGATTTTTATAAGATCTTGATGTGCATTTTTGAATGTTTTCCAATAATCATCGATAATTCTCATCCGCGCTTCGACGTACCCTTTCGTCAATCTAGTTTTTGGACATTTTTTTAAGTTAGATTGGGTTTTTTGTAGCAAACTGGCAGTATCTTCTAACACGGCGAGAATTTGTTTTTGTTCTTGTGTATTAGCCATACTTAAGTTTTATAATGTTTACTTCACTTATTTGCAATTTTATTTGGTCCAATAACACTGCGACAATAACCAATAATGTTCAAAATGTTGTATAATTCACTCAATAATGTTGCGTAATAATCTTAAGTTGAACGTTTTTTCTAAGTTAACACTGCACCGGTGAGTCGAGATGAGTAGGTATGCAGTTCTTTTGTTCTCGCGGCTCACGGTCGTCGGTAGGTATCCGGCTCGATTCTGACCATATGTTAATTGTATTAAGGTCTATTTTCTATCACTGCAAGTGCTAGGGTGTTTGGTTGCAAAGAAATACGTAGTTTCGTGTCTAATGTTTAATTGCGACTGACTCATTGATGCAGAAAAAAAGTTTGCTAGGCTTGAAGTGCTATATGTACCTACTTACATTGTACATTTATACATTACGCCCTATATCGACACAACAATTAATATTTCATTGAGCCACCGTCGCGGGACATTTTTCCGAGTAACAACACGTGCCTGCCACATGTATCGGACATGGAAAGCCAAGGAGCGGTTTATAAGCTCTTTGAATATTTTTTTTCTTAACTCTATTTTGTCCGTCAGTTAGATAATAAAAAAATAATGGACACGTATATTTTTCTTTTTGAAATTAATGAAAATATACTTGGATAAAGCGCATTAAAGTTTGGGAGTGGGGGCTCGCAACGTGATGTGCAAGTAAAAACTGCACCTGCTTGTGACGTCACGCGACATTTCGACTCAACGTCTCTCCGTTATTTTTTGCTTATGTAAAAAAAGAAAAAAATACGTGACTTATATTTTTTATGAATCTAGAGGAATTTCTAGAGGAATTTCGACGCGCTAGCCGCTAGCGAAATTAGCCTAATTGTTAAACTCTACACTCACAGAGTTAACAAGCTGTGTCCAGCGATTTTACCCGAGTGAGTTTCGGAATTCCCGCATCCTAAGTTACTCTACAAGACTTTACGTATCGGGATTCCCGAATCCTGAGTAACTCCACACGTAATGCGCAAGGTCGAACTTTCTGCTTGGGCTGCCATCGAAACCAGGTTTTCGTAAATGGTTCCGAAGGTGTTTTTTCACTTGTATGAAACTGGTTTCGATACAAAATATATTATTGATACTATATCAAATTTTGATTACCTTACAACAAGAGATGATGGTACCCTTTGGTCTTATCGTCTGTGCTGCAAAATGTTACCTTATGACAGTAGTTTCGTGTATCTTTTTTTAATTTATATTGATTAAGAAATAATAAATATTGGCGGCTCCACAGTTTTCATTATTGGAGCAATATTTTAATTGTCGCTCTTGATGACAGTTTTAAAGTTCTTATAACGAATGGGTTATAGATATTAGTGTTTAGTTATATTATAGTAGATGTAGTCTTATGGTATCACTAGAAAAACATTTTTAGAGATTCGATTTATAGAAGCCAAGTTCTTTCAAGTCCCGAAGATGTTAACACAACAATTCAATTTTATACATATCGCCCATTATTTTTTCATTTCGATAATTTCTAACACCGTTAGACAATTTTATTGAGCGGAGACAACGTACTAGTAAGTATACTATTTACGATTTGAATTTTGCCTAACTATATATGTACCTACTTCGAAAACAAAGGGCACGTAACACGTTATGTAAACGCGACGCGTTATGGTCATGCTGTCACAGTGAATAAGGGCCCACAGGTCACGGCGTTGGTCACAACTCACAAGTGTCACAACTAAGCAAAAGATAAACAAAAACTTTATATCAATACATAGCTAGGTCGCGGTAGTTCGTTTTTCTAAACTAGATACTTCTAAACCATATTAAGCGTCCAAACATCTTCAAAAACATCCATATTTAAAATAGGTACCACGTAGAAATTCATAACCAAAGAAGAGATATATATATATTATATGTATGTACATACTTATATACTAACTGTTACCCGCGGTTTCATCCGCGGAAATTTCGGGATAAAAAGTACCCTATGTCCTTCTCAGTATCCCTAACAAGGTGTATGCAAAATTTCACGATGATCCGTTGAACCGTTGAGGCGTGTAAGCATAACAAACAAACAAACTTACTTTCGCATTATATTATATTAGTAAGGATTTACATAAATGTAATGTCAGAACCACAGTACTGGATGCAAGCAAGCTCGTAAGTGGAACGAATTGAGCGAAGCCAAACGCCAAAGAGGCGGTCTCTATCGAAACTTTGAATTTGTTTATTTGGCTTCACCGACGCTAACCCCATGCGTATCACAACGTTTGAAGTCGTTCAATAGTTCTAATTTCGAATTCACGCCATTCAAATAATTTAAAAAAGGAAAAAGGCGGCCGGGCGATGGCGATGGCACGTTCGCAGACAGCCAACATAGTTGACATGGCGGCGGCACTTATTTCAGTGTTGCCATCAATTTCCGACCCGCCCGTTCTGGGTAATTTGCCGAGACGTACACCGCCTGATTATTTATGCTGCGTTCATTGGCGTAGACGCTCTCAGTCATTTGGGACGTTTAATTTTTGTTTTCGAAACGTTTGTTTCGACGTCAATAAATGCCGCCCGGTGTTTGCGACGCGACTCGCGACCAAGTGACAGCCGCGTGACGGCCATTTTGAAATTTAATTTACACGGAAACTCAATTTTTATTCAGTTTTCCTGTTTGTTTTTTTCTGAAAAGCATCTTTATTCTTTCCATAAAACCGATTATAAATAGCGAACCTACAAACTTCGCTTCGAGTTGGGGCGCACTTTAAAATCTCGCAATAAATCAATGCATTAAGCCCAACTTATTAAGTTTAAAACTCTTAAGTTATTTATTTACGTTTTTAAACTGTCCCAGTGCTTAACTCGGAAATCTTTAAGGCGGGGGGATTCCTCGATTGTCATAAATTCGAACGAAGCCCACCCGGCCGCCTTACGTACGTAATGAATCAATGGAACATAGACAAATGGAGTAGATTTTATGAGAATTTATGTAAAAAAAAAAACAACACTAGGTTTTAAAACGAGATAAAAGTCTTAACGCTTATTGTGCTTTTTACATACATATAATATATCCCTGATTTATACATCTCAAACTACGCTTCTGTACTACTCCATGAAATATGTATTTTACTATTATACTAAAGTTCACATTAAATACACATAATAAACACAATAGTCTAAATAATCACCAAAAGAAAACAGTATAATTTTCAACATAAGTTTATGACTCTAAATTGGGTTGAATTTTCTGACTATGACGTGAACGTCAAGCGTAACATACATATACGTACGTACGTCAATATACATACGTAAGAAAGCAGCACTCGGCAATTTAAATAAAAAAAGGAATATCAAATCATCTACTCTAAAGACGTCTATGTCATTCAAAATGCATTTTGAACACCCCGGAATTTATTGTTTGAAGTTATTTTCTGTATGAGCGGTTCGACTTGCATCCTCTATAAGCAGCTATGTTTATTTCTTGAATTTTATACCCAACGCTAGTGATATAAGATCTATTCTTTGTTGGTAAGAGAATGTTGAAAATACAAACGCAAGCAAGGAAGATGTATGAAGTCTATTGATAATTGGCAGCACTCAAACTTCTACCTTTAAGAGCGATTCTAGATAATTGACTAATATAGGGGACATACTTAGAGCACCTAATTAAAATATTTATTTGAGTAAAGTTAGATTAAGTTCGATTTAATTTGGACACTTAATAGTTATTATTAAAATATTATAAATAAATATAAGTATCGGTAAATAGCTACCTAAATGCCTAAAACTACTGGGCAAGAAAGAAAAAATCGATCAAATCCAACTGATCTCTGCAATGAATCCATGCAATATGTTTAATCGTGAGAAGAACTGTCCGCGGATTGGTTAAAAATTGTTAGGTAGATATATGTAGGTACTACGAATAAAATAAAAAGAAACATCAAATAAGCCGGAACCCGTTTCATATTTTTTTAAACGGCATCACTCCCCCTCATGGCTAATAGCCTAAACGTGCCTCCTTACTTAATTTCAAATATAGAATATTCGAAAACGGCGGCTTTTCCACAAATCCCCGCCTTATCCCGCGGCTCGCTGTTAGCGCCATCTGTCATCTAGTTTGACAGTTGACAGCGGAGCGGAGTAAAAATAGAAGGAGCCCGAGAATAAAGCGGGAGAACTAGGTACCCGTCTGTGGCAACTTATCTTTATCAATCGATAACAGTAAAGGTAACGTACAGGTACAAGAATATATTATGTTTCAGAAATGTGCAGCTACAGAGCACGTAGTGTACAAGTCGAGGTGACCATTTTCTGGGAGTCAATTTGGGTTAGCCAACCAAAACTTTAGTTTTGGTAACCACGTGACAACTAGAGTTTTGATTGGCTGACCAAGTGATATGACGATTCGTTACTTAGTTATCTATGCGTTAACGATTGTAGAATGTCAGTTTGGCTAGGGGCCCCAGTTCCTACGAAGCCTATGCTAAGTTACACTAACAAAAACAACAGAATGGATCAACGAAAACCCAGTTAGATTGTGTAGAGTACATACAATTTCCCAAAGAGTTTTTCTCGTGAGCCGTGACATATAAGAACCCCTGCACCGTCTCTTTTTAGCGTACGTGTACACACGTACAGCTCAGTTATTTACATACATATATTATGTATTTATTCCAAAGAAGTTATTGGCCGGAATCGAAGATGGCGGTTCGGTTATTTACCATCGTGTCAATAAAAAAAACTGTCAAAATGCATTATATGCGAAAGTCCATGAGTAGAAACTTGATTCCCATGAAAGAAACTGTTTAATCATTGTCAGAACAAAAAGAAGAGTAGACGATTTTCGGCAGATTCGAACCGTGAATTCTTTTACCAAAAACAATTGTAAACTTGAGTTAGACGCACCAAATTAGGCACATGTTCACACAAGCCTGCGCGAGATTCGTCGCCCAGCTCTATCTTCAAAGTTAATCAAATAAAATCTACACACGTACACACACGTGTTTTGAATACGTTTCTTTTTTCGCGTCTAATTACATTGTCAACAATCCCATTTCTTGTTAAACTTCCGATCTGTCAGGGACGACACAAATTAATATGGTTTGAGGTGACGCGTTCGCGCCGCCGCCATCTGTCATCGCGAGTGACGGCTCCAACTTGAAAATAGAACGGGTTGAGTTGCGAACGAGAGGAGGGGGGCGTGGAAAGGAAAAAAAAAACAAAGCAAGCTACTCATACAAGTCACTTAACAATTACTTCATGAAGCCACTAGTCGATTAATTATTATTTGACGATCCTACTGGCGCAGTAGGTCACCATGCCTACCCGCTATCAAGAGGTTCAGGGTTCGATTTCCGGTGGGGGTGGACTTTGTGTGATGAGCACATAAGGTTCCACTTTCCAGTCTGGGCGTGTTTATGTAATTATGTAGTATGTAATTAGGGAATTACGAAACTCACGCGGGTGAAACCACGGGGCACAGCTAGTAGTAAATATAAATCAAAGTCTCTCCCCCCCCCCCCCCCCCTCCCCATTACGTAGCTTAATACGTATAGTTAGTTAGTTTAAATACTGGAATTCTGGCAGGAACTCCGAAATTACCGCGGGGTCGGCTAATTAAGGTATAAAGCTATTATATTATTATACTAGCTGACCCGCGCGGTTCCACCCGCGGTAATTTCAGAGTTCCAGGATAAAATATAGTCATAAACCTTCCTCATGAATCACTCCATCTATTGGTGAAAACCGCATCAAAATCCGTTGCGTAGTTTTAAAGACTTAAGCATACAGGGATATAGATAGGGACAGAGAAAGCGACTTTGTTTTATACTAGTGGTGCATAATATGATACTCGTAGTTGTGTCAACACGTGGTTTGCAAAGCATGTGATTAGGTTAAACACAATATAGTTTCACACATTCCTCCATGCCAGGGATCGGTTTTAGTACATTAATTCAAGCATATATAATATGTTATTGTATACATGTATTAAATACTAGCCCCTATTCAACCACTTGCTCGTTCAATATCCAATGACCGTAGGCTTATATTACACACTAGCTGTGCCCCGCTTTCGGAATTCCCGCAGGAACTATATTTTCTAAAACACAAGCACAGATAAGTACTCCTTATAACATCAGCTATCTGCCAGTGAAAGTCCCGCTACAATCTGTCCAGCCGTTTCAGAGATTAGCCGGAACGAACAGAACAGACAAAAGACAGACAAAAATTTTAAAAATAGTTTTTTTTTATGTAACCCGCGTTAGTTTCGGAGATCCCAGGGGTACGCCGAGATAAAAGTACTTCCTACCCTATATTTTTTTCTGTACCTACCCTTAAAAACGTGCAGGTAGTATACAAAATTTAATATAGATTCTTCCGCGCTAATTTCAAAATTCCCGTGGGAATTCCGGGAGTAGCCTATGTTCTTCTCTGTACCCATGACAACGTGTATGCAAAATTTTGTGGTGATCGTTTGAGCCGTTTAGCCGTGAAAGCGTAACAAACAAACAAACAACAACAGAATACAAACAGTCAACAGAATAGGCGTTTGATCACAACTCTTTGAAGTGAGTGTCGATGAAGATTGTTACACACCACGTCTGGAATGGGAACTGGCTTTCGACTGTGACTGCCGGAACACACCGTTAAGTGCTTGGCTACAGATTTAGAAGTTAAGATTCACTAGTATTAAAGTCATATTATAATACGTGTAGTGTATACTGTATATGTATATAAATACCTAGTACTTAATAAAGAGCATCAGTAATCTGTACAATGCTAGGGACTGACTAGTTGTTTTTTCATACGGCACAAAAGCCTCATCTAAAACGCATTATTAAAAAATTCGGTCACAGACTTACACATTGGTAGAGCGGGCATCGCTTTTGTGATGACACACAGAATAAACAAGTTAACGTTATGACCTTGAAACTTAATGTGGTTTCAGTTGCCGACCACCACCGCCGCGCGCCGACTTAATTCGGGCGAATCAAACGAAAGAACGAACTTGTCATATTGATTTTCCATAATGTACCTTTGTTAGGTTCACCTATGTTAGTATTATCAAACATTATGTATCATCATCAGTCCAAGGATCCTGTAATTATAATTACAGGTATGGCACTACTAGGTAGATCCTTGAACTGATAATGATAACTAGGTAGATCCTTGAACTGATAATGAATGATAAACAAGAAGTTGCAATGAGAAATGGATGTTCTGTCGTAAAACCCGCTGACGATTAATATTAAGTAAAAAAAAAATATATATTATGGTGCAAATAGAATTACTTATAAAATTACTCGTATTATATGTAGATATACTACGCAAAGACCGGTGATTGAGTTTTAAACATAGATAAATAAATAATCTTTAAGCTTTGGATCAAATACCATTTAATGGTAGAATGGTAGGGTTTTCTGGTACCCATAATACAAACTCTGGTTAGTTTAGGACCGTGACGTTGTGTGGATAGTGTGTGTTTTTGCAAACGTCATCAAAGCAAATGAATTGGAACTATACTCAAAATATAACTAGGCATACCTAAAATTATTCGTTGGTATTTTAAAAAAAGCAGTCAATTCTATAATTTTATACACTCTATACTAACAAGAGAAGCATTCAACAACAAATTACATACAAAAAAATATATATTATAATGTAATTGTACAAATTGTGGTTGAAAAAAGCATTCCCGCACACGCTCTCGTGGTTCGTGAGACGTCCAATTTATTTTATAGCCGCATCGACAATTACATACGACTGCGGTATTTATTAGGTGTTTTGTGACCAGTTTTTTGTGGCATAACATTTGAGTGGGAACATTTTTTTAAATCTAGTGTGTTGTTACATTTTAAATCGACAATGACGACCTTCCGATGTCTGGAGACCGATCGCGCTATTTTATAACTATACCCAACTATCCCTACTTAATATTATAAATGGACGCAGATAAGCATTAACATGTTAACCCACAAAATGAAGTTATTGATTCAGAACGATTTATTGAGAGTTAGAGAACGTTTTTTAATTATGTGTTTACCTTATTACATTGTTTAAGTATGTAACTAAATATTGAACATAAACAATTTGACACAAAATGGCGCTATAATTTTAAAACTTTAATTTAATCAAAATTTCTCCAGTGTGGGTTAACACACTATTGCTTATCTATGTCCAAATGAGAAAGTAACTCTGTATGTCTGTCTGTTACGCTTTCACGCCTAGACGGCTCAACCGATCATCATGAAATTTTGCATATGCGTTGTCAGGGGTACAGAGAAGGACATAGGGTACTTTTTTCCTGGAATTCCCGCGGCATCTCCGAAATTAACGAAGGTTATTAAAAACCACGGGGAACAGTTAGTACTTAGGTAATGTATTTATTTATTTCAAAAGTTACACCAGTACGGTATACACCAGCACTTACAAAACATTTTTACCACCAAATAATAGAACAAGTGTCAATATACATGACGGGTGCGAACTACGTGTACCCAATCAACAAATACAAAATAAAAAAAGGAAAAGAATTTTGAATTTAGGTTGGTTTAGTAATATTAAGTATTTAAGTGTTAGCTGGGCTTAAATTTAAATTATTTCCTTACCGATTAAAAATTATCTACAGTCGACTCCATCGTATTAAGCTGTGTGACATTGGCGGAGTCGCTGTGTCTGGAGTTATAAAAAAAAAAAAACGTAGAAAAATGCATAGATAACTTACCATAAGAAGAATATACAGCCAATGAGAGCAGCAACACGATGCGCGCTAAAATCTCGTCCAACCTCACACCGAACATATTCAAAATGGCAGCCATTTCGCGAAACAAAATGGCGTATTTAATATTTTTATAATTTAGCAACTATTAACACAACACTCGCGGGCACGTTATCACATAATAGTGATATTTTTGCGTCAGTTCTTATAATTGTTCTTATCGTATATATAATTTTATATACGTTTGAATTCATTCGAGATCACTGGTTTCGGCTTCTGTAACAGAAAGATAAACAAAATAAGTCATGATAAAACGATTCAATCAAGTTTAGTACCTACAAGCTCAGATAACGACACTATACTCTAAGAAGAACGTAATTTGTTGGTATTTATTGAAACTAAACTCAAAAATGTAATAATTTTTACTACACTCGTACATTTTAACGTCAGTCATATTTGTCTATTGTTATACATAGACAAAACTTCGTTATATACAGACAGTCAATACAGAACGTAAGGTAAAACATACTGAAAAAGCGTACCTATTCAGTATTCGATTGTCATCCCAAATGTATTAAAAACATCTATTTTCTACTTAACATTATTTTTTATGTCGGTAATTAATCTTTAAGTAGTTTTGTATTATTAAAACGATAAGTAAACTTTTAATAATGTTAAATAAATGCTAGTGTAATCGCAGCCCGTATATTTCGTAGAACACGTACATTTCTCGACTTATGGCTTTGCCCTACACAATAAGAGAACTTTGTCTTTTAACTATTCCGAGAAAGCGCATATAGAGCTAAACTATAGTTAATCACGGAAGAGGTAACCAAATAATGTACGTGCATTAAATGTGTAACACAAAACCGTGTTCAGCCCAACTCTCAACAGAGGTAGGGTCGGCTAATGCAGTAATTACTGCACTCCGTTTGTGCGCTATTTTTGTTTCTAGAGTGGCAGCCCTGCGGTGGGACGGCGTGATGCAATACGGGGCCACGGAAAGTACCGGATAACAGAATCTAATTAGGACCACCACCCCGACCTAAAAATGCGATAAAGGATTGGCAAAGTATACAAATTAATGTAGTTTTACGGACTGAATGATTAAGGGTTTTTCAATTTAATCAGGTTTTAAGCCCCCCGTATTGATATTAGCTGTAATTGAAGCATTAAATATTATAAAATCTCGAATAGAAAAAAAAAATGTATACTTAAATAAAATAAAAATTACTTGAATAGGTACTTAAAAAGCACTTGTGTCATCATACAAAAATATTACTTCGACTTTAGGCAACTTTTAAAGACGCCTGCGGGCTTCCAATTAACTAGAACATGGCCGTAGAAAGGACAAGAATACGACGTTAATTAGAGATAACATTGAATCGCACATGTCTCGCGGTGTTCGCTCGGGCTGGTCAGTGTAGTTCGAATGGAACATTCTTTTATAGATAAAATAATAACGATTCAATTTGCCTAATAACAGGTCGTCTCTACAAGTCTCGATGCTACACAGTAGACATGCCACTAAAACAATTGTGGCCCCTGATACTTTATTTGTGTAGCTATGTATCAGCCTCAGGACTTATTGAGAGACGTAACAGCATCAATATTTTTTGAACATCAATGCGAATGTCAGTTTGTTTTTTAAGCATTAACGCCTTAGCTACTAATCCCATCATCATGATATTTTGCATACAAGTTGTCAGAGGTACTTAAAAATAAGGACATATTATTATGCCACTTTTTGTGCGGTAAACCCGCCGAGAACTTCAAAATTATCACGGGTGAAATCGCGGGAAACCGCTAGTATAAAATTAAATCCAATATGGTAGCTACATACTTATTTTTTATATGAAGCGATAAACAGTTTCTCGGCCTGCAATTGTGTTATTTTACTAAAGCCAGTTAGTTACAAAATAATTGTGTAATTCTGTAACTAGTTTCGATAAAAGAACAAAGGCAATGTTTGTTTCACTCGGCCGAAAGGTTACTGACTCATTGCTGGATGAACTCGGCGCAGCAGGATTAGCCCTAAGGCCGGGGGTACGTTCGCCTAATGGGCGCAAAAATCAAACGATACGTTACAGACAGAGAATGTATTTAGGCACCTATCTCACTGTCTATGATAGAATATTTCAAAATTCTTATTTCAAGTGACCATAACAAATAATTATTATATTCAAACAAATAGGTAGAACCATGAAATAGAAAAAAACTATAAACAGGTACATTAAAGGAATGAACACGTAAAAAAGGATTTGATGTGAATCTTGTATTTCATAAATATTTTCTAACAATCAAGTCTAAAAATACCTATCAGGAGTATACAAAGGAAGTAGAGGTAAGCTTATATTTAACTCTATACATATAAAAGCGAAAGGTCACTGACTCTCTAAAGTCTAAACAAATACGAAATCTCCGAAACTACTTGACCTATAAAACTGAAATTTGGCAAGTAAGTCAGCTACGAAAGGATTTCATGGAATTCCCGCGAGAACTCTTAAAATATTCTATCTCAAATTAATCTAAAATAAAAATATAACTTACAACAATTTATATAGGTGGACGTAGGACCTATTGAAATAAGAGCGAATTGTTGTAACTTTTAACCATTGGTTGCCTCAACTGCGGATCAAAAATCCGGTCCTTTATCTAAGTGCTTGTTAAATGTTAAATATTATGGGTGATAAAAACTATAATATTCTTCGACCTATTTAACTCAAATAGGCCGCGTGCATACAAGTATTCGACTTCAATCATCAACGCGGCAATCCACGCTGACACTCCACATCTCGCGTCAAACAAATGATTTATGTGTCAGCGCCATTTCGGTTTTTTTTTTCTCTTCCTGCCCTTTGGTGTCGGCGCAGCGGTTCCTTTCTATCGAATCTATGAAAGGGGACATTCTCTGTTTTGTTTGTTTACTCTTTGTATTTGTGATCTCGCGTTACGGCTTAAAAAAATTTCGAGTGTGGTTAATGATAATTATAATTATTGTTTTCTATTTTACATACTTAGTTTAAAGTTAACGTGCGAGTTTTAACTATCTGGTGGGAAGTCAGCTCGCACCGGATTGACCTGTATTTTATTTATTATTATAATTATTATAATGAGTTATTATAACTCGCATTACTGTTCTCTCGAAAGAGAAATGCGGAAAGGAAAGTTGTATAAGTACGCGCAAAGCGAGAATTTGCAACACAAAAACATAAATGAAGCATCGTCTTCTCTGAACTATTATTTGCGGGAGTCGAAATTTGAGTTAAAAAATACCTACCAAACTTTTAAGATTTTCATTAAAAAAAAATCGATGGGGGAACAAATTAATTCATGTGAATTAGGGTAAAAAGTAGGGTTATTATATTTTAGAATTGTGACCTGTGGGGCTAAGATGCGCAACACGATAAAATTATATCGAGCCATTTTATCGATTCTCGTCGACATATTGTATGGTTTTGTCGACGAGAATCGATAAAATGGCTCGATAAAATTTTATCGTGTTGCGCATCTTAGCCCCCCTGGACTCGAGTACAAACTTTAATTTGGTTGTGAAAATTTTCTTTGAAATAACAAAAAAATATGTACCCACCTATAATATCGTACATAGGTATGTACTTCCTTTAGGAACTTTGCGACACGCGCAAACAAATAAATTGTTCCTAAGTAGGCTTACTAACTCCATGTAACAATAAGGGTATATATGCCTACTCCATTAAACACAAAACGATCCCGCTTCCACGTCGAGAAGTTGTCGTTTTATTTCCCTCGCACTCCGAGACGCCCTTTGATGTGTCCACACCCATGTTTATAATTTAAATTTATTGCCTCGTTCTGGGAATATGATCGCGAGTGGAGACCAAAGTTAGTTCCGAAAGTGATGTTCACTATAGGATGTTTACTTAAATATTATTTACTAGCCGTGCCCCGCGGTTTCACCCGCGGTGATTTGAGAGTTCCCGCGGGAATTCCGGGATAAAAAATACCCTATGTCCTTCTCTGTACCCCTGACAACGTGCATGCCAAATTTCATCCAAATCCGTTCAGCCGTTTTCGCGTGATCGAGTAACAAACATCCAAACACCGACGACCCGATTGGCGTAGTAGGTCACCAACTCACCATGCCTGCCCGCTAATCAAGAGGTTCCGGGTTCGATTCCCAGTGGGGGTGCACTTTGTGTGATGAACGCAGGGTTCCACTTTCCAGTCTGGGTGTGTTTATATATCTATAGTATAATATTATATATGTAATTCTATGTAGTATATTCTACTAATATTATAAATGTGAAAGTGTGGATGTTAGGATGTTGCCTTTGATTTGCCTCTAGCAAATAAGGCCGCCTTTTGCTCTGTATTTACTTTTTATCTGTCTTAGTTTTTATTTTCTCTTCTGGGGCAATAAAGCATATTTGATTTGATTTGATTAAGTTACAATTATATTTTTAATAATAATTTTTAATGATTAATACATTAAGTTAAATTAAATGCAAATCAACATTAATTAATTGAACGTCTCTGATTGCGGTAATTTTGTTTTAAAAATATTTACTTAAAATTAAGTAATCATTAAAGCTTAGATTAAAACAAAAACGGCGGCATTAAAACGACTCTGAGTGCGGCCGTCATGAATATAGTAATATTTTCATTTTTTGTAATATACTCCCAGTCACATATTGTTCTTTCCGGTGCAATAAATTAATAAAAAAGAAGAAAAATAAAACTTTCTTTCTATCTACATACATATAAAGAGATTTTGGAGAAATCTTTGATTTACAAAGAACTACCTGTTCCCCCGCGGTGATTTCGGAGTTCCCGAGGGAATTTCGGCGTAAAAAGTACCCTATGTCTACCGTATTTTCCTTTAAGTGAAAGAAATTTTAAAATCGGTTCAGTAATTAGCGTCACAAACTCACAAATTTTACCTCTTTATGATATTAGTAATAATAATAATAAGTTTATTGGTACCAAAAACTTACTTAGTACTTATAGATAAATGAAATAGTTCCTGAAGGAATCCCGAAATGCACATATTGTGTGAAAATGTAGGCTAACAGATAGCTAATATTGATTATAAATCCTAACTAATAGGTAAGTATTACAAATGCGAATGTGGATTTGTATGTTTGTTACGCTTTCCCGCCTCAACTACTCAACCGATTATCATGAAGTAATGCATACACCGTACACGTCATGGGTACAAAAAAGAACACGGTAAGTAGTTACTTTTTAACCGATTTCCAAAAAGGAGGAGGTTCTATGTTCGATTGTATGTATGTTTTTTATCCCAGATTTCCCGCAGGAACTCCGAAATCGATGAGGATGATACCGCGAATATCAGTTAGGTAGCTACGAGACTTTTTGCTTCAAAAAACTTTTCGAGGGCAGTTTTAACAAAAAAACACCAGAGGCCAGTGACCTCCTGACCTTTTTCTTTGGTTTTTTTAAACGGTAGAAGCGAGAAAAAAAAACGGAATAATAATATGCTACGGCGGAGCACGACTCAAGTGACTTTAGGGCTTGCACGGTATAAAGTACCTAACCGTCGATAAACTTTACTATTTAGTTTGAGGGAAACGTATAGTTTTTCCTTAATATTGAGTTGATGCTATTTCTTTTTTATAAAATTAAATCTTTGGTTAATAGGGATGTTGACTACTTTTGAAAATCAAAATTCTAATTAGTCCGTCAGTTAGAAAATAAAAAACAATAGACCCGTATTTTTTGCTTTTTTAAATAAATTAAAATATACAGAGATAAAGCGCATTAAAGTTTAGGGTGAGGGGGTCGTGACGTCACTAACCGCTAAAACCGCCATACAAACTGTCAGAATAGTGACGTCACGCGAAATTTCAACACAATATATCGCCGTTATTTTTTGATTACGTAAAAAAAGAAAAAATACGTGTCCAATATTTTTTTAAAATCTACAAGACGGACTTAAAAAATAAAAATTAGTCAACATGCTCATTAACTTGGAATATTTGCAAACCGTTTTTCATCTACTGACTGGAATCCTATTGAGGTGAAATTTGGCATAATTATGTCTTACGACATACGTGTTAATTATTTGCGTTTTTGTTTCCATCTTGTGTTTGATTATGTTACGTCAGGCACAGTTGTTATGGCTAAGAAATGTGGTTTGGTCATAGTGAAATAAAGTCTGAGATTAGAAAGTTTGCGTAAATAGGATGGAGACGTATTCTCGGACAAAAGCTTTACGAGTCACGTTTCATTGCGAACTTTTGATGCCTCCAAATTTTTCCTGTGTCAAATTCTTTGGTTATAGTATAATACAAATCTAACGGTATAGGATAATAAGCTTAGTAAGTAGTAAAATAAATAGGTACCAAGTTAAAATAAAAGCTCGATATATATTACGTTTAAACAAATGGAAAACAATCCTTTATTATAGTACAGGTGTAGATATCAAGTATCAGAATTTAGTTAAGCTTTTAAACTATTTTCCTTGAACATATAAAAGATTAAAACTCAACTCTTATCGAGGTCAATATGCAAGGTTGGCCCGCTTCCCATCCCTAGCGGCTCACCTGTATAATTCTAAGGGCCCTCGACTCTAGCGCTCTTGACAGCCGACCCCTTTACCTCTATGTCTCTTTTTCTACTTTTTGCACACTGTAGGTAGGTGTATGAGCACCAGACGTTTAGTTCCACCAACTTACGAGTAAGTGCACATGGAGACGTGTGCGTTTTGTTCGTAATCACTGGACGTGGGGTTACTAGGTGAAAGTCAACATCGCAGTGATGATAACCTAAATATTCATTTGCTTTTATTTCCATTTCCAAGATAATTTTAAATCAGAAAGTACCTACCTAAGTATATCAATGAAATATCCGAGTCTTCTAGTGAATAAACTTTTATAGTCAAAACACAGTGAAAACAACTTTTTTACACCCAAATCCTGGCGCTAGAGCGCTGCATATTTAGTCCAATATCAGGATATCGTAAAAACGTATGAACACTATAAAAGCATCGTAAGCTACACCCGTACAGCGATGAATGCATCGTTTATAGACTACAGCGAGCGGATTTCTTCGCTTCACTATTCTTGAAACGAGATAATTTGGAAAATTTTACAACTTCAACATACCAAGTTTAGAATTGCGTAGGATTATTACATCAATTAAATAGGTATAGGTACTTAATGCAAGACATTCCGCGCCTTATATAAAAGTCGGAGTAGCGATAGAAATTACTTACAACTGATTTCGTTATTTAAAAAAAATTAAGATAGGACAGTAGATAATAATAATAATATCCCAAAATATGAATGTAAAAATAAGGTCAAGTTTCAAAGTCAACAAAATTTCAACTTATAACTTAACTTATTATAACTTATAACTTAAATTCACATGTTTATAACTAGATAAACATGTGAATACAATGGGCATGTGGACTAATTTTTTTTTTAGTCCGTCTTGTAGATTATTAAAAAATATTGGACACGTATTTTTTTCTTTTTTTACGTAATCAAAAAATAACGGCGATACATTGAGTTGAAATTTCGCGTGACGTCACTATTCGGACAGTTTATATGGCGGTTTTAGCGGTTAGTGACGTCACGACCCCCTCACCCTAAACTTTAATGCGCTTTATCTCTGTATATTTTAATTTATTTGAAAAAGCAAAAAATACGTGTCTATTGTTTTTTTATTTTCTAACTGACAGACTAATTAGAATTTTGATTTTCAAAAGTAGCCAACATCCCTATTCCCGCGCCGTATTGGCTCCGCTGAAAACCAGCGCTGCCGCACTTTATGCAACAGCATATGCTGAGACGGTGTCCATTTTGGCATCACGGCAACTATAATATACGACACATTTTAAATTTGATGCATGTATTACAATGAAATTTTGTGATGCCAAATAAAGTTATGTCTATGTCTAATTGAAAATAGTGAGATAAAAATTGTGATGACTAGTTATAGAAAAAACTTACAAAAAAAGGCAACGTTAAAGGTTTATAAACTACTTGCTGTGGAGTTTCGGAACTCCAAAGTAAAATTTTGTCCAAAAAACAAAGATTAAAACTTCTGGAGCGGGCTACCCTTATCACATCATATAAAAAATTGCCTACGACCTCAGATCTACCAAATATACCTCACAAAAAATTTCACACAATATTAATCACGATAAACTCATTTGCAAAACAAAGAAATAAAGACGTCCGTCACTGCTAAAATCCCGCCAAAACTTCCTGTTTTTTTTTTATAGTGACACCGTAGTGTTTCTTTGAGCGCGCCGGAATTCTCACGGGAACTCCGAAATTAACGCGGAAGAAATTACATTAAATTTTGCATACCATCTACACGTCAAGGGTAGGTACAGAAAAAATATAGGTTACCTAGTAAATAGGTACTTTTATCTCGGAATACCCGCGGGATCTCCAAAACTAACACGGGTGAAACCGCGGGGAGCAGCTAGTGGTGAATAAGGGCCCTGTACTTTAAATTGTGCATGCGTGATACGAAGAAGATTTGGCCACGATTACGTCATGTCACTAACGAATCCGAAATCTCGTTGCCATCTAAATATATATCACAGTAACAATAATAACACTAGAATATAGCGGCGCGTAGACGACAATAAGACGACTCGGCCCATAAATCGTGCCATAAAGTATATATCCCATAAACATTTTATAAGCCATTTGATGCACGCACATGCGTCCTCCATTTATTATAGAAATTTTCCAACTACCTACCTACGTAATTCGGCGACGGCACAGGCACAGTATGTACGCAGTTGATAAAGGCCCGAAGTGTGCCGTTCACGTAATTTGTTTACACAAAATATTGTCTTTCCGAAACACTAAGTAAATCATATTTCGTGCTTAATAAGTATCTTATTGTGTACAGGCCGAAACGCCACGATTTCACTCGCGCCGAATACGGAGATCCCGTAGGAATTCTGATATGAATAGTACCCTATGTCCCTCAGGAACATCAGTTAAGTAGTTTTTGAGTTTCAAAAAATCAAATCTTCTCGTATTCTTATGACGTGTTTGTTTTTAAATGTTACCAACTGGAAACGCATCGATTGGATAACCATAATATTAAGTACATAAACTATAAACCAGTACAGCCTGGTTTTAACGCTCACCGGCCGCTGCCGCAGCACGCTCTCTGCGCTCGCTCGGTTTGTGCATCGGGTTTTTGGTCGCAGTTCGAAGTTCGAACCCAATCTAGCCATTTCGGTTTGAAATTGTGACACTAACGAATATTTAATAATACCTAATCTGCGAATTATTTAAAGAATCTGCAGATTAACCAATCTATCTTAATAGCTGTTCTCCGCGGTAATTTCGGAGTTCCCGCGGGAATTCCAGAACAAAAAGTGCTCTATGTCCTTCTCTGTATATCTGACAACGTGTATACCAAATTTCATGATGATCGGTTGGGCCGTTAAGGCGTGGAAACGTCACAATTCAAATAAACGTCAAATTTATTAATTATTGTAAACAACATGAAAGCGAAAGGTCACTAGGTCACTGACCAAACTTGAAATCTCGAAATTTGGCAGGTACTTAGCTATTTTATGAAGAGTAGAAATCAACTGAGAAAGAATCTCGCGGAGTTGCCGCAGGGGCATCCAAATTAACGCGGTTGAAACCTCAGGGAACGACTAGTTCGGGATAAAATTAATATGACATAACTGTAACATACTTTTTTAACTGTAATCGGAAGGCTGCCTAGTTGATCTGCATTCTAACCAATTTAACATATTATTATATTAAATTGTACTAGCTGGCCCCCGCGGTTTCATCGTTCACGGTTCACCCGCGGTAGTTTCGGAGTTCCCGAAGGAATTCCGGGACAAAAAGTGTGTCCTTCTCTCGTATCCTTATCTAATCCCCTGACAATGTGTATGCAAAATTTCATGATGATCGGTTGAGCCGTTAAGGCGTCAAAGCGTAACAAACCGACAGACAGACAGAGTTACATTCGTATTTATAATATTACTAGGGAAAGTATGGATTAACAGTAACATTTACAAAATTAATTATGATATTAGTAGTACACAATTTTTTAAACAATTTTGCAGATAATTTGATTTGAATTTAATTATGAGTTCATTTACGTTCACTTTACGAACTTAACAAAGACATCACTTACGTACGATGTCTTAGTTTACAAAAGAAGGCGCGTCACAGAAGTAACGAGGGTTGTTGTTACATATACCTAGGTACATAATATGTCATATAGTCATCATCAAAGAGTTTCGGGAGTTAAGTGATGCAGGTAAAACGAAACACAAAGGCGATGCTGAGATAATATGTTGACTCTAAATGCTAGCGCTTGAAGCGTTTTACTAACAGTGCTGATGGCGAGCAACAAACTTAACAGGAGATTTAATCAACATACCTACGTATTTTTTTTTTTGTTCAAGAATATAAACTTACTTACAGAATATAAGGACTGTAAAGGTTGGAACACACAGCGGGCGTGGCGCCATATTATATTATACTGAAATTATAAGAAAATACATAGCGCAGATAATAGACACACAGCACGACGCTATATTATATAGTCCTTACTTATGTAATATTATTATTATAAAAAAAGTTCTCCACCGCGTCCGTCTGTCTGCCAGTCTACTGGCATTACTGTCTGATCGCGATAAATTAAAAAACTACTGAACGGATTTTCATGTGGATTTTTCACCAATATAGATTCAAGAGGGAGATTTATGCGTATAGCTTATCCTGGAATTCCCGCGGAAACTCCTAATTTATCGCGGGGGACAGCTAGTTTAGTATTATGTAGATACAACTTGTTATGTTAGAATGAAACAACTGGCAGAGCGATTCATGCAAGACCGATTTTTCATTTGATTTCAGTTTACAATTTCTTACTTATCTATTATACCAAGGTCACCGACATATCCCGAAGAATATAAAACCTCAAGCGGCCGTGCAGCCGTTAAACTGATGACAGTAATGAATGAAGTTGATCGTTATGATTTTTGGTTCCCTAGTTAACAATCGCTACTTTATCGTTGTCAAAACGTTGTCGAGATTGCCGGCCCAGCAGTGGACGTCTTTCGGCTAATAGGATGGTGTTGATGATGATATTGTTATACTATAATATGTACCTACATTAATATGTACAACTAATAGCGGCATGCCGTCTGTGTGCATCAACCCTAAAATGTGTTAACAATTCCCAATCGCTTATAAAGAACGCGCGCGACGCCACGCCGCGACTGACCCACGTCAAGTAATTTTGTCAACAACTGTCCTATGCAGAGAATTTTAAAAAGCCGTCGTATTAAATAGGTAGCCGCCAGCCGGTCTATATTATGGCCGCGTCTAGAGATACATTTTTACCGTTCCATAAATGCAAATTGCAATGTGGCGAAAATGTTTTAAATATTTTAAATAAATGTAATTTATAAAAATAAAATTTAAAACCCTAGCAAAAAAAAAGGAACTCAAGTAGGTATTTGTACGAATACCAGAGTAGTTTTCAACAGCAGTAAGTGCATGTGAGGTACTTGGAATGAGGTACAGTCAAGTACATAATTACGGCAATTTAGTTCAATCTAGTTGCTAGTCAATTTACCCTTTTCCCATAGTTAAATTACCCTTTATAAATAATTAAATAGTTGAAAGCCTCTAAAAACCCTATTACCCACAGCCACTAGCTATATATAACTACGATACGAAATATTAGATTATAGCTGTCCCCCGCAGTTTCACCCAAGGTAGAGTTTCCGTGGGAATTTCGGGATAAAAAGTACCCCATGTCACTCAGGACTACCGTAGGCGTAGCTTCTTATAAGTCAAAGAATTTTCAAAATCTGTTCAGTAGACCCAGCGAGATTACCCCTCACAAATCGAACCTTTTTACATTGGTATCTAGGCAAAATTGATAGTAGAATATAAATTGTTTACTTAAAATAGTTAATAATTTTTAGCATTAAAAACTGGCAACTTTTGGGATTTTTCTTATAAAAATATTTAGAACTAGCTGTGCCCTGCAATTTAGCGCCGAAAGCCTAAGTTACTCCTTATAACATCAGCTATCTGTCGATGTAAGTCCCGTTGAAATCAGCCAAGCGGTTTCAGAGATTAGCCGGAACAAACAGACAGAAAGACAGAGAAAAATTTTAAAGATTTTTTTATGTAAGTACTGTATACTTTCATATGCATTTAGTGAAAAGTTATTAATTTGGAATTACAAACAGATACTTCAATTTTTTATATGTATAGTATATATATAGATTAATGTTGCAATAAATGCAGGTTGCTTAAGTAGGTAAATGTTTCTTTCTTTCTTTCTTCAATACTGCAGAATTATCATCAAAAATTCATATTTTTTAAATGAAATATCTCAGAAGATACTTCCTTTAAGTAGAAGTTTACCTATATTTAACTCTCTTAACAATTGGATTGCACTACTACCTTATACTGAGGAAATAAGAGAACTTCAGTAGTTTAAGAAGTAAAATTAATAATTATCCAAACCTGAGTTATAAGGGGTCAAAAAAACGACGAAGCCCTTTGAGAAAAGGTAGGTAGTGTTCCTGCTTCACTAGGCTCATCATGTCATGCTGCCTATCTTAATTGCCTTGCAAATTTAATGTTTAATGACCAATATCAATGAGAAAGGGCAGCAAACAGTTTTACCAAATATTATTATAAATTAATATTTACTTAATTGTGACAATACACTCCAGAGTTCCAATTATCAATTTCAATTAATGTAGAATGTATAATTTGTCTATATAAATTAAAATCAATTGCCACATTTATGATAGAGCATCAAAACAGCTTGACATCAAATTGACTGATTTACTTTTGTTGTTTGTAATTTATGTAGGTATTTTTATAATTTATAGTATGAAACTCACTGACTAATCAAGAAATGTTTAACACTGAAGGCAGGACTGTAATTTACAGAGCGAAGATATCAGTTAAAACAGAGTTTTTAACAGATTCAAATATCCAGCAAACTAATCAGCAGTCAATCATCATCATGGAATTTTGCATACACATTGTCAGGGGTACGGAGAAGGACATAGGGTACTTTTTGTTTTGGAATTCCTTTGGTTATATATAACTCGGGTGAAACTATAGCAAGTAGGTCCATAAAATAAATTTTGCCATACTATTTTAGAGAAAACTGTAGCTTAAAGGGTTTTCTTAAATAGTACTGTGGCCACTAATAGACCACAATTTATTATACCAATTAGACTCTTTGAAATATATATTTTATACGCTTAACTAATGTATCATAATAATTTTGAATAAAAATCTTTTTTGACTAGAAGAAAAATCATCAACTTTTATTTGTCAATCATTTCTTTTTTTACAAAAAAACTAAATGTATTATGGACATACAGGTAGTATACTACAGTACTTCAAAGTCGCTTTTCAAAACTGTCAGATTTCTTTTAAAATAGCAGATTTTGATGCGGTTTTCATGTTCTTGATGGTTCTTATCTATACCTACTATAATAAAAGAGTTGAATCCGCAATTCTGTACATTGAATATTTTTGACAAATTTTGACAGGGAGTGTTAAAAGAAGAGTAACCAACCACAAAAAAAGAGTTTTTAAAATTATTTTCTGTCTGTCTGTCTGTTTGCGATAATCTCCAAAGCTACTGAACGGATTTTCATGCGGTTTTCACGGGTAGATTAAGCTAAACCTGGAGCTACATATAGGCTTTGTTTCATTTAAATCGGATGTTGGGAAAAAAGTTGTCATACATGCAAAAACGTTTCATGCTGGTGAAACCATAGGGCACAGCTAGCGTATAAGGGTGGGTGGGAAGCAGCTATATCAGTATAATTTTATTACATTGTTCATAATATGTAGATAATAAAACCTGAAAATGTAATGAAAACCTGTTTTTATTAGTATTTATTGCAGTTTTACCATTTGTCTATTGTCCTAAACGCAGTAGGTACAGTTTACAATTCTAGTTTTAGGCCAATTTAATACTTATAATACCTATCATTGGTTTTGGGTGCTATTTGGGTGTTTCTCTACTACTTGGAAACTGGCCCATACAACACTGTCCCAAGCATATTTTTGTTAAATATTAAGAAAATATATAAATACAATGAAAGATATTAATAAATAAAAAATGTGTTTAAAAAAGCTCACACATTTTATTCTTATTTTGTGAGTTATAGCCAATTTTATGAAAAATCACGACAGGGGACTGTTGTATAATCCAGGGGAATGTTTATATGAAAGAAAAAACATATTTTCATTGAATATAAGCAAACAAAGCTTTTTATTTATTACTTTTACAATAAAATAAATCAACAAAAAACGAATAATTCAACTGTTATGTTATTTTGTATTGATTACTCTATGATTTCTATATCACTAAAAAAGTTAACCTGCGTTTGTTTTGTCTGTGGTTAGTAACTCTGATTGTGAACTCGGCATTAAACATCTTACTTAAATTATTAGTGGTTTTCTATTTACTCCGCATAATTCATAATAGTGGCGACGAGAAAATCGTAATTATGGCGTTGGCAAATATAAACAATATACTGTTTCCTGGAATTTGAGCCACACAAGGACAAGTGGGAAAATTACCGCGAACAATTGTACTTCGCGTTGGAGGCCATGGGGACAATGAATGACAATCAAAAACGCGCAATTTTTTTGTCTCAATGCGGGAAGGAGGCATTTGCATTAATTGTGTCACTCTTATCACCCAGAAAGACGAGCGAAGTAACATTTATAGACATTATAGCAGTTCTTAACAAATTTTTCATTCCGGTTCCACATCCAATTCTTGAAACTCAAAGATTTTATCAAAGGAAACAAAAAGCGAACGAAAACATTACGACGTTCGTGGCAGCGTTACATGAGATAAGTTCGCAATGTAAATTTGACGATTTACAAAGACGTATGGTCGAGCAAATTATATTGGGAGTAAAGGAAGACAAATTGAGAAGAGAATTGCTAAAAATTAAAATTGACGATATGAACTACGATAAAGTTGTGCAACAAAGTCTAAATTACGAAGCAATTAACCTCAATTTATACGAAGAAACAAAAGTTATGTCGAGGACCCATTGTGGGAACGGGATAAATTCTGATGTTCCCATCAGTGAACCAATGGAGGTGAACGCAATCAGTAATAATCAAAAAAACTGGAGTAAGACATGTGAACATTGTGCTAAACGACATGGATCTTTCAAATGTAGATTTCGAAATGCAACATGTTACAAATGTCAACAAAAAGGCCACACAAAGGCGGCCTGCAGTGCTAGCAACAAAAATGTAACAAAATATCGAGTAAATGAATGTGAAGAATGTGTCTCAGATCCTGAAAATGAGAATAAAATTACTGAAGACAACTATGGAGTGCATATAATTGCTGGCAAGGATCGAGTGAAACCATATATGATTGATGTTCAAATTAATGGTTTAATAATTGCAATGGAAATTGATTCTGGGTCAGCACGCTCAATTTTACCTCACAGGATATACATGCAAAACATAAGTGCATTTCCTGAACCTTTAAAACCATGCACTAGTACATTAGTAACATGGACAAATGATGTGTTGAAGATAAAAGGAGAAACTGAGGTAACAGTCACATACAAGGGTAAAACTGCAAAGTTACTTCTTTTGGTAAGCTGTGGAAAGGGCCCAGCACTATTGGGAAGAGCATGGTTTGATGAATTAGGAATATCTGTGCAAGGGATAAATGCAATAACGGAAGAGTTTATGGAATCATTCCCACAATTGTTTGGTGATGGAATTAATGATTATAATGGACCCTTAGTCCATATTGAATGTAAAGAAAATATTAATCCTGTGTTTATGCGAGCCCGTCCGGTGCCATTTCCATTGAGAGAGAAAGTCAATTCTGAATTGAGAAGATTGATAGAAAATGGAATCATCACACCAGTGAAACATTCTCGTTGGGCAACTCCATTAAGAATTGTTCCGAAACCAGATGGAACACTAAGATTGTGTGGCGACTATCGTAGTACAGTGAATGCAACATGCTTGTCTGAGAGTTACCCTTTGCCCACGTCAAACGAAGCATTTTTTTCCTTGGCTGAAGGCAAAATATTTACAAAATTGGATTTAAAACAGGCGTACAATCAACTTAAGGTCGATGAAGCCACAGCAGAGCTGCTTACACTCAATACACCGTTAGGATTAATGAAAATGAATCGTTTGACATATGGTGTACATGCTGCGACTGCCATTTTCCAGAGATTAATGAGTTCTCTTCTAGCTGGTATCGAAGGAGTAGCTTGTCTGATTGATGACGTGGTTATCTGTGGCACCACACAAGAACAACATGATCAAAGAGTGAGAGCTGTGTTGGAGCAGTTAAATGCAGTTGGATTAAAACTGAACAAAAGTAAATGTACATTTTCAGCAAGTAGGGTTTCATTTTTAGGTTATGAAATAGATGGAGCTGGCATTCACCCATCGAAAGAAAAGGTGAAAGAAATATTGTCCAAACCGGACCCACAAAACAAAAGAGAATTGAAGGCATTCCTTGGGTTGTATAATTTCTATGAACGTTTCATCAAAGATAAGACACTGGTATTAGAGCCATTATACAGACTGTTAAAAGATGACATCAAGTGGCATTGGAGTACAACAGAGCATCGAGCTTTCGAAAAAGCCAAGTCCTTGCTTACATCAGAAATAACTTTAACTCACTATAGTTTAGAAAAGGAACTATATATGTTATGTGATGCCAGTGAGTATGGTGCTGGAGCTGTATTAGCACACAAAATGGAAGATGGAACGGAGAGACCAATCATATTTGGTTCCAGAACATTACAACCACATGAAAGAAGGTATGCCCAAATTGACAAAGAGGCTCTTTCAATTATGTTTGGTTTAAAAAAGTTTAGACAATACCTATTGGGTCGCAAGTTCACTATTTTCACGGACCACAAACCGTTATTAGGTATACTTGGGCGTGGAAAACCCATTCCTGAGCTGGTATCTGCAAGGATGTTAAGATGGGCACTTACATTGAACACCTTCGATTATACATTACAATATCGCCCTGGAAAGGAACTGGGGAATGCTGATAGTTTGAGCCGATGGCCTACCCCATGTACTGAAGAGGACAAGGAAGAAGAAAATGAGGTATTTTTGTTTGAGCTTACTGATACATTAAATATAACTTCTAAAGTAATTGCAGAGGAGACTGAGAAGGACCGAGTATTGAACAGGGTCAAATTTTTTACATTACATGGATGGCCAAACAAAGTGAGTGATGAATTTTTACCTTATCATAGAAGAAGAGAGTATATATCACTTAATAAGGACTGTTTGCTATGGTCCAACAGGGTTATAATACCAAAATGTTTACAAAATCAAATAATAAAAATGCTACATGAAGGGCACAATGGAATTGTGCAAACAAAGATGCTAGCAAGAGCGTATCTGTGGTATCCCTCCTTGGATAATGACATTGAAACAATTATATCGGAATGTGATGCTTGTCAAATAAATAAAAATAACCCCCCAATTACTGAACATAACTGGCCTGCAGCTACCAAACCATGGTCCAGAGTCCACATCGACTTCATGGGGCCCTTCATGGGGAAAACATTTTTAGTTTTAGTTGATGCCTACAGCAAATGGCCTATCATAGAAATGACTCAATCTATGAGTACTAAAACAGTAATTGACTTGGTAAGAAAAACTTTTGCAGATAATGGCTTACCTGAGGTTATAGTGTCAGATAATGGATTAGCATTCACGTCTAAAGAATTTCAAGAATTTATGAAAAAGAATCACATAGAGCATATTACAGGAGCACCCTATCACCCTGCAACTAATGGTCAAGTGGAAAGGACAATACAGACAATTAAAATGAAGTTCAAGAAACAGTCAGACATGCCTTGGGCAGAGCGAGTAGCGAAAGTGCTATTTCATATGCGGACTGCTCCAAGCACAGTAACTGGTAAGACTCCAGCTGAAATGTTAAATGGCCGTAAATACAGAACTACATTGTCACTTGTTCATCCAGACCTTGAAAGTGACATTAACATTTACAAAAAGAAAGCAAATGTGGAGGAGAAGGAAGGTGGAAAAAATAAAAATAAAAGCTTTCAAATTGGTGACCATATATTGTTTAGACTTTACAACATGAACAAGAAATGGCAGCGTGGGATTGTTAAAAGCATGCTGGCCCCAGCTCTATACGAAGTAAGTTCTGATGATGGCAACATCTATCGACGACACGTGGACCAGTTGCTCCTCACAAGATCACCTGATAAAAATACATCAGATGCAACATATGATGATCATAGTAATGAGGGCGAACAGATTTTTATACCACCACCAGAAGAGTGGGCAGACATCATTGGAGTTTGATTGTTATAATTAATGATAGCCAGTTTATATTACAGTAGTTAGTTGTTGGTACTTGGGGGAAAGGTGTTATGTTATTTTGTATTGATTACTCTATGATTTCTATATCACTAAAAAAGTTAACCTGCGTTTGTTTTGTCTGTGGTTAGTAACTCTGATTGTGAACTCGGCATTAAACATCTTACTTAAATTATTAGTGGTTTTCTATTTACTCCGCATAATTCATAATATCAACAAAATAAAAAGAAATTAAAATAATTATTAGTTTTCTATAGAACTTATACTTTTCAAAATCAAATCTTCTTAATTTAAGTAATTTCTCTAAAATTAGATATATGGAGTTATACAAATAACACTATTACTGATAAATAACATTATAACACTACCTATCTATCTACATATCTATCTATCTATCTATCTATATCCTGTCATTTTGACTTAACATTAGTAAATTGAAATATTAAATAACTTAACTTTTCAAATATTTGATCGAAAGAAACATCAGAAATATCGTTATCATCACAAATTTTACTCTTAGTTCACCTTCTTCATTATCTATTTGATTAATTACAGCAGCATAACGATATTCTAAATTTCAAACGGGGAACTTAACTAAAACTTAATCACCGACGTTGTATTGGCTGCTTGTATTACTAGGCCCGGGAATATTCTTAAAATCAATATTGAACCATGATTGTGAAAGATCAGTTTCTGCAATATAGTAGCTATCCGGTTGATTGTGGGCTGATCTGGTTTCATCTTCACATTCTGAGTCTGTGTAAACATCCTCGACTCTAAGTTGTTCTTCGCACTTTATAAGTCCTAAATTAAAATGCTCGCAATCTTAATCATAATTGCAGAAGCAGCTCAAAGTCTTCAATATAAGTTTGTCAGCGCCAAGTGGTTATCCCAGCAAACATTGAGATATCTTACCCTTAATTTGATGTTTTTCGAGGGTACCACTAAAAGTTTTCAAATTAGCAGCATCTTTTTGAATATTATCAATCATTTCTTGAATAGTCTCATCGCCAATCGTAAAAATTGTGATTTTAGGACATCTTTGTTGTATAGTGTCTATAAAAGATTCCAAACTATGAATGTCACCTCCTACAGCAACAACAGCATCTGCAGTTCTCTTGCATGTAGCGCCAATCCCATCAGCAGCACTCTTACCATGACCACTTTCTGAGAAATTCCAAGAAAACTTATATAACTATACTTGGGACCTCTAGATGAAGCCTTGATGCCAGAATATAAAATTTATAATTTCTTCCCTTGGTTTGCTTGGCTTGCTTCTACCAAAAAAAGAATTGATGGCATTATGTAGTGTTACCTGCACAGGAAAGACAATATTTTTAATTAATGGTCAATGCAACATGTTATTATAGATTAGACTAGGCAAATACCTAAAAGAAACAGTCCCCTGTGGTATATAACAGTCCTCTGTACCATATATTGACAGGGGACTGTGCACAGGGAACTGTTATTTATACATAAAAAGTTTCCTAGCATAAAATCCTTTTCAGTTTATTCAAATTGAAGAGGCAGACATGATAACATACTTACTAAGTAATGATTAAGGAAAATACATTATGATTTTTATCAGTTAAACTATAAAAAAATGCTTACCAGTGGACTGTTTCAGCTAGCGGCCCAGACACGTGGTTCACTTACAAACGCATCGGTGACAATGCACAAAATAGCGTCAGCCCGCTTAGCCCTGCAAACGAACTAACTTTACACCGATTACGTTCCGATTCACGACATAAATAACCGCGCCAATGAATAGTGTGATTCTAGTGCAATTTTCTAATTAAGTCAGGGGACTGTTCCAAAAAATCGAGGACAGCATTTGATTACAGTTTTTTAAATTAATTTCTTATTTTAAAAATATGATTGTGTTTTTTATAGATGCTTACTGTATTCTAGTATTATTATTTATTTTTTATGCCGGTAATAATCATACTGAAATTGAATATTTGTTATAAGACTTCAAGATTTTGGAAATGGGACACCACAGGGGACTGTTAATTGAGGTGTTTGAAGTGTATTATTTGAATATTCTAATTTAAATATGACTATTTTGGGCTATGGCGTGTCAAGAATAGTTGATATACTGTCGTTTTAATATATTGAACTCAGTAATAATAAGACCATTTTTTTTTAAATGCCTGGGACAGCGATTTTCCAATTAGTGGAGAAATGCCCATTTACTACATGGACACAGCAACATCTAAGCTCTTAGTAAACTTCATAGGAATTAGCTAGATAGGTATCTACATCATGATTAATTTTAACATTTTAGAGCATAAAAAAACTGCCACTGCAATTAAACTTACTGGAATTCTCCAAAATAAATTTCGTAAAAATATTTGTCCATAAAACCTATTGGGAAAATATTGAATTTCTAGATAGTATTTGATTACAGGCCATAAAATGAATAAAACAAAAACAAATTTAAAAGGTACCTACCTACCTGCCTACTTGTAATTAAAAAAAGAACTAACACCGCTTTGCTTTTGTTTTGTTTTAGGAATAGTGAAAAATAAATGTTGTAGTTTAAAGAATATTTTGTTCAAAGTGCAGTGATTTTATTTTTTGTGATATAAATTAAATAGTCAACTAAACGTTTTATTAAACATACTAACCTTTGTTTATTGGCGGTTCCTTCTCTCTTCATCTGACCGATTATATCACAACACAATGTAAGTCCACCATCACATCACGATAAAATGAGCCAAAGAAATTAGATAATATCTTATGCTAGATATTCGCAATAACTGAAGAAGGAACATTAATTTTTATAAACAAAAACCGGCGTTAAAAACGGTACTGAAACGAAACTCATGGGGAAATATGCATTTTTTATTAACTCCTATCGATTCTTACGCCTCGCGACGGCTTTGGTCTCCCAAACTGGTAATCCATAAAACAGGTTGATATAATTCACAAATACAGTAATCACAAGCACCAAATGTTTTTGTTAAATAACACTTATTACAAATCGATTGGATAACTAGGTACCTATTCCTATACACAAAAAACACTTGTGTTTCATTCGTTTCACAGTAATTTTTGATGTAGTCTGTATTATTTCTCTAGAGTCGATTGAAAAAATGGTCGAATTTAATTAATACGGAAATTAAACGCGAATTTTACATAATATTTTCACGAAGCTCTATATGTACCCTTTGTGCATTGGTTGCAAACAAAAATATTTCAGTAGGTAATAAAAATTAACACGACATAGCACCACGCTCGCTCGCGATTCTACTACTAAAACTAGAAGCAGATGTCGCTGTAATCGACAAACGGCCATATTGGAAAATGTGATGACACCAACTGTCAAATTGCCTTCAAACTATAATAAACTTTAACACACGCTAGGTAGATTGATTTCTTATCGTAGTTTTAATGTTATCATGTTATAAAGCGACCCATTTGGAAAGTTTCAACATTTTCTTGAAATCATTGAAAACAGTAGACCAGTTTCATTTACGATTGTACTTTTTAATTTATTGGAACAATATTTATTAAGTAAAGCAGTTATTACTTTCTATCTTATAGAAAACGCGAATGAGAAACAAGGATGGAGATCTTATACGCTTGCGCGAAGCAAAACAGACAAAAGCTTTCCACAACATGCCCAGTTCGAAATAGTAGATTATACACCAAGGGGATAAAGCACTGTTTTATGTCACGGGCGCTACATTGAATCCTGAACATAACGAAGGACTGCAAATTTAACTCCCGAGCGCAGCGAGGGTGTTATAAGTTAATTCCCGACCAAAGGGAGGGAATTAAGATTGAGTCCTGAGTGCAGTGAGGGATTCAAGCGCCCAAGAAAAAAACAGTTTTATCCCTGTGGTGTATACTCTACTTTTCTCACATAATGCGAGACAATAAAAAACCAGGCTTAGTAGATCCTATATAGCCACTTCTTTCAGCTGGCGTGGCCTACTCGATTTGACAAACAAATGAAGTTCGTCTCACTGCGAATCTAGTGGGCCACGGCTTCGGTCTTCGAAAATCGAGTTGGCCGCGCCCGCTGAGAACACATTCTGTTTAGCGAAATGAGACGTTATGGACATAGCAATAAGAATTATGAAAGTGAAAATCACATTATTGACCAGCGGGTTATAATGAAATTCAATAGAACATTATAACCCGGCTAAAGCCAAGAGATATAATGTCTTGCTTTCGGTAAGGTTTATATGACATATAATTCGGCATTGTCGAGCATGTGGTGTGAAAAGGTACTTTTCCATATTATACTGGGATTCCATAGTATATTATTACTAGCTGAACCGCGCGGTTTCGTCCGCAGTAATTTCGGAGTTCCCTCGGGAATTCCAGAATAAAATATAGTTATAAACCTTCCTCATGAATCACTCTATCTATTGGTGAAAACCGCATCAAAATCCGTTGCGTAGTTTTAAAGATTTAAGCATACATAGGGATATAGTAGAGACAGAAAGCGACTTGGTTTTATACTATGTAGTGACAAGTACTTTCTTTTTTTACTTTATTTACTTTTCTACTAATAACTAGGCTTGCTATTTTTACGTATTATAAAACAAACTCCTCCGCCGCGTCTGTCTGTCTGTCTGTTCGCGATAAATAAACTCAAAACTACTGAATAGATTTTCATATTAAGATTTTCACCAATAGATTGGGTGATTCCAGAGGAAGGTTTATAGGTATAATTTATCCTGGAATTCCTGCGGGAACTCCGAAATTACCGCGGGTGAAACCGCAGGGAAGAGATGATATTATTATATTTAATATAGTATCTAACCTACTGTACGAAAAATAGTATATTTTTATCGCTAATTAAATTGTGGCGCTTTTTTTAATTAACGAGAACGCACCCGTCGGAACTTAAAAATTAAAAACGCTTTGCGAAGCTTTGAAAAAACTAGTATTTTGTCTTCAAAAATAGGTGGCAACTAATCAGATTTATAATCATACGTTGATACGTTTATAATCATAAACGTAGTGATTCTGTGGTAGAGTTTTTTATTCTGTTGAATTATGAATACCTACCTTATTACTTAGGTATGTATAATATAGTTGTAGGTAAGTACATATTTTGCAATAGAGGGATGGTTTTGGAATTTTTTCAGTATTTTCTACCACCACGTACCTAACCAAGGCACCAACCTACCAAGGCGAAGGCACCAACGTACCAAGGCACCAACCTACCTAGTTAGAGAGGAGTTTTATCCCTTAATTTAATAATAACTTTATCATAACACATCAATCTACTTGATCCCATTCCGTGGATCCCACATTGTACCAAACATGAGTATTTGGCTAAATATCACCTGCGTTATTTTCGGAGTTCCCGCGATAATTCCGGGACAAAAAGTACCCTTTGTCCTTGTGTCTTCTGTCGATGATCGGTTGAGCCGTTAAGGCGTGAAAGCGTAACAAACAAACATACAAATTACAAACCCACTTTCGCATTTATAATAGTAAGAATATAGACATGATATTAACATGCCCAGCGGAAAGTTATTAATGTAAATCTAACATAGTCATGTATACGTATGTCTCAGACGTGTACATTGTACATTACGTGTACCTATACATGCAGTGTAACCATTAACCTATACGTCTATATTTAATTATTACACTACAAAATTGTGTAACGGCAAGCACCTTGCTTTAATTTTCATTTAAATAGACTGAAATGACTGTGACTTAACTTGTACTTAGAGTCTACGTACATCAGTTCTGTCTGTCCTACCGTCCGTCTACGTCGTAGACGGACTTTTGCCGTAAACAAACTGTCATAGATCCAAACAAGGGCATTTAATTTACAGCATTATTTTTATGTTTATCAAATCCGGGCGATTTTTCAAAGGTTGACTGGAAGAAATCCCTACGCGGGATAAGTCCGCCTTCGAGCAGAAATTACCTGCTTATTTTAATTGTAGCAATTTGTAAAAACTTTGTTTATGTTTAGTAAAGTATACAAACAAACAAACAAACACACAAGGGATGGGTCATCCAGCCTAGCGCAATTTTGTTGGTAGCCAGTAGAGCCATCTATCGTCGTAATACTGAAGTTCTCACAGAAGATGTAACGTAGCTGGGAACTACTGGGAACTAACAAGTTAAATACCATTCCATGTTTATATTTTAGTCTTGGTTTTGTAGGTAGATGTCCCTGTGTGATGTCTATTGTTTTCAAGGAACAAGAAGTCTTTGAGGGAATCGAAGATGGCGGTCCCGTCATTTAATTTCGTGTCACGCACGGACCAATTAAACTTTGGTCCATGTTTCGTGTCGATAAAATATTATTAGATTTTCTTTCAAGTTCCAGTTTACATCCACATACCTACCTATGTTTATTTCTACTAGCTGTGCCCCGCGGTTTCACCCGCGTGAGTTTCGGAATCCCCGCAGGAACTATTTTTATCTAAAATAAAAGTACCTAACCTAAGTACCTACGCTATCTGCCAGTGAAAGTCTTGTGTAACTTGTGTTCATAAATGTAATGATTCTAGTCTAACCATATAAATAAAATTGAAGTGTCTGTTTGTAATTACAAATTAACCGCTTAGGTACGCGTCCGGGGCAGGTCGTAAAGGCAGGTCGTAAACAGTTTTTCACTAAATGCATACCTACGAAATGATATACGGTAGCTATAACATCATTTTTTTTTAATTTTTTTTTCAAATTTTGTCTCTGTCTATCTGTCTGTCTATTTGTTCCGAGTAATCTCTGAACTGGCTAGACTTCCTCTGGCAGATAGCTGATGTTATAAGGACTAACTTAGGCTACTTTTTATCCTGGAATTCCCGCGGGATCTCTCAAATTAACGCGGGTGAAACTGCGGGGCACAGCTAGTTATAAATAAGAATCATCAGCAAATTATGAATGCATAACACGACATCGGATCTATTTCGAGGGGTGTGCTGCTACTGATCGATTTGAAGTCGGTGACCAGCCAAATATGGAGTGGGTAGATGGGCTAAGTTCACTCCCGCCACGAGCTCGTCGTGAGCAGAACAAGGGGCCAAATCTAAGTACAACTTTTATTCCGGGGGCCGAATATTAGGGGGCCAGTGGGTATCGACCCAACCCAAGTGGGCAGACCCAAGGCTTGGCACCGAATTCAAACCGATCAGTGGCAGCACAAACCAATAATAATATTACGTGTATTTTTGTCTTTTGGATTAAATCGGTATTTTGTTATTTTTAGCTTTTTAGTTTTGTGTTTTTGTTAGTTTTTTAGTTTTGTGTTTTTGGAATTCGGTTTAAATGCCTCTACTACAAATTGTAAAGCTTTAGCTTGAGCACATTGGGATTGAGCCAAGGGTTATCCTCCTTGAGTTGAGCAATCACAGTTTGAAAACTTTAGAAACGCCTTTTTTATGCCCTCAGACCAAATAAGAAGTTCGTCTGAGTAAGACTAGCTTATACCACAGATAATATTAATAGGTACTCACCACAAAATCTGTTTCCGACAAGTGTGAATAGCTCCATATAAAATGTTCTGACACTCGAGTATCCGATTAAAATCCGGACCCGACTCCCGAAAAGTGGGCACGGATAGGTAAATCTATCGATCTACAGAACCGATTTTGAAAGTTTGTTCACTTATACGAAGCTAAGCTACGGTAGTCTTGAGTGATATAGGGTGCCTACTTAGCTGCTTTTATCCCAGATTTTCGGCGGGAACTCCAGAGTTTGTGAAGTTGAAGGGGGGTAATCTCTGGATCTACTGAACCGATTTTGAAAATGGTTTACTTATAACAACTACTACTTTTAAAATTTATACTTTTAATTATATTAAAAGTAAATTATTATACTTTTAACTCTGGAATTAGCGAGTGAAACCGCGGGGGACAGCTAGTACACTTACAAATAGGTTGGAATTGGCCATCCGTAGATAAGAATAAACATTGATGCATAGAGTAAAAAAACATTTGTTAAAACTTAGGAAAATACTTTAATAAGTTAAATACGTAAAACAAATTCCTACTTATCTTTATTAGGATACATAATTATCTATCTTATACCTAAAGCGGAGAAACTAGCACTACCTGATACAAAATCGATGATCTTCTAAATTTTTGACACAAAATGGCGCTATAATTTTCAAACACGATTTACTTGTGAGTGTTGCTTATGTATAGGTATGTCCATAATCCTATTATTTTTTTTTATTTTAGAAGATATGTACGATTTTCGATTTGAAATCGCTGTAAAGAAGATTTTGTTTATAACAATAAAGATTATTATTATGGAATTCTTATTCCCATAACATCCATTCAGTCAACGGAGGGGAGGGGGTTTTTTGGGTTCTCAAGTTTCTTTCTTTTCTTTCATATTTTCATGGACTTTCGCATATAATGCATTTAGCCAGTTTCAAGTGAAATTAATTAGATCAATATATTTTCTATTGAAATGCTTCGTTGTACGGTTTGAAATTGCAAGCCACGGTAACTATAGCTTGCAAGAACTTTCTCGGAGCTCTTGGAGGAAACCGAAGAAATCAGCTCGAAATGTGATATATCTTCTTGAGCACATAAAAAACCGTCACTGTGAAAATTATTATCCAATACAGCACCATAAAACACAACGAAATCCATTTTTAACCGTTTTTATCGACATGACAATAAATGACCGAACCGCCATCTTTGATTCCCGCCATAAAACTCCGACTCGTGAATTCGCATTTACGAATATTTTCCGATTTCACAGTAAGCCGGAGATTTTGTTTATAACAATAAAGATTATTATTATGGAATTCTTATTCCCATAACATCCATTCAGTCAACGGAGGGGAGGGGGTTTTTTGGGTTCTCAAGTTTCTTTCTTTTCTTTCATATTTTCATGGACTTTCGCATATAATGCATTTAGCCAGTTTCAAGTGAAATTAATTAGATCAATATATTTTCTATTGAAATGCTTCGTTGTACGGTTTGAAATTGCAAGCCACGGTAACTATAGCTTGCAAGAACTTTCTCGGAGCTCTTGGAGGAAACCGAAGAAATCAGCTCGAAATGTGATATATCTTCTTGAGCACATAAAAAACCGTCACTGTGAAAATTATTATCCAATACAGCACCATAAAACACAACGAAATCCATTTTTAACCGTTTTTATCGACATGACAATAAATGACCGAACCGCCATCTTTGATTCCCGCCATAAAACTCCGACTCGTGAATTCGCATTTACGAATATTTTCCGATTTCACAGTAAGCCGGCTCCGCGTATTCCCCGCCCTTGCTGCTACTGTTTGCGTACGGCGAGTTGTGCACGTTCGCGTAACCACTGGTGTTGTCCTTTTTCACATTGATATAATTCGCTGGCGTACTCGCTGCAGCGTTTCCAGGCTCCGCATACACTGTACTATAGTTCGTTGCGTCTACATTATAAAAATTGTCGTTGGTGTATCCCACTTCTGATGGTTCGTCGAGCGCGTTCGGCCTGCGTCCGATACCGGGCGTCGCCGCTCGGTACAATGAATTAACTTTGCTTTGTTCTTGCGGCTCCCTCTGTGCTTTGGGCAGGACTTGTGCGTAGAGCGGTTTTTTGTTCTTGATAACTTGAGCGTACGTTTCGTTGTTGGGTGTATGACGTTGCGCTTTGGGTGTCGGTTTAGCGTAAAGTGTGTCTTTGTCTACGTACGGTTCGGCGTATGTGCCCTCGTTGCGTTTGCCGATCGGTGCGTAGTTGGGATCGTCGTCTTCCGCTATTCCGTCGGCTGGCGAGGAATAATTACACTCGGTTTGAGGCGGTGCTCGGTTGCGCCCAGCGTGTCTGGAGTCTGATGTGCTCGTTTCGTCGCTTAGATGTTCGTAATTCATTTTCGATGAATCTTTCTGGAATTAAAAACAGTTTCTTAGTTAGCCTTCAATGGATTTTACCTTCTAACCAACCCTTATGGCCCTTACTCGAGTCAAACTAGCACAATATACGCTTAAAATAATATTATTTTAAAATTCTGTTTGAAAGGTTTTGTATTTTATTAATAACTAGCTATGCACCGCGGTTTCACCCGCGTGAGTTTCGGAAATTCCCGCAAGAACTTCAAAGTTGCCTAATTTACTCCTTATAACATCAGCCAACTACCAATGAAAATTCCGTCAAAATTGGTCCAACCATTTCGGAGATTCACCCGCGTGAGTTTCGGAGTTCCCGCAGGATGTCTTTATATCAGGATCCTTTGTGGACGCAGACAGAACAACCCGCCAAAGTTTCATCACAATCGGATCAATGGTTCAGAAACGCATAGTGGACAGACAAACATTATTTTTTATTTATAAAGAAGAAGAAGAAGATATCCTTATGAAGGGGCGATCGCGCTATTTCAAAACGACATAACCAAAACAATAACTAAGGGCCATATAAGTACACGATGAAAGTTTCTTGCCTATATCTAAATATAACTACAAAGGGCCCGTTTGCCGCCTATGGGCTATGATATATAAAAAAAAATAATACTGTTGAAGAATACGAGGCCAAGCCGATAACAATTTTTCACGATCAACCGCGCGCTGGGCGTACCCGCAGACGGCAGAGGGAATAATGTGGGCGTAGTGACAGTAACACTAATTGCCACGCCATGAACGCCCAGTTGAGCGCTTAGTTGGGAGACGAGTTACGCTCTCTCGCTCATACCGCATCAGAGCAAATAAAAACTAAAGATGTAATTTTTGAAACAATGAAGCGAATGGCGGACATACCTATGTTCTAAAAGCCGGACAATATTACATACCTAATAAAAAAAATACAATCATTCATTGAAATTTTTATTAGCTTTTTTATTTTACTTTACCTACTTGCGCTCGAGTTTCGACTCGCGCGGCAGCCGGACAAAAAGCAAAGACCTAACAAAAGAAGAACAAATCGGATACGATAACATATTTTGCGGGAGTCGGGCGGATCCGTAAAAAGCCGGATACGGGCTCTTATTAACTATGACCATAACACGGCGCGTTAAGATAACGCGCTACAAAAATTGTCTTTGCCTCGTTCTGCAAAAAGTTTCACTTCAAAAGATAAATTATTTACCAGAAATAATACCTAATAAGTAATAATATTATGTGTCTTAACTCCTACGGCATACAGAATATGAATCTTCTTCTTCTTTATAAATAAAAATGAAATGTTTGTATGTCTGTCCTCTATGTATTTCGAAACCATTGGTCCGATTGTGATGAAACTTTGGCGGGTTGTTCTGCCTGCGTCCGCAAAGGTTCCTGATCCCAAAACTCACGCGGGTGAAACCGCGGGGCACAGCTATAGTATCTAATATTTTGGAACTGCAATGTTTGGGTTTGTGTTTTTGGGAAGTAGGTACGTTATGGGCAAGGAATGTTATTGGTCATACTAAATAAGGGCCTTGGTGGGATAGGTATATCTAGGTGCCCAAAGACATTACAAGAGAATAGACAAACAATACAAACTTTTAGCAATCCACATCAAACAATTTTTGCGCGGGGAATTATAAAAATAAAAACCAATCACATCGTTGCGACGCAATCAAATACCAGTCACCACAAAGCACATTTCAAATAGCCAATCACATCGCTCTCCGTCAAGTGGTATCTATAGACAATAGTCTCTGCTAGCCAACGGCAGCGCATTTGTTAGCATGAGATCATTTGACCGAGATTTGGGAAAGCTTAGCGGCCGAGCGTATTCACTTTCAATATCTTCTTCCCCCTCATCCTCCTTAAATTTTAACAGGGAGTAATTCGTTCCTGGCGAGCGTCCCCCGACAGCACACGGTTTTTAATTTAGCTTTTTCATTGTTATCATGATAGCCGAAAAACATTCACCGTTGGACACAGGCCTCCCCTAAAGGCCTTTATATTTTTGTGGGATATTAAACATAATGAATACCGTGACGTTTCGCCTCCGTTTGTTCTTGACGACGGCCCTCAGGAGCCAGCAGACGAAGCACACGACCACCAAGAGGGCGCAGGCGCATCCCCCCGCCGCGTAGATCACTACCGTGGACACTACGAAATCATACTTTAATACATAAGTACATAGGTACATAATACATAATACAGTTAGAATATAATAGATATTTATTTGGTACCAAATTGAACACAAACTTAATTAAAGTAATTTTAAAACAAGATACCAAAATGGCCGCCACTCAGCATGAGTTGAGTTACCACTATTTATATTATAGACTAGCTGTGCCCCGCGGTTTCACCCGCGTCAATTTTGCAATTCCCGCAGGAACTCAGAACTTTTCACCGTTCAAACCTTCCCTGTACTTCCACGAATCTTTCAAGATCAAAATTAGCCAAATCGGCCCAGCCATTTTCGAGTTTTTGCGAGAATTCATCAAACAGCAATTCATTTTTATATATAAAGATTATATTACTCATAGCTGTTCCCCGCGGTTTCACCCGCGGCAATTTCCCGCAGGAATTCCGGGATACAAAGTTGAAAGTACCTTATACATATAACCTTGTCTGTATACCTACCCCTGACAACGTATATGCAAAATCTCATGAGATTTCACCGGTGTTAATTTTGGAGTTCCTGCGGGAATTCCGGGATAAAGAGTACCCTATGTCCTTCTCTGTACCCCTAATAACGTGCATGCCAAATTTCATCCAAATCCGTTCAGCCGTTTTTGCGTGATTGAGATAAGAGCTCGAAAGCGCATTTTCATCCGACTTGCTTTAAATTTATCGTCACTGCTCAGCTCCTATGTGTCTTAACTCTTAGCGTAATGTTATGCCTATAACCTGCCCAGGAGTATGGACTACAATCGAACCAAGTTTGGTTAAAATCCCTTCAGTATTTTTTGGCCCATGCGTGCACAGACAGACAGACAGACAGACCAAAAATTAACTGATTGCAATTTTGGCATCAGTATCGATCACCATTCATCCTCCAATATTAATTTAGAATATACAACGTGTTAATGAATTAACTGAAAACCTGATACACCCCATTTAAAAAAATAAACAATAATATGATTGAAATATATTTTATGTCGAAAAAATTTATACTTTAAAAGTTATTCAACCTTAGTTTGGAGGTGACCTATCTATGAAATTCCAAGCGCTACGCGCGCGCCTACCGGTTCGAATTTTTTTGCTGCGGGCGGCGTACGCGTCAAATATTGTATTATAAATAATTTAGACATGGGCTAGTAAAAATGAAAAAATATAACCTATATTAAAACATAGTGCGATCGATTCGCTTGTCGATTCTGAGTAAACTACTTTCTAGTTTTCAGTTAATTCATTAACACGTTGTATATCGACCTCTCTACAGTTTTATTATAAGTATAGATATAGATATCTATATTGTAACTTTAAACTGACAGCGTGCTGCTGAAGAGTTTGTTGCGCAGCTTCTTCTCTTCAGCCATAGCACTAGGGAGCTTTGAAGGGTGGATATTTTATGGGTGCTGTCATTTCTAAATTTCGGTCCCAGCTGAAAATCAGCGCTACGGCTCCGTGCCTAGCAATATGCTGAGCTGGGCACCATTTTGGCTTTAGTAATTTAAATTTTGTTATAGGTATTTTGTAACTATTTTTTGTTTTTAGTTTTTA
This sequence comes from Zygaena filipendulae, assembly GCA_907165275.2. Taxonomy (NCBI): domain Eukaryota; kingdom Metazoa; phylum Arthropoda; class Insecta; order Lepidoptera; family Zygaenidae; genus Zygaena; species Zygaena filipendulae. The sequence goes on along the minus strand of OU015678.1, from coordinate 2,415,234 downwards.
TTTAATTTCTTTTTCAATGTACTTTCTGTTTTTATTTAAAGCCGAATAAAATTTATTATTATTATTATTATTATTATTATAATAACTGTAATTATATTGACGTCAAAAAGAGCCACATTATGGGCCAAATTTGAATAAAGGATTTGACTTTGACTTTGACATGTGCCGTGGAGCCGTGCCGTGCCGTGTGCAGTTCTTTATAAAAAATATCAATATCAATTATCTACACCAGTGGTTCCCAAAGTTGATTGGGTCGTGACCACGATCGCGACCCACCTAACAAGAACTTCTAAACTCGAGACTCACCACTTGGTTTTCATGAAAAAAAAGGGATGTACCTAACAGCAGTATGGATATGTAAAGGTCTGTTCAAATAAGAAAAAAGAGTTGGATATATCCATTTATGTATTTTGATATTTTCGGTTTTCAGGGCCCACCTAATATTCGCTCGCGGCCCACCGCTGGGTTGCGACCAATACTTGGGAGCCACTGGTCTACACTAGTGTGGTTTAGTGAGTGGACATGGGATTCTCATTGGGGGAAGTGACATAAGACGCTTGCCTCGGAACGGTGCAAACGCGGGAATATCGAAATTCAAGCGGGTGAAACCGGTGTAGTGACGTAGTATTACTAGCTGTTCCCCGCGATTTCACCCGCCTTAATTTCAGAGTTCCCGCGGGAATTCCGGGTTACAATATAGCCTATGTTACTCAAGGACAATGTAGTTTTCTAATGGTGAAATAATTTTTGAAATCGGTCCAGTAGTTTTTGAGTTAAATCGTAACAAACAAACAAATAAAATCTTTCCTCTTTATAATCTAATCTAATATATATAAATCACGTGTCACGTTGTTTGTCCGCGATGGACTCCGAAACAACTGAACGGATTTTGATAAAATTTTGTAACCATTAATAATATGGTCCAACTTAAAAGATAGGAATTTTTTATCTCGGAATTCCTGCGGAAACTCCGACTCCGAAATTACCGCGGATGAAATCGCGGGGGACAGCTATTATTAGTATAAATTATGATATTAGTTTGGTTTAGTCTTGGAAATGGAGAGAGCCGAGAGGTGACTTTCAATCTGATATAAAGAGTTCCTACGGGAACTTCCAAGTGGACGCTAGCGAAATCACGGGATGACCAGCCAGTAAATAATATAATAATAATTAATTAATAAAAAAATACCACGTATTTTAAAAAAAGGACATCTTTACTAGTATAAATAATCCTTATTATAAATGCGAATGGGAGTTTACTTGTTTGTTTGTTACGCTTTCACGCCTTTCAACCAATCATTCATGAGACTTTGCATACACGTTATCAGGGGTGCAGAGAAGGCTATAGATACCTACCTACCTACCTACCTACATTTGTACCCTAACTCTGAAATTAACGCGGGTGAAACCGTGGGGAGCAGCTAGTAAGAAATATATATTGGTATAAAAAAAAAACAATGATAAAACGAAAAAGTAAAAACGGAAAACCAACAAAAAAAACGCGGATTTACACGAGTCATTCTCATTCAATTCAAATCTATGATATCGGCGACACTACAAAGTTCCATTGAAGCATTGAAATGCCTCGCCGATGCATCATGCATTTTAATGTAGGTACGTAAATCGAAACTGAAGTTAGTTATTTACATTAAAATCCATGGTGCATATTTTGTAATTTGGATCAAGCTGATATAATACCTATATTATAAAATGTAATGTTATGTTATATTTAAAAAATATAAAAGGTCTATTTTTATACGAAACGATTTTGACGCAGATTAGGTCTCATATGGGTCTCACTGCTGCCATGTGTAGGCACATCGGTAACCTTTAGAGTAGCAAGCGCTCTATAATAAATACCAACTAAGTTTCAACGACTGAGTACATAATTTATTTCATTTAATGCAATTCTTACGGCCTTCTTTGGTTGGTTTTTTATTTTCGTCAGTTTTCGATTCGTCCCCTGTTGTGGCAGCTATTGTACTGTGTTCGTACGTTGTGTACGTAGATTCAGTCGTTTCTGAAAAGAGCAGTATGTTCTTATGTTGATTTGTGTTACAGCCGTGACATAAAAAAGGATCTACCTACCTTAAATAAACATCAAAAGTGTCTAGGATTCAAAGTATGTATCTACTATATAAAAAAATATATATTGCCATAGGTATTGAAATACAAAAAAAAAATTCTATTGAGACTGAATAAAATGTTTCCGTATTTGTAGTTCAATGATATTATCTGTAGATATTAGTGTAGATCGACTAAATCACAGATAATAATATAATGACTAAATAAACTCTGCTTTTGCAATTTTTTGCTTTACGCGATTTCTGGTTAAGCTGGATTTTTGGACACAAGACCCGTGGTCCTACTGTAAAAGAATATCTTTTTACCTGTAGACCCACTGCTAGACAAGCGCTTACGTGTTTCGTGGGTCCATGGGTAAAAAATTCCCCGTAGACCCACCAATATGTATAGCCAGTGGGACCACGGGTCGCGAGTTGATTTATCACATTAATTCTTCCAGACATTTATGACATATTCATATCCTAAAATATGAAAAAAAGATAATTGATTGCGTCAAATAAACAGTAGTAAGAAGTCTCTATTTCCGCCATTAATGTTTATCACACAATAGCAGTGATTCGTCATACTCAGTATGAGTTTCCGCGGGGTTAGCCGAGTTGACATTCTACAATCGTTAACGCATAGAAAACTTATGTAACGTATCGTCATGTCACTTGGTCAGCCAATCAAAACTCTAGTTTTTACGTGGTCACGCAAAACGTGAGTCTTGATTGGCCGACCTGACCTGGTGTGTGTAGGTACTACATAAAAACATACATCTCAAACGTGCTCCAAAGGATTTGGGAAGGCCATGGTAAGACTTTGATATTAGAGGCGGCAAGAGTGTTTGCCACGACTCTAGCAGGGTGTGGACGTGCAAAGATGAACTACCAAATTAGGTTCGCAAAGGAATGCCAAAATCTGAGACAATCGTTTCAGCGGATGCGTATAAAGATTGCCTCAGATCCAAATCAGTTCGGTTCTTTCGCCGATTAGCCTCAAATACGAATACGACTTGACATAAGAAATTGAAAAAAATTGTCCCTTTTTAAATGGAAAAAACTGAAAAGTGTCCATAGGATTTTCTAGTAGGTATAATAACCAAAAACATGCTGGGTCCCTAGTCACTTTTGTGGTGTGTAGTTTTTCCGCTATGCTCACTGCATATACTTAATGTAGATCATCTGAGCAAATTTTGGTCAAAAACTCCAAAGGAATTCTTTGTCCCGAGATAAAAGTAACCTATGTATTGATCTATAGGTAACATATTCTGCGTGCGTATTGTGTGTGATTGGGTCACAAACATTTAAATATGCATAGGATGTGATTCAGTATTCGATTCTCGTACCCAACATAAAATACATATAGTTATAACGTTTTTTTTTTTTGACATAGGTAAGTACTTATCAAAATACAGAAACCAAAAATTGAGCGCGCATGAGACCAACTCTCCGACGGATACCTACTACTGCCCGACGGACCATAACTAAACGTCATTCACATGAAAGATTGAAAGGCGAAATAAAAGCTAATTTTATTTGATCTGAGATTATTGTTTGCTTTTCTCAGTAGTTTATTTCTTTCTTTTCAGGTATATTTTTATTAGTAACTAGTCAATCTCCCACGGTTTCACTGGCGATAATTTCGTATTTCCCGTGCGAATTCGAGCGGAGCTAAGATACGCAACACGATGAAATTTATCGAGCCATTTTATCGATTCTCGTCGACATATTATATCGTTTTGTCTACCAGTGGTAACATGGCAGCAAAAAATGTTTAACCGAATCTAGTCTTAATACCCACGCCCACATATTTGTCGTATCGACAATTTTATCTTTCGTTCGATGAACATATCATGGCGCTCATCTTAGCTATGCAGGATAAAAAAGGGTACTTTTATCCTGAAATAATGTCATATATCATGTTAAAAACGTCTACCTTCTATCCATACAAAATTTCATGGTGATCGGTTGAGCCGTTAAAACGTGACAGCGTAACAAACAAACAAACAAATAAAAGCAATTAATTAGAATACAGAGGTGTAACTTAAACTAAGTATGGAGAAAGATGGCTACCACTCACTCACAATCTATACAATTTCATTACTTATATTTTTTTTTCTAAATGGAATAGGTAGGTACTTACAGACTACAGTGACCTTAGCAAGAGTTATTCCTAGGTAACAAAAAGTACTTTCATATGTACTACTTTCATTCATGGCCGCCGACAGCCAAAAATGCCCATTCGCCTTTATTATAAACTAGTTGTGCCCCGCGGTTTCGCCCGCGTTAATTTCAGAGTTCCCGCGGGAATTCCGGGATAAAAGTATTCTATGTGTTAATCTGAAGCTATATTATTATAAAGTTTAATCCATTCAGTAGGTAGTTTTTGCGTGAAAGAGTAACAAACATCCATCCATCCATCCATCCAATCCATACATTCTTACAAACTTTCGCGTTTATAATATTAGTAGGATGCGAAAGTTACTCTGTTTGTCTGTCTGCCTGACAGGTAAATTTTTAGATGTTAACTACTCAACCAATAATCATGAAATTTTGCAACCACGTCGTCAGCGGTACAGAACTTCTTATCCGCGAGAACTCCTATATTGACGCAGATGAAACCGAGAGTAACGGCTAGTTCTGTATAGCCTGTAGTGAGAAGGGTGCGTATTCACTAACCTGGATGTTTTGTAGATGTGCTCGGCGTCGTAGTTGTAGTAGTAGTAGTAGTTGTAGTTGTGGTTGTAGTAGTCGTGGGTGTCTTGTGGTACACCAGCTCTATAGTTGATTTGGAGACCACGTCCGTATTCGTCGTACCTCCCTGGTTAGTCTCCACACAACTGTACTCGACGCCGTTGTCGCTTGAATTTAACTCAACCGTATGCAAAAACTCATAAATGAATGTAGCTTCATACAAGGATATTTCTATACCATTTTCTATAAAAAAAAAACAAAGTTTGTGAAAAAACAAAAATAACATTTTAAAAATCAACTGTACGGTTAACTATTGTGGTGTATCTACTGTGTGTGTCGGTTCGAGCGTAAGTTTTCATTTTGTAGGTATGTTGTAGTACCTAATAAAGTTAAACTAGGAGAGTTTTTTGGCGGGAATCAAAGATGGCGGTTCGGTCATTTATTCTAATGACGACCATTTGCGAATTGGACCATTTGCGAACTGGACCATTTGCGAATTGGACCATTTGCGAATTGGATGAAATGCGCCTGAACGGATAAAACGTTTAGGCGCAAACGGTCCAATTCGCAAAAATTTCGTTGGGTTATAAGGAGCTGTATTGGACAATAACTTTCACAGTGACGGTTTTTTATGTGCTCAAGATGATATATATGATATTTCGAGCTGATTTCTTCGGTTTCCCCCAAGAGCTCCGAGCAAGCTACATATATCTACTCGTAGTAACGTGGCTTGCAATAGCAAACCGTACAACGAATCATTTTCATTGAAAGTATATTGATGTAATAATAAAATTGATGAAAAAATTTCCTGATAATCAAAATAACTAAACTTATTTAACTAATTACAAGTTGAACCAACTGCGAATTGGACCATTTGCGAATTGGACCATTTGAGAATTGGACCATTTGCGAATTGAACCATTTGCTAATTGGACGGTTTGCGAATTGGACATTTTAAACCCTCTGGACCATTTGCGAATTGGACCGTTTGCGCCTAAACGGTAATTAATTTACTTGAAACTGGCTAAATGCATTATATATGCGAAAGTCCATAAAAAAGAAGAAAAAGAAAAGTTAAACTAGAGGCTCGTCTGTAAAAGTTCTTATAGTGCAGAAGCAGTTGTTTCTTGGCCACCTGGGCAGTACCTAACTAAAATAACCGTGAGTGGTCCAGAATGTTATTGAATCGATTGTTTATATGCGGCTGCCCTACGGAAAAACAATGCAACTGACATTTTTTTTTCAAAATGAGTTTTTTTTGTATGTTTGGCACTTTTCACGCATAATACATACAACTATCAAAAAGGCTTTAGTCTTAGAGAAATTGAAATTAAGAAAATCGTTAAACTATGGTAGACCTACTGCTGTACCTAACTACCATCAAAAATGACTTATGCTTAGAGAAATTTGATGATCAATTTTTTAGATTTACTTATATTTTGGATTAGCGTCTGACCGTCAATTAATTCGCAGTTTTGGGTTTAGAGGATCCAGAATCCAACGAACACAGTGTTTCTCCCACCCTTCTCGTTTAAAATTAGAAGCCAAAAGTGACTTTGTACACCGTCTGAACCACAGATAATATAATCCCATCAAAAACATAAATGTGAAAGTGGAAGTCAAGTTCAGTATTACGTTTAAGCTTAGTTGTCGATTTCACCGACAAAAGAATTGATATCTAAATAGGTGTGACGAAGTTGGGGATTTTGATGCTTTTCTCCGGGAAGGGTGCTGCCCGAGTGGTGCGTTGATTCTGCCATTGTGTATGTTATTGCGGACTGCTTCTTATAGCGGTGGCGTTGAGTTGTTGGGCGCGCTGCATTCCGCCGAAGTGTTAGGAAGGTTTAATGTCAATATCAAAAATATTTATACTATAGTTTTTAGCCAAATATAAGATAACTTGAATGTGAAAACTAGTCAAGTTGTATGCTCCTTTGAATATATTTCAGGATTATCTACAGAACTTGACACCTGTTTAGATATCAATTCTTTTGTCGGTGAAGTCGACAAGTAAGCTTAAACTTAATACTGAACTTGACTTCCACTTTCACATTTATGTTTTTGATGGGATATCACTGCTTTTTGTACAGAAATTATTAGTAGGTAGTAATTATTCATAGTAAAATTAATACCAAATGGTTTTTGTTAATCTACTGTATTTCCCTATTTGAGAGTTCATGATTAGTATTGACATGTATAATATGTGAAATAATTTTTGAGTTATGAGGGGGTCAAAAGTGGCTCCAAATGGTTCGTCTAAGGTGCATATTGAGGACTTAAACTTCCTAGAAGAATCGCAGTTATTGAAGCATCTTCAATAAATTTGCATATGTCGGCTATTTATGACGTGTGCAGGCGCGGTCACAGCCTGAAAGTTTGAAGGGGGCTTTAATAACAAAATTGTTTATTTATTTATTTATTGGCACACCAACAGCAATTGGCAATTGTCAAGTAAATTAGACTTTATTGCACTATACACAATTTTACTACAGGGTTGCCCGCGGTTTTACCCACGCTAATTTTGGAGTTTCTGTAGTAATTCCCGGATAAAAACCCCTACCCAACCCTACCCTATGTCACTCAGGACTACCGCAGCTTCTTATATGTGAAAGAATTTCTGAAATCGGTTCCGTAGTTTTTGAGTTTTCTCGTTATAAATAGACAAAAATACAAATCTTTCCTCTTTAGGTATAATAATCCGTTGACACTCTTTACAAATGAACTGTTTCAAGTACTTTCCAACAAGACAGCCGGCTTGTACATACACGTGTTGTACGTGTGTGCGTATCGTGAGATTGACAAGTTGGTATAATATTAGTATAGACACGTATGATTGGGGGGAGGGGTCATGTGCCCTCTGTGACCCTCTCCCCCTCCCCTCCCCCTTCGGAACGCGCCTTTATGTATGTCTCTATATTGGAATCAAAATCATCTATGCAGTACCTGTACAGTTACTGTTCGAGGCTTATACGCAGAGGCGTCTCTAGCCCATGTAGCGCCCGTGTGCAAACATTACCCTAGCGCCCCCTAGTAAGTCAATATAAGAACTCCAGACACTATCCAAAATGTATGCAAAGCGGAGTTCTTTTTACGTTGGTCCGTTAGTAAGCGGACGAAAGAGCATCTCAAGCAGAAGAAGAAGAAGAAGCATCCCAAGCCTGCATGGCTGACCTTACATGAGTGGATAACTGTGAGTCTGTGACATGCCCTCTACTGGAAGACATATTTTCGATATAAAAAAATACTATTTCATGCATTCGCATGCGAATCTTGCGATTCCGTGTGTGAAAAGTAATGCTAGTGATTAAAACATACGTCACCGGTCGTGGTCGCTCTACAGTTTATTGGCGGTAGATGTCGGTCATTTCACTTAAGTAGGTACTTACTTTTACGCCTCATTGAATACAAAAATAAGGGTCCCGGTGATTTTTGTTCGAATTTACATTTCAATGTTAGATGATAGTTGTCACAGAAGTGTACTGGTTCCCTTTTTTCCACGTTCTCCATAGGGGGCGTAACTGAAAATAATAATAATAACTACTATACTGATGACTATTGTGAATATAATAGAGCATATAAAGCATATATTATAGCACATAACATATTATGTGCTTCAATGAAGCATAATTATAGCATATTATAGCACAAAAATATTATGTGCTTCAAATGAAGCATATAGCATACAGCGCGTTCTCGATTTGAAGCCGTTATGCGCACCTTTACACAGTACATAGATGTACCTACTTGATCCCTCACTAAGCTGTAAGCATACGTGGTATATATTATTACATTTTGCTACACTTTAGGTACTACACTGGCTATGCTCGGTTATGTATTCCGAATTTCCATAGATTATGTTGAGAGAAATTAAAGAATCATTTGGAAGGTAAAACTTGATGTTTATCTTGTGTCCTTTATGTCCGTGTGTAGTTTAAATTAATTTACAAAGTCGCGATCGCTACAGAAGTTGGGAGAGAACTGCTGCCCGGAGGCTCGCAATCGCTAAATCATTAAATCCTACATCAGCACGTTACATTGTTGCGAATTGTGATGTGTCGCTACAACATATGTATTATGTGTACTATAGATATGTATAAACACGCTCCGACTGGAAAGTGGAACCCTGTGCTCATCACACAAAGTCCACCCTCATCGGGAATCGAACCCGGAACCTCTTGAATAGCGGGTATGGTGGCCCATTATGCGAATCCGGTCTTCAAAATAAACATCTAAGCGATCATCTCCCAGTGCACATTACCACAAGCAGGGACGCCAGGGTGTAATGAGATACTTTTTATCTCCGAAAAAAGAATTTTATTTATTTTTGTTTATACATATTTAAACTTTATGTACAACATACTACAAAACGCGGACTTAATGCCATTGCGGCATTCTCTGCCAGTCAACCTTCAAGAATTTCCGCGGGAATACCGAAATCCATGCGGGTGAAACCTCAGGGGGCAATTATTAGCCAATTGGTGTAAAGTCATCAGATAGCTCTTAATACGGTATTGTCTTAAAAGAATGACTTACGTATTTTCTCGATACTTTCTGAAACAGAAAAACATATTACACAACAATAACAGAATCTATGCTATGTTACAGGATTACTTCGACACACTTGGATGTCGATTTATCGCGGGATGTGACTGGGCGACAAGCGCACGCATACGTCACGGTGTTCCCGGACAACAGTGATGAGTGACGAGAGGCTGGGAATTGAAACGATGCGCCATGTTGGCAGGGCCGTGGCCCTGGGCATATTAGGATAATGGGGCCCCTATGACTTTCACAGAACACTATTTTGTTAGAATAGACAAAGAAAGTAGATAAACAAGGTTCAATATTTATTTTTATAAACAATCACATGAAACGAATAGATAAATGTAATATAGTCCACAATAGTATAGTCAGTAATTTAGGTTCGATTTCTTCAAATTATATAAGTTTTTTGGTAATAAATATTGGTTATCGTTTGGTGATCTGACAGGAACTAGGGACTTTGTATTTGATCTGAGGGGGGCCCCTATCGATCGCGGGGCCCTGGGCACTTGCCCAAAGTGCGCACTGGGAAAGAGGCGTCTGCATGTTGGTTCCGACAACCTACAACCATTATCTACAGATCTATATTGGCTGTTTGACTAAAACTCCTGACCTCGATTTGTTTGTGTCTAAAGGCATAAGCCATTTTAACAATCATATCGTTTCCTATCGTGTCCTTAGTAAGCAATGAATAAATAAATAAATAAATATGTAGACGGTACCTCTGACCACGCTAAGATTGTGCTTACAGTAAGCATTAAGTACTGCACCCATCAAAGTAACAAAAATGTTATTTCTGTTCTTTGCTGATCAATATTGCTACTTGCAAAAAGTTTCTCATATTGTAAGTAAAATTTCTCTAACTAAACTTAACACCAAATGAACAAAGTTCATCTTGAACTTGCCAGCTGAAGTATTATGATTACCAACAAAATAAAAAAAATAACAATGTATTTTTTGGCACACTCAATGATTGTCCCAATCATATGGTTCAAAAATCTCTTAAATCATAAGGATCAAATCTAAAATTATAAACTCAATGGATTAATATCAAGCACTCTAGGGTTCATCGAGTTTACATAAAATGTTAATAATAATTAACAACTATATCCTACGTGATTTATTAACACCCATAATTTTGTACGATAACAGAACTACAAGTACTCACTTTCCGCAGCTAAACATTCGGATTCTTGAAACTCATCACATAATATTAGAGCAGTATTTATTAAAACTATAATGAAAGAGTAAATATGCGCAGCCATCTTGTCCACATTTCTAGTTACTCACATCTAGGTATATGACAATATCGAATAAATAGTTAACAGGACAAATTCATTACGTTATTCGATTTTACCGTCCAACGCTGTACTACCTAATATGACTGTCTGAAATACGATAAGTTATATCGAAATAATTTCCTGCAACGCTATGAGGATAAAGTTTTGTAAAAGATGATTCAGTTCACCCCGAAATAATAGAGCTATAAAAAAATCTATACTATAATATAAGAGTAGAATCCACGATTCCGTGCATTGGATATTTTTAAGAAAAGTTGACAGGGGCGATAAAAGAAGAGTAACCAACCTCAAAATAGTACATTGTTATCCTAGGGGTGAAAGTAACCTCGCTACGCTAGGGCGCCAAACCCCGTCTCGGGACTAAATAAGTCTTTCTCCCGAGGATAACACTGTGCTTTTCATTACGAATGCAAGGAAAGTCAAAATAAAAATAGGAATTGGGTATTCTCCAAGGTATGAAAATCAAAATTCTAATTAGTCCGTCAGTTAGAAAATAAAAAAATAATAGACACGTATTTTTTGCTTTTTCAATTTAATGAAAATGAACATAGATAAAGCGCATTAAAGTTTAGGGTGGGGGGCTCGTGACGTCAATATTCATTATAAGCGCCATACAAACCGCACAGAGTTGTGACGTCACGCGAAATTTCAACTCAATATATTTCTGTTATTTTTTGATTACGTAAAAAAAGAAAAAATACGTGTCCAATATTTTTTACTAATCTACACGACGGACTAAAAAAAAATTTTTTGTCAAGTAGCCAATTAGCTAAAGAAAAAAATGAGTGAATTTTAATTTACATAAATCAACCATTAGGTGTGCTACTGGCCAGTAAGTATGCCCCTATGACGTAAAAAAAAACTTGAGTTTCTGCAGTATCCAGCTGTCAGTTGAAAGCGATTCTCCCTAGGGCTGAAAAGTGTTACTTTCAACCCGCTTTTCAGGCAACTTCAGACCTACTTTCCGAGTATGAGTAATGAAAAAAGTTTTTAAAAAAATATTTTTTGTCTGTCTGTCTGTTCGCGATAATCTTCGAATCTACTGAACGGAGTGTCATGATGTTTCACAAGTAGATTAAGCTTAGCCAGGAGCTACATATAGGCTCTGTTTCATCAAAATCGGATGTCGAGAAAAAAAGTTGTTACATAAAAACTTTTCACGCGGGTGAAGCCGCGGGGCACAGCTAGTAATAATAAACCCGCGGGACGACTTGCGCAAAGAGGTAGGTACCTAATGTAAACTTATTCTTTACTCAATGGGTTATTATTTATGGTTATTCTAGGTTTATTCTCGCCAAAGTTTCATCACAATCGGACAAATGGCTTCGAAACGCATAGAGGTCAGACATACAAACATTCATTTTTATTTATAAAGAAGAAGAAGATAAGTGATATTTACCGTCCATCAAAACAAATTTAACAGTAGTAGAGTCGTGCTCTGCTCTGCCGTCATAGTTTTTCAAGCTACACTTCAGACTATACCCGTTGTGTGCCGGCGTGAGAATGACGTTCAAATCTATACGGTAGTGGTGTAAATAGTTATCCAAACCGCTGCTGTTCCACAGGTTTGCTGGATCACAAAAAAATAAATAAGATTTCAAGTCGAGTGAAAGAGCTGAAGTTGACTGAATTGTTATTTATTTCTTAAACTAGGTACCTACCTACCTATAAGTTTTATTGGCTTCTTACTAATTTTAATTTTAATTTCCAATGTATATTATGTATAGTTCGTATCATCACTACAATAAAACAAAGTCGCGTCCCGCTGTCTGTCTGTCCCTATGTATGATTAGATCTTTAAAACTACACAACGGATTTTTATACGGTTTTTTTAAAAGATAAAGTGATCCAAGAGGAAGGTGTATACGTATAGTCACAGATAATATAATACTATAGGTATAGTTTATCCTGGAATTCCCGCGGGAACTTCGAAATTACCGCGGGGGACAGCTAGTGAACTGTATTTTGGTATCTTGGAGGCTGGAGCTAATCTGACGATAGAGTCAGGACTCAGAACAGGAGGTGAGTACTGAACATTTTCAGTGGCTACTAATAATGTCTGTTGAGTGTTGGGCTTGGTAACGAGTGTCTGGTGATGGCGGCAGGAGGTGGAGTTTTAACTAATCAACCGATCATCATGAATGTTTTGCAAACCTACATGTTGTTAGCGGTACATTACCTAGCATCAAGAATAAGGCGCCTAGCACACGGCGTATTTTAAACGCGCGGACGATGCGCGTTTCAGTTACGCGCGTTTTCTGCGCCGTAGATGCCGATTTTTGCAATTTTATAGATTCGAACGCGCGTAGACCGCGATACAAACGCGCGTTTGAAGCGCCTTCGTTACTCGTTTGATGTGCGTATAAAGGGCCGGAGGAAGGGCAGAGGCGCGCGCACTCACTCCATCGCAGCGCCGCGCCCCGCCCGCGCCGCAGTTGCAATGATATTTTATTGTGCTGCGTATTTTATTTTTATTTATTTATTCTTCTTGCACAAAATAGTACAAATGGCGAACTTAATGCCTTGCGGCATTCTCTGACAGTTAACCATTGGGTTGACAGAGAGATAAAAGGGAATTTTGGTTTAAAATGGAACCTGAACCGAAGCCATTGTAAAACTGATGAGAAGTCTCTAACCAAAACGCGGAAGCTACGAGCGACTACCGCGCGTCTGTATCGCTGTATCTGCGCGTATACGCGCAGTGGACGCACGTTCCACGGTCACCCCGTGTGCTTAGGTTACAAGTTTGCATTCAAATCTCGTTTGAAGCGCGTATACATGCGTTACCAGCGCGTCTGCGCGTTTAAAATTCGCCGTGCGCTAGGGGTCTAAGGTATACTGTCTCCGTGGGATGGAAAAAGATCACGTCATCATCTACATTGGCGCGCAAAGTCTAGCGATAAATATCAATTTCAAACCTACGAGACGTGACTTACGTGAAGATATTTGTAGCCCATACTTGTCTAAATGTATGTCCTTTACACAAGAAACGTGCAATTCTTCCATCGGATAGAAGACGTATTTCAGTGTAGAGTTGGCTGACTCCGTGGTCACTCTTCGCGCATCCAAACCAGTTATCCAGAGGTCTAAAAAACAAAAACTGTGTTACACAGCTGATTTCTTCGGTGTAACTCCTAAATTTTGTAGTATAAACAGAAACACCATGGTTTGCAATATCAAACATTTTGTTTTTACTTGAAACCGGCAGCTATGCGAAGGTCCATAAAGAGGAAGGAAAGAACTAGAAAATGGCTCACTTCTATACTCTAGAGCGCGGCGAGGCAATTTACAGGCCGGGCAGGTGTATTTATTCCTATGATATGTTTCAACAGGTTCCATCCCGACGTTAACCAGCATACAATATTTACAGGTTAGTGTGGTAGTTCCCTGCATACTGGTCGGTAGCATATAGTCCTGCAAAAAAGCGTTATTTTATGAATATTATTTATCATATGGATATACAGGGTGTAAGGTACTGAAAGTGGGACATATTGAGGGATTGAATTCTGTATTTTATTCTCGTCTCAAATAACTAAAAAAAATATTGATTTAAAAACTATATTCATAAAAATTGTCTGCCCAAGTTGCTGACGCGGTGCCGGTGCCGCGTCGTACCCCAAGGGCGGCGCTACAGTCTCAGCGTTGGGGGGGCGGTGGCAGGGGTAAAAACAAACGGTAGACAACATAAGACGTAGGCTACAATTTACACAAAATCTTAACCTTCCTCATCAATGGATCGATTGGTGAAAATCGCATTAAAATCCGTTCAGTGATTTTTGAGTTTATCGCGAACAGACAGACAGACAGGCGCGGCGGGGTACTTTGTTTTATAATATGTAAGGATTTTTTCTGCGGTTTGTCAGTGCGTTTTTATCAACATTTTTATTCGTTACAAGCTAGCATGAATGAATTATCGAATAAGTTCCTCGATTAACCTTACACGTTGTATAACTATAGTTCGATCAATGAATGCACAAGTAGGTATATTGGGATGAGAACACTGGCTAAATGCGAAAATCCTTAAGAAGAAAAAGAAAAGGTGTATCGAGAAGCTCGGGTTACTCACAGGTGAGATCGATGCCGATGCCACGTACCGACCTTCCGCGCCGCTCCGGTTTAAATTAACGTCTACAGCCAATGCTGGCCCCGCAACGACCCTTGTGTAACATCTGAAAAACTGCATAATAAGTTGAGGAATCGACTCGTATGGCATTAGGCGGCGATTCGGTAAATGAAAGAGAATTATGGGCTAGATGATTCAATTTTTGGTTTTTAGTCCGTCGTCGTGTAGATTAATAAAAAATATTGGACATGATTTGACACCAATTTTTTATTTTTTTATGTAATCAAAAAATAGCGGCGATACGTTGACTTGAAATTCCGTGTGACGTCACACCTAAGTACACTTTTTACTTAGTGACGTCGCGACTTCCCACTCCTAAACTTTAAATCGTTTTATCTAAGTAGGTACCTACTTTTCAATAATTCGAAAAGGCAAAGCACTAAAATTTAATATTTATTCATCACGCCCATTGTCTACCATGATGCCAAAATATATCAAGTTACTAGGTCACCTGAAAGTTGATCAGGTTTTTGATCTATAAGTCAGTCAGTCAGTCAGTTAGTCATAATAGAGCCCATTTTCAAACGTTATTATACCTACCAATAACGGTATGAGCTACATTTATGAAAGTTTAGGTTCTAGACAAGTTTTAATAAATGTGCTAAATTTCGAGTATGCAGGTTAAATAGGTTTCGAGTTGTGAAGGGGTCAAAAGTTGCTCGAAATGGTTCGTGTAATATCACACACGGCTGCTGCATCACCTGTTCCTTATTCTTTGAACTTGGCTGGATACGCTGCCACGTGTCTTCACTTACGCATACTAATAAAGGTGTTATTCTGACAACACTAAAAATAGTTGTTTTAGTAACTGTTTGCTGTCTCACGCCAAAACTGTATTAATAAGAAAACCTGCATACAGATTATTTTCTATGGACATTTTTGCGTCTCCGACCGCGTACCTACCACAGACAATATAATATCTACTATACTAGTAGGTTCGCGTACCTACGCATGGAAATATATTTTCTTCTAACTTGGCTTCGATTGGTGAAGCAAGTTGAGTGCGATGAAAAATCCTTTTTTAATACAGTTGCTCAAAAAGTGGCGTATTGCAGGGACGTTTAGCGTTCGGGATGTGGGCTATTACATACTCGAACTTTTTGTTTACCTTTCCCGAACTCGTGCGTTCTCTTTGCCAACTGTCAAAAATGGCGACACGACTTTGACACACTTTTTGCATTGCAAAACGTAGGTTTCGCATTACTAATACGACTAGCGCCATCTCTTGATCACAGTTGGAACTTAGTTGAGTTTGTTGTGTTTTTGATATTTTATTAAATTGCTTAATTTTTTCGTAACTGTATTAAAAATAGTTGTTCAGTACACGTGCGGAACCGTCATTGCAACTAGTTCCGACTGTCAACCCTCACCTTCGGCTGCGCCTCGGCTCGGGTAGACATTTGTCGGAACTCTTTGCAATGACAGGCTTTCCGCACTTATAATGAAATATACTATTTTCAACTCACCTAACATAATTAATGTAATTTTCGCTGTTTGCGACCATTTCGATAGGTTTGTCGGATTGAAGTAGATAACGATCTTGGCTACGCTCCCTCACACATTTCGCAGAATCTTTCACAATGATTGTAAAAGGAATAACATTTGTAATGATATCTGAAACAAATTAGGTTTATTAGGTTGACAATCATTAATTATCGCCAAAGCCCAAAGGTTATCGCTATAGAAAACTAAGGAACTTATCGTCATGCCATGTGGTCACAACTCACGACGAATTGGCTGCGATTTTGAGTGCCATTTCTTACTCACGCCTATCACAGAACCGCAGTGCTCTTGTATCGATAAGGATATTCCACATATTACGTGGATATACTCACAGACTAGCGTCAAAATGGTCGACCATCGCGAAGCGGGTGATTGCTATAGGAAACCCTTCCCTCTTAGGGCCCCTATGCACACCACGTTTTATAAACGCGCCGTCGACGCGCGTTTTAGAGACGTGCGTCGACGGCGCGTTGACGGCGCGTTTTTATACTACAAAAGTCTACAGGCTGCGTCTGACTCGCGTTCGTATCGCGTCTGTATCGCTACAAACGCGCGTCGACGGCGCGTTTAAAAAACGTGGTGTGCATAGGCCCTTAGCCAAGTTGAAATTCCCTGGGGGTCGATTTTTGAATCGCTCGAATTACTATTCGCACACGGAATTGCAAGATTCACGCGTGAATGCTTAAAAAATGTATGAGGATTTGCACGTGAATTCGCGATTCCGTGCGTGAAAGTAATTCGAGCGATTCAAAAATCGACCCCCTGATCGTCAACGCATAGAAAACTAAGGAACGCAATCGTTATGTCACGTGGTCACGCAACACTCAACTTTTTTACCGATTTCAAAAAGGAGGAGGTTATCAATTTGGATGTTTGTATTTTTTTTAATATATGTTCGGGCATAACTCCGTCATAATTATATAGACGGATTTGCAAAATTCTTTTTTTGTTCGAAAGGGGTGTATTCCGAAATGATCCCATTTAATGTCATGTGGATCTGATGAATAGTTTCTTAGACTGATAACGGAACTCTTGAAGTCGGTTTATTTTTTTTGTCAAAATGTTGCTTATGATTGGACGACTTTTCATTTAGGGAAACTGGGTACGTTTGTAACAAGTTACGGTTGTAACACTGCGAGTATCTCCAAAGTTATAAGCGGGAGGGTGAAGGGTCCAAGGGGAAAACGACGCGACTTTTGTTTTAACACACGGCTCACAGTGTCAGTCCGTGCTCCGCGGACGAACCACGCGTGCAGGAGGCATTATCGAAAATCACGAACCCAAAGTAAGTAATAAACATGTCTTTATTTTTGTGATTGCTCATTTGTTATGATTGTTACGGCTATGTGTGTCTAAAAAGCTGAATAGTGGGTCTTTACACGATATTTAGATATACTTTGCTACTCTGTATGTTAATTGCATTCGAAGCTATAACTTATTTTATGTTGCAAAAGGGGTTGGGGACGGTTGTAACAATTCTTCTGGGGACGGTTGTAACAGTAACTTTGTAACTTACTAGCTTTATTTGTTTGTTTCAGATGCCACGAAAACGCCTCCGAAAGACGGAAAGAGGAAATAAAGATATTTCTCAATATAAAGAGGCGTACGCAGATGTAAAAGCAGGAGCTTCGCTTCGTGTAGCGGCAAACAAGCATGAAATCAATTACGTTTCTCTGCTAAGATACATCAGAAAAAGAGACCTATCAAAAAACGAAAATGAAGAAGAAAATTCTGCACAAATGGGGTATGTAGCTCATAACAAAGTATTTTCTGCTGCCCAAGAAGCCGAGCTAGGTAAATATTTGATCAGGTGTTCAGATATATATTTTGGGCTACCAGCAAAGGAGGTCAGAAAGCTGGCCTATGAGCTCAGTTCAATTTTATTGATTGTCAAGGAAACTTTCCTGGTTTTTGATTTCTGAACATAAATTATTAGTTTTTAAGAGAAAAAAGTTAATAGTTTTTAGAAAATGTGCCAAAAAATTGTTAGGTTTTAAGGGAGAAGATATTTAAAATTTGTTTCTATTTTGAGTAAAAGAGCTCACTAAGTTTAATATGGTTAAATGATTTTAATAATGTTAATTTTGACCAACCTATCTCAATTAATGTCAAAGTTCCTATAAAAAGGCTGATTAAAATAATAATGAATAAAATTTTTAATTTGATTTAAATTACTGTGTATTTTTGTTCAATTCCTTCCTGTTACAACCGACACCTACCACTGTTACAACCGACCCTGGCATGGGGACGTTTGTAACAATGATACATCTTTTTTTTAAACATTTGCTATAAGAAAAGAATAACAAATAGGGACTTAAATTCTTCGATAATGTTAGGCCAAAAAACAAACTTTCATTTGGTGTATCAAGCATCTAAATCGCCCTATAAGCAAAGGAGATATGAAAGCTCAAAGCAAAATTGTTACAACCGTACCCAGTCTCCCTACGCCGCCGCCGCCCCAATCTCTACTATAAACTATTGTTGTCTATATGAGCTGTATACTATAAACCATTATATTATACCTATCTATCCAACTATACTATACTCGACATATTTACCGCTCCTTCGCACATATTGTTTTCAAAGCGCTCAAAATTCAAATGAATAATTGAAATCAGTGATATTAATATTGAATAAAAATATGAGTGCGTGAACATGAATATATATAATACATATAATACATAGGTATGTATGTATTTTGTAATTATTTGTAAATATTTGTGCAAAAAGAAAAAGCTCTAGGTACCTACTCCTTTAAATGGGAAAAAAAAACTACTCCATATTTTTATTGGTTTTTGTTTCGTACCTGCCTATTTATTACAAACTCGCTGTGCCACAACTTTTTTTCCCAACATCCGATTTAAATGGAAAAGCCTATATTATCTGTGACAACGTGTTAATGAATTAACTGAAAACCTGATACACCCCATCTAAAAAAATAAACAATAATATGATTAAAATATGTTTTAAGTCGAAAAAATTAATACTTTGAAAGTTATTGAACATTAGTTTGAAGGTGACCTATCTACGAAATTCCAAGCGCTACGCCCGCGCCTACTGGTTCGATTTTTTTTGCTGCGCGCGGCGTACGCGCCAAATATTGTAAGTATTATAAATAATTTAGACATGGTCTAGTAAAAATGAAAAAATATAACCTATATTAAAACATAGTGCGATCGATTCGCTAGTCGATTCTGAGCAAACTACTTTCTAGTTTTCAGTTAATTCATTAACAGACAGACAGACAGACAGAAAATAATTTTAAAAACTTTTTTTTGTGGTTGGTTACTCTTCTTTTATTGCCCCCTGTAAATTTTTGTTAAAAATATTCAATGTACAGAATCGCGGATTCTACTCTTTTATTATAGTATAGAAGATTTCAATACTCTAAAATTTTTCACATTCGCCGGGCGTCCCGTGACGGCCAAGATCTTTGTAACCGACTTCCAAAAAGGAGGAGGTTCTGTATTCGGCTGTATGTATGTTTTTTATTGTAGTTACAAGTAGTGATGGTCAGAATAACTCCGTCGTTAAACTTAACACCGAATATTTAGACCGAAGCTCTCTCACCTTCTGGCACTATGCGAGGGAGCACGCACATCAAGCAACACAAGCGCAGCGCTTTCGACGATGACATTTTCTCACTTAAGAACTAAAACAAGTAAAGTTATAAATTAAAGCGAATTGTTTGGGAAACAACCGCCGGCGCACACACTATGTTGTTACATAACATTTGTTTTGATATCTTTAGACTATAAATAACACAACTAGGACTCGTTAAGACTGGGAATTGGCACCAACTAATTAGCAGCGGTCGTTTGTTTCCTTGTCCTTACTATTAGGTATGAATGCGAATGTTGTCAGTTTGTTTTCCTGTTTGTTATGCTTTCACGCCTTAATGACTCAACCGATCGTCATAAAAATTTGCATACACGTTGTCAGTGGTACAAAAAACGACACAGGGACAGTTTATCCCGGAATCCCCGCGGAAACTCCAAAATTGACGCGGGTAAAACCGCGGGGTACAACTCGTTGAAATTATAAGGCAGAGATAATAATATATTGTGGTACAGTTGAATAGTGATTCATGATGAAGGTTTAGGTAGGTACCTAAGTATAAGTACGAGTATGTATAATTGTCAAGATTTTTGTAAATTGGTTGAAATCTTTACTATTATAAATCCGGGAGGAGTTTGTTTGTTACGTTTTCACGGCTTACGATTGCATACACGTTGTCAATTGTACAGAAAATGAATTCGTGCTCCCCGTACAGAGAGCTAGCTCTACGGTACAGAAACACGCACCTTAGGGCTGTCATTTTAATTCTAGCTGTGTTCGGAAGCGGATAACCTTCTTGGTTTTTGAGGTTCAGAGAATCCCAAAGTCGTAGTGGCAAGGTCTCTTCATCCTTTAAAAGTAACAGTATGGGTAGGTGTCTCAATAAAATGAATCTGCCTGTATTTCTTTGAATCTACCTTCGTCCTTCACTCGAGAGAGCTATATATGTAGCTGTGTCAAGTTGGAGATAGGCTTGCTACGCATACCATATTATACCTAGTATCTTTTCAGTGAATTGTACCTACTATATATTATTATAGAAAAAAATAAAGATAAAAAAACAGATAAAAAAAATTAAAAAAAAGATAAAAAAAAGATTAAAAAAAGATTAAAAAAAAAGATAAAAAAAATCCCTAATTCCTAATGGAGCAATTAATGCCCATGAATTTTGTTGTAACTTGTTTTAATAAAATGACAAAATGCTGGATATACATAAAAAAAAAGAAATTCATACCTACATACAGCCGAATGCATAACCTCCTCCTTTTTGGAAGTCGGTTAAAAAGTTCTGTAAAAGATGTTTCATTTCACCTCAAAACAATAGAGCTCTAAAAAAATATAATATTATACCAGCGGGACGGCTTGCGCAAAGGGGTATAATAGTTCTATCTTTATTCTAGTGTTTTTTCATGGTGTTACATCAAAGATCATTAGAAAAATAGAAAACTAAGAACAATAACTAAAGCACTGTTATTGTTCTGAGGAAAATAACTCAAAAACTGTGACTGTCAATGGTATTTCCAAGGAAAGTATATAATGCGTTTTTGATAGTTTTATAAAGCGAACACCGTTCTACTGTATAGTGATTCAGATGGTTCACATTTTGAATTTGTATTTTTTTTGTATTATTTTTTTCCCACATAATTTTTCCATGTAAAGATAATTTAATTTTTCTGTAATTAATAAATCTTTATATACCTACAAAATAAATTGAATAGAATAGAATTGAATATAATAGAAAAAGTTTATTTGATACCATAATAATAAAATAAGTACAAGCGTGAGTCTTAAACTAGAATACTGTTGCTGTTCGTTTGTCTCGCTAACTCGAGAATGACTGGACGTATTTGGCTAATTGTGATCTTGAAATATTTGTAGAAGTTCAGCAGAGTTAAGATGTTGCAACACGATAAAATTTTATCGCGCCATTTTTTCGATTCTCGTCGAAATATTATATCGTTTTGTCAACCGGTAGCAAAAAATAAAAATGTTTAACTGAATCTAGTCATAACTCATAACTCAATACCCCACTACTGAATCTTTTTGCTTGGACGCCCACAAATATTTATCGTATCGACAATTTTCTCTTTCGTTCGATAATCATATCGTGGCGCGCATCTTAGGCCTACAGGAAAGGTTTGAGAAGTAAATTAGGCTACATACTTTGGAGTTTTTAAGTTAAATTTCGCATGAGATAACCGAAGTATCTACTTAATAGTATGAGCAGCATTTCGCAATACATGAGAAGCCATAGCAGCGCCCCAAGTTTGTCCCTCTCTGAATACGGCAAAGGTTCGTGAGGGGTAAACAAAACAACAGAAAACTGTTCGATGAGATGGTTCTTTATTGTCTTATTATAATATTGTCATAATATAATATTTTCTTAATATAATACTCGTGGTAAATGTTCCCGCCGAAGGCGTCGCCCACCGACGCGCCGCGGTTCACTGCTCCGCCACTAGGTGGCGCTGCACATAATAATCATATATTAATTACAAAATTACAATATCATAATATTTAATCCTATAAACTAGCAGTTCCCCGAGGTTTCATTCGTGTTAATCTCTGTGTTCCCGCAGGAAATCCCGGATACAAAAGTTCCCTACGTTCTTCTCTGTGACCCTGACAACGTGTATGTAAAATTTTATGATTATCGGTTGAGTAGTTGAGCCGTGAAAGCGTAACAAACAAACAACCCAAATTCGCATTTATTCGTGTAAGAATGCGTACGAATTTGAGTTTATTTATTTATTTTATTTATTTATTTACTAATTTATAAACATTGTAACAACTTGACGGTGCTACATAAACCTTTTTAGGTTTTTCCGTGCACCGACGTATCCGTAGTTATTCGTAAATAGGTATAATATAGGTTTAATTATTATTATATATTTTTGTTGTTGTTCGTTGTGTCGACTTTTGCATCTTGCAACCAAAGTTAACTTTACGCGCACGTGTGAATTGACCGCGGAGAAGAGAATACATTAGCTAGACGGGGCCTGTAGACGGGGCAGGCGCGTCACATTTCCTTTACTGGCATCCTAAGTATATTTTCCTGTTCTTTTATGTGTTATTCTCTTATATGGTTTTTTTCGTGTAAAATAAAGAATCAAAAAAAGAAATCCTCAAAACTGTTAATTTTGTTAACAGTGACTACGTAAAGTTTTTCACATTTTGTTACTTTAATGAGTTACTTTAATGGGGTCACGAATAGTTTCGCTCGGCCACACGTGGTTTTCCTTTTTTTTTTCAAAGTAAAATAAGTTGATGCCCCTTCTATCTGTTCTGCCGCCTAAGTTAAGTTGACAATCTACAGGCTGTTACAGAAAGGTAGTCATATTTAACGATCGTGTTCACGTTATCATCTGCAATGATTTGACACTACCATGTAATAAACTTTTCTAAAATTTGCTGTTATTAACTTGTCTCTGCACCCCAACGCGACGGTGATAAATTGCATCATATTTTATGATCTTAAACCAGTCACCTGTAGCCAGTTTATGACCTACCCACTACCCAGTGATGTGACATGTGTATTTTGTTGCGGAAGTGGTCGATAAAAAAAAAAATAATATTTTGGTCATAAAATTTTGAAGTAAAGTTTTTGAGCCAAAAGTTAAATACCACGGTCAAATTACTGTATAAGATTGTCAGATCACAATCTTCAATTATCACTACACCTTTCCGTAACACCTTGTATAATAATTATAGCTATGGAAAACTAATGATCTTCATGTCACGTAGGTAGTCACGAAAAATTTGTCACTGTGAACCTAGCATATCAAATATTAGCATCTAAAAAAATTTCAGATATAGGTACTTGCATCCAGCATAGTTCTACAATTCCTGATAAATTTCAACAATAGTTCTGTTGATTTACCAATTTAAACGCATAGTTCTGTAGCTCCTGATGGATTTTTAGAATAGTTCCGTTAATTTGGCCTCATAATAGTAATTAATCCGATGCCAACTTCACAAATTTCTATTGCTGAAATCTATCAAGAACTATAGAACTAGGTTGGATACAAGTAAATCTGAAGTTTTTTTTTTGAGATGCCAACATTTGATATGTTATGCTATAGGTTCACAGTGACGAAAAATTTGACTTTTGACCGGACGATTTTACGTGGCGTACCTTATGGATTGTCAACTAGGCTAAGGGGGTGGTTCTGTGGCACCGACCGAGCTAGCAGTCGGCGCCCAGCGTGCCCCGCGCGGCATCGTCTCCACGGGGGGCGGGGGCGGCCTCTTCGCGTTCATTTCTCCGAGGAGTTTCTCGATCAGACGCTGTCGGTTCCGTCTTGCCTCTGTGTGATTACAAAAAAATAACAAATACTAACTGTACCCCGGGTAAGTTTCGGAATTCCCGCAAGAACTCCGATAAAAGTAGCCTTAGTTACTCCTTATAAAATCAGCTATCTGCCAATGAAAGTTCGATCAAAATCGGCGCAACCGTTTTGGAGATTAATCGGAACGAACAGACAAAACACAAAAAAATTGAGGAATTATTTTTTGTTATTAAGTACCGTAGTTATCTATATCTATACTAATACAACGTGTTAACGAATTAACTGAAAATCTGATACACCCCATTTAAAAAAAATAAACGATAATTTATGATTTAAATATATTTCATGTCGAAAAAATTTATACTTTAAAAGTTATTCAACATTAATTTGGAGCCTGGAGGTGACCTTTCTACGAAATTCCAAGCGCTACGCCCGCGCCTTCCGTTTCTATTTTTTTGCTGCAGGCGGCGTACGCGCCATATATTGTATTATAAATAATTTAGACATGGGCTGATAAAAATAACCTATATTGAAACATAGTGCGATCGATTCGCTAGTTGATTCTGAGCAAACTACTTTCTAGTTTTCAGTTAATTCATTAACACGTTGTATAAAGTTAGCTGAAGTTTGTGAGTTTGTGACTTTGTGACGTTGTATAGGGGAGTACCTGATCTCTGGATCTACTGAACCGATTTTGAAAACTCTTCCACTTAAAGGAAGCTACGGTAGTCTTGAGTGACATAGGGTACTTTTAGTTTCGAAATTCCCACGGGAACTCCGAAATTGCCGCGTGTAAAACCGCCGGGGACAGCTAATATATTATACTGTGACATGCATTTATTAAAAAGCTGTTATTTTGTGTGCGAGAATCACTCGGCGATACTAAATATATAGTTTGCATAATTTATTTTCATACTATCCTTAGAATAGTAAATTACAAATAGTGGGTAATTTTTAGTGCCGATGTATCGGTTGTTTGTTGAACTAAATAAAGAAAAATAAAAATAAAAATATTATAAAATCATTCGGGCATAACATATTCATCGACCGCTTTAGATTACCTACCTAATACATGGATTAAGTAAATACGTCGTCGCTCTAGGACATTGCAAAGAGTATATAACCACTACGACATTATATAAAAATAAATAAAAAATGCGTGAGAGTCCGTGGAACACTTAGAACGAAGCGTTTTCCATATGAAACTGGGTTCGTTATGTCCGTTATGCGTGAAAAGAGGCAAAGACACAAAAAAAAGTAAGTTATTTCGAAAAAAAAAATGACAGAGCAGACAAAGCAGTTTTTCTGTATGACACTGTAAAGGAATATCAAGTTTTACTCCCATCCGTACCGTGCTATAAAGAATTTCGTTCTAATGCTACTGCTCCACCTGCGTGTCAACGCGTAAATTAGTGCGCTAATTTAGGCATTACGTAGATGTGGCCAACATTTTAACGGGTTAACTTACTAACATTAACATCAGCGTTAACGTTAACGCAGGTGGAGCAGTAGCATAAAAAAGAAATGGTCAAGTCAAGGCACATACGGAATTGGAAGTAATGTAATGTAACAATATTCACTTCGACGCAAAGAGTTGGTGCACGTGTCACCATTATATTGTTTAAATATTGTATAGGTATCTACTTGTGTCGTTAAAATAGCGGAAGGTTATCGTCAATTCTGTCATATACAAGTATGTACCAACTTTGAGTTTGTTTTTACTTTAAATAGTTGTAATTCCTGGTTTTGCAATTTCCCTTACTTAATTGGTAGTAAAAGAATTATTATTAAGTAAGCGCAGACCTTATGTCTAGGTACTTATATCGCCCAACTCCGGTGTTCATGAAAAATCTGGTTTACCGTAAACATCGTCGTAGACCTCTTCGTACACATCCGAGTGTTGCTCCGCGACAATGGGCTCGGCTCCTGGAGACGGCTGCGTCACAGCGCAGGTCTCGGAGCGTGCGCGTCTGCGGCGAATGGTCACTGCAATAGTAACATTACCTCATGTAGGCATACAAGGCAATGAACTTGCAGATGAACTGGCTAGGGCAGGATCAGACAAGACCTTCTTTGGACTGGAGCCATTTGTTGAGATCTCTGACAACACTGTAAAAAAGACAATACGTGAAAATGCCCGGAAAAGACACACAAGAGTGGTCACTGTCTACGGGTCTTAGGCATTCTAAACGCTTCATTGGCGACAAAATTGATGCGAAACTATCACGCAACATACTTCTACTGAGTCGCAATCAGGCCCGCCTAATTACTGGTGTGCTTACAGGTCACTTCGGGACTAAGGAACACCTCACGAAGATGAAATTAGCAAACGACCCATCCTGCAGAAAGTGCTGTATAGAGGTGGAAACAATGGCACATCTTATGTGCGAGTGCGATGCCCTGGCTCGCAAACGTATGGCCCTCCTGGGGACGGCTTACCCAGAACCAGAGGACTTTAGGTTCCTACCCCTCCACTGCACACTAGCCTTCGCCACCGAGGTCTTCAGGGAGTAGAGGGAGGATCACAGGGTGGGGATGGCACAAAAGATCCCAACGGTCGAAGTGCCGAGGGTTTGTCTGCCTGCCCCATTAAATAAGATAAGATGAGATAAGATAACATTACCTAGTCTTGATACTATTTAGTCCGTTGGTTAGACAACAAAAAAGTGCATTTAAATTTAGGAATGATGGCTTGAAATGTCATGTCATCTTTTATATAATAACTTTGATACAGATCAAAATGTTAACTTAGCTGTAAGTTTTTCGAAATAAATAAAATAAAAATAAATAGACTGTACCGGATCGTAACGTCAGGCAAAATTTATGTACTTAATTTTTATACCTTCTTAAAATTAAATGTTAAGGTTAAAAAGCTGTTTTTGAAGGACAGTCCGCTAAAGCAAAGCATTTACTAGAATAACACAATGGTCGTATGTTTTTTGTTCTTACTGCCGAAGACAGACTAATTACTACATATTATTGTAATATACCTACACAAAACCTTACCTCTCACTATCCAAATGGCAAATGATGATCCAGCAAGGGCGACCGCCGAGTAAATTATCCAGCGGGCTGAAATGATGAGGGAAGCTTGAAACTATTATCCCTACTAATATTATAAATGCGAAAGTAACTCTGTCTGTCTGTCTGGCTCAACCGATCGTCAGGAAAATTTGCATACACGTTGTCAGGGGTACAGAGAAGGACATAGGGTACTTTTTATCCCGGAATTCCCACGGGAACTCAGAAATTAACGCGAGTGAAACCGCGGGGAACAGCTAGTAATATAATATAATGTGGTCGCGATAGCCATCCACGTGACAAGAGAGCCTGTTATTCTCTCGCACTCAATAATTACTTATTTGCTGCAGCTGTATCCAATACAATAATATAATTGCAGCGATGATAGCTCAGTGGTTGGTGCGTTCGGATCAAACGCCGCAAGGGGTAGGTTCAAACCCTAACAATGAGCTTGAGCAGTCGATGAAGGAAAACATCGTGAGGAAAACCCTACGACCATGCTCCATAGCACTTCCTAGTGCTCGGCTGACTAGATACCACCTTCAAGTTGAAAATCTGTTGCCGAGCACATATCTAACGGTGTGTTCCGGCAGACTCACTTGAAAGACAATGTCCATTCCCATCCCAGGTAATATGGTAACTTACCATCAGGTTTGCCACCTGCCCGTTTGCCCACTGTTCCATAAAAATAACTATCATGTAGTTGACTTACTTACATAATATGCTTTTAGAATCTGAAAGAGCGCGATCTGAAAAATTAAAAGAAAAAAAAATTTGACGCAATTTCATAACAGCATGTTGAGCACGATGTTGAGTATGAAGTATTGCTTATGAGTAAGTAGGTACTAGGTAGGTATACTAATAGGGATGTTGCCTACTTTTGAAAATCAAAATTCTAATTAGTCCGTCAGTTAGAAAATAAAAAAACAATAGACACGTATTTTTTGCTTTTTTAAATAAATTAAAATATTCAGAGATAAAGCGCATTAAAGTTTAGGATGAGGAGGTCGTGACGTCACTAACCGCAAAACAGCCATACAAACTGTCAGAATAGTGACGTCACGCGAAGTTTCAACTCAATATATCGCCGTTATTTTTTGATTACGTAAAAAAAGAAAAAATACGTGTCCAATATTTTTTAATAATCTACAAGACGGACTAAAAAATAAAAATTAGTCAACATGCCCATTAAAACTATTTTCATTACTCATACTCGGAAAGTAGGTCTGAAGTTGCCTGAAAAGCGGGTTGAAAGTAACCCTTTTCAGCCCTAGGGAGAATCGCTTTCAACTGACAACTGTCAAATTATTAAAAAAAAACTAGGTCTATTTTCACATTTCTATTGAACCATGTTTCAACTTTCTATACAGCCAGCGCGATGTAAAATTGAAATAACGTAAAGTTTAAGTAGGTATTAATTAAAATAAAATTCACTCACTTTTTCTTAAGCTAATTCCTATTTATATTTTTTTATTTTCTTTAATTAATACTTAATAATTGAAGAAAATATTTTTTTAGGTCGCCACAATGTAAATA
The DNA here is from genome assembly GCA_907165275.2 of Zygaena filipendulae. Taxonomy (NCBI): domain Eukaryota; kingdom Metazoa; phylum Arthropoda; class Insecta; order Lepidoptera; family Zygaenidae; genus Zygaena; species Zygaena filipendulae. Next base: position 2,386,601 of record OU015678.1, on the reverse strand, counting down.
AAAAATACTGGCTGAATAGCTAGCCGGCCAAAGAAAAAGAAATAGGTGGGAAAGTGTCAAGCGACTATCCGATCTTCACTCATTTTTTCTTTAGCTAATTCCTATTTTTATTTTGACTTTCCTTGCATTCGTAATGAAAAGCACAGTGTTACCCTCGGGAGAAAGACTTATTTAGTCCCGAGACGGGGTTTGGCACCCGAGCGTAGCGAGGGCGCCAATAGATCGAGTTACTTTCACCCCTAGGATAACAATGTACTATTATTGATTTGACAGATTATGTGATCTGTTTTGGGGAGAATCAAACCAACGACCCTCTGCGCAAGTCCTGGGCCCTTATTCCCTATGACCAACAACATTCTTTGCTTATAACGCGCGTCCCAAAAACGCATTTCTAAACGTTCTAGATGCCAAAATATTAGAAATGATTATTCTTTATGCCATAAAAAACGTTGTAAATGTATTTTTTTGGAATAAAACTTCTTTGATTACGAGGGAAAGACGTTTTTGCGGCGTCTTATGGTCATATTGAATAAGGGCCCTGGTAAAGGATATTGTTTTGCTTACCCAGGACATTGATGTTAAATGTACAACTCGATCTCGTATCTAGTTTGCTTTGAAAGACACACGTCCAGTTCCCCTTCGACGACTTTGTTGCTGTTGTCTTCTGAAAACATTTATAAGAAACTGATCAGAGTTTACTCTAATGGGTTACAGGCGGCATAGAGTGCTTTTTATCTTGGAATTTCCGGCGGAACTCCGAAATTAATGAAGGTAAAACCGCGGGGAACAGCAAGTTATTTTATAATTTTATTCGTTCGTTTACAACATCTGCTGTACTTATTCATTCCTCACTTCATTAACCCATTCATCGCCACGGTTTTGTAGCCTTGATAAAGATTACAAAAACATGGTCATTACCTCCAGACCACACGCTTTCAGCATGAATTCTCCTATTGTTGGGAATGTTTAAATCTATCAGTTGATCTAATAAATCTAATATATATAAATCACGTGTCACGTTGTTTGTCCGCGATGGACTCCGAAACTACTGAACGGGTTTTGATAAAATTTTGTAACCGTTTATAATATGGTCCAACTTAAAAGATAGGATAGTTTTTTTCCCGGAATTCCCGCGGGAACTCCGAAGTTACCGCGGATGAAATCGCGGGGGACAGCTAGTCTAATATATATAAATCACGTGTCACGTTGTTTGTTCGCGATGGACTCCGAAACTACTGAACGGATTTTGATAAAATTTTGTAACCATTTATAATATGGTCCAACTTAAAAGATAGGATAGTTTTTATCCCGGAATTCCCGCGGGAACTCCGGAATTAATGCAGGGAATAGCTAATCACCGTGAACTACAGGGTCAGGGGTACAAAGAAGGAGGTAGAGTACCTACTTTTTTCCCGGAATTAACTCCGAAATTACCGCGGATGAAATCGCGGGGGACAGCTAGTATAAATATAAAAATAAGTGCTGTGGTTTGTCAGTAACATTTTTGGCCCCAGGAGCACGCGTCTTTCGTAAATCGTGATATTATGGGGATGGCGATGAAAGGGTTACATTATTTTAAGCTCGTCTCTAACTCACATATTTCACTTCCCAACAGTTTTGTCTCGGGAAACACTCGTGGAAATCTTTGCTATTGTGCAAATTTATCTGCTCCCGCCTGTTAGCTGCGCACCTTGTGACAAATGAAAAAAAAAATAACATTTTCTTTCATCTACGACGACTAGTAATGTTATTATTAGTCACTACAAAACCGAGCACAAAGGACGCCTTTTCTGCTTAGAATCAAAACAGTGCAGAAATGCTAAATGAAATCTCATTAATGCAGTTTTTCATTAATGCACTGTTGTTTTTTTTTACACATTTTGATATCTCCCATTAAGCCCAATATAAAATGTATGCATTAGATCGATCAAAAAGATACTGACTGAAAATTAAATTCGGCTGAATAAAACGTGAAGAAAAGATTAATTACTAATGAACTTTGTTTTCTAATGCTTGAGTTTTTATTTTGAGTAAGAAAGAAAGAAAAAAAGAAAGAAAATACATTTATTTCAGCCCAACACACAAGAAAAAGAAACAAACATAAGCAATGCTACACAATAATAATATATATTTCTTGCATGCAAGTATGTATATTTTATCATGGTAGGTAGGTAGCTTGGTAGTTGAAGGAAATAGTACATTGTTATCCTAGGGGTGAAAGTAACTTATTTAGTCCCGAGACGGGGTTTGGCGCCCAAGCGTAGCGAGGGCGCCAATAGATCGAGGGACTAAATAAGTCTTTCTCCCGAGGGTAACACTGTGCTTTTCATTACGAATGCAAGGAAAGTCAAAATAAAAATAGGAATTAGCTAAAGAAAAAATGAGTGAAGATCGGATAGTCGCTTGACACTTTCCCACCTATTTCTTTTTCTTTGGCCGGCTAGCTATTCAGCCAGTATTTTTTATTTACATTGTGGCGACCTAAAAAAAATATTTTCTTTAATTATTAAGTATTAATTAAAGAAAATAAAAAAATATAAATAGGAATTAGCTTAAGAAAAAGTGAGTGAATTTTATTTTAATTAATACCTACTTAAACTTTTCGTTATTTCAATTTTACATCGCGCTGGCTGTATAGAAATTGAAACATGGTTCAATAGAAATGTGAAAATAGACCTAGTTTTTTTTAATAATTTGACAGTTGTCAGTTGAAAGCGATTCTCCCTAGGGCTGAAAAGGGTTACTTTCAACCCGCTTCTCAGGCAACTTCAGACCTACTTTCCGAGTATGAGTAATGAAAAGTAAATTACGCACTTTCTAAGGTGAATAATTAATGCATTCGCGTAATTTAGTGCCAACCTAATGCTACTGCTCCACCTGCGTGTTAACGCGTAAATTAGTGCGCTAAATAAGGCATCACGTAGATGTGGCCAACATTTTAACGGGTTAACGGGTTAACGGCATTACTAATGACGTTAAACGTTAAGCGATAACTCGGGTGGCGGTTTTTTGGACACATCAAAGGGTTTTAGCGCGTTATTTAGCGCACTAAGCGGTGTTGGCAACATTAACGCCTTCTCATTCTGCGTGGCGCACGCGCGGAGCAAGACCGTATTTACTTTGTTTTGGCGGGAACAATAAAAATACGACATTGGGTTGGTCTAAAATTACAGCTGCTTCTACCGCCATTGTAAAAAAACAGCTGTTTGAAGCTTCGACCGCCATTTTGTGTTAACGCGTTATTTCACTAGAAATTAACGCCTAACGGCACGTTGCAAACTAAATGTAGCCAACACGTATTTTAATGCCTTAATTAACGCGTAGTTGGACATTAACATCAACGTTAACGTTAACGCAGGTGGAGCAGTAGCATAATACTCGACGTGCACTTTGCACTCGGTGCAACAATCTAACATTTTAATTTTTACACGCTTTTAGCTTCAGACGTATGAAGTTTAGTATGTAACAGAATCTTTGAACATGATTTTTACCCCCTTCAAAACGTCGGATTAGCTCGAAATTAAAGCGTGGGATGCTTTTTAAGATATTATCGAAATGATAATCCTTCTACTCATATCTGTCAATAAAATATTTATAACTATTGACACCATGCACCTCACGCTTTTTTTAAAATAAAATACATTTTTTTTACGCTATTATAAATTTATATCTATTTATTAAAAATTTTATACACTATTCTTAATTCAAATTTACTAAAATTTATTTTCAACTTTTTAGTTTGGTTTGCGTGTTTTTTAGTTTTTTTTTAATTTAGACGCTATTGTAATAAAATGAGTTCGATTTAACTACTTCTAAGTTCTAACTGTCGTGTCGTATCGAAATAAAACGTTGTATGTACAATATAGATATACAGTTCGGATGAAAATGCTATATTATTAATGATAGAGCCGGAAGATGGTAATGGAAAGTCTGTAATTAAACGACGCGCGACGCAACTCCATCGAGTTGGGGCTCCTGCGATTGGTCTTGAAAAGGACTCTGGTCTTAGACGATTATTAGTTCAGTTCACCCTTAAAGCGGTCTTTTGAACTTTGTTGAATGGTTTTATTGTCATTTATTAACTTATAAATGTACTTATTTTATAGTTTTCTTTAGGGTTGTTTTTATGAGTACCTAGTTCTCCACCATTGCTGAGGATTGTGACCACCCTCAACACGTCATCGTCGTCATTCTGTCTTCAGAGTCTTACTTACTGACATTAATACAAATAAATATTATAGCTACATCGTCATCTACAAATCAGCATCCAAACATCGTTTCCTAGTTTGACTACCCTAATGGGAACTGTTGGTAACTTTATCAAATCGACCAATACCATGTTCGACCGAAACTTCAATAAACAGACACTACCAAGTCTGTAAAGCACCCACTTACTTTATATCTCTTGGCTCGAAGGCACTCGTTATCCGAAAGCTAAGCGGGTCATTTTCATACACCTGATACTTTCCCACATTACCCGTCAGGGAACAATGCGTGTCACTCGGCAACAGGAAATCCACCATACCCTTATCATTACTGGGTTTGTCTGTGAAGTAATAGTAATTTATTAATTCAATGGCGTATAGTTAAAAAATTCTATCCTCTTCTTAAATAATAATCCACTTCACAACACACAGATCTACTTGAGCCCACAATAAGCTATTATTAGCTTGCGTCGTGGAAACCAAGCAAACGTGGTAAACTACATAGAATTACTTATATTTATTTTATTTATTTATTCAAGACAAAGGTACAGAAATTATGATTTTCATGTCACTAAACTTACATAAGTTTGTCGTTAATATAGATATAAAAACACACCCAGACTGGAAAATGGAACCGTGAATCGAACCCGGAACCCCTTAATGAGCCGGTAGGCATGGTGACCTACTGCGCCAATCGGGTCGTCAATCCTATGTACGGGCACAGATAATATAATACTATACTATACTATATATACTATACTACTACTATACTATTACTATACTATACTACTATACTATATACTATATTACTATTACTATACTATACTAGTACGGGCGACAAGTTGTCACAGATACCTCTAGCCAATCGTGAAAACAAGAACTCACCTTCGACCCTGACGCTTATGTAACAAGGAACATACGTGTAGTTTTTATTCAGATGCTCAATTTGTTTAGACGAAGTGACGTTGAGATAAAACCCGAAATCCCATTGACCTTCGAACAATTTGTTCACGATTACCTGAAAAATGTAGGTATTTAACAAAATTAAAACATGATCTAAAACTGTGGGCGAATCTCATCATTTCTAATACCTATAACTTTACTATTAATGTTAAAACCGACTTGTGTTGAAATATTGAGTGTGTAAAACCGACTTATTTTGAAATATTAGTGAATTTAAATCTGTCTCAATGGGCATTATGACTAATTTTTTTTTTTAGTCCGTCTTGTAGATTATTAAAAAATAATGGACACGTATTTTTTCTTTTTTTACGTAATCAAAAAATAACGGCGATATATTGAAAAAAGCAAAAAATACGTGTCTATTGTTTTTTTATTTTCTAACTGACGGACTAATTACAATTTTGATTTTCAAAAGTAGTCCATATCCCCATTCAGGGCCTTTTGGCTTAGCCATTTATTTTTTTAATAACTGGTCCCGCGTTTATTTGAGGAAAAAACCTTCTAAAAATATTACACTTTGACTGGAAGACTGACTATTGACTGGAAGAAATCCCCTCGCGGGATAAGTCCGCCTTTGAGCATAAATTACCTATTTGTTTTGATTTTATCAACTTGTAAAAACTTTGTTTATGCTCAATAAAGTATACAAACAAACAAACAAACAAACACAGATAACCGTTTACGCATCGTATGCAACGGTGGCACTCGAAAATTATAATTTTCCCCGTTTTTGCAACATTTTTCATTGCTGCTCTGCTCCTATTAGTCGAAGCGTGATGATATAGCCTGTGGCGACCCCTACGCCACAAGTCACGAACTACAACGAAGCGACGAATACTGACTATATGGATGTCCTGAATCGCGCTAACGAAGTTCTCACAATGCATATTTACGACCTCCGACGATGTACAGTCGGAGCCGCGGTTCCCCGGGCATACCACCTCGCCCGGCGGGAAGCTTCCCCTTTGGTGGCGGTCGAGCCATATCAACCATCCTGCTGCCGCTACAAGTCTATAGGCTAACTAAAAGAATTTTTCAAATCGGACCAGGTAATTCCTGAGATTAGCGCGTTCAACAAACAAACAAACAAACAAACTGTTCAGCTTTATAATGTTAATTAGTTTTAATTTCTTGACCCTAATAATATTAAAAACAGGCATCATTGACATACCCGTTAAATAGGGGGCAATCGGAATTATCAACTTTTATTTTTATTTTATTTTATTTTCAATTGATTACGATAAAAATTACCTGATCGAAATTTCCATAGTTAATGCTACCGTCGAAACGGAATTTTTCGCTAGTAAATATCGTCTTGGGCTCCGATCCGAACTTATCCACATGTATGAACCTAAGTACAAACAAAGAACATTAATATATGTATATTACTATATGTATTTGCCTCCAGGACTGCTGCGGTCGTCCTGCTCCGTCTAATGGGTGTCACAAAAACAAACTTGTCTTTAAGTAAATAAAAAACAAAATATGGTTTTGGATGCTTTTTTTCTTTTTAATAAAATATAAACGCAATATGTATAACTTATTAGGTAAAACAAAATTGATAATACTTTTTGCATCAAAAAAGCCATCGTCGGCTTAGGCCACATAATTTATGTATAATTGGATGCCGATAAGCAATAACATGTTAACCCACAAAATTAAGTTATTGATACAGAACGCTTTATCTAGAGTTTTAGAAGGTTATTTAATTGTGTGTTTACCTTGTTACATTGTTTAAATATCAACAAATTATTTTGCGATAATTTGTTAAGGTATAAATATATATAATTAAAAAACGTTCTATAACTCTCAATATAGCGTTCTGTATCAATAACTTAATGTTGTGGGTTAACATGTTATTGCTTATCTGCGTCCATTTCTCCAGGGTGAGTTAACACTTGGTCTTGGTTAACACACTATTGCTTAATAGGCTATTTCACTGTTGTTAGAATGTTGATATCCAATAATTACACTCGAAAATATCATGGATAAGCATAACATAAGCGAAAGAATCAATAGATTTGTTTAAAAAATAAAATAGTTATAAACTGTTTAATTTTGACTATGTCTGTCTCTTTTTAAAACGGAACTTTGTATGGCAGTTGTAAGGCGCTACAATCCGAGTGACGTCAAGCTACGACTGTAGCGCTTTCATTATCTAACTTGAACTTTTATAGAGTCATATCTCTGAAAGTACAAAAGATAATTGTAAATTTCATGGTTCTAGACGCCGCGGTTTCAGCTGTGTGTTTCTGCTTTTATATATTACTAGCTATGCACCATGGTTTCACCCGCGTGAGTTTCGGAATTCCCGCAGGAACTCCAAAGAAGCCTAATTTACTCGTTATAACATCAGCTAATTTACCAGTGAAAATCCCGTCAAAATTGGTCCAACCGTTTCGGAGATTCACCCGCGTGAGTTTCGGAATTCCCGCAGGATCTCTTTCTATCAGAAACCTTTGCGGCCGCAGGCAGGAAAACCCGCCAAAGTTTCATTACAATCGGACCAATGGTTTAGAAACGCATAGAGGACAGACATACAAATATTGATTTTTATTTATAAAGAAGAAGAAGAAGATTATTTATAGATAGGTATAGTTGTTATAAACTCACTCAGCGAGGGCAATGTTGAACTGACTATAAATTCCAGTCGTAACAGTGTCGCCATCTTGGACTTGATACTCCAGCTTATCGTAGACGCAGTCAAAATCGTCGTTTATACGGAACATCACTTTGGTGTCCGTAAATAAATCTATAAACCAATTTACACGTTGACATTAAGTACAAAATAACGAAAAAAAGAACAAAACAAAAAAAAAAAATAAGATTACCTGCATTTAACAATCTGAATAGACAACTGCCTATTATGACGGATATAAAATTAAATGTGAAATAGACGCGTAGAAACATTTTAATAAAATAAAATAAATATTTCAATTACAAACAGCGAGAGTCCTCACACACTTCACATTTTGTGTCAGTAATTTAAGTAAACAACTTCACTCTGAAATATAATGGACGAGTTTCCCCGTTCGTTACTACTCCGCCCCCTTAGTCAAGTTGACGGTCTACAATCGTTAACGCCAAGGAACACAATCGTCACGCAAAATTGGACTTTTGGGCCCTTATTCACTATGACCAACAACATTCCTTGCCCATAACGCGCGTCCCAAAAACGCATTTCTAAACGTTCTAGATGCCAAGATATTAGAAATTATTATTCTTTATGCCATAAGAAACGTTGTAAATGTAATTTTTTGCAGTAAAACTTCTTTGATTACGAGGGAAGGACAGAAGATCGGCGTGTTATAGTCATAGTGAATAAGGGCCTAGATTGAACGAGTTTACCTGACCACGCGACATAACGATTCGTTCCTCGGTTATCTATGCGTTAACAGTTATGCGTATAAAATCGTCCAATCATAAGTCCAGTTTTGCGTGACCATGTTATATCCAATCCATTCTGTTTCTTACCGCCGCACTCAGAGTCGACTTTAATGATTACTTAGTTAAGTATAGATTTTTAAAACAAACCTGCCGCAATCAGACAAGTTTAATAAATTAATGTTAGTTGGCATTTAACTAATTAAGTTACATCTCGTTAAATGCCAATTAACATTAATTTACTGAACGGCTCTGATTGCGGCAGTTTTGTTTTAAAAATCTATACTTAACTAAGTAATCATTAAAGTCGACTCTGAGTGCAGCGGTTAGTTTTCTATGCGTTAACGATTGTAGATTATCAACTTGGCTAGGGAGGCAGTTCTGCATTAGATTACCGCGAACACACTGCGCCGCGCGCCGGTCGTCTGTGACTTGAGTGCCGAAGAGTACGGATTTTCCTTGATGAAGCACTTAGCCTAGGAAATAATTGTGCGCTTGCAAACTCACCACCAAGCTGTGGTGTGTCATATCAACATAATATAACAAACATAGTTACTGAATTGTTTGATAAGTCCGCCAACTATTAGTTATACTAGCATATACTGGGCCCTTATTCACTACGACCATAACGCGTTGCGTTAAGGCGCCATTTGAATTGCTTTTCCCTCTTGTTCAAAGAAGTTTCACTTGAAAAATTACATTTAAAATAGAATAGAATAGGATAAAAATTTTATTTGATTTTTATTTTTTTTTATTTATTCTTATTCTTATACCAATAAAAATAATAGATATAGAGGAGTAGGTGACTTAAATATGGGTACAATGATACCAAAATGGCTACCACTCAGCATGTGCCGCGGTTAGGGAAGTCCCACGGCGCTGATTTTCAGAGGCGACCGAAAGAAGAGGAGAGACGGCTAATAATAAACTTAAAAAAAAACTGGCTATTCAAAGTAGGATGCATTTTTCAGCAAAATCATATTATAAACTAAAGGAGAAATTAAACATAAAATTAAACAATTGCAAATGTTGTACAAGGTCTTAAAATTAGAAACGAAAAATTTAATACATGCGATTGACGAATTGATGACCCGGATGGCGCAGTGGTCACCATGCCTACCCGCTAATTAAGAGGTTCCGGGTTCGATTCCCGGTGGGGGTGGACTTTGTGTGATAAACACTGGGTCCCATTTTCCAGTCTGGGTGTGTAATCCTACTAATATTATAAACGCGAAAGTTTGTAAGTATGTTTGGATGGATGGATGGATGGATGGATGGATGTTTATTACTCTTTCACGCAAAAACTACAGGATGGATTTAAATGAAACTTTACAATAACATAGCTTATATATCAGATTAACACATAGGGTACTTTTTATACCGGAATTCCCGCAGGAACTCTGAAATTAACGCGGGTGAATCCGCGGGGCACAACTAGTGTGTATATTATATATTTATAGTATAATATATAATGTAATAACCGATACCGAACCGGAATAATGTAAAAACCACGAGAAACGGCTGAGAACGTCGGCTCTACATTCACGTACTCGTGGTTATCTCGCGTTCTCGCAAGATTCTCGCGTGAATGTGGAGCGGGCATTACTCTATAACGACCGCACTCAGAGTCGACTTTAATGATTACTTAGTTAAGTATAGATTTTGAAAACAAAACTGCCGCAATCAGACAAGTTTAATATATTAATGTTAATTGGCATCTAACTAATTAAGTTACATCTCATTAAATGCCAATTAACATTAATTTACTGAACGTCTCTGATTGCGGCAGTTTTGTTTTAAAAATCTATACTTAACTAAGTAATCATTAAAGTCGACTCTGAGTGCGGCGGTAGGTGGCATTAAACTGCCTAAATCACATATCCGGATTCGGAAATAAAAACATGGCAGCCATTTTGTTGGACCATCATGGAACCATCCAACAGTAAAATTGTTATAGCAACGACAAAAATGGGAAAACCATTTTTTATAAATCTATTAATATACTAGATGTATCTGTTCTATTACGTGGTAAGTAAATATAGTGGTTTTATTGTTAATAGCAGACACAAATAAGGATAAAACCACATTAGGTATTCACCAACGCTATACTTACGCTTACTAGCGCGTGTACCAGACTGTTTTAAACAAGCCTCCCCACAAGGTGACCTTGGCGGGAGGCTGGTTTAAAACCACCGTTGGTTGGTGGTTGCAAACAACCGTCCGCACTGTTTTAAACCGCTGTTGAAAACTTCGGTTTAGGGTTTGTTTACAACAGTCTGGTACACGCTTAATTACCAGAGTTTACGAATGTTCCTCTCCTTACTTACTCGGTCTCTAGACGACTTCGTCAGACCCCTATTTCGACTACTACTTCGGTCGGTCTAATGCGATAATGCTTGGACAATTAACTTCTGTGGAGAGCTAATATCTACATTGTATCGACCACAGAAGAAAGATCGACGAAAATTATATAATACCTACTAGCTTTCCCCGCGGTTTCACACGCGGCCATGTCGGAGTTCCTGCGAGAATTCTAGGATAAAAAGTACCAGTACCAGTTAGTCCGTCAGTTAGAAAAAAAAAATAGACACGTAATTTTGGTTTTTCAAATTAATGAAAACAAACATAGATAAAGCGCATTAAAGTTTAGGGTGGGGGACTCGTGACGTCATTATTCAGTATAACCCCGTACAAACTGCACCAGGTTGTGACGTCACGCGAAATTTCAACTCAATGTATCGCCATTATTTTTTGATTAAGTACGTAAAAAAAAATACATGTTCAATATTCTTTACTAATCTACATGACGGACTAAAAAAAAATTGTCAAGTAGCCATATTTAAAACAAAAGATCTATGTTGTATAACTTTATCATTAACTTTCTTATTACATAGGTACTTAACTTGATAAAAACACTGACAGTCTAAAATCACAACACTCAATATTTTACTTTGTTTAATAATTAAATTTTCGACGATTATGCGTTTTTTGATGCAAACTTCTCATACGCCACCTCTCTGTATCTGTTGATAACTTCATATTCCTCTCTTTCCTTCTTCAATGGAGAGTTCTGTATGAAGAAGTTTACGTAGACTTGATAATCCTACGAAAACGGAATGTGTCTGTATTCTTGACAAAGTGTACATGCGCAAAATTTCACGATGATCAATTGGGCAGTTAAGGCGTGAAAAGGATAACAAACAAACAAATATATATATTTACTATTCACATTCAGATATACCTAATAGCAAGGATTCAAATGATATAGCAACAAAACTACAGTTGCGGTTTTAAATAGCTCACCTCCATTGTGACGGGTTCGATGTCGTTTTCAGTCAGGGGATAGACCAATTCCGACGGCGATAAAGGCGTCACGTTCAATCTGATTGGAAAATTTGTATAATCTATACTATAATAAAAGAGTAGAATCCGCGATTCTGTACATTGAATATTTTTAACAAAAATTGCCAGGGGGCGATAAAAGAAGAGTAACCAACCACAAAAATAAATTTCTAAAATTCTTTTCTGTCTGTCTGTCTGTTCGCGATATTCTCCGAATCTACTGAACGGATTTGACAATCCGGTTTCACAGGTAGATTTAGCTTAGCCTTGAGCTACATACAAGACTTTGTTTCATTCAAATCGGATGTCGGGAAAAAAAGTTGTTACATAAAAACCCCTCACGCGGGTGAAACCGCGGGGCACAGTGATCAGTTAAGATAGGATACCTACCTACAGATCCTTTCAGGATTCATGACGTCGTTGAACAGTTGTATGATAATGCCAAAGCCGTAACCTTGCAGCATCTGCGCCAGCGCCTGCACGCAGTAGTCTCTCTCCATGCTTTTTATGCTGAAAGTTGTTCATATTGAAATTGTGGAATCACACGAGTTCACATGACTATACGTCTTTTGGGACGAACCTAGTGCGTCAAAAGACGTACGCCACGTGCGTGAACCTTTTTTGGCGTACACTAGGTTTGGTTCAGAACCAAAGAATGAAGATTATATTATAAAGAAGCGACAATCTTCGCCTCCCACCAAAAGGACACCGAAAACCGACAGCTGGCAGTTACTATAAGCTCGCTAGTCGCTGCCCACCTTACGATACGTACACGCGCACAACACGAGTACAAGTCGGTCGTCGTATTAAAAATTAAAATAAATTACTACCCTGTTTAATTTACTCAGTAAAGAGCTAGCCGCAGCGTGTAGATGGTAGAACCCCTCTCTATCAGCCATACCTGTTAATTTAAGCTTATGTATCTACATATCTACATAATATGTAAAGATAAAATATTCACCTACCTTTGCAATTTCTCATAAAAGAAATGCTGTAGTGTGCTGTAATCGGTTCTCGGTACTAATAAAATCTCATTGAACACTGACACCAGGGGCTTCACTTTGGCGGCGGTCGGATACGTGCAAGTTGCTGACATGGAAACAAAATAGAACAATTTCTGAACATTCAATAAATAGATCTGTATTTATTACCAGCTGTCCCTCGCGGTTTCGTCCACGTTAATTTTGGAGGTTCTGCAGGAATTCCGGGATAAAAGTGCCTCCTCTGCACTCCTGACAACGTGTACCTGACAACGTGTATATGCAAAATTTTCTGATGATTTGAGCCGAAGTGGCGCGAAAGCATAACAAACAAACAACAATAAGGATTAATCCAAATCAACGAAATATAGCAAAAAATGCTCAGTCGATTTTGATAAAAACTACAAGTGGACTATAGATTTGTAGTACTAAATCTTACCAATAAATATAACTTTGTCTTCAGTCGATATTTGCTTCACAAGTTTTTCTAACGCAGATTTGACAGATTTGGCTTTGAGGTGTTTTTGTTCTGGTGGTACCTTCAAAAATAAAAGGAAATATAAATACATACTTACAATACACGCGGGAGCCAAATTCAAGGAAAAATAATGATATCCCATCAAAAACATAAATGTGAAAGTAGGAGTCAAGTTCAATATTAAAAACATTGGTTGTCGACTTTGCCGACAAAAGAATTGAGATCCAAATAGGTGCCAAGTTCTGGGGATAATTCTGAAATTTATTTAAAGAAGCATACGACTTGGCTTGTTTTCACATTCAAATTATCATCGGCTGATTATCATATTATCTTTGATTTATGTAATTTTACTGCATAATACCTAGCTTTAAAGGCACTCTACCTTCTTCGCATAGACCCTTTCAATATTCTTCATAAAAATCACCGCCGGTTGGAATGTCTTCGCTGCGAGGAACACTTGATTGAGAACTTTGCCTGGTTTTTGCACATGTGCGCTAAACACTTCCGGAGATATGTCGATTTTTATGGCGTCTGCAATAATAATATAGATTTATTTCATACCTGAGTCCATTCAAGTCCAATTCAATCAAGTGATAATAATGAAGTGTTTTCAACAAAACAGTAGCAAAATTTTGGCCCATAATGTGGCTCTTTTTGACGTCAATAAAGTTACATTTATTATGACAGCAACCATAAAATATCCACCCCTCACAGCTTCCTAGTGCTATGGCTGAAGAGAAGAAGCTGCGCAACAAACTCTCCAGTAGCACGCTGTTAGTTTAAAGTTATAATATGATATTAGTAATAACTCAATTTGCAATTATTTATGTGAGAACAATAAGCCGGAATCTGCAACAATCTGAAGCCGGAATCTGCAACAATCTGAAGCCGGAATCTGCAATAGACTACACGGTACAGACTATATACGGTACGGTACGGTACAGAGTTAAACTAGGATTATATTATATAACTAGCTGTTCCCCGCGATTTCATCCGCGGTAATTTCGGAGTTCCCGCGGAGGTTGCGGGAAAAAGTATGTCCTTTTTTGTACCTCGACAGTAGTTTACGGTGATTAGCTGTTCCCCGCATTAGTGCCGGAGTTCCTGCGGGAATTCCGGGATAAAAACTATCCTATCTTTTAAGTTGGACCATATTATAAATGGTTACAAAATTTTATCAAAATCCGTTTAGTAGTTTAGGAGTCCATCGCGGACAAACAACGTGACACGTGATTTATATATATTAAGACTAGCTGTCCCCCGCGATTTCATCCGCGACGATTTCGGAGTTCCCGCGGGAACTCCGGGATAAAAACTATCCTATCTTTTAAGTTGGACCATTTTATGAATGGTTACAAAATTTTATCAAAATCCGTTCAGTAGTTTCGGAGTCCATTGCGGACAAACAACGTGACACGTGATTTATATATATTAGATAAGATTATAGACAAGACATGACCAGTACCAAATGAAATTACGCATACACGTTGTCAGGGGTACAAAGAAGCACATAGGGTGATTTTTATTTCGGGATTCCCGCGGGAACTCTTAAATTAACGCTGGTGAAACCGCGTGGAACAGCTAGTAGTGTCTTTTGATACTCACTCAGTTCACCACACACAGCGTCCACGAGGAAAGACTTGCCGTTCCTCTCCTGACCGAGCAGCATCACCGCCTTGTTGCGCTTGGCGCCGGGATCGACTCCCGCGCCGAACACGCACGAAAGCACCAAACGCCGCTTTATGTCTCCGTAGCTCGGGGGCGGGAATCTTTCATAGCAAATTGAAGTTTATTTTTAACCGACTTCCAAAAAGGAGGAGGTTCTATGTTCGATTGTATGTATGTTTTTTTTTTTTTTTTTTTTATGTATGTTCACCGATTACTCGAAGACGGTTGGACCGATTTGAAAAATTCTTTTTTTGTTTGAAAGGGTATACTCCCAATTAGGTCCCATTGCCACCAAGTCCAGATCTGATGATGGGATCTTGGAGAAATCGAGGGAACTCTTCAAAAATTATAGGCACACCTATAGCGATTTGGGTATTTTTTATAGTAAATCGTTCATTTGCTTTTGAAAAGCAAAATTTGAAGAAGTGGAATTGATGATGAAGACCCCAGATGGCCATCGGAACTACTCCACAATAATACGTATTTCACGGATTCTGATTGGAGCGATTTCGCAAATTGTTTTTTTGTTTGAAAGAGGATACTCCCAAATTGATTCTATTGTCACCAAGTCGAGATCTGATGATGGGATCTTGGAGCAATCGAGGGAACTCTTCAAAAATTATAGGTACACCTATAGCGATTTTTGTATTTTTTATAGTAAATCGTTTATTTGCTTTCGGAAAGTAACATTTGAAGTGGAACTGATGATGAAGACCACAGATGGTCATCAGAACAGCTAAATAATAGGTATTTCACAGATTCCGATTCGTTAACTTTAATATGGTTTGTAAACAATTTATGCTCGTCACAATGTATATGGTGAAGTGGAACTGATGATGATGTACCAGGAGAACTCCTCAACAATTAACGTCCCTGCGCCGGGAAAAGCAATATTTTGTAAAAGGTGATGAGCAGTTGACATTAGGCTATTGTAACTTAGAGAAATTACGAACTAAGTCACTTAAAAGCGAGAAATAAACAAATTTTTAACAAAAAAATTAAAACCGACTTCCAAAAACACAAAACTAAAAATCTAAAAATAAAAAGCTAAAAATAACGCAATACCGATTTAATCCAAAAGACAAAAACACACGTAATATTATTATTGGTTTGTGCTACCACTGATCGGTATGAAGTCGGTGACAAGCCAAATATGGAGGGGTAGATGGGCTAAGTCGACTCCCGCCACTAGCTTTTTGTGAACAGGACAACCCAAGTGGGCAGACACCAGCGGGCTTGTCACCGAATTCAAACCGATTAGTGGTAGCACAAACCAATAATAATATTACGTGTGTTTTTGTCTTTTGGATTAAATCGGTATTTTGTTATTTTTAGCTTTTTATTTTTAGATTTTTAGTTTTGTGTTTTTTATTTAAATAACTTTATTGCACAAATGTAGGTGCTCATGCCTAAGGCATTCTCCACCAGCCAACCTTTTGGCAAAGTGAGATTTTTGTGGCATGTGGTTACTAACTATGTAGTAATTGATTTAATTAAATTTATTTATTTCACACGCAAAAATATATCTATACACATAAAATACTTTGTCCTGAATGACTGATGGATCACCGCACAGCCTAAATCGCTGATCGTAGAGACTTGAAACTTGGAGGGTGTGTTCTTTGTATGGCGTAGGCATTCGATAAGAAAGCATTTTTGAAAATTCAACCCCTAAAGGGATGAAAAGGGGTTGCAAAGTTTGTATGGAACAATTCAGCGGGAACATCAATATTATCGCGGGTGAAACCGCGCGGGAGAGCTAGTATGGTTATAGAAAGAGAAAGAGAAAAAATACAAATATCCCGTTGTCTCATCTCGATAAACTAATATACAGGGTGTAAGATGGACAATGGAAATAATATCAATGATGTTTTACTTGGCATCAGGGTCCCTTATGTTGAGATCATAAGCAGCGTAGTTCGAGTCGCCGTATATGTCTTTTATTTTGCTCGTCGGCTTAGATACTATGCCCAAATCGAATACACGCTGTAATGTTAACGAACAAATAATAAAGCATCATATGGCGGTCCTATATTACGTCGGTTCATATGTTTAACGCGATTTAAAAATTTTGAACCAACGTAATATAGGCTTTGGACCATGCAGTCGTATGTTAGAAAAGTTATCTTCGTTTTAAAGCTACGAGTTCCCAAAGGACTCTTGATATTCACGCAGGCGAAATCGTGGGCACTAGCTAGTTCGATAAGTAAATGTGAAATTTTGTTAAGATGTTTAGATGTTTGTTACTCAATCACACAAAAACGGCTGAACGAATCTGGATGAAATTCAGCGCACATAGAGATCATAGAGATCTGGATTAACGCATATAATAATTTTATCTAGGAACTCTCGTGGTAATCTTCCAAGATTCATGTTTTCAAGATTCTTTTAACAGAAGAAGAAGAAGAAGAGAAGAAGAAAAATCTACCCGAATTCTCGGGGAACAAACAGATACTCAATGAAATATTAAAATCATTAAAATATTATGTTAATTTTATTCGTGTCACAATTTGATTTTTAAATACACTCACTTCAAAACCTTTCAGCAGGTTGTTGTCTATAATAAAAGTTTTCGGCACAGTTGGGGCTTTGGGTTTCTTCCTAGGTGGGAATTTAGGGTACTTCCAACCAACGTCTTTGTACATCTTCTGGTGTACTTTTATGAGGAGTTTCAATTCCAACCTGAATTCCAAAAAAAATCATGATCGTAATTCGTAAGTATACTATTACACAAGTACATAATAACTAGCTGTTGCCCGCGGTTTTACCCGCGGTAATTATGGAATTCCCGCGGGAATCCCAGGATAAAAGTAGCAGAAGAAGAAGAAGAAGAAAATACATTTATTTCAGCACAACACACAAGAAAAAGAAACAAACATCAACAGTGCCTAATCTTAAGAAACATAGATAATATCTCTTGCATGCTCTGCCGAAAGGGTCACCAACTCAGCATTAGCTTGGTGCGGGAACACCTAGCGCTGGTACATCTACACATCTGTGTACCCTGACAATGCCAAATTTCATGAGATATTACTGGCGTTAATTTCGAAGTTCTCGCGGGAATTTCCAAACAAAAAGTACACTATGTCCTTCTCTGTACTCCTAACTACTTGTGCACAAAATTTCATTATGATCGGTTAAGTAGTTTTAAGGCGTGAAAGCGTAAGAAAAAAACAAGAACACACTTTCGCATTTTTAATAGAAAGGAATGTCTATGGTAATAAAGCGAGGACTATTTCACTCACCGCATCAACTCATCCACGTATTTCCTACAGTCCATGTGCATCTGGCACATCAGATCCTCAGATATCAACGGCTTCAGGTACCCAAACAACGTTTCGGGGCTCTCGTCCGGTGGTAAGTTATCGTATATTGACCAAGCCGAGGCGTATTTTTGTAACGCCTAAAGTCGAATGATAGACAAAAGGTTACTTTGATGGTGTCTTTCAATCCCAGGTGTATGTGAGTTTATTCTGATCTATGTACGAATCAAAACGATTACCACAGGATGAGGATGAGAGACCACCTGCTACAATAATCATAATATCTTCTAATGCCTGCACTACATTATCGCCGGGTACAGACGATTATGCGCGAGCACGATAGTGTAGAGGGCAAACTCGGCTGTACTCGCCGATCATCATCTTATATGATCGCCTGCGACCCGTCAATTGTCGGTTTTTGGGCACGCATGAAAGGGAATCGCCTGTGATCGCGTTGGTGTGTCCACATTATCGCTGATCACACGATCACACGATCATCGATCATCGGCGGCAGGCATAAGACATTTCATTTAACAAGAAATCGATAGTAGAATATGTAGAAAAGGGTCGATTTCCTACATAGTTCTAATGGTCATGTCGAAATGAAATTTTGTATGCATACGCATATGAAAATCGAAAGAGAGTGCAATATTATTGTGACATGGAGCTGATCTGATGATGGAATCTGAAGATGGCCATGGGAACTCTGTAATAAATCGACGCAACCCCATCGAGTTGGAGCTCGTGCGATTGGTTTCGGCATGTAGGTACTCTCGTCCTAAATCATTATTTTTTTGGTTCAGTTCACTCTTAAAACATGTTTTTTTTTAGTTTTTAAACCTATTGGTGTAACTAACGGTAAGTATTTATACCTCAACAATACCCCTCGACACGTCTGACGTCTGAAATTTGTACCCAGGTTCAGCAAACGGGTTACATTTCATTTTGAACAGGACTTCGGCATCTCTCTTCATTTGTTCCTTTTCCGCTTCCGCTTTGAGGAGAGCGTCCATTTTTGCCTGTTCCTTCTCTTGTTTTAACTAAAAAAGAAAGAAAACCGAATAAAACAATTGCCGTGCAGACATTTCACCGGAGACTCGATGGCATCTCTAATTTTCTACTAAAAAAAAAAAACGCCTAGCGGCACCCTGTAGCAAAGAAAATAGTAACTATTTCTATGTAAAGAAGCGACACTCTCCGTTCTGCGCCAATTTCATGACGGTGAACCTAGAAACGGCAGGTGTAAGCTGTGTGTGTGTGTGTGTCAGAAAATATCAACTTGAATGTAGAACTCTCCCGCCGACGCTCCCCGCAACCCGCCGCGAGCCCTGCGCCGCCCGCGCACCTGCACGTGTGCACACAAGCCGCGTGCCTGTAGTAGTGGAGGGTGCGATCGGTGAGCATGTGAGTGTTGCAGGTGTGCCAGTAGACATCATTGATAATATGGTTTTTGTGGTGTCAATCTCTCGTTACAGAATGGGGATGTGGACTACTTTTGAAAATCAAAATTCTAATTAGTCCGTCAGTTAGAAAATAAAAAAACAATAGACACGTATTTTTTGCTTTTTCAAATAAATTAAAATATACAGAGGTAAAGCGCATTAAAGTTTAGGGTGAGAGGGTCGTGAGTCGTGACGTCATTAACCACTAAAACCGCCATACCAACTGTCAGAATAGTGACGTCACGCAAAATTTCAACTCAATATATCGCCGTTATTTTTTATCTACGTAAAAAAAAGAAAAAATATGTGTCCAATATTTTTTAATAATCTACAAGACGGACTAAAAAATAAAAATTAGTCAACATGCCTAATGCTATCCCACCTGTTCTTTCGTTTTTCCTTTGGTAGCGGCCGCGTACTTCTCATCTTCGATTATTTTCTCCTCGACAGTCGGGAAGTCACCTTTAATCACCATGATCGTACCGCCTTCCACTTCGTAGGGATATTCGGGGAAGAACCCGTAGCCATACAACCTGTGATAAAAATTAAGAGCATGTAGGCAAAGTGCAGAAGACCCACCAAATAGTTAGGTACTAAGTTAAAGAAGCGACACTCCGCCCCCCGCTGACTCCGTACGTCCCCGCGCCCCGCCATGACGTAGCAGCGAGCCTAGAAGCGAAAGAGGTGTAAGTTGTTGCTGCTGTGTATCGGACAATATCAACTTGAATTTGGAACTCGAAATCCTTCTCCCGCTGTAGAGCGTTTCTGACCAATAAATCTTACTAGCTGTTCCCCGCGGTTTCACCCGCGTTAATTTCGGAGTTCCCGCAGGGATTCCGGGATAAAAAGTACCCAATGTCCTTTGCTGTACCTCTGATAATGTGTATGAAAAATTTCGTGAAGATCGGTTGAGCCGTTAAGGCGTGAAAGCGTAACAGACATACAGACAGAGTTACTTTCGCATTTATAATATTAGAAGAGATTGACTGGAGTTTTTTAGCGGGAATCAAAGATGGCGGTTCGTCATTTATTTTATGTTGATAAAAAATGGTTAAAAATGGATTTTGTTGTGTTTTATGGTGCTGTATTGGACAATAATTTTCATAGTGACGGTTTTTTATGTGCTCAAGCCTCAAGGGAAACATGATATTTTGAGCTGATCTCTTCGGTTTCCTCCAAGAGCTCCGAGAAAGTTCTTGCAAGCTATAGTACCGTGGCTTGCAAGTTCAAACCGTAAAATGGAGCATGATAATAGAAAATACATTGATCTAATTAATTTTACTTGAAACATGCTCAATGCATTATATGCGAAAGTCCATAAAAAAGAAGTAAGAAAGAAAAGAAGGGATTGGCTGACCCACCAGAGTGATTTTTTTAAATCCTTACTTAAAATTCCTTAAGTAACCATTAAACTCGACTCTGAGGGCGGCGGTTAACAATATAAATATAGAAAGCTGAGCTCAAAACATTACCATTCCTTAAACCATTCTCTTATGTCTTCTGTGATATCATCGATTTGATCCTCCCTTTTGAAGACGACCAACCTCGTGTTCTCTCTATCGAAATCCTCAGCGAAAGACATCTCCAGCTTCATTCTGGTGTTTCGTCTCTTTTCATATAGCTGTGCGGTAAATTACAAATATTGAACTAATTTTGATAAAAGAAGCGTAAGTATAAGTAGACACATATTTAATACATACAATACAAACAAATACAATACATAAACTACATTTATTCCAGCACAACACACAAGAAAAAACAAACAAACATAGAACAAGTTTGTTTACCCATAGTTATCGTGCATGCTTTATTAATAAAATGCTTTTATCAAAAAAAGTTTCATTAATAGAGTTTTATTAATATGTGATTTAATATTTTTCTATTTCAAAAATACACAGCGTAAATATATAAATAAAAAGATCTTATCACCATGTTGAGTATGACGTGTTTCCTCAAAGCATTAAGTTCATCTTCCGATGGAAATCGGCGACAAGCTGACTCCATTCCTCTTATTTTCGTAAAATAAACCAATAAATTCGTACCTTGTTACTCTCTTCTCGGTAATCAAGACCTCTCTTCTCTGGGTTCGGTGTTAAACCCAATAGCATATCTCTTTGTTCTTGTTTATGGTGCAGCCTCTTTATTTTCATGAATTCCCTGAGTTAAATAAACAAAATTCTGAATTCCATTGAATTGTGGAAGATGACATGTACCCTCAACTGTTATTTTGGCGGCAATAATTCATCTAACTTGTGTGAAAATATATTGATGTCGCTACATTTTTAGTGTCACAAATGGTTTGATAAAGCTATATAATATATATATACATAAGGCTAGGTACATAAGGATACCTGTAAATCTTCTGTATCAATCCCGCAGCCAAGATCTTAATTTGGATAGGAGCCGATTCAACTTTGGTGACATTATACATTCGCCTGTGTCTGCTCTTAGCTCTAAAGTCAATCATGTAAAATTGTCTGAAAGCACCAAAAAGGAGATTTTTGAGGCTGATTCTTACATAGTTTCGTTCAAAAATACATTTCAATTTTAGACCTTACACGATACGTCTACTTTTAAACCATATCTATTATTATGTACCTATACATTATATAGCATAATTTATCGAGATGTTCTATCGAATTGATAACAGTAATACCGACTAGTAAAAAAAAATATTTAAAGAGAAACATTTTATCTCACCTAAACCTTTCTTGCTTCTGTATAATATTGGCCTGGATATATTCTTCGGGTACAACCGTGTGCACACTCTGCTCTGAAACTGAAAGATGGACGGATGTTCTAGATAAGAAATACTGGCGAATAAACAATATACTATACTATACCGAGTAAGGATAATCCCATCAAAAACAAACTTGTAAAAAAGTCCAAGTCTCGCAACTCACTTCTTCTACAGTAAAAAGTTGTGAGATCAATGTAATACCAAGTCGGTTAATTTATTCAGTGCCTACTTAAGGGTCCTTCTGTCTAAAGTTATCATGTTATAAGCTAATCTAATAACATTTTATAGTGACCATATCAAATTTAAAAACCTTTTATGTTTTAAATAGATTGATTGGCTTGGCGATCATGTGAAAACACAATATATCTCACATGTAATACATAATTATGGTTCTAAACAATCTAATTTAATTATAATATGTATTACTTGTGAGATACATTGTGTTTTCACGTGATCGCCAAGCCAATCAATCTATTTAAAACATAAAAGGTTTTTAAATTTGATATGGTCACAAAAAAAATGTTATTAGATTAGCTTATAACATGATAACTTTAGACAGAAGGACCCTTAAGTAGGCACTGAATAAATTAACCGACTTGGTATTACATTGATCTCACA
This sequence comes from Zygaena filipendulae, assembly GCA_907165275.2. Lineage (NCBI taxonomy): Eukaryota > Metazoa > Arthropoda > Insecta > Lepidoptera > Zygaenidae > Zygaena > Zygaena filipendulae. Next base: position 2,363,518 of record OU015678.1, on the reverse strand, counting down.
ACTTTTTACTGTAGAAGAAGTGAGTTGCGAGACTTGGACTTTTTTACAAGTTTGTTTTTGATGGGATCTCATTTCTTTTTGTAAATGGTCTTCCTCCTTTGAGCAATTTAGTCTACTTTAATAACTTGAAAGATTTTGGTACAACTTTATAATATATATAAACACATGCCCCATTCTTGCTTTTTCATTCCGTTGACCATTGTACCTTTGAACATAATTATATCTAGGTAACTATGTATCTACACTTTATATCTAGGTAGGTAACTATAGCTACACTTATTATTATTATTTATTAATATCTGGGCAACGGCTTAAATAGCTGTTCCCCGCGGTTTAACCCACGTTAATTTCGGAGATCCCGCGGGTATTCTGAGATAAAAGTACTACCCTATGACCTTTCCTGTACCCTCGACAACGTGTATTATGCAATAATTAATTCACCCGCGTTGATATCAGAGTTCGCGCGGGAATTCCAGAAATGAATCCTAGCTAGATCGATTTATGGCCCCCGAAATCCCCTGTATACAAAATTTCATGAAAATCGTTGGAGCATTCAGATTAGGGTAATTTTATCTCGGAATTCCCGAAGGATCTCCGAAATTAACGCTGGTGAAATCTCATGAAATTTTGCATGCACGTTGTCAGGGGTAAAGAAAACCTAGGGATATAGGGTACTAACTACTTTGCATCTCTGAATTCCCGCGGGATTTCCGAAATTAACGCGGGTGAAACCGCGGGGAACAGCTAGTCTCATATATTTATATGGGATTACAAAGTTATTTGTGCAGTTGGTACATATAACTGCATATATAACTTTGTAATTCCATACATTTATATGGGATTACAAAGTTATTTATGCAGTTAGTGTATCTAGAAAACTGGACCGAAATTGCTAAATATTTTAATTTTTCCTTGATTTATACAATAAACACTAATTGTATTCTAAATTTCAAACTTCTATGTCTGCTAGAAGTGCCTTAGAATTTTGATGATCGGTCAGTGAGTGAGTGAGTGAGTGAGTGAGTGAGTGAGTGAGTGAGTGACCTACAAAATTAAGAAACTTTGACTAGTTATAATTCTTAAACTACTGGTTCAAATCGAATGAAATTTAAATTATACCGTCTTTATACAATACCTGCTTGTTTACTAAAAATTCAGGCTTCTAGTTTTATCCACAACGAAGTTATAGGGGGTCGAAAATGGCCTGAATTGCTTCGAGAAAAGGATAGTACGGCCGTGCCGCTTTTGTTGCTCGACTTGGCGGGGGCACTGCCGTGCCCCCAGATGTTTATAGTGCAAAGCTGGGCCTCGAATTCTGATTCTCTATGACGTAGCACACCGCGTTACGATTGTTACAAAACAACTATAAAATTTTAAAAATGTAATCAAGAAGAAAAAATAATCTATGGAATCGAGCGGCTATGGGCAGGCGCATTACGTTTATGAGGAAATGCTCTCAACTTACAAAACTTTCTTTGCTGATATACTTACTTATTAGATTTTATAAAAAAATACACGCATAGTAAATTTCTAAAACAGCCTACCTAGCTCACGTTGCGCGCCCGCTTATCAAGTGGTTCCGGGTTCGATTCCCGGTGGGCGTGGACTTTGTGTGATGAACACAGGGTTCCACTTTCCATTCTGGGCGTGTTTATATATCTATAGTATAATATATATGTATCGATCTATAGTTATATTTATGTAGTAGGTACACACATACCACGTGCTTGGTTTCCACGACACAAATGTATAGCTTAGTGTGGGATGGATCAAGTACATCTGTGTGTAATATTTATGTAATAATATGATATAGTTAATAGCACGTGTGCTTGGTTTCCACCACAAAAATAAGTCTGTGTTGTGAAGTGTTATTATTTATAAAAAAAAGACGCCGCTACGTTGGTTTTTATCTGTTTTATACTAAACCCAATCGATGCCTCTTCTATCTACAAATTCTATGATTGTAATACCTGTGGATTTCCCAACCCCTGTTGAATGATATTGTGACTTTGTTATCACCGTCTTACCGGATTCTTCATCGTCGTCAATGCCCGAACCGACGTCGACATTGGTCACAGGTTTCGGGTAGTCATCTTCGTCATCGAACATCTGCGGCGGGGGAGGCGGAGGATTTTCCTGCTTCCAACGAAACACGACTTTACATAAAGTGCGAACTGCAATAGTGGCACGTGTTCTTTTTTTATTTATTAGGTTCTCCAGCAATGTGTACAATGCTTATAAAATAAGTTCACGTACATGATAATATGGTCATTGCCTCATTAATTATAGAAGAACTCTACATGCACAAAAAAAAATGGTTTTTTTTATTAGGTTCTCCAGCAATGAGTCAAAAGTCAAATCCTTTATTCAAATTAGGCCCATAATGTGGCTCTTATTGACGTCAATAAAATTACAGTTTACAGTAGACAGCACCCATAAAATATCCACCCTTCACAGCTTCCTAGTGCTATGGCTGAAGAGAAGAAGCTGCTTACAATGAAGTCCTGAAGTACAATGCTTATAAAATAAGTTCACGTACATGATAATATGGTCATTGCCTCATTAATTATAGAAAAACACTACATGCACCAAAAAAAAACAACAAAGTAGGTACAGGCAGCCCAAAACAAATTCACTGCGAGCACAACACTGTGCTCGCTGATCGCGTTGCTTCTCGCAAGCAGTAGCTTCTTAAATTTCGGAATAGATGTAGATAGTTGGGTGAATATAGAAACTATAGCAGAAGTGCAACACAATAATCCATGTTATCATCGTGATGAGGATAAACTGATCACTTTTACTATCCTAATAGGCACATAGTTATTTTCAAAACACTTAGGTACACGTAAAGTTTTAGTCTTATCTTTGAGTGAGCTAAAATCTGGGGGCACGGTAGTGCCCCCGCCAAGACGAGCCAGCAAAGCGCAAGGGCACTACCTACCTTTTCTCGAAGCGTTTCGTCGTTTTTTTGAACCCTTGTAACTTGGGTCTAGATTATACCAGATAAACAAAATTTTCGGAATATGTTGTCAATAGCAGACTTATTAAATGTATAAAGTTTTAATTGTATAGCTCCCATCCTTTAGATTTTATTGATATCTAAAAAACCTCGATTTCGTCACTGACTCACTGATGATCATCAAAATTCTTAGGGTACTTCCTAATGTCCTAGAAAGCTGAAATTTGGTATGTAAGCTAGTATTAGTAAACAAACAACAAAAAAATTATAAAACTTGTAACTTTTATCTCCCAACCCCTTAAATTAGGGGATGGAAGTTTGTATGAGACTTCTGCAATTTTGACTTACAAAAAGAAATGAAATCCCAACAAAAACATTTTCATGTAAAATGTTGCCAAGACGAGACCATATGCCAGCACTTTCAAAAAGTTATCAGATCTTATGTAGAGCCAAGCTTCTAACTCTACACGCCTTAACTCTACAAGGTCTAACTTCACAAACTCTACACCTTAGCCAAAATATGTGGCTTGGCCGTTTCGTTACTACAAAGAACTATTATTATAATAACAGAAAAGTAATGAAAAATGGACCAATTTTTCACCTTAGGGCCTAAGGGCCATGTGAATGTAGCGAAATGGTCAAGCCACATATTTTGGCTAAGGTGTAGAGTTTGTGAAGTTAGACCTTGTAGAGTTAAGGCGTGTAGAGTTAGAAGCTTGGCTCTACATAAGATCTGATAACTTTTTGAAAGTGCTGGCATATGGTCTCGTCTTGGCAACATTTTACATGAAAATGTTTTTGTTGGGATTACCTTTTCAAATTAATTTTTAGGAACAAAAGTACGTTTTTAAGTTAGATGAAAAAGACGTTTGCAACTCCTCAAAATGTTTGGCAAACTACAAGTATAATTCACAGATGCAACGCTATTCTAATCCTAAGGAAAAGTGTGGTACTCGTAGGCCAGCGGTCGTATTTTTGAATCAATTTGAAATACTTTTCGCACACGCAATCGCAAGATCAAAAATACGGTCCCTGGCCCCAGCCGCGAAGATTTTATGAAACTAATGATGTAATATTTATTTGCTTCATTTGCTTCAGCTTATTTAAAAACTAAAAGTTCCATAGACAATTCTTACATAGTACATAATATTAATGTTACATTTGTAGAGCGTTAGTTTCATTCAAAATTCCGTTCGAAATAAAAGCACAAAGACAATAATTGATGTGTATCCATTCGAAATAAAAGCACAAAAACTACACCAAAACTAAAAAATGAAAGTGAGTATCACGCAATTAAGTTCGTGCCAAGAGAGTGGAGATGTAAGACGGTTCCACCACACATTAGGTAAATGCCATGACTCTGCGTGCGGGTCAACAGGGTCATGAAGTGAAATGGTACTGCATTGTTAGAACGAGACATCACCGGTTTCGGCGGTGCGTTCTTCCTCTTCGTCGCTTCCGTCCACATTTTTTGCAGCATATTCTCTATGGTGTCAGAGCGAGCCTCCAGTGGAAAATGATAGGGCACTACAATCTGAAAGTAAACCCGCCATTTTTATTTTATTAATCTTTCTTATTAGAATTGGCTACTTGACAAAAAAAATTTTTTTATTCCGTCATGTAGATTAGTAAAAAATATTGGACACGTATTTTTTCTTTTTTTACGTAATCAAAAAATAACAGAGATACATTGAGTTGAAATTTCGCGTGACGTCACAACTCAGTGCGGTTTGTATGGCGCTTATAATGAATATTGACGTCACGAGCCCCCCACTCTAAACGTTAATGCGCTTTATCTATGTTCATTTTCATTAAATTGAAAAAGCAAAAAATACGTGTGTATTATTTTTTTATTTTCTAACTGACGGACTAATTAGAATTTTGATTTTCATAACTTGGAGAATACCCAATTATTAGTACCTTCGAGTATGATTTAATGGAATTTATGTTTAATAGCATTTATAACAGTATAATTGTATTATTTAATTTTTACCTATTAACAATCCAAAATCTTCAAAATTACTCTCGACAAAGTGTGATTTACGTATATCGCACGAACTCCACGAAAAGTGTAGAAATTATAAGTATATAGTATCTATTTTATAAAATACATTTTTTTATGTGAATTCATATACAACGTGTCAATGAATTGACTGAAAACTAGAAAGTAGTTTGCTCAGAATCGACTATCGAATCAATCGCACCATGTTTTAATATAGGTTATATTTTTTCGTTTTTATTAGCTCATGTCTAAATGATTTATAATACAAAATTTGGCATGTACGCCGCCCGTAGAAAAAAAATCGAATCGGTCATTAACACATATAGGTGCGGGCGTAGCGCTTGAAATTTCGTAGATAGGTCATCTCCAAATTAATGTTGAATAACTTTTAAGCTAGGTATAATTTTTTTGACTCAATCTATATTTTAATCATATTATTGTTTATTTTTTTAAATGGGGTGTATCAGGTTTTTGGTTAATTAATTAACAGGTTCAAGGTCGTACGTAACTTTGCATTTTATTACCTGGATATCCAAGGGAACTTTTCGTAATTGTGTCAAAGCTGCATCTACGTATATATAATCGTTGACAATCAGATGCACCAGCTCATTCCGCAACTCATACATCCTGGAATCGTTTATACTGAATTGCATAGTCGAAGCTACAAAAAACTGTAATGCTCGTACGCCTTAAATACTACCCTGGACGCCCTCAATGCCCTTCTCATTGCTGACCCTGAGTGTGATCTGTTTGTGGATGCATGGCATGAGATAATGACGGCATGCTTGAGGTTTTGTGAGATTAAGTATGCGAGAGTGTCGTCTATTATAAGTTAACGGTTCTATGTTAATTGTTTGTAATTGGTTTTTTTTTACCGTTACAATTAACTATAAATAAATAAATAATAAATAAATAAATACTCAACCGAACAACATGAAATTTTGCATATGAAAAGGACACAATATCACAAGGGGTACTTTTTATCTCGGAATTCCCGCGAGAACTCTGAAATTACCGCGGGTGAAACCGCGGGGGTCAGCTATATATTATAAAGAGGTAAAGTTTGTGAGTCTGAGAGGTTGTAGAGGGTAATCTCTGGAGCTACTGAACCCATTTTGTAACATATTTTACCAATAAAAAGCCACATCAGTAGCGTGTGTCATAGGCTATATTGCAATTCGGAATTGTATTGTTCGTCTATTCTCTTATAATGTTTTTGGCATAATATACCTTTTCACCAGCACCGTGATGATTTCTTTGATGTAATTAGCCCTCTGCAAATGTACGCTGTTCAGGTACGCGTCGTACATGTTGTTAATAAGCTGGCAGTACTGCGCGTACAGGCGGCCGATCACTTCCGGCGGAAGCGAGCGCTCCTTCAAACGCAACCCCCTCGCCGCTTTGTCCTGGGGGCCGATCGAACTAATTTTTGACCGACTTCCAAAAATGTTCGACTGTATGTATGTTTTTTGTTCCATCGATATTACCAAAAAAAACCCGCAAAACCGCAGTTGGTCACCATGCCTACTCGCTAATCAAAAGGTTTCGACTTCCAGGTTCTTTTACCGGTGGGGGTGGCCTTTTTGTGATGATCATAGGGTTCGACTTTCCAGTCTCGCATTGTTTATATATCTATAGTAAAGGTATTTATGTAATCACTAGCTGTGCCCTGCGGTTTCTCCCGCGTGAGTTTCGGGATCAGGAACCTTTGCGGACACAGGTAGAACAACCCGCCAAAGTTTTATCACAATCGGATCAATGGTTTCGAAACACATAGAGGACAGACATACAAACATTCATTTTTATTTATAAAGGTAAATAAGAAGAACATAATATGTGGGTAGTAGGTATATGTATATCACGTTTGCTTGGTATCCATGATACAAGCTTATAGCTTAATTGGTATGGAATCAAGATTACCTACTCGTAGTGTGTTGTAAAGTGATATTATTAAATGTTTTTACTTTTCTTTAGGTTCTGACTTTAGTTTAAATTCTAACGAATATGTATAAGTAAAATGCAGTCAATTGGTCTGTCGGTCTGTTCACGTTTGTCTCTGAAAGTACCGAACGGATTTTCATCCAGTTTTCACAGGTTTGACAGGTTTTTACAAGCTTAGCTTGGAGTAACCTACGGGGTTTGTTTCACCGATCGGACCGGATTCAATTTTTACCTGCAAGTCGACATCATCGCTTACAATCCTCTGCGCATCTTTCAATATCTCCAGCCACTTGCGGTGCACCTCGGCTGTAGGGTTGATGTTTGGGGGCACTTTGAGAAACGGCATTATCTCCTACACTAACACATTTATTTATTTAGATAATAAATTCCATAATAAATAACGTTTGTAAACAAACATAAAACTAATCACCAAACAAAACAAGTAATAAGGAATTTTAGCTCTATTTTTTATGTTTTTCTTTTCATTAAGGTAATTTACAGTCAAACTTTTACAGATTTAGAATTTAGATTTTATACTGAAATTTTTGATATCGAAATAAAATTCTTTCTTACAGAAATTTTGACAACTTTTCTGACAGAATTTGATTTATTGCAAAGAGAATATAAAACCTAAAACCACTGCGTGCGTAAACACTTTTTTTGACCGGTGGAGGAGTATCTCTAAGTAGTTTGTGGGTGGAGGTCATAGTGAGTGGACGCATGTCGCGTAATTTATTCTATATATATATCTATCCACTACGGTCACAGCAAATGCTGAGTGGAGTCCCTTTTAGCAAGGCACTGCACCACATAGTTTTATTTATCTTCAAATTATTAAATAGTCGTTGCATGGTGTATGTGTTTACTCTGATAAATAAAGTGTATCTTATCTTATCTTATATTTTTACCACCGTTCAGCAGCCATTTTGTTTTCCAAGAAAGAAGCTGATTTTCGAGAGGGAATCGTGTTTTATCTTGGGGAACAATCTTACACTGTCATTGGCGTTTCGCCATAATTACTTTAATTGCTAAAAATACGTACATTGGCAGAATTTAATGCGATAAATTGCGATAGATTGCCATAATTGAAAAGAAGAAGAAGAAGAACCACTGCGTGATTTATCATTAGTGATGTTTAATTCAAAGAGAATATAATCCCTGTTCAATGATCAATTTATTACTTTGAAAAGCTAAGACATACCTAAATAATATAACCTTGGACACTGTAGATAGATTCTTAAGTCTATAGATCATAACAGGGAGAGTCGAGAACAAAGTAGGATTTTTTAAACTCCTGATTGTTTAATAATAGCAATAATTACGATCAAAAGTTTCGCCAGCAAGTATAGACTACGTACTAATGGTACAAGTAGGTACCAGTATTAGGTAAACGTCCGCAATGCGGCTCATGTTGTATCAGCATTCAGCACATGGTTTCGGCACAAGGTCTCTGTACATTAAGTTACATAAGTCGAAGCGCTACTGTCGAGGCAGTTGCAACAACAAACCAACGATTATACACTGACTAGCTAAGCTGTTCCCAGCGGTTACGCCCACGTACGTTTCAAAGTTCCTGCAAGAATAATGAAATAAAAAGTACCCCATAACCTTTTATGTACTCTTGACAACGTGTACGCAAAATGGGGATGTGGACTACTTTTGAAAATCAAAATTCTAATTAGTCCGTCAGTTAGAAAATAAAATAACAATAGACACGTATTTTTTGGTTTTTCAAATAAATTTAAATATACAGAGATAAAGCGCATTAAATTTTAGGGTGAGGGGGTCGTGACGTCACTAACCGCTAAAACCGCCATACAAACTGTCAGAATAGTGACGTCACGCGAAATCTCAACTCAATATATCGCCGTTATTTTTTGATTACGTAAAAAAAGAAAAAATAAGTGTCCAATATTTTTTAATAATCTACAAGACGGACTAAAAAATAAAAATTAGTCAACATGCCCATTCTGGCAACGTGTAGATATTTAATATAGCCGGAAGAATAGCAAACCTGAAGTGGCAAGGGGCGGAGCACATCGCTCGAAAACTGACGACACTGATGGAGTAGGATGTAGGATAGTTGGGAGAACAAATACGCAGCGTGGGTAGGCCCGCTATAAGGTGGACTGATGACTAACGGCCGCATTCAGAATCGACTTTAATGATTACTTAACTAAGTATAGATTTTTAAAACAAAACTGCCGCAATCAGACAATTTTAATAAATTAATGTTAATTGGCATTTAACGACATGTAGATAACTTAATTATAGTTAAATGCCAATAAACATTAACTTATTAAATATGTCTGATTGCGGCAGTTTTGTTTTAAAAATCTATACTTAGTTAAGTTATTATCAAAGTCGACTCTGAGTGCGGCCGTTAGTGAAGGTCGCGGGACGCCGTTGGATGCGGGAAGCGCTGGTTGACTGACAGATAATGCCACTGTGGCATTAAGTCCACCTTTTGTACCATGATGTGCATAAAGTTTAATTAAATGAATAAGCGCCCGAAAGATCGTTGTGGCCATCCATTGGGGAGGCCATGTCTAGCAGTGGACATCTTTCAACTAATATGAAGATTGGATGAGTATTGAAAGCGTGGCAGCGTTACAAAATAACTAACCTTGGCATTCAAAATATTAATGACTAGCTGACCCACGCGGTTTCACCCGCGTTTATTTCAGAGATCCCGCGGGAATTCCGGATTACAATATAGCCTATATTACTCAGGGATAATGTGGCTTTCTAATGGTGAAAGAATTTTTGAAATCGGTCCAGTAGTTTTTGAGTAAAATCGTAACAAAAAAAAACAAACAAAAAATCAAATCGTTCCTCTTTATATCATTAGTATAGAAAGATTATTATTAGATTACGCACTGATAACATTACATAATATTGAAATATCTTTTGTTAAAGTAATAGGATCTTTGAGCTGATATTTTTACGCACTTCTTGGTTCACATAATAAAGTAAGATAAATAGGTCATTAATTTAATGATTTAAAAATATATTTACCTAGCATTGTTTAATTTAACATCAAAAAACTGACCTTCAATGTCGACGGGCCCCGTAATTTTTTTCGGTTGAAATCTCTACCTCCTTTGTTTCTTTGGTCCCAGTTGAAAATCAGTATTGTGTTCTTTGCATAGCTTTTTTAGGGTGTAGTAACGGGGGCGGCTCGAAAGGGGGAGAGGGGTCCGGAGAAAATCACGAAATATCACAAGGAGAAATATCACGTGTATTAATTTTCGTTGAACGCACGATTTCTAAACGAAACAGCGACGCGTGGCCTAATATTCTGAAAATTTAAATATTATACTTTTCAAGTACTAAAACAATACACATGATTTTGGGTATATGCGGGGGATAGTCAAAAACCTCACCACATATCATCAGGGCGGGAAGGGGGTTAAAAAGTTGCTAAAAACATCACGTGATTAATGGACGCCCCCTTACCTGCTACCTACTTTTTATTTTATTAATATTTTATCTCTTAAGTTTTTTTTATTTTCTTTTTCTTCGAGCGATACCTAAAGAAAAAGCATATTTTCTTCATTATCTATACAAATATTATCATAATTCATAACAGTATGAAAACAGAGTCGCTTCCCACAAACAGACATGTTTGTCCCTATGTGTGCTTAGATCTTTAAAACAACGCAGCGTATTTTCATGCGGTTTTCACCAATAGATAGAGTGATTCATGAGGAAGATTTATATCTAGCGCTGGGTGTACCCGCACTTAGCTAATGCTGAGTCAGCAGAGCATGTAAGATACCAATGGGTAAATACTAAATAAATTGATAGATGACGACCCGATTGGCGCAATGGTCACCATGCCTGCCCGCTAATCAAAAGGTTCCGGGTTCGATTCCCGGTGGGGGTGGACTTTGTGTGATGAACACAAGGTTCCATTTTCCAGTCTGGGTGTGTATATATATATCTATAGTATAATATATATGTAATAATATGTATAGTATATACCACGTTCGCTTGGTTTCCACGACACAAGCTTATAGCTTAGTGTGGGATCAAGTAGATCTGTGTATTGTGAAGTGGATTATTATTATTATTATAGATTAGGCACTTTTCAGTGTTCCATGTTGTAGTACAATGTCCCGCGGTTTCACCCGCGTTAAATTCAGAGTTCCTATGGTAATTCCAGTATGTACAATTTCATGATGATCGGTTGAGTAGTTAAGCCGTGAAAGCGCAACAAACAAACACAATTCAAATTCAAATAAACTTTATTATCCCAGAAGAAACACAAAAAAATAACAAACTCCCATTCGCATTTTTAAGTAAGGATAAGGATGACAAAATGTTGACTGGAAGAAATCCCCTCGCGGGATAAGTCCGCCTTTGAGCATAAATTACCTACTTGTTTTTATTTTATCAATTTGTAAAATCTTTGTTTATGTTCAATAAAGTATACAAACAAACAAAATAGAAAGAAACCTTTGGTTTCAGCTATTTCCATACGATACCCTAATAGCGCTCGGGTCCAAATACTATAGCGTCTTTCTTTTTATTTTAAATCGTACAAGAACGGTGCTAGTTGGTCACATGGCCAGCGGTCGCTGGTCTACCCTACTTCCGAGTCTCCTTTCTTTTCATCCGAGAGGGGGGACAAAACTGAACGGCGCGCGGCTCAAACCAAACCAGACGCGGTCAACAGCGGAGTACCTACCATTCATGCGTTCATAAACTTTCTTTTATCCATCGCAAGTAGCCGTACACAAGACAGTAGACTCTCGAGCCGCTCCTTGTGATATTAACGAATTCCGAACGAAGAACGCAGCTAGGAGTGAGGACTCGATCGATAACCTAAAAAAATTGTGCGAGAAATCCGAACCGTATCTTTTGCATAAGACAGTCAAGTGCCAACGGCGGATTTTTATGTAATACTTTGTAATAAAAATTGCATAACAATCATTCATTCTGACCTCATATTTTGGCGGGCTGCACTTTGCTAGTCTACGGTCCGCCATGGCAGCAGGTGAACGCGCGCCATCTTTTGACATTTTACCGTCGGTATTCTAATTTTGAAAAAAAAAAATTACAAGTTTTTACTTTTCTTCTCAAGTGTGTGCCAGTGTTCTTTTAGTGCGGAGTGCGTGACTTTTTTTTTAATTAACTAAAAATATATTTAGAGTACCATATCTCTCACGGGCCATATTTCGGTGAGTCGGTTGTGTAATAGCTACTAATAATTTTGTAATTATATGTTATATCATTGTTTCTGAGACCATATTTAATTTATGCGGTGTTTCGAAACATTTTTTTTTCTGTATCTGGGTTTTATAAACAAGATTGTGAAAGTTAGTGGAGCGTTGTGTGTCACGGAAACGCGTTAGCCTTTTTATAAAGAGTATGATCGCGATTATGTATCATGATGTATGGAACTGATGTATGTTCAATGTTGGCTGCGGTATGCATGAATAATTAAAATTTGACCAGTCAGTGCTTTAAAAATATTGTTTTTGAACTTTTATTTTTAACTAGCTGTGCCCCGCGGTTTCACCCGCATGAAAGGTTTTTATTCAACAACTTTTTTTCCCGACATCCGATTTCAATGAAACAAAGCCTATATGTACCTCCAGGCTAAGCTTAATCTATCTGTGAAAACCGCATGACAATCGGTTCAGTAGATTATCGCGAACAGACAGACAGACAGAAAATAATTTTAAAAACTTTTTTTTGGGCTTGGTGACTCTTCTTTTATCACCTCTCTCAATTTTACGGTTCTTCCCCGGTCAGCTCAAATAAAAGTATCCTATTGGTCTAATTCTTCAGACAGACAGTTCTTGTACTTACACATATAGCTAAGGTCATTGTAAAAGGATTTCCGTATCTTAATATTACAATACCACTTCGCAATACACATACTTTATCCCACACTAAGCTTAAAGCTTGTGTCGTGGAAACCAAGCAAACTTGGTATATATGTCATGGCTCCACTAGCGTTTGAACGTCAACGGTTGATGATTTCGGCAACAATGTTTGGCCATATAATATGTGTAGGGTGTCCATAAAAGATGTGTAACAAAAATTCAAATTAAACCCACCGCAATATAACCAATTTGGTCAGCAGTACAAACCTAACCTAGAATGTCAAGGTGCTCTATGCCCTGATGCCCTGCCTTTACAGTCAAAAAGTACTTGTATGCGTAACTATGAAAATCAGACAAAAAGAAATCTCCATCGGATAATTTCGATCTTTCATGGATTTTTTTTTGTTTTTTAAATTAAAAATTAAAATTTCCTCATCTTGCGGCGGACAAAGTAATCATTATATCTAGGATATTTACGACACAGTCATATAGATACGTTAATATCGTTAAACGCTACATTATTCATTGATCTGGCCAGACCATATCATGATTTGGCCAGCGGTTATTTTCCACATCATAAGATGGTTGCATTTCATGAAATGGTCGACCACATCATGAAATGATCAATTATTCTAAAAACAGGCCATGACATATAGATTGCCACGAAAACATGAAAAACAACCGTTTTTCAATGCGGTAGTTTCGGAGTTGCCGCGGGAATTCCGGAATAAATAGTTCCCTAAGTACTTTTCTACCTCTGAAAATGTGTATGCAAAATTTCATGATGACCGGTTCAGTAGCAAGGCGTGAAAAGGTATACAGACAGACAGACTGAGTTACTTTCGCATTTATATCTATTATTAAGTATGGAATGAGTATCGATTAGATTTTTACGATTGTTTTTGACGAACATTGTCCATGTCACTTATATTTGTGATTTACGTACCTATATTATTGTACTTCACTACAAATAAATAAATTTGAAGTGTCTGTTTGTAATTTTAAATTCACAGCTATTCACTAAATGCATATTATGAAAGTAAGTACGGTTATTTCAACAAAAAAACAATTTTTATATTTTTCCCTGTCTCAGGGAAAATCAAGGAAATCTGAAAAGTCTGTTTGTTCCGACTAAGTTGGTTGGACTTGTTTAGTCAATGTATTTGTGTGCAGTGAAACTTCTTAGAGCATGAGCCATGAGGAAAAAGCAATTTTTGTGGCGCGTTTTCTTAACGCGTCCTGTTATGGTCATAGTGAATAAGGGCCCAGACCTAAACGCGTTCATTGTAATTTGGAACGATGCGTCATTGAAATAACGTTTATATTAGCGTGCGTTGCATCACGGCGGTAACGTCTGACGCCGCGTAGGAATTGTGCAAAAAATTGAAGAAACTTTAAAGATAAAATAACGTTAAAATAAACAAAATTTTTACAAAAATGCACTTGAGTACACTAAAAAGTTAAAAATAACAAAATACAGATTTAATCCGAAAGACAAAAGTACACGTGTAATATTCATTCGGTGCGAAGCCCGCTCGTGTCTGCTTGAAGGCGAACTTAGTCTAAGATTCTACCTTATTGACTTGGCACCGACTTCAAACCGATCAGTACTTCAGTAGGTTTTACAAGTCAATAATAATATTAGGTGCATTTTTGTCCTTCGGACAAAACCGATATTTTAATTATTTTATTTTTAACTTTTTAGTGTAAGTGCATTTTTGTTTGTTTTGAAGTCGGTTAGTGAAAATTTATTTAATCGAATCGCAAACCATGAAATACTATATATCTGAAGAGTTCCCTCGATTTCTCCAAGATCCCATGATCAGATCCTGACTTCCCTTTCAAATATAAAATGATTTTTTTCAAATCAGTTCAGTTCGAGTAATCGCGTAATCTACAAAAAAAAAACATACAGTCGAATCCTCCTCCTTTTTTGGAAGTCGGTTAATAATTTTTAAATACTAAAACCGCGACATGAACGTGTGCAGATTTGAAAATACAGAATACAGCAAAACTATTTGCTGAGTATTTCCGTTTCTTACGATCGAACAAAATAACACGTACTAACATGTTTGGTACCTTTGAAATCTTGATTGCATATTTTATATCTAACACTAGCTGTGCCTGTGTAAACTCTTCTTTTATATATTTAAATATAACAAAGAATAGTATAATAAGAATAGTAACAAAATAACACCCATGCCCAAGGAAGCCTCAATTAGTTTATTGGTAATTTCATATACATATTGTTTTTATGAATATTTCTGAAAAACAACAAATTGCCATTAATGAAATCGAAATTTTTACAGGCGAGGCCTTGTACTTCTGCCTCCTCGCAATGGGAATAAACTTATCTGTTCTAATGATAAAGTTCTCGCTCATCGATAATGGACCGGTAACACTTGACTCTATTGTGATCATACATAGTTCAAACACGCATTTATTACTTTTAACTAAGTAACAAATTATTATACATACATATAGCAAACAATATAATGAAATTGGTTACTTGACAAAATTTTTTTTTCAGTCCGTCGTGTAGATTCATAAAAAATATTGGACACGTATTTTTCCTTTTTTTTACGTAAGTAATCAATAAATAACGGCGATACATTGAGTTGAAATTTCGCGTGACGTGCAGTTTGTACGGGGCTTATACCGAATAATGACGTCACGAGCCCCCCACCCTACACTTTAATGCGCTTTATGTATGTTTATTTTCATTAATTTGAAAAAGCAAAAAATTGGTGTCTATTATTTTCGTATTTTCTTACTGACGGACTAATTAGAATTTAGATTTTTCATACCCTGGAAAATATCCAATTAGTCGTCTTATTATAGCAATTTTTACTTAAGTACGATACAAAGATACAACGACTTTATTAGAAGTATAATAAAGTCGTTGTATCGAAATGAAACTTTGTATCTATGTATATGTAGTTCGGATGACAAAACTATTTGGCATCTTTGAGCTGATCTGATGATGGAGCTAGGAGGTGGATAGTGGAACTCTTAGTGGCCACTAAGAAACCCCACGAGTTTGGGCTAAAAGGCATAGTTTATTTGAACGAGTCCAATGGCGCGACTAAGCGGGGTTTTTTTGTTACATAATTTTTTTAATAACTGAACTTAAAATTGTTACATAAATTACAAAAGTATTATAACTAGCTGTTCCCCGCGGTTTCACCCGTCTTAATTTCGGAGATCCCGGGGGAATTCCAGGACAAAACGTACCCTATGACCTTCTCTATAACCCTGACAACGTAACGTAGCGTAGGTATATGCAAAATTTCATGATGATCGGTTGAGCCGTCTAGGCGTGAAAGCGTAACAGACAGACAGACAGACAGAGTTACTTTCGCATTTATGAAATTATTAGTAGGGATTAATTGCAAGGATTCTAAATCAACTGGAAAATATTATTATTGACAACCTGTAAATAGGTATATCGTTCCAAAACAATAAAAAGGTACTTCTGCCGACTCTACCGAGCCGGGTGAAAGTTTCGTTTGATGAAATCGAGAGTAGGTAGGCTGTTCGTCTGTGCGTGACACGAATTGGAACGCACCTCAGGTTTATTAATAGACATTTTAATTTATTCGAAAAAAGATCATAATTGCTTTTTCGGTTAGTGCAAGGCAGTTTTTTTTTCCTAAAGACTTTCATAGAAGACAGTATAATGCATGAAGACAGCAAAACATGAGTATCTAATGAAAACTGTTCCTCACCGTTTCTCTATACCATAGAAATCAAACGAAAATATTAAAGTTACCTATGATAAAATACACTCGAACCTGGAACTCCGCCGTTCTAGTCTATAATATGCTTCAGCGCATAATCTGTGATTAATAAGGATTAAGGATCTTGAATTTATTAATTGATAAATTAACTACATCGTTTGGGAGTTTGTTGTAAAATCGTACCTATACATTGTAGAAATTTTATGGAGCCTAGTATTTAATTAGGCACAGCGAGTTTAGATTATGTAAATCACTGTTTTACTTAAAGTTGCCTAAGTTTTTGTGAACATATAATAAATTCTCGTAGGTATATGTACTGAGAATGTACAGTCATTATTTTAACCTCGCTGAATTTAGTTCTCAGTGAATCCCGAGGGCCCAACCAATATAGATCGATATCCGCGGCACTACCACACAACAGTATGCCGTATGACAAAATGCTGTGGAAATAACTAAAATAAACTAAACACGCAGTATTCATATCAGTAAGTTGACGAATTTTCTCAACAGCATAGGCCGCTGAGCTTAATCTATACCTGATAAATTTTCTATATGTGGACCCCATTGTAATTTTGCATTTAGTGTTATACCTAGAAACATTTCGAAATCCTCATTTTTGATCAGCACTCTGGTTTTCACTTCTTTAACATTTTTTTCACAAATCATACACACTTAGTTTTTTCTCGGTTTAGTAATAAGTTATTGGCATTAAACTATTGGCATATTAGTTATTTGTTATGAGATATCCACACGGATGTTTTCGCTTTCCAGTGACTTTGTACCTAGGTACGTGAAAGTTTCGACAAACTAACGGAATCACTACCAGTCGGCGACAATTAGTATTCCGACAAGTGCTTTCAAAGAAGCCCGGTGCAATTATTGCTTATCGGCTTCCAAAAAGGAGGTTTATTTATATTTTTGTAATATAAAAAAAAAATCGGTGACTACCTTTTTAATTTTTGATATACAAATAGCTGTACCCCGCGGTTTCACCTGCGGTAATTGAGTAGTTCCCGCGGTAATTCCAGGTAAAAATATACGTTTAAACCTTCCTCTTGAATCACTCTATCTATCGATGAAAAGTCCAACGCGCGGTTTAAACGAAACGGTCAAAGCGTACAGACGGCGGGAAGCGACTTTGTTTGATATGTGTAAAGATTATGCGATTAGATTATTAGATGAATACTGGTAGTAAGTTCCCGCAGGAGTTTGGAGATAAAAAGTACCTACCCTATGTCCTTTGTGTAGCACTGTCAACGTGTAGGTATGCCCAACATGATTGTCGTTTGATTAGGCCGTCAAAGCGTTGCCACAGATAATAAGTATGTTACAAACAAACTCACATTCGCATTTTAAAGTTAGGATTTAAAATACAATACAAGGTCTTTGTTGTGTTTGTTGTGGCCTCTTTCGGAGCAAAGTGTCGAAATTTATAAATTTGTTAGGGAAGTGTTTTTGAGAAGAAGTAATTTTTAATTGACACCCAGATTAGCAATTATTATTCTTTCTTTGACGAAGTTGGGGATTTTGATGCTTTTCTCCGGGAGGGTGCTGCCCGAGTGGTGCGTTGATTCTGCCATTGTGTATGTTATTGCGGACTGCTTCTTATAGCGGTGGCTTTGAGTTGTTGGGGGCGCTGCATTCTGCCGAAATGTTAGGAAGGTTTATTTTTAGTTTATTTTTTATTTATTTCTATTAGTAGTTTTATATTGCAATATGTAACACATTACGAGGCTGGCTTGGCGCATGAGCGTAAAAAGCCTCACTAAATAAATGATTTAAAAAAAAATCAATGGACAAACAAACAGTTGTTAAAACATACCTAAGTTAAATAAACAAAGTAAGTTATAAGTAAGAAGTAGGCATCTAAATTATATCGAAATGTCTATTATACACACGTAAAGGTTTTAGATAAATGATTTAACACATATAAGTACAATAAAAAAATGCAAGCGCTACAAAGATGCGGCATCGGCGTCGTTTCGAACCGACACCGAGCGACGACTCAGCGACCCATTTCACTTAACCTTGCATGGCAAACGCTCGGCCTGAATACTTAATATTAGCAGTTCGAAGTTTCATCACGGAAACTGTGAACATCGGACATTTCTATTACCTAAGTCGGCGAAGATTTTGTTTGTGTTTGACGGTATGCACGCTGCACAGATTTCATAAGTGAGGAGCTGGCGAACAAAATGGAATAATTACATGTTTACATGATCAATAAAAAAACTGACATACATATTTACACTGCAGTGAGCTTTCGACGTGTTTTTTTAAATAATCATATCAAGAACTTTGTGACTTGAGATTGAGATTGATTGAAGTCGAGATTCGTGTTCAACAGATCTAAAACCTCCGGATTGGAAAAATAAGTATTTTGACCAGTAACGTACCTAATTTCATATGGGTAGGTACACCGTTTAGTTCGCCAACACCTCAAGTAACGTGTGTTCGCTTAAAAGCATATTTTGTTAAACTATGCAATAGTAGTTATTACTTGTTAGTAAAGGAATGAAATATAATGAACAAGAAAATCAACTTTAAGACCTCTTGTGAGGTTCGCATGTAAAAAATGCCTTCCGGCTAGCTCCAATAAACAAAAATGAATGGATTTTTGAAATAATGAGATAATTTATTAGGTATTGTCTTGAGATTCGATCCAGGATTGCCAACGTAAAAAAATGTAATAATATAATAAATAAAATAAAAGGAATGACAGTACAACAGTTTTTAAAAATTATAAAGAAATAGAAATGAGGCATGATCATGGACCAATAAAACTAGACCAAAACTAATTGGTCCCTGGCAGGATATTACAACAAGTGGCATACGGCCGCAGTCGCCTCGTTACACTTTTACGTTCTAAAATAAAAATAAGTATTCGCCTTGGACACATTAAACACAATCCCATCCGCTCCAGATGCCAAAATATTAGAAATTAATATTCTGTATACAACACACGTTGTAAATGCATAAATTTATAAGTAAAACTTCTTTGACCGCGAGGGAAATGGCTACTTGACAAAAATTTTTTTTTAGTCCGTCGTGTAGATTAGTAAAAAATATTGGACACGTATTTTTTCTTTTTATTACGTAATCAAAAAATAACAGAGATACATTGAGTTGAAATTTCGCGTGACGTCACAACTCAATGCAGTTTGTATGGCGCTTATAATGAATATTGACGTCACGAGTCCCCCACCCTAAACTTTAATGCGCTTTATCTATGTTCATTTTCATTAAATTGAAAAAGCAAAAAATACGTGTCTATTATTTTTTTATTTTCTAACTGACGGACTAATTAGAATTTTGATTTTCATACCTTGGAGAATACCCAATTATTGCGGCGTCTTATCCTTACGCGGCGTGTTATGGTCATAGTGAATAAGGGCCCAGTTACTGACTCGGCGTGTTATGGTCATAGTGAATGGGCCCAGTTACTGACTTGATTTTGCAACTCAAACTTCGTCACTCGCTGCGCCCCAGTGCCAAATATGTAGTTTTGAATGTTCACTTGTATAGTGATTGGAGTGTCACGGGTGGCTTAAAGTTGAAATCGTTTCAAAGTACAAAGGTCCATGATATCTAAAGTGTCATGACACAAGTATTAGCTAAACAATCTAACTTTTTATATAACGTCAACATTCAACAGTGTGCCTCAGACCCTCAGACCAAATAAAAACTAAAGACGGAACGCGTAGAACAAACAAGTGAAGCCCGGAAAAAGACACCACGCCGTGCACGTACACAGAAACACGCACGAAACACGCACACACTTACAAGACACCATACCTTTTAGTTTGAGCTTCTTCCGTTAATGGATGTGATGCAACAATTAAGTTACAAAAAATGCCATACTGTGTCGTCAACGGTCAAAAAATAAAAATACATCATGGAATCACTTATCGCCAGTAAGTGAACTTAGCAAATCCATACACTTTCCTAATCACCACATGCATACGCAACAGGCTTCACTTCGTTGTTCGAGACGTTCCGTCTTTAGTTTTTATTTGGTCTGAGCAGTGTGCATACCTATACAGGTATACACTGAAAAGTTTGAAGTAGGTACTTACCTACGTAAAACGATGTTGCTTGCATTGTTTCTTCAAATATGGACAAGAGGAATACAAACTCATCATATATTTATTACAGTTTAAATAAGAAAATCCAAACAACATTTGTAAAAGATAAATACATTTAGTATTGTGCACTAGCTGTGCGCCGCGTCTTCACCCGCGTTAATTTCAGTGATCTTGCGGGAATTACGGGATAAAAGTACCTTATATATGTTATTCTGATGAATAAGCCATATTATTGTAAAGTTCCATTAAAATCCATTCAGTAGTTTTGCGTGAAAGAGTAACAAACATCCATACATAAAAATTTTCGCGTTTATAAAATATTAGTAAGGAAGTAGATTAAGCATCAAGTATTGACATACATACTAACTCACATGCATAAACACAAATTGTTACTTTTTATTGTATTAATGATGCAGGTAATGTTATAGTAAAATTTGCCAAGCTGACTTAATATTGATTTTCATGTTACAAACATTCCCTGCTCATGGTACATACCTATTGCTTCTGACTTGGCTTATTAGTGATCTCACTCTGCAATATTGCATTAGTTGGTACGTTTGTAGTGACGAGGAAGCAACTAAACAACAATTCATAAAAAAACGTTTAAATCCATCTTTAAAGAGGTTCTAATAGTACCTACTACGGAGGTTCTGAAAATAAACAAAAAGAACTGTGTGTGGTGGCAGTGGTGGTTCCAGTAAGTCATTCTGTATGTGTTTAAAAAATCACTTACAAATACCTTTTTATATATGCAAATACATTTTTAGGGAGTCGCATACCTACAATATTTATATCAAAGTACCTACTCATTCCAAATCTACACAAATCCAATCGAACATAGGTAAGATCCAAACTGAATTATCTTAGCAAAAACATACTTCAAAAAGCCCACAATGGTCCACGTGCGTAATTAACGACGTATTAAATAAATAATATTATAAAGTATTAACATATCATTAACATTTATTTAACATAAATAGAAAATTAAAATGTATAATTACTCAACAACATTCTTATAGCCTCGAAGAAAGAAGTGTGACGAAGGTGTGCGATTTTGAGTTCAAGTTCAGAGTTTATGTTGCAACGCGGTCGCAAGATAGATTTCACTTGTGTGCGCAAGAGTCGGCCAGCCGCTGCGCGTACGTTCCGTTTCGCAATTTGAGACGCTCACCGGCACGCCGCGTTCCAACTTACGCTACATCTCGGAAACGCATCAATTGGGGCTATGTTCTCTTGTCGCGTGATGTAAACAATATTATATCGTACGCCACGGTATAAGGGAAAGTGTTAAGTATGCTATTCGTTTTTTTATAATATACAAGCTGCGCCCCGCGGTTTCACTCGCCTGAGTTTCGGAGTTCCCCACAGCAAATTTGATAAAAGTAGCCTAAGTATGCCATCAGCTAAATGTCAGTGAAATTATAGCTGTTTCGATGAGTAGCTGTTCCCCACGTTAATTTCGGAGTTCCCGCGTAGATAGAACGTTACCTACATATTAGATATACATAATATTTTATATTCTATGTCACATACCTATTATAATTGGACATAGATAAGCAATAGTGTGTTAACCCACACTGGAGAAATTTTGAGTAAATTAAAGTTTCAAAATTATAGCGCCATTTTGTTTCAACATTTTTATGTTCAAGATTTAGTTACATATTTAAACAATGTAATAAGGTAAACACATAATTAAAAAACGTTCTCTAACTCTCAATAAATCGTTCTAAATCAATAATTTCGTTTTGTGGGTTCATGCGTACAGCGTCCAATTATATATTTGAAAAAAAAAAAAACTTTAAATTCGTTTTTTACGTTCAAACGAGATGAAATTAACATACAGCAATTAAAAAGTTTACGCATTACGACTTTAAAAGCGCATAATATCTCACCAAATACGGTCTATTAACTTAAACAAAAAGTCATTAAGACTTTCTTAGATGATACATATATTATAAAGTGCATTGAGTTTTTTTACATACCTCAGTTAGATATTAGACATTATCTATGTGAAGTGTAACCCTATAGGTACCGATTTTGAAAAAAAAAAAAAAAAAATCTTTTTTCAACATAAAGCAATGCAAGGAACTCAGTCAAAGTAGTCTCACTCGTGGGCAGCGTTTGGTCCAACCCCTTTCAATCTCTTTTTATTATAAAAGTCAATAGTCTCTAAATAGACGAACGGACAAACCGACATTGTAAGGGTTCCGTCTTTGCCATATCGCTACGCGACCCTAATAACTGCGAAAATAAAAAAAAAATAAAAAAACCAGGTCAATGGTTCGCGTTATGTCATTTAGAGTTACATTTGTAATGTTGGAATTTGAGAGCGAAATTATCATAGTATTAGATGATTATATCAAAAACTCACAACATGAATGTTGGTCAGTGCTTACTTCTGTGTAGGGTTGCCACCTTTTTTGTTTTGGAAAAATATTATTTATTTATTTATTTAATCCTTTGTAATTAAATAACCATATGACGGTCTTATCTCATAGTTGCGATCTCTTCCAGACAACCAATTATGCGAAAGGACAAACAAAAATGCATAGAAACGGGTGGTTTTGCAAAGCGTTCCATATGATTATACTATTATACATATAAATACATAAACTACACAATACTTGAACATATAAAATCACTACATACCAAAAACCTATACTGATGCAGCACATCCATTGACATATAATACATAAATAAATATAATAACATATTACTAAAAATATAACTACTAAAAATATAGTTTTTTTTTTTTTCGGAAAAAAGATGCAAATATAAATAGTAGATAATTTTGAGAAATGCAGGGATAAAGTACATATTAATCTTTAATCATTAAGTACCGGCTTACGGCTAGCATTCATTGACAAATTATTGCCAGTTTGAAAGTCGAGGTTTTGTTTCCGAGAGTGTGTTTCGTTCTGAAATCCCCCGTGCTGCGCTGCGGGTGCGTTGCAGACCAGTCGGCAGTCACAGTTGATATAAAAAACTGCGACAGTTGAATTAGGGATAAGAATATAGTATTTTTCGTACTTTATTATTTTTCTATAGTTTATAGTATACGATGAACGATATGTACCTATATATACACACCGGCAGAATTAGCGGAACATAAAAAGGCAGAGTATAGAAATAATTACGTATATATATTAAAACAAATAATAATTATACGTGAAGTAATAAATTAATATACATCTTTTAACACTTTAAAAGTTTGTAATTAAATTATTAAATTTTATTTAAAATAATAATAAAAAAAAAACACTTTTTCTCTAATTTGTGGGCACACAAATAATGTTGCAAATTAAAGATAACTGTGATTTTAACACTAAATAAATGAACGATTAATAACGTGTGTTTCCCCTTCGTGATTCAACTTTTATTTGCAACATTGTCTGTGTTCTCACAAACTAGAGATTTTTTTTTTTTTTTTTTTTATTACTTTTAATAAAATTTAACTAAAAACTTCTTAAAGTCGATGTTAAAAGATGTATATTAGTTTATTACTTCATGCCTGATAATAATTTGTTTTAATACATAATATGTTATTATTTCTATACTCTGCCTTTTTATGTTCCGCTAATTCTGCCGGTGTGTATATTATTATGGTACGGGTGGCAACCCTAGCTCTGTGTGATCTTATAACTGTCACGGTCAATGTGACAGATGCTCGAATTATTAATAACTAGCTGGTGGCCGCGGTTTCACCCGCGTGAATTTTCGACCCTTGCAATGACAGTAATGACGTTAGGATTTTTTCACTCTTTTAAAACGTAGTGGTTATATACTCTTTAGGTTCAAAGAAAATATAATCACATCATCTGTCTCTCCAAGCCTTATAACTGTTACTTCGCAAAAAATCAATTCAAAAGGAAAAAAAAAGCATATCTCTAAAAATGTTCGTTATGCAACATTATATCGAAGCTTTCGACCATTGCATTGCGCTTTTTTCCCCTATGTCCTATTTCGATGAAACCAAGCCTATAAGTTGCTCCAGACTTAGCTTAATCTACTACTGAAAACTGCATGACAACCCGTTCAGTATATGCGGAGATTATCGCGAACAGACAGACAGACAGACAGAAAAGAATTTTAAAAACTTTTTCTTTGGGCTTGGTTACTCTTCTTTTATCACCCCACTCAATTTTAGGTAAAAATATTCAATGTACAGAATCGCGGATTCTACTCTTTTATTATAGTATAGATAGATTTAATAACTAGCTTTTCCCCGCTAATTTCGGAGTTTCCGTGGGAATTCCGGGAAAAAGTACCCTAAGTATGTCCTTTTTTGCACCTTTGACAACGTATATGCTAAATTTCATAAGGTTGCACTCACGTTAATATTTTAGCTCCGCGGGAATTTCAGGATAAAAAATTACTCCTTGTCCTTTTCTGTACTCCTGACAACGTGTATGCAAAATTTCATGGTGATCGGTTGAGCGGAAGGCGTGAAAAGGTAACGCACAGACAGACAGATTTACTTTCGCATTTATGATATTAGTATTCCGATATATTTACTAATAACTTTCAACGAAGCCGGTAAAAGTGATTGATTTTACAGGTCGATTTCATAAATAAGATAATATTTACCTCTATATTATAGAGTACCTCGACATTCTAGGTTAGGTCAGTTTTGTACATTTGCTGGATCGACTTCCTTACATAATATTACAATACAAAACAAAGTCCTCTCCCGCTTCTGTCTGTTTGTTCGCGATAAACTCAAAAACTACTGAACAGATTTTCACGCGGTTTTCACCAATTAGAGTGATTCATGAGGAAAGTTTACACGTATAGTTTATCCTGGAATCTCAGCGGGAATTCCGAAATTACTGCGGGTGAAACCGCAGGCACAAATAATATAATACTCCGCGGGTGACAGCTAATTTATCTTATAAGAAAGTAGACAAACCTCAGAAAGCAGTCCTATTTCTGTGTGCACCAATTTTGTCTTTGATGCACCGCCGACCGCTGCGGGAGCACCGCAGAGCAAAGAAATTAACTAGACAGGACATGTAGGCGGGGCAGGCGCGCGGCACGGTTGCATAGGAAGTAAAAACGTAACCTTCAAGCGTTAAACACATTGCTTTACTTTAATGAATGTTTTAGTGCGTGATGAATAGTTTTGTGTGCCAAAATCACCCGGCGACACTGGTTTTCAGTTGTTTTCATACTAAACAAGTTGATGTCCCTTCTATCTGTTATTTTCTGTTCTGTGGGCAGCACGCTCGCTACGCTCGCTCGGTTCTTATGTCGTGGTCAGCAGTACAAAACTTACATAACCTAGTATACTATATGGCACGTGTATTGCCTCGACTAATTTTTTTTTAGTTCGTCTTGTAGATTAATAAAAAATATTGGACACGTTTTTTTACATAATCAAAAAATAACGGCGATACATTGAGTTGAAATTTCGCGTGACGTCACTTGACGGACAGTTTGTATGGCGGTTTAAGCGGTTAGTGACGTGACGACCCCCTCACCCTAAACTTAAATGCGCTTTATCTCTGTATATTTTAATTATTTGAAATTGTCTATTGTTTTTTTTGTTTTCTAACTGACGGACTAATTAGAATTGACAATGAAACGACGCGATCCGGAAAGAGAGAAAGAGAAGAGAGACCCTACCTCAGGGGCGGATCCAGGATTTGGTTGAGGGGGGGGCAATTTGGTTGCACCAAGAAATTTTTTGAATTAACAGGATAGACAAAAAAGTCCATTAATAAAATTTAAGTGCTTCATATTGAGAGCATCTGAATTGAGCTTATGTATGTATTATATTATCTGTGTGTATGTTTCGCGATTTTTTAACCGACTTCCAAAAAGGAGGAGGTTACGCATTCGGCTGTATGTTTTTTTTTTATATTACTCGAAGCTAGGGTTGGAACGATTTCGAAAATTCATTTTTTGTTTGAAAGCGTATACTCCCAATTAGGTCCTATTGCCACCAAGTGGGATCTGATGATGGGATCTTATGGTTTAAGAATCTTTATTATCCTCAAAAGATCTTGGGGAAATCGTGGGAACTCTTCAAAAATAATAGGCACACCTATAGCGATTTGGGTATATTTTATAGTAAATCGTTCATTTGCTTTCGGAAAGCAAAATTTGAAGAAGTGGAACTGATCATGAAGACCACAAGTGTTCATCGGAACTACTCAACAATAATACGTATTTCACGGGTTTCGATTGGACCGATTTAGAAAATTGATTTTGTTGTTTGAAAGGGTATACTCCCAAGTTGGTCCCATTGTCACCAAATCGAGAACCTGATGATGGAATCATGGAGAAATCAAGAGAACTCTTCAAAAATTACACACACCTATAGCGATTTTTGTATTTTTTTATAGTAAATCGTTTATTTGCTTTTGGAAAGCCAAATTTGAAGAAGTGAAACTGATGATGAAGACCATAGATGGTCATCGGAACTACTCAATAAAAGGTATTTCACGAGTTCCGATTCGTTAACTTTAATATGGTTCCTAAATAATTTATGGTCGTCACAATGTATATGGTAAAGTGGAACTGATGATGACGTACCAGGAGAACTCCTCAACAATCAACGTCCCTGTCGTCCCGTCGGTAAAAGCAGTATTTTGTAAAAGGCGATGAGCAATTGACATTAGGCTATTGTAACTTAGATAAATTTACAAACGGACTCACTTGAAAGCAAGAAATAAACAAAAATTTTACAAAAAAATTAAAACCGACTTCCAACAACACAAAACTAAAAAGCTAAAAATAACAAAATATCGATTTTATCCAACAGACAAAAATACACGTAAGTTTATTTTTGGTAGTTATTACCAGTAGTTATTATACCAGTACCAGTAGTTATTATTGGTTTATTCTACCACTTGGCTACTATTATTATTTGAAGTCGGTGACAAGCCAAATATGGCGTAGGTACATGGGCTAAGTCCAGTCCCGCCACGAGTTCGTTGTGAGCTGAACAACCCAAGTGGGTAGACGTAAGCGGGCTTGGCACCAAATTTAAATCAAAAAGTGGTAGCACAAACCAACAATAGTATTACATGTATTTTTGTCTGATGGATTAAGTCGGTATTTTGTTATTTTTAGCTTTTTAGTTTTATGTTTTTCATATTTAAAAAAAATGTGGTGTCGAAAACGATAGAGCTTAGGTAGGTATAGCGGTTTTTGAGTACGATTCTCTGTAAAATCAAAGTTTTTTTAGTATTTCATTATTTTCAACTTGTACTTTCATGCATAAAATAATCTACATGGAAGCTACAACAGATAAAAGTAAAAAATGAAAAATTTACGTTCCAGCGAATCTGACCTGAATTAACAACTTTAAATTAAAATTTTGTAGGTTTGTATCTATAAAGTGATAGGAAAATAATGGGAAGTGTTATGGTTAATAGCGATTTTTTTACTAAACTGAGAAAAAATACCATCAGAGGTGCACATGTGATGTGATAAAAACGTGTTTCGTGATCAGAAGAACAAAGAACTACCTAACTACCTGACGTAGCTTCACGACCGACATAAAGCAATCTGAAACTTTCTTTGAAGTAAGTCGGTGATTTGGGATCCCTCAGCACTTTAAAGATGGTACAAAGAATATGTGTAGTGCGCCTGGCGAATATGTAAAGCACACACATTTTGCAGCCGCTCTAACTTATCGCGTTACTATGTCTAGTTGTTGTATACGTATGCTGTAAATCTTTGTGTTGTGTCAAATAAAGTTTTTTCAATTTCAATTTTCAATTTCAATTACTCTTCTGTCAGATTCATACAGCACACATCGGCGTAAACAAAAAGGAGAAGGTTACTCCTTGGATTAGTAAAATGAGGAGAAAATTTGGGAAATAACGCAGAAAACTCAGAGAAGTGAATAATTTTCGTCCATATGACGAGATACGGAAAAATAGGTACTATTGAAACAAAAAGATGTTTTTGACCATAGAAGATTTTAAAATTTACAGTCAACTGAAGAAAATTCATCGCGCACCGCACGTGATAAAAGTCGCCGACTATTTTTTGAGCACAGAGGTACAATATGACGGGGAATAAAAATCGAAATTCTATTAATTCCATTTAGTTCGTCAGTTACATATAACATAATATAAATAAATAATATGGATAGATTTGCTTTGAACGTGGAAAAAGTAGAAGAGTTAGGTACCAACTAGTTTTGGGAAGTGAAATCACAATAGCTTACTTCCAAGTCTCAAGGATGTTGGATGAAGTTAAAGAAAAGGGATAGAGAAACTACATATATATAAGGATAATTGTAAAAACATATATACAGCCAAACACAGAAACTTCTCCTTTTAAATGAGAAATATACCATACGGCAAATAGTTTCAAAACAGAAAATTTGTTTTAACGAGAAAGAATTGACAGATTTTGTGTTTGTTTTACAATAATAGATACAAACTTCCATAGGGGTTCGTTACGAACTAATAATTTATAGAGTTTTAAAAATGAATATTTGTTCGTTCATTCAGGTTCATTCGTATATTTCTATTCAAATTACGATGAAACTTTGGTGAAAAGCCACAACCTTGCGAAGATTTTTCTAAGGTCTAATTAAAGTAGGTACCTATTTAGATCTTCAGGGGGGCAATTGCCCCCAGTGCCCCCCCCCTGGATCCGCCCCTGCCCTACCTAGATAACCTTAGCTTTTTATATTGTCCTGTTGTGTCCAAATTTTCGTGCAGTCTCAGCTGGGCGTTGAGTCAAGACTCAGGAAGCTTCTTTAGGGTAAAAGTGAAGTCTTATTCACGCATTTTTAATCTGGGGTGGACTGTACCACTTCAATGTCAATAATATCATGTACCTACAGTTAGAATATTAGTAGACTGTACACAATTTATAATGAAGGACTTAGGTACTTGAGCCTTCGATAAATCATGCTCAAATGTAGACAGATAAGTACCGCGAGTCAATTAAAACAGTTATAAATCACCAGAGACAACGCTAATTAAAAACGTGGGTTAACGAGGGTTCACATTTGATTTGTCGGCGCGTTAGCGGCAATGCAAAGGAGCGTTAACAAAGGACGTTTTCGGTTTACGGTGCCAAATTTCATCCAAATCCGTTCAGCCGTTTTTGCGTGATTGAGTAACAAACATCCAAACATCCATTTCACATTTACAATATTAGTAGGATTGGAGCTAGCTAGCTTAGTTATTTACCCCTTCCAACGTACAAACCCTACCTACCTACAAATTCTACTACTGACCGAAATTTCTCGAACTTAGATAGGACAGTCCAGAAAGCTATCCGAGGTTTCTTGATCCGTATTTTCACGGATGCGGATCGTGCAAAAACACATTTAGGTCCATCCGTCAGCGTGTTAGAACTTAGAACTTACGTGCTCTTAGTTAATGGGGCAGGCAGGCAGATAAAGCCTAGGTCACTGAGCAAATAATCACTATATTTTAAGATTAGGCATTTCTATAGTAATCGCTGATCCGATCTATGAAAGCATTTTGTGCCAACCATACCAATGCAATGTATGACGCGGTCATAGAAATTTAGTTAAGTATTCCAAAGGTGGTAAAAAAAGTTCGCGCATAAATCCATAGTAACTTTAGGTTCAAGGGAGTGTCGCTGGCCTGGCCTAGGCACTTCGACCCTTGGGATCCTTTGTACCATTGCACTTAGGTACATTCTCAGACACACGTCATATTATATCATTTAAAAGAATATGTTTTTTTATTGGACGAAAATCGAACATTGAATATCGTCATATTCGTCATTAAATTCGTCCCTCGTTCAACCGTAAACAGAGGACTATTTCAAACTCGTTATGCAAATGAAGAGAGGGGGGAGTTGTAGCCCTGGCAGTTTTTTCTTCAATAAATAATTATAATAAGTGTTAAATATGAGCACATCCTAGTACATCGTTTAGTTGCTCGCTGTGTTTTTGGTGAGATACCTATTCTACCTATTCTATGCGCTGGTAATTATTATTTGGCGAATATAAATAATTATAATATGTTTACCTACTTAATTCAATATTTATTACTGCTGCGTTCAATTGTATGTATTATTATTAGCTTCCTTGACACAGAATCGAAATTTCGAAATTATCAATTCTAGTTAAGGGTCGTTTGGTGAAAGTATATTTTTTTTTCCCCTTTTGTATCTGCAATCGACCAAGTCATAATCAGGTGTTTTGGATTTTTCATTCTTATCTAGAGAGGCATTTCTGTAAATTTTCTCCCTCAGCCTTGTCATAATAGTGTCTGGTTTCTAGCATCTTTGGTCCAACTGTAGTATTTGCCATCATTTCAGTCTGGTAGAATGTATTTTTAAATAAAGTTTATTACAGCCTAACTGATCCTCCCGGTTTTTTTTTAAATATCTACTTTTTTAATGTTTCGTTAATAGGAATCGGTACGTTAGAAAAGTCCACTTTATTATTAGAAACTTTGGATTTTAATGATGAACATTCTTCCTCATTAACCCACTATGTGTGGTATGACCAGCTATATCTATTACTTTCACCCGCGTGTGTTTTGGCATCAGGAACCTTTGCGGACGCAGGCAGAACAACCCGCCAATGTTTCATCACAATCGGACCAATGGTTTGGAAACGTAAAGAGGACAGACATACAAACATTCATTTTTATTTATAAAGAAGAAGATATAGACTAGCTGCATTTCCTGCAACTTGCCTCAGTAAAAGGGAGTTCCTGGGGAACGCTTTGTTTCGAGATAAAAGTAACCTATGACTTTCGTCAATATGTATTCTACATCCTTGCTCAATCTTATCGAAATCTGTTCAGTGGTTTACGCGTAAAAGGTAACAGACAGAATTAGGTACTTTCGCCTAATATTGGTATGGATAATATGGATTGAATGTGACTGTATTTAGTTTATATGAACTGTAACTAATGTTACATTTATTT
The DNA here is from genome assembly GCA_907165275.2 of Zygaena filipendulae. Classification (NCBI taxonomy): domain Eukaryota; kingdom Metazoa; phylum Arthropoda; class Insecta; order Lepidoptera; family Zygaenidae; genus Zygaena; species Zygaena filipendulae. Next base: position 2,332,071 of record OU015678.1, on the reverse strand, counting down.
ATTTATTTATTTATTTATTTATTTATTTATTTATTCTTTATTGCACAGTGTGTACAAATGGCGAACTTAATGCCTTGCGGCATTCTCTACCAGTTAACCATTAATTTATTTTTCTTTTTTCTTGTTCACAGAACGATGTCACGGTGAAAACAAAAAGTTAAGACCAATAACCAAAGAACCACAACTCAAAATGGCGGCCATCGAAGACAGTCGCTTGAAAGATATTATATTAAATAAAAACAATAAAACAAAATCGGACAATTTAAATAACATCAACGATTACTGTGCCACCAACAATCGAGTTAATAACTTGACAAATAAAATAGTGATGTCGAGTGTTGGTGAGAGTGAATGTGTCGATAGTACTGCGATAGAAAAAAGTTACGGTTTTGACAATAATATGAACGAGTTGAACCGACTGTCGGATATCCAGCAGTTTTTCTATGGGAAAAATGTATTTATCACCGGAGCTACAGGTATGTGAAATATTTTATTTTCAACAAAAAAAGAACTATTTATTGACAATAAAATAAAAATCATATGTATACAAAACAAAATCTAAAATCCTTACTAATCCTACTTAATAATATTATAAATGTGAAAGTGTGGATGTTTGGATATTTGTTACTCATGGCCGCACTCAGAGTCGACTTTAATGATTACTTAGTTAAGTATAGATTTCTAAAACAAAACTGCCGCAATCAGAGACGTTTAGTGAATTAATGTTAATTGGCATTTAATGAGATCTAACTTAATTAGTCAAATGCCAATTAACATTAATTTATTAAACTTATCTGATTGCGGCAGTTTTGTTTTAAAAATCTATACTTAACTAAGTAATCATTAAAGTCGACTCTGAGTGCGGCGGTCAATCACGCAAAAACAGATGAACGGATTTGGATGAAATTTGGCATGCACGTTGTCAGGGGTACGAGAAGGACATAGGGTACTTTTTATCCCGGAATTCCTTCGGGAACTCCGAAATTACCGTGGGTGAAACCGCGGGGCATAGCTGGTCAATAATAAAATATTATGATAATATGTAATAAGCAATCTGGGGGCACGGTAGTGGCGCCGCCAAGACGAGTCATCAGCCAAAGTGTAAATTTTAAAATACTAGCTGTCGGGTAAAATTCTACACAACTGTGATACGACTTACGAGTAATTTCCAGGGGACAAAACCTTGAATGTCCTCAGCGGTGACAAATGGGAAATTTAATAGGTATCTTTATTTGTTATAAAAGCCTCCAGACCGCATAAAAGGTGGTGGTCATCCGAAAATCAGCCAAGTGCGATTCGTATTACGAAATCGTTTACAAAAACTCCCAACTAAAATAAGTGGAGTAGATACCTCCGGTGTCAGTCTCAGGATAAGCTAGTCTAATGCTGTCTATCGACCGTAATTAGGGTTGTGGTCATGCCCACCGTGCCCACAACTATGGATCTGCGAATGGTTTGTCACGTCTGTGACGGGGACAACCCACCTCCAACCCAGGGTCCTACCAACCAGCCTTGGTTATACGGACCGAATCGCGGGCCGGAACGCCCCGGTCGCCCGGGACGCACCGTACCCTACACATTCTTTTTTTGCTCTTATCCTTGTCCCTAGTTGCAACTCTCCCCTTTCTGGGGCTTGACGTTCACACGTACGACAGTACTCGGCCGCCTGCCTACCGCAGATCCTCCAACAACTTCCTGGTGACGGGGACAACTCAAATTGCTTTTTAGCAATGTAGGTACTAGGTAGGGATGCCATTCGTCCGGGTAACTCCGGATTTGTCCTAGTTTAGAGGTCGTCCGGGTAGCGTCCGGGCGCGGTTTCATCTGTAGGCCGGGTTTTATTTTTTTTGTAATTTTTGGTCGCTACCAAGCGGCAGTGCGACTCGCGCGCCAAATGTTGCTTTGAATTTATGTTTTATGAAATAATAGATAACGTGAGAATATAGTCTCTACAACTTAAAGTTCTAGTTTTTTTGCTTAACTTTTAAGACCTAATTTAGCTTGTTTTTTTGAGATATTTTAAGTTGAAAAAACTGTTGCTGTGTCCGGGTTCTGAGCTCCAAAATCCGGGGATTTTACACTTTTTGTCCTGGTTGCCAAATTTTAGAGATGGCAACCCCAGGTTGCCAATTTATATGACGTACTTATACGTGTTTCTATGTTTATAGAGTAAGTACTAGCTGTCCCCGCGTAATCTCAGAGATCCTGCGGGAATTCCTAGATAATCTATATTTATTTTACTTATTTATTCATTTTTTATTGCACAAAAAGTACAAATGGCGAACTTAATGCCTTGCGGCAACTATACGTATAAATCTTTGATGAAAACCTCATGTAAATTCGTTCAGTAGTTTTTGAGTTTATAGCGAACAGACAGACAGACAGACAGACGCGGCGGAGGACTTTGTTTTATAATATTTAGTGACATCCCCAAATAACCTCGCTCGTAATAATGATACCTACTTAGGTCATATATTTACTACCATATCAATGACTTAGGTAGGTCTTGAATAATATAAAAAAAAAGAAAACAATGAAACAATTAGGATTGTTCTAATTTAAGATAATTGGTTCACATACTTATTATTATCTATGCTTAAGTTATTTTAAGGCATAAGTTATTAGGAGAGAAAAAAACGCTAGAGTTTATCTCAATGAAAAAATTACCTTTTATGTACCTATATTATAAATGTGATTCTGAACTTATATTTAAAGGTGCCATTGATTGTCGTAAAGGCCAATTAAGATTAAGTAATAAGAAGATTATAAGTATTTAAAATTAAGTATTTATTTGGGAAAATTGACAATGTAAATCTGTAAGAAACTATAGTGATTGCGATCCCGAAAAAAAATATTATGTAGGTATTTATTTATTTATTTATTTATTCTTCTTGCACAAAATAGTACAAATGGCGAACTTAATGGTATAGCTGTTCCCCGCGGTAATTTCGGAGTTCCCGTGGAGATTCCGGGACAAAAAGTACCCTATGTCACTCAGGACTACCGTAGCGTGTGTGTGTTCCTTTCTATCACCCTTAAAGACCTTCGCCACCAAACGGAGCTGGAAATTTCTTCCGTGCTCTCCAGCCCATTGCTAAGGCACAAAGCCCAGGATCCTCAGATGACACGATGTTAGCCTTCACTTTAGCGGTCATGTTTCCGAGCACCTTCAGAGCTGTATATACAAATGAGAGAAGTAAATACCAGTCTGAGTCTTCCTCCCTATTACAATCAACGCATCAACCTGCCAGGCGCCAGACTTCGCGCACTTAAGGAATGTGCCGTAGCACAGGTGTATTCGCCTTCAGAGAAGCCAACCCGTCCAGGAGGCTCTGGCGCCCCGCAGGCAGTAACACCCGGCGTGCCCTAGTCAATCAAAGTGGTTTACTTGTATCATAACTAAATATTATAATGTAAATGTAAGTTGATAGGTACGCTTTCACATCGTAATCACTCAACCGATCATCACGGAATCTCTCATTCACGCTACCAGGGTTACAGAAAAGGGCATAGGCTAGGTACATTTTATCCCAGATTTCCGCGCGGGAACTCCGAAATTAACGCAAGTGAAACTTTTGGGAAATCTTATATACAACGTGTTAATGAATTAACTTTAAAACTAGAAAGTAGTTTGCTCAGAATCGACTTACGAATCGATCGCGCTATGTTTTAATATAGGTTATATTTTTTCATTTTTACGACACCATGTCTAAATTATTTATAATACAATAATTGGCGCGTACGCCACCCGCAGGAAAAAAATCGAATCGGACATTGACGCATAGCTGCGGGCGTAGCGTTTGAAATATAACTTTAAAAACTATTATTTTTTTCGACATAAATTTTATTTTAATCATATTATTGTTTATTTTCTTAAATGGGGTGTATCAGGTTTTTGGTTAATTCATTAACACGTTGTATATAAAAATTTCGTGTCACGATGTATGTTCGCGATAAACTCCGAAACTACTGAACGGATTTTGATAAAATTTTGTAACCATTTATAATACGGTCCAAGTTACAAGATAGGATAGTTTTTACCGTGGAATTCTCGCGAGAAATCCGGAATTAATGCGGGGAACAGCTAATCACCGTAAACTACTGTAGGGGGTACAAAGAAGGACGTAGAGTACTTTTTTCCCGGAATTACCGCGGATGAAATCGCAGAGGACAGCTAGTAGATAATATATTTTTTTACGTTCAAAGTTAATACTTAATATTAATATGTTTTTTCTTTTAGGTTATTGTGACGAATCAAATAGATACTGAAATCCTTCAGTTATGTTCACCGTTCGATTAATAAACGATTTGTTATGATCGGCTCCAGGTTTCCTCGGCAAAGTCTTGGTGGAGAAACTCCTGAGATGCTGTCCGGGAGTCGAGAACCTCTACCTACTGGTGCGACAGAAGCGCGGCAAAGACATATATACCAGGATCGACGAAATATTCGAGGATCCCGTAAGTCAAATGAACTGAATACAATATATACATTAAAAAAATATACTATTGCCAATCCATACATCTACTACCTTTAAACGAGCAATTCTGAATCTCGGAAACTGCTCCAACGATTTTCATAATTTTTTTTTAACCAGGGGGTTTCGGGGGCGATTAATTGATCTAGCTAGGTTTAATTTTTGGACAACGTCGTTTTATCCGTTTTTTTCAGGCAATGAAAAATGAGCGTTTGTTTTGCTACTTAACAACAGATGGCGCTATAAGCACCTTTCTCTGGGAGAAGTTATCGCAACGACCGAAGCTCGGTGATCCAGATACATTAATGCTCTGTCCTAAATGACTGACTGACAGATCAACGCACATCCTAACCCGCTGATCATAGAGACCTGAAACTTGGAGGGTGTGTTCTTTATATGACGTGTATCCGATAAGATAGAATTTCTGGAAATTCAACCCCCGAGGGGATGAAAAGGGGTTGCAAAGTTGAACTTGGAAATTATCACGGGTGAAACCGCGCGGGACAGCTAGTAATTATTATAAAGAGGTACAGTTTGTAATGTAGAGTTTGTATGTAGGAAGTGATCTCTGGAACTACTGGACCGATTTAAAAAAAAATGTTTTCCCAGTAAAAGCTACAGTGTTCTTGGGTGAAATGCCGGCATTCTCGTGGGATATCCGTAATTAACGCAGGTGAAATCGTGGGGGAAAGACTAGTTCATCTGAACTATCTGTGCTCTGCCGTTTCATCTTTATTATATCAGAGTTCCCGCAGATAATTCGAAATAGAATGTACCTTATATCTTCGTATCCTTGAAGACATGAAAGCTTAAAAAACAAACAAACATAGGTACTCAGGCTTGAATTTATAATATTTATAATATTAGACTCATTAATTTCATCTTCCTTACATGAATGACATGGAACCGCTGCGACGTGATATTGTGGTTTGATTTCTTATTAAATGACTAGCTGATGTACCCCGTGATCCACCCACGTTGGTTTCGGAGATCCCGCGGGAATTCCGGGATTAAAAATACCCTATATCCTTTTGTATATCTCTGACGTGTAGTTTGCAAAATTTTAATGCAGTTTCACCAGCGTCAATTTTGGAGTTCCCGCAGGAATTCCGCGATCAAAAGTACCGTCCTTTTCTGTACCTCCGACAAAGTGTATGCAAAATTGCAAAACGTGTGATCAACATTACTTATACTAGGAAACTTGACGGCAATGCAAATTAACAGCAAGTTTTTTTACAAACATTCTTTTTTCTCATTGTATACAGTAGGACTCAAAATAAATACAATGACCGTAGATACTTATTAAATAAAAATCAATATTTACCGAACACTTTCAAGTTTAACATAAGTGTTCACTTCAGTACGGAATCATATTATTGGACATTGGCGCAGAAATTTACTATGCAAAGACTGCAAAGTAAAGCTTTTTAGCCGCAACTCACACTCTAAAAGACGGCTTTATATTTACCTGACTATAAAACACTTACGGCCGCACTCAGGGTCGTTTTAATGATTACTTCATTTTAAGTAAAGATTTTAAAAAACAAAACTACCGCACTCAGAGACGTTCATTAATGAGTTTGTGAGGTTGTAGGGGTAATATCTGGAACTACTGAACTCCCCAATTACCACGGGTGAAACCGCGGGGAACAGCTCGTAAATATAGGTTTATAAACAAAATGCTGTTCGATTTTTATTATGATTGTTTTAAAAGGTGACATTTTTTATGCAAATATGCTAAGTCAGGAAAACTGTAAGGTATCTGTAATCCGTTGTCGTCTCAAAGCTACATAATATTATTTACTCTTTTCGGTCTTCTTAGCCTAACCTGTATAGGTACGTAAGATAAATAACGAAAAAATACCTTTTAGTCCTCTTTTGGGATTAATCGTGTACTATATCTAAATTCGTTATTAAAAAAGGTGATATACCGCCGCGCCGTTGTCATTATTTATTTTGATAATTACTACGTATAATACTAGCAATATTACTAATTACCCTGTTTTCTAATTAAATATTACTAGGAGATAATGACTATCATAAGCGCCCTAACTAATCGGTGATAATCTTGTGTAGGATATAATATGTACATATTGTTTTCTATCAGCGGGACTGCTATTTTTGTTTATACCTAATAATAGTTTTTCTTTCCTAAAAATAAATAAATAAAAAGTCATTTTGTTTTTCGTAGGTTTTCAGCAGAATAAAGGAAGAAGTGCCAAAGTTTCGACACAAAGTGGTTTTGATACCCGGCGACTGCGAAGCGGCGGGTTTGGGCTTGACGCTGAGCGACCGCCAAATATTGACTGAGAAGGTATTTTATATTTACGTATTTCATAGTAACGCAAAGTAACGTAACGTAACGTAACGTATCATAATTATTGGCAAAAACAATTACCATTGAGACGGAATGGAACGACGGAACTTTTGATCCTTGAGCTATGAAGCAAATCAACTTCTTACTACTACCAAAGAATACAGAATATATAAAGAAGTAACACTCTCTACCTCCCACCAATTTTATGCCTCCTCATACCCCGCAATACCACGCGATTCCGAAGACAGTTTGATACACGCAGAATCTGTACATTCTAAATTCACGTGTACAAGCCGGCCGTATTTAAGTAGTTGAATCAGTTCATTTGTAGGGAGTGTCACCAGGTGCGCGGGGGGGGGGGGCACTCAATTAGATATTGTTCAACATACGGTCACTGTAAAACCAGCATACCAAATATTGGCATCAAAAAAAACCTTCAGATCTACTTGCATCCAGCATAGTTCTACAGGTCCTGATAGATTTAGGTATTAGTTAGGTACCTATAAACGCAATTTAAAGAATGAGATGGGAACTTTACAAATGAAATTTCAGCATCTCATTAAATTTGAAGTACCTATTTGAGCATCGAGGATTTATGTCTAGCATAGTTCTGTTTATCCTGATTGATTTTAAGGATAGTTCCGTTGATTCGGCCTTATAAGAGCAATTTCAGAAAAACGCAAAAATCGTAAAAAAAAAACCGCACAACGGTGACCTGCCATCGCCTCTGGGGCCTGGGCTCGCCGTTAAGTCGCGACGGGACGCAGGGAGTGTCGCTTCTTTACGAGTAGGTAATATAAGTATTCTTTGTCTCTATTTTGATTTGCGACTGGTCGTGTTTCAGGTGAACATAATATTCCACTCGGCGGCGACGGTCAAGTTCGACGAGCACCTGCGAGCCGCGCTCGAGACTAACGTGCGCGCCCCGCTCCACCTCCTGCGGTTGGCGAGGGACATGCCCCGGCTCGACGTGAGATATTTTATTTATATATGTATACATATATGTAAATTGTAATAGCTGTTCCCCGGCATTTACGTCCGCGTCAATTTCGGAGTTCCCGCGGGAATGCTGCGATGAAAACTACCCTATGTCCTTTTCTGTGCCCTTGGCAACGTGTCTGCAAAATTTCATGGTGCTCGTTTAAGTAGTTACGGTATGAAAACGTAATACACAAACTCACATTCACCCGCGGTAATTTCGGAGTTCTCGTGGGAATTTCGGGATAAAAAGTGCCTTATGTCACTGAGATTGTTAAAATCGGTTCAGTAGATCCAGAGATTACCTCCTACAGCGTCACAAACTCACAAATTTTACCTCTTTATCATATTAGTAGGTATAGATTAAGGATATCGCTGTTTAAATAACTGCATTAAAAGGTGTATTTTTCTCCGTGTACCAGGTGTTCATGCACGTTTCGACCGCGTACTCAAACTCCCACCTACCCCTCGTGGAGGAGAAATTCTACCCCTGCGACGCGAACGCTGAACGCATACACCGGCTCATAGACAAACTGACGGATAGGGAGATCGACGATTTGTTACCTACGTAAGTACGACGCGGCTTGGCGCAGTAGGTCACCGTCTCTACTAATCAAGAGGTTCCAGGGCCCTTATTCACTATGACCAACAACTTCCAGTAGTTTTTGCGTGAAAGAGTACTTAACAAACATCCATCCATCCATCCATCAATACATACTTACAAACTTTCGCGTTTATAATATAAGTAGGATAGGATATCCCACGTGCTGCTTGGTTACCACGACACGACACAAGCTTATAGCTCTATGTTCATTTATGTTGTGTGTATAAAATATGCATTTTCACGTTACTCATACACGGAGAGAAATCAATCAGAACGATGTGGTTTCGGTCGCCCTTCGTTGCCCGAAGGATGTGTTGGCAACACAATATCAGTGACCAGCAGGCACAGTGACCCCGCGCGGTGTCAATAATGTGCAAACTACGGGAGAGTATACTGACCAAATATGGTGATTGGTGCCCGACCGAATTCCGGTAGCAGAAATACTGTTGACCAATCTTCGGTGGGGAACTTTTCCGTCGTGAACTTTACCGAACAAGCCCTAAACAATTTTCTAGTTAGGACTTAGCTATCTATGATCTATGCACTCCTCGTTCCAGGATCTTAGGTCCGTGGCCCAACACGTACACATTCACGAAAGCATTAGCCGAGAAGGAACTGTTGGAGAACTCGGGAGACCTGCCTATTGGTATATTCAGACCTGCTATTGGTAAGTGAAGACAAATATGCATTACAAGCTGTTCCCCGCGGTTATTTCGGAGTTCCCGCGGCAACTCCGGGATGAAAAGTACCCTATGTATCGCTTGAATAAATCTTTCTCTTCTTTTTCAAAATTTCATGACGATCGATTGAGCCGTCGAGGCGTTAAAGCGTAACAAACATACAAACAAACTCACTTTCGCATTTATAGTAGGTACCTACTTAAGGATTAATTAACCAGCCCCCTTAGCCAAATTGACAATCTATAATATTTATCGCTATAGAAAACTAAGAAACTTATCGGCATGTCACTTTGTCGCGAAAAGTCGTCCAGTCCAAAGTCTTAAATCTAGGCATGAAAAGCATGGGTACTGTCGGACTCGGATCTCAACATCAGACCAAACAAGTAGTTTTAGTCGAGATCCGACCATATTATTATGTTTTTCATGTCCAGAAATAGTTCCTTTTTATATAGAGAAAATAATTATAGATTGTCAACTTGGTTTATTGTTTGTTTTTAGAATATTTACCTACACAAAGAGACGCCATGGGCATAACGTTTATACCTACCGAACAAAAATGCTTACTACCATCTGAGCTACGTCACTATTATGTAAACTATTATAGGAAATATCTACTAAACACAACACAAACTTTGGATCAATAAAATGTTCTCAATCACAGTTTTTTTTTTTGTTAAGTTTACCCCTATCGGGGTAGGCAAAGAACACCTAGTCTATGCAGCCAATCCAGATGACTATTTTTTTCTTAAACAATCACATCAGAGCTAAAAGTCATCACATGTATTTTTTTTTCAGTAACATCGACAGCAAAGGAACCTTTGAAGTGCTGGCTTGACAACATGTACGGGCCCACCGGCATAGCCGTGGGTAGTGGTAAGGCGATATTACCGAAATCACACTGTTCTATCGTATAAATATCTTCACTAGCTGTTCCCTGCTGTTTTACTTAGTTTCAAGAGTTCCCGCTGAAATTCCGGGATTAAATGTAGGTACCGTATGTCCTTTTCTCCCTGAAAACTTTTACACGAACTTTCATGATAATCGGTTGAGTAGATGACTCGTGAAAGCGTAACAAACAAACACACTTACTCACATTCGGCTTTATAATATTATAGTACTAGCTGTTCCCAGCGGTTTCACCCGCGGTAGTTTTGGAGCTCCCGCGGGAATTCCGATGTAAAAATTAGGCCCTATGTACCCCTGACAACGTGTATGCAAAATTTCGTGATGATCGGTTGAGCCGTTAAGGCGTGAAAGCGTCACAAACAAACAAACAAGCTCACTTTCACTTTTATAATATAAGGATTTCATGACGATCGGTTGAGTAGATGATACTTGAAAGCGTAACAAACAAACAAACTTTAGTTAGGATTAGGACTAACGGCCGCACTCAGAGTCGACTTTAATGATTACTTAGTTAAGTATAGATTTTTAAAACAAAACTGCCGCAATCAGAGACGTTCAGTAAATTAATGTTAATTAATTAATTAGTTAAATGCCAATCAACTTTAATTTATTAAACTTGTCTGATTGCGGCAGTTTTGTTTTAAAAATCTATACTTAACTAAGTAATCATTAAAGTCGACTCTGAGTGCGGCGGTAACAATGAGGTGGTGCGCTCGCAAAATCCCTCCCCCAGCGACGGGCATGCTGCGCACGCTGCAGTGCGACGCGGCGGTCACCGCCGACATCGTGCCCGTCGACTACGTGGTCAACTGCCTCATAGTCGCCGCCTACAACGTGCACAACACTTACAAACAACGGTGAGGGACAATAACGATACCTACTGGAGCTTACGAGCAGCTCGTGGCGGACTGTTGGTGAGTAACACACCACGTACCCGAGGGCCGAGTGCTCCAGGCCCTCGTCTCGGGGGCCCGCAGAACTTTCACCTCCGGCTTGCCTTCAATGGCCGTCCGGAGTGGAGTCGTCAGAGCTATAGGTATGCTCGAGGGGTGGAAGTGTTAAAGGGTTTGGTGATATTAGATTTTTAATATTAGTGCCCGTTACGTTACGTTATTACCTCGACCTAACTACGTATTATAGTCTATAGGCAGGATAATCAAACAACGGACCACTCTATATTCACTGCATTGACCTACTTTCTACAATTTCATATATCTTAATCTACAATCTCTACATATAAAACGTTTTTTATACTGACCTGAAACTTGGAGGGTGTGTTCTTTATATGACGTAGGCATCCGTTAAGAAAGGATTTTTGAAAATTCAACCCCTAAGCGGATGAAAAGGGGTTGCAAAGTTTGTATGGAACAATTCCGCGGGACGCGGGAACTTTAAAATATCGCGGGTATATAAAAAGATATATATAGATATACTGTGAAGATATATAAAAATCTATGTAACAAGCAAGTAAAAGTGTGTTTTATTTTTTCACTGGAACTTTTTTTAATTCTCTCAAATCAAGCTTTTTCAGAATTTCAACTTCTAATGTCTGATAAAAAAAAACTGTGCTATAGTTTTTGAATATTTTTTAAATCCTTACTATCAATTGACTATTCTAGATACCGAATCTAGTCTTAACACCCCACAAGTGGTACCTTTTTACGTGGACGCCCACAACTAATGTGTATTAATTAACTCTATGCTCCACGGATTATGACGCCTCTTCAACTATTTAATTGAGGCACGGCGACAACAATGAGGCCATAAGCGGACACATAGCGACACAAAGAATATAAATCATCACAAACAACTACAGAGAGAGACTTAAGTTCCAACTTTCCATATACATTCACGAAAATTTATTGTTTTTATACCGTTGCCTTAACAATCAAATATGATTTTATTTCATTTATGTTTTTCTCCCGATTAGTTCCAGCCCCTTACCGCTCCAGCCGCCGATCTTCAACTTCGTGAGCTCAGTGGAGAATAGAATCACTTGGGGTGGCTTCCAAAAATATAATCTGGCGGATCTCGACAAGCACCCATTCTCAAATGCAGTGTGGTGAGTTTTAGATGTTTACAGATTCTTTTATTATATCCAAGAAATCACAATTAAGAAAATTCTTACAAGAATTAGAAGAGTGATATTATGTTGCTTCGGAAATAAGAAAAACAGCTTTTGCAGATGTTTCTAAATTTAGTCTGGTGCTGGCTGAAAGTCAACGCTTGGGCCGCCCGCGCCCACAGTATAATGACAAATAATACTAGGTACTATTTAAAGTCAGCATGTGCAAACTACGGGAGAGTATACTGACCAAATATGGTGCACGACCGAACACCGGTAGCAGAAATATCGTGGACCAACCTTCGGTGAGGAACTTTTCGGTCGCGAACTTTACCGAACAATGCCTCTATTTTTTTCTCAGGGTAGGTATACAGAAGTAACGCTCTATGATTGTGTACCTACCTAATATCTCTACGGTTGCAGGTACGTGTCCATAACGTTGAACAAGTCGGCATTGGTAAACAGAATATACATATTCTTCCTGCACCTGGTACCGGCGGCTCTGATCGACAGTTTAGCGCTGTGTGTTGGCAGGAAACCCAAGTGAGTACATCCACCATAATCCTAAATAATATTATAAATGTGAGTTTGTTTGTAACGTTTTCACGCATTAACTACAATAGATACTCAGCCGATCATCGCGAAATTTTGCATACACGTTGGCAGGGATATAGAAAATAAGGTACTTTTTATCCCGAGGTTCCCGCAGGAATTTCAAAATGAATGCGGGTTAAACCGCCGGGAATGGGTAGGAAAATAGATAGTTATCTAATAATATCTATCTGTCTATGAACCTCTTTTGTCTCCGCTAGAATGCTGAAGGTATACCGCAAGATTCACAAGTTCTCTTCAGTTCTCTCCTACTTCAGTACGCGAGAGATCAAGTTCTGCAACAGAAAGACAAGAGAACTTTGGGATAACACATCAGAAAAAGATAAACAGGTACTTTTTACTTAATCATGTCTAACTTTTTTTGTAAATCACTGTTTTGTAAGTTGCAAGCATTCTGCGATAAAAACAGAAGTGGCTACTTATAATTTTTTCCTATCGAGAATTGTTTATCGTGTATTATAAGCTTTATTATAAGCTTAAAACAAATGTGTCCAAAAATTAAACTGCTAACCTTGGCGTAGTGTTAATGTAGGTATGTAGTAACACCGAAAGTTTATTGCTTACAGTGGAACCATAATATTATGAAGGGTACAAGCAAATAACAGGGAAAGATTTTGAGAAAAAACATTTTGGTGGATAAATTTGTTACATATAGCACCATCTAGCGGCGAGTAGCACAACTGTTGTAATTCTATTGTAACCTTGGAGATGGCGCATTTTCTGGATTTTTTTAGAGCAAAGCCCCGTTACCATCGGACATCGATAAACGGATAGCGCGTCCTTGCCTCCTAAGAAACTTCGCTTCAAAGTGACGATGAAGTAGTTCAATGTGAGTGCTCTACATGATAACAATTATGGTGTTTGTAGATATTCCCGTTCAGTATGGCGACAATCGATTGGGACGAATACTTCGTGGAGTACCTCGCCGGCATCCGGCGGTATTTGTTCAAGGAGAGCGACGACACACTACCGCAGGCCAGGATTAAGTGGAAAAGGTTTGAAAAAGGGAAACGCACGCACACCAACCCCCCCCCACAATATTGTCGGTTTTTTTTAATGCAAGTGGTAAACAGTGCATTGTTTAACATTATCTGGGATACAGAAAAGAACATACGGTACTTGTTATCCCGGAATTCCCTGAATGACTGACTGACGGATCAACGCGCAGCCTAAACCGCTGATCGTACAGACCTGGAGGGTGTGTTCTTTGTACGATGTGGGCATCCGAAAAGAAAGGATTTTTGAAAATTCAACCCCTAAGGGGATTAAAAGGGGTGTATAGTTAGTATGGAACAATCCCGCGGGAACTGAAACCTACACGAATAAAATCGCGCGGGACAGCTAATAGGTTAAAATAGAAATCCCAGGAAACAAAATATGATAATACATATAATTAATCTGCGCTTTCTTTGTTTCAGATTATACTATCTCCATCAGATAGTTCGAATTATTTTCTATATCCTGGCGATGTATGCTCTATGGTCGGTTTTTTCTTTAATCTGGTAATATTTATTTCCGTAGCAATAAAATAATGATACTTTGACGCGGCGCGGTGCAATGAGTGGTTTACCCACCCCACAGACTTATAAAGACAATAGAATAGACAACGCGTCGTATTAGTTCGTAAAGTCATAATATGAATTGCAAAGCGTGCCACATGTTCTGTTTTCTTGATAAAATGCATTTTGGTTATTTTTACAGTACGTCATACTATTACGTCATATTACCTAATATTATTTTTAACTTGAAGTTTTTCTTGTGATTTGCTCTGGACGGGAGGAATCAAAGATGGCGGTTCGGTCATTTATTTTCATGTCGATAAAAATGGTTAAAAATGGATTTTCTTGTGTTGTAAGGTGCTTTATTGGACAATAATTTTAAGAGTGACGGATTTTTATGTGCTCAAGAAGATATATGACATTTCGAGCTGATCTCTTCGGTTTCCTCCAAGAGCTCCGAGAAAGTTTTTGCAAATTATAGTACCGTGGCTTGCAATTTCAAACCGTACATCGAAGCATATCAATTAGAGAATATATTGATCTGATAAATTTTACTTGAAACTGGCTAAATGCATTATATGCGAAAGTCCATGAAAAAGAAGAAAAAGGTCTGGAAGCAGTGGGCAGCGTAAAGAACAAGCCGCGCCAAGTAGAGCCCCCTCGATGGGCAGCTTGCAATGTCTATTCGTTTGCTAAGTCTGTGACTGAAGCGCTATTCCGGCCGGGTGCGTTTGATAAAACCTCATTTTTGTGCCGTAAAGTTGTCGGCTATTTGTAATCCTCAACATTTTTTGTGATAACTGTTAATTTGCATGTGTTTAGGATTTCAAATGGCTTATATTCGCCACTCAATAAGTCTCGAGGCTAATCTACGTACTTATATTAAATGTATAGGTAAATTTTTATAATTTAATGATGACAAAAAAAATGTATACTTATACTGGCCTTGGAACTTATTAAATGATTTACCGAAATTTCGACCTTATCCAAAGTATTGTAAAGTGTTAAGTCGAAATTTTGATGAATTAAAAACATATAAGTTTTTTTATATACCTACCCGGATTATGCGATGGGATAGATAGGTATGCCGTATGGTACAATAGTAGGTATATCCGAATTTATTCAAAACTGCAACCAAAATCCATCACGAAAGTTGGCAGCCCACCAAAGTCAAATTCATCACTACTATTGTTATAGAATGTAAGCTAAAGGCCTAGTTGCCAAGCCTTAATAAATAAATTTTAAAAAAAATCATCTCTCTAGGACAGTAAATAATGTTTTTGTACCATTGGCAGTATGGGCCCTGTACTCTTAGCCTTTCCTATATAGGATAAATAAACGAAAAAAAAAATATGTTTTTGTACCACCAATTTAATTTTTAATTTCTACAACAGTTAATTAAAATCCGTAATATGTACCGACATAATTATATAACATTATGTGGAA
Organism: Zygaena filipendulae; assembly: GCA_907165275.2. NCBI lineage: Eukaryota > Metazoa > Arthropoda > Insecta > Lepidoptera > Zygaenidae > Zygaena > Zygaena filipendulae. Next base: position 2,316,489 of record OU015678.1, on the reverse strand, counting down.
TAATGAATGAATGCGGTCATATTAGTCATCAGAAATTTCCAATATAGAATGTCTTTGATGTAAGGTTAGGTACACTGCTATGAGATATTGTATACTGGTATTTTTCATATTGTCTAATGTCTACATATCACATTGACTGAGCTTTGAGTGTAAGATTATCATAGACTTCAAATTACCGTGTACCTAAACTATTTTTTGTCCACCTAAATTTCGAACTTGAGTACTTAAACGAAGTAGGGTTGAAATTTGGATGAGCGAAAAATTGTAGTAAGATTAAAGTAATACTGCCAAGTTGGCATTGGGTCCTCAGATAGGTATTTAATATGACGTCAAATAACACACTGCATTTCAATGTGTGTTCAATATGAATGCTCTATTTAGTTTTGTATTCAAAATAAATCTACTATCATTAAACGAGCAATTCTATATAATAATATAATAAATAATCTGAATCTCGGAAAAGGCTCCAACGATTTCATTAAATTTAATATCCAGAGGGTTTCGGGGGCGACTAATCGATCTAGCTAGGTTGCATTTTTAGAAAACGTCGTTTTATCCCTGTTTTCAGGCAACGAAAAATGAGGGTTTGGTATTTCTTTTCTACTTGACAACAGATGGCGGTACGAGCGAAGCTCGGTCGCCCAGATATTATTACTTAATGTCCAATAGTCGGTTTAAGGTTTTTATACAATACATATTATAATACCTACCATAATTTTATTAAATACCTCTATGACATGTCTTGTATACAGAGAATAGATATTATGTTTTCTAAAATAAATTGTTGTATATTTGTAGATAACATACTTAAATATTATAATTATGATATTTTTTAAATGTTTATTATATTACATACAGGATTTTAGATTAAAGTCTGTATGTCTGTCTTTTAGTAGGTTTTTGTATATACAGAATTATTTTTTATTACAGAAATCTAAATAAAGAAATGAATTATTATTAATTTAATAGCTTTTTATTTATTTGCTAGCCTTTTTCCGGCAACTTCGGTTATTAGAACATTCCATACAAAATGTTGAACTCTAATTTCACCTCCGGTGGCGGGGATGAATAATTGCAAAAATACAGGATGAAAAATGGAATTTCCGGCTAAAGATAAGATGACTATATCACTACGTGGTTAAAAATTTTTATAGGTACATAGGTATGTATAAATACATACTTTAAATCTTTAAAAAAAAGTATGGATTCAGACGACAAATGACTGTTTTCAACGTGATAAGGAAAAACAATAGTTTCGAAGTAAAAAATAATAGTAAAAAGTAATCGAGAATAATAAACACAATATGATCATGTTTTCCTGTTGTCAAGACACGTTCATCCCTACTAATAATATAAATGCCAATTTAACTCTCTCTGTCTGTCTGTTACGCTTTCAACTTTTTTTTTGCACACATTTGTACCTTTTGTGCAAAAGAATCCTTAGGTAACAATAATATTATAAATGCAAAAAGTTTGTTTGTTTGTTACGCTTTCACGCCTCAACGGATCTTCATGCAATTGCTTACACGTTGTAAGGTGTACAGAGACGGACATACTGTACTTTTATCTCGGCATTCCCAAGCGATGTCCAGAATTAACTCTGGTACAACCGCAGGGCACAGCTAGTAGTATATTGTCATCGTCAAAGTATAAAAACTGTTAGTTTGAATTGAAATCAGTACCGACACTAGCCTTTGATCAGGGTAGAGCCTGGTGGTCTTTCAGCGCTCTTTAGTCGCTTTCACTTTACATTTATGTATATCCTACTAATATTATAAATGTGAAAGTGTGGATGTTTGTTACTCAATCACGCAAAAACGGCTGAACGGATTTGGATGAAATTTGGCATGCACGTTGTCAGGGGTACAGAGAAGGACATAGGGTACTTTTTAACCCGCGGGTGAAACCGCAGTAATTTCGGCACAGCTAATATATGCTATAAATCTGAAAGTGAGTTTGTTACGCTGTCACGCTGACTAAAAATCAGGCTTGCAATCTCCTCAACTTTCGTACCCTGGCTGTTCCAACAGTACTTTTAACATAATAGTAGATAGATATTTCATCAAATTAACAAATTCACGTAAAACTAGTGTTCTCAGCTGAAGAATTGAGAATCGCTCACTCGCTTGAGATAAAAAGATTAATTAGACACTCTACCTACCCCATAGATTTATTTGACACTCTACCCACCTCATAGAGTTTATACCATGTTTGAATTAGTCCACATATAAATATACTATTTGAACCAGTCTCAGAAGAATGAACCAGTCCACAAATCCTTATGTTATAAATGCGAAAGTAAGTTTGTTTGTTACGCTTTCACGCTTCAATCTATCATCGCGAGTAAAACCGCGAGGAACAGGTAGTACATTATATTTACTCTAGGTATATAAAAAAGATCACATCATTTTTGTGTTGCTAGTATAATATGTAACACATACATAATTAATAATAATTTAAGATTACAACACTCGATTATTGCACATTTATAATCACAGGGCACATACACACATACATAAACAGTTTTTTTTTTTCTAAATTAATCACCTCATAATGGGTACAGAAAAGGGGTTGTTGTAAATTCGTCACAAAGTAAATTCGTCACGAGAAAAAGTATGTGTAAATTCGTCACAGTTCAAATTTTTTCCAATATATTATTTTTGATAGTACTGAATTCGTCACAATGTTTTTTTCCGTACGGATAGCAGAAAAAATTCCGATGGAAATTGTACATTATGGCCATATCTAAAAATCGTTCGATGTCCCTTTTCAGTTTTTATAAATGTGATCTGATAAATTCAGTTTTTAATTAAAGTGCGAAAAATTATAACATCTATCTAGGAAAAAACTAAAGTTGTTTAATTTAAGTTTAATTTTGCGTGATATCTGTCTAAAAATATATCTAAAATATGTCTATTTCCACAAATGCATAGCTTCAACTTTTGCGCAACCGATCACGACGTCCGCCATTTTGTTTTACGTTTCTCATCTATCTATCTACTATCTTTAAACGAACAACTATCTATAATCTGAATCTCGGAAACGGCTTCAACAATTTTCATGAAATTGTGTATGCAGGGGGTTTCGGAGGCGATTAATCGATCTAGCTAGGTTTCATTTTTAGAAAACGTCGTTTTATCCGTGTTTTCGGGCAATGAAAAATGAGTGTTTGTTTTTCTACGTAAGAACAGATGTTGCTATACACAACGAGCGGAGCTCGGTGACCCAGATATTACAATAGGAAATATCAATACAAGCAATTATTATAAGTAAAATACAAGAGCATTATTTATAAAATAAATTCACAAAATAATTTTATTTGTAGGGAATCTATGGGGAAGATGGGACCTTTTGCGTTAGATATTAAAGTTTCGTAATAATTTGTACAATAGCATTAAATAATAAGATACCTACATCATGTTTACCTGAGCTGGTACCCGGTTAATTTTGATCCATTCTTTTAGAGAATTTATTAAGAGATTACATTTAAAACAAACACCACACGCGCATTGGCAAAGTCAAGGGAGTCACTGCGCTAATAAGTTGTTAGATGTGTTGAGCAAGACGTTTAGAAAGATATAAAGCGAGCGAGACCGAACGGGTGATAGCGTGTGCAACTTTGCTTGCTAGCGCTACTTTAAGCAAAAATGATGTAAAATAAGGATTTGTGACGAATTTACAATAACTTTTACCAACTTGTGACGAATTAACACATATTTATAATGCCTGTGACGAATTTACTTTCAATGTATGGAATTTACAAAATGTGGCGAATTTACTCTGTGACGAATTTACAACAACCCCAGATAAGCAGTAATGCGTCAACCCAAACCGGAGAAATTTTAAGTAAATCATGTTTTAAAATTATAGCGCCATTTTGTGTCAACATTTTTTTTGTTCAACATTATTTTGGTATTTAAACAATGTAGGTAATGAGGTAAACACATAATTAAGAAAACATTCTATAACTCAATAACTTAATTTTGTGGGTGTGAGAGACATGTTCTTGCTCATCAGCGTCCAAATGCCATCTTAGCTGATGTATTACACAGGTGCTTATTCAAAGAGTCTAAAGTTTAAGTGGTCGCTTTATCCAGCTGAGTGAGTTGGTGGGCCAGCCGCTCCTCCCTCGCCCTTCTCGCTTGTCCCAGTGCTCGTTTTTCAGCAAACTTAGACACAAATGTCTCAACCGGTATGTTTCCTTTAAAAATACCAACAGCAAATAAGCACCAACAGAAAAAAAAGTTAACTAGCTATTCCTCGCGGTTGCACACACGGTAATTTCGGAGTTCCCGCGGGGGTTCCGGGAAAATAGTACCCTGACAAGGCGTGTACAAAATTTCATGACGATCGGTTGAGCCGTTATGGTGTGAAAGCGCAACAAACAAACTCACTTTCGCATTTATAATAATAGTAAGAAAGTAAGGATTTTTAGTTATAGTTATAGTTGCCTCGGAGAAATTACTTTTTAGCAATAAGGCTGCCTTTGTTGCCTGCTTAGTTTTCTATGCATTTGTGGTAACAATCCCTACTAATATTATAAATACGAAATTATCTCTGTGTCTGTTACGCTTTCACACCTTAATGGCTAAACCAATCATCATGAAATTTTGCATACACGTTGTTAGGAGTACAGACATTGGGTAAGGACATTGGGTACTTTTTGTCCCAGAATTCCCGCGGGGAACAGCTAGTAAAGAATATTTGATCTGACTAAGTTGACTAAGAGATTTTTTTAACATTCATCACCTAAACATTTTTGACATGACATTATTTTTCAGGATATTACATATAATACAAATATATTACATGCCCAGATGGACAGTGTAATCCTCACCTAACAAGAACTGATCAGCAATAACTTCTGCATCTTCATCAGCTTTCAATGCAGCAGCTTTCAAACAATCCCTTATACGGTGCGGATCATATGTATCTGCCATTTGCTGAAACTTCCTGTTAAGCTCCTCAAAGTTCATTTTCATTTGAACGATGGTGGAGATACGTTCCAACACCTGAGTTTTCATTTCGTCCAACATCTGTTGTTTTTCAATGTTATCTTTGGCGATTTGTTCTATGTTTGACAATAGTTCCTCGGTTTCTAAGTCTAGTTCGATGAGCTGTGGACTGTTCTCTAATAATTTATCCTGAAATTTTAATACTTTTATTGCTTTTTTTTTCTTTTTCCTTTTAAATATTTACAAATAGAAAACTGCTTGATTAAAACAAATTGTTATGTGTACAGCCAATTTAAATACTTCAAAAGAAAATGATTTAGTACACCCTTTGTACCATATTTAACACTAGCTATGCCTTGCAGTTTTACCTTAGTGAAAAAAATTATATTCCTGACATCTAGTTTAAATGAAACAAAGTGTAGAAATCACCAGGTGTCAATTCAGATGATTGCCCATCTATACCCACAGTACACACTCTATTTAGTTTGAGATCAAGTGGTGCTGTGTGGTTCACAGATGGTGATTTTCAAGCACCGTTAGGTACCTAACTTGGTGGCAAAATAATACCAAAGACACACCTGCAAATCATTATTCTCTAAGATCTCTTGCAACTCTTCAATCGTCAATTCACTGAGCTCCGGAAACATCAGAGATTGACCGCTTACATGTGAACTCATGTGTGATTGTGGACTGGAATCCGTACTGTTGTCTTGATTTATTAAATTGGGTATTGATTTTTGGAATTCTCTAATAATAGCTTGCACAATACGGCCTAAATCCGAATGTACTGAATAATTAAGTAGTCCAGGAGCATTCGCCACCTGATTTGAGTTTTCAGCCAACCACGAGTGTGGTACGATAGGATTGACAAATATTAACGGCTTCTCGCTGGGGAACTCTTGGCCTAGGACAATGTTCAAACTCATGTTTCGTCCGCCAGCTGAAAACTCCACACGATATTCACTGTTTTCTTTGATTTCTATTACATGGTCGTTGAATATTTTCAACGTGTCTATCTGCCGCTTTCTCACATCTTGTTCGGAATAGTAACCAGCACGGGGGAGCATTCTCAATTATAACACAAAACACAGAATTTGTTATTTATTTGTTATTTAGTAAACAAAAATTAATCTTAGGCCTTAGCTAAATTGTTCAGAAAAAATGAAAACAGAAGAAAATATAACGACTAACGAGCTGTGAGTAGGGATGGGCAAAAAATAAAAAAATATCATAATATCGATATTTATTCAGAAAATAATCGATATACATATAAGCATCGGTACCGATACGCAACGATGTGTGTGTAAAGAGATTGTACGGCGAGCGCCTTCACATGTTTTCTTTTTAATTTATTTATTTTGTTTCAGAAAAAAGGTTTTCATCTTTTTTTTAGCAACATCTTTATTACCGTGTATACTTTCAACCCTGTAAATACGTGCAGCAAATTTTATTCAAATTATATAGATATACATACATATTGTTGATATTTTAAATCTTAAATAGTTATTTTCGAGAATCAAATTCGATACCAATTTTTTAAGAGCTCGATATTTGACACACGTCGCATGTATTCGACAGTAGAATGCTTTAATCAAAGAGTATTTAACCACTACGTGGCTTTAATCCCATCACAATCACCGAGATTTGAAAAAAAAAACTAGTCAAATTGTTTGGATCAAAACTCTTTATTGCCAAGCCTGTCTGCCAGCGCTGGCTTGTTATTGGCCTCGTTTAAACAGTTTTTCAAGCCAAGCCAGCGCTGACTGCCATATTAGAGTGCCGGTCTTTTTTTTCTAGCCAGTGACTGGCGCCAGCGTTATTGGCTTTGTGTAAATTATACTTCATGCGAACTGGTGCTTAAAATGTACACCTTTCAAAAATATCAATCGAAATATCAATATTTTTACTATACATATATCGATACTCTACGATATATTTTAATAATATTGATACGATATTTATCGGTATCTTTCATGCCTAGAAGTTTTCTTTTTTTTTAAGGAAAGGTAAGGGATTCTAGGTCCATACAGTCTGATTTGATGGATTTATTATCAATTTTTCTTATAAAAACCTTTATCAAGTTTTGAGGGTTTTCCTCCTCAAGGGTGACGCCAACTCTGGTTTCCTTTTTCCTTCTTCAAATCTTCATCAGGCGTTTCACGGTTTTCTTCCCCAAGGCTGAGTTTCGTACTGATGCGCAAGTTTTCATTCAAAGAATAATATTTTCTAGTTTCTGCATTCTAGAGTATAGATTAGAACTCTATACTGTCTAGTTTTTAGACTCTTTCGTTAGATGAGACTCGAGTTCGATTTTACTCGAGTGTCAATAGCAAAAACCGTAATCGAGTAAAAAAAACATAGACTCGATTTCACTCAGTTTGAGTGACAAAAATAACTCGAGTTCAATCGGATCTCATAATAATCTGCAAAATATCCGCATCCCGTGAAACCGCGGGAAACAGCTCGGTGGAAATATTGAAACAAAAAAAAAATTGTTGGGAAGGTAGGTAGAGCCAAAGAGTATAATAACCACTACGTTTTGGTAGAGCTTATCTAAACTAAAATGACGCGCCCCACTACTTCTGTGCAGGATCATGTATCAGATAGTAGATAATATTATCTCTATAATAGTGAGAGTGCGGCGACAGTATTGCGCACTTGTTGCGCACTTTGATGAATAGCTAGACCAGATTTATATGTGTCGTATCCATATTTTAACGGTTGTGCGTGTGCGTATAGGTACCCGGAGGGGCGCTTCATTTTAGCTAAGATGATCTCTATCTAGGGATGCCTTCCATGTCTAGTTAATTTGTGATGCCTTCGACAATAACGATTATTTTTTAAAAAGTGAACTATAGATTTAAATAACACTTTTTTGTGCAAGAAAGAATAGATAAATAAATAAATAATAAATAACGTCCGAGTGACAGCAGCGGTGTCGCCGCGGTTTCACTCGGACGTGTTTCGAGATTCCCTCGGGAACACTCTTTTATGCAGATTTAAAATGTATCTTATTGGGATTGACTGTTCACAAATTCACAACATACCTTACCTTACCTATCTATGACTACGTAAGTACCATATTATTATTTAACGTATGAGGTAGTTATGTAGGTACATTGAGGTTCCTAATGTTTTTTTAGTTTATTTAATAATCAGGTTTAAGAATAATAATAATAATAAGCTCTGCTCCGCTGTCGGTAGCACACTAGGTTTACGTTTTTTTATAATATTTATTATTTTGTAAATTTATACTCTAAAAAACCTAAATTTAAGATTAATAAATGAATAAAAATAATAAAAAAGTTTATTTCGGTAATAATCTTAATACTAGTTTAACATTTTTATACAGTAAATTATACCAAAAAAAAAACATACATACAATCGAACATAGAACCTCCTCCTTTTTGGAAGTCGGTTAAAAAGGTTATTTTACACGTTTTTTGCATGATAACCTCAGGCTTCAGACTAAATAATATTGTACAAGATAACATTAAGTTATATAATTGGTTTAAACAGAATGCGCAATTGATAAATAATAGTTGTCAAACTGTCAGATTGTTAGACGCCATAATTATGGTCAGTATTCTTGCGCTGGTTTTGCCCCCACTTTAAGTTGGGCTGTGCTTACGCATTCTGGAGTTGCGAAATATTACTAAGTATTGCACATCGTTAGGTACCTACATTACGTGTAAGAATTTGGTGACGAAACCTCGCCAAGTGGATTCTAGTCAGCATGGAAGTGAAAATAATATCTGTGTTGTTATTGATTAGTTTTCTCGATAGTAGTTTACTGATAAAAGTTGGAAAATTAAACTTAAAACAAGTGTTGATATTGAGCAGGCATAATGTGCGGACTCCTCTAGCAAAAACTCTGACAGAAACGACCCCCAAAGCATGGCCACATTGGACGAAAAAACCTGGATATTTGACTGATAAAGGTGTCCTCTTGGAAGGTTTTATGGGAGAATTTTTCGCCTCTTGGTTCCGTGATGAACAAGTTTTACCAGAAGATTGTCCGGAGAAAGAAATGTTCTACGTCTATGCAAACTCAAAGCAAAGGACCAAAGCATCGGCCCGAGCGTTCGTTGATAAAGCCTTTCCCGGGTGCAATATAACCATAAATCACAAAGATGACGTTGATCCGGTATTCGATCCGGTCATTCATAACAACACTGACATATTTAAAGAAACTGCGTACGAAGAAATGCACGATCGCTTAAGAACTTTACATTTGAACCGTTCATATGAGGAGTTACAAAATTTATTGGATTACAATGATTCAGTGTTATGTAAAACACATAACAAATGCAATCTTGTTGTGGATAAGAACCAGTGTAGGATCGAAGTTGGTGCAAAGCCGAAAGTGGAAGGTCCATTGAAAATTTCCAATTCTGTGATCGATGCTTTCATAATGGAGAACTACCAAGGATTCCCGAACGAAGAAGTCGCTTGGGGCCAACTCGATCAACATAAATGGCGCAAAATAATGAAACTGCATACGGGATATCACAACGTTATTTTCAACACCACGCTCGTAGCGAAAGACATTTCTGAGCCGCTAATAAAAATTATGGCCGATATATTTCTAAACGATTACGAAGTACCCAAAGTTACATTGCTGATGGGACACGATGCGAACCTCTACACAATATTGAGCGGCATGAATTTTAAATCGTACAATTTACCGGAACAATATGAGAAAACGCCAGTAGGCGGGAAACTCGTGTTTCAAAAATGGCGGGACGGAGCCGGCGTGGATTTTTTGAAAATAAACTACGTCTATCAGTCAACCTATCAAATGAGAAATGCAGTGGAATTAAGCAAAGCTAACCCACCTCTTTTCGTATTGCTCGAATTGAACGAATGTAGAAATGATGCCGACGGCTTCTGTCCATGGGAGGATTTTAGGAAACTCCTGATTAATCTACGAGCGTGATTATTTTTTATTCGACTTCATAAAAGAAATATGAAGTCATAAAGGACACAGCAGCTTAGCAACCGACTTAGGTAGGTAATTGATCAAAGACCTAATAAAATGTTCATCCTAAATGTGTTGATGTTTGGCGTTAATTATTTTTAACCGACTAAAAAAAGGAGAAAATATATGTTTGTGCACGATTATCTCACGTTCGGCTGAACCGATTCTGATGCGGTTTTCATTCGTTACAACTTACATTTGATGTAGTGGTTAGTGTAGGTACTGCTACGCCAGGTGTCGCAGGTCGATCCCGCATCAAATCAGTAGACACGTCTTGTATGATCAAAACTTTGTGTTTTTTCTGGATATTTATTAGGTAAGTAGGTACTTATCTTATGCATGAATTTACAAAAAAAAATATACATATCCTCGACAAAACGAAACAATATGTCGACGAGAATCGATAAAATGGCTCGATAAAATTTTATCATGTTGCGCATCTTAGCCCTGCTGGCAAGTGGCACCCATATTAGTGAGTACCGACACCCAACCTACACCTACAACAGTGTAAGTTTTTCTTAATTTGGAGCTAGATGGCGCGGATACTAATTTTGTTTGTAATGATTTTTAGGTTTAGGTAATTAAATACTTCGTTTTCTGCAATTAATTGATTTATTATATTATTCTAAAGAGAAGAGCATAGGTACATGTTTGACAATGACGATGCGCCATCACACTACACCATGCAAAGTCAGGTGCGGCAAATGACTGGCAGCTGCTGCCCATGCTTTAATATTTGTAAATTGTGAGTTTGTGACATTGTAGGGGGAAATCTCTGGATCTACTGAGCCGGTTTTCAAAATTCTTTCACATATACGAAGCTACGGTAGTCCTGAGTGACACAGGGTAGTTTTTATCCCGAAATTCTCACGGAAACTTCGATTTTGCGGGTGAAACCGCGGGTGACAGCTATACCTTTGAGAATAATAGAATCTGTGCCTGTTAACGGTCTAAACGGATTATCATGCGGTTTTCACAGGTGAATTATGCTTAGCTTGGAGCAACCTAAGGGTCAACATAATAGGTTCATTTAAATCGGATGGTTGTAGAATTTGAGGCACAGATAATAAAAATTGTAATTTGTTGCAGGTGAAAAACGTTGTTGTACCTAAGTATAAAGGCGTTTCACGCGAGTGAAATCGCGGGGCACAGCTCGTAGGTAAGGTAGGTAAGGTAGATACCTAATTAATAAACATTTGAAGAGGTAACTTTCGGAAGCGGTTAAGTAGCTAATTCAACTACAAACATGGAAATATTATGTAAAAATCCTGTTTAATCAGTCTAAAGATATTCAAGTTCCATAACCTACTCGTAATTTCGATAAGTAGGTACCTAGGTACCTACTCACTCAATTTTATTTTGTGCTCACCTACCGACAGAATTCATTGTTGAGTGACAAGAAACAGCAGATACATTCAAAAAATTTAGTAGCTGAAGCTAGATTAGATCTAAATTGTCAGTTTGATTACCTATTGTAATCGAAATATTTACCGAAATCATTTACAACAAAAAAAACCTTGAACTTTAAAGATGACCTTTGATTACAATTTGGGTTTAAAATCAGAAGGTGGTTAGAACTTTTAATTCAGTTATCGTGAAGTCAGTTTGTCGACCAGTCATGGAATCGCGATGTATATTTTTGACAGTATTAATAATCACTTTTATCAACGGTTCGTTTACGCAAAATGATACAAATTATCGTTTGAAACAAGTGCTGGTAATAAGCAGACACAATATAAGGTCACCTATCACGGATAATATGTTGAGTACATTCACACGAAAGGCTTGGCCGGTTTGGAGGCAAAAATTAGGAGATTTGACATCCAAAGGCGAGCTACTTGAAGGTTTCATCGGAGAATATTTCGCAGCGTGGCTCCGCGAGACAAGACTGTTGCCTGGCGGCTGTCCGTCGGAAGATTTAGTCCGAGTTCGTGCTAATGTCATGCAAAGGACCATAGCATCAGCCAGAGCTCTGGTAAAGAAAGCCTTCCCGGAATGCAACATCACCGTTTTCCATGAACAAAACTACGACCCAGTGTTCAATATGGGCGTTCTGAATGAAACTGATGAGTTCAAACAAGAAGTTAGCAAGGAGCTCAATGATTTTAGCAGAGGATTGCAACTAAGCGACGCTTTCAAAGAGCTACAAGAGATACTGGGTTATAAAGATTCGGATGCTTGTAAAAAATTTGGACGATGCAGTTTGGTTGCTGAGGAAACAGCCACTGACGGTAGAATCAGAGTTGGCGAAGTGTTGAATGAGTTTGAACCGCTTGAAATTGGCAAAATTATAGTGGACACTTTCATGATGCAATATTACGAAGGCTGGCCCATAGAGAATGTGGCGTGGGGGCTCGTCGATACTGAAGAAAAATGGAGGAAACTAACAAGTATTATAACCGCAAACCTTAACCTATGCTTCAATATTACTCGTCTGGCCCAAGACATAACTCGCCCAACGGTAAAATACATAAAAGACATATTGTTGAACGAGAAAGAATTACCTAAATTAACATTCTTGTATGGACACGACGCAAATATCTTTTTGTTGACGAACGCTATGCGTTTTGAGCCTTACAATTTGCCTGGACAGTTTGAAAAAACACCAGTCGGCGGGAAAATCGTGTTCCAAAAGTGGTACGACGAAGACAACGACATAGATTTGTTGAAAATTGAATACTTTTACCTGTCCTGGAATCAGATTAGGAATGGTACGCGACTGGACGATGAGAATCGACTCAAAATTCATTTGTTAAAGTTACGGGATTGCAAAGTTGACGACAAGGGCTTTTGCCCTTGGATGGATTTTATTAAATTATTGAAAAGCTTGTGAGATTGATAATGAAATAATAATAGAAGTAATTAATCCGCTCTGAATGTTAATATTATATTATGATAGTTGAATGAACAAAGAGAACTTGACAAATAACAAAATGTAATTATTTTATTCAAAAACTAGCTGTGATCCGCCGTTTCACCCGCGCTAATTTCGGAGTTCCCGAAGGAATTCCGGGATAAAAAGTACCCTATGTACTTTTCTGTACCCTTGACAACGTACATGCCAAATTTCATCCAAATCCGTTCAGCCGTTTTTGCTTGATTGAGTAAACGTTTTATAATATTAGTAGGTATAGAAATTTGATTTTTGTTTGTTACGATTTAAATCAAAAACTACTGGACCGATTTCGAAAATTCTTTCACCATTAGAAAGCTACATTATCCCTGAGAACATAGGCTATATTATAATCCGGAATTCCCGAGGTAACTCCGAAATTACCGCGGTTGAAACCGCTTAGAACAGCTAATGATATTATATGGAACTGTTTAGTTAGCGGCTTAGCTTATTTGTTTTACTCTTTATAATACCCAGCGGTCTGTCAGTGAAAATATTGTCAAAATAGGTCCAACTTTTTCAAAAAGAACACAGACAAAAATTTTGCAAATTGTTTTTTCTACCGTACATACTTCCATATGCATTAAGAAAAACTGTTATTTTGAAATTACGCTAGACGCTAATTATGAAAACCACAGCCACAGGATGCCGAAAGAACCAATTTATTTAATTGGTCTTAATACTATGACTAAAATTTTTTGTAACAAATAGTCTAATTAGCTAAAACTAGGACTAGCCGTTCGATGTCAGAACGAAAAGTGAATTTTTGTAACAGATGGTCTAATTAGCTAAAACTAATCTAAGACTAGGACTAGCCGTTCGATGTTAGAACGAAAAGTGAACTCATCTAGTATTAACCTATCTTAATATAGTAAAGGAAACGTGACTTTCTTGCTGTATGTTCTGCTGCATCGGCGACCTCGATATGCGGATATGCGGATATGGTGTTAGTAATGCAGGTCGATGCTTGGCTTGCAACCTCTGCCTAAAATGGTGTAAACTAGGTATGTAGGTGCGTTCACGCTAGCGTAACACGCTTCCATCTCGCTGCGGGTTTAGCTCCGTTGCATAGATTTGAAAATAAAATAATCCAATGTGTTTTTTTATAAAATAATAAACTTTTATTTATGTCACTGTGATATGTTTACAAAGTCTTCATAATATTAAATCTCTAATTTTTTCCAAGCTGCAGCAGTATAATTATAGTATGTTAGTACTTTGGCTCGAATATCGGTAGGTATCTATTAGGTATATTATTTTGTTCTTAATCTTTATAAAAATTAAAAAGGTTGGCATATTACCTTCCAGTGTCAGTCGATTTAAAATGATAGACCCCTTTCACAATTTGTTGATGAAGTTGAATGCTTGGAAGACTTACTTTACCGCACTAGTGCGGCTGAACTTAGGTCACTCATATTTTGATGTCCTAGCTACTACTATAAAATAATGAAAGGTGTGACCGGATGGATATTTTCCAGTTTGTATAATTTATTAAATTCAAATAATAATAAAAATTTGGAATATAAAGTATTACTAGTTTTTTTTCTCTTGTTCAAATTATCTCCAAATAGTGACAAAGATCTTTAACGTTGGTAATATAATATCTTTCATTTAAACTAATATTTATCCTTTAAAATCAGTATTAAAATTTATTATTGCTAGAGTTAACACAAATTCATCTTAACTTATTTTTATGTAACAGAAAAGTTAAATAATGTTTGTATTATCGTCCTTCAAAAGAGATTCTCAAAATTCATTTATCTGAGATCTACATAATATATTTTTCTGAGCAAAGAGTGCCAGCACATCATCGCTCTTCGGGCAGTCCCGTTTATAAACTAAAAACCAGATGGATGGTCGATTCTTGTTTATGGTCTTAAGCTGATGATGTGAAAACGAAATATTTTTGTTAGTGTTATACATATATAACAACTGTTTTTTTTGTTTCTCCGTAGTAATTTCTTTTTTTAAAAGCAACATATTCATTGCACCAACTGTGCACATTCATATACCTCAATATTATTCCGCTTTTCTGTTGCACGATGTATATTACAAAAAGGCGCAGCTGGGTGGACACAAATTAAACATGGACGAAGTCGTGTATAGTACAAATTAAATAAATTCCGACATAGTGAGCAAATTACAGCCCAATACTTGACTGGAAAAATGCTACGGCGTTTATCAGCTCGCAATAAAACTAGACACAGTTCAAATTCCACCTTATTACTTTAGAGTTTGAATTCCATTACGAGTGTTGACGGCGAGCTGCCGTCTACGGAGGCTTTACAGGGCATTGAACCTTCTATTAATGCTTCCACGTTTTGTTTGCGTTCACTAGCACAGCCCCAAATAATATTATAAAGTCAATTACTATTTCTATAACACTTTTTAAACGAACACTTAAATTTAATCCCAAGTGATATTACTATAGTTCCATGATACATTTGACAGTTTATAAAATACAAAATGGCAGCTTAAAACCGCCATGTTTAAAAAATATGTAATAAACAATTTGAGATTCATTTTAATGAGATGCACAAATAATAAAATTTATAGTATAACAAGAAATTTTTCAGCATTGTGAAAAAATAGCTGCTCTGTGATAAATCATCAATCATTAATAATGACACCGAGATTTCAAATTCATTACAATAATTAGTGTTGTGAAGAAATAACTGATCTGTGATAAAGTTACACGATATCCGGCCGCTGATTGGAGATATCCGTACACCAGCGGGTCCGGCCGCAGGCCCGGATAGTTAATGTTGGGCGTTGACCACTCTGCGTAGAAAAAAAAAAGCGGTTATCATTCCATTAAAACTACCATAGATTTAGATTTTTTCCGAAATCTATGAAAACTACAGACGAACTTTTTGGAGGGAATTAAAGATGGCGGATGCCTTTTTTATTTTCGTATGTTAAAAGTGAATTTTGTTGTATTATATCTTATATAGTGCTGTACGGGAAAATTATTTTCGCAGTCGTTTTTTATGTACTCAAGAAGATATATGTTTCGAGCCTATTTCCTCGGTGTCTTCCAAGCGCAATGAGAAATATTTTGCAATCTATACCACCATAGTTTGTAATTTCCAACCTTACAGCAATATATTTATATAATATATGTATTTTACTTAACAGCATTAGTATATGCGAAAGTCCATAAGAAGAAAAAGAAAAGAACTACTAATGTAGTTATATCGGATATATCAGATTGTCTTGTACTAGATATACATAGATATGGTAGAATATGGAACCGTGGTTGAACTCGCCTCTTATTCAAAATTCAAATGGAACCGATCTCAGGTCTTAGGGATGATCTATGTACGAATCAAAGCGATTAGGGGCATAGACTTTACGGTGACAGAAAACATCTTGAGGGGAAACTTGCACACATAATACGAAGCAATAATTCTTAGGCAAAAACAAAACAATACAGTTCAAAGAAATAAACGCATATCAAAACGGCTGCCCTATGGAAAAAAACAAAGCAACTGACATTTTTTTTTTCTTCTTCAAAATGAGTTTTTTTTTTGTTTTGGCACTTTTCACGCGTAACGTATGTTCCTACATACTCACAACCATCAAAAAGGCTTTAGTCTCAGAGAAATTAAACTTAAGACAATCGATAGCTAAACTATGGGTGTGTTTTGAATAAAGCGATTTCCGGTTTTTTTTTTGGTCCTCCTGTAAAATTTATTCCATTGCAATTACTTTGTTTTATCGCAGGGCAGCCGAAAACTCGAACTTATTATATTTTCTAGGTAATAGGTGTTGTGGCTAAAGCTTTAGATAGATACTTCGAGCATGCAATACGGTAACAGGCAAAAGTAGGCGCCCTCTACGTCAAAATAAACTTTCTATAAGCTCGTAAGTTTATAAAAACTAGTCTCCTTCTTTAAGAGTATACAATCGACATGAGACGCTGACTACTATATCCTTATAACTTACTATTATAAATGCGAATGTGAGTTTATTTGTTAGGCTTTCACGCCATAACGGCTCAACCGATCACCATCAAACTTTGCATACACGTTGTCAGGGGTACAGACAAGGACATAGGGTACTTTTTATCCCGGAATTCCCACGGGAACTCCGAAATTAACGCGGGTGAACACACAAGCCGCTCGCCTGTAGCTCTGCCCCCCTTATCGCAAACGCAGTACTTGCAGAATGGCGGTTTGGATAACCGCGATTTAAAAAATATTTCTTGATATTATCTAATCAAGAAATTTCTCGTATACAACTTTTAAAGTGTTAAAGGAAGAAATTTGTAAATATATTTTTGCGTATGTATAGATTACTATCTCTTTGGGATGTCATTTTTGCCAAAAAAGTAAAAATCACAAAATATCGATTACTGCAAGTACAATGGGCTTGTTAACCTAGTTTTTAGTCCGTCTTGTAGATTAATAAAAAAAATTGGACACGTATTTTTCCTTTTTTTGCGTAATAAAAAAATAATGGAACTACATTGAGTTGAAATTCCGTGTGACGTCACACTTAGGTACAATTTATACTAAGTTATGACGTCGCGACCTGCCGCCAATCAGCGCCCACTTGAACATTTGGGTGCGCTTTTAAATACCTTGTCCTACTGTCGAAACTCGGTCGTAAAATTTTAGATTGCTTTGTAAATATAACTTTAAGTCGAGTACTTAAGGTTGAATTTGCATTAATTTATGTTTATACCAACTATAACCGCAGCTATACGTAAATACGACTGTGGACAGTTTTTAAATGAACTTTTGTATGGGACTGTGTATCTACTTTTTATATGAGATCGATGTATAAATTGTTTAATTATAATGTAGGTACCATAGCTATGTTGAAAGTTAAATTTATACCTGTATTGTATTGCGAATGGCAAAAAGTTCTTTTTCATGTCTTTTATCGACAAAAGTAGATAGTTCGTAGGGTGGGACGTTAACAAGATCCAGGGAGGGGGGCAGCTGCCCCTCCTTGCCCCCTCGGTACGCATCTTGCCCCCCTGCACTCACCTCCTCACGGTGTAAGCGGTGGACACAAGCAACAGCGTCGCCAGCACGACGTCAGAGGGCGCTACGGCCGCGGCGCCGTCGTACTGCGCCTGGCCGCACGCCGGCGGGCACACGGGTATTATCGTCTCTACACACACACGACGGGAGAAACGAAAACCAAAGTAAGCACCAAACGAGGGGCATGCTTAAAATTAAAATTGTATAAAAAATAATAATCAAAACAAGCTACCATTCTATGAACAATTTAACTAAAGTAAAAAAAAATAACATGCTTAATATGCAACTACGCAGTTTGACCCCTGTAAGAATTGCTAGAAAGGTCTACATTTCGCTGAAAATTTTAAGATTTATATTATTTATTTATATTTGAGGTCCTTAAAGTTTCGCCTAATATAATGCTCTGGGGGTTTTAAAGCTTTTTTAGACATGTTCTGAGGACTTTAAGGTTTTGTTTTGAATATTATGGAGATTTAAAGGCTTCGCCTTGTTTCCAATGGTTTGAGGACATTAATGCTCAATCAAAGAAGCGATTCCTTGACATTTTACATTACTCTAAAGACTTTTAGCTTTTCTTCAAAATATTCTAGGGATTTTATGATTGCTCTAAAAACTTCTAACTCTACTAATTTCTTCTATTATTTTGTTTTAAAAATCTTTACTTAAAATTAGGTAATCATTTAAAACGACTCAGATTTTTTTTTTATGCCATAGGGGGCAAACGGGCAAGTGGTACACCTGATGGTAAGTGATTACCGCCGCCCATGGACATCTGCAACACCAGAAGGCATGCAGGTGCGTCGCCGACCTGGAATGAGGATGGGATGGGATGGGGCTGCCGGAACACACCGTCAGGTGCTCGGCGACAGATTTGCAACTCGAAGGTGGTAGCTAGCCAGCCGGGCACTAGAGAGCGCCCTACCACCATGCTATGGTTTCCTCACGATGTTTTCCTTCACCGACAGCTCAAGCTCATTGTTAGGGTTTGAACCTACGCCTTGCGGCGTTTGATCCGAACGCACCAACCGCTGAACTATCATCGCTGATAAATTGCGGCCGCCAGAGGGCGCCGCGCGCTCACCGAACAGCTCGACGTGGCCCTCGTCCGTGCCGAGCTTGTTCTGCGCCTTGCAAGTGAACACGCCGTACTGCCGCTTCTCGATCGTGATCACGCGCAGCGTCGTGTCCGTGAACTCGTCGGCGGTCGCGAAGTGGGATATCCTGGTTGGGGACACAATATAATCAATATGAAAGAAAGATAGCGAGAAAAAAGAAAAAAAAATAAAGAAAGAAAAAGAAAGAAAGCAAGAAAAAAGAAAAAAAAAAATAAAGAAAGAAAGAAAGAAAGAAAGAAAATAAGTTTATTGTAATACTAGCTGTCTCCCGCGGTTTCATCCGCGGTAATTTCGCATCAGTTCCCGCGGGGATTCCAGGATAAACAATAGATATAAACCTTTCTCATGAATCGCTCTATCTGTTGGTGAAAACCGCATGAAAATCCGTTCAGCAGTTTTTGAGTTTATCGCGAACAGATAGCGGTAACGACTTCAATTTTATACATGTAAAGATGAAGGCTATACTAGTCACGGTTAATCTCGAACTTTTCGTGAGAATTCGGGAATAAAAGTACAATATGACAAATTTTAAAATCGGTTCAGTAGTTTCGCTCTATCTCTTTATAATCTTATTTACATAAAAATTAATTACTGTTCGTTTGTAGAATGGCTGGACCGATTTGGCTAATTTTGATATTGTAATATTTGCGGAAGATCAGGCAATGTTTAAAGGGTGAGAAACATAAATAATAAGTAAAGGGAAAATACTGAAAATGAAATTCCGAAACTCACGCCGGTGAAACCGAGGGGCACAGGTAGTATGGGTATAGAACTGGACATAGATAAGCAATAGTGTGTTAACCAACATTGGGGAAATTTTGAGTAAATCGTGTTTTAAAATTATAGCGCTAGTTTGTGTCAACATTTTTATGTTCAACATTTTGTTGGTATTTGAACACATATTGTTAGATAAACACATAATTAAAAAACGTTGTATAACTCTCAATAAAGCGTTCTGTATCAATAACTTAATTTTGTGTGTTAACATGTTATTGCTTATCTGCGTCCAACTATACAGGCTGTTGTTTTGGTCAACAACGCCCGTCACAGAGGTGGTTGTACTAACGATACTGATGTCAAAAAAAATATAAAAAAAAAATAATTATTTTTTCAAGGAAAATCCGAAAAAATTATTTATTTTGTTTATACAAACGGGCGGGCCTACGATTTACGTACGCTACCGGTCGTTGACCGCGCGCGCGGCGCGCATCATATGGCATGCAATAGTACCTACGTACATAGTACCTACATACACCCCGCCTCGGTGGGTACGCGGGCGAATGCGGCGGGGCGGGCGGGCGGCGGGGGCCGGGGGGCGCGGCGATGTGCCACCCCCGCCCGCCGGCGCTAGCGCCAGCGGCCAGCGCCAGGCGCCAGCTAGTCTGCCTTCCACAGCCGCGGCTATTGCGCGTGCGTTGTTTCTATGCTAAAATGGCTCGGTCGTTCGCAGGATTAACCAATAGTGAAATTTACGATTTATTGAGTATTTAGTAATAGCGAAGATGAAGCGAATAGTGTGGCCGAGTGGAGTGCGACATTTTCAACTCGTCCAAGTGAAACTCGTTACACCATAAGGACTGTTGTTTTTAGTCTCAGGGAATGGGTAACATTTGCTACACCTCGTCACACAACAGGTAGAGGTCAATCTGGGCTCCCTGTTAATGTTCAAGATGCAGTCCTTGAATACCTACTTTCGTGCGCAGCCGCGCGCGAATACCTACCTGGGATGCTGGGCGAAGCTTTGGCATTGACCATTTAACATCGGAGTTTGGTGATCGTTGGATAGGAAGAGGTGGACCCATACCGTGGCCACCACGTTCACCCGATCTAACTCAATTGGACTTTTATTTGTGGGGTGACGTAAAGTGGTACGCATGACGAATACGACACATTAAAACAAGAGATACTGAACGCTTTAGAAGTGATTACGAAGAATGAAACTGTTTTATCGCGATTAAAAGACAATTTGCGATGTCGTGCTTCTGTGTGCATCGCGCAACGCGGTAGACACTGAACAGATAAACCGTTAACGTAAAATCAGTGTAAATAAAAAAAACTTTTAGAAGACTTCGTGTTATGTGTAATCAATAATTTGTAAATCACGTTTAATGATTGTAAATAAGTTCGTTCACCTTTTTAAATACGCCAAAGGTACTTAATAACATCGCCATAGAACTTTAATGGATATTATTAATGAATAAAAATGTCATTTCTAATTTAATAATTTCTAAATTATTCAGTTCCTTTGCCGGTCCTAAGCCCAGTAAAGTATGGAGGGAAAGAGAGTCTAAAATGTGTTGTTTACTTACCGTGATCTAAATAGGTAAAACGTTTGTGCAAAAGTAGGTACCTACCGTAGGTACCGGCGACGACGCGACGCGCGATGTAGCTGCTCGTAGCGCGTAGATGTCGTAGCTCTAGTCTACGCGCTAAGGCTTTACCAATTACCATTTAATGTAAACATTTTTAGATATCTTGTGCAGAGATTTTCTTTTAAATAATGTTCCGAATTATAAAAAATATTTTTTTTTATATTTTTTTTAGAACCCATATTAGTTATATTACTACCTCCGTTACGCGCGTTGCTGACCAAAACAACAGCTTGTATATGGACAAACAAACACAAAAATGTCTATCACATAAATGAATGTTCACCCTAACTTGTGGATCGAACCCGCGACCTCAGGCACAGTAGTGAGCTTCGTTTACCGCTAAGTACACGGTTGATGCTGTAGGGTCAAGTGGAAGGTCTCACCTGTAGTGCTGGTTGTTCGACAGCTGCACTTCGTCCTTCACCCAGGATATGGCCGGGGGCGGGTACGCCTCCACGTGGCACTCCAGGTCCATGTCGTATTGGAGCGCCTGCGAACAAATTAACAAGCGACATTAAGAATAGGGTACTTGCATGAAATTTATAATAAGAAATGTGTCGATATTTCAAAAATAGAGCCTAAGCATTATCGTGAAAGATTTACCAAAAAAAATATCAATAGTTTCCAAAATATTCATCTTGCAATTTTGTGAAATGGAACGTTGCAACGAAACACCAATCATAGCCACGCGTAACATATTACGTGTCTTTCAGGGAAGGCAAAAGAAACTAAGTGCATACAGTCAACACATTTTTTATTTTTTCCGAAGTTTTTTACTTTAAAATGCATCGGTAAGATGCATTTCGATTCTTTTCTGGAACTTTTAGAAGTAACTCGACACAGTTCAACCTTTCGCTTTTGGATATTGAAGTTATCTGTCTGTCACTGTCACATGACCCTGTCAATATGACAGTGACATCTCTATCACAGATTAATAAGGCGTAATTTTTTAACAGTGACGTCATTCCGCGTTTCAGCGGTAAAGTCAAAAGTAGGAACTTTGAAACGCTCTATTTAATAAATTTATGCATATTTTTTTTCTTTTTATTGCTTTGTTTAAGTAGGCCGTATATCTTTAAAATAGACTGGAAAAAAAAATCATGCAAGTACCCTATACGTATATTATACGCACAATAAAACTGTTTGAATTCCCTATCTACATTTCTGGACATAAAAAGCACATTTTTATTAAACACCGTGCGATCCGATCATGACGACCCGATTGGCGCAGTATGTAGGTCACCATGCCTACCCGCTAATCAAGAGGTTCCGGATTCGATTCCCGGTGGGCGTGGACTTTGTATGATGAACACAGGGTTCCATTCTCCAGGCTGGGCGTGTATGACATATAACATATCTATAGTATATATATATGTGACGTAATAATATGTAGTTTGCTTGATTTCCACGACTCATGGCTGAGTGTGAGATCAAGTAGATCTGTGTGTTGTGAAGTGGATTATTATTATTATTATGTACTTTTCATGTCCAGATTTATCCATTAAGGTCCAACTGTAAAGAGTTGCTTCCAGAAGTTCACTGATGCATTTCAATGTCAAAATATCTTCAAAAAAGCAAAACGTCCGACTTGGCTGTATGGACTCGGATTCCTTTGCGAAATTTACATGAAAAAAAAATTAAAAAAAAACTCGAGAGCACCGACCTGGCCGAGCCTGGGCTTGGGCACGGTGATGACGGGCGCGAACTCCACCTCCAGGTTGATGTTGCGGCGCATGCCCTTGCCGACGCCGTTCTCCGCCACGCAGTAGTACGTCCCGCGGTCCTCTTTGTGGATGGACGTTATCTTCAGCACGTTGCCTCTGCGGATTGTGGATATTATAATAATTAATAGATATTTTAAAATAAAAAAATATACAATACAATCACAAACAACCGAAAACGAACGAATTTGACGACCTGATTGGCGTAGTAGGTCACCATGCCTGCCCGCTAATAAAGAGGTTCCGGGTTCGATTCCCGGTGGCCCGGGGGGGGGGGGGGGGGGGGGCACTTTGTGTGATGAACACAGGGTTTCACTTTCCCTGCGGTTTTCCCACGTTAATTTCGAAATTCTCGCGGGAATTCCGGGATGAAAAGTACCCTATGTCTTTCTCTGTACCCTTGAAAACGTGTATACCAAATTTAATGATGATCCGTTGATCCACTGAGGCGTGAAAGCGTAACTAACAAACAAACAAACAAACTCACTTTGCTGCCATATTTTACCTGTAGATGGAGCCACCGGTGGGCAAGATGGCGTTGTTCTCGCGGCGCCACGAGACCTTCGGCGGCGGGAAGCCGTCGGCGTAGCACTCCATCTGGGCACCTGCAAACAGGAGGACTCAAGGATTGGTATCCGCGATGTCGAAAAAAATAATAATTGTGTTTTGTTGCACATAGATATATTTATTATAATATTTATTCAGGGCCCTTATTCACTATGACCATAACACGGCGCGTTAAGATAACACGCCACAAAAATTATCTTTCCCTCATAAAGAAGTTTCACTCCGCAGGCCAAATAAAAAAAAAGACGGAACGTCTCGAACAACGAAGTGAAGCCGGTTGCGTATGCATGTGGTGATTAGGAAAGTGTATGGATTTGCTAAGTTTTCCTACTAAGTGATAAGTGATTCCATGATGTTTTTTATTTTTTGACCGTTGACGACACAATATGGCATTTTTTCTAACTTAATTGTTGCGTCACCTCCATTAGCGGGAGAAGCTCAAACTAAAAGGTATGGTGTCTTTTTCTTGTAAGTGTGTTTCTGTTATAATACGTATTACGTGCACGGCGTGGTGTCTTTTTCCTGGCTTCACTTGTCTGTTCTACGCTTTCAGTCTTTAGTTTTTATTTGGTCTGAGTTTCACTCCAAAAAAATACATTTACAACATTTCTTATGGCATACAGAATAATAACTTCTGTAATCTCTACTAATATTATAAATGCGAAAGTAACTGTCTGTCTGTCTGTCTGTGTGTCTGTCTGTTACGCTTTCACGTCTTAACGGCTCAACCGATCACAATGAAATTTCGCATACACGTTACCAGGGGTATAGAGAAGGACATCGGGTACTTTTATCCCGAAATTCCCGCGGGAACTCCGGAATTAACTCGGATGAAACCGCGGGGAACAGCTATTTTCCAATATTTTGGTACCTAAGTACCTATCTAGAACTGGTAGAAAATGGTATTTTGATAAAGTGATGAGAACGGTAGGTTTAACTTTGCAGCCGGACTTACTTTCAGTTTCGCTGGCGACCAGCGAGCGCGTGGAGTTGTCGAATATGATGGGAGGCCGCCGCACCTGCAGCTCCACCTCGGCGGCTATCCTGTTGTTGACCGATATGATCACCTGGCACTGGTACCAGCCGGCGTCGGTCTCTTGGATGTCTTTGATCTGGGGATCGGAACGCGCTTTTCAACGGTTTTTTTTTTCGTTTGTATTGTGTAAAACTTCGTACTTACCGCGCCAATTTTTACAAGCTTTATTATATTAATTTTTATCAAAGCCGGATAATCGCTCACAACTTCCCAAAACCTTCTTTGGGAAGTTGTGAGATTGATTTATTTATAGGATTGATGGCGTGTATCTATGTATATCTTTTTTATGTATAAGTAGGCATCTTTTCTATGTGTATCATTTGTATTATTTTATGATTCCTGTTCTACCTATACATACTAAATCAACATATAAATTTGTTTTTGTCCTATCCACCCAAAGGTTGTCTGGAAGAGATCGCTAGTAAAGCGATAAGATTGCCTTTTGTATGCCCTTATTTATAAGTTTTTGTTAACACAGTATAACATTATTTTGGTGTACAGTAAAATGTATTCTATTCTATTTATTTTTATTCTATTTTATTTTATTTACTTGTTTGCAATAAATCGATCAGAAAAACTTGTAAATTATTATTATTTATTTGACAAGTACCTACATTAATGTAAAGTGAAAGCGCCGACTAAGATAACCGCTGATAGCTGTGGCCAACTTCGTATGTTATCTAGTACCAGTCTCGGAGCCGCCACCGGCGCCGCCGAGACTGTGGCCAAGGGGTAAAGGGCACCGAACGACAATATCGCTCTACCCTGACCAAAGGCTGGGGCTGTTACCCAACTGTGATTATGTTCTTGTAGATTCGTTCATTTCACTCATTTACACAAGTTGTTCGCATTTGACATGCCCTTATGAATTGTACCTATTATTCTTCCAATAAGTTTTACAGTAGATATTCTCAAAATAGGATAGGTAGGTACATTAATTCTGAGGCACTCTTATTTAACATATACCTAACTACTAGTTGTTCCTCGTGGTTTCACCCGTGTTAATTTCGAAGGAGAGAAATCCCGAATAGGCTAGTTTCCTGGGTAAAAAAATCAAAATTCTATTTAGTCCGTCAGTTAGATAATAAAAAAATAAAAGACACGTATTTTTTGCTTTTTTAAAATAATGGAAATATGCATAGATAAAGCGCATTAAAGTTTAGGGTGGGGGACTCGTGACGTCGCAGCTCGCTATAACGTGCGAACAAACTGTAGCGAGGCGTGACGTCATGTGAAATTTCGACTTGATATATCTCCGTTATTTTTTGGTTACATAAAAAAAAAAAATACGTGTCCAATATTTTTTAATAATCTACAAAACGGACTAAGAAACAAAATTTAGGAAACTAGCCTATTCTAGGATAAACGACAAAAGTATCGTATATCCTTTTCTGTACCCGTGATAACATGAAGTATGAAAAATTTTATACAGTCAAAAAAAATTGAATGCAAGAGTTTAGAGATATATAGTCCCCTATATACCTATATCTTTTTATGTGTGGACCCTGACAACGTGTAGGGTGTATGCAAAATTTCATGATGATCGAGCCATAAAAGCGTTACACAAACTTACTTTCGCATTAATAATATTAAGGATCAACGGAGCATTACTAAGTTAATGATGTATTATTTATTTATATAATTAATTTTTTTTAAGGATTTTCTTAAATTATAAAATCAGGCAACAATATTGAAACCGGAATACCCATATTGTTATTGAACTGTTATACTACTTATGAGGATTTTATAAAGATAAAAATTAGGAAACGTGTTTTTAACATAATCTCTTGTCAGTCTTTGATTGGCAATTCGAAAATTAGCCTCAAACGTATCAATTTAAATTTAAATATTTGCATAATGAATCTTTACTCACAGACAATGTGTATGTAGCGGATGCATCGTCAAACCTAAGCGAGAAGCGAGAGTCCCTGATGATGAGCCCGGCGTTGGTTGACAGCGGGAGGGATTCTGTGGCCCTTTGCTTGTCGTATTTCACCTGGGAACACACGAGTGTCTCAATAACAAGTCGGCAGCTTCAAGTGTGTGATCCAGCTGAAATAGTACCACCTCCTAGCCACTGGCGTTCCTTCCATACAAGCCCAAAAGCCGGCCTGCCTAGCTGAAGCGCTTGCTTATAGAGTATCAAATATTTTAATAAGTATTTATACTTATACACTAGGTACACTTTGGTAGTCTAGTGGAAACTGTTACAGAATTGTATCCTATGAAGTACTATGCGTAAGATGCTGATTCTATCAGTGAGAATTTTTAAGACCAATTCAGTAGTTCTGCAGATTACCCTCCTAGATCTTAACTCACAAACTTTACCTCTTTTTTATATACCTACCCTCTATATATTATATAATATTAGTGTGCAAACAAATGAACTCACCCAAAGCACTGGATATTCTTGAGCATAGTGCACTGAGCAATCCAAATCGACTTGACTGCCTATGTCCTTGATTTGCTCCTGGGTTATATGTGAAATTGTGGGTGTACGCTGACCCAATGCTGGAAATTATTCAGGGCACTTTTAAATAGTTGTTTAGTTTCAAGTGCTCTCTATGCTTACTTAAAAGCAGCATTTAGTTCTACCTTACCTCAGTCTCATTTTAAGACCACTACACAGGTCAAACTTCTGCTACCCTCTTCAACAAATAACATCTTGTATATCCAATTTAAAAGAGGGTAGATGATATACAAAAGCTTATAAAGTGCCCAAAACAACCACTTTTGGCAGTTTTCAATAAAACTTTTTTCTAAAGTAACAATAACTACTGCAGAATTTACAATGCTAATTTCAATTAAATAAAAATTAAATGAAATAGGTATCTTGGAAGATATAATTTTTTTATAGAGAGTTGTTATTTTGATTCCAAAGTTTAAAGACATGTAAAACAATAGTTTTGATTTTAATTAAAAGGTAATGCATTTAGCATTTACATTTTAAATCGAAAGGGCAGTTTTAATCTTTTATCTTTTCGTGTGAAACATTAACTTTTTTTAGGGAAAAAAAGGATTTTTGAAAAAAAAAACAATAAAATTTTCCTTTTTTTCCTCAAAGTGCTTTTTCATTTTTTATTCGAATGGGATAAATAATATACCATCAATTAGGAAATATTTCATAGTTTTCAAAACAGTAACAATTTATAATCTGCTTCATACAAAGATACAAAGAAATCATAGAATATACGTAAGGGGGCACGTAAATTTGTTTTCACATCAGGGGTTAAGAAAGATTTTTCTTTGTGAGTGAAGGTAATTAGATAATATTTTTATTACCAATTCCTATAAGATTTGTTTATCAATAAGATTATAATAATAATCCACTTCACAACACACAAATTTGGATGGAATATTATTTTTGGTGGCATTTGTTCATATTATGATTTCATTCTGCCATGACCAGACTAACATTTGTTTATTTACTGCAATAAATTTGATATCTTTCTCACAACAACTTGCAGTAGGTACCTAGGTAGGTATAATAAAGATATTGATATTTTTACTGTGAGTTATTTCTTTAAATCAAAGAGTCAAAATGTTGGATTTTGTATCCCATCCGCTTTTCTATTGTTTACTTTATAAAATAAGACGTAGAAGTTTAAAAAAAAAAATGTAAATATATTAAAATTAAGCCAGTTTAAGCTTTAGGTAGGTACCCGTTTAGTAGGCCTACCTACCCGGCTACGGTTGAATAAAAAACGCCGATTATGAAATAATAACTGAGAGCAGAGAAATTCCCTTGTGCAAATGGCACGTATTGATTCTACACTAAAACGAAGTAGTTTTACACATATTTTACATATTTTTAATGTAATTTAAAGATATATTACATTCAGTTTCTCAAATTCTTTGAATTTGTAAAACGTACACTACAAATTAGAAA
This sequence comes from Zygaena filipendulae, assembly GCA_907165275.2. Taxonomy (NCBI): domain Eukaryota; kingdom Metazoa; phylum Arthropoda; class Insecta; order Lepidoptera; family Zygaenidae; genus Zygaena; species Zygaena filipendulae. The sequence continues at coordinate 2,287,966 of OU015678.1, read as the reverse complement.
AATAAACGATAACCTAATAATTCACTATATCTTATTTTTATTTACTTACCGGTAGGTGTTATGTAGAGTAATATCGCTGAAAATATAATATAAATTGGAGCCATCGTCGTTTTTATCATACTTTAAAGTTAAAACAGTAGCTAACGCTTGCCACACCTTAATTATTAATTTGTTCTTGCTGACGAGTTGACGATCGCAATTTCAAGTTTGTTTTGACACGAAGTTGCTTGCAGACTGCTTGTGTTTCATCGCACTATATTGTATTATCTATGATCGCACTCGTAGCTGAGTGGAGTGGAGTGACCTTTCGACTCTCTGTCCCTCTCCAACAAACCATCCACCTCTGTTCGTCTTTACTTTTGCTATTTTGCTACCGCTCTATTGGAGTTCAAGGTTCAAGTTGGTCCTATCCGTCTACGGTCCTAGGGTCCTATGTAGGGATGTGAAAAAATAATCATTAAAAATCGATTTTTATTTTAATAAATCGATTTTAATAAATGATTTTTTTTATGAATAATCGATTAATAATCGAATATTTTTATAATCGTTTAATCGATTTTTATCCCGTAATTCCCATGGGAAGTTCGAAATTAACGCGGGTTTATAAGGGTTTATAAGGGTTGCAGAAAACAATTTTAGGTATTTTATATCCCAGAATTCCCGCGGGATCTCCGAAATTAACGCGGGTGAAACCACAGGGAACAATTTGTACCTATAATAGTAAATTATTTTAGTTACAAACTGTCATATCTCCTTATTGCCTGAACAACAGCTTGAACACTCCAGAATCTTCAAGACGGTTTTATAACGTTTCTGAATATTCCAGATAATTTTCAAACATTTTAGAATATTTTCGATTAGCGGTATACACGAACAAAACACTGCACTGACTTTTAAAATTATGATTTAATTATTTATTGATATTAATAATATTCCCGGCACTAAGAAAAATCATGCCTAAAGCATGTGGCGCTAGGGGTAAATTTAGGCTACAAAAACGTGGAGGTTAAACGGTTAAAAATCGATTTTTATGTAGAATGTCACATCCCTGTGTTTTTTTTTACTTTAAAACTCCGTTATTTGTAAACCGATTTGGAAATTCTTTTTTTATTGTATGGGTATACTTCACAGGAACCCTGGAAACGGCCTATTTATAATCAGGTTAGGATTTACTGATCAGAATAATTTTATATTTTAGTCGATTGAAGCTTTTAAAAAGTTTGTATTCATATTTAAATTTTTATTTGATTTCTATTTTCTTAAATTGTTAAAATTATTCTCAGAGTTTTATTACTAAAAGCATGCAGATTTTCATTATAAAAAAATCAATTTTTTATTAAAAATCGATTATTTTCCTCATTTAAATCGATTAATTAAATAATTGACATTTGACATTACCATCGGATTTGACGGGGAACAAAGTGCTGTACCGTTCGATAAAACAGAGCTAATTAAAATTTCCCTACTGACTAATAGATGGCGCAAAACGCAAAATTAATTGTTTCAGCGTCGTCTAACGGATAAAATTTGAAACATTTACTTATACTATTAAATTTGAAACATTTACTTATACTATTAAATTTGAAACATTTACTTATACTATTAAATTTGAATCATTTACTTATACTATTAAATAGTTATACTAGAGAACGCTTTTTGCATAGTATTGTACGGGGTCTTGCATTCGGCGCTCCGGCCTTGTAGCTAGCCGAATATCCGATGTCCGGTATCCGGCCAAATCACTATCCGTTTCATCTATAGTGAAGACTATACGCTAAAGCAGTCACGTTCAATCAAGAAAAAAATGATCGAGGTTGTTTTTGGTAGACGCGGTATGATTTAAACAAATTCTTTTAGATACCCAACGCACTGTCACTGCGGCTTGGTCACTCTTCAGCACGCTTTAAGAAATGCTACTGAAATCCCAACTCCGCATAATATGGCTGTTGCACCGTGATAATGCACCCGCTCATCAAATTTCATAACGATCAGCGATTAAGACGTGGAAGCGTAATAAACAAACGAACAAATTCACTTTCGCATTTATAATAGTAAGGAAGGAAGGATTAGCAACGTGGTTTGTATACCAAAGTGATATAACTGCAATCTTTCTCAGAAATCACCACCATTTATATTCTCTTGCATGCTGAAGAGAAACATAAACGTACTTTTTCACAATACAAGTTGTTGCCAAGAGGATTCCCACGACACGAGCGTAGTCGCGAGAACAGCTAGTTTACAGTCAAAGCGAAAAGTATGTTTAATCTTTATGATAGATAGCTAAATTAACTAATTAGGCACCTATTTAATATCTAACTAATTTTATCTTGTTATTGTAGGCAAAACAACATCAGAATAGTGATACTTCTGTAAACAGATAACTTTTAGTACCTATGTAACTTAAAATAAATAATAATAATAGAATATTTACCTACCTAACGTTATGTTCTTTTATCACATTCTTACGTTTGTTCGAAGTTTTATCGATAAACATGCTTACAAAATAACACTATTAAGATATTGGTCGTGTAGTATAACCATTCTTAAATAAGAATTACGGATAAATGAGATAATGATAATACCACAATTACCTTAGTACACAATATTCGTAAGATAAAAAACAATATTAATTGTTTTTGCAGTCGTAGAGCGACAAAATATCTATGGAAACTCGTATGACAACTAGTCCAGCAACCTCCATTCTCCATATTATTTCTTTTATATGACGATTCAGCTCGGCGGTGGTATGGGCATTTATTCCACGCTAATTTAGCTTCATCAGTGGTCAGCCATTTTAGGTCATTTTGGGTGCGTGCGCATACAAACGGCTTCATAGCGCGATGCGTACGCGGCACCCATTGCATCGTAAGAAACGTACTCGCTCTCCGAAAGTCGTGAGCACACTGAGTTGAAAGTCTAACCGCATCTTAGGCATAAAACCACTTAAAGAGTTACAACCATTTTTAATACGAAAATTAATTTTTTTAGAACACTTATCCTGGGTACTAGAATAGTATTATACTATCTGTGCCCCGGGTCCCCTTTTGTTTATCTTTGTCTCAGTAATGTTGGTGTATAAGACCTATCAGAGATATTGAGGATTTTTTCATAGTAAATTCATGGTCACCATTAATGTATTATAAAAACACGTCATAGAAGTACGAGCGCACTTACTGACAATCCCTGAAATGATTGTCACTGGGAGAACGCATTAGCATATCAGCGGTGGCAGCAGTCGCTCATTCAACATAGTTTTTAACTCACAGGTAAATATTATTTGTATTCTTCCTTTTTTTTTGTATGATAAATGCCAATTTTTATTTTATGTTTGTTACACTTCAGCACTTCAGCACTTAACTACTCGACCGATCATGATGAAACTTTGAACGCCTATTATAAAAACCTATTCAGTACCTTGTGTCATAGGATACTTTTGACTGTGGAATAAAGAGTTCGCGCTGAATATATTTACGAGTGAACAGTGATTTAAGTTAGGTCTATAAGAGATAGTGACATAATAATAATAATCATATATTTGCATATGACATTGTTCTAAAAGATGGGTACATTGTTAATATTGATTCAAGTTCTAATATCTAGTCATAGGAATTAGGAACCTTTACATATTATATTTCGGAACAAAGAATTTATAAGGAACTAGCTGTTCCCTGCGGTTTCACCCGCGTTACCTAATTTCGGAGTTCCCGCGGGAATTCCGGTATAAAAAGTACCTTATATCCTTTTCTGTACCCCTGACAACGTATTAGGCGGCGTGATTTTTTTCGACACTTCCAACAATTGTATCGTAATTTTTCAGCCAATTCACACACAACCTTGACAAATTAAGTATATACTTACTTACCTCAAGCTTCACTCTATCTATTGAGTTTATCGCGAACAGACAGACAGACAGATGCGGTGGAGGACTTTGTTTTGTAATTATTATAATTGTAGTGACACTGAATATACCTATATCTAAATTCATGCGGGTTTTCACCACCGGGAGAAAAACCTTCCCTCACAGACCACAGTGCGTGGTCCGATATGCACTAGTCGTTTTTATTTTCATAGACTATATTTAATCCAAAGCAACCCAAAATAATAATAGTGAGAAAATTTATAGACAACGAATTGAGAATTTACATAATTTATTGAGTCTGTTAAGAATCATATTCCAATCAACATTTTCTCTGTCTCCAGCATACACACCACATCAAAATGGAGGCAGTGGTATTCAACGGGAAAAATCTGACTCTCAGCTTTGAGAAGAACTACCCTATGCCCAAGTTGGTTAAAGATGATGACGTCATTGTCAAAGTGCAGTATTCCGGCGTCTGCGGTACCGACCTGCATGTTATACAGGTAACTTTTATTTGCTTTATCCCAATTACTTACCTACTTTAAAAGTTGCCATTTAATAAAAGAAGAAGTAAAGGTAACTTAAAAACTGTAAGCTTCAAGAAAGAAGAAAGACATTTTTAATTTTTAACCGACTTCCAAAAAGGAGGAGGTTCTATGTTCGATTGTATGTATGTTTTTTTTTATAGGCACACCTATAGCGATTTTTGTATTTTTATAGTAAATCGTTCATTTGCTTCTGGAAAGCAAAATTTGAAGAAGTGGAATTGATGATGAAGACCACAGATGGTCATCGGAACTCGTAAATAATAGATATTTCACAGATTCTGATTCGTTAACTTTAATGTGGTTTCTAAACAATTTATGTTCGTTACAATGAATATGGTGAAGTGGAACTGATGGTGAAGTACCAGGAGAACTCCTCAACAATTAACGTCTTTGCATCGGGAAAAACAATATATTGCCTATAATTTTTGAAGAGTTCCTTCGATTTCTCCAAGATCCCATCATCAGATCGCGACTTGGTGGCAATCGGACCTAATTGGAACTAAACCCTTTCAAACAAAAAAAAAATTTTGAAATCGGTCCAACCGTCTTCCAGTAATCGGTGAACATACATAAAAATAAATAAATAAACATACATACAATCGAATACATAACCTCCTCCTTTTTGGAAGTCGGTTAAAAAATAAACGTTGAACAAGTGTCTAATCTAAATCCACTGGCATATCTTTGCAGAAACTCAGCATCATATATGTACATTGTACATCAATGTACATTATACTTACGTCATAATCGTTAGTATATATCTTTACCTATTACAATATATGTATTATTTACATAAAAAAATATTATCTAGGTACATTGCAATAAAACCATTTGACGAAATACAGAATTTATTATAGCACCATCTAGCGGCGAGTAGCAAACTAAAGCGCAACCGTTTATTATAGCACCATCTAGCGGCGGAGAGCAAACTGACGCGAAACCGTTTGAGAATATTACTTTACTTACTAATTATTATCACGGGTGTCACTGGCCACATTTTCAGGTTTATCGTCGTCGTCTTTTTTTTTTAATTTGATCAAAAACGTCATGTTCTAATTATAACCCCGTTTTAATCTAGGGGGAGTTCCCCGCTCTGAAGGAGCGCCCTCTGCCGTTGGGCCACGAATTCAGCGGGGTTGTATACGACGCGGGCCCAGCAAGCCTCTTCAAGAAGGGACAGAGAGTCGTCGTCGATCCCAATCGGTGAGTCAGGAAATTGGTACGATCCGCGAGTATTTAAATAAATAAATAGGTTATAATTCTACAATCTATAAAATTTATACTAGCTGTTCCCTCGGTATTTTTCGCAATTCCCGGACCCCCCTCGGGTGCTCCAAATATCCTATGACACTCAGGGCCACTTACAGATTTAGAATCTGAATCAGACAACGTGCACGCAAAATTTCATGATGATCGGTTGAGCCGTGAAGGCATGAAAGCGTAACAAACTCCACCAATAGGCAATAATAATCCTTCAATTTATGATCCCTGCATTTATTTACTTTGTCTATGTTAAATAATAAGGATTTATTCTTCGGTTTTGCCAGGGCATGCAACCTCTGCACCTTCTGTCGTGACGGATCTTACCAGTACTGTTTGAGGGCCGGCATCAATAGCACCATCGGTATAATGCAGGACGGCGGCTGGGCGCAGTACGTCAAAGTGCCACAGGACCAAGTATACGAGCTACCAGAAGGAATCACCACTGAACAAGGTCAGAGAGCTTATGAAGCTAGGAACGCAACTATCACCACCCTCTATATACAGGCTATTACAAAAAGGTGTAGCCATAATATTTATTTTGACGATCGTGTTTATGTTATTGTCTGCAATTATTTGACTCTAGCAACTGATCCGGAACCATGAAATAAACTTTCCTAAAATTTGCTGGGTGTGCTGTTGTGCTTGTCTCTGCACCCCAACGGTGACAAATTGCATCAAATTATCTTGAAATGTCACCTGCAACTAGTTCATGACCAACCCAGTGATGTGAGGCGTTTATTTTGTATTTTTAATTTTGGTTATGAAATTTTGAAGTAACTTATGTTTTTGAACTAAATACTACCTGCAAATTATTGTATAATATTGCCAGATCAGAACCTTCAATATGACTACACCTTTCCGTAACACCTTGTATAATCACATCTTCTAAGATATTCCATTTAAAAAGAAATATATCAAGTATGTGTAATGTGTGTGGTCGGTTCAATTGATCAGAAATGAAAAAAAAAAAACGATTATTTTGCAATTATTTTCTTACCAATTCGTTTTCGAAAAGTTAATCTTTTTAATGGGTGGCGCTAAATTTATAATTGTTGAGCAATTGTTTTATCAGAAAACCGAATTGAATGTAATTTTGTATTCAGATAGTCTTTTATATGTAAGAGCAAGTTTAACTTTTTGAAAAACCGCCAAAACTACTTCATGTAAATAATAAATTACCAATCCACGTTGCAGCGGGTCTCTGCGAGCCATATTCGTGCGTGTCCCACGGGTTTGATCGCGCATCCCCACTGCCAATCCGTGCTAAGATCCTCGTAGTGGGCGCCGGGATCATCGGTGAGTTTACTCTTACAGTGCCTTTTTTTACTAAATTCGACGACCAGATCAGCATGAGCACAAAAAAAATGAACTAACTAGAGAGAGCATGTGATGGGGCAGGCACGCCACGGTTGCAAAAGAAGTTAGAGCAACTTTCCAAAAGCATCTTTTGTTGGAATCGCAAGTATATTTTCCACAAAATTCCCAAAACTGTGCATTTTGAGAACAGTGAGTAAGTAAAAACATAACCAAATGGCGTTTTATACATTTCGTTACGTTAATGAATGCTCTCTCTCTGATCTGATATTCATTTGTTTCCTAAATTGAATTGAGTTGAGTGTGTCAAGTGGAGATGTGTGGGGAGGGGTTCTAAAACCTCCGGCTAATTTATATTTAGAAGAAGGTCTTGTAGGAGAAATTAGGGTTTATTTTTAGTTTACAATGAATGAGTGAAAACTAGAAGAAGGAGAAGAAAGAAGAAAATACATTTATTTCACCACAACACACAAGAAAAAGAAACAAACATCAACGGTGTCACAGTCATCAAACTAGAGTTTTTATTGCCTGACTAAGTAACATGATGTTTCATTACTTAGTTTTCTATGCGTTAATGATTGTAGAATGTCCACTTGGATATAGGGGAAGATCTGTGTAGTCTGAAAAATAAGTACTGAACTATAATTTGTATGTATTTCAGGCAACCTATGGGTGACTACGCTGCATCACCAGGGTCATAGAGACGTGACAGTGTCGGAGATGAATACGGCGAGGCTGGAGATCGTTAAAAAACTAGGTAAGTAATTAATTATTAAACGATCCTAAAATACATTTAAAGGTACACCTACACCTAATTTATGTACCTTTATTTAACTTTCTTGTCACACATATACAAAGTCAAAGTCTAGTAATTTTATTCAAAGTTGGCCCATATTATGGCTCTTTTTGACGTTAATAAAATTACAATATCAATCCTTTGCAAACAACAATAATCCATCGATAATATACCAAGTAGGTATAAGTATATACTACATATGTGTAAAAAAAATATATATTTTGTAATTATGTTGACTTCTCTAATAAATAAATATCTTAATAAAAAAGCATTCAATATCTCTCACTCCATATCCTTCTCTGTATCTACCCTTAAAAACGTGTAGGTACCTATAGAAAATTTAATGATGATCGGTTGAGGCCTGAGGGGTTAAGGCATGAAAGCGTAACAAACAAACAATCTAACATTCGCATTTATAATACTAAAGATTTCGTGTTGCAGAGACCGGCTTCAGACTTGTAACCCCTGATGTTTTGGCGAAAGAGGACACCCTCTACGATGTTATCATAGATTGCACAGGTGCGAGCTTCTACTATTCTTGAATTCATACTTTACTATAAAAAGATGAGTTATAGTATATACATGATCTTTTAATGTCTTTGCACATAGTATTTCCATGTAATGTTAACATGTTGTGTCTTGTTGCGGCGCGTTCTATTGTGGTGCTTCTCTAACCATACTAAATATATGAAAACGATATGCTTCAGTCGCGACACAACACGACACGATACACAAGTATGTTTCCGCCTTAATATTGACTTAAGATATTGCAATTCCATACCCAATAAGTCTGTTCCCAGTGGAGTCCAAACCCGGAAACTCTATTGAGGAGAGAGAGAAGCATGATTATCACCTGTGTCGTCAAAAGACGAATTAATATAGGTATTTGGTTGTAGGTGTCGGCAAAGTAATGGAGATAAACTTCAACCATCTGCAACATGGCGGGAAATATGTGCTGTTTGGTTGCTGCCCCCCCACACACCAGGCGACGTAAGTACAGCCCCCTTAGCCAAGTTGACAATCGTTATTTCTATGGAAAACTAAAAAAAAAATGATTTTACAGAGAATCGTACGCAAAAGCCGTTATACCTAAGGTCAATCGTTTTCGAAAACCATTTTTTTTAACTATGAAATATCGTGAAACATACATAAGCTCAATTCAGATACCTCAATATGAACTTGAATGCACTTAAATTTTACTAATAGACTTCTTTGTCCATCCTGTTAATTCTAAAAATTTCATGGTGCAACCAAATTGCCCCCCCTCAACTAAATCCTGGATCCGCGCCTGATGACTACACCTTTCTGTAACAACCTGTATAATTACCATAGATTTGTATTTACTTTTTTGCAATTTATACCTTAAATAGGTGGGTAAGTAAAGTAAAAAAATCTTCTTTTCCAGAATTAACCCGTACCAGATCTACGATAAGGAGTTGACGATCATTGGTGTTAAGATTAACCCGTTCAGCTTCCCGAAGGCGATTGGGTGGCTCAAGGCTATGGGTAACAGGTACAGGCGGACATATTCTAAGTACATTACAGCCTAATCAGTCTATGATCCTTATAGCAGCTTGACACACCATACAAATAAACTGATTCAAGTACTTTACCTCAAGTAAAGACAGCTGGCTTGTACGTACACGTGTTGTCTGTGTGTGCGTAACGTAAGGTTACAACGAGTACCTATAAAATAGTTTGTATTTTATCTCTCAGATACCTGGATTACACCAAGCTCGGTGTGAAAACCTACAAGCTGTCAGAGTACCAGGACGCCCTTAGGGATTTGAAGGCAGGCAACATCGCGAAGGCTATGTTCAAAATCGAATAAAATCTAATCAAAATAATCATGTTGTTGACTTCTTTTTGTTGTTGTTGATAAAATAAAATGTTATTTTTGTTCGATGAACTTCTTATTTCATTTCTCGAGGCAGATATTGTACTGCCCGCAGTGTCAGAATCTCAGGGGGACGTGGACCAGTATAAAAAATTGTCCTGGAAATTCTGGAATGTAAAAGTCAGTTTTATTCACCTCAATGTTTCTCTAAGAACTTTATGTTGTTACCATCTGTTCCTCGCGGTTTCACCCGCGATAATTTCAGAGTTCCCGCGGAAATTCCAAGGCAATACGTACCCTATGTCCTTCTCTGTACCTCTGACAACGTGTATGCTTTTTATGATTACCGGTTGAGCCGTTGAGGCTTGAAAGCGTAGGTAACAAACAAATAGACTCACATTCGCTGTGCCCCGCGGTTTCACTCGCGGGAGTTTCGGAATTCTCGCAGGAACTGCTAAATTTTTTGTATTTTCCTTTGTTTTTCACCGTTTAAACCTTCCCTGAACTTCCATAAATATTTCAAGAACAAAATTAGCCAAATCGGTCCAGCCATTCTCGAGTTTGAGAGAGACAAAGTAATAGATATATTATGTACTTGGTACATTCATACGAATGATTTTTTTCTGTCAAAGCCACAGTCTGCTACGGCGTACTTATCATTCTTGAGCATAAACCATTAATTAAAATCCAGATAATAAGTTAGTAGTTACTTGAAATATGAAGCCCAGCACACACCGGCCCTTAGGCATTTTTATATTATCACATTCTTTCTTTCTGTCTGATCGAATTTTAATAACCTTTTGTGACAGTAAAGAGGTGCAGTGGTAGCGAACCTTGGGCACGAGTTTAAATTTTTCCACTTACTTCACAATTTTAAATTGTTCTTTCAGCTATGACTAAAATAAGGTTGAATGAACTACTGGCATGTATTATATAGTTTAGTTTATGTATTTCATACTATCAGTGTTTAAAAAAGTCAAGATCATATTATTATATGTAGGTAAATAGTACAATCATCAGAGAATACAATGTCAAAGAAATTAAAAATAGATTAAATTCCATTAAATATTTCAAACACAATATTCATTTATGGAGTAATATGCTATCCAACAAAAAGACTCTTACTCGGTGATAAAAAGATTCGTCATCTTTTTCATTTTGTGGGTTGCTTAAGTCTTTGATCAACAACAAAATGGTGTTATGGTTACCCACTACCTTGTAATGGTGGTTGCTCAACTGATCATAAGCGATATATGACATAAAATAATATTAAAACTCAGCTAGTAATACATATATAAACGATTTTTATTCAACATTGTCTTCTGTGAATAGGTACTATCATCATATGTGTCTCCAAAGATACCTATTAGTTAAGAATATAAAAGGACTGTCTGTATGGTTTACTACTTTTTAGTTTTACTAAAATATGGTTGCACTTCAATAACATTTATACATTTTTTTTCGGCTTAGCCATAGATTACTACTTTTCAGTGGACTCTTTACAACCATTTAACCTACTTTCTGCTTTAGTGGTGTTTTCGTAACATTCTGTAGACAACTAATAAGGTTTTGGACGAATTATTTATGATTATTGTTAAGGTATCAATTATTATTAATATGCGGAACCGTTTCGGGACAAGATTTTTGCGTAAAAAATAATAATAATAATAATAAGTTTATTGGTACCAAAAACATACGTCAAGAAAACAGTTTTGATTTACATTTCAATAAGTTCATGGCAAATGCTACATAATAAATACCTCTGATGCCTAAACTAGGTCTAGCCTGTATTATAGACATCAGTGTCTTCCCTTATTACAAACAATATTATAAAGCCATTTTGGAGAGATATAATATATATATGTATTTTGAATATTATGTAAACTCAAAAACAAACAAAATGACAAGAATTAATCTAGTAGGTACATTAACATCAGTGATTCGAATTTTCAATAATTAACTTAAATTTATTTAAAATAGTTACTAAGGCTCTCATATTATTATGATGCAGTTTCGTGTGCATGAGTTTGTATGTGTGTGTGTGTGTGTGTGAGTGTGTGTATGTGTGTGTTATGTCTTGCTAAAATTTATATGATAGATACTAAAATTTGGATAAACAAAAAACATCTATGGGACCTACGATGTAAAACTGATTAATAAAGTAATTTCGAATACCTAAGAAACTTAAAAGGAGGTCGTACCTATATTATAAACTAAATAAATAAATATCTTACCCAAATGTTGCAGACCCCTGGCGGAGGCGAGTATTGTATGCGAAAACATCCCGATCAATATCGGTCCGTGTGTACACCGTTAACTCTTTACGGGCGCACCAAAATGTCACATGTGGGATGAATCAGTGGATTCCTCTTAGCATATTGTGTGAAAGTATTCCGTTATTTTTGATCGTTTTCAATAAGTCATCGATGAAATGCCAAAGAGTCATAGGACCTGCGGTTACACGCAGAGGTTGTCCGAATTATAGGTATCATACTAGCTGTTCCCCGCGGTTACACCCATGGTAATTTCGGAGTTCCTGCGGGAATTCCGGGTCAAAAAGTACCATATGTCCTTCTCTGTACCCTTGATAACGTTTATGCAAAGTTTCGTGGCGATCAGTTGAGCCGTTAAGCCGTGAAATCGTAACAAACAAACAAACTCACTTTCGCATTTTATTAATTAGGATGAATCATATTTTATGAACGATGAGTCTACTGTTAGGAACTCAGTCATCTATATCTTTCTGCAGGAGTTTGAATCATCACTAAAGGGTCATTCGAACCCACCATAAGGACATGAAAAAGCTAGCGCGTGATGAATTTGTATGTCAATATGCGTTAATTGATCCTACTAATATTATAAATGTGAAAGTGTGGATGTTTGGATGTTTGTTACTCAATCACGCAAAAACGGCTGAACGGATTTGGATGAACGGCATGCACGTTGTCAGGGGTACGGAGAAGGACATAGGGCACTTTTTATCCCGGAATTCCCGCGGGAACTCCGAAATTACCACGGGTGAAACCGCGGGGCATAGCTAGTAATTAATAAAATCGGAAGCAAGCAAGAACATATTGTTAACACACAAAATCATGTTATTGATACAGAACGCTTTATTGAGAGTTAAAGAACGTTTTTTTTTTTTAATTATTGTATTGATTGTACTTATTGTATTGTTAAATACCAACAAAATGTTGAACATAAAAATATGTTGACGCAAAATGGCGCTATAATTTTAAAACACGATTTACTTTTGTCTATAAAGCATCTCCGCGACGAATATCAATTGGATTATAACTAAAGGAACAACAGTCCTATCCCGCCAGGACTTAACGGGAGGTTCACTTTCGAGCGACCACAACTGACGTATTCACAGCGACACACAGTCGTAACTGTCGTCCGCCCACGCACCCTCGAACAATGGGTCGGATGCAGACCGCCGGGGATTCTGACATACTGACATTTCGCCTGGTACAGCATCCACACGTGTAGTTCTGTACTGTGTAGCCTTTGGATGCCAATGACCAGCTATAAGTTGAGGAAGTAATGACATTTAAACCACGATCATCACTACATCTATCTATCTATCTAATATCTTTAAACGATAATCGAATCTCGGAAACGGCTCCAACGATTTTTATGGGTATGCAGGGGGTTTCGGGGGCGATTCATCGATCTAGCTAGGTTTCATTTTTAGAAAACATCGTTTTATCCGTGTTTTCAGGCAATGAAAAATGAGTGTTTGTTTTTCTACGTAACAGATGGCGCTATACACAACGAGCGAAGCTCGGTGACCCAGATATTAGTATAAATAAAACAAAGTCGCTTCCCGTCTGCCTGTCCCTAAATGCCCGCGGGAACTCCGAAATTACCGTGGGTGAAACCGCGGGGGACAGCTTCCTTACTATAAAATATCTGTTCCCTGCGGTTCCAAGCGCGTGAGCTTCGGAATTTCCGCAGGAACTCCGATAAAAGTAGCCCTAAGTTACTTACCTCTTATAACATCACCTATCTGCCAGTGAAAGCCTCGTCAAAATCGGTCCAAACTTTCGAACAGACAGACAGACAGAGAAAAATTTAAAGAATTGTTTTTTCTTGCAAATATCTTACTTATAAGTAGAATATAGAAGCGCGTGCAGGTTAAAAAAACAAACTTTTTTTAAATACAAATAGATACACATGAGTCATTTTTAATTAAATATTTAGAATTGGCAAGTAATGTGTAATGAATGGGAGATGACTAATAAATAAATAGATAGATAAACAGAGATGGGCCGGTGATCTAGAACGTTTGGAAATGCGTTTTTGAGACGCGCGTTATGGGCAAGGAATGTTGTTGGTCATAGTGAATAAGGCCTTGATCTTAAGTAGGTATAGCGTGCAAAACTATATTTTTCTGTGACAGACACACATATCCCTGCTGACCAAAACGTAAATAATGGGCTAGATGAATAAATTTTAGTTTTTAGTCCGTCTTTAGTTTTACAAAAATATTGGACACGTATTTTTCCATTTTTACGTTATCAAAAAAATAACAGTTAATATAATATGTATTAAGTTGGAATTTCGTGTGACGTTATACCTAGGTACACTTAGTACTTAGTTATGACGTTACGAGCTCCCACTGCTAAACTTACATGCGTTTTACTAAGTATTTTTCACCATAAGGAAAAAGCAAAGAATACGTGTCTATATTATTTTTTTATTATCTGACGGACTAAATATAATTTTGATCTTTAACCCCGTCATCGTGTCCATTTGCTAACCGTTTAAAAATTGTAGTCTATTTTTATTTTCTTATTAAAATTGTCGGCTCCAAATCCAGACTGCACATCCTACTATACCTGATTGCCTGCAGATGATTTTGTAATGTGTTGCTTACCTAATAATCATAATATGTAATTGCTCAATAATTTATTTTGCTTATGTCAATTATTATGTGTCTGTCGGTCTGATGCAACTGCGCCTCGGATTGCGAGGGAAAAAGTGAAATTCTCAACTCGTTTGAGGTACTTTTCAATGTTTACTTTACGGAGGGTCGGCAAATAGGTAGATACATATTTTTAAGTACCTACGTTGTAATGGGCATGTTGACTATTTTTTTTTAGTCCGTCTTGTAGATTATTAAAAAATATTGGACACGTATTTTTTATTTTTTTACGTAATACGGAAATACGGAAATCGGGATTTATATATATTTACTAGCTGTCCCCCGTGATTTCATCCGTGGTAATTTCGGAGTTCCCGCGGAGGTTGCGGGAAAAAATACTCTATGCCCTTCAGTTCCCGAGGGAATTCCGGGATAAAAACTATCCTATCTTTTAATTTGGACCATATTATAAATGGTTGCAAAATTTTATCATAATCCGTTCAGTAGTTGCGGAGTCCATCGCGGACAAACAACGTGACACGTGATTTATATATATTAGACTAGCTGTCCCCCGCGATTTCATCCGCGGTAATTCCAGAGTTCCCGCGGGAATTCCGGGATAAAAACTATCCTATCTTTTAAGTTGGACCATATTATAAATGGTTACAAAATTTTATCAAAATCCGTTTAGTAGTTTCGGAGTCCATCGCGGACAAACAACGTGACACGTGATTTATATATATTAGATAGCTGTCCCCCGCGATTTCATCCGCGGTAATTTCGGAGTTCCCGCGGAGATTGCGGGAAAAAAGTACACTATGTCCTTCAGTTCCCGAGGGAATACCGGGATAAAAACTATCCTATCTTTTAAGTTGGACCATATTATAAATGGTTGCAAAATTTTATCAAAATCCGTTCAGTAGTTTCGGAGTCCATCGCGGACAAACAACGTGACACGTGATTTATATATATTAGATAGCTGTCCCCCGCGATTTCATCCGCGGTAATTTCGGAGTCGGAGTTCCCGCGGGAATTCCGGGATAAAAACTATCCTATCTTTTAAGTTGGACCATTTTATGAATGGTTATAAAATTTTATCAAAATCCGTTCAGTAGTTTCGGAGTCCATCGCGGACAAACAACGTGACACGTGATTTATATATATTAGATGTATTCATTTCTTTTCCGGTATTAAATTTGTGAACTTATTTGCAGATTGTACATACATATTGTGTCCTTTACGACGTATAAGATTAGTAATGAAGGGGGTATGAAGCGAAAAACGTATGAAATTATTGATGGCTAGTAATAACTGATTACAAATGTTTACCATAGGTTCACACAGCCTTCTTTTCAAAGATTAAAAAAAAAACGCATTTACAATTCTATCTTCCGCTTTGTGCTTGTGTTTGTTTGATATTAGGGTCAATTTGTGAGGTCAGAGATTAATCTATACTAACTTCGTTGATTAAAAATTGAGTAGATAGGTAGGTACCTACTTTATCCATTGTGATTTGTTGATTTTAGAAAAAAAAATGTGGATGAATTTTGTTTTAGTTTGGTTAGTGGTCGGGATAGGAAGAATGATCGATCAATTTATATTTAACTGGAGCACTTTCCAGTGTTATTCAAAGCAATTTGGTGTGTGCTTGTTGACGACAGTAAATAATAGTCATCATTGTCTTGACAAACACACACGCACACGCACACAATACAAAAGTCCAAAATTCTAAGCCATGCCTAAAAAAATATTTTTGCCTATTTGCGCTTGGATATTTTTTTATATTTATGTTTGTTATTGTATATCTGTCTACATGAATGTTTTTGAGTTTGAGTTTGATAATTTATTTTTCTTTCTACCAGCAATAATTCCAAATGCTCGCTACGTGAAACCCCCTTTCTCACTAACCCTGGATAATGGGTCAAAGTTACACATCGCTGATAATATGCTAATTACTATAAATAATGTACAATACCACCATATGACATACTTTCATGTCAAATACCTTGGAAAAAATTCTTACTTTGACCCGTTGAAATAAAGTCTATTCTTGCGTGGACGTATAACGTTATTTGTATTAGAATATGTGCAAGGGGTTATAATAAAGAATACTTCAATGAAACTGGGGCAGGCCGTAAAGTACATAGTTTAACCAAAGAATAGAGAAAATATAAAGTGACGCTCTCCGCCTCCCACCAATTGCACGCCTCCTCATACCCCGCGAATGCTACCTAGGTTCTTCTTCTTCTTTAATAATGACGTCTATAATTATAATTTGCCAATGACCATGTTTCTTAATAATAAAA
Source organism: Zygaena filipendulae (assembly GCA_907165275.2). Taxonomy (NCBI): domain Eukaryota; kingdom Metazoa; phylum Arthropoda; class Insecta; order Lepidoptera; family Zygaenidae; genus Zygaena; species Zygaena filipendulae. The sequence continues at coordinate 2,271,173 of OU015678.1, read as the reverse complement.
ATCTCTTCATCTACTTACGCCCGAGGAAAGTTTGACACAAAATTGTAGAATCTACATGACAGTGTGACGATTGGCTACTTGACTAACCGCCGCACTCAGAGACGACTTTAATGATTACTTAGTTAAGTATAGATTTTTAAAACAAAACTGCCGCAATCAGACAAGTTTAATAAATTAATGTTAATTGGCATTTAAATAATTAAGTTACATCTCATTAAATGCCAATTAACATTAATTTACTGACCGTCTCTGATTGCGGCAGTTTTGTTTTAAAAATCTATACTTAACTAAGTAATCATTAAAGTCGACTCTGAGTGCGGCCGTAAGTTTTTTTTAGTCTGTCGTGTAGATTACTAAAAAATATTGGACACGTATTTTTTTCTATTTTACGTAGGTACATTATCAAAAAATAACGACGATACATTGAGTTAAAATTTCGCGTGACGTCACAACCCGGTGCAGTTTGTACGGGGCTTATAGGTAATAATGACGTCACGAGTACCCCACCCTAAACTTTAATGCGCTTTATCTATGTTTATTTTCATTAGTTTGAAAAAGATAAAAATACGTGTGTATAATTTTTTTATTTTCTAACTGACGGACTTATTAGAATTTTAATTTTCATACCCCGGTAAATACTCTATTATTACTGATAACTAAACATCTCAAACTCGACAAAAATTTTGATTGTTTAACGTAGATAAAATGTTATAATTGAACGATAAAACATGGTATTTTGATGACCCTGGAGGTATTGACGGATTTCGTTTCTTGCACCATCCAACCAACAGGGTCGGTGAAATTGAATTTCACGGAATCAAAATTACACATTGTAAATAACCATACCCGTTCACGTAATAACATTAAAGTCAAGCAATAAACGTAATGAGATCCGAAAATCCCATCCGGTTTACCATTTTTATTTAGCACTTTAGGTATAAACGAGGCTTTCAGATAATATTTTATACTAGCTGCTCCCCGCGGTTTCATCCGCGATAATTTCATAGTTCCCGCGGGAGTCACAGGATTAAAAATACCCTATGTTCTTCTCGGTAACCATGAAAATGTGTATGCAAAATTTCCTGATGATCGGTTGAGTAGTTAAAACGTAAAAGCGTAACAAACGAACAAAAAAAGTAAACATTCGCATTTATAACTAGCTGTTCCCCGAGGTTTCACCCCCGTTAATTTCGGAGTTCCCGAGGGAATTCCGGGATAAAAAATAACCGAAGTTACTCCTTATAACATAAGCTATCTGCGAGTGAAAGTCCCGTTAAAATCGGTCCAGCCGTTCCAGAGATTAGCCGGAACAAACAGACAGAAAGGCAGACAGAGAAATATTTTAAAAATTGTTGTAAATACTTTCATATACATTTAGTGAAAAGCTGTTAATTTTAAATAACAAACACACACTTCAATTTTATTTATTTTTATATACATATAGAGAGCCAAGGATAGACAGTTAAAAAAAAAGAAATAATCTCTAACATTTAGAATACCTATAGGATCTAGTGAAAACTAGGAAATGAAAATATTCGGCTGGGCCATGCGGTAAAAATCTCTCCTACATACATATAAAAGTCGATTGTGATGGTATGTATAATTGGATCAACAACCTCTGATAATTGAAATGAAAGGAAATTCGAAGAGGCGGGAAACAATGATGAACGACTGTCGAGGTTATTTTTATTAATACAACAAATGGCTTGTCTGTACAGCAAAAATCTGTAGATCTGTATGCTTGTATATGCATTGCAAAAAACCTTTGGGCAGGAATAGATTGAAATCATGAACCAATTGAACGCAAATAAGCAATAACAAGTTAACCCACAAAACCAAGTTATTGATTCAGAACGATTTATTGAGAGTTAGGGAACGTTTTTTAATTATATGTTTACCTTATTACATTGCTTAAACATGTAACTAAATATTGAACATAAAAAATGTTGACACAAAATGGCCTTATACTTTTAAAAAGAGATTTACTCAAAATTTCTCCAGTGTGGGTTAACACACTATTGCTTATCTATGTCCAATTAAACTCTAGCCAAGGACCAATTAAATGCTAGTTTTATTGGTCCATGATTGAAATAGATTCCTTGGGATGGCAGCAAAATAGGTTTTGTTTTTGGAACTTCCTTTGCAACGGTGGCGCGCCTGCCCCGCCTACATGTCCTCTCTAGTTAATTTATGTATTTGCTCTGTGGTTGAAATCACGAAGGGACAGCAATGGAGTAGATACGAAATAAAATAAACAAACTTCGGAATATAGCACAAACGCAGCCAAGGGCAGCAGGTAGTCTATACTACAAAGTACGCCTAATGGAGGGCACAGATTACAGAATAACACCATGATCGTGAAAACAAGGGAACACCAATGCATTACAATCAATTACAATAATAACACACTGTGTCAGGTACAGTGCGACATTGGGTCGGTGATAAGGGAGTGGTCGACACAGGGGATGTGTTTGGAGGATGCGTCTGCAGATAGGACGTACGCGCCCGGTCAGGGACAGTGCCGCTTACTCGCTCATGTGTGCTGCGGAGCAGCTGCGCTGTGTGCTGGGGGAGGGAGAGGGAGCTAGTTAGATCGGTCCAGTGGTTTTTGAGTTGAATCGTAACAAACATACAAACAAAAAGTCAAATCTTTCCTCTTTATAATATTTGTATAGATGTACAAAATTAATTTCATCGCCTATATATTAACTGGTTTTTCCTTGTGTATACTATGTATGGTACCATTTGTATTATGTATTGTATCCAGTATCGTATAGGTACATATCGTATTATGTCATTTTTGTATATAGTAATTTATGTATTATAATCAGATTACTGTAAGTAACGGTGTCCGAGACGTCACGTTGTTATTTTATTTTATTTTTTGTTTAGTTTTATAGTTCATTTTTTTATTGTAATTTTGGTTTTATAGTTTATTTTTTCCTTTTATTTTTATTTATTTTTTACCGCGGTTCCGGATGAAAACCAGCACTGCCTTACACTGTTAAGTGTGTGAGATAGTATTATGCTGAGCCGGGACCAGTTTTGTCAACATTTTTGTATTGTCGCAGTTGTATATTATGTGTTGGTTGACAAATAAATTTATTTTCTTTCTTTCTTTCTTTCTTTAAGCTGGTAACGGGCACCTTGCAGGATCACCATGTGTGCAGCCCGCCTGAATACTGTAATTTATAGCATACTAGTTGTTCGTTTCGTTCGTTCCTAGCGTTAATTTCAAAGTTTCCGCGGGAATTCCGGGATAAAAAGTACCCTATGTGTTAATCTGATGTATAAGCTATATTATTGTAAAGTTTCATTTAAATCCATCGAGTAGTTTTTGCGTGAAAGAGTAACAAATATCCATCCATATATACAAACTTTCGCATTTATAATAACAGTAAGGATTAGTAATGATCTGTATTAACCACTAATCTTCAACTCGAATTTTCCTGTTTGTAAGTAACCTCTATCACTTTCTATTTGGTTTGTTAATGAATTATAATGTCAGGTTTACTTTTCAAATTTGTCGCGACGACAAAACAATTCACCTTGACCTGTTAACCGACAAGGAAACAAAGGAGGTTCCTCCTCTCGAAAACCTTTTATGAAAATGTAGACCGAAACTATCAGACATAAGACATTACCAGAGACAATTGGTATTATTTATAATGGGCGAAGCACAAAGGATGCATCTCGCGACCGATCCGGTGACACACATTCGCATGTGTACACTCGAGTACGCTGGCATTGTGCGGAGGCTTTTGCCGCGCAAATGGTTTTGAAAATAAAAAAAACATAAATCGGCACGAGCGGTCGAGACATCATTCCGATTTTGGTGGTCGGGCAGTGTGGTCGATTATTGTTATCGATTACAATAATTTGTATATCAACAATAATTTATTAATGTGAAAGAAAAAGAAAACCAAAACAAATATACCTAACCGTGTGTAGTTAATGTTATTTTTTTTTTTAAATTTCCATACGAAAATGTACAAACACATTCTCATTTCACTTATCATGTTAAACTTGTGCCAGGGCGAGTTCTATTTGCACAGGATAAATCATATGGAGTATTACAGAAACAAAACGCGACCGGCCAAAGCGTTCAGTTTCTCCACGAATTATTTCAATCAGAACCAGCTGGGAAAGCCGGGAAAGCCAGGGAAGTTGGACAAAGTGCAGTGCGGCACGAGAACTGTGGACTTCAACCCGATCAGAACCGCGAAAATTGTGGGCGGTTCGGAAGCACCTTACGGGGCTTTTCCCTGGCAGGTAAGACGCTTAGAGTAGAATTTAGCTAGCCGAAAAAGTGTAAAAAAAGTGTCCATTACTGCAATTGACGGCGATTGACCTGTGATTAAGATGTTTGCCCAAAACCAACTGGTATTCAACATAAGTTACAAAATATAGTAGGTATTATAAATGCGAATAAATGTTTGGGACTCAATCAAGCAAAAAGGGCTGAAAAGAATTCGATAAAACTGTCTGTACATACAAGAAGCATAAAATTAATAAAAACATAAATCATCCATATTTTAATTAAAAACTACAATTACGTATTCGACATTATGACATCTATTTATTTTTTTATTATCTAAAAAGATACATATCTGAAGAGTTTTCAACGGGACTCGAAGGTTTTTTGGTGTCAATAAAAATTTGTCAAAAGTATAGAATTTTTTGTGGTCGCCGAAAGATCCGAAAAGATTTGCACTATAAACTGCATTTCCAGTCATTTGATGCTATCGCGTCGCACTGACTAAATCTGAATCGCGAAGACAAGACGAGTCAAGCCTTTTCTTGAAGCGCTTCGTCGTTTTTTTGAACCCGTCGTGTTTTTAAAATTCTTAGGGTATTTCCTAATGTTCTAAAAAGCTTAAACTTATAACGTAAGCTAGTATTAGAAGACAAATCACAAAAAAAAACTTGTATGAGTCTTCCGCAATTTTGACGCTAGAGGTCTAAAAATTGAGCTAGAGGTCAGAAAATTGATATAGGTACTCTTTGTTATTATAAGTAACAAAAAAAAATGTAATATACACCCTAGAAAAAAATTGTTACAGGCAAGTTACAAAAAGAAATGAAATACCACGAAAAAAAATTCATGTAAAATGTTGCCAAGACGAAACCATAATTATATGCCTCGCACTGTCAAAAAGTTAACAGGGTCTCATGTAGAGCCAAGCTTCTAACTCTACAAGGCCTAACTTCATAAACCCTACACCTTAGTCAAAATATGTGGCTTGGCCGTTTCGTTACTACAAGAACTATTGTATAACAGAAAGTAATGATGAACAGTGTATAAATTGTTCACCTTACGCCCATGTGAATGACACAAAAAATAATAATTAGCGTATTTGGTCCAGCCGTTCACGAGTGACCAAGGAAAATAGGGATTCATTTTAATATAGCGAGTCTCTATAAAATATACATAATATGGAAATAGATGAAACTAGACCCAATTTTATCGACGAGAAAAATAAAATAATGTTTAAACTAGCTGTTCCCCGCGGTTTCACCCGCGGGAATTTTGGATTTCCCGCGGAAATTGCAGGATACAAAGTATCCTATGTCTTTCTCTGTACCGCTGGCAACGTGTATGCAAAATTTCATAATGATCCGTATGGATTGTGTTTTCTTGCTGTGATGTGAACCCTTTGTAAAGAATACAACTTGTAAATTTTTAACTAAGTGCTCTTTCGTGATAAAACAAAAACAATAATGATTTTAAACGATAGGCAGTAACGATAAAATACAATCTAACAAGAAAAAATACCACGATCAATTAAAAATTACAAAGATTTTACGGAATTTCAACTTTTGTTTTTCAACTTTTTCTCACCTATCTACCTAATTTTTCGAAATACTTTTTGTTTCAGATTATCTTTTTTATAATTTTTGTCATCGATAAAATTGGGTTTAGTTTTACCTATTGCCAAGAAATGTGCACATTAAAGATACTCAGTACTCAGTACTCACACTGTATATATACAACGTGTTAATGAATTGACTGAAAACTAGAAAGTAGTTTGTTCAGAATCGACTTCGGAATCGAACGCACCATGTTTAATATAGGTTATATTTTTCATTTTTACTAGCCCATGTCTAAATTATTTATAATACAATATTTGGCGCGTACGCCGCCAGTAGCAAAAAATCGAATCGGTCATTGACTCGTAGGCACGGACTTAAAATTGTTACAAATCGCCATTGATATATTAAAAACTAAATCACTTGAAATTTCGTAGATAGGTCACTTCCAAACTAAGATTGAATCACTTTTAGGCTATTAAATTTTTCAACATAATTTGTATTTTAATCATTTTATTGCTTATTTTTTTAAATGGGGTGTATTAGATTTTTTGTCAATTCATTAACATGTAGATTTACACGTTATACAAATAAATAAAACGATCCTGATTTCTCGACTCGACAAAACACTCGAATCGACATATGAAAGCCAAACAAACAACATAACACTGCATGCGCACTTCCGTTTTGCCGACAGCTTAATAATAAAAACTTTAAATTACATAAAAGCGGTTCACTTAACCTCAATTCGTATTTACGCGCGACGGTTTTAAACAAATCCGCGCCAAAAACGCTTCGACAGCTAATTGACAGCCATTTCGCGGTGCGTTCAGAAATTATCCCCGAACCATTGTCCATGGACTTTCACTCTTTTGACATCTTTGTAAACGAATTAATGGTGTAGGATTATTCGATGGGTTATGTTGAAAACCAATATTGTTACTTATGTGTATTACATACAAAGTTTAAATTGACTTTTGTAAAAGTGCCGAGCAGGATTGCGTTAATCGCATTATATAATAGAATGCAATGCAATAAAATATTTTTATGAAATGACAAATCGATTTTGCCTAAAGGGAAAACTTAATCTTTTTATGTAACAATTTAAACTTATATGATTACTAGCTGTGCCCCGCGGTTTCACCCGCGTGAGTTTCGGAATTACCGCGGGAACTACTTTTTCTAAAATAAAAGTATCCTAAGTTACTCCTTGTAACATCACCTGTCTGCCAGTGAAAGTCCGTTTAAAATTGGTCCAGCCGTTGCCAATGCCGTAACAAACAGACAGACAGAGAAAAAATTTAAAAATTCGATTTTTTATGGAAGTGGCGTACAAACTTTCATATGCATTTAGTGAAAAGCTGTTAATTTAGAATTACAAACAGACACTTAAATTTTATTTATGTGTACTTATTGCCTGACTCCATAATTATTTATCTTAAGAACAGCTTCTTTAACTCAAAGTCTACGATGGTACGTAGATACTCGTTCTGTGTCACTATCCTTTGTCGATTTAAGATTTTTTTAAGATTACTTACCTACTTACCTACGTATTTTACGTTAAACTTAAACTTTTCCACGTATTAACAACATCGGTAGGTACCTACTTAGTGTAGTCGCGGATTCCATGCCTGCGTCAAAGTAAACCAAGTATGTATATGTGAGTAACACTTTGTGTTTACCCTGAAAATAAGTCTGGGTCTTAATTTTGTATCTGTCGTGGCCACATCTAATAAATTGTCCAATTCATGCCGGCCATTAGGTGGCATTTCAGGGTATGGTCGGCTACTTTATGAATCATCGAATGTCACCATATTTGTCTGGTGCATCGCCAGCCGCTACCGGAGCACTTTAACCTGAGCAGGAACGCCGGGGTGCTCTACGCCTTGTCTAAAGCCAAAAAGTACCTACTTATAACTAGATACTACTTGTTGTCAGTTCATGTTCATGATGTGGCCGACCATTTCATGAAATGGCCGGTCACTTCATGAATTATTTTTATTGGTCAATTCTTAAATGTGGCCCCGACATCGAACATAAGTAGGTATCATGGACCAATAAAACTATAGGACTAACAATCGCCATACTATCGAGCGTGATTTCGAAACTAGTTCAAATAAGAGCACTAGACGGCGCCAAGAGTAACGAAATGGAAAAAATTGAGAAATTTACATCAAGATTCAGATTCAGATTTTTATTGATAATATTAATTTTATTAATTATTTAATTAATTATAAGTCAAACTTTTGATTAAATAAATTAAATATGATCAAAATAATTGCAGTAGGTAAACATTTAAACTAAACAGGTTTATAGGTCAAAATCTTTTTTCACGCCATAAAACGGCTCAACAGATCATCATGAAATCTTGCATACATACGTTGTCAGGGGTACAGAGAAGGACATAGGGTACATTTTATCCTGGGATTCCTTTGGGAACTCCTAAATTACCGCGGGTGGACCTACATTAAATTTTGCATATTATACCTACACGCTGTCAAGGGTATGGGTTCTGAAGAATTTCGGTTTTCCTGCAAGGATTAATTTTCTTTTTCTGTTTGCTGCTCTTGCAGGTCGAGATCCAGATGTTCGATCCTGACAAGTTGTCGTTCGAGCACTACTGCGGCGGCGCTGTGATCGCAGAGAGGCTGGTGTTGTCGGCTGCACACTGCTTCGACAAGGTCAGAAGGAAGAAGAAAGAAAGAAAGAAAAGAAATTTATTCGCCAACACAACATGCTTAACATAAATAATTATGCTCAACATTAACATTAAGAAAAACATCAACATAATAGGGATCGTCCGCAGCTTTATAAAGCGCACATTCGGCCACACATGGAGTATTGTTCTCACCTCTGGGCGGGAGCTCCCCAGTACCAGCTCCTTCCATTTGACCATATCCAACGTAGAGCAGCTATTTCTGTAGAGCAGCTCGAATCGTCGATGACAAGACTATTTCTAATCGGCTTGATCCTTTGGCGTTACGTAGAGATGTTGGTTCACTCAGCATCTTCTACCGCATCTATCATGAGGAGTGTTCAGAGAAACTGTTCGGATTAATCCCGGCTGCTGAGTTTCGACACCGGACATCGCGTCAAAAATACTGGAAACCCACAACTGCGCGATTTCTTAGACACTTTCTGCCTCGCACAACCGCTCTGTGGAATCAGCTTTCGCCGGCAGTTTTTCCGAACGGATACGACCTGGGAACCTTCAAAAAACGAGCCTTCTCCTTTCTTAAAGGTCGGCAACGCATCTGCATGCCTTCTGGTGTTGCAGATGTCTATGGGCGGCGGTAATCACTTACCATCAGGTGTGCCACCTGCCCGTTTGCCCCCTATTCCATAAAAAAAAACGTTGACGACTTTTGAAAATCAAAATTCTAAGTCTGACCACATAATTACTTTTCTAAGTATGACCACATTACAGAATTCCGTAAACGTCTAAAGTGGCTCCCGATTCGTTTTCGTCGGAACTTGCACGTGCTGTCTCTTATTCATAACATCCTATTTAAGCCATCATTCCCTACTTATCTTAAAGAACGCTTTAATTTCATTGCTTCGGGTTCCTCCAGACTGCCGCGTTCCTGTAATAATTATCTTCTCTCCACTCCTGTCCATTCTACCGTCTTCTACAAAAAATCCTACACTGTCCAAGCCATCTCTTTATGGAATTCTCTGCCTTCAACTATAAGAGATTCCAAATCTATATCCATCTTTAAGTCACGTCTTCACGCATATTTCATGTCGCTTGTTCCTTAGTTATTGCAGTTTCTGTATACATCATCATGTATTTAGTATATTTTTATAGTTTTTATTTATTTATTTCATTACTTTCCCTATCTATGTATTGCATGTAATATTTCTTGCAAATATATAGCTCACACACCTTCGATTTATTAATATACCTAGGTACTTATATTTAATAAAAAATTTTAGATTTAATTTTCTGTATTGCTGCACCACCTACCTACTATCCTTACTGTAACAAATATCTCCATACTTCGCTCGGTAGCCTGGAAGAGATCGCTTTATAGTGATAAGGCTGCCATTTGAAGCCACTTAATACTTTCTGTTTCTAATTTTTGTGGTGTTCAATAAAGTGTTTTTCATTTCATTCATTTCTAATTAGTCCGTCAGTTAGAAAATAAAAAAAGGCACGTAGGTTTATCTTTTTCAAATTTATGAAAATATACAGAGATAAAGCGGTAAAGTTTAGGGCGGGGGCTCGTGGCGTCATTAACCGGTATAAGCCCCCGTACAAATTGCACCGGGTAGTGACGTCACGCGAAATTTCAACCCAATGTATCGCCATTATTTTTAGATTATGTAAAAAAAAAGAAAAAATACGTGTTCAATATTTATTATTAATCTACAAGACGGACTAAAAAAAAATCAGTCAACTAGCCCATTGATTATGACGAAATGGTCTCGGCTCAGCGTTATGCTACCTCACACATGTGAGTTCAGCTGGGTAATCCGTAATCTCGCAGCGTTACGGGCTACCGGCCAAGAGTTGCAGGAGAAAATCTGATATGTCATTTCAAAAGCCGCGATAGGACCCGTACCTAGGGTTACCAGTTGCAGCGCAGGGATTTCCGGGAAAGCCGTGGAAGTTAAAACGATATAGTAGCGCGTATACCACAAAACAATTTAAAAAACCGAACAGCTTAATCTTAATTCACATATAAATCACGTGTCCGCGATGGACTCCGAAACTACTGAATCGATCGTGATGAAATTTGGTCACTATGTTGTATTTGGCCCAACTTAAAAGATATAGTTTTCATCCCGGAATTTCCGTAGGAACACCGGAATTACCGCGGGTGAAACCGCGGGGGACAGCTAGTATATGTATATAAATTACGTGTCACGTTGTTTGTCCGTGAAGGACTCCGAAACTACTGAACAGATTTTGATAAAATTTTGTAACCATTTATAATATGGTCCAAATTAAAAGATAGGATAGTTTTTATCCCGCAATTCCCGCGGGAACTCCGGAATTACTGTGGGTGAAACCGCGGGGGACAGCTAGTATAATATAAAGACAAACAAACAAACAAAGACACAATATGGTGTTTCATCCGACTCAAGATGCGTTGATTGCGGTCTTCTAATAAGCTTTTTGTTTTTCCAGCAACCTTTGCAGTTGGAACACATTCGGCTGGTGATGGGCGAGCATCGTTTAAAGATCCATGACAAGCATGAGAACAGATTCCTCGCGGAGAAGGTGGTTTCGCATCCCGACTTTAGGAAAAGTGAGCTATATCCTATAACTTCTCTCACTTAAAGCAGCCTCACTTCACTAACACAGCCTTGCTTCTACGGGCGATTGGTACACCTCAGCTGCTACATAGCCAACCGATTGAATGGGCATGTTGACTAATTTTTTCTTTAGTCCGTCTTGTAGATTATTAAAAAATATTGGACACGTATTTTTTCTTTTTTTACGTAATCAAAAAATAACGGCGATACATTGGGTTGAAATTTCGCGTGACGTCACTATTCTGACAGTTTGTATGGCGGTTTTTGCGGTTAGTGACGTCACGACCCCCTCACCCTAAACTTTAATATGCTTTATCTCTGTATGTTTTAAGTTATTTTAAAAAGCAAAAAATACGTGTCTATTGTTTTTTAATTTTCTAAAAGACGGACTAATTAAAATTTTGATTTTCAATAGTAGTCAACATCCCTATTCTCCACTAGGTACTAAAGCAGGCAGGCTTGTGTGCAGTGTGTGTGGCGCGCCGGGTGGGGAGTTCCATAATCAATTCGATATAGTAGGGCTGTTGATAAAATACCTATCGATATATCGAGAATCCGAAATTTTTAAAATATGAAAAGCACTATCCTACACAAGGGTTGCCACCTGTTTAAAAAAAAAAGTATAGTATTTTTCCGAAAAAAGATGCAAAAATATAGTAGGTACTTACTTTTGGGAAATGCAGGGAAAAAATAGTAGGTGAGTACATATTATTATTTATTTTGAATCATTATGTATCGGGCAACATTTTTGACAGTTGACGTTTTGTTGCTGTGTTTGCGTTTCATTCTGAAATTCCCCGTAATAGTAATACTAGCTGTTCCCCGCAGTTTCACCGGCGTTAGTTTCGGAGATCATGCGGGTACTCCGAGATAAAAGTACTTACTACGCTATATTTTTTCCTGTACCTACCCTTGACAACGTGTAGGTAGTATGCAAAATTTAATGTGGTTTATTCCGCGTTAATTTCGGAGTTCCCGTGGAAATTCCGGGATAAAAAGTAGCCTATGTCCCTCTCTGTACCCCTGACAACGTGTATGCAACATTTCGTGGTGGTCGGTTGAGCCGTTTAGCCGTGAAAGCGTAACAGACAAACAAATAAACAAACACACAAACAAACAAACTTACTTTCGCATATAAAAGGATAATAGGATTTAGTTTAACTCCTAATGTGTCTGTAGTCTGTGCCGGACAGTATGTGTCTATTGCGGGTTCTGGCTTATTGTTCTCACATAATTAATTGCAAATTGAGTTATTACTTGTTAAAACTCTTTTATGTTTATACTGAGAACACTGTCAATTTGATATTTAAATATTTTTATACACATTCTTTTGTTTGATCATTGTTGTATGTCATTCCTTTTGAAACTATAATATATTTATCTTACCTTTTTTCACCTGACTTTTATATTACTCTGCTACCCAAGTAACAAGTGGTTATGGGCCCAGGAAATAACTGATAAGTGGTTATAGGTCTCAAATAAGTCTTTTAAAAAAGGTTAAGAAAAGTGCAATGGATACTCCATCGACTTCACAGTCGGCACATTCTTCAAAAGATTTTCAGACAGCGCAGAACTCAACAAATATAAGCATATCAAAGCTAAAAGGATCAGCTAACTTCAGCACATGGGCATTTGCCATAGAATGCATGCTCACTGACCTAGAGTTGTGGGAAGTCGTTGTAAAACCCGCTGACCTCTCCAACCCTGATCAAAAACGGAAAGATCAGAAGGCTCGTGCGAAAATATGTTTATCTTGTGAAGAATCCATCTATCCCGTTATAAGGTCAGCAAAAACCGCATTTGAAACATTCAGTTGTTTACGAAAAGCTTATGCTGATGGTGGACTCACAAGGAGGCTTGCACTGATGAAAAAACTCTTAACAAATTCGTTCAAAGGAAAGATTCAACAGTATGTGAATGAGTCACTAGCTATCCAACAAGAACTACAAGGAATTGGAGCACAAGTGGATGATGAATTCTTAGCTATTATAATGCTCACTGGACTTCCAGAAAAATATCATCCCTTAGTTATGGCCATCGAACACTCTAATATGAAGATCACCATGGAAAATGTAGTGACAGCTCTTCTAAAAGAAGAATCACGAGCTGTACAGTCCTCAGCAGATACCAGCAGATCTCCAGATACAGCGCTATGCACCAAGAAACAAACAAAGAAGAAATTTTGTTCCTATTGTAAAAAAATAGGGCATATAGTGAGTGAATGTAGGATTCTAAAAAATAAGAAAAACAAGAATGTTTCGGTTTCGTCAAATGTTTGTACAAATTATACTTCCGAATTTACACTTTCATCTTGTTTCACTAATCGTTCACCCACAGGTTCACAAGATTGGTTTCTTGATTCCGGCGCAAGCTCCCACATGAGTAACAGGAGAGAGTGGTTCGAGTTCTTGTCCCCTCACGTAACTCCTATCACTGTGGCAAATAAGGAGACTTTATTGAGTCATGGTAAGGGCACTGTAAATATAAATATTTCCGATGGTGTAAATAAAATTAGTAATTTATTATATGTTCCTGGTCTCGCTACAAATCTTTTATCTGTAAGTAGTTTAGTTAAGAAAGGATTCGATGTATTGTTTACGCCGAAAGGCGCAACAATATTTCAAAGCGGTGGCTGTCATGTGACAAATCCCGTCATTGCCACAGGGTCGAATCACAACGGTATGTTTAGATTAAATGTAAATAAATTGCATTCCTTGTATACTTCCACCAAAGAGTCTGCACTACTTTGGCATAGACGTCTTGGCCATCTTAATACAAAGAGCATGGATATATTAAAAAATAAATGTATCGGCCTAGACTATATTGGAAGTTACCACGGAACATGTATTCCGTGTCTACAAGGTAAATTTTCAAAGAAACCGTTTAAGAGCTCAAAAAGTAGATCGAGTAAAGTCCTACAACTTATTCATTCGGACTTATGCGGACCTATGAGTACGCACTCGTGGGGCGGAGCCCTATATTTATTAACATTTACCGACGACTACTCTCGTAAAACTTTTGGATATCTTTTGAAAACAAAAGCCGAAGTTTACACAAAGTTTGTCGAATTTAAGCATTTAGTCGAAAATCAAACGGGAGAAAAAATTAAAATTCTCCGTTCAGATAATGGTCGGGAATATGTAAATAGCGACATGATAACGTTTATGAGGGAGAATGGTATAGTGCACCAAACCACGGTGCCGTACACTCCTCAACAAAACGGAGTTTCAGAACGTGTAAATAGAACGATCATTGAAAAAGCAAGATCTATGCTAAAAGACTCGAATTTACCTTTAGCGTACTGGGGAGAAGCGGTAAATACGGCAATTTATTTAAAAAATCGTTCACCCACGCAAGCTTTAAATAACAAGATTCCAGAAGAAGTATGGACCGGCAATAAAGTCGACCTTTCTCACTTGCGAATCTTTGGCTGCGAAGCTCACGTCCTCGTACCCAAAGAAAAGCGTTCAAAACTGGAATCCAAAACTAAAGTTTGTATCTTTGTTGGCTATTCTATAGAAAGCAAAGGTTATCGCTTAATAGACCCTAATAATCCTCGGCAGATTATTATTGCTAGAGATGTAGCGTTTATTGAAGATAAAACGCATGAAGAGTCTAATCCAAATTCCTCACATAACGAAGAGTCACCCCAACCACAACCATCTGTAATCTTTGTACCCATTCAAAATGATGAAGAACCAGTTTCACAGCCACAACATCAAGTACAGTCAGACAGTGAAGACACTCAACCCGAGATGTCACCATCTTTAGAACAGCTGACTATACCGGATGAACCTCTTACTCATGAAGTTTCCCCAATTATTTCTGAACCTGAACCCATTGTAGAGACATCAACTGAAAGACGATACCCTCTCCGAGACAGGCGTCCTCCTGAGAGATATCAGGAGAATCTCTACATGACATCAGATCAGGAACCAGAAACTTACAAAGAAGTTACAGAGCATCCGCAAAAAGACAAGTGGCTAGAAGCGATGAAAGCAGAATACAATTCATTGATTCAGCATGGAACCTGGATTCTAGTTGATAGACCATCCGGCAGGAAGACAACAAAATGTAAATGGGTATACAAAATAAAAAAGGACACAAGTGGGAACATTACAAAATACAAAGCCAGACTAGTAGCCAAAGGGTTTACCCAAATAGCTGGAGTAGACTATGGTGAAACTTTTTCACCAGTTGCTAGGCTATCTTCAGTAAGGCTTTTGTTTGCATTTGCTGTGCAATATCGGCTACAAGTACATCACCTTGATGTAGAAACTGCCTTTTTAAACGGTGACCTGGAAGAGGAAATTTATATGGAACAACCAGAAGGTTTTGCTACTGATCCAAAGGGGAAAGTATGCTTACTTAAAAAATCCCTATATGGGCTTAAACAAGCTCCGCGTCAATGGAACAAAAAAGTATGCCAAGCGATGGCTGCTCTGTCGCTGACTCAAGCCGCATCAGAACACTGTCTTTACTATAAAAGAGACGGACCTAATGATTTTATCGTTATCGCAGTGTTCGTCGACGATTTCTTTTTTATGACAACCAATAGTGATTTAAAAGATAATTTTGTAAGCGAACTCAAAAAGACGTTTACAATTAAAGATCTCGGTCCTGTCAAAGACTGCCTCGGTATGAGAGTCGTACAAAGTGAAGGCAGTATAACCCTCGATCAGACAAAATATATCGAAAAATTACTAGACAAGTTCGGTATGAGCGACGCGATCTCGGTCACTACGCCAATGGAACTTGGGTTAAAACTCACTGTTCCGGAAAAGGAAGAAGAAAATCTAGAAGTCCCATATCAGGAGCTTATCGGCTCATTAATGTACATTTCTATATGTACAAGACCTGATATTGCCCACACGGTCTCGTACCTATCTCAGTTCAATGCACATTACGGGGGGGTACACTGGAAGGCCGCTAAGCGAGTCCTTACATACCTTAAGGGTACGAAGGAACTCAGACTTCACTTCAAACACGGTGACCACTCTTACCCAGTAGGTTACGCTGACGCCGATTATGGAAGCAATCTTGTGGACCGTCGATCATTCACTGGATTCACCTTCCTGATGAGCGGTGCACCTGTGTCGTGGGAAGCTCGCAAACAGCGAACAGTTGCACTTTCCACAACAGAAGCTGAATATATGGCTTTGGCTGAAGCTTGTAAAGAGGCCATATATTTAAAGACGCTCATCAGTGAAGTATTCTCGGTCACTCATCCCATAATCATTCATACCGACAATCAAAGTTCACTCAAACTAGCTCATAATAACACCTATCACGCACGTACTAAACACATTGACATCAAACATCACTTCATTAGAGACTTACTATCACACCACGACATACAAGTCAAATACATACCCACAAATGACATGGTCGCAGACATTTTGACAAAACCCTTGCCGAAACTGAAACATTTTAAATGTACAAATTCTTTAGGTTTAGGCTAGTTCTAGGTTTTGTATGTCTTTAGATCATATTGTATGTATATAGGGTGTGTATAGTTTAGTGATGTGTTTATATGTATAGGATGTTGTTTTTATTATTTCAGTGCTAGTGATAAGTGTATAGTGAATTTTGATACTGTCTTTTTACTTGTATTATAATGTGTATATACAGGGTGTTCTCATTACGGGGGGGTGTTAAAACTCTTTTATGTTTATACTGAGAACACTGTCAATTTGATATTTAAATATTTTTATACACATTCTTTTGTTTGATCATTGTTGTATGTCATTCCTTTTGAAACTATAATATATTTATCTTACCTTTTTTCACCTGACTTTTATATTACTCTGCTACCCAAGTAACAAGTTTACTAATATTATATTAAAACTTTAAACAGACAGCGTGCTACTGGAGAGTTTGTTGCGCAGCTTCTTCTCTTCAGCCATAGCACTAGGAAGCTGTGAAGGGTGGATATTTTATGGGTGCTGTCATAGTGAATGTAACTCTATTGACGTCAAAAAGAGCCACATTACGGGCCAAATTTGAATAAATGATTTTTGACTTTTTGACTTTTGAATAGCTACTTTGGTTGCAGTATAGGTACTACTTTATCTTTCCAGACGGTCCCCACAGCAACGACATCGCTCTAGTACTGGTCTCCCGATCCGGGAGCGGCGTCCAGTTCAACAGCCACGTGCGTCCCATTTGCCTCCCAGACGAGAGGGTCAGCTCCGTGGGGCAGTTGTGCTCCGTGAGCGGCTGGGGATACCAGGGAGGTACCTGTCATCACAATCTTTATATAAAAAAATGAATAGCTAGAATAGAATAGAATAGAATAGAATAGAAAAAAGTTTATTTGATACCATAAAGATAAAATAAGTACAAGCGTGAGTCTTAAACTAGAATAGTTGGTACCAAAATGGCTACCACTCAGCATTATGCCGTGGCACTAAGTTCCACGACGCTGATTTTCAGTGTACCGACCGTAGAAGGGTGATGGCTTCACACTACCAATAAGACCGTCCACAATCTACATTTCTTAGTTTCAAAGAGCTTTAGCTATTCGTTAGTCTCGCTAAAATTCGAGAATGGCTGGACCGATTTGGCTAATTTTGATCTTGGAAAATTCGTGGAAGTACAGGGAAGGTTTAAACGGTGAGAAGTTGGGAGTTCAGAGTTCCCGTGGGAATTACAGGATAAACTATACGTATAAATCTTCCTCATAAATTACTCTATCCATAGGGGAAAGCCGCATGATAATACGTTCAGTAGTTTTTGAGTTTATCTCAAACACACTGCAGACTGACAGACAGACAGACGCAGTGGAGGAGTTTGTTTTATTATATGTAGTAATTTACTAGCTATTCTCGCGGTTTCACCCGCGTAAAATTCAAAGTTCCCGCGGGAATTCCAAGTTCACCTCTGTCAACGTGTAAGTTTAATATGATGATAAAGAAAATACGTTTTTTTTACGCCTGACAAAATAGAATAGCAAAAATCCCGATAAATACTTTATCACACTTACCAATAATGCTAACAAACGGAAGTCAAAAGCTCTGCCAATATTTACCGTAGCTCTGCTTACCCCTTTGGGGGACATAATTATTTCCAAATAATGTATCTGTTTCTATTGTGTCTATTTAATTATTTCTGTCAAATTCTCCAGAGAGCACAGAATCGTTTGCGCCAGTATTAAGGGCTGCAGCTGTTCCTGTGATAGACCTGACTACTTGTAGGAAGAATCAAATACTTGGAGGGCGGCAGCAACCGATTTTGGACTCTATGATATGCGCCGGTAGGTTTCATTACGCGCACAAATGAACTTTTTAAGATATTGTGACTCGTGCCTGCACCTAGCTCCGAAAGAAGAAATTCACTAATGTTATTTGAACATGATGTCAAAATTTTAATTCAAACCACTTGCAATGAACAAATATATTGCTTTCTATAACAGGTAAGCTATCAGGAGGCGTGGACGCTTGCCGAGGGGACTCAGGAGGTCCACTCGCGTGCCCCGGGAACGGTCAGGGGGTGAGGTGGACCCTTCAGGGGGTGGTGTCGTGGGGGGCAGGGTGCGCCAGGCGAGCGCGCCCAGGAGTCTACACTAGAGTAGCGTCATACTTACCATGGATAAAAACAACTGCTGCTTCTTTGGGTCACAAGATTTAGAAAGAGGGAATAATATAGGAATCGGTATAGTAATAAAACCAGGCAGATATTAAACTTACGGCCGCACTCAGAGTCGACTTTAATGATTACTTAGTTAAGTATAGATTTTTAAACAAAACTGCCGACTCTGAGTGACGCTGAGTGCGGCGGTTAGTAACCTTCTTTCATACTCCATAGAACGTGCCATCTTTCGAGTCCTATTGACATAATGGGCATGTTGACTAATTTTTCTTTTTAGTCCGTCTTGTAAATAATTAAAAAATATTGAACACGTATTTTTTCTTTTTTTACGTAATCAAAAAATAACGGCGATATATTGAGTTGAAATTTCGCGTGACGTCACTATTCTGACAGTTTTTATGGCGGTTTTAACGTTAATGCGCTTTATCTCTGTATATTTTAATTTATTTGAAAAAGCAAAAAATACGTGTCTATTGTTTTTTTATTTTCTAACTGACGGATAATTAGAATTTTGATTTTTAAAAGTAGTCAACATCCCTATTATAATACTATACTTTAACTATCAGTATCGATGGGCAATCTACCCGGTTTAAATCCGGTGCTTAAGTTTGGGACCTCCACGCCCAGGCGTTTACGGACTTATATTTTATAATTTATTTGCCTTTTGGTAAAAAATCCTGTATCCAATACCCTTCTCACATAATTATGTCTAGATTTGCAGCAGGTTTTCGAGGTTATCTATGATTAGAGAATGTAGCTTTATAAGTCTGTTGTATTTATTAGAATACGTGAATAAATCAGTATTTCTATTGAAATTATAGTTATAAGAGAAAAACGTATATAATGCCAAAGATTAATATAGTTTTAAGATAATAGAATAAATTATTATTTTCTTGTAAAATTATTATCTTTTGTGCTTTTTTTATTCATATTGTATCCAATGCCGTGCTGTGCTATTCGGTGATTTTACACGACTGAAAAGTTCTGCCGCAGCTGTGAGACTTTTTCAGTAATTAATAAAATAATAAGTTTTATAATATTACTCGCTGTGCCCCGCGGTTTCACCCGCGTATCTGAATTCCCGCAGAACAATTTCATTCTAAAATAATGTAGCCTAACTTACTCCTTAAATAACTATAGGTACATCATTTATTACTGATAAAATAATCTATGCATCTATATATAAAATTGAAGTGTCTGTTTGTAATTCCAAATTAACAACTTTTCACTAAATGCATATGCAAGTATATATATACCTAACGGTACTTACATAAAAAAATTATGAAACTTTTCTCTGTCTGTCTGTCTGTCTATCTGTTTGTTCCGGCTAATCTCTGAAACGGCTGGACCGATTTCAACGGGACTCTCACTGACAGATTGCTGATGTTATAAGGAGTAACTTACGCTACCTTTATTAAAAAAAAAAGTAGTTTCTGCGGGAGTTCCGAAAATCACGCGGACGAAACCGCTGGCACAGCTAGTCTCTTATTAATATTTAATAAATAATAGCTAAATCTATATTTAGATTTATAAATAGATATTATTTTAGTAATAAAGTTTTCTATTACAATATAAAACTTTAGATATAGATTATTAAACGAGTAATATTGTGTAATATTGTATAAAATTAATTAAATATACAGCTGTTGAATTATTATATAACCTTTCTTTTTTTGCCGAGTGACATTGACATTAGAATATGCAGCTATTTTTACACCTAAACGTGTAAAAACGAACACAAATACCAGACAGACAAACAAACAGATAATCACACAAACATTTATAAACCTTGACTCGTTCTCGCGGTAACATAATATTTTGTTTATAAAAGGAAGGAGGTGCATTAAGAAATAAATGTAGGTAACAAAAATCGATAGATAAATTATGATTACTCAATGCTCTAAAAACAAGGGTCATGTGTTAGTAGAACATATAATATTATAGTCCTGATAAAGTGTTTGGTAAAATGGACATAGATAAGCAATAGTGTGTTAACCCACACTGGAGAAATTTTGAGTAAATCGTGTTTTAAAAGTAGGAGCGCCATTTGTGTCAACATTTTTTATGTTCAATATTTAGTTACATATTTAGGCACTGTAATAAGGTAAACACATAATTAAAAAACGTTCCCCAACTCTCAATAAATTGTTCTGAATCAATAACTTAACTATGTGGGTTAACATGTTATTGCTTATCTGCATCTAAATATGTGTCAACTTTGAAACTATATAGTAGAAAGAACGACATATTGTACATGTTCAATTCTCGTCCCATAAATCTATATCTATCTATACTTATAATAAAACTGTAGAGAGGTCAATTCTGTACATTGAATATATTTTCAAAATTAATATTGGAGGATGAATGGTGATCGATACTGATGCCAAAAATGCAATCAGTAAATTTTTTGTCTGTCTGTCTGTATGTGCACGCATGGGTCAAAACTACTGAAGGGATTTTAACCAAACTTGGTACGATTGTAGTCCATACTCCTGGGCAGGTTTTAGGCTATATAACATAACGCTAAGACGCATAGGAGCTGAGCAGTGACGATAAATTTGAAGCAAGTCGGATGAAAATGCGCTTTCGAGCTCTTATCCTCGCATACGTTTACTTAATCACGCAAAAACGGCTGAACGGATTTCAATGAAATTTGGCATGCAGGTTGTCAATGGTACCGAGAAGGACATAGGGTACTTCTAATCCCGGAATTCCCGCGGGATCTCTGAAATTACCGCGGGTGAAACCGCGGTGCACAGCTAGTATAATAATAATAATAATCCACTTCACTACATGAGCTTGTGCCGTAGAAACCAAGCAAACGTGGTATATACTACATATTACTTATATATCATACTATAGATATAATATATGTATACACGTCCAGACGCTGTGTTCGTCACACAAAGTCCACCTCCACCGGGAATCGAACCTGGAACCCCTTGATTAGCGGGCAGGCATGGTGACCTACTGCGCCAATCGGGTCGTCGTAATTAAAGAAAATACGTTAATATTTTTCTTGATTATAATTTACACATTAGCTGTTGACCGTAGTTTCACCCGCGTTAAATTCGGAGTATCCGCAGGAATTCCGGTATAAAAAGTACCCTATGTCCCTCTCGGTACCATGCGACATGCATGCCAAATTTCATCCAAATCCGTTCAGCCGTTTTTACGTGATTGAGTAGCAACAATCCAAACATCCACACTTTCACATTTATAATATAAGTAGGATT
Organism: Zygaena filipendulae; assembly: GCA_907165275.2. Taxonomy (NCBI): domain Eukaryota; kingdom Metazoa; phylum Arthropoda; class Insecta; order Lepidoptera; family Zygaenidae; genus Zygaena; species Zygaena filipendulae. The sequence continues at coordinate 2,249,274 of OU015678.1, read as the reverse complement.
AATGAGCATAATGACAAGGTCTAAAAATCAAAATTCTTTTTATTTATTTATTTATTTATTCTTTATTGCACAGTGTGTACAAATGGCGAACTTAATGCCTTTCGGCATTCTCTACCAGTTAACCGTTTTAGTCCGTCAGTTTAGGCATTAAAGTTTAGGAGTGGGAGGTCGCGACGTCATAAATAAGTATAAAGTGTACCTAGGTGTGACGTCACACGTTTCAACTCAATGCATCGCCGTTATTTTTCGAATACGTAAAATAAGGAAAAATACGTGTCCAACATTTTTTATTAATCTACCTATCAGACGGACTAAAAATTGTCATTTAATTTTGTTATAATTATTATTATACGTCAATTGCCGTGACTTCAACACGTGATCCGGCTGCCATGTGTGACCAAACACGTTTACGGAAAAACATAAACATGTATTTTGGTTACCCTATTATCATAACCAGATTTTCGTATTAAGTTAATTTCTTTTATTTTTAACGACTATACACAGATTAACATACGTATGATATGTCGGCTGCCCTACGGAAAAACAAAGTAATAGGAGCGGAATAAATTTTGCAGGAGGAGCAAAAAACCGGAAATAGCTTTATTTAAACACATCTTCCATAGTTTAAAGAGTTTCTTAATTTTAGTTTCTCTAAGAATAAAGCCTTTTTGATGGTTTTTGCAGCAGAATAAATTACACGAGGAGAAAAAAACATCAAATCGATTAATTTAAAACCAATCTTCTATATTATAATATATAGTTAAACGATTTTCTTAATTTTAATTCCTCTAAGACCAAAGCCTTTTCGAGGGTTGTCAGTATGTAGGAGCGTCCGGTATGCGTGCAAAATACCAAAAATATAAAAAAAAAATTTGTAAGAAAAATTACAGTTGCTTTGTTTTTTTTTCGTAGGGCAGCCGATGTGAGTTTCGACCATTGCTATTGGTTCACTAAACAATTTTTTTCCTCAATTTTAGCCTGGTTGTGGATACACGGATAGGTTTTCCAATGTTGCCAACTCTACTAATCAATCAAAACTTATATTACAAAGGACACACATAATGGAATACTATACCTACTAGTTAAAGAGGAAAGATTTGATTTTTTGTTTATTTAGACATAGACATAGACATAGACATAACTTTATTTGGCATCACAAAATTTCTTAAAAGTAGTACATGCATCAAATTTAAAATGAATCGGATATAGTTTCCGTGATGCCAAAATGGACACCGTCTCAGCATATTTGTTCGTTTGTTACGATTTAACTCAAAAACCACTGGACGACTCCAAAAATTCTGTCACCATTAGAATGCCATTATCTCTGAGTAACATAGGTTAAATTGTAACGCGGAATTCCCGCGGAGACTCCGAAAATGTCACGGGTGAAACCGCGGCGAACAGCTATATTAATACACTAGCTGTGCCCCGCGGTTTCACCCGCGGAAATTTCGGAGTTCCCGCGGGAATTCCGGGATAAAAAGTACCCTATGTCCTTCTCTGTACCCCTGACAACGTGCATGGCAAATTTTATCCAAATCCGTTCAGTCGTTTTTGCGTGATTGAAGTAAACGTATGCGAGGATAAGAGCTCGAAAGCGCATTCTCATCCGACTTGCTTCAAATTTATCGTCATTGCTCAGCTCCTATGTGTCTTAGCGTTATGTTATATAGCCTATAACCTGCCCAGGAGTATGGACTACAATCGTACCAAGTTTGGTTAAAATCCCTTCAGTAGTTTTTGACCCATGCGTGCACATACAGACAGACAGACAGACAAACAATTTACTGATTGCATTTTTGGAATATATATTCAATGTACAGAATTGACCTCTCTACAGTTTTATTATAAGTATAGATATACTAGTATAGTAAGTATTATATTATCTGTGAGACGTGTATGTACTATGTTTGTACCTAGTAACTTACTTATATTAGCGGTTCAACTATTGTAACTTTAAAAAGAAAAATTGCAGGCAAAACTAGCAAATTGGCTACTTAACAAAAAAATTTTTTTTTGTCCGTCGTGTAGATTAGTAAAAAATATTGGACACGTATTTTTTCTTTTTTTACGTACTCAAAAAATAACAGAGATATATTGAGTTGAAATTTCGCGTGACGTCACAATTCAATGCGGTTTGTATGGCGCTTATAATGAATATTGACGTCACGAGCCCCCCACCCTAAACTTTAATGCGCTTTATCTATGTTCATTTTCATTAAATTGAAAAAGCAAAAAATACGTGTCTATTATTTTTTTATTTTCTAACTGACGGACTAATTAGAATTTTGATATTCAAACTTTGGAGAATACCCAATTATACTATAACTAGCAATTCCCCGCAGTTTCGCCGGCGGTAATTTCGGAATTCCCTCGGGAACTCTGGGTTACAATATAGCCTATATTACTCAGGGATAGTGTAGCATTCTAATGGTGAAAGAATTTTTGAAATCGGTCCAGTAGTTTTGAGTGAAATCGTAACAAACAAACAAAAAGTCAAATATTTCCCCTTTATAATATTAATCGAGTAGTTGACAGTCGTTGCATTCTATTGCAGTACCTAGTGATAAAGTTTTACCAAAGGATGAGATGTATTACAACTCCAAAAGCCCATCTCCTATAGCTTAAGCGCTTGCTGTGGAGTATCAAATCTTTACTAATTATTATAAATGCGAACGTGAGTTTATTTGTTTGTTACGCTTTCACGGCTAAACGGCTCAACCGATCATCACGAAATTTTGCATTCACGTTGTCAGGGGTACAGAGAAGGACACTGGGTACTTTTTATCCCAAAAATCCCAGAAGGAACTCCGAAATATACGCGGAGACAACTACATTTAAATTTAAAAGTACCATAATTCAACGAATAAACTCACTTTCGCATTTATAATAGTTACTAGCTATTCCTCGCGATTTCACCAGCGTTAAGTTCGAAGATCCTGCGGGATTTCCGAGATAAAAAGTACCCTATGTCCTTCTCTATACCTCTGATAACGTGTATACAAAATTTCATGATGATCGGTTGAGCCGTTAAGGCGTGGAAGCGTAACCAACAAACAAACAAACTCACTTTCGCATTAAGGATAGTAAAGATTGGCTAAATCTATGAAACTGTTGTATTCTGTTTTTTCATACTCTCTTATCAGAAGACTAAACAGTACCTATAACCCTTTATTAGGTACCTTACTTCATAAGAAATGATTTTACTTACAAAATTGATCCGTGTTTGGTCGAAATAAATGAAATTTATCATTATTATAATGGGGATGTGGACTACTTTTGAAAATCAAAATTCTAATTTGTCCGTCAGTTAGAAAATAAAGAAACAATAGACACGTATTTTTTGCTTTTTAAAATAAATTCAAATATTACAGAGATAAAGCGCATTAAAGTTTAGGGTGAGGGGGTCGTGACGTCACTAACCGCTAAAACCGCCATACAAACTGTCAGAATAGTGACGTCATGCGAAATTTCAACTCAATATATCGCCGTAATTTTTTGATTACGTAAGAAAAGAAAAAATACGTGTCCAATATTTTTTATTAATCTACAAGTCGGACTAAAAAAAAATAATTAGTCAACATGCCCATTATCAGAGAAGTCCCCTCAAATTTTGATGGTGTATAACGTGTTCTCAAATATAATTACGTGTATACATTGCATCTTAATGAAGATTTCTGTTATCAGTATTAACCATTCTTTGAAGAATTATTACTAAATGTTAAGATAAAGTTAGTTACTCAGTTAATTATTGTTTGAACATAATAATATTATAATGATTAGTTATAAATGCGGTGTCCGAATCTTCAGTCGCGTACGAAATACTTCGTGAACTATACCTAGGTACCTACGCACTGCGAAAATTCTCGCATCTTTTATTTTATTATAATTATCTTCAATCATAAAGATCGACTTAAATTCGGGTTTTGTGGTATTTGACAAACAGGTTGCTGTTATATATTTTTTTGTCAATTTTATTACTGTCTTGGTTTTTTTTTAAATAATATGAACATTCGGTCGGTTCTTTAGCGTATCTTATATAAAGGCGGTCTATTATAATTTCTGAATTTCTTTAATTATTATATGTATACTAGTGAACTGAACTGTGCGAAATATTGAGTTAGTAAAAATTACGTACTTTTGTGGGGAAAAATGCGCGTCGGATATTCATATCATGAAGAATTTTTGGATTTTCTTTTCGAGATGTGAGTATATTTACACGAAATAATGTTATAAATTATGTATTTATAATACCCTAATGGGATGAAATTGGTTTTAAAAGTTTATGTGTACTACATTAAAACCGTGAAAGCACGGCTAGTTCTGTTCATATGTATGGATCATGGACCAATAAAATTGGTCATGGTATGGATTAAAATCCTTTAGGTCGAAAATGTTCACTTTCCTATGCCGATTTCGTGTGTTTAATTGACTTTACTTAAGTTTATCGTCAGGGAGATAAAATGTAATTTTTGTCACAGATAAATAATATAATACTATTATTATAACAAGAAATTTTTTATTGAAAATGCAATATTATTAATATCCACCATTATCCTTGTACATTTTAGAACTATAAATTATTTTGTTCCGGTCATTGACTCGACAGAAACCTAAACGTCATTATGATTGAAAAAACCGCGGCTGCTCTGTGTCTAGAATCGGTGAAGGCGAGATTTTTTGAAGATTTTGTTTATCCCTGTTATAAATGCAAATATGAGTTAGTTTGTTCATTTTTTACGCTTTAACTACTCAACCGATCATCATGAAGTTTTGCATACGCGTTATCAGGGGTAATGAGGTACTTTTTATCCCGGGATTCCCGCGGGAACTTCGCAATTAACGCCGGTAAAACTGTAAGGAACAGCTAGTTTTATATAAGTTTTATATATATATATATATATTATATTATATTATATTATATTTAATAGTTTTATATACTTATACTTAGAATATGTAAATAGCAAAACCTTGTAAAATACGAAAATAGAGTCTAAGAGGCATGAAGCAAGCGTCTCTTGAAGTGTATGATATACTTACCTACAGATTGTTTTGGCGACAATGTTGTAGCAACAGATATATAGATAAATACATAAAAACATAGATAAACAGGTCGTTTTTAAAGACAAAATATCACCTTTGGGTTTCGATTACACATCGGTGCACCGGCATCGGCGACAATGCAACGGAAAGACGGGATGAATGACCTTTGGGTAGGTACGAGGCTTCGACGCGTCGGTTTCTCGCGCGCTTATAAAATAAAAATTGTTTTTATATGGCTAATAACTTCCAAAATTCACCTTATATAATTTAAGTTAGGTAGGTTATTAATAAAAATTAATTACTATTTAGTCAACCTAGCACACTACACCTACTACCTTACTATACAGGGTGTAAGGTTTAACCAGGGACGTATTGAAGGAGGGCGTTCAGTATTCGATTCTTGTTTCAAATATAAAAAAAAATAACACTAGTTTTTCCAGTAGTAATTATCTATTTAAAAACTAGCCGTGCTGTGCTGTTTCACCCGCGTGAGTTTCGGAATTCCATCAAGACCATTTTTTTCTAAAATAAAAGGAACTAAGTTACTCCTTATAACATCAGCTATCTGCCTGTGAAATCTACCGGCTATTTCAAAGATTAGCCGGAACAAACATACAGACAAACGAAAATTTAAAAAAAATATTTTTTATCTAAGTACCGTAATATATACTTTCATATGCATTTAGTGAAAAGCTGTTAATTTGGAATTACAAACAGACACTTCAATTTTATTTATACAACGTGTTAATGAATTAACTGAAAACAAGAAAGTAGTTTGCTCAGAATCGACTCCCGAATTGATCGCACCATGTTTTAATATAGATTATATTTTTTCATTTTTACTAGTCCATGGCTAAATAATTTATAACACAATATTTGGCGCGTACGCCGCCCGTAGAAAAAAAAATCGAATCGGTCATTCACACGAAGGCGCGCGCGTAGCGCTTGAAATTTCGTAGATAGGTCACCTCCAAACTAATGTTGAATAACTTTTAGACTATTATTTTTTTCGACATAATTTATATTTTAGTCACATTATTGTTTATTTTTTTAAATAGGGTGTATCAGGTTTTTGGTTAATTCATTAACACGTTGTATATGCCCATAACCCTAATTTGAACATAGATAAACAATAGTAACCCACTTAACCCCCACTTGATACATTTTGAGCATGTTTTAAAATTATAGCGCCATTTTGTGTCAATTTATTTTTGTATTTAACTATTTCTTGGTATAAACAATGTAATAAGGTAAACACATAGTTAAAAAACGTTCTGTAACTGTCATTAAAGCGTTCTGTATCAACAACTTAATTTTGTGTGTTAACACGTTATTGCTTATCGGTGTCCATTTAAAATTACGCCCTGTATAATGCCTACCACTCTGTGGTGTATGTGGTCACGTGACTACCCAGCAGTTGCAGATAACCCTCGGTTATCAGCATATTCTATTATTGACGCGTGTTGTTAAACTAGCATTCTGGTCTATGTACAAGCACAATTGGACATAGATAAGCAATAGTGTGTTAACCCACATTGGAGAAATTTCGAGTGAATCGTGTTTTAAAAGTATAGCGCCATTTTGTGTCAACATTTTTTATGTTCAATATTTAGTTACATATTTAAGCAATGTAATAAAGTAAACATATAATTAAAAAACGTTCCCCAACTCTCAATAAATTGTTCTGAATCAATAACTTAATTTTGTGGGTTAACATGTTATTGCTTATCTGCGTCCAATTTATGTATAACATTTTTACCTTCAACCAGTGGTGTATTCACACATTTCCCGCCAATAGGCCATTCAATTTTTACCGTCCAAAACGATCTCTGGGATATGAATAAGTATCAAAATCCGACCTATTTGTTCGTCAGGCATATGATAATCCTACTGATAGGTATTATAAATGTGAAAGTGTGGATGTTTGGATGTTTGTTACTCAATCACGCAAAAACGGCTGAACGAATTTGGATGAAATTTGGCATGCACGTTGTCAGGGGCTCAGAGAAGGATATAGGGTACTTTTTGTCCCGGAATTCCCGTGGGAACTCCGAAATTACCGCGAGTGAAACCGCGTGACACAGTTAGTATATACATAATAAAAAAACAATAGACGCGTATATTTTACTAGTTAGACTTAGATAAAGTGCATCGAGGTTTGGAAGTGTTTCAAGTAGGTATCAGTTACTACTGATACTATTTTACTACTGGTACTACTAATACTATTACTGGTAATATTTGCAATTTCTCTCTGTCACGACATTCGTGAATCTCAATTTCGGAGCTGAATATTGTCGAACCGAAGTGTCCATAGGTTAACCACAGTTTCTGTAACGCTGTGAATTTTTTTGTGTTATAAATAAATAAGTAAATAATTTTTATGAACACTTGCGGCACTGCGTACGCTCCGAATCCGAGAAATGCGAATTTTAATTTGAAAATATGGATTTTTCTCTAATATATATCTATGCTACAAACAGACATGACTCCGATTCGTCAATTTCACGGGTACGGAGACAAATAGGATGATGGAATAAGGATCTAGAGCGGAGTTTTTCATAAAAATAGTATATATTACTGCTACTTCGGACCGACGTTTCTCGGATCGCAAAAAGGCTGTGTGTGTGCACAAGCAGGGCCCTTATTCACTACGACCAACAACATTCCTTGCCCATAACGCGCGTCCCAAAAACGCATTTCCAAACGTTCTAGATGCCAAGATATTAGAAATTATTATTCTTTATGCCATAACAAACGTTGTAAATGTATTTTTTTGCAGTAAAACTTCTTTGATTATGAGGGAAAGACAGTTTTTGCGTCGTGTTATATTCGTATTCAGTCCGAATTTTCACGGATTCGGATCGGACGCATGGTGTAGGTAAACTCATCATCGCCCAAATGAAACCACTGCAGCTAGGAACAATGAAGATTCTCAAAAGGGCTCCTTTTACAACGTATACGGCAACCAGTGAGCAACTTGTTTGAGAAATACAGCCTTTTACGATCACTTTTGGTAAACAAAGATCACAAACAGATAGATTTTATTTCTTTATCTATTGAATTTGTTCTAGGGGTATTTATAATATCCTTACATATTATAAAACAAAGTCTTCCGTCGCGTCTGATGTGTGTCTGTCTGGCTGTTCGCGATAAACGCAAAAACTACTGAACTTATTTTCATCAATAGATGATTCATGAGTAAGATAATAATATGTACCTATAGTTTATTCTGGAAATCCTGCGGTAACTCCGAAATTACCGCAGGTGCAACCGTGGGGGATAGTTATTCAAAAGTTTATTTTTTTATTGACATAAAGTGCCTGTCACATCATTTATAGCACGAAAATTCACCAGAATCATTGCAGCCTTGACTAACTGTCGATCGATCAATAAGTTCAGTAACGAATCTAGTCCTTCTATAATTTCAGTAAACATAAAATTAACATTTGATAATTCAATCACTAAAAAAACAGAATACCATAGAAGAAATATGTCTGTAAATATGTATTAAAAATTAAAGTCTACCGGGTTTTCTCAGTTCCATGAGCGGTTTAAATTATTTATATTATTTTCGCCGAAATCGATAAAAAACGGGTAGATATGATAATTTGAAATGTCAGCAGCTAGTAACGCAATAATTACCTAATAACTGACAGATATAATATTATGTTTTATCAATTGGTGATAAATTATGTGAACTATAAAACCTATCTATCACACGTAACTTCAAACTTTATCGACAGCTGAAGAGGTTATTCTGTGGACTGTAAGTGGATACGCATTTCACTTCATTGTTATAGTCTCTAACTACATAAGTATAAGTCTGTATTGATTATTTATTTATTAAGTATAGATGTCAGTTCTGAGGTTTTACATTAGAGCACCGGAATGATAAAATGCTAAATATATTATATATGGCTAATGAGTGATAGGAAAATACTAAAAAAATTATTAAGATTGTTTCAATCCTTTTTTAAAATATTATTTTGTTAATATTTTTGTTAAAAACATGTTCTTTATTAATGTGCTTTGTTGTTTTCCTGAAAAGTATTGTCTATATGTAATCTATTAATGTGAGTTTGTTTGTCTGTTAATGTGTTGGGTACCTAACTAATTCGCTATATCCGAAAAAATGCTTTTTTCTGTCATTATCTCTTTCTTTTTTCAATGACAAGTGTGTACAAGTTGAGTAAAATTTAAAATTAATAAATTCTTAATAACTTAGTACCTATCTGTTGCTAGGTACAATCACTTAAAATCTTCAGCAAATTAAAACCAAGTTGAAATTATGTCCGTTCGGAACGAGTCCTTTATTGTGAAGAATAAAAGAAGAAAGACGGCCGGCTTGTACACGTGTACACGTGTTAACAGTACAGACAGTAACTGTCAGCTGTCAGTGAATAATTGTCACATGAGTGCTACATATGTGTCAAATTTTCCTCGGTCTTTACCTCAGAAGAATATGTTATTGTTCTGAGGTCTTTACCAACGTAATTTCGCGGGGCCTGAGGAGGCATGAAATTGGCGGGAGGTGGAGAGTGTCGCTGCTTTATATAATCTCTATTCTTTGGTAATAAGTTTCAAAGCCTAAAGAAAGTGTTTACATATTTTTACTGGTAGACTGTAACACATAGCAAGAAAAACAATCGAAACTTGAATAGGCTAGTTTCCTGGGTAAAAAAATCGAAATTCTATTTAGTCCGTCAGTTAGATAATAAAAAAATAAAAGACACATATTTTTTGCTTTTTTAAAATATTGGAAATATGCATAGATAAAGCGCATTAAAGTTTAGGGTGGGGGACTCGTGATGTCACAGCTCGTTATAACGTGCGAACAAACTGTAACGAGGCGTGACGTCATGTGAAATTTCGACTTGATATATCTCCGTTATTTTTTGGTTACATAAAAAATAAAAAAATACGTGTCCAATATTTTTTAATAATCTACAAAACGGACTAAAAAAAAAATTTAGGAAACTAGCCTATTATTACTAGTAGCAGAGAGCACACCGCGCTATTTTTGAACGGTATTACTTTGATATCAATTCACCAAAATTGAATCGTGAAATAACAAATGTTTGTTTTTAGATTTCTTTAGATCCTAAAGCTCGTTCAAGCTCGGGCAAAGGTTAAATAATATTATTTCCTAAATTAGAATTGAATCGTCATCTTTAAAATAATCAGCACGATACGTAATATGCTTAAATTTTTATAAATAAAAATGAATGTTTGTATGTTTGTCATCTATGCGTTTCTAAACCATTGGTTCGATTGTGATGAAACTTTGGCGGGTTGTTCTGCCTATGTACGCAAAGGTTCCTGATATAAAGAGATCCTGCGGGAATTATGAAATTCACGCGGGTGAATCTCCGAAACGGTTGGACCAATTTTGACGGGGCTTTCACTGTTAACTGGCTGATGTTATAATAAGTAAATTAGGCTACTTTGGAGTTCCTGCGAGAATTACGAAACTCACGCGGGTGAAACCGCAGGCACAGCTAGGATTATTTTAAAATTTTGACGTTTGACGATTGGTTTTGTCTGCAGGGGGCTCTGCCCCAATACAGTAACCTCTGCTGCCTCCCCTTCAAGTAGGCAGCACGAGACGGCCTATACGTTGTCTGTCCCTATGTATGCTTAGATCTTTAAAACTGTGCAACGGATTATCATGCGATTTTCAGCAATAGAGTGATTCATGATTCATTCTATATTTTATCCAGGAATTCCCTCGGAAACTCCGAAATTGCGGGTGAAACCGCGGGGGACAGCTAGGTCGTTATAAAATAGCACGATCGACCTCGGGGTAAGAAACAAACAAATCGTGTATTTTTATTTTATCACAGTATATTTATTCCGCGACAATCTGATGAAAGAAACAAGCGTTTGCTGTCCCGTCTGCTCTACGGAAAAACACAAAACTAAAAATCTAAAAATAAAAAGCTAAAAATAACAACATACCGATTTAATCCAAAAGACAAAAACACACGTAATATTATTATTAGTTTGTGCTACCACTGATCGGTTTAAATTCGGTAACAGCCCGCTGGTGGCTCTGCCCACTTGGGTTGTCCTGCTCACAAAGAGCTGGTGGCGGGAGTCGACTTAGCCCATCTACCTCTTCCATATTTGGTTTGTCACCGACTTCATACCGATTAGTGGTTGCACAAACCAATAATAATATTAAGTGTGTTTTTGACTTTTGGATTAAATCGGTATGTTGTTATTTTTAGCTTTTTAATTTTAGATTTTTAGTTTTGTGTTTTTGGAAGTCGGTATTAATTTTTTTGTTAAAAAATTTTATTTATTTCTCACTTTTAAGTGACTTAGTTCGTTATTTCTCTAAGTTACAATAGCCTAATGTGAACTGCTTATCACCTTTTACAAAATATTGCTTTTCCCGACGCAGGGACGTTAATTGTTGAGGAGTTCTCCTGGTACATCATCATTAGTTCCACTTCACCATATATATTGTGACGGGCATAAATTTTTTAAAAACCATATTAAAGTTAACGAATCGGAATCTGTGAAATACCTATTATTTAGTAGTTCTGATGACCATCTGTGGTCTTCATCATCAGTTCCACTTCTTCAAATTTGACTTTCCGAAAGCAAATAAACAATTTTCAAGCGTTGGCTACAAATCGCTGCCTAGAGTGTCTGCCGGGGTGTGTGTGACCACCATCTTATAACAATTAACATCATGAATGTTTTTCGCTAAGTTTATTAGACAAAACTCGTTTTATTTTAACTTGAAAAATTGTAAATGGATCTTGTTATCTGAAAATAAACAATATTATTATTATTATTATTATTATTAATTTACTACAAAAAAATCCAAAAATCGCTATAGGTGTACCTATAATTTTTGAAGATTTCCCTCGATTACTTCAAGATCCCATCATCAGATCTCGACTTGGTGACAATGGAATCAATTTGGGAGTATCTCCTATCAAACAAAAAAAAAAACAATTTTTGAAATCGCTCCAATCGAAATCCGTGAAATACGTATTAATTTTGAGTAGTTCCGATGACCATCTGTGGTCTTCATCATCAGTTCCACTTCTTCAAATTTTGCTTTTCAAAAGCAAATGTACGATTTACTATAAAAAATATCCAAATCGCTATAGGTGTGCCTATAATTTTTGAAGAGTACCCTCGATTTCTCCAAGATCCCATCATCAGATTCCGACTTGGTGGCAATGGGACCTAATTGGGAGTATACCCTTTCAAACAAAAGAAGGATTTTTCAAATCGATCCAACCGTCTGCGAGTAATCGGTGAACATACATAAAAAAAAATACATACAATCGAACATAGAACCTCCTCCTTTTTGGAAGTCGGCATGGACCAATTAAACTAAGTCGGTTAAAACAAAGCAACTGTAATTTTTTTTAAATGTGTTTTTTTTTGTATTTTTGCCTCTTTTCAGGCATAACTGACATAACGAAATCAGTTTAATATGGAAAAAACTTCGTTTTAACCAAATGCTCCACGACAGTCATGTAATTTTTTTTCCTTAACTTCCTTATAACAATGTACTATTTATTCTCCTCCAAAATCTTATTTAACCTTACTTTCAGTTGTTTTTGATTAATTAAGTTTTTTTTAATATATTTTTCAAAGGATCTCTGTAGATTTACTTTACTCGTACCTACCGGAGTCCGTGAATTAATTAAATAAAAAAAAAACTTTATAAGTCTTATTGATTGTAAATATTACGTAGGTACCTATTTATTTAAATATTTTCTTTTACTCATCACAATTTTATCAGGCATACCTATATAATCTATTGTTAATTTCATTGAATCTTTTTCTTTTTGTTACAGATTCACAATAGAAAGAGTGATGTTAACGAAGACAACTGTAACTTAGCTATCTTTTACGATCAAGTTTCAAAACATAAAGTCTTAAGTTAACGAAAAATTAATAATTTTTAGAAAAATAATTATTTTATTTATATCTAATAACTTATTCATAATTTTCAATAATAATATAACATAACATAGATAATAACAACATTTGGTGTGAATCACGAAACAAACAAATAAGAAGAAAACGGAAAAATGCTGCAGATCAATCGTAAGTCAACCATTTTAATTGTTAAAATTGTTTTCGTGTTACAAACGGTCAAAATTTTGTATAATGCCGAGAGCAGAAAACCTCACTATTTTGTATTTGCAAGCATCCCGACCGAGGTTATGCGCACTTTTAACATTTTTATCGACAGTAAAATATAAAACGGAACCATTTCTATCGTTACTTAAATAAAATCGATTGAATCTAAACTAAATCGATCGAGTGGATCCCCGCTACAAATTGTCCGCATAAAAACTAGCTCAATAAAAAAGCTATAACTTACGTAATGCTTTTGAAAAAAACAAATTAAGTATATTTCTTACCATAACAAGTTTTTTTTTATACCCCAGTGGCGCTAGGATGCGTGCCACGATATATTTATCACACGAAAGATAAAATTGTCGATACGACAAATATTTGTGGGCGTCCAAGCAAAAAGGTTCAATAGTGGGGTATTGAGTTAAGACTAGATTCGGTATCTAGAATAATCAATTGATAGTAAAAATTGAAAAAATATTCAAAAACTGGCACATATTTTTTTATTAGGCATGTGATTCTGGAATAAGCTTTATTTTTATATATTATTGTAGATTAAGGTATTTTATGAAATTGTAAATAATTGAGCATTTATTAATATAATCAATTAAAATCGCGGAAGTATTTTTTTCACTCAACTTTACAAAAGTCTTATATCTCGGAAGAAGGAGCTTTTTGCTTGTACGCCCACGTTTATCACCGTGACAAGAAATGACAAAAAATTTAGTTTTTGGCAGGAACCATAGATGGCGGTTTTATCATTTATTTTCGTGGCGATTAAAACAATTTTAAAAGTAGATTCTGTTGTGCTTATGAACAATAATTTTCGCAGTGCGGGTTATTTCTTAAAAGTTAATAGTTCCTAACCAATTTTAGAAAAGTTCTAAAATCCTTTTCTAACCGCGATAGACGCCATAAGGCAGTCGCAAGTAGGTAAATAAATAAAAAATACCTATACATATACAAAAAATTTACACTAAAGTTTGATTGCTTTAGCAGATAAGATAAATGGGAAGAATTTATAAACTACCTACTTTGATGGTCCCCCTGTTATATTACACGAATCAATTTCGGGGTTCCCGCAGGAACTCTTCGTGTCAGGAGGAAAATCCTATTTCCTATTCCAACGGCCGTACTCAGAGTCGTTTCAATGATTACTTGATTTTAAGTAAAGATTTTAAAAACAAATCTACCGCACTCTTTCAGAGACGTTCATTAAATTAATGTTAATTGAAATTCAAATAATTAAATTTAATATAATATATTAGTAGATATTATATATCAGTTTAATATTACTCAGGGATAATTGGAAATTTATAGATTTTAAGAATATCAATTTGAAGATTTTACTTTTTGAATTTAATTTATTTAATATAATTTATTTATTTAATATAATTTATTTATTTAATTTTGTTTATTTAATATAATTTATTTATTTTATTTATTGATGCAATTTATTTATTTAATTTAATTTATTTAATCTAATTTAATTTGTTTAATCTAATTTAATTTACTGAATTTATTTATTTAATTTACTTTTTGTTAAATTTTATGGGTTATTTTCCTGATATAAATGAATTTTAATTTAATTTAATACTACTACTTTGCATTCTTTTCGCCTTTCATTCCTCGTATTTCTAATATTTTCGTATTATTAATATTATATATATTACTAATATTGAATTCTGATTGAATTATAATAAAGTAATACCATGTTATTCGCAATTAAGAACGAATTTTCATTTTATCGCGCTCACCAATCGTCGACGATAAAAATGTGAGAAAACAACGACAAAGTAGACAAAAATACATTCAAAAGTGCCGCATGTTAGGGATTGTCGACAATTTTATCATATATCGTTTTCTGCCATACAAACATTTTTTGCTGCCATGTTACCACTGGTAGACAAAACGATATAAGTACGAGTTTGTCGACGAAAATCGATAAAAGGGCTCGATAAAATTTTGTCATGTGCCGCATCTTAGCTCCGCAGGACCCCTACCATACCAACTCTGTGACCGTGTCAGTGTATTTTAAGCTTACGTCGAAATATAATAGAAATCCTTACTATTATATATATAAATGCGAAAGTGAGTTTGTTTGTTTGTTTCGCTTTCACGCCTTAACGGCTCAACCGATCATCATGTGCGTACACGTTTTGAGGGGCACAGAGTAGGATATAGGGTACTTTGTATTTCGGAATTCTCGCAGGAACTCCGAAATTAGCGCGGTTGAAACCGCGGAGGACAGCTAGAGACGACGACGACCTGATTGGCACAATGGTCACCATGCCTGCCCGCTAATCAAGAGGTTCCGGGTTCGATTCCCGGTGGGGGTGGAATTTGTGTGATGAACACAGGGCTCCATTTTCCAGTCTGGGTGTGTAATATATATATCTACTAGCTGTCCCCCGCGATTTCATCCGCGGTAATTTCGGAGTTCCCGCGGTAATTCCAGGAAAAAGTACTCTATATCCTTCAGTTCCCGAGGGAATTCCGGGATAAAAACTACCCTATCTTTTAAGTTGGACCATATTATAAATGGTTCCAAAATTTTATCAAAATCCGTTCAGTAGTTTCGGAGTCCATCGCGGACAAACAACGTGACACGTGATTTATATATATTAGATAGTATAATATATATGTAATAATATGTGTAGTATATACCACGTTTGCTTGGTTTCCACGACACAAGCTTATAGCTTAGTGTGTGATCAAGTAGATCTGTGTGTTGTGAAGTGGATTATTTTATACAAGAAATTTTGAGGGATGCCTTGGAAAACTTTATTTTCAATTCCACATACTTCTTAAAGCTTTTAAACTATATACCTACGTGTTGTTTGGTTTATGTCCTTTTCTGTAACTCCTGGCGACGACGTGTGATGCAAACGATCGGTTTAGTAGTCGAGGTATGAAAAGGTAACAGAAGACAGATTTATCCTTTACTAGCTGACCCGCGTGGTTTCACCCGCGGTAATTTCGGAGTTCCCGCGGGAATTCTAGGATAAAATATAGTTATAAACCTTCCTCATGAATCACTCTAACTATTGGTGAAAACCGCATCAACTTTGTTTTATACTATGTAGTGATTAAAAGTTTTCTCCATTTGGGACGGAATAAAAATTATGTGCATAACTCAACTTACGGTACATTATTTCTGTCCTATGTGTCTGACTCGAAGTGCATAAGCGAGATCATCCATTCCTATGCTAATATTATAAATGCAAAAGTGAGTTTGTTTGTTATAATAATAATAATAATAATAATAATAATAATAATAATAATAATAATAATAATAATGTTCATTTGTTTGTTTGTTATGCTTTCACGCTTTAACGGCTCAACCGATCATCATATTAGTATACATGTTGTCAGGTAGACAAGGACATGGATAATTTTATCCCGGAATTCCCGCGAGAACTCCGAAATAACCGTGGAACAGCTAGTATTATGATAGTATATTTTATGAACTCACAAATGATTAGAAAAACACTTAAAATTAAATTTCCTATAGACAAAAACTAATGTGAGGACGTCAGCGCAGAAGAAGCCAAATATAATTTTCTATAAACAATTTAAAGCTTATTAATAATATTCAAACCAAATACAAATAACATTTTATATAAAACTATACCTTGTTTTTTTACTCATTACTTACTCTTACTATGACGATTTGTTATGTGTTAGACCGTTTTTGCATTAATACTTTTGACTGATGATAGAAAATAATCCATTTCGTATCGAAAGATTACCTATCTACTCGTATATACGAGTAGGTATATAAAATGAATCCCTATTTCCTTTGGTCACGACATCACGCGTTAACGACTGCAGGACTAATTTCGCTAATTATTTTTTGTTGTGTTTGTTATTGTATTGAGAAGAATAAAATAAGTTTGGAGTTCTTGCGGGAATTCCGAAACTCCTGCGGGTGAATCCCCGAAACGGTTGGACCGATTTTGACGGGACTTTCACTGCTAATAAGCTGATGTTATAAGGAGTAAAGTAGACTACTTTGGAGCTCCTGCGCGAATTACTAAATTCATGTGGGTGAAACCGCGGGATACAGCTAGTATATAATATTACCTATACTTTGAGTACCTACTATCGAACGCTGAAAGCATTAGAGTTCAACGCGTATACATACAAACGTCTGACTGTTCCCGGCGGTTTCAGCCGCAGTAATTTAGGAGTTCCTGCCGGAACTCCGGGTTACAATATAGCCTTTGTTACTCAAGGATAACGTAGCATTCTAATGGTGAAAGAATTTTTGGCATCAGTCCTTGAGATAAGTCGTAACAAACAAACAAAATATCAAATCTTTCCCTTTAAAATAGGTATTAGTTGAACCTCGTGTTTTTGCTCATAAAACACCTACCTACATAACTAAAATTGGTCGGTTTTAATAAAAATTATATTATATTGTGATAGATGGTTTTATTTACGCAGTCGCACACCGATGAATTTTATTTCGTTTGACAGAAAGAGTAGAGATGTTTCTGTGTAACCTTGTTATGGGCATTAAACACCGGATCTTGAGAGAAAAAGAATCGGCGTTTTAATTTGAACCTTCAGCCGATTATTTTTTTGTACTTTAATAAACTCGCTCACGATATATTAAAATAGTTTTTTCTCTTTACGACAGTAAGTATGTACCTATACTGAAACTTGATGACAATCTATTAGGCTATTCTAGTTTCGCCGCCCCTACCGACTTCTACAGTTCTATATCCTAGTTTAAAAACGTTGTGTTAATTGGGTATTTTCCGGGGTATGAAAATCAAAATTCTAATTAGTTCATCAGTTAGAAAATAAAATAATATTAGACACGTATTTTTTGCTTTTTCAAATTAATAAAAATAAACATAGATTAAGCGCATTAAAGTTTAGGGTGGGGGACTCGTGACGTCATTATTTGGCATAAGCCCCGTACAAACTGCACCGGGTTGTGACGTCACGCGAAATTTCAACTCATTTTTTGATAACGTAAAATAAAGAAAAAATGCGTGTCCAATATTTTTTTATAAATCTACACGACGAACAAAAAAAAAATTTGAAAATCAATGTGTCAGTTCCTAGTTGTCTTTGGCAACCCATCGATGAAGTTATGATTGCACAAGAAATAGTTTTTTTGCCGCCCCTAAAATCTACCGCCTTAGGCTCCTGTCTATGCAGCCTGCTGGTAAATCCGGCACTGAATCTATACAAGGTGTAATTTTCAATGAGAGACATAATCAAGTTCTATATAATTCATGCTTACACATATTCAATGAACATACATAAAAATTGATAAAACCAAAAACATATTAAAACTAAGAACTGCATATTTGTATGTGTGAATGACTTTTACATTTCTTTCGATTTGTCGGCACGTCACCACTGACAACACCAATACAAAGGATGTAGTTGAATGACCCTCAGGGCATTATCTGACAGCTCGAAGGTGCCACATCATATTAATAGCTGTTCGCGTGGTTTAATTTGCGTCAATTTCGGAGTTCCGTGGGTAACCCCACCGCCTTGTATTGTTACAACGTGTATACTAAATTTCATAATGATGATCGAGAAGTTAAGGCGTGAAAGCGCAAGAAACAAATAAACACACATTCGCATGTACATAATACATATAGGGTATCGATCACAGAACAGAAAATAACATAGAATGGACATCAACTTAGTTTACTATGAAAACCAGTGTCGCCGGGTTATTTTCGCCTACAAAACTCTTCATCACGCACTAAAACATTCATTAATATAAAGAAATGTATTAAACGCTTTATGGTTATATTTTTACTTAGTCACTGTTTTAAAAATTCTCAGTTTTGGGAATATTGTGGTAAATATACTTGGGATGGCAGCAAAAGAAGTTTTGGGCAAATGCTCTAACTTCCTTTGCAACGATGGCGCGCTCTCCCCGCCTACATGTCCTCTCTAGTTAATTTATTTGCTTTGTGGTATCGATTATTATACGTATTTATCTGGTATTTTAAGGTCTGTATTCCAAAAAGTTACTCAAGTCATATGAATCTAGTTTTAAAACTAATTTCAAGTAAACCTTTAATTTTGAAATCTTACTTGAAACGAGATTCATCAATCAACAATCAGCTGAGTTATTTCCTTATTCTAGAACGAAGCTTGAGTACTAATCTATATTCAAGCAAAGATTTGATCTTTGTTTACGTCTGTCATGAAAAGACCACTCAACCAATCAGAGTTTAGAATCTCTACTAAAGACTAGTTTCAAGTGATTAGAACTTAAAACGCATTCTATAATAAGATGTACGCTTGAGTTATGATTTGAGCTTAAAACTAATCTCAAGAGAAACGTGATCTGAGTCACCTTCTGGAATACGGACCTAAGAATCCTTCAGATGCGAGGCAACGGACCTGTTTTACTTAGTTCGTAGCTCGTAGCTGACTACCGAAAACGAAAGAGGTTACCAAGTTGACAGTTCCAGAAGGTATTCAACCGAACCGGAAGAATGAATTATACATAAGTACATAGGTACCTATATAACTGATCGTGTTTACTACGTCTTTATTATAATCTTGATAGGCACTTTTAAAAACTGGACATTTGACGTCATTCCGCGTATTCTACACGGCCAGCGTGCCCATTCGCTGGCTCAGCAAGATACTTGATGTCGGACTTATTCGTATTAGGAACTTCAGTGTCGATAAAACTGTTATCGATATTTTTTCCCCTACAAATAACTAAAATTAAAAGAAAAGACTACGAAATGAGTGTTCAGAAATCTTCATTATCTTTGATTCTTTTTTTAAATTTTTAACGATTTTTCCAATTTAAGATTTGAATCGTAAATGTCGTAAAATATTAGAAAAAATATCATTAAACCTTAAGTTATTTAATCAATAATTATACAATGTGAAAAATTCGGTTTTTAATTGAGTAGGGTTGATGTCAGGTGGATATCGTGGCCCGCGGATGACAGCCATTTTTGAAATTTTCGAGAAACTATTTGCCCTATTTTGCTATAGGAGCAATTCACTTTCGGTCGACCAATTGATACGGTTCATTAATCTAAAATAAAATAAGCGAATATTTTGAAGTTGAATATCTGGTATAAACTTTTACTATACATACCTAGTACCTAAGTATCAGTATATTAGATATAATCGTTGTTAATATGCAGTGTTGTTGTAACCTAATAATCTAGTTTTATCTAGGTCCTAGGTTATCGTCGACGCAGCCCTCGATTTACTTATATGTAAACCTAGGTTAGTCATACCTACCTTATTAGTAGCTTGTATAGTAAACATTGTCATATTGTCATTACGCATCACGTCTTACAAATTGCATGTAAATCTTTAATGAATAAGTAAACAATATTACTAACAATTTTAATTAAGACGAGTGGAGAGTGATGTTTTAATTAGAGACGGAGAACCTCTTGAAGGTATAAGCCATATTACATCCTATATCGTAGGTATTATAGCTCTATATGTATATTGATAACCATTTTACTTTAAAATCATGTTTATAACTAATTACATTTTTTGTCGCTGCCGGGTATTGAGGACTTTACGTTTTCTTCCTGTTTTGTTTGCCTCGGATTCATAAGTACTTAAGTTTTAGGTTTGGACTGTTGTAAACGCGCATAGATTTTATTGTTATTATTATTTCTGTCAACCACCTTGTATAGCATGGTAATAAATTCTTAAATTAATTAAGTGCAAATACTTAAAATAAGTTATATCTTTGCATAATAATTACGAGGGAGAGCGTTAATATCTGCAACACAGTTTTACACTAAAGCAGGTATTAACATTCTAAACCATTTTTGTACATCTTGCTTTTATTCCAATAAAAGAATTTTTTTATTATTATTTATTATATATAATAACAATGCTACATTAACATAATTTCTGCACAAGCATAATTAACTGTTCCCTGCGGCTTCGCCCGCGTGAAACTGGGGTGATACACAAATTCTGCTAATACCTATGAGTAAATTGAATAATATTGTTGTTTTGCTCCCAGAACTAAACATGTGATTTTCCCGCGAGAACCAGTTACTTACTCAGGGCACACGAAATGGCCACTAACTGGTAAATGCCGTCACAGATATACCAATGCTTTCGTGATGACGTTTCGCTGCCAATGCGCATAAACCTGATGATACAACCTATATCGATGGCATTGTCACATCAACCCCTTATGGATCCGCCCACAGATCTGGTGCCGTATTTTTGAATCGTTCGAATTACTTTCACGAACGGAATCACGAATTCACGTGCGAATCCTCATAAATTTTTTAAGCGTTCACGCGTGAATCTTGCAATAGGGATGTTGACTACTATTGAAAATCAAAATTCTAATTAGTCCGTCAGTTAGAAAATAAAAAAAACAATAGACACGTATTTTTTGCTTTTTTAAATAAATTAAAATATACAGAGATAAAGCGCTTTAAAATTTAGGATGAGGAGGTCGTGACGTCACTAACCGCAAAACCGCCATACAAACTGTCAGAATAGTGACGTCACGCGAAATTTCAACTCAATATATCGCCGTTATTTTTTGATTACGTAAAAAAAGAAAAAATACGTGTCCAATATTTTTTAATAATCTACAAGACGGACTAAAAAATAAAAATTAGTCAACATGCCCATTCCGTGTGCGAATAGTAATTCGAGCGATTCAAAAATCGACCCCCTGTTCGGCCGGCGGCGTCTATCCGTCGGTTGAGAAGCGGACCCTAAACGGTATAATTATGTTGGTTTCTTCCCCACATTTTCTGCATGATGACGTAGTTTCAAAATTTAAATTCTATTTAGTCCGTCAGTTAAACAGTAAAAAATAATATACATGTATTTATTCCTTTTACAAATTATTGAAAAAATACTCAGATAAAACGCATTAATGTTTAGGAGTGCGAGCTCGTGGTGTCATAACTACCTACCTAGGCGTGACGTCACACGGAGTTTCAACTTAATGTATCGCCATTATTTTTTGATAACGTAAAAAAAGGGATAATACGCGTCGAATATTTTTATTAATCTAGTACAAGACCGACTAAAAATTTAAATTTCGTCATCGAGCCTTTTTTTAATATAATGTAATCTTTCATCAATGTCAGTAAATAAAATTATTGATGAATAAAATAAGGCACAGCCAAAAAAAGTATCGATAAGTATCTATATAGATGGTGATTCAATTCACATCACTAAGGGGCAATGTTATTTCTGCTAGCAAATAATTACAATTGAATAATATGATACGTAGCCAGCGCAGGTACCGTTCGCTGGACGTATTTCCCAGACTCATATGCATAGTAATTGCTATGACCGAGGCCGAGTTGTATACAAGTTACTTAGATCAGGTCTTAGGTAAGTTGGTTAATGAACCCAGAGAAGGGTTCTCGCTTCTTTTTCAAAAGAACGCGGTACGGGTTCCGATTTTTACCGCGCGGTGGGCCAGAGTTCTTCCTAGTTTATATTAGATATGTAGTCAGCAAATAGACATAGACATAACTTTATTTGGTATCAGAGAATTTCTTAAAATTCGAAATTAAAAACAATCGTAGGTATAGCAATAATTGTTGTAATGCCAAAATGGACGCCGTCTCAGCATCAGCGGCAGCGCTGGTTTAAAATGCGTTCTAAGCTGGCGCCTCCTACTAGCTATGAACTATTATTTCAGCTTCATAGGTCAAGTAGTTTTTGAGATTTCGCGTTCAGCCGCTCTAGTATAATTATTTATTTATAATTGTTATGGGCATGCTATGCTGTGATATTCTGTATACATTCTATATAAGCAGTTTAATATAGACGCGGTCACCGAGTAAAAAGTCTAAAAATTGTAGGTACTACATCCTATATCCTTTTCCGTGCCCCTGACAACGTGTAGTAAGTACCTATGTAAAATTTAATGCAGTTTCACCCGCGTTAATTTCGGAGTTCCCGCGAAAGTTCCGGCATATATTGTACTGTATCCTTCTCTATATGTTACCCTTTGAGCGGTTTTTTTATTTATCAAGATCTTTTGTGACTATAAGAATTTTATTTTTATTGTGACACAATTAGAACCTATACGTAAAATAAAAAAGTCCATGATTTGAGTAAGACTTTGGTCTTAGAAAAACCTACGAGTCCGGTCCCGAGTTATTACATTAACCACAAATACGAGAACTATCATTACCTACCACAATTTAATGGACCAAAGTTCATTTAACGACGGTTTGCAATCTCCGTCGTCAATTTACAGAGATCTATCATTCAATTCTTACCGTATTCCAAATGAGGTCTCCCTATGTTGGTTGTTCGATAAAGACTAGCGAGAAATCCACTAGTCATTTTAACTCTCGAATGTTCGACCGATGGGTTGTTCTTGCGAAGATAAAAAAATGTGGAAAAAAATGTAATATGCTGGGGTATTTAAATTATTTATATTGAATAGTTTTGATAGTTTATTACCAGAATAAAAATTTCCATGGCACGTCAGTTCTTGCGCGATCATCCTTCCATGACTATAGACTTACCTTAGGTCTGTCGCTGGCAAATTGTGCTATTCGTTCGTTTAAAAATGGGCCGATATTTGCATAATTTTGAAGACAGAATAAAGCAGCTGATTAGGGAGGCAAGGAACCACAATAGCTCCCTTAGCCCAGTTGACTAGCTATGATCGTCATCACATTAAAAAACCAAGGAACTTTCAATGTGTCACGTGTCCAGGAAGAATATCCAACCAAAAGTCAAATTTTTTGTGTTCACATGACATGACGGATGTTCCTTAATTTTTTAACCGACAATCAAAAAAGGAGGAGGTTCTCAATTCGTCTGTATGTTTTTTTTTTCTATAGCAATAACGGTTATAGATTGTCGACTTGGCTTAAGGGTCAGAGTCCCATGGTACCCATTGCGATGGAACAAGTTTTAAAAGAATTTGCAATGGCACAAGCAGTAGAATAAGACCACGCGGCCAAAATGAAATCTCACGTTGCTCATACGTATACGTCTTGTACGTCTTATCGTCTTTATCTATAAATATAAAATTCTGAATGACTGACTGACGGATCAATGCACAGCCTAAACCGCTGATCGTAGAGACCTGAGACTTGAAGGGTGTGTTCTTTGTATGATGTATCACGTAGGCATCCGACAAGAAAGGAGTTTTTGAAAAGTTTTACCCCTATGGGGACGAGAAGGGTTTGAAAACTATGTATGGAACAATTCCGTAGGATCTCCGAAATTATCGCGTGTGAACCCGCGCGGGACAGCTAGTCAACTATATTGTACTTTTTTTGTTAACAACAGCTGTGTTCGAAGTAAATAGGGAATATGCATGCACTTTTTTTTTTCAATTCACTTGTTACATCATTCTAATATAGCAAAAATATGTTTACCTACTCTTACAAATTTGGGAAATTTGGGAAATCTGGGAAATTTACAAATTAGTTTTTGAAATAACCAGATCTGTTTGAACGCAGCCATATTTCGCGCACCTTGGATGACGTCACGCGGCACGCTCTGCCAATAGACACTACGAATATGGATGTCAATCTATCAGAGAACGCGGCTAGTGACGTCACGTTTTGTTTCGACAAATTCTCTCCCTTATCTTGCACATTTTAGTTCATATTTTTCGCGATAGTATAATATATATTTTTAGTCTTGAGACCAACTAAATAAGAAAATAATTATTCTGCCATAATGTTTGGATAATAAAGAGTCAAGGGAGAAAATATCAAGTCATTTAAGTGGCCCATCGGGTCAGAGTTTCTCTAAGGAATCCTTAGTAATAGGTATTAAAAATGTGACTTTGGTTTGTTAGTTTAATACACTTTCACACCTTAACGGCTCAACCGATCATCATGAAATTTTGTACAAACAGCAAGACAGACGAGAAACAGGTGAATCCAAACCCGTTATTTATTTTATTTAGTTAAATATACAGTTTCTATACTTTTTCACATTTATTTTTAACGGTGTCATAAAGACCAAAATTCGTCATCCATATTAATTTACGTTCAGCTGTGTATGCGTGGTTGAGTATGCAACATACAAACACATTCAAAAATTTACACGTTTCATATCTATTATATACTTATTAATTATTTAGGTATCTATTATATCTGTACTAGCTGTCCCCTGCGGATTCACCCGCGTTAATTTCGGAGTTCCCGCGAGAATTCCAGGATAAACTATATGTACGAACAAACCGTCCTTTTGAATCACTCTATCGGTGAAAACCGCATGATAATTCATTGTGTAATTTTTGAGTTTATCGCGAACAGACGGTCAGACAGACAGAGGCGGCAGAAGACTTCGTTCTATAAGATGTACGGTAGTAAATTTTTTTGGCACCGGCCATGGTACATAAACCAGGCTAGAATACAGTTTTAATGTTTGGCTGTTTACGTTTTTGTGCTAGCTATTCCCCTCGGCTTCACCCGCGTTTATTATGGAGTTCCCGCGGGAATCCTGTGACAAAAAGTACCAAGTGTCCTGCTCTGTACCCCTGACAGTGTGTTATGCAAAATTTCATGATGACCGGTTGTACCGTTAAGGTGTGAAAGCGTAACAGAGAGACAGATAGACAGAGTTACTTTCGCAATTATAATATTAGTATAGGAATTGTTTGTACTAGATGTGTGCGAGTCACAACATTGTATTATACTACAACGACGGTGTCGAGCTAATTTGAGATGGATGTCGGTAAAAAACCCATTCGCTTTAATTTAATTACAAACATGATTTGTTCAAAAATTGACGCGGACACAACCGGATTTGAGTTTTAGTAAACATCTTTTTTATCCTACGAATAGCGTCCTTTGGGCGGGCACACTAGCTAGCTACATACTGCGGTTTCACGCGGGACTAGTATAGTATTATATTATCTGTGACGCGGGTTACTTTTTCGTAGTACACGAACAAACAAAACTGAACTTGCGGCGAAAAGAAAATATGAAGAAAATGAAATGAAATGTATGAGGGGGTGCGAAATGAGCTTTGTTCGTATCTTTGACCACGCATAACGCGTAAACTATTTTGATGCAAGTTGGTGTCCAACTTATAAATGCGAATGTGAGTTTGTTTGTTTGTTACGCGTAAACCAGTCGACCGATCATCTTGAAATTTTCCATACACATAGTCAGGGGTACTTTCCCCCCAGAATTCTAGTGGAATCTTCGAAAATAACGCGTGTGTAACCGCGCGGAACAGCTAGTGTATATAATACAGGCTGTAATATTAGTAAATGATTCATGAAACCCTAGATAGTTTTCGATTAACATAAGTTTGGATTGAATTCATTTATTTTATTTATTCACTATCAAGTTTAAAATTACATTAAATTATAATATTTGAAAGGATAACGTGATCGTTAAGAAAGTAAAATTCGATATAAGTAGGTCAGAATGAATATTATTACACAAATATAAACGATGCAAAAATAACAATTAAAACTGATAAATAACAGAGGGAACCCTGAATATTTAGTTATTAACTAGCTGTGCCCCGCGGTTTCACCCGCATGAAACGTTTTTGTATGACAACTTTTTTCCCGACATCCGATTTAAATGAAAAAAAGCCTAGGTATATGTAGCTCCAGGTTTAGCTTAATCTACCTGTGAAATCCGCATGAAAATCCGTTCAGAAGGTTCGGATATTATCGCGACAGACAAACAGAAAAAAAATTTAAAAACTCTTTTTTTGTGGTTGGTTACTCTTCTTTTATCCTTTCTTTTTCCTTCTTTTATTCTTTTATCCCTTTCAAAATTTGTCAAGAATATTCAATTTACAGAATCGCGGATTCTACTCTTTTTAATAGTATAGTTTGACGGCGCGTCAGCGGCAATATTAGGCTATTGACTATTTTTTTATTATTCTATTTTTATTTAGTCCGTCAGTTAGTTAAAAAAAAAATAATGAACACGTCTATTTTGTTTTTTCAACTTTAGGAGTGGGGGCTCATAACGTTATAATATGTAGGTAAAAACCGTACCTACCTGCTTTTGACGTCACGCGACATTCCGACTCAACATTATCTCCGTAATTTTTTGCTTACGTAGAAAAATAAAATACTGAGCTGGTGTCCCTTTCGGCAGAGCATGCAAGATACGAGTAACTTGGGTTCAGATTAGGCACTTCTTTAATATTTATGCTTATTATCCTTGTGTGTTTTGCAGAAATAAATTTTATTCTATTCTATTCTACGTGTCGAATATGTTTTATAAATCTACAAGACGGACTAAAAACCAAAATTTAGTCAAATAACTTAAACAAAGGAATATGATCCGGCAGCCAGTCGGCAACTTACGCACTTAATTCAACAGAAAACCCCGCTGTGATATGTCATAGAGGTAGGATATGTTTCTGAGAATACTCACGTTCTAAGCGTTAGTAATCTATGGTCATACCACAGAATAGATAGAATATCAACTCAGTTTTAGAGAAATCAATCAGACCGAAGAGGTTTCGGTCGCCCTTCGTTGACCGAAGGATATGTTGGCGACACAATATCAGTGACCAGCAGGCTCAGTGACCCCGCGCGGTGTCAATAATGTGCCAACTACGGGAGAGTATACTGGCCAAATATGGTGCCCGACCGAACACCGGTAGCAGAAAGACTGCTGACCAATCTTCGGTGGGGAACTTTTCGGTCGTGAACTTACCAAACAAGCCTCTATTTTTAGAATAGAATAGAATAGAATAGAATAGAAAAAAGTTTATTTGATACCATAAAGATAAAATAAGTACAATCGTGAGACTTAAACTAGAATAGTTGGTACTAAAATGGCTACCACTCAGCATTATGCCTTTTTCACAGCAGCATTTTTCTCTCAGGGTAGTAGGTATGACAACAAATGAAAGCCAGTGTCGCCGGTTGATTTTCGCACACTAAAGTATTCATCACGCACAAATACATTTAGTTAAGACTGGCTGTGCTCCGCGGTTTCACCCGGATAAGTTCCTGAATTCCCCCAGGGAAATTTTTTTGAAAGCCAGTGAAAGCCCCGTTAAAATCAGTCCAGCCGTTTCAGTGATTAACCGGAACAAACAAACAAACAGACAGACAGACGAAAACTTAAAACTATATTTTTTTATGTAAGTACCGTATATATACTTTCATACCTATGCATTTAGTAAAAAGCTGTTAATTTGGAATTACAACCGGACACTTAATTTTTTTTTATATGTACCTACCTATAGATGTATAACGAAATGTACTATTCGCCATTTTGGTTACATTTTTAGTTAGTCACTGTTTCCGAAATTCAAATTTTCTGGAATAGCTTTGAGGAACTTAGGGCATTTCATCTAACTTCTTTTGCAACCGTAGCGCGCGCCCCGCCTACATTGCCTCTCTAGTTATTATGTTATTTTCTCTGTGGTCACAACAGAGGTGATTCAATACCATTTGGTATGGCTACCTCTCATGGTTCTTACAAAATGGCGCCTTTTTTTCAAACGGACAAATTATACGACATAATGATTTCAACGTTACGCAGAAATTTCCAGAACGAAAACTTTGGAACCGAAAACGCACTGTGTTTTCTTTTGCGACACCGCTGCCATACACGTCATTAATCCTTCGAGCCGTTTCTGCAGCACTGGTGTCACGATGGAGAAAAGGTACTCGTAAATAACGCGATATTTCACATTTTCCATTTTTTAAACTGAGTGACGCAAAGAAAATACCAAATGAGGAAAAAACAAATGCATTAGAGTTTTCAAAACACAAAAACTCCTGCTAGAGCAACAGAAAACACTTTTAACCAACCAGCTCTTCTAACTTTTGCTAACCTTTGTTATCCTCTATCTATGTTTATTGTATCAAATTACGTAATATTACGTATATCTTACGACCACTACCTACATACATTAAATACTTTCCCATATATAACTTTACCACTACTGTTTCTAATATTAGACTACTGTGAATATACATATATTTAGATAGTTATTGTTTAATATGTAACAAAAAAGAAAAAAAAATCTTTGGAATATGTGCGTGTAGACTGTGACATTTGTATAATCTTATATTTGAGAATCTCCGGTCCTGATTGAAAATCAGCGCTAGGAGTGCCCGCACTCATAGCAACATGCTGAGGCTGTGACCGTTTTGGTCATGGGACGCGCCACACAAACACCTGTCATTTGTTCTCATATTATTGTCATATATATTTAAATTTTTGGTTTTTTTGTTAAATCATGTTTGTGTAAAATAATTGTAATGGGGATGTGGACTACTTTTGAAAATCAAAATTCTAATTAGTCCGTCAGATAGAAAATAAAAAAACAATAGACACGTATTTTTTACTTTTTCAAATAAATTAAAATATACAGAGATAAAGCGCATTAAAGTTTAGGGTAAGGAGGTCGTGAGTCGTGACGTCACTAACCGCTAAAACCGCCATACAAACTGTCAGAATAGTGACGTCTCGCGAAATTTCAACTCAATATATTATCGCCGTTATTTTTTGATTACGTAAAAAAAGAAAAAATAAGTGTCCAATATTTTTTAATAATCTACAAGACGGACTAAAAAAAAAATAGTCAACATGCCCATTGTGTTGTGTCTCTGTTTCCAAATAAATGCCTTTTCTTTCTTTCTTTCTTTCAAAAGCATGAGTAAATAGCTGTAAAATTTTGAAATTGGAATTCCTCACCAAAGAGGGGATATTTGAGATCAAAGTGGCCAGTACGACAAAACGCCAATTTCATATAGGACCTAATATTGTCTATAAAAACATGTTTGTCTTTAAGTTATTTTTGAAATGACATTTGCAAAAAATAATTCTACATCAACGATTTCCTGTAACGCCTATTTTAGCGTTTTGCATCTTGGGTTATTGCATATCAAATACAATATATCGTTATCGACCACGTCTAATCTGTTTTTAGCAAATAACATAACAAAATATTATGTTCTTATCTTGTCTTAATATAATAAATCACGTGTCACGTTGTTTGTCCGCGATGGACTCCGAAACTACTGAACGGATTTCGATAAAATTTTGTAACCATTCATAAAATGGTCCAACATAAAAGACAGGATAGTTTTTATCCCGGAATTCCCTCGGGAACTGAAGGAGATAGAGTATTTTTTTCCCGCAACCTCCGCGGGAAGTCCGAAATTACCGCGGATGAAATCGCGGGGGACAGCTAGTCTAATATATATAAATCACGTGTCACGTTGTTTGTCCGCGATGGACTCCGAAACTACTGAACGGATTTTGATAAAATTTTACAACCATTTATAGGTATGGTCAAACTTAAAAGATAGGATAGTTTTTATCCCGGAATTCCCTCGGGAACTGAAGGACATAGAGTACTTTTTTCCCGCAACCTCCACGGGAACTCCGAAATTACCGCGGATGAAATCGCGGGGGACAGCTAGTCTTAATATATATAAATCACGTGTCACGTTGTTTGTCCGCGATGGACTCCTAAACTACTGAACGGATTTTGATAAAATTTTGTAACCATTTATAATATGGTCCAACTTAAAAGATAGGATAGTTTTTGCTGTTCGTTTGTCTCTTTAAAACTCGAGAATGGCTGGACCTTGAAATATTTCTGGAAGTTTAGGGAAGGTTTAAGACGTAGTTAAATCCGAAACTCAAGCGAGTGAAACCACAGAGCACAGCTAGACTATTCTTTATGTATAAAACTAGCTGTTCCTCGCGGTTTTGGAGTCCCCGGGGGAATTCCAGGATAAAAAGTCCCATGTCCTTCTCTGTACCCCTGACAATGTGCATGTTAAATTTCATGATAATCGGTTGATCCGTTAAGGCGTAAAATCGTAACAAACAAACAAATAAACTCACTTTCGCATTTATAATACACTAGTTGTGCCCCGCGGTTTCACCCGCGCTAATTTCAAAGTTCCCGCGGGAATTCTGGGATAAAAGTACCCGATGTGTTAATAATAATGTATAAGCTATATTACTGAAAAGTTTCATTTAAATCCATTCAGTAGTTTTTGCGTGAAAGAGTAACAAACATCCATCCATCCATCCGTCCGTCCATCCATACACTCTTACAAGCTTTCGCGTTTATAATATTAGTAGGATAAGGGATGAATTCCTGTTCGTTTGTCTCGCTAAAACTCGAGAATGGCTGGGCCGATTTGGCTAATTTGGATCTTGAAATATTTGTGGAAGTTCGGGTAGGTAAGGTTTAACAAGTAAATAGGGATGTTGACTACTATTGAAAATCAAAATTCTAATTAGTCCGTCTGTTAGAAAATAAAAAAACAATGGACACGTATTTTTTGCTTTGTGAAATAAATTAAAATATACAGAGATAAAGCGCATTAAAGTTTAGGATGAGGAGGTCGTGACGTCACTAACCGCAAAACTGCCATACAAACTGTCAGAATAGTGACATCACGCGAAATTTCAACTCAATATATCGCCGTTATTTTTTGATTACGTAAAAAAGAAAAAATACGTGTCCAATATTTTTTAATAATCTACAAGACGGACTAAAAAATAAAAATTAATCAACATGCCCATTAGGCTACTTTGAAGTTCTTGCGCGAATTCCGAAACTAACGCGGGTGAAACCGCGGGGCACAGCTAGTGGATATTGTAATAATTTAGCGCCACTGTGTTTGTATGATATCATAACATTTATATGAGTCACTAATATGTTTAACGTAAACATAAACATATATGAGAGTGAACGAAATGTAGGTAGTATAATATTGTCGGGTACACTGAAGGTTGTGCGGTTTACTCTAGCTTACTGACAAAGAGGACTATTTCCTCAATAATAGGATACTTGCATTAGTTATTTGTGCAACAAGAGAGCAGTCATTTTTGCTGCGAGTGCTGATTTTGAATCCTGAGCAAGCGAAGGATTCAATGATTGAATCACGAGCGTAGCGAGTGATTCTAAAGTTGAATCCTGAGTGTGGCGAGGGATTCAAAGAAACGAGATGCAAAAAACTTTGCTCTCGTGTAACACACATAACTTTTCACTTCAGCAGCGAGAACACTTTAGGAGATAATAGTTATTTACAGGTTAAATATCAGTTTAATAAGTTAAAAATTCAATAAATTACATTAAAGACATAATTATCTTTTTGCTAAATTTCTTTAGTTGGTACAAATTTCCGAACGTGTTTGTCTTTGAGGTCGAATTCAAAATCGGAACTTCGAAAGGGCTGGTCTTTGTCTCTCTCTTTTTCTAATGGCGGGAAAGAATATAGAGTGTAAATGTTTCGAATTGTATGATTAACCCAAGGCTGAATAAGATATTCGCGGTTTTCTGAAAACAAAAATTAAAAAGTTACTTTGTCTCACTCAGTGAGCAAAATCGCATTTTGCTCACTGATTTCAGGCAGCAAAACCTACATATTTGAGCTACTGAAGTGAAATTTTTTTTTCCAGTCCATTTTGCCTACTTTGCCTACTTAAACAAAGCAAGAAAAAGAAAAAAAATATGCATAAATCAATTAAATAGAGCGTTTCAAAATTACCACTTTTGAACTTACCGCCAAAACGCAGAATGACGTCACTAGATAAAAATTACGCCTTCTTCTTCTTCTTTAATAATGGCGTCTATAATTATAATTTACCAATGACAAAGTTTCTTAGTGATAAAAATCTCTTCATCTACTTCTTCAATTATGGCGAAACGCCAATGACAATGTTAGATTGTTCCCCAAGTTAAAACATGGCTCTCTTCAAAGCCAGTTTCCTGCTCGAGCTCCAAAATGGATGCTGAAAAGTGACTGAAATAACGAAGACTTCAAGTGACACGCGTGTGTTCGGTACGGCTTTCACCCTTCCTTATTAATCTGTGATAGAGATGTCACTGTCGTGTTGACAGGATGTGTGACTGACAGATAAGTAACTTCAATATCTAAAAGCGAAATTGCCCCCTATGACATAAAAAAAGGTGGAACAGTGTTGAGTTACTTCCAAAAGTTCCAGTAAAGAATCGAAATGCATCTTACCAATGCATTTTAAAGTAAAAAACTTAAAAAAAAATTTTGTGTTTCAGTTCTATGTATGGGAAACCCCCACAATTTCTTGTTTTTTTTTCTATTTTTATGTGAAATCTCTTCATCTACTTCTTCAATTATGGCGAAACGCCAATGACAATGTTAGATTGTTCCCCAAGTTAAAACATGGCTCTCTTCAAAGCCAGTTTCCTGCTCGAGCTCCAAAATGGATGCTGAAAAGTGACTGAAATAACGAAGACTTCAAGTGACACGCGTGTGTTCGGTACGGCTTTCACCCTTCCTTATTAATCTGTGATAGAGATGTCACTGTCGTGTTGACAGGATGTGTGACTGACAGATAAGTAACTTCAATATCTAAAAGCGAAATTGCCCCCTATGACATAAAAAAAGGTGGAACAGTGTTGAGTTACTTCCAAAAGTTCCAGTAAAGAATCGAAATGCATCTTACCAATGCATTTTAAAGTAAAAAACTTAAAAAAAATTTTGTGTTTCAGTTCTATGTATGGGAAACCCCCACAATTTCTTGTTTTTTTTTCTATTTAATGCGGTTCACAGAATACCAAGTTTCAACAGTATAGTTCTTATAGTTTCGGAAAAAAAATGTCTGTGACATACGGACGGACGGACAGACCGACTGACAGACGTGACAAATCCTTATGGGTTCCGTTTTTTGCCATTTGACTACGGAACCATAAAAAAGGTGATATTCTATAAGTATTTATCCAGGTTCTTTGAAATTTTCAGAGGCTTACTGCAATACAAGTACCTATTCGAACAAAAACTACCTACGCTACGTGATTACCTAATTGGTCTTTTAAATATACGTACGTATAGTACCTATGTCTTAGTATTAAATAATATTAAGTACTAGCTGTGCCCCGCGGTTTCACCCGCGGTAATATCGGAGTTACCCCGGGAATTCCGGAATAAAAAGTACCCTGTGTCCTTCTCTGTACCCCTGACAACGTGCATGCCAAATTTCATCCAAATCCGTTTAGCCGGTTTTGCGTGATCATCCACACTTTCACATTTATAATATTAGTAGGATGACCAGCATTTTTTTTTATATCTCGAGTTCCAGATGGAATTTCGAAAAAATCGAAACATGAGTATCTAAATTAGCCCCTTAGCAATACAACAAAAAAAAACCGCATTCAATTTGGTGCAGCAGTTTTTGCGTAGCACGAATCCAAACATACAGACAGACAGACAGACAAACAAAAATTCTAAAAACGGTATTTTTGGGTTCTATATCACTCATAGAGTCGCCTAAATTTTTTTTTTTATTTATCTCCCATGTACAGACATCGACCTTTTACAATTTTATTATAAGTATAGATAATGGTTTCTTTTACAGTTTCTTTTCGTCATAAAAAACCCCTTTGTTGCAATTTATCTAACTAGTAACTAACATAAATATATGTTATATAAAAGGAACCGACACAACTTGCGCAGTTTGATAAAAACATATGAAATGAATTATCATTCTACGATTAAACCAATCCTTAATCTCGATAAAAAAATGATAATGATTTTATGCGTCCGGTTCACATATCTATGTAAGTGACGTGTGTTTTTATTAAAAGTTTTTAATTGGAAATTGGAATGAATCTTGGGAAAAGAACAACTCACAAAATGTTAGGTACCTTTTCACCTTATTATTAGTTGAATTACCAAAAACCCTCAAATAATAATTACTTTGTTTGACTTGACTTACTTTTTTAAATTAACGATACTTTCATATAACCAGTATAGTAGGTACAAGTAAATAACAAATTTGCCTTTGAAACTGGTTACGAAAACCTGCCGAAGCGAAATATTCACCCTCCTTATTAGTGTCTTGCGATTTGAATTAATTAGGTACAGTACGATACAAACACCCAGTCTTAGTGCTCTTACTTGCAATATAGGTAGGTTACCTCCACTGATTGTTGACTGATTTTCGTATTTTCAATGTACAAATACGCTCAGTTTAGTTTTTTTTTACATACTGGCTGTCCCCCGCGGTATTTTCGGAGTTCCCGCGGGAACTACAGCATAAACTATACTCATAAACCTTCCTGAAATAAAAATCCGTTCTGTAGTTTTTGAGTTTATGTGAAGATGTAGTGATATGGATGTTTTAAAAAAGCTTTTGAAAATTCAATTTATTTAGATTTACTGTACAACTGCACAAATATCAATATGCACTATACAAATGTCATTTAAATAATAGCATCATTAATTGTGATTGAATAAGTAAACAAAAATTCGTATACTTACTTAGCCTTCAATATAAAGCTAGATGGTTTTAAAAAAACAAACTAACTATATAAAAATTGTTTTTTATTGGAAAAGATTTCAATTTTATGGTTCCTTTTTGAGGGCGTTTTTGCGTCACTGACTGTGCGTCTTGGGAATACCCAATCTTTACATATAATAAAATTGTAACAGGTCTGTACATGGTTATCTCTTCGCTCACATCCGTGACGCCACATGCGGCACCAGCGGAAGATCAGCGTCGGGCCCCCCGGTTCCCGACTTATGCTGAGCTGGTTGCCTTTTTGTTGCGACACGCTGGTTGTGCTTCTTTTTGTTATTGCATATTAACGGTTGTCGTAACGAATAAAGTTTATTTCATTTCATTTTCATTTCAGATAAATAAGAAAAAATAAATTTAGGTGACTCTACGAGTGATAATTATAGAAGCCAAAAATACCGTTTTTTAGAATTTTTGTCTGCCTGTCTGTCTGTCTGTCTGTATGTTTGTATTCGTGCTACGCAAAAACTGCTGCACCAAATTGGATGCGGTTTTTTTTTGTTGTATTGCTAAGGGTCTAACTTAGATACTCATGTTTCGATTTTACCGAAATTCCATCTGGAACTCGAGATATTAAAAAAAATGCTGGTCATTTTTACCTATAAATGTGAAAGTCTGGATGTTTGTTGCTGAATCACGCAAAAACGGCTGAACGGATTTGGATGAAATTTGGCATGCACGTTGTCAAGGTGTACAAAGAAGGACATAGGGTACTTTTTATCCCGGAATTCCTGCGGGAACTCCGAAATTACCGCGAGTGAAACCGCGGGCACAGCTAGTATTATATATTTGAGTAATAATGGTTTCTAATAATGATTGATGCTTATAAAAACCACGTCGGTATATTATGCGGATCCCATTATAATTACATATACTTACGTATTATAATCATTGACGTATTAACAATGTACATTTTATAAATAATCTGTAAATCTACTAGCCGTACCCCGCGGTTCCGCAGGAACTTCAAAGTAGCCTTCTTATAACATCAGCCAATTGGCCGCCGATAAGCAATAACATGTTAACCCACAATAATAAGTTATTGATACAGAACGCTTTATTGAGAGTTATAGGACGTTTTTTTAATTGTGTTTGCCTTATTACATTGTTTCAATACCGACAAATTGTTGAACATAAAAAAATGTTGACACAAAATTAATGGTTCCTTTTTGAGGGCGTTTTTGCGTCACTGACTGTGCGTCTTGGGAATACCCAATCTTTACATATAATAAAATTGTAACAGGTCTGTACATGGTTATCTCTTCGCTCACATCCGTGACGCCACATGCGGCACCAGCGGAAGATCAGCGTCGGGCCCCCCGGTTCCCGACTTATGCTGAGCTGGTTGCCTTTTTGTTGCGACACGCTGGTTGTGCTTCTTTTTGTTATTGCATATTAACGGTTGTCGTAACGAATAAAGTTTATTTCATTTCATTTTCCTGTTTCATTGTAGCCTTTGATATGGAAAAGAACATAGGCTACCTCTTATCCCGGAATTCCCGCGGGATCTCCGAAATTAATGCGCGTGGAATAGAATAAATTATTGCATACTACACGTTGTCAGAGGTACAGAAAAGGACATGTGTACTTTTTATTCCGGAATTCCCGCGGGATCTCCGAAATTAACGCGGGTGAAACCGCGGGGTACAGCTATTATTTAATATAGCAATGTAGGTCTGTACCTATCTATATATATAAAAATATATCTCTATTTCCCTTGGTCACGGCATCACGCGTGAACGGCTGGACCAATTTCGCTGATTCTTTTTTTGTTGTGTTTGTTATTGTAAGAAGAAGGTTCTTATGGAAGAAGTTTGGAGTTCCTGCGGAAATTCCGAAACTCACGCGGGTGAATCTCCGAAACGGTTGGACCGATTTTGACGGGACTTTAACTGCTAATTGGACGTTGATAAGCTTCTTGATTTTGAGTAAATCGTGTTTTAAAATTACAGCGCCATTTTGTGTCAACATTTTTTTATGTTCAACAATTTGTCGGTATTGAAACAATGTAATAAGGCAAACACAATTAAAAAAACGTCCTATAACTCTCAATAAAGCGTTCTGTATCAATAACTTATTATTGTGGGTTAACATGTTATTGCTTATCGGCGGCCAATTGGCTGATGTTATAAGAAGGCTACTTTGAAGTTCCTGCGGAACCGCGGGGTACGGCTAGTAGATTTACAGATTATTTATAAAATGTACATTGTTAATACGTCAATGATTATAATACGTAAGTATATGTAATTATAATGGGATCCGCATAATATACCGATGTGGTTTTTATAAGCATCAATCATTATTAGAAACCATTATTACTCAAATATATAATACTAGCTGTGCCCGCGGTTTCACTCGCGGTAATTTCGGAGTTCCCGCAGGAATTCCGGGATAAAAAGTACCCTATGTCCTTCTTTGTACACCTTGACAACGTGCATGCCAAATTTCATCCAAATCCGTTCAGCCGTTTTTGCGTGATTGAGTAACAAACATCCAAACATCTAAACATCCACACATCCACACTTTCACATTTATAATATTAGTAGGATACTATAACCGTACTTTTGTCTACAAAAGCAAAAAAAAAAACTGTAAATAAAAACATGTAAGTATTATAAAAATTTAAAAAAATATAAAAAAGAGTAAAAAACTAAACTCATAAAAGAGTAGAATCCGCGAAAAAATAAAATAAAATATGTATTTAATTGAATCAAAGTTTTGTCTGGATCTTGATGGTTTTTTTCCTTACGTCTCATAATGTGTTATTAGTTATTACTCGTACCTATATTGCGAGGTGAGTAGCTGTCAATAATTATTACTGACACTTATAATATAATAAAATATATAATAAATATATAATAAATGCCCCCCGTGGTTTCACCCGCGGTAACTTCGGCGTTCCCGAGGGAATTTCGTGATGAAAGTACCCTATGGCACTCGGGGCTACCATAGCTTCCATAAGTGAAAGCTTTTTCAGAGAATAATGGACACGTATTTTTTGCTTTTTCAAATAAATAGTACTTTGTTATCCTAGGGGTGAAAGTAACGTAAGTCTTTCTCCCGAGGGTAACACTGTGCTTTTCATTACGAATGCAAGGAAAGTCAAAATAAAAATAGGAATTAGCGAAAGAAAAGATGAGTGAAGATCGGATAGTCGCTTGACACTTTCCCACCTATTTCTTTTTCTTTGGCCGGCTAGCTATTCAGCCAGTATTTTTTATTTACATTGTGGCGACCTAAAAAAAATATTATCTTTAATTATTAATTATTAATTAAAGAAAATAAAAAAATATAAATAGGAATTAGCTTAAGAAAAAGTGAGTGAATTTTATTTTAATTAATACCTACTTAAACTTTACGTTATTTCAATTTTACATCGCGCTGGCTGTATAGAAAGTTGAAACATGGTTCAATTGAAATGTGAAAATAGACCTAGTTTTTTTTTAATAATTTGACAGTTGTCAGTTGAAAGCGATTCTCCCTAGGGCTGAAAAGGGTTACTTTCAACCCGCTTCTCAGGCAACTTCAGACCTACTTTCCGAGTATGAGTAATGAAAAGAAAATTTACAGAGATAAACATGAGATTAAAGTTTAGGGTGCGCATTAAAATTTAGGGTGGGGACTCGTGACGTCACTTACCGCTATAAGCCGCCATACAAATTGCACCGATTAGTGACGTCACGCGAAATTTCAACTCAATGTATCGCCGTTATTTTTTAATTACGTTGAAAAAGAAAAAAAAATGTGTCCAATATTTTTTATTAATCTACAAGTTGGACAAAAAAAAAATTTTGTCTACATGCCCATTCCGAAACTCAACGAGGAATTTAGCGAAAAAATGCCTAAAGGAGTCTCGGGACCGATCTTGATAAAAACTTAAATTTTATAGGTAGGTAAAAAATCTTAACCGATAATCGGACTCTATGATTTTGAAAGAAAAGGCAGCCGTTTGTGCCAATAGGGATGTTGACAACTTTTGAAAATCAAAATTTTAATTAGTCCGTCTTTTAGAAAATTAAAAATCATTAGACACGTATTTTTTTATTTTTCAAATAAATGAAAATACACAGAGATAAAAGGCATCAAAGTTTAGGGTGGGGGCTCGTGACGTCACTTACCGCTACAAGCCGCCATACAAACTGCACTAGTTAGTGACGTCACGCGAAATTTCAACTCAATGTATCTCTGTTATTTTTTGATTACGTAAAAAAAGAAAAAATACGTGTCCAATATTTTTTATTAATCTACAAGACGGACTTAGAAAAAAAAAATAGTCAAATAGCCTATTATAAAGTTGCAATTCCGGGAAGGAAAAGTAAATGGTAAACTAATTACGGAAAAGCTTGATTGTTAAGAAAATACCTACTATTTTATTTTTCTTCTCTTCCGGAGAAATGAAAAAATATGGTTCATTGGATATCCTTTTAAGTACAGTTTTATACTTGTGCCAAGATGTCCCCTATAGAAAGCAACAGGTCGCCTCGGTGACATCGTAGAATACTTTTTATCTCGTAACAAAGATTTCCCGCGGGAACACCGTAATCTATGCAGGTAAAAACTAAATAATTATAGCACTACATATTTTATTTTAAAACAATATGTCCACTGCCGCGTCTGTTCGCGATAAACTCAGAAACTACTTACTAAACGGATTTTCATGCAGTTTCCACCAATAGATAGAGTGGTACATGGGGAAGCTTTAGGTTAATAATTTGTTAAAGTTTTCTGTCAATTAGTTGAAATAATTTAATTTTATCGGAAGTGACGGAAAAAGTATTTTGTTACGCTTTCACGCCTAACTACTCAACCAGACCATCATGAAATTTTGCATACACGTTGTCAGGGGTACAGGGTACTTTTTACCCCGGTATTTCCGCAGGATCTCCGAAGTTAATGCGGGTGAAACCGTGGGCAACAGCTAGTGTATTTTTAAAAAATTCCGTCAAATCTCGCTTAATGACCGCGACTTATTATTAGTGTCATAGACCGGTATCTATAATTCAATTAAAAACATATAAAAATCTCATATCAGTATTGTTTAACCCAATACTTTAGATGCGTATTGAATATATCGAATGATTTTTTTCGATATATTTAATATGTTTCTAATGTTGATTTGATAGCATTGCGTGCGTCCGTGATTTTATATTGACATTAAACAAATGTCTAATTGTTATCCATATCTGCTTATCGTTTTCATAATTGGTGTCGTATAGGTAAATATTTCCATGAATTTACCAAGTAAATAGAATGGAGATTTGTCTCATCTCTGAGCATACCTTCCTTACATATTATAAAACTGTGTTTTAAACTGTGACTGCAAATGCCATTGTGTTTCTAAGTCAATCGGACTACGTAACATTGTAGGTAATCTATTGGGAACTTACCTGTACTTGCCAGTGAAATTTATATAAATAAATAAATAAATCATCAGTCCTCCGCCGCATCTGTCTGTCTGTTCACAATAAACTCTAAAACTACTGTACGTATTCTCATGCGGTTTTCACCAATAGATAGAGCGATTCATGAGGAAAGTTTAGGTGTATAATTTGTCAAGGTTTTTGTGTAAATTGGTTGGAAGTGTCGGAAAAAATTCATAAAATTTTGTATACTACAAGTTTTTAGGGGTACAGAGAAGGACAAAGGGTAATTTTTGTCCCAGAATTCCCGCGGGAACTCTGAAATTAACGTGGGTATACAACGTGTTAGTGAATTGACTGAAAACTAAAAAGTAGTTTGTTTGTAAAAGTAAAAAGTAGTCGGCTTCCCAATCGATCACACCATGTTTCAATAGGTATAGGTTACATTTTGTAATTTTCACTAGCCCATGTTTAAATTATTTACATATAACACAATATTTGGCGCGTACGCCGCCCGTAGCAAAAACAAACGAATCGGTCATTGACACGTAGGCACGGGCGTAGCGCTTGGAATTTCGTAGATAGGTCACCTCCAAACTAATGTTGAATAACTTTTAGACTATTAGTTTTTTCGACATAATTTATGTTTAAATTATATTACTCTTTATTATTTTTAAATGGGGTGTATCAGGTTTTCGGTCAATTCATTAACACGTTGTATACATATTTAACTGTAGCTAGCTGTACCAATGGTTTCACCCGCGTAGTTTCATTATATCCGCAGGAACTTCTAATTTTCTTTCACACAGCCTTGTCCAAGAGTGCGAACAATACAAAAAATATCAAACACTAGCTGTCCCGCTCGGTTTCACCCGCGATAATTTCGAAGTTCCCCCGCAGATTTGTTCCATACAAACTTTACATCCCCTTTTCATCCCCTTAGGGGTTGAATTTGCAAAAGTCCTTTCTTATCGGATGCGTACGGCCTATAAAGAACACACCCTCCAAGTTTCAGATCTCTACGATCAGCGGTTTAGGCTGTGCGTTTGTCCGTCAGTCAGCAGACATTCAGTCATTAAGGACAAAGCATTTTAGGTATGTGTAATAGGCTATTTGACTATTTTTTTTTCTATAATAGACACGTATTTTTTGCTTTTTCAAATTCATGAAAATATACTTGGATAAAGCGGGTTAAAGTTTGGGAGTGGGGGCTCGTAACGTCATATGCAGGTAATCTCTGCACCTGCTTGTGACGTCACGTGACATTTCGACTCAACATATCTCCGTTATTTTTTTCTTATGTAAAAAAAAGATGAAATACGTGTCTAATATTTTTTATGACGGACTAAAAATAAAAATTTTGTAAAGTAGCCCAATAAATAAAAAAATAGAATCCTTAAAAACAGTTCGTGGTAAAACAGCAGAGGTTTGAATGAGCACCATTAATTAGTTGCACCTTGAAATGTGTGGTGACCTGTAATAAAACCAGAATTATAAGGTCCGCATAGGTGCAGACTAAAACCTGATGCTGGCTTGATTTACGTTTTGTTTTTTATTGCATTCATTAAAATTAATGCAGTATTTTTTCCATTTTAAAGTCGATTTGTTTCAATTTTCGCAGGAGCAAGAATATGGAGGTCTTTCGTTTCCACTAGATTTTTAACTCTTATGTCCGTTGTTTTCGATTCAGGTTAAAGAGTTTTTTTAGGGATAGGTAGGCAGAGGCTGGTTCCTTAAACGACCCCTTCTAGCACCTATTCATAAAAAAATGCGCGTATACAGGGTGTAAAGTTAAACGAGGGACTCATTGAAAGAGAGTGTTCAGTATCCGATTCTCATCTCTAATAACTAAAAAGAACAAGATCAATTATTGTATTGCTGTAGAAAAATGGAAAAATTATTCACGAAATTAATGCGCATAATTTGCCGACGCGCTGGCAGATCATAGCCTAAAGGTCATTCAACGCCTCTTTCCTTTGTATTGCCACTGCATGCCGACAAATGTAATGTAATTCACCCGCGTAAATTCACATTTTTATTTGAGTTTATTTTTTAGTTATGTGTAAGCATGAGTTGTGGAGGATTTAGGTAGATTTGTCAGTCAACTTACACTCTGTATACGGATTAATGTGATTTGGACATTGTCACACAACGCCACCTGGTCCCAAGCTAACCACAGTTTGTATACGTATTATACGACTAGCTGTTACCCGCGGTTTCACCCGCGTGAGTTTCAGAGTTCCCGCTGGAATTCCGGGATAAAAAGTACCCTATGTGTTATTCCGATGTATGTATGTATCTATCTGGGAGAGATCGCTTTAAGCGATAAGGCCGCCTTTTGTAAAACTTTTTTTTCAGTTTGGTGTGCAATAAAGAATTATCTATCTATCTATCTATCTATAATATAAGTTTCATTAAAATCCATTTAGTAGTTTTTGCGTGACAAAGTAACAAATATCCATACATACAAACTTCCCGTTTATAATATTAGTATAAGGATGGGTATACCGGACAACTAGGCCCTTATTCACTATGACCATAACACGCCGCGTTAAGATAAGACGCCGCAAAAATTGCTTTTCCCTCGCGAACCAAGAAGTTTCACTTTAAAAAAATAATTTACAACGTTATGGTATACAGAATATTAAATTCTAATATTTTGTCACCCGGAGCGGCCGGGATTGTGTTTTTAAGACGCGCGTTATGGGCAAGAAATGTTATTGGTCGTAGAGAATAAG
The DNA here is from genome assembly GCA_907165275.2 of Zygaena filipendulae. Taxonomy (NCBI): domain Eukaryota; kingdom Metazoa; phylum Arthropoda; class Insecta; order Lepidoptera; family Zygaenidae; genus Zygaena; species Zygaena filipendulae. The sequence goes on along the minus strand of OU015678.1, from coordinate 2,205,783 downwards.
GGCTTTGATATAATAGCTATTAACTTTTTCTAGAATACATATTATTAATATAATACATCCTAAACACGCAGACAAACACAATGTTCGTCCCGTAAATGTTTAAACCGGATGCTGGGCTCGAACCCGCGACACCTGGCGTAACAGTTCTAATTAATTGGTTATTAATAATGGTGGGCAATTATTAAGAATTGCCGGCAATTACAAATTATGAATGATTACAACATTCATTATAATAAACTAGCTGTTCCCCGCGGTATCACCCGCGGAAATTTCGGAGATCCCGCAGGAATTCCGGAATGCAAAGTACCTACCCTATGTCCTTCTATGTACCCCTGACAATGTGTACCTAAGTATGCAAAATTTCATGAGATTTCACCGACGTTATTTTCGGAGTTCCTACGAGAATTCCGGGATAAAAAGTATCCTATGTCCGTTTCCTGGTTCTAAGCTACCTCCCCACCAATTTTCAGCCAAATCGGTTCAGCCGTTCTTGAGTTATAAATAGTGTAACTAACAAAACTCGAGATTTTTTAAAATCCTTCAAATATCTAGGTATACTTAACTAACTGTGCCCCGCGGTTTTACCCGCGTGAAAGCAGTGAAAGTCCCGTCAAAATCGGTCGATTCGTTTGGATATTCACGCGCGTGAGTTTCGGAATTCCCGCAGGAACAGAAACTGCTTTTATTTTTCTTCTCCTTACAATAACAAACAGAACAAAAAGAAGAATTATCAAAATTGGTTCAGCCGTTCACGCGTGATGCCGTGATGGTATCCTTACTAATATTATAAATGCGAAAGTGAGTTTGTTGGTTTGTTTGTTACGCTTTCACGCCTTAACGGCTCAACTAATCATCAGGAAACTTTGCATGCACGTTATCAGGAGTACAGAAACGGACATAATTACTTTTTATCCCGAAATTCCCACGGAAACATCGAAGTTACCGCGAGTAAAACCGTGGGGAACAGCTAGTAGTTAATAAATACAAAACATAGACGGACGACCTTTGTATGTTGTACATTTCCTTACATCTCGCACGGCCCATTTACAATATAGCGACAAAAGAAAATGGAATCCGGGCAGTAGGTGTAAACCTAAATGCCTTTGATTTAAAAATAAATAATTTTCCATACTCGTTCTCTCGTCGACACGCACGCACACCGCCTCATCAACGGTAGAACGTCGGCTGTGTGCGTGTTGCTATAATAATTTATATAAACGGATGAAATAGCCGGCCGATCTCATAAGACTTATAAGCCTGGCCGGCCGATGATCTTATGACTTGTGCCCAAGAGCAGCAGTTTAAAAAAATTCAACGCGCGCGCCAATTCGAAGTGCTGTGACATTTCATAATAAAAATTTTGCTTCTATTGTGTTTTTCGAACAAACGCATTGGTTTGGTGTTTTGATTTTTTTATTTTATTTATTTCCGAGGACAAATCAACTAATGTTGTTTTAGTTATTTTTTTTTATCTTGTTTATCTAAAAACATGTACTACCGTCACGTAAGGAGAAAATAAAAAATGCTAACCACCGATGCGGTATTTCCAAACGAATTCAAGTGAGAAACGAAGACTTTAGTGTCGTGCACCAGAGACCTTAGTGTTTTATGTGAATCACATAGAAAAACTTGAAATTGTCTGTGATATAAAAATCTAGAATTTATTTTAGAAAAAATAACAAAGACTGTCTCTTAAGATATAGTTGTGTTTTTTTAAACGACGTGTCAAAAGTGCTATTAAATCCGTATTTTAATTTATCACGTTCAGTCTTTAACGGAACTATAAAACAGTTTATATATTGAATCAAGATAAAATTCCATTTCTGAAGTGTCAGATCAATTTTAGAAGTGTATCTTTACACGTAGACGTTTCTACTTCATTTTACCGAGTGCAGGATTGCATTGTGAATTTTTATGATGCGACAATTAGTACGACTGTACAGAAGGTTGGCTGGTTCCCGATATTCGTGTGGGGCAAACTCGAACGACAAAGAGCTCAGCGACCTATCGAATAATCGATTGCAGAGATGCGATTATCGATCTCAGGAACAGCTGTGCCAGGAGTCGGTTGCTTTGAAAGCGACCAGTTGCGATGAGGACTCCGACTGTGGTGTGGACAAGAAAGCGGTCATTGACTACTTGTTCGAGGACCGAAAGAGAGGACAGGTGCTGAGACAACCCAAATGTAAGTACAAACCAAAAACCAATAGTGGTAGATCACAGAGGACACATCGCCCTAGGACCCGGCTGGCTATCTACCACTTTCGAGTGGAAAATCTGTCGCTAAATAGTAACTACTAAGTACGAACGGTGTGTTCCGGCAGCCTCACTTAAAAGACAGTTCCCATTTCAGGCTAACCGCCGCACTCAGAGTCGACTTTAATGATTACTTAGTTAAGTATAGATTTTCAAAACAAAACTGCCGCAATCAGACAAGTTTAATAAATTAATGTTAATTGGCATTTAACTAATTAAGTTACATCTCATTAAATGCCAATTAACATTAATTTACTGAAAGTCTCTGATTGCGGCAGTTTTGTTTTAAAAATCTATACTTAACTAAGTAATCATTAAAGTCGACTCTGAGTGCGGCCGTAAGTGAGTTTACCATTTTGACCACACCGTCACTTAATAAAAGAAAACCAAGCTAATAACATGAACTTTTATAACTTTTGTTTTTTTTTTAAACCCGAGTGACGGCGTGAGTTTTGGAATTCCCGCAGGAATAAACCTTGTCTTGACCAATATATCAAAAAGTAGATCGGTCAAATCGGTCGATTCGTCCTCAACTGATGCCCTATCGTGTGCCAAATAGCTTTTATGTATTGTACTAGCTGTTCTTCGCGGTTGTACCCGACTTAATTACGGAATTGCCCCGAGAATCCCGGGTTTAATAGTACCCTTGACAAGATGTATGCAATATTTCATAATGATCGATTGAGTAGTTAAGTCGTGAAAGCGTTACAAACAGGATTCCCTCGGGAACTCTGTGACCGAAACCCCTTCTTAGCTGATGTGTATTCCCCATACACTACCTACGAGTATATGCATTTCAGCCTCATGTAAAAGTATCCATAGAAACTTTGAAGCCCCATTTAATTCTTACAAGAGTTGAAATTTTTTAAACCCTTAAAAGTAAAAAAAAGTTTATGTAGCTGTGATGACAATAACGAGAAGAAAACCTCTTTATTTACAATACAATATACTTTATTGCACCAAAGATTAATTATTTATTAACTTTATTGGCGACTTTTATCACAACCTTGGCATTTTGACCTTTTGAGACAAATATTGACATTGGCATGCCTAGTGAGCCTACATTTCAACCATTTTGCACTGGTTTCTTGTATAAATGTATCTTTCTAATTGCCTGCGTCTTATTATTATCTATAAAACCGGCCACGAAGCACGGGCACGAAAGGTTGCGTACCATTATCTATAAAAAACGCAAAACATCACGTTTGTTGTATGTTTTTCAGTATTTGTTGTTATAGCGGCAACAGAAATACAACATCTGTGAAAATTTTAACTAACTCTCACGGTTCATGAGACACGCCAGCCAGCCAGCCAGACGTCAGACGGACAGACGGACGGACGGACAGCGGAGTCTTTTAGTAATATGGTCCCGTTTTACCGTTTGGGTACGGAACAGGTCTTACTAAACTCTAGTTTAAATAAAAACTTAGTAAGTTACACCAGTGATGGGCAAACTGGGCTAGAAAGTTTATGAAATTTCGGAGAAGGGCCGTAATAATTACTAACAGAAAAATTACATTTTGTTTTGAAATTGAGTATTCGTTAATCATATGACAACTATGCATGACCGTCAAAATTTAATTTCGAAGGACCGCCGCGGGCCGGAGTTGGCCCGGAGTTAAACAATATTCCTGTATATTCACTTTAAAAATAAATAAATTAATTAAACTACAACAAATACAATACATGGGGCTCCCATACAACAGACCTGATTTTTTTGCCGTGCCGTGCGCGATTCCGACTCGCACTTGGCCGGTTTTTTTTATTATCTATTATATGAATTTTCGCACATATGCCAGCGTTAAAGTATAGATAAATGTAGTTACATTCTGTAGTTTATGGTGCTAAAATCTAAATTGTTAACATCATATATATATATAAGTTGATAGTAAAAATCATAAGTGTAGAAAATACTAGTTTTTCTCCCCGGTTTCACCCGCGGTAATTTAGAGTTCCCGCGGTGATTCCGGATTATAATATAACCTATGTCACTCAGTGATAATGTAGCATTCTAATTATTGTGAAAGAATTTTCAAAATTGGTTCAGTATCTACAACCTGACAAACTCACAAACTTTATCTCTTTATAATTAGTATATGTATATTAGCTGATCGTCGCAGTGTCACACGCGCTATAATGTCGGAGTTCCCGCGGGAATTTCTGGATAAATAGTACCCTATGTCACTCAGGACTACCGTAGCTTCCTATAAGATAGAATTTTTGAAATCGGTCAAGTAGTTTTTGAGTTTATTTGTTACAAACATACAAAAATGCCAATAGCTTTCCTCTTTATAATTTTAGTGTAGACTAGCTGTGGCCCGCAGTTTCACCCGCGTTAATTTCAGAGATTCCGGGATAAAAAGTAGCCTAAATTACTCCTTATAACATCTGCTATCTGCCAGTGAAAGTCCCGTTAAAATTGGTCCAGCCGTTTCAGAGATTAGCCGGAACAAACAGACAGACAGACGGAGAAAATTTTTAAAAATTGATTTTTTGATGTTAGTACCGTACATACTTTCGTATGCATTTAGTGAAAAGTTGTTAATTTGGAATTACAAATCGACACTTCAATTTTATTTATATGTCTAGATTTGTTTATGTAAATTATGTCGTACTTTGTTAATTATTGTAACCTGGTGGAATATTTGGCAATAGGTACATACAGCTATAGATTTCTACATACGAGTATAATAACAACAAAACTTTAATTGTATACGTTTTAATGATGTCTTACTTGGACGCAGATAAGCAACAACATGTTAACCCACAAAATTAAGTTATTGATTCAGAACGATTTATTGAGAATTAGGGAACGCTTTTTAATTGTGTGTTTACCTTATTAGATTGCTTAATATGTAACTAAATATTGAACATAAAAAATGTTGACACAAAATGGCGCTCCTAATTTTAAAACACGATTTATTCAAAATTTCTCCAGTGTGGGTTAACACACTATTGCTTATCTATGTCCACTTATAGGTAGATATGTAGCAGAATATTTTTTAACCAAACCAAATTACTTTACTTTGCTAATACCTACTTCGTCGCTTCAAAGGCGATACAGTAGGTAGTTAGGTACCTACAGCAAAGTCGCTCAAGGATTGCCTTTCAAGCGTCGACTTATTTCTTTCAGGGTAAATAATAAAAAAATGTCGAATTCGATCTCGTGAAAGTACTTTTGGTGGTTTTCGCAACTGCTTTGCTGTCAAGCTTCTATGCTACAGAAGCAGTATTACAGTATTATCAAAAAGTCATCCCATTTTAAGTATTTCTTTCTGTAGATTTTTTTAACGAAATATCCCAGAAGATACCTATCACCTCTTTAGGGAGTGGCGCTAGAAAGTAAATTCATCAAATGCATTAAAAATATGTGTTAATTTGTCACAGATTGGTAAAAGTTATTTGTAAATTCGTCACAAATCCTTATTTTACATAAATTTGATAATATGTCAAACATCATAATATTCTACATTAAAATTAATCGCTTTTGTGACAAAAAAGTACTCGCTTAAATGTCTTATCTTCTTTGAATGAATCACATAATTCTTTTTTTTTTGCTTTTCAATTTTAATCTATGCTATACTAATGGGTACTATAAAACGTAATATTTATTTTGTTCTTGAACAAAAAGTGCCCAATTAATTTTGTTAGTTTTAATTTATGTTACTAATTAATCTTAATATTAACAATAACAATTAACGTTTTACATAGGTAATCTATACATATAAAATGCTTTGTCCTGCAAATAACTGACTGACGGATCAACGCACAATCGCTGATCGTAGAGACCTGAAACTTGAAGGGTGTGTTCTTTGTATGACGTAGGAATCCAACTAGAAAGTATTTTTGAAAATTCATCCCCTAAGGGAGTGAAAAGGGGTTGCAAAGTTTTTATGGAACAATTCCGAGGGAATTCCGAAATTATCGCCGGCGAAACCGCGCTTATGTAATTTTTTGCACCATAGAGTTACCAACCGTCCTGTTTTCCCAGGACATACACTGTTTTTTGGGGTGTCCTGGATACTTTTTTAGCAGTATCCTGCGTTTTTTTAAAGCGTCCTTCAGCCTTCTCCACTACTGCCTGCAATCTTTATTTTGTCGGTATAGGCTCATTATAATTTAAATGAAGATACTTTCATAAACAATTGTAACTGCTGCACTGTTATTCGTGTTACATTGACCTTGTTTTTATTGCGTAACATCATAATATTATTACAAATACAAATATTCTTTATTGTCACCAAAAACAAAACGAATATAAAAATACATAGTGGGAAATACAGCCAACCAAGGGCGGTATTAGTATTAACTGCTGCTCTAATAATCTGTTTTTAAGCCGTACCTACTGTTCAGTTATTTCCACTTTGAAATCCTGGTTTTGTACGGCAACCCTGCCATACAGGTAAACCGCCTCGGTGTAACAACTTTTAAAATAGAATAATTGTGACGGTTTTTAATACATCATTTCCGCTTATCATGAGGTTCTGGGTTCGATTCTCCGTGGGGATTGATTTTGTGTGAACAATAAACAGTTCCGCTTACCAGACATGGGCGTTTATCATATAGGTACTAGCTGTGCCCCAAGGCTTCACCCTCGTGAGTTTCAGAATTCCCACAGGAACTCCAAAGTAGCCTAATTTACTTTTCAAACCTTCCCTGAACTTCCACAAATATTTCAAGATCAATATAAGCCAAATCGGTCCAGCCATTTTCGAGTTTTAGCGATACAAACGAACAACAATTCATTTTATATAGATAGATAGATTGAGAGAACATTAGAGGATTCAATAAAACTACTTTGTGTTAACTATATTTTAACTTCGAATCTTTTTAGAATTGCAAATGGTGAACTTTTAATTTTAGGAATTCACGGCACGGCGCGCGGCGGTTCTCTGTATGGCTATTATGTAACTTTTGTTTCTATCAGTTTTCTGTTGCAATCAAAAACATGAAGGTTTTGCGATTACAATATGCACGTTTTGACACCTACAATATCTAGCAATCAACCAAAATCAACATATTACTTACACTGTAGCTGTCTAAACACGATCAACTAATAAAAAACCGTTATATTTCGGATTGAAATCGAAAAACAATAGCAACAAAAGTTACAAAATAGCCCCTCTATTGTTTCTTTTGGGCTCTGTCCGCTGTTTTTGTATTTGCAGTACCACGATGCGCTAGGTTAGGTTAGGTTAGATACCTACTTGAATCAAATAATGTAAAATAGTACCTACCGATCGATATCCGAAGCCTGCGCGGGCGTACGCTGAACAACCCACCAAAGTTTCATCACAATCTAATCATTGGTTCGAGGACGTATAGAGGACAGACATAGTAGGTACAGACAATCGTTTTTATAGATTTTATTTATTATAACTAATAAAAACGTTTTGCATATTTACTCAAATAAAAAAGCAGTCGATCCAAAGAGGTTTTTTTTGCTATCCACATATTAAAAGCATGAGGTTCAGTGACAAAAAAAAACGGAGTAGAGAGATCGAAAATAGTATTATTTTGACAGCGATGCCGTTTCGAGCAGTCAAATGTTCCTAATATTATCATTATTGACTCCGACTACAATAGACTCGACTTCAAGATGGCCGAGTTAAAAATAGTTAGGTATAGGTACGTAGCATAATTTTAATTATTATTTTTATGGTTATTATTTAATTTTTTTAATTTATTATGAGTACCAGTTTTGAAATTCCCGTGATAAATCTGAACTCAATCCCATCTCTTATCACAAGATTACCTACTCCCCCACGATATCACTCGCTTCAATTTCTTCGATGATTCTTTTTGCCGGGGTTTACGTATAAAGTAATCATATTTCACTCAAGGCTACTGTAATTTTTAGAAGTTTTTTTAACTGTTTGGTCAGACATTAGAGTAGTTACCGGGGTATCAAAATCAAAATTCTAATCAGTCCGTCAGTTAGAAAATAACATATTAATACACACGTATTTTTTGCTATTTGAAATTAATGAAAATAAACATAGATTAAGCGCATCAAAGTTTTGGGTGGGGGACGCGTGACGTCATTATTCGGTATAAGCCCCGTACAAACTGCACCGGGTTGTGACGTCATGCGAAATTCCAACTCAATGTATCGCCGTTATTTTTTGATTACGTAAAAAAATAACAAATACAATCATGTCCAATATTTTTTATTAATCTACATGACGACGGACTAAAAAAAAATTAAGTCAACTAGCCCATTGTCCATGATCTCGCCTGATGGTAAACGAAGATGTCGATATGGACAAATCCAAACTTTTAAACTCTTCGTTTTTATAATATTAGTGTAGATGATGATATACATACATCAAAATTTACAATCCATGTATAGGTACGTCTATCACGCCGCGCCGTGACCATACCTACTGTCCAAGTGTCTTTATACCTGTATATTATAAAACTAGTTTTTTTTTCTTAATTATAATATACGTATATATCATAATTATATCATACATACAATACATATTATACAATCAAGAGTCATAAAAAATTAATAAGAAGCTATTCTCCTAAGTTTATTCGCGTTTCACGCTTTTTAGTCTTTGGATCGTTAAATTAAAAACACTTTGTCAGTGCTTGTCTATCCTAGTATCTATCTACTATCTTTAAACGAGAAATTCTTGTATATATCTAATATATATAAATCACGTGTCACGTTGTTTGTCCGCGATGGACTCCGAAACTACTGAACGGATTTTGATAAAATTTTGTAACCATTCATAAAATGGTCCAACTGATAGGATAGTTTTATCCCGGAATTCCCGCGGGAACTCCGGAATTAATGCGGGGAACTGCTTATCACCGTAAACTACAGCACTTTTTTCCCGGAATTACCGCGGGAACTCCGAAATTACCGCGGATCAAATCGCGGGGGACAGCTAGTATATATATATGTATGTATATAATCTGAATCTCGGAAACGGCTCCAACGATTTTCATGAAATTTAGTATGCAGGAGGTTTCGGAGGCGATTAATCGATCTAGCTAGGTTTCATTTTTAGAAAACGTCGTTTTATCCGTGTTTTCAGGCAATGAAAAATGAGTGTTTGTTTTTCTACTTAACAACAGATGGCGCTATACACAACGAGTGAAGCTCGGCGACCCAAATATTTGTTACGCGTTCACGCCGTAACTACTTAACTCACTTAACTTCATCTAAAAAAACTAATCTTAATACCATTCCTCGAAACATGGAAATCATTGAATTTCTACGTACCTACAGACACTGCGGTGTTTCATTTTTTTTTAAACTGAAATAAAACAAATAATAACAAAATCAAATCTTTTCTAATACTAGCCGTCTCCCGCGGTTTCACCCGCGGTAATTTCGGAGTTCTCGCGGGAATATCGGGATAAAAACGGTCGGTCGGGTACGCTATATCACTCAAGACCACCATAGCTTCCTATGAGTGAAAGAATTTTCAAAATCGGTTCAGTAGATCCAAAGACTACAACGTCACAAACTTACAAACTCACAAACTTTTGCTCTTTATAATATCAGTATAGATTAGTAGAGATATAAAAATCTCGTGTCACTGTGTTTGTTATCGAACTCCTCCGAAACGGCTTGACCGATTTTTATAAAAAAATGAGGTTTTTTTTGGTAGGTCTGAGAATAGGTCGTCGCATAAGCTATTTTTATACCCCTAGGTGATAAGGGTGGCTACCCAGATTTTTTTTGGACATAATTTTACTTCGGAGTTCCAGCGGGAATTCCGAAACTCACGCGGGTGAAACCGCGGGGCATAGTTAGTAACTTACTATTTAAAAGAGCAATACTTTGTGTGTAAATCAATTTAAATACAAATGTTTCTATCTTGCGTACCCATATCTGTGATTTCTTTTTATATTTGTACGTAGTATCTCTAACGGCCGCACTCAGAGTCGACTTTAATGATTACTTAGTTAAGTATAGATTTCGTACGTTCAGTAAATTAATATTAATTGGCATTTAATGAGATGTAACTTGATTAGTTAAATGCCAATTAACATTAATTTATTAAACTTGTCTGATTGCGGCAGTTTTGTTTTAAAAATCTATACTTAACTAAGTAATCATTAAAGTTGACTCTGAGTGCGGCGATAAGTAGTTTGTGCTTTGTACGAAACCGTTAATAAATTATTAGGCACTGATTTGGAAACTAGAAAATATTTCCTAGTCGTCAATATAACATTTATCTAATTCGAATATTAAATTAAGCAGCAAATTGGGTATTCTCCAAGGTATGAATATCAAAATTCTAATTAGTCCGTCAGTTAGAAAATAAAAAAATAATAGACACGTATTTTTTGCTTTTTCAATTTAATGAAAATGAAAATAGATAAAGCGCATTAAAGTTTAGGGTGGGGGCTCGTGACGTCAATATTCATTATAAGCGCCATACAAACCGCACAGAATTGTGACGTCACGCGAAATTTCAACTCAATGTATCTCTGTTATTTTTTGAGAAAAAATACGTGTCCAATATTTTTTACTAATCTACACGACGGACTAAAAAAAATTTTTTTGTCAAGTAGCCAATTGAGGAAGAAAATAAAATGTTTTGTTGTTAGAATTATGTCAAAAATCCTTTTTTTTTTTCCAAAAAATGGTGTTAGGTGCACACAAATACCTACCTAGTTAAAAGATTAAAATTGCCGTAATTGGTTTCCTCTGAAACGGCTCTAACAATTTGAATGAAATTTTATGTTGGGATAACGTTTTACTTTTCGAATTTATCTGGATAGGTGTTAGCTACTAAACGACAAAGGCCAACGAGTACCTGTTCGATGGGTCGCTCGATTCTTCGCTCGACCACCCGGATATTCTTATTTGTGAATTCGATTTGTTTTGTTGGCAGAAGACTACAGTAGCAACATAAGAAGTCTTTGATTTAAACCGGTAGTATAATATACAGGTATGTTTTAATAATCGATTATCAATTTGAATCGATTTGTCTCTGCCACGCCACGTCACCTAGTAATTAGTGCATTCGATTGTTTACCAACACGTCTTGTTTTACGCGTTCCCATTATACGTACAACATATTTTATATTAAATATTAATTAATTAATTATAGGTATATTTTATATTTTATATAAAATATGTACGCAACTCCGAAATTAACGCGAGTGAAACCGCGGGGAACGGCTGGTGACAAACTGTCTGTCTGTCTGTTCGCGATAATCTCCGCATCTACTAAACCGATTGTCATGCGGTTTTGAAGATTAAGCTTAGCCTGGAGCTACATATAGGCTTTGTTTCATTGAAATCGGATGTCGGGAAAAAAAGTTGTTGTATAAAAACCTTTCATGCGGGTGAAACCGCGGGGCACAGCTAGCTCTAGCTAATTGTAATGGTAATCTACGGCAGAGTCTATGCGTAAAATATCTTTAGTTTAATTAATTATACTGAAACTTGTTGACTTAATGCAGGCACAAAGGAATTACATTCCGGTATATGGTTTTTTCATCAATATATGGTATTTATTGTCTTGGTTCAATGCGAACAATGCGTCGGCCGGCCCGGTCGACCTCAAACTCTTAGAACTTGCAACTGGTCATTACAATGCGCACGTTGTAGTCCGTTTGCACAAGCTGTCCGTTCTCAAATAGACCAAGACGCCGATCCGTAGAGGCCGGGTAATGTGCCAGCGATGTGTGCAATGAAAAAAAAACTAGCCAAGTGCAAGTCGGACTCGCGCACGTTTTCTTACCATCTTCTTCTTCTATACATATAAAATAATTTAAGACTTATGGATCAACGCACAGCCTAAACCGCTGATCGTAGAGACCTGAAACTTGGACGGTGTGTTCTTTGTATAACGTAGGCATCCGATAAGAAAGGATTTTTGAAAATTCAACCCCTAAAGGGATGAAAAGGGGTTGAAAAGTTTGTATGGAACAATTCCGCGGGAACTTCGAAATTATTGCGGGTGAAACTGCGCGGAACAGCTAGTTATCTATAAAATGGCAAAAAAAACATGTCTCTCGTATGGGAGGAATGCCTTTTTGATGGTTATATGTAGCAAGGACCGTTACGCGTGAAGAGTGGCAAAAATATACAAAAAAAAACTCATCTCGTAAAAAATTACTCTTGCTTTATTTTTCCGTAGAGCAGCCGAGCGTGTCTAGACGCTTTAAAATGAGCGGCATTTCGTAATTGCGCAGCGACATGCTGCACGAGCTCATGCTGGTTACTTACCTCCTAGCTCAACGCATCACTGTATCGTAGCACTATGTTTAATACATGACGTACGATGTTTATTTATTCCAACATCATGGTATAAAATTAATGGGCTGCCCAGTCATGGAATTATGGAAAATTTTATTAGTCACTCAATTATCTACATTCTTTTTTCTCTTTACTAGGTATTAGGCTCAGAATCATATTACTACTCGTCCCTATATTATGACTAATGGACGTTTTTATCTTCATTAAAAATTAATCGAAGGTATTTATTTAATAAAACCGACCCATTATGTATATAAATAGATTACTCCAATATGCATCATAATTGGACGCAGATAAGCAATAACATGTTAACCCACAAAATGAAGTTATTGATTCAGAACGATTTATTGAGAGACAGAGAACGTTTTTTAATTATGTGTTTACCTTATTACATTATTTAAAGATGTAAATAAATATTGAGCATAAAAAATGTTGACATAAAAAGGCGCTATAATTTTAAAACTTTAATTTACTCAAAATTTCTCCAGCGTGGGTTATCTATTGCTTATCTATGTCCAAATAAAGGTTGTGTGGATTTTGGAACCAATGAACCTGATTTTTTTTGGAAGTCCAGTTAAATAAATTACATTTATCGCAACTTCACATTGACTTACAGGCGCACTCGAGTCGTTTTAATGGCTACTTAATTTTAAGAAAAGATTTTAAAACCAAACTGCCGCACTCAGAGACGTTCATTAAATTAATGTTAATTGGTATTTAACTAATTAAGTTAAATTTATTTCAATTTCAAATAACAATAATTCCATATACCATACAATTTCTTTCTTTCTTTCTTTCTAAAGTACCTACTTCTATTTGATAAAGAAAGAAATATTTTACCACATTTAACTAACAGGCATGACATGACAACAAGATCTCAAGCCACGTCTAAATATTGATTCGTGACTGAATATTGTGATAATATTTGTCATTTAAGCAAATATAGTTTTAACAATACCTACTTAGATAAGTGCCTATTACATAAAACATTTGAAGTTTATTATGATTTAGCCATCGATCTCATATAAAAAGTAGATACAGTCCCATACAAAAGTTCACTTAAAACTGTCCACAGTCGTGTTTACGTAGTTATAGCTGTGGTTATAGTTATAGTTGGTTGGTATTGCAATAGTACAATACCGAAAATATGAAATTCCGTCCTTTTTTAGGATCCTAGATGTAGGATTTTTACAATTTTTAAACGAGCACGAATGCGACTGATTTAAAAGCGCACCCAAATGTTCAAGTGGGCGCTAATTTCATGAGGAAATTTTTTGACGCTGATTGTGTATCTACTTTATACATGAGATCGATGGATTTAGCTTACAATTTTAGCTTAAATAACAGACGATCCCTTCTTTCAGAGTATGAGAGCACGTCTCCTAGGCGGCCATGTATTCATGAAGTTTGTACCTATTACATGTGCGTGTAGTTTTGTTCAGAGCGCGTTACCCCCCACCCTCTTCAGGCTGCTTGAAAAATAATCGTTACCCCTCTCGGTAACAGCCATCGAAATTTTTGACACGTTGCTACCACAACGCCCCCTTGATTAGATACTCCAGATTTTGGTATTAATTTTGTATGTACAAACAGCAACAGAAATATCTCATCACTTTTGACAGACGTTGAAATAAAGTTCAACGACTTTGAGGTTGACTGTACAAAGCTCGCGTGTATTTTGATTTAAAGAGGTAGGGAATAAACAAGAATTTTCATCAAAAAACATCCTATTGACTCAGAAAATCAACTTTCCCACGGCCAATAACTAACTGACGTGTCTCCTTGACAATCGTCCCTGGAAAAGAATTCAACGCGCGCACTCTAGCCTAGAAAAGAAAAAATTGCTGGAATAGTAAATTTAGTCGACACTTTACCACCTTGACAGTCATCGAGCAACACAAAAAATATTATGGCTGGCATTTAAATACGTCTAAATAGCGGTTTCATACACGTTAATTTTGAACTTCCCGTGGGAATTTCAGGATAAAAAGTCTATATCACTCTGAAATACTCAAAAACCAAATCTTTTCTCTTTATTATATGTATTAGTATTGATTAGCAGTTATCCCCGTCATTTTCAAAAGTTGGGAACTCATTTTCAGTAATAAAAAGTAAACCAAGGAAAAAATCTACTCGGTAGTTCCATAGACAATACATTCCTTTTTTATAACTTAGTTAATTATAAATAGTTAGTTAATTGTGTTTTTTTTTTCTAAAGCGTAAAGTACGTAGCTGCGTTTCTCTCGTTTTTTCTCCAACAAAACTTTTTTAAGCACGGTAGAAAAAACATTTGAAATTTTAACGAGTATTCCATTAAATTAATTCAGTTGTTGTACCTAATACGTGTATGCGAGTAGGTATGTTGCAGTTTGTAGGTAATTTGTAATTTTATTTTATAATATATAAAGCTGGATTACCACTCACTCATTGACATAATTGTTCTCCCAGAAGGAGCATCTCTAGGTTGATATAATGTATGGAACATGTAGAGGGGACGTTTCGGTGATTATGGGAAAACCTCGACATCTTCGATTCCTGCTTCTCATCAGGTAGTGAGTCGACTGCCCGCCGAAACTATCCATCGAGAGTGAAAACGTTTCTAACTAAATTTCATCCACACCTTGGGCAAATTTCAATAGTGTAACTTTTTTTTCAAAATGGCGGAAAAAAACTTGGCCGCCGAACAAAATTCAAACTCGATTATCTCCGAAACTATAGGAGTCTGATGGGGGGTGCTTAAACAAATGTCACAGAGGTCAATGGGGGGCAACCGCCTGGCGTAGTATAAATCCAAAATGGCGGATTCAAAATGGCGGCCGAAAAAAAAGTTGATCCGATCCGGGTGAGGTTCGGCATCCGGGGGTTTTTGGGGTCGCTGATGCCGAATATCGAATCAGTTTTTCGATTGCGTCATTTTTCATGATGGCCGCCGAACATTAGTTGTTTATATGGGGAAATTGTTTCGGCCCTGGCTCGGAAACGCGAGCTGCTCGCAGCTCGCGCACAGGGCGAATCTAGTTTTCATATACAAATGCAGAAAATACTTTGCAGTCGCTACAGTATAACATTTTTTATTAATTTTTCAATTGTTAAATGCAATAGATAGCCATGATGACATTACTTACATGTACCCTAGCAGGGTGTTACAATGTAATGATAGGAATGATATAATTTACATCCTTATATAAATGCGAATGTGAGTTTGTTTGTTACACGTTCACACTTTATCGGCTCAACTGATTATCACGAAATTCGGCATACACGTTGGCAGATTACAGAAAAGGACATAGGGTAGTTTTGTTCCGGAATTCCCGCAGGAACTTCAAAATTTGCGTGACGATGATTTCGTTTGTGTTAAATGAACGAATTATACGATATGCCGACCACCTACCTACAAATTCAAGTTGACGAAGAGCATTAATTACTATTGTATGTAAACATTTTAGTATTAATCTATTACAATATGATCAGCTGATTATTTCCTTGTCAAACCGCAACATGTTGTTTGAAGAAATCATTAAATGCTTACATTTTATTTTACTACAAGGACGACTGCTAAGCGATTTCCTTGTTTTAAGATTTAAATACAAAATACTTCATCAAAACTGGATGATATACCTCCTTATGTTAACAGAACAATCCTTGTACTAGATATTATAAATGCGAATGTTTGTTTCACTTTCACGCCTTAACGGCTCTACCGATCGCCATGAAATTTTACATACATGTTACCAGGGGTACAAAGAAAGACATTTAATACATAAGTACTTTTTTTCGGGAATTCCCATGGGAACATCAAAATTTTCGCGATTGTAACCGCGGGGAATGGGTAGTACCTTGTAATATTTCGCAAATTTATACTTACTTATACACGGTTTTAAATAATTATCCATTATAGATATAATGGATAGAATAGATTATCTAAACCATTATATACTCGTACAATAGTTTATAATTGGACGCAGATAAGCAATAACATGTTAACCCACAAAATTAAGTCAATGATACAGAACGCTTTATTGAGAGTTAGAGAACGTTTTTTAATTATGTGTTTATCCTATTACATTTTCTAAATATGTAACAAAATGTTCAACATAAATAAATGCTGACACAAAATGGCGATTTAATTTTAAAACACGATTCACTCCAAATTTCTCCAGTGTGGGTTAACATACTATTGCTTATCTATGTCAAATTTAGAATAGGCAATCCGTTCTGCAAATAATGTCGCTTATCCTATTTGAACTGTTCGATGGTCGGTATTCTGCCATCGATTTCTTTTTATGTGAAGTATCGTAGAAGATAATTATGATTCTCTTATATTTTTAGTGACGTCAAAAAAGTCAGACTTCTGGTCAATTTTGAATACATATTGGAAGACATATTTGCCCATAAACCTCTGAGTTGATTAATAGAGAAAACTCCAAAAAAAAAATTACGGGTTTTTTTTAATTGCTTGTTTTTGACCCTGAAATCGACCAAAGGTCACAAACCGTAGCCTCAGAGGCTAGTAGTCGAGAACTAAAGCATACGTCACGCGAATGACAAGCCAAATTACCGCAATTGATTTAATAACACGCGACCTTAACGCCTATCTTGTTGTAACAATATTACATAAGTGATTATAATTAGTTGTGTTCACTTAGCGCAAGACGGGAGCATGCTGAAAATTAAAAAAAAAAAACTTCAGGAAGTGCAATCTATACAGGATGTTACAGAAAAGTATAGTCATAATTCAAGATCGCGTTCTCACAATCTACAATTATTCCGCACTAGTAAGGGAACCGGCACAATGAAGTTAAATACTTCTGAATTAAGGAGTAGTTACCCAGATTTTTACTTTTATCAACTTTTCTCTGATTGCATCTTATGGTCTGAAATTTTCCACTTGTAACCGGGTCATGGCCTTGCTTTGCTGTGTCATGGTTGTTTGCGGAAATAGTCGATGGTATATTTTTTTATTGGTTACAAGAAACTTGAATGTTTTCGGGCTAAACACTACTATCAATTTGTTATATTATACAGATTATATCAGAACACGATCTTCAAATACTATACCTTTCTGTTAAACCCTGTATATGCCTGCCTATATGTTGCCTGTGTATAGGTTATAAGTATATGCGTGGTGTGTTTGCTCTTGCTGAATAAAGTTTATCTTATCTTATCTTATAATAATGACACGATAAACATATGGTGTCTATACCCTCTATATAATTAGGTATATTATGTACACATGTGATACGTCTTGCACATAAAAAATTACACGTTCAGACTAACTAGATTTAGAAATTATATTTATATAGAAATTATATTTATATTTTAATTATATTTATAATTGAATTTTTAATTATATTTAGAAACTTAAAATTTTCACAAGTTTACTTTAATAAAATAGGTAAACGCAAAAAAAAAATTTGTATTTGCAAAGGAATGAAAAGAGGAGTGAAATTTTTTACAATACTATACTTACTATGTAATTATAAAAAACTTGAATTATTATAATATCATTATTAAAGCAGTTCTACGGCCAGACGTGTGAGTTGGTGATTTCACTGGTTTTTCCATTCAAAAATTCACCAGCCGTTTTAACAAACCTTCCAATGTCATCTGGTACAAATATAGCTTTTAGTGCGGACATTTAAGAACGAAAATATAATTCGCAAAATAAAAATGCTTAAAATTTTGTTTCAAGAAACGTTATATTTCAACCTTGATCTGGACAATCATTGCAAGTCGTAGAGTTCCGTGTCCTACTTAGGACTCTTGTTTTAATTCGCACCGCCTACCTTTCTGGTATGTCACCTGACCATGTGAGGTGTATGTTTACAAGTGTACAGACAGACGTATAAAAAAATATCACTATCCTACTAATATTATAAATGTGAAAATGTGAATGTTTGGATGTTTGTTACTCAATCACGCAAAAAGGGTTGAACGGATTTGGGTGAAATTTGGCATGCACGTTGTCAGGGGTACAGAGAAGTACATAGGGTACTTTCTATCCCAGAATTCCCACGGGAACTCCAAATTTACCTCGGGTGAAACCGCGGGGACAGCTATATGGTATAAAACAAACTCGCTTCCCGTTATCCGCCCTTATGTATGCTTACATCTTTAAAACTACGCAACGGATTTTCATGCGGTTTTCACCAGGAAGGTTTATGTATCTATATTTTATCCTGGAATTCCCGCGGGAACTCCGAAATTACCGCGGGTGAAACCGAGGGGGAACAACTAGTAATTATATAAATCATTGATTTGGGTTTTATGTTGAAAGTTTATTATGAATTTATGAAAACTATTGAGTAAGCACAACTCCTTGAATTTCCAATATTTTGAGAAGGAGGACAACTAGTACTTATATACATCATTGATTTGGGTTTCCTTTAGTGATAATAAGCCCTATGTACCTCACAATACTACTTAAGTCCCGTTAAACTATATATGACACAATTCCAAAACATTCCAGTCGGTAAAAAATCATAAGTTAGTGTCCCATATTGACATATGTTGAATTGAGTTTCGGAATTCTCGTCAAAATCAGTCCAGCCGTTTCAGAAATTAGCCGGAACAAACAGACAGACAGAGAAAAATCAAAAATATAAAAAATTTCTATTCTATTCTATTCTAAATGTAAGTAATAATAATAAAATAAAAAGTACTGTGTATCGTATATAATTTTATATGCATTTAGTGAAAAGCTGTTAATTTGGAATTACAAACAGACAATTCAATTTTATTTATAGTTATTTATTGCAGTAAAACATTATTAAAACATAATAGAATTAATAAGCCATAGTGCTTAATAATTAAAAACTAAAAATAATATAAACATATTTTTTTATCTATTCATTCACAAGAAAAGCAAATCTAGTCTTTTATATGGTCTAGACACAGAAACCCAGTGGGTTTATTTCGTGTCACGTCTATATGTATGACGTACGGAACGCTGTCAGAACGCCTGCCCGTCTCACCCTTGACCCACCGCAGCGCCGGCCGAACTCATTAAAAGTTCACTATCCAAGCATTTTTACGTATACATGTCAACAACCCACCAATAAACGTAGATAATTGCACTTTTATCGCTGATAGTAACTTAGTGATTGCGGTAAACACTGGAAATAATAACCATTTCTGTCATAAGAATAAGGAGGATGTCCTTAATTGATAATAATATGTATAATCGTTTCTTTTTATACCACCAATTAATTACGTTGGAGTAAATTTTAATTCAGTTTATTTTAATTTTATACCGTATAGCTGCGCCCCGCGGTTTCACCCGTGGTAATTTTGGATTTCCCGTGCGAATTCCGGGATAAAAAGTACTCTATGTCCTTCTCTGTACCCCTGACAACGTGCATGCCAAATTTCATCCAAATCCGTTTAGCCGTTTTTGCTTGAATGAGTAACAGACATCCAAACATCCACACTTTCACATTTATAATAATACTAGTTGTGCTCCGCGGTTTCACCCGCGTTAATTTCAGAGTTCCCGCGGGAATTCCAGGATAAAAAGTACCCTATGTGTTAATCTGATGTATAAGCTATATTATTGTAAAGTTTCATTTAAATCCATTCAGTAGTTTTTGCGTGAAAGAGTAACAAACATCCATCCATCCATCCATACATTCTTACAAACTTTCGCGTTTATAATATTAGTAGGATTAGTAGGATAGTAGAATAGTAGGATTAACTACTCCAAAATATATAAAATAGGTCCAGCCGTTTCAGAGATTAGCCGGTACAAAAACGGACAGAACAGATACAAACATAAAAAAAATGGTCATTCGGTACATTTAGTGAAAAGCTGTCAATTTGTAATTTCAAACAGACACTCCATTTATATTTATATGTATAAATTTATTTATGTATATGTGTGTATGTATTTTATGTATATGTATGTATGTATAGAGTAAAGGCTATAGATGTATAGATTTCGCAGATAAAATAAATAAACAACAGAGGTTATATAGGCGGGGTGGGCACGCCACGGTCGGCAGGGAAGTTAGAGCAAAGCTCTAACTCTCCAAAAACTTCTTTGGAATTGTTTTTTTTTTTTTATTGAATTGATAAACTTTTTTGCTTTTGCTGACATTCCGAGTATATTTTCCGCAATATTCTCGAAACTATGAATTTTAAAAAGCAGTGACTAACCAAAAACGTAATCAAATGACGTTGAATGCATATCGTTAAGCTAATGAATAGTAGTTTTGTGCGTAATGAATATTTTTGTGTTTTACAATCACCCGGCAACACTAGTAGGTATTCATTTGATGTCATACTAAACTGAGTCGATTTTCCTTCTATTCTGTTCTGTGGGTTATGTTATTTCGATGAAGAATTTTATTCTAGTCGCCTTGATGAAAAAAAAAAACAACTGAGGTACTTGACATTTAGGTATTTTGCGGAATATCTACAAGAATGTGAAAATACCTGCACAAAATGTTTTGATGATTATAAAATTAACTTGCTATCTTGATGCATAAGAAATTACTGTTGAACGAGACGAGTTGTTGCTTTGCGGTGGGGTCTTGTTTCAATGTGACCAATAACATTTTTTGCCTGTAACACGATCACAAACGCTCTAAATAGCAAAAGATCACATACTACATATTATTATGTATTCGGCGACTCGATTGGCGTAGTAGGTCACCATGCCTGCCCACTAATCAAGAGGTTCCGGGTTTGATTCCCGGTGGGGGTGCACTTTGTGTGACGACCACAGGGTTCCACTTTCCAGTCTGGGTATGTATATATCTATTCCACGACACAAGCTAATAATAGCTTACTGTGGGAATCAAGTAGATCTGTGTGTTGTGAAGTGGATTATTATTATTATTATTATTATTACTAGCTTCACCCGCGACAATTTCAGGGTTCCCGCGGAATTGTTCCATACAAACTTTGCAACCCCTTTTCACGCCCCCTTAGGGGTAGAAATTCGGAAAGTACTTTCTTATCGGATGCTACGTCATACAAAGAACACACCCTCCAAGTTTCAGGTCTCTACGATCAGCGGTTTAGGCTGTGCGTTGATCCGTCAGTCAGTCATTCAGGACAAAGCATTTTATATGTAGGCACTAGATATAGATTATTTGATGTGTCATAAGATAGGTTGTCTTTGTAATTTGGAAGTGAAATTTATTTTTGCACACCGAGTAAATTTATTTTCTTATTGCGGCGTGATACGTGTTATGTTCATAGTGAATCAAAGCTCAGCTAACTTATAATGAACTAGCTGTTACCCGCGATTCACCCGCGGTATTTTTGGAGTTCCCGCGGGAGCTCCAGACAAAAAATTACCCTATCCTTCTCGGTATCCGTGACAACGTGTGTGCAAAATTTCGCGACGATCGGTTGAGCCGTAATTAAAGCGGAACAAACAAACTCACTTTCGCATTTATAATAAATAGTACTATATATTTTTGTAACTCGCCTCCGCAACTCGAATCGACAGCGGACAAATATTGTATAATAACTCGAATGAGCACGAAACATATAATTTGCACGTGCTTATAACTCGATATACCAACTGATTCTCGGATAACAAACGATTCGATGATTGAACATACCGTGCAGAGTTGTGTGTCGAAGGTCGTTGGATTTCATATACCTAGATATATGCAGCTTTATTATATAAATACTTGGGACAAAACTCAAGTATCCCGGAGGTAGGATTCTTATAGCGATTCTACCTCATTAGTTAGTGCGATCCGAAATGGTTCTGATCCCAATAATAAGTTAGAGTTCGATAAAGAAAACCATCGTGAAGAAACCACATGTAAGATGGCAGAGCACTCTCTAGGGCCCGGGCTGGCTGGGTTGACGCAATCGAGTAATCGCGTTAGTATTAAATCGAACTGCTATTTTTGAAGCTTCTGGATCGTGTCCCTATCGAATTAATCTGTCAAACTCGATTTCAATATAGGAGTCGTGTTATCGATTTGTCGGACGTTATCTTTAGATATTAACACAATCTCAAATACGATTTGATTTCGATCACAAAAGTATGTACTAAAATTACATCGAGGTGACATCAAATCGAAGTCAAATCGAAATCAGCCTCAAATCATTTTCAAGAGACACCCCGTTCCTACTTTTCGGATGTCGGATCCGGATTTTAATCGGATGTCGGCGCCTCTGTTCACACTTATCGGCTGTCGGATACGGTCAAAGCTGGCGCCAACACAACAACTCTGCTTGCGCGCCGTGATCTGTGTTTATTATGGCGTATGGCGATCGTAGTGACGCGACGCACGCACGGACGAGGGTAGCAAGGAGAGGATTATCGGCCCCGACATCCGACAAATGTGAACAGCGCCATACTAACTCATAAGCGAGCGAGATCCGACACGATTTTTTTCCGGGCGTAGAGGGCTCGCAAATACCCGACATTTCTTGTCGGCGACGACACAAAATCTGTTTCCGACAAGTGTGAATAGCTCCATATAAAATGTTATGCCACTGGAGCATCCGATTAAAATCCGGACCCGACACCCGTCAAGTGGGAACGGGGTGAGGCCCCAGTTTAAATACCGAAATAACTTATCGAATTTATTATTATTTAATTCATAATTCAAATGACCGCAATTAAATTGGTTACGTGACCTTTGACATTTAATTTCGCGATATCAAACGGGAACGGGGCATTAAGGCAGTTGGACGTTTATTTTGTTCATCTGTGATTTAGGTTCAGTGTGTGTAGGTAATATTACAAAGACTAGCTGTGCCCCGCGGTTTCACCCGCATGAAAGGTTTTTATACAACAACTTTTTTTCCCGACATCCGATTTCAATGAAAGAAAGCCTATATGTAGCTCCAGGCTAAGCTTAATCTACCTGTGAAAACCGCATGACAATCTGTTCAGTAGATGTGTAGATTATCACGAACAGACAGACAGACAGAAAATAATTTTAAAAACTTTTTTTTTGGGTTTGGATACTCTTCTTTTATGACTCCTCTCAATTTTAGGAACAATTCAATTCAATTTGCTTTATTTCGATTAAGGCCTCATAAAGGCACCTACGAATGTCAGGACACTGTACAACAAAGTGTGATCTATACACAATACTATATGAGCATGACATTCTATGTATTATAGGAATGATCAATGACATTCTGTTGACTATGAGCCACGGATAATACACCCCGATAGCAAAGAAAAGTCAAAGATATAGTGTCAATAGTATTAAATATAATCGTAAACAGGATCAGAAAAGCCACTGTTAAGAAATTTTGATCGACAAAACAGGCATGGAGCAGATGCTGCAAAGAAAAAACAACCAAAAAGTTGAAAACTTTTCCATTCAAGTATATAAAGGTCAACCATGGAATTGACTAAATTAATCATAATAACGTCGTTTCCGTTAATCCTTGATAGGCACCAACGAAGTGATGAACGAATTTGTCGTATACCCACCTCCTAGCAACTAACCGGTATTTTAACATCGATTCCATTTCAAACGATTATTCCAAACGGATATACCTATGTATAAGTATATGTAAAATTCTAATTACATTTTACGATAGGTACTTACAAAATGTAGGCCACCTGTCTGATAGACAAAAATATAACAAATAATTTCAACTTGACAGTTAGCTCTGTATCATCTATCTTATCTAATATATATAAATCACGTGTCACGTTGTTTGTCCGCGATAGACTCCGAAACTACTGAACGGATTTTGATAAAATTTTGTAACCATTCCTAAAATGGTCCAACTTAAAAGATAGGATAGTTTTTATCCAGGAATTCCCTCGGGAACTGAAGGACATAGTGTACTTTTTTCCCGCAACCTCCTCGGGAACTCCGAAATTACCGCGGATGAAATCGCGGGGGACAGCTAGTATTATTATATAACAAATCTGACATCTTGGTGGGGTTCATTGAACCTCTCATCTGATTTTGAGGTTATGAGTCGACTTTGAACCTGTTAGGTACCCTCATTGTTTTATCTATACTTGTCTTATCTGAAAACAATTCGGGGCAACGCAACTCTCCATAATATGATTTTTTTTATTTGATTTTTTGACAAATTCTAATATGTAGATTGGTATCGCACAAAAAAATATGCACCTACCACATTTCTAATAGATAAATATAGGTATTTAGTAGAAATGTGGTATATAAATGGTAAAATCAAATTATATTTAAATTTATTCAACATATTTTAGCGACGCGCCAATATCATCTCGATCAAAAAATAAACACTAAATTTTGTTAGCAAAAAAATGCTTAATTAACGCATTAAAGCATTGATAATAATTTATTTATATGTATTAACTACAAAACTAAAAAAACAACTCTTATTAGAAAAGAAAATACGAATGGTGCAATCACGGGAGTGGCTAGTCTATTTGACTAGCTATTTCCGTGGTTTTCGCCTGCGTTAATCGCGGAGTACACGCAGGAATTCCATGATAAAAAGTACCTTATGTAATTTTTTGCACCCCTGAAAACGTGTATGCGAAATTTCATGATGTTCGGTTTTAGTACTTAAGGCGTGAAAGGGTAACAAACGAACTCACATTTGCATTTAATAATAATATTATTATAATAATCCACTTCACAACACACAGATCTACTTGATCCCACACTAAGCTATAAGCTTGTGTCGTGGAAACCAAGCAAACGTGGTATATACTACACATATTATTACATGTCTTCACCGATCTTTTCAGAGATAGATAGTCCTCTTAGTTAATGTTGGCATTTTAACAGATTTGTTTTGAATTGCCCTCTCTACTCCAGAGGGGAGTGATAGAAAACCAGCGCTGCTCGGGACGTAGGTCACGAGTTTTTGTACAACTTTCTGATGGCAATAAACAATTTTATTATTATTATTATCATGGTCTCATGACAAATAGTGGGACAGATCAAAGAGCAGAATATTTATCTCCTGTACAATTTTCCTCATAACAAAAATGTGGGTGTATACCTAATCTCGTTTGGTCTGGTTGTAGTCTCGAATTGAAATCGAACATAATGTAGGTATGTTACATAATCTTTTATAAGTACTTCTCCTAGCTGTGCCCCGCGGTTTCACCCGCGTGAGTTTCAGAATACCCGCAGGAACTTATTTTTTTCTAAACTAAAAGTAGAGTAAGTTACCCCCTAATAAAATCCGCTATCTGCCAGTGAAAGTCCCGTTAAAATCGGTCCAGCCGTTTCAGGGAGTAACCGGAACCAACAGAAATTTTTTTTTTAATTGATTTTTTTATTTAAGTACCGTTACCGTTCTTATGCATTTAATGAAAGGCTATTAGATTGAAATTACAAACAAACACTTCAATTTTATTTATTAGTACCTACAGATACAGATACAGATAACACGGCGTATGTAAGTAGCTATCAATGTTGACAAATTTTTCACCTCTACATATTTTGTAAAAAAAAAAAAACTATGACTAACATTCACGTCGTTAGAGCAAAACATAATCGACGTACTTAATATTTTTTTGTCTCTTTTTAATATACCACCTTTAGGTAAACTGAGCGGAAACAAATAGTCCTGTAACGTTTCCGTCACGGTGACCTCGTCTAAACCTTCGATCACTCCGTCGCATCGCACCCAAAGAAGTTTAACTTCAAAAAGCCCACGAATCAACGACACGTGAACGTCCTTGCTAATCAAAATATAGTGGTAACCTCAAACCGGTGATCTAACGCGGGATTATAATCGATAGAACTTTCTGGTGACCCCGGTTCGGCCGTGAGATTCGCACATTTTACTAAGCTTCCTGATTACCAATGCAAAATTATTTATTAAAGTCATCTGAGTCACGCTTATAGCCAATTAACTGATCCAATAGGGTACTTGCATGAATTTTTTTCCAGTCTATTTTAATGATATTTGGCCTTCTTAAACAAAGCAAGAAAAAGAAAAAAAATATGCGTAAATTAATTAAATAGAGCGGTTCAAAGTTACTACTTTTGACCTTTTTACCGCCAAACGCAGAATGGCGACACTAGATAAAAATTAGGCTTTATTAATCTGTGAGAGAGATGTCACTGTTGTGTTGACAGGATCGTGTGACTTATGATAAGTAACTTCAATATCTAAAAGCGAAATTAAGGTTGAACTATGTTGATTTACTTTCAAATGTTCCAGTAAAGAATCGAAATGCATCTTACAGTATGTATTGTATATATCTGTTGACTGTATGCACTTAGTTTCTTTTCCCTTGAAAGGGGTAATTTTTTTTGTAAAAAAAATAAAACTGACGTAACATTTTATGCGTAGTTGTGTTTGGTGTTTCTTTGTAACGTTCCGTTTCACAAAATTAAAAATTAAATATTTTGGAAACTACTGATAATTTCTTAATAAATCTTTCACGATTATGCGTTTCTCGGGCCCTATTTTTGAAATATTGACAAAATTTCTTAATATAAATTTCATGCAAGTACCCTATTCTATGCCATCTAATATTATAAAGGCAAAAGTAATTCTGTCCGTATTTCTTTTACCTGTCTGTGTTTCACACCTGAAGTAGGTACTCGACCGATTATCACGAAATTTTGCATACACGTTGTCAGAGGTGACCACGAGACTCCTTTATGAATTTTTCGCTGTCCCTCGCACTTTCATATTTGAACATCCACGCCCACTTGAAAAATACACCCTGTATATTCCAATTAATTGTGCTCAGTCATGTTCGCAAAAATATTATAAATGCATATAGGTATCTGCGTCAAGACAAACATTATACAACGCCTAACATAACAAAGAACCACAAAAACTAAAAACTTAAACTCCATAAACCGTGCAATTTGAATTTAAACGAGTTTTTTTTATATATCAAAAACTGCGATAATAATAATGTTCCTACAATTTTGTGTAAACCGCGTAACGCGGACAGACGAAAAACCTGATCAGCAAAAAAAAGAGTGAGCAAACAGATTTTGATGATCTCTCAGGAAACGTCATTGTTCAGGGCCCTTATTCACTATGACCATAACACGCCGCGTTGACATAAGACGCCGCAAAGACTGTCTTTCCCTCGTAATCAAAGAAGTTTAACTCCAAAAAAACACATTCACAACGTTTCTTATGGCATAAAGAATAATAATTTCTAATATTTTGGCATCTAGAACGTTTGGAAATGCGTTTTTGGGACGCGCGTTATGGCTAAGGAATGTTGTTGGTCATAGTGAATAAGGGCCCAGTAGTGGCTCGTAGCACGTCCGAAACGTCCATCGATGCAGGTACCTATGATGCGCTTGCGTTCACCACGTATTTTTAACCGACTTCCCAAAAAGGAGGAGGTTCGGTCAGTAATAATAAAAATAAGTTTATTTTCGACACAAACAGTACTATGATCAATATATACATTACACAACAATAACAGTAGGTACTTATCATCTAGGAAACTGGAGGTTGAACTAAGCGAAGCCTGTATTTCAGCTCTCCAGTGCTCCACAAAGATATTATGCTGGTACAATAATTTTTAGCAAGTAAAAACAATGATAGGTACTTAGGTATAAGGTACAATTTTCATATTGATAGTGGCGTCGGAGTAATTAGACGTAATTTATTAAAATAAAACCTAAATATGTGTGTGTCTGTGTGTCAGTGGTAGCACAAACCAAAAATATAATAATATTACGAGAATTTTTGTCTTTTGTATTATAAAAGAACTGAGGCAAGTTCTTTTCTAATTAAAATTTTAATAAATTCCATCTCAGTCATCGCGGGGAGAGACATTTGTCTACCATTGGACCTCCATTGGTTAATATAATGTTAATCCACCCATGTTCATTTCGGGACTAACTCGGGAACACTTTGTACCGGGATTAACAATACGTGTGCTATGTTGATAGAGACTACTATAGCTTTCTATCAATAAAAGAATTTTTAGAATCAGTAGGTAGTGATGATACTAAATCTTATACAAACAAACCATAAAGAAATTCTCATTATAATAGACTAGCTGTCCCCCGTGGTTTCACCCTCGGTAATTACGGAGATCCCGTGGGAATTTCGGGATAAAAGTACCTTATGTGCTTCAGGACTACCGTAGCTTCCTATAAAAGAAAGAATTTTCAAAATCGCTTTAGTAGATTCAGAGATTACCCCCTACAACGTCACAAACTCACAATTCACAAACTTTACCTCTTCATAATATTATTATATAATTTATTTATTTAAACTTTATGCACATCATGGTACAAAAGGCGGACTTAATGCCACAGTGGCATTCTCTTCTCATCTATACCACAGATAATGGCTAGTTGTTACTGAAAGTTGACCTGTATGAAAAAAAATGCCCTATGCAAGTTCGGCTGCTCCATTTCAAAACCCAGTAAGGAACATTTTTCTCAAAATCAGTTTTTTTTACTTAAATTGTCTCAAAATTAAAGTGCCTACAAGATGTAAAGACATAAATCGCATTATCTCACTAAACACCAGAAAAACACGCACCTCAAAACCTTGTAAGTACCTACACTTGATTTTCTTGTTTACCAAAATGTAAACATAGTAAATAACTTTGACCATTTTAAAACATAGTAAGTAGCTGGACTTACTAAACGTTTTAAAATGGTCAGTGTGCCTTACTAGTAGGAAATTGACGAACCATTAAAATTACCTACCGACCATAAATGGACATAGATAAGCCATAGTGTGTTAACCCACACTGGAGAAATTTTGAGTAAATCGTGTTTTAAAATTATAACGCCATTTTCTGTCAACATTTTTATGTTCAATATTTAGTTAAATACTTAAACAATGTAATAAGGTAAACACATAATTAAAAAAAGTTCCCTAACTCTCAATAAATCGTTCTGAATAGGTAACTTAATTTTGTGGGTTAACATGTTATTGCTTATCTGCGTCCAAATACCTAGTAAGAGGGAAAGGGTTGTGCCTGGGAGGGGGTGAATGGAATCCCCACAGCCTGCGCAGCGTTTATTCCGTCTAGAGGACTTAAAGTAACGATAAATAGCATACCCGGTAATTAGACAAGGATATATATATTTTTTTTTTCAATTAGTAAGGGGCATAAAACAGAAAATAAAGTTCAATTAATAAATAATCTTCGAGATAAATATTAAATATTTTAAAAAAATTCTAGTATCTTATCAGAGCAAACTAAATTATGTTTTTTCGCTCTCCTGTAAAATTTGCTGTACTGCACTTACTGGGTTTTAAAACGGAGCAGCCGATTTACTGAAAATAAATCGTGCAATCAAACCAAACATTAGCCCGGACGGGTAAATAAAAAATAATATACGCATTTTAAATTAATAGCATGCAAATAAACATCTTTCCTCAATGGACGACGATCTTTATATTACAAAGAAGTCCTCGATTTTATTAATATACACGTATAGAGATGTTGCACTTAGAAATTATGTGCAGACATTGGAAGCACAGATGGTCCCAAAATCGCTACTGAGGGTCTCAGAGGCCGTTCCCAAGTAACTGCTTAGGTACTCGCAAGAAACACTATCATGATTTCCGTATCGATTTATATATCTATTCTATACCTATTAGTTAAAAAATGTATAAATTAATAACAACTTAGACACAGGCCTTGAACTTAGTGGCAGACCAGTTTCGTCCGTGGCAGACTCGAATTCAACTATGAATATTAATCAAAATTTATCTATATATCTATCTATACTAAAATAAGAGAGTAGAATCCACGATTCTGTACATTGAATATTTTTACCTAAAATTGAGAGGGGTGGTAAAAGAAGTGCTCTTCACCAAGCCCGAAAAAAAAGTTTTTAAAATTCTTTTCTGTTTGTCTGTCTGTCTGTCTGTCTGTTCGCGATAATCACCGAATCTACTGAACGGATTGCCATGCGGTTTTCACAGGTAGATTAAGCTTAACCTGGAGCTACATATAGGCATTCTATCATTTAAATCGAACATCGGGAAAAAAAGTTGTTATATAAAAACGTTTCACGCGGGTGAAACCGCAGGGCACAACTAGTCTATACATCTGTACATATAAATAAAATTGAAGTGTCCGTTTGTAATTCTTAATTGATAGCTTTTCACTGAATGCACATGAAAGTAGTATATACTTTGCATACTTGCATAAAAAAATAATAATTTTTCCTCTGTTTCTCTGTCTGTTTGTTCCGGCTAATCTCGGAAACGACTGAACAGATTTTAAGGGGACAGATAGCTGATGTTATAAGAAGTAAATAAGGCTACTTTTATCTTTATATATAAAAACTAGCTGTGCCCCGAGGTTTCACCCGCGGTAATTTCGGAGATCCCGCGGGAATTCCGGGATGAAAAGTAGCCTATGTCCTTCTCTGTACCCCTGACAACGTGCATGCCAAATTTCATACAAATCCGTTCCGCTGTTTTTGCGTGATTGAGTAACAAACATCCAAACATCCACACTTTCACATTTATGATATTAGTAGGATTGCTGTTAGTCTCACTAAAGCTCGAGAATGGCTGGACCGATTTGGCTAATTTTGATCTTGAAAGATTTGTGGAAGTTCAGTGAAGGTTTAAACGGTGAGAAGTTCGGAGTTCTTGCGGGGATTCTGAAACTCACGTGGGCGAAACCGCGGGCATAGCTTATTTTAGAATAAAATGGTTCCTGCGGGAATTCCGAAACTCACGCAGGTGAAATCGCGGTGCACGGCTAGTTAATTATAATAATGCTCGAACGTTATAATAATTATGATACGACGTTGCCCTGACTCCACACTAAGCGAGCTTAGTCCCCAGAATAGTAATAAAATACACGGAAACACTTAACTCTGGGTTTTTCATGATGCATTTTTTATTAGTAGGTGTACCTATAAAAACACACACACACACACACACTTCGAAACTCTCTCATACGCTTTACCAAATTAAATTAATATAACAACGAATAACCTAAGTATGTAATAAAAAGCTGTACTATCGGAATGTGTAACATGTTAAACACAAATTAGTTATGAGGAGCGGAGTCTCCTGGCACAGGCATATTTATGCTTAAAAGGAGGCTCCAGCTATTTATTTAGTTATAAGTACACTTCTAATTTAAAAAAAAAAAAAAAAACATACATACAATCGAACATAGAACCTCCTCCTTTTTGGAAGTCGGTTAAAAAGTAAAATGCGACTGAAATTGTGTAGATAAAAATAAAAGGTACAAAATAAAAGGTTTTTTCACCGACGTCATCAGCACACAGCTGAGGGTTAAGATTTGAGGTCATTTTATTGGGCTCAGGGGTTAACAAACTCACTTTAAAACTTTAAATTAGAGATGCCAATGGGCATGTTGACTAATTTTTTTTTAAGTCCGTCTTGTTGATTATTAAAAAATATTGGACACGTATTTTTTATTTTCTTTACCCAATCAAAAAATAACGGCGATACGTTGAGTTGAAATTTCCCGTGACGTCACTAACAGAACAGTTTGTATGGCGGTTTTAGCGGCTAGTGACGTCACGACTCACGACCCCCTCACCCTAAACTTTAACGCGCTTATCCACGTATATTTTCATTAATCTGAAAAAGCAAAAATACGACGTGTCCATTATTTTTTTATTATCTACCTAACTGAAGGACTAAATAGAATAGAATTTAGAAAAAAAAAGTAGTCAAAGGTATTTCTACCTTTTTTTTTATCTACACAATAGGCTTTAATAAACGGTTTTATCACCGACGTCATCAGCTTAAGATTTGAGGTCATTTTATTGGGCTCGGGGGTTAACAAACTCGCTTTAAATTAGAGATGGCAATTATGTAAAGATAATCTCAAATAACGCGGCTAAAACCGCCGCTGCAATTTTAGTGTTTTCGGCGCTAGATCTAGCGAAATTTTAGAGACAACAACAAGATACTAATGTATCTTGTTTTGTAATCAAAAGACAATCGATATGTCGCCCAACACTCAAACTGCCATCGATCGGGTAGTTATTTTATCATTAATCATCATTATCTGGGTGACCGAGCTTCGCTCGTAGCGCCATCTATTGTTAAGAAGAAAAGCAGTATCAAACACTCATTTTTCATTGCCTGAAAAACCCGGACAAAACGACGTTTCCTAAAAATGAAACCTAGCTAGATCGATTAATCGCCTCCGAAACCCCCTGCTTACACATTTCATGAAAATGTGTAGACTGTGACATATGTATAATCTTATATTTGTGAATCTCCGGTCCTGACTGAAAATCAGCGCTAGAAGTGTTACATCATGTTTGTATAAAATAATTGTAATTGTGTTCCAAATACATGCCTTTTCTTTCTTTCTTTCAAAATCGTTCAGACTGTATATACAATCGTTCGTTTGAAGGTAGTAGATTTGTAATGAACACGCTTCAGCCCCCGCTCCAGCTTAATCATATGGACCCGACTCCATCACACCGCAACGACCCACGACTTTGACCGCCAATAACCTTTCGTTGCAAAAGTGAACCATAATAATAAAAAAAAAGCTAAGCCTCGTTTTAATGTAGGAAAATTTTGAGGCATAAGTCTTACGCGTACTTTTTTATACAGGATGATAATTTTGTGCTTATATTGTATTAGAAAGAAAGAAAGAAAGAAAAGGCATTTATTTGGAAGCAGAGACACAACATAATTACAATTATTTTATATTACTAGCTGTTCCCCGTGGTTTCACCCAGGTTGATTTCAGAGATCCCGCGGGAATTCCGGGATAAAAAGTAGCCTAAGTTACTCCTTATAACATCAGCTATCTGCCAGTGGAAGTCCCTTTAAAATCAATCGGTCTAGCCGTTTCAGAGATTACCCGGAACCAACAGACAGACAGACCGACAGACAGACAGACAGACAAAGAAAATTTTAAAAAAATTATCTTTTCTTTTGTATGCATTTAGGGAAAAGCTGTTCATTTGAAATTACAAACAGACACTTCAATTTTATTTATATGTATGTATGTATAGATTGTCGATACTTACATAGGTACATTATGAGGTTAAAAAATACCATTTGATAATTACTAATTGCATGATTATTTGGGTAGAATGTAATCGGTAACTCTATAAGGCCACAGGTGCAACGTAGGTACTCAACAAAAAGATTATAGAGTATATATTGGACGCAGATAACATGTTAACCCACAAAATGAAGTTATCGAAACAGAACGCTTTATTGAGAGTTCTAGAACGTTTTTTTATTATGTGTTTAACTTAATACATTGTTTAAATACCAACGAAATGTTAAACATAAAAAAATAGAATAGAATAAATTATAAAAAAATTTATTTGACACCATAAAGATAAAATAATGTTGACAAAAAATGGCGCTATAACTTTAAAACACGATTTACTCAAAATTTCTCCAATCTGGGTTAACAAACTATTGCTTATCTATGTCTATATAATATATAGAGTATATCCTACTAATATTATAAACGCGAAAGTTTGTAAGTGTGTATGGATGGATGGATGGATGGATGTTTGTTACTCTTTCACGCAAAAATTACTTACTGGATGGATTTAAATGAAACTTTACAATAATATAGCTTATACATCAGATTAACACATAGGGTACTTTTTATCCCGGAATTCCCGCGGGAACTCTGAAATTAACGCTGGTGAAACCGCGGGGCACAACTAGTCTTAAATAGATATTATAAAGTATACATAGGCATACCTTACTTTTCTCTAATACATATATCTCTCCTAAAACGAATACTTCCAAAGATAATAAATAACAATTTATCCAATAGACAAATGTTGGTAAATAAAACACTCAATCAACCAAAAATTAGGTTAGTTTTGACACATGAGAAATCACGTTAGAATCTCGATAGCCAAAAGTTCAAACGCAATTTACAGTTCAAGAACATCGAAATACTCGGGGCAAATAATATCTAATAAATTAGATAAATAAATATAAACAAAATTCTAAACTAAAGTACTTAGCTATCGTAATGTTGCCCTGGTTCAAATGGTGAGTTGAATAAATAAATTCTATAAAAGTAAAATTTATTACATGGAAAATGGAAACTTTTTTTTTATGCATCCCTTGCTGAGTTTTTTTATCTGGCAGACGAGTTGAAAATCTCAAAAACTGAGTTTGCGCTAGAAAAAAAAAACCAGCATAGAGTTTATTGAACCCAAAATAAAAAAAAACTATCGAGTTCATATCATAAATTATGCGTAGGTAGGTATACGACTTATACCATACATAAAGTATCGTGCACACAATGAAAAAACGACCTCATTTTTTATGTTTTTGTAACATTTTGTTTTGTTTTTTTATTGGAGTTTATTGGAGTTTACTCCTTAAGAATCGATTTTCAGATATTTTAAGCCCGGATTCTGAAAATTTATGAAATCTACCTTTCTCGGTTACGTTTGTTCGTACGCAACCTAATCTTGCGCAGCTCCGTTGCTATGGCAACTAGACGTTATTTACAAATGAGCTGGCTAATCCACTGTGGCTTACGTTCGGTAAAGCTGTTAGGGCCTGTAAGCTTAATAGGCAGACAGACAGACAGACATAATTATTTTCGCATATTTAATATTAGTATGAATTGCTAATTTATAAAATTAAATTGCTAACAAAAAAATCAACCTGTATATGCGATGACTTCCTCATAAATGACTTAGCGGGTAGTAATAAAAATTAAAAATGAGGTACTTATAAATATCGTACCATTCCTTTATTATATAGAATCTTTGGTAATATTGTATTTTAAATAACACAGATGACTGCTATTGCGCAAATACAAACTCGAAAGAGCTTAAATGTGCGCTGTAATAATCAACGGTATATTGTAACTTTTATTGATTAATAAATAAAAAAAAAAAAAAAAACATGCGCACCAAAATGTTGCTATGGCAAATACAAGTTGTTATTTACCTACAATAAGCAGAGATAACCAATATCTATACTATAATAAAAGAGTAGTATCCGCGATTCTGTACATTGAATATTTTTACCTAAAATTGAGAGGGGTGATAAAAGAAGAGTAACCAAGCCCAAAAAACGTTTTTAAAATTCTTTTCTGTCTGTCTGTCTGTTCGCGATAATCTCCGCATCTACTGAACCGATTGTAATGCTGTTTTCACAGGTAGATTAAGCTTAGCCTGAAATGTAGCTCCAGGCTATATAGGCTCTGTTTCATTGAAATCGGGTGTCGGGAAAAAAAGTTCTTGTATAAAAACCTTTCATGCGAGTGAAACCGCGGGGCGCAGCTAGTTAAGGAATAAACTCGAGTCGTGCGTCGGAGCTGACACGCACACTTTTTTATGTTTTTGTGTCAAAAACCAATAATCAATATCAGTTGACACATCTTTGTTCACTGGAGCACTACACAAAGATAACCTACCATGTTTCTATTTCCCCAAGATTATTTTATTACTATAATATTTTTGTTAAATCATTTCATGAATTCATTAGCATCATTATTATAAAAACCCAACAATTATTTGCAAGGTGGCATTTGATGTTAGCGTTACACAGAACAAAGACAAAAGATCACGAAAGCTAATTAGGAAAAACCCCAAATTCGATTTTATCTCGCCGTTGTAAAAGCTGGTTTTTAAACGCCAAGCGTTGATCGATATGAGTGCACCTAAGTATCATAAAGGCTGATTGGAAAACAACAACTTGCACAAAACTACTTTTATTGCTTTTTCAAGATTAAACATGTTGATATATTATATATACCCTATTCAGTGCTAAGCTATTCTCGTCTCCAATATTATATGTGTAAGTATAGCTGTTCCCTGCGGTTTTACCCGCGATAATTTCGGAGTTCTCACCGGAATTCCGAGTTACAATATAGCCAGGCTAGCCAGGCCAGCTCAGTAACAGGAATAGATAATATAGCATTATAATGGTAAAGGATTTTTGAAATCAGTCGAATAGTTTTTAAGATAAATTGTAACAAACATCCATATCTACAAATAAACTTTCGCGTTTATAATATTAGTAGGTAGGTAATGATTAAAAAAATATTAATTTTTATTTAAATAAATTCAATTGTAGCTATTTCTTGATAGCAGTTTTACCCGCGTATCACTCATTTTCACCCTTAGGCAAAAGCCATTCTACAAAGAGCATCGCTCATTGCTAAGAGCCAAGAAACTCGCCGAGTGACTTATCCTAGTAGGCTAGGCCATATTGCATACTATCGCAGCTGGCCACACTGCAAGCGACGTGCCTATACGTACCTGCCTACCTAGTTGATAGTGTGTAAAATGTCTGTTCACTAAAATTAGTCACTCAGCGAGTTACTTTGCTCTTAGCAATAAGCGAAGCTCTTTGTAATGTGGCTTTAGCCTTAGGGTCTCAACCACAATAGCCCTGAAACACGCCCTCTTTACTTGAAAAGAACTGTAGGTTTATATTTCTAACTTAAAAACTTCACCCAAATTCCATTTATTATCTCCTTTGGTGTTGAATTTCGAGAAACCCTTTGTCTTCAAATTAGACCAATCAGTCAGGATATGAATGAAGTAATAATTTTATATACCTACATATTACAATAACAGACTAGCTGGCGCCCGCGGTTTCACCCGCACGAAACGCGTTTCAATAACGGGAACTTTTCTTCCGAATTTCAATTTCGATGTAACAAACTGATAAAATGATATTATGTTGCTTCAAGCTAAGTTTATTCAACTTCTGAATACCGGATGGAATTCCGTTCAGTACGTTACGAAGATGAGCAAAAACTGGATAAATTGGTTTTTTTTTTGTATTATGGTAGGTAAACGTAGATTCTACAGCGACAATTTCGTAATTCCCGCAGGAACTCTTTATATCAGGATGAAAGTACGGTACCTATCTCTTTCTTATCCAATACGGTCGACGGTACCTATCACAAAATCCAAAATTCAAAGAATTTTATAGTTTATACACTTATGGCTCTTTGCCACGATTTTACCCGTATGAATTTCGGAAATCCTGCAGGAACTCTGTTTAAAGTAGTCTAGGTTACTCCGCAAACATCAGCTCTATGTCAATGTCAAAATCCCGTCAAAATCGGTCCGACCGTTAGCCGGAACCAACAGAAATCCAACAATTTTAACCATCCGTTTTTTGTTTTAAGTAGGTACCGCATATACCTTCACATGCGTTTAATAAACAGCTGTTATTGCGAAATTACAAACAGACACTTGAATTTTATTTAGTAGATATATAGATAGAGAAAAATTTCGCCACGCATCCATTTTTAATGTTACCTTGCTCGAACACGTTCCGCGAACATTCGAGAGCATTGCACTCGGGAGTCGGGGCTGCCTCGACGCGGCCATGTTGGTCGAACACACGCTGTCAAGGTCCAAAGTCAAGTGCATTAATTGGAGCATTGAGCATATTATGAGCAGGCTATACAGTCAGACATTTTTATACGGTAACCTTTTTATTTAAAGTGAATCTTTGTTGATTTTTCATGCGGGACTAGTTTTTTCTTACACTATGACTGCTGCTACAGACATTGGGCGATTTGGACACGTTACGTCGCAGATAAAATAATATTCTCCTATACAGTGCGTGTTAACGTATTCACAGCTATCGTAACACGGCCGCGCAGACGCGGACAGACACGGGCCAGTATTCGCGGAAAGAATACTTCATGTCTGTACATGTCTGTACTCTGTGGCTACATGTCGAGCAGCGTGAATAGAGCATCAGCACGTCCTGATCAGCACCGTGCAGACGTCTTTTGTAAATAAACTGCGTCGGTCGGTGTCTGCGACGGAACTTGTCGGGCACGTTCAATGTCTGTAGGTTTATACAGACCCTTACCCCTTGGCCACAATCACAGCGCGAGCCGCTGATAGCTGTGGCTTACTTCTTATATTGTCTACCATTTGTTTTTGCCGCCGTGGCTATGGCGCCGTTTCACGAGTGTTAATTTCGGAGTTCCTGCGGGAAGTCCGAGATAAAAAGTCCTTTAAAATATCCTTTTCTGTATCCCGTTAGGATAGATGTATGCAAAATTTCATGTATCCGCTAGAACAAACTCAAATTTGGATTGATAAAAATATATTAGTTATAGGATAGCCATTCCCTCGCGATTTCAACCGTGTTAATTTCGAAGTCCCCGCAGGATCTCCGGGATAAAAAGCACCTTTTGCCACTCAGGAATATAGGTTGAAATGAAATGAAATTAAATGAAGTTTATTCGTAACGACGAAAAATTAAATAGTATGCATAAGTTCTATATAAGTATGTACTATACCTACATATTACATACTATGTTACTATAAAATACTACTATTACTATTAAATACTATGTACTTGAAATGAAATAATTTTTAAAATCAAGTGGTTTTTGAGGTTATCCATTACGTACAAACGGATTTTTTTCGATATCACCAATATCAAAAAGGCAGAAAATTAAAATAAATATTTTGAAATTATTTCATCAAACCGCGAGATAGTAAAATTGTTATTATTTAAAAATTTGTTCGTTATAATCGATTAGAAGATTTTTATTTTTATAAGAAGCGTATATTTTATCAGAAATTCCATCTTTTAATGGCATTCAAAAATAAATAGTCAACTAACACATGGGAGGCGCCATGTTTATTTCATTTTTTGCTAACAATAGTTAAATAATTAGTGTAAATTTTCAATGGGATCAGCTATTTTTTTAATACTTAATATTTAAAAAACCTGTTGAATCCTATTGTGGTCGGATATAATCATAGATATTATTATAATACTTACTCGTGTAGTCGTATCTAAATAACTCACAATCAGGCATTTCTATTTTCGCAAAATATACATAATTTATATTACAATTTATGAAATAAATTACTATAATAACTGTAGCTTTGGCAATGCAGTTACTTGTGTTGCAACATAACGATTCAATTCACCGATTTCAGTATATAATCAAATCGAATGTTCGAGCAGTATATAAACTAGCCGCTATCCGCTGCTTCTTTCGTTGAATTCTTGGAGTCGTTTGATAATGAATGGGCATGTGGACTAATTTTTATTTTTTAGTCCGTCTTGTAGATTATTAAAAAATATTGGACACGTATTTTTTCATTTTTTACGTAATCAAAATATAACGGCGATATATTGAGTTGAAATTTCGAGTGACGTCACTATTCTGACAGTTTGTATGGCCGTTTTGTGATTAGTGACGTCACGACCTCCTCATTCTAAACTTTAATGCGCTTTATCTCTGTATATTTTAATTTATTTAAAAAAGCAAAAAATACGTCTCTATTGTTTTTTTATTTTCTAACTGACGGACTAATTAGAATTTTGATTTTCAATAGTAGTCAACATCCCTATTAAAGAAAGAAATCAGAATTTAATCAGACAAAACAAGACGTATATAACACAAATTACTATTAACTATCAAATAACTAGTTGTGCCCCGCGGTTTCACCCGCGTTAATTTCAGAGTTCCCGCGGGAATTCTGAGATAAAAATTACCGTATGTGTTAATACATCAGTTATATGTATTATTGTAAAGTTTCATTTAAATCCATCCAGTAGTTTTTGCGTGTAAGAGTAACAAACATCCATCCATCCATCCATCCATACATTCTTACAAACTTTCGCGTTTATAATATTAGTAGGATTATACCTACCCAGATACATATTCAAACGACAGAAAATTTTCTTTTAAATATACCTAACTAAATTCTCAAAAGACACTACATTATTGTACGACTAAGCAGTTGTGCGTGTGTGTGTCATAAGGTTGTCAGCGAGCTGACTGTTTACAGACAGCTTCGCGTCGGCGCTCTTCTCCGTATGACAATTTTTCACTGAAACTACCACTAACTTTCACGGGGCATGAGGAGGCAAGAAACTGGTGGGAGGCGGAGAGCGTCGCTTTTTAACGTAGTATCCAATATTCTGTATTTTTTGGTACCTTTATTGGTGTCAAATTTTTACACTGACTGTACCTGCACCTGCATAATATTATGCATGCATAGGTATTGTTTGTTGCATACTCGATTTAATTATAAATAAATCATTTAACCTTTGCCCAGGAACGGATATGGTTTCCTTATTTATGTACGTTTTTTTTATATATTTATATTTTATTTATATGCCACCCTAAAAGCGATTGTGT
This sequence comes from Zygaena filipendulae, assembly GCA_907165275.2. Classification (NCBI taxonomy): domain Eukaryota; kingdom Metazoa; phylum Arthropoda; class Insecta; order Lepidoptera; family Zygaenidae; genus Zygaena; species Zygaena filipendulae. The sequence continues at coordinate 2,165,302 of OU015678.1, read as the reverse complement.
AATGTATGTATTACGTATTCTATAATTACATTATTTCTCTTCGCAAGGTTTATTATCACTTTATTAAAGGTAGTAAAGTATTGAGTAAAGTTTTTAACTACATTCACAATAGAAAGATTGTAATTTTGAGTAGGTATTACCTATATATTATATTAAATACTAGCCTTTGCCTGCGGTTTCACCCGCACCCACTTTAATGTTGGAGTTCCCGCGGGAACTCCGTGAAATCATAACAATTTTTAAAATTTTCGTCTATCTGTCTGTTCACGCTAATCTCCGAAACCACAACTGAGATTTTCAATCGGTTTCCACATGCGCATTTAGTTTATCATGGAGCAACCTATTAATACTTTGTTAGATCGAAATCGGTTTAGCTGATTCCTTCAGTGTCCTCCAAAAGCTACGAGAGAGATTTTGCAAATTATAGCACCATATAGGTTGTAATTTCAAACTTGTACCATAGATAACTATGGTATAAGCATAGACTACACATTATTTTACTTGAAACTGGCTGAAAAAAAAATCATCGTTTAATAAAAACTAAAATTTACCAAAAAAATCAATTTAGATTAGACATTTCGTTAACTGCTATATCATAACTTAACAACCGATCCGTGACGCGAATAGAATATTTTACATGCGGATGTTAGTTGTGTTATATAAGTTTTTTTTTTTATTTACTTCGTCTAAACAATTATTTACTCGTCAAAACCTGATGTGGCACCTGAAATGGAAGAGGTAAGATTGTCTTTGTGATAAGACTAGGCGAAAATTGTGTGTAATTTATTTACAGTCAACTCAGACGAAATAAAAAATTTTTATTTCGTCTGAGACAGTCAAGACATTTTGGGCTCTATGATACAAGCTCTCTGGGCTCTATGATACAAACTCCTTGGGCTCTATGATACAAGCTCCCGGGCTCTATGATACAAGCTCGCTTAGTTTAGAGCTCAGGTCACCAACCTATAGCTATTCTACTTCCCTACTAATAATAAGCTTTCTTATAATAAGAATTTTTCGTCATGTTATGTTATTTATGGTATATGTATAGGCTAAAAACCGACAAATAAACGCATTTTATTATTATTATCATTTTCGTACGATGCATTTCGATGCTTCACTGGAACTTTTGGAAGCAACTCGGCACAGTTGAACCTGAATTTCATTTTTATATATTGAGGTTATTTATCTGTCATTGCCAGATGACCCTCAACATGACAGTGACATCTCTAGTAATCTCTACCACAGACCACTTTATAAGTAAAATGCCGTATCTAATGTTTATCCGATGACGTTGTTCTGCGTTTCAGCAGTAGGTAAGCAATTTCAAATGTTAGGAACTTTAAAACGCTCTATTTAATTGATTTTTGCATATTTTTGTTTTCTTTTTTTGTTTTCTTTAATTAGGCCATAATATCTTCTTTTTGTTTATAAATAAAAATCAATGTTTGTATGTCTGTCCTCTATGCGTTTCGAAACCATTGGTCCGATTGTGATGAAACTTTGGCGGGTTGTTCTGCCTGCGTCCGCATAGGTTTCTAATCCTGATCTAAAGAGATCTTGCGGGAATTCCGAAATTCACGCGGATGGAACCGCGGGGCACAGCTATTATTTTTATAATAGACTGGAAAAAGATGCAAGTTGAACATTAATCACCTCAAGGGAATCCCGAAATTGATTCGGATGTCACCGTGGGGATTGGCTATAGATAGATAGTTGCCAAAAGAAAAACACTGAACGAAATATTCCACAGTGAGAATATTGTAAACAACAAAAAAAATCGTGTCAGACGGGGCATGTCGTTTAATAATCTTTTAATCATTCAAATCTAGCAGCATCAGCCTTGAGAGTGGATTGGAAGAAAAATAATAAAGTTAGGGCGCAGATATCGGCAGCCAAAGCAATCAATTTAAATTAATAAATGGACGCAGATAAGCAGTAACATGTTAACCCACAAAATTAAGTTACCTATTCAGAACGATTTATTGATAGTTAGGGAACGTTTTTTAACTATGTGTTTACCTTATTACATTGTTTAAGTATGTAATTAAGTATTGAACATAAAAAATGTTGACAGAAAATGGCGCTATAATTTTAAAACACGATTTACTCAAAATTTCTCCAGTGTGGGTTAACACACTATTGCTTATCTATGTCCAAATGTAGTTTATCACATAACTCCACCTGGTTCCGAACTAAGCAAAACTTGTAACTTAGGATATCTACCAGACAACTGATATAATATTATACACTATGGAACAGAATAGAATAGAATAGAATATAATAGAATACAACTTTATTGTACACCAAAATAATGTTACAGTGTGTTAACAATAACTTATAACTAAAGGCATACAAAAGGCGGTCTTATCGCTTTACTAACGATCTCTTCCAGACAACCTTTAGACCACTAGCTGTTCCCCGCGGTTTTGCCCGCGTTAATTTCGGAGATCCCGCGGGAATTCCGGGATAAAAAGTACCCTATGTGTTACTGTGATGTTATAATCTAAATTATTTAAAGTAAGTGGAGTAAATAAAGTTTCATTAAAATCCCTTCCTTAGTTTTTGCGTGAAATAGTAACAAACATCCATACATCAATAGGTATTTAATTTTTACGTAATTACGTAAACAGTTGGTTATCATTTATTTTTTGCTTAATACAGGCAGATAGCAACAAAAGGGTAGTTTCTGGGGGTATGAAAATCAAAATTCTATTTAGTCCGTCAGTTAGATAGTAAGTACCTAATAAAAAAATAAAGGACACGTATTTTTAGCTTTTTCAAATTATTGAAAAAATACTAAGACAAAGTTTAGGAGTGGGGACTCTTGACGTCATAACGTGCTGTAAACTGTAGCACGGCGTGACGTCACGCAACATTTCGGCTTAATGTATGTTTTTTATTATTCTACAAGACGGACTAAAAACTAAAATTTGATCGACAAGCCCATTATACAATAAATCGATTTAAGCAAAGAGCATCATCATTTTTTACAAGGTGTAACACAAAAACTTCTCAGAAACGCTGCAAGAAAACGTTAAAAAAATTTACCGCAGTAACTATTATAGCAAATAATTGCCATGACATCATTTCTCCCATTTTAATAAGTGCCTCCCATTATTTATAGGTACAGCACCGTCGGTCTTAGTAGTCAGCGAACTTAATTGCCACCCAAAGAGTCACAGGTTCGGATCCCGGATCAGAGCAAAAATGTTTATATCACGAGAACTTTGTGTTTTACCGTTTGCGTGATACAATGGACTCTCAGCTGGTGTGCTCGAAATTCATACCGGAAAAGCTTATATGTGTATTATGTATACAACGTGTTAATGAACTAACTGAAAACCTGATACCTACACCCCATTTTAAAAAATAAACAATTATATGATTAAAATATATTTTATGTCGAAAAAATGTAATTCAACATTAGTTTGGAGGTGACCTATCTACGAAATTCCAAGCGCTACGCCCGCGCCTACCGGTTCGAATTTTTTTGCTGCGGGCGGCGTACGCGCCAAATATTGTATTATAAATAATTTAGACATGGACTGATAAAAATGAAAAAATATAACCTATATTAAAACATAGTGTGATCGATTCGCTAGTAGATTCTGAAATCAGAGCAAACTACTTTCTAGTTGTCAGTTAATTCATTAACACGTTGTATATCGTGGCCTCAGATCGTGGCCACATCAAATAATTGGCCACATCATGAACTATGCAGACAAAATATGGCGATACTAGCTGTTCCCCGCGGTTTCACTTGCGTTAATTTCGGAGATCCGGGCGAATTCCGGGATAAAAGTACCCTATCTGTTATTCTGATGTATAGGCTATATGATTGTAAAGTTTCATTAAAATACATTCAGTATTCCGCTGGGAAACTTAATAAATAAATAAATAAATAAACATCTATACACACAAACTTTCGCGTTTATAATATTGGTAAGAATTACCTACCTGTGATGATAATAATTTTAATGACCATTTGTCTTTGACGCATCGCCGGCTCGCTACGCTTGCTGGGCTCGCGCGACTTGGGCTGCAGTACTAACCTAACCTAACCCAGAATGATGCTCTAGACTCTAGAGCATTGATTCCCAAAGTCCATGTGGACCCCCAGGGGTCCACGGGAGCCCGACAGAGGTCTACGCTTGCGTGGAAAAAAATGGGGGTCCACAACTCATTAACGGGGGTCTATAAAAATGTATTAGGTGACCCGACTGGACTTCTCCTATGAATATAGGCAGACAATAATATAGGCAGACAATATTATAAGAAGTCCGACTTCTCCTATGAATATAGGCAGACAATATTATAAGAAGCTCAGCAAATAAATAATTGTTTTTGTAAGCACTTGCATATTCCATGAAGATGCTTTTTAGACTGGCCTTGAAACTTAAGCACACAGCATAACTGCTTTGAAGCAATATAATTCTCACCTTTTTCTCAAAAACTTTTAACTCACAGTTGATTGAAATATAGCCACAACACAGATTGCCATAGGCATATACTTTTTATGGGTTTTGGAAGTAGGTTAGTAAATGTAATAGCTGCAGGGAGTCCACCAGATCCAGCAAAATGTTTAAAGTGGTCTATGAGAAAAAAATTATGGGAACCTCTGCTCTAGAGTCTAGTGGTTATACTATATAAATAACATACAGACGGGGCAGGCGCACCACGGTTGCAAAGGAAGTTGAAGTAAATGCTCTAACTTGCCCAAAACTTCTTTAGCTAGTATCCCAAGTATATTTTCCACATTATTCCCAAAACTGCGAATTTTTAAAAACAGTGATTAAGTAAAAACGTAACCAAAAAGTGTTTAATGCATTTCTTTACGTCAATGAATGTTTTAGTGCGTGATGAATAGTTTTGTGTGCGAAAATCACCCGGCGACGCTGGTTTTCATCTGTTTTCATACTAAACTAATTTGATGTCTCTTCTATCAGTTATTTTCTGTTTTGTGGTTATACATCAGTTCATGATGTGGCTGATCATTTCATGAAATGCCACCATTTCATGAAATGGCCGGCTACTTCATAATTTGGCCAATTATTATTAAATGTGGCCACGACATAATTATATTATGTACTAGCTGTGCCCCGCGGTTTCAACTACGGTAGTTTCGGAGTTCCCGCGGGAAATTTCGGAATAAAAAGTACCCTAAGTCCTTCTCTGTAGGTACCCCCGACAACGTGCATGTCAAATTTCATCCAAATCCGTTCAGCCGTTTTTGCGTGATTGAGTAACAAACATCCACACTTTCACATTTATTCACAAAAATTCTAGAAACGGTATTTTTGGCTTCTTTATCACTCATAGAGTCGCCTAAATTATTTTTTTCTTATTTATGTCCCATGTACAGACATCGACCTGTTACAATTTTATTAATATATGTGTAGATAAGTAGGTACACAAATAAATCAAAACAATAATTTAGCAATTAATGAGTTCTTGCATTGTGCTGAGTGATCTCCAGTTCAACCTAGCTTTGATGCTGCAGCTCTTTGAGCTAGTATATATGCTTTTTTTAGTGATAGCAATCGATTTTATTTACCAACCACTTAGATGTACAGATAATGGGAAATCAATATTCATTATTAAAATAAATAAAAGCAAGTATATAATATAATATTTATTTAAGAAAAACACGTGTTCGTATAATTATATTATTCTTATAAAACGTTTATTAATAGTCGTTTACTAATTAATTATTATTCAACGAAAACCGCTCTTTATAACCAGCAAATCTTGTAACTTTATTTATGAAAATATTTGCATTACATATTCAAGTTGATAAATAACATATTCAAATCGATTTTATTAAAACATCTTAGGTATATGACTAGATTCAAACGGAAAATCACCGGTCGCATTCTGATTTTCCTAAAAACAAGTAGGTAAGTACGATCGTTTCTGGATTTCAATTCGCGTAATGGGTTGTTTGACTAAATTTTTCTTTTTAGTCCGTCTTGTAGATTCATAAAAAATATTAGACACGTGTTTTTTCTTTTTTTCACGTCAGCAAAAAATAACGGAGATACGTTGAGTCGAAATGTCGCGTGACGTCACAAGCAGGCGTCGTTTTACCTGCGTATGACATTACGATCCCCTACTCCTAAACTCTAATGCGCTTTATCCAGGAGTATAGTATTATATTATCTGTAATATTATTATCTGGTATATTTTCACTAATTTTAGTAGCAATGGCGTGAAATAGTAACAGACAGATAAATAGCAAACAGACATTTTAGTATGGTTAATAGGTAGGTATGTTTGTTGTCACGTTTGAATGGTTTCTATGACACTGGCTAAGTTAATAGCTCAGTGTGGCATCAAGTAGGTATTTATTATTGAAGTTTTTTTTAAAATGTTTTCTGTCGCATTGTTTCAGGTCTCTTCATAACACTAGTGCTGGGATTCTTCGCTGTGGGCGCCGGTTGCTTCATTGTTTTCCTCCACCCGTACGACTTCTTTTTCACACAGGTAAAATTATAAATATACAATATCTGGGTCACCGAGCTTCGCTCGTTGTGTATAGCGCCATCTGTTGTTAAGTAGAAAAACAAACACTCATTTTTCATTGCCTAAAAACACGGATAAGACGACGTTTTCTAAAAATGAAACCTAGCTAGATCGACTAATCGCCCCCGAAACCTCCTGCATACTAAATTTCATGAAAATCGTTGGAGCAGTTTCCGAGATTCAGATTATATTGAGAATTGCTCGTTTAAAGATAGTACATAACCATAGTGTTTTTAAATCTATACTAATATTATAGTGATTTGATTTTTTCGCACGTGTGTTTGTTTGTAATAGATAAAAACGAGAACTACTGAACCGATTTAAATAATTCTTTCACATGCAGGCTGCTGCAGTGTTCCTCGGTGACTTGTGGTAATTTTTATCCAAGAAACCCCACGAGAACTCCGAAATTAATGCGAACTGGAAGGAATAGGAAGCTTGTTAAATTAAAAGTCTCCACTCACTGTTCACAGAAAGTGGTACTGCAAGATGGCGGCGAGATCTTCGAGATGTGGAGGAAGCCGGAAGTGGAATTGTACGTCAAGATATACTTGTTCAACGTCACCAATGCTGAGGAGTACATGAACGGCGTCGACAACAAACTGAAAATGCAAGAAATCGGACCCTACGTGTACAAGTAAGGATTCATAATACCTTATATCCTATGATGTACCCCACACTGTTCGTTTTGGGCATGGTGGGGTACAACAAATTGGAGGTGCGAAGGGACCTGGCGCTTGCGACGTATGTTATGAAGCTGTTACGTGGCAAGGTATCGAACCCGGAACTATTGCAGAGTGTGAGCCTGTGCGTGCCGGACGGGTACGTGGGGCGGAGACGGCGGCCGCGGCTGCTGGCCGTGCCCGCAGCGCGCACCAATTTACTCGGCAAAGCGCCGCTCACGCGCGCCCTGCGCACGCTCAATGAGGTGGCAGAGACAGTAGACATACTTACCTGTTCTCTGAATGAATTCACAAAAATAACTTTGTGTGTGTTAACTTGTAAGCCAAATACTCAAAGTAGGTAGTCATATAATCGCATTAGGTTAGCCTGTAAGGATTATGTGGTTTTTGAAATAAATAAATAAATAAAATAAATAAATTAACCATCTCTGTAACAACACATATACAATCGAACATAGAACTTCATCCTTTTTTACCACCATTGTTAAAATTTCCGGAAATGACCGCTTACCCACCTCTGTAAAAAGTTACGGGAATTGCCGTAGTCGCCTATTCCTGACCCCTTTACTCTCTCTGAAAAAGTTACGGGGATGGCCTTAGTCACCTATTCAAGACCTTTTACTTGCCTCTTACCCACGTCTGTAAAAAGTTACGAGGATAGCTTTAGTCGCCTATTCCTGACCCCTTTACTCCCTCTGTAAAAGTTACGGGGATGGCCTTAGTCAGCTATTCAAGACCCCTTACTTGCCTCTTACCCACGTCTGTAAAAAATTACGAGGATAGCTTTAGTCGCCTATTCCTGACCCCTTTACTCCCTCTGAAAACGTCACGGGGATGGCCTTAGTCACCTATTCATGACCCCTTACTTACCCCTTACCCACGTCTGTAAAAAGTTACGGGGATAGCCTTAGTCAACTATTCACGACTCCTTACTTGCCTCTTACCCACGTCTGTAAAAAGTTACATGGATTATCTTAGTCAACTATTCATGACCCCTTAGTTGCCCCTTACCCACGTCTGTAATAAGTTACGGGGATAGCCTTAGTCAACTATTCACGACCCCTTATACTTGCCCCCTTACCCACGTCTGTAAAAGTTACGGGGAATGGGGATTGTCTTGATACGAACGACACGCGTTATTTTGACACAAAACTAAAGCAAACAACATGGTTTAAAGATAAATATTAATAATTTGCTATAATTCTATACTGTCTCTGATCGAAATGGTTCTCTTTTCCTCATCAGGGAGGGATTCGAACATGAAGTGATCGGATTCAACGACAACGGTACGCTGACCGCGATACCGAGACACCCGCTCACGTGGGTCGAGGACCTATCCGAAGGCAACAAGGAAGATGACATCGTGTTCCTACCGCACATCGCTTTGCTGGTAAGCACCTATTGCTTGTTGTTTGCTATTCATAGCTTTGCCTATAGAACAAGCACGTCATACTCGTGAACGGGTGCCGTCAGTTGGTACTGGTCATGTAAGAAAGAAAGAAAAGGCATTTATTTGGACACAGAGACACACAATTACAATTATTTTATACAAACATGATTTAACAAAAAAAAATATATAGTTATATATATGACAATATTATGAGAACAAATGGTGTTTGCGTGGTGCGTCCCCATGACCAAAACGGTCACAGCCTCAGCATGTTGCTATGAGTGCGGGCACTCCTAGCGCTGACTTTTCAGTCAGGACCGGAGATGATGAGATGATGATGAGATGTCTGGTCTACTATTATAGATGCTTAATCCTAATGTCTCTATAGTCAGCTGTACCTGCCGCATATAGTTTATTGCTGGTTACGGCTCATTATTCTCACATAATTAAATTTGAGTTACCACTAATATTATATATATTATAATTTTAAACTGACAGCGTGCTGCTGTAGAGTTTGTTGCGCAGCTTCTTCTCTTCAGCCATAGCACTAGGAAGCTGTGAAGAGTGGATATTTTATGGGTGCTGTCTACTGTAAACTGTAATTTTACTGACGTTAAAAAGAGCCACATTATGGGCCTAATTTGAATAAATGATTTGACTGTTGACCATTGAACGTACAGCCCCCTTAGCTATAATGAAGCATTTATGCTGAGACAGTGACCGATTGGCCCACCGTTCTATCTCCTTCATAATATTTGTTAAGCATTGATTTACTACTAGCCGTATATCAATGTTGTTAAGTTTCTATTTTTTCTGTCTCTTATTTTGTAAACTTTATGTGGGGACCAATAAACTCCTTTTCTTTCTTTCTTTCTTTATTTCTTTCTTAGCCAAGTTAACAATCTATGATAGTTAACGCTATAGAAAATCAAGGGTATCGCCATGTCGTGTGGTCAAAAAAAATGTCCAATCAAAGTTCAATTTTTCGCGACATGACGCTACGTTCCTCAGTTTTCTATATTATAGTCAAGTCTCATAGATTGTCAGCTTGGCAAAGAGGGCAGGTTAACGAAAAAATTCTTTAGCCATTCTGGCTCTGCAACTGTGTTTTCTCACCACTTAGCACTAGAATAATTATGTAAGTTTATTGTTTTGTTTGTGGCCTCCACAGAAATATAATTAAGTTTGTTTTTTGGCCGGTGGTGATCTCGAATAAAGTAAGATAAAAAAAAAACAGGTCTAGTTTTAGCTGTGACTTTTAGGTATCCTGCCTCAGTAACGAACACTATAAAATCAAAGTATTTTTTATGGTATGTTAATTTCGAAGTAATATATTATTTTCTATCATTTGAATAACTGTGTATGTTATTTAAGTAGAATATAGTCTTTTTTAATGTTTACGTCAAAGATATTGAAAGAGAAAAGATAGACAATACGCTCGGCCGCTAAGCTTTCCCCTTGAACCACGTAGTGCAGCGGTCCAATGATCTCATGCTAACAAAATGCCGTTGGCTACCAGAGACTGTTGTCTATAGATACCACTTGACGGAAAGCGATGTGACTGGCTATTTAAAATTTACTTTGTGGTGACTGGTATTTGATTGCGTCGCAACGATGTGATTGGTTTTATTTTAATCATTCCCCGCGCAAAAATTGGTCGACGTGAATTGCATAGTAAAAGTTTGTATTGTTCGTCTATTCTCTTATAATGTCTTTGGTTTACGTATTGGAATTTTTTAAGATAGTTTGAACAGTAAGTTTCATCTGTAACATCATGGTGTTAAAGTATAATACTATATTCACCATCTAAAAATGCCTTACTACCCAATTAACTCGCCAGTAAACGCCACTAATATTCAATGCGAAATTGTAATTTAATAAAAAGTATATTAAAAACACAGATAAAATTAAACGAAAAGGTATATTATATACACACAGGCAGAATTAGCGGAACATAAAAAGGCAGAGTATAGAAATAATTACGTATATGTATTAAAACAAATTATTATCAGGCATGAAGTAATAAACTAATATACATCTTTTAACATCGACTTTAAGAAGTTTTTAGTTAAATTTTATTAAAAGTAATCAAAATAAAAAAAAAATCTCTAGTTTGTGAGAACACAGACAATGTTGCAAATAAAAGTTGAATCACGAAGGGGAAACACACGTTATTAATCGTTCATTTATTTAGTGTTAAAATCACAGTAATCTTTAATTTGCAACATTATTTGTGTGCCCACAAATTAGAGAAAAAGTGTTTTTTTTTTTTATTATTATTTTAAATAAAATTTAATAATTTAATTACAAACTTTTAAAGTGTTAAAAGATGTATATTAATTTATTACTTCATGTCTAATTATTATTTGTTTTAATATATATACGTAATTATTTCTATACTCTGCCTTTTTATGTTCCGCTAATTCTGCCGGTGTGTATATTACAGGGTATAGTATGGTTATTAACGCAGGTCAATAACCTTAGGTATGATCCGTTGGAGTGTCAGTGACAATACAAAGAAAATGGCTGCGCATATGGATTGGAGGGATGACCCCTCCAATCAGCATAATCGGCACGTGTTCTGCGACGTGACAAAGCTCGTTTTGTTGCACGTTGTTTTCATGAATAATGTATTTTATTGGATAATAACATCATAATTTAATGGTATTTTGAGATATTTGAGACGAGAATCCGATATTGAATACTAGTTTCTACAATAAGTCCCTCATTTGACCTAATACACGTATTTTATTTTATTTTTTTAAATAAATGGCATGTACATTTCTATTATTCTACTCAGACGATTGTAAGTCAACTAGCCAGTTTCATAGTTAGACAAAACTATTGTGCTGTAAATGAATGCCAGAAGAATATAAGATTTTTACTCTTCGCTATCTTTAGTCGGAACTACACGACATGCGATCCTGCATTACTTTGTGGTGATATATTAGATCCATCTTTAAATTACCACCACTTTTTCAAACGCCACAGACCTTTACAAAAAAGGATACCTACTAACTGACCTCCCGTGCCCGGGCGCGGATCTATAGGGGGGGAGGGGGGTAACCTTTATATACAAAAAATCTCATGGTGCAACCAAAGTTGCCCCTCCTCAACCAAATCCTAGATCCGCGCTTGCCCGCACCCCACCACAATGTAGCGGTGAGCGTAGAGGTAATGGCGATTTAGGCTGTCGCTGCTGCGTGTGTCGTACAATATCAACTTGAAAAACAAAAATGAAAAAAAAAAAAAAAAAAAAATTAAATTTTTTTTATTTATTACAATAACACACATAACATAGCAAATTACTTGTAGTCCCCACACTAGGCGTAGCCTGTAAATGTAGCACTGTCATTCTGCCGCTCGCCGCGCCCCGGCGCCAGCCCTACGCCACACGCACAGTCTGCAGTCTGCACGTATGCACACAAGCCGCCCACCTGTAGTAGTGGGGTGTCACATCGGTTCGCTTTTTTGGAGTGTCACAGGTGAACATTAAACTGATGACATATACAATTTTTTTGCAGAGCATAGCGAATGTCGCCTCGAAGCAGAGTTTCTTCGCTCGCCTCGGCCTCAACAACGTCATCAGGCTTACAGGCAGTAAACCTTTAGCGCGAATGACAGCAAGGGAATTCATGATGGGATACGAATCCAAGCTGATGACCTTGGGGAACACTTTCATGCCTGGATGGATATATTTCGATAAACTCGGACTTATTGACCGGGTGAGTGAAATCTATAATCTACCTATTCAAAGTTATAATCTATGACAGACAGGTTTGGAAAAAAGATCACTATGCTTTCCCGATTCACTTTTATTTTACGAAAAACCCATAGCATAATGTGGGACCAAGCAGATCTGTGTATTGTGACCTGTCACTACTATTAGTTTCATTTTAAAATCCCAAAATTTCCTCACCGACTTTACATCTTCACAGAGAAATAAATTAAATTTTCTACCCGCCAGATGTACGATTTCAACGGCGACTACGAGACCATATTCACGGGCGAGGACGACGTGCGGTACGCGGGCCTCATCGACACCTACAAGGGCTCCACGGACCTGCCCCAGTGGCACGGGAAGCACTGCTCCAACGTGCAGTACGCATCCGACGGTACCAAGTTCAAAGGTGGCGTCACCAAGAACGAATCGGTGCTGTTCTTCAGGAAGAACCTATGCAGGCCCGCGCCTTTGGTGAGTTGTAGACAGACTAGCCAGCGTTTAGTTTCAGAGTGAGAGGCGGCACAATCTATACTCCTATACTAATATTATAAAGAGGAAAGATTTGATTGTTTGCTTGTTGGTTTGTTACGATTTAACTCAAAAACTACTTGACCGATTTCAAAAATTCTTTCACCATTAGAAAGCTACATTATCCCTGAGTAACATAGGCTATATTGTAATCCGGAATTCTTGCGGGAAATTCGAAATTATCGCGAGTGAAACAATGCGGGACAGCTAGTTTCTTCCAATAGACATAGACGATATTAATTCCGGAAAACAAAAGCGCCACATAAAACGTTTCGTACAGGTCGATAAGAAGTTTATTTATTTATTTAAGCTTATTGCACAACATGGTACAAAAGGCGGACTTAATGCCACAGTGGCATTCTCTACCAGTCAACCTTCACGGTGTTCAGAAAGTGTGCTTGGTGGTGCTTGAGAGGAACTAAATATAATTTCCTAGTTCAATACAAAATATAATATATAATAAAGAAGTTCATGTTGGAATATAAAACTATGTAGTTGGTCACGAGCACTCACTCGCCATTAGTAAGCGTATGTAAATGTGTACTGTAGACCAGAATTGATATCACCTACCGGAATCTGTCTTTCATGATTAAAAATTGCATTTAATTTGGAGACGTGTAACAACATTTTCCATCCGCGAAAGGGTCCAGAAAATAAATACTCAAAATTGTAATGAAACTTCTGTATTATCGTTCCCAGGTGCCAACAGGTGAGGGCGTGCGAAGTGGTCTCAATGCCTATATGTATACACTGCCGGAACATTTGCTGGACAATGGTAAATTCAATGAGGAAAACAAATGCTTCTGCAGAGAAGGTAAGAATAACTAAGATTGAGAGAAATGAAATCTATTTGCCAACATGCTAGAAGCTTAGTTAAACAATTTGATTGAGTAAAATTTTGTAAAAATTGTGTAGAAATCAAACCAAGAGTAACATATTTTATATTAACTATTCACAGAGCTAAAGTTCGTTCAGATTTTTAATGAACATTACTTTCCGTGTTGTCCCCAGGAATATGTCTTCCTGAAGGTCTGATCGACGTCACAGATTGCTACTACGGTTTTCCGATTGCGTTGTCGTACCCGCATTTTTACAAAGGCGATCCGATCCTTTCCGAGAAAATTGAGGGACTGAAACCGAATAAGGAGTTGCATGAGACGAGGTAAATATTCTACTGACTCAAATATTCCAGGACTCAAAAATCAGTGCTGTGTCTAATGTCTATACCTAGTGGTCGCATACTGAGTGAAGTCCCTTTTAGGGAACGTAACCATACTACGTGACCCATTCAGGGGCGGTCTTCAAAATACTATGTTTGGTCATGGGGGGGGGGGGGGGGGGGGCAGCTTAGAAATTGTCTAGGACCAGCAGATACCCAGGCAATATTTAATCTTATTTCCTTTCCAGATTCTGGGTGGAGCCTAAGTCAGGGTTGCCACTCGACGTCAGCGCTAAATTCCAGATCAACATGGCGCTTGGCGACATCTCCAACATCCAGAACACGGACGGATTCTCGCATATGTATCTGCCTTTACTCTGGTTTGATATCGTAAGTAACGTGAATCTTCATCTATCTGTCTAATATATAATATAAAATTATAAATAGTATAAAAAAATTTGAAAAACCACTGATTAAATCTAAAAGTAGATAAAATAAAGCATCATCCACTCTGTAGTAATTCTTATTCTTATTTATAGTTACGGTTGCTTGGAAGTAATTGCTTTTTAGCAATAAGGCTGCCCTTAGTTATTTTTCTATGTATTTTTATTATCATGGTAACAATAAAGAACATTTGATTGATTGATTGATTGATAAAAAATAAAAATAAATTTAACAGAACTTTCACTGGCAGATAGATCGCTGATGTTTTTCGGAAATTCCGAAATTCACGTGGGTGAAACCGCGAGGCACAGCTAGTTTTTAATAACCAACAAGTTACAGAAAGAAAACATAGAACATAAGGACCTATATGATCCATGATCTTTTCTATGGGTGAACTAGCCAACTACGAATTACGTATAGGTACTTAATGTATAAAAGACAATATACCCAAACTGGGACTAAGTTGGTGTTGATACGGATTTTTTGAAAATTTTCAAGTCCTCAATGAGAAATAAACCTATGATCGAGGCCTTACAAGGCGTTGCAGGATGTGGTCACAAATTGCTTAAGCAAATAATTTTATCGATATTGATATGTGACTGTTAAAGTGGTAATAATGCAGTCTTTTAAATATCACTGCACTGACTTAGGTTAGTTTCTCCCTTGCCCAGTTAGTTACCTTTAGAAAAGCACCAACAAGCCCCAATTCCTTTTTCAATTTTTTTCCATCATAATAAATGTCATTTTTGCATTTCACAGAGGATGTACTCTCTGCCGCCCTCGATGGAGTCACGATTTAGCCTCTACCTCAACATCCTTCCATTAGTCGAACGGTCAGCCATGTACTGCCTCTTCGCCTCTGGTGCTTTAATGATCATCTTCTCGGTGTACCGACTCACCTTCAAGATAATGTTCAAAGGAGCCGATGGAAAGAAACGTAACTTCTTCAGACTCCCGTCCCGTTGGGTCGGCTGCAAGAGTTCCAGAACTAAGAACAACCAATCGAACTTAGGCAAGGTGTACAATCCGTGCGAAGTCGAAAAAATACCGCACATAGAAAGGCGGGCGTCTTTCAAATTGTACGCTGCAGAGTTAGGGCAGAAGCTAAGCGGCAAAGTTTGCGACACTGCAGACAACGTAAAGAATATGGTCATAAACGAATTCGCCAACGTGAAAAGTGCATACACTAGCGACAGAAGGGGCTCTGTACTCAACAAAAGCAATAGCAACGCAATTCTGAACGAATCCGACAAGAACGATTCCAGTGATTGTGAAAATTACACGAACGGCTACGGGCTGGTCGGTCAGATCGACAGCGATGATGAAAACAATAAATTCAGTATTGAAATAGTCGAAGATCAAGTATTAGATGACCCCAATCCAAACAGATATAACTCTTGCGAGAGACTCAACAGGCTGGACCAATTAGAATCGGAATCAAATGAAACAGATATCATACTGAACATATCCGATTGAACGTGTCCAGCCGCATTCCTAACGATAAACTCACAATGATCTCGTTATGTCAGCGCTGACTTTCAACCAGATGAATTTGGTGAAGATGCTTCATACATACGAGAAGATGCCAAAATATCTCTTATATCTGTCAGACTGACCTTTTTTTATTAAACGCTTAGAATAAGTGAAACATGTTAACCGTACTAAAAACTCCGGATAGTTAGAATAAGGAGTACAAGCAAAGAGACAAAACACCTCGAATGAATGTTTAACCTGCTCTTCATACTTCAGAACAGTATGAGAATCGATTCAAAAACCAACTGTATGATGATATTCTTATCTTTAAAAGACTCTGAAGTCTGAGTCTAGTTAAAGCTAAGTGACGTCAAGCCAAAACTTACAAACACTGCCTTGATATAAAGCTGTGTTTTTAAACGCTTACCGACTCTTCCAAAAGTTAGCTTAGTGATGTTATTCTTAGATTGAGTACAAAGCGAGAAAATGGAGAGACTTGTGATGCATGAACCTCTTTTTAGAGAGCGTCCTCTCGCTTAGGGCAATTTGTGTCAGAAATTTTATCTAACTATAAACTAGTAAAGGCGTACTTTTATTCAACCCGGATTTTAATTCAGAGTTGGAAAAAAATTCAGTCAAAATTTAATCAAGCTTTAAATGAAGACACTGCCCTAAATCGAGATTAAATTATTGGTGTAAAATGTCCTTATCATTACTAAGAAATATTTAAGATGCAATAAGTGAACTTGCATAGTGAATAGATGGAACGTAGTTATAGTCAAAATTTTCTCTTGCCATGAATCTTTAACTCTCTTTTTTTCCTGTAAATAATGTTTCTTTTCATGAAAATCCATTAGAGGGTTGTTTTATTGTTTTTTATACTTGAAAATTACCATTTTATTGTTGTATAAAATTAAAATTATTGTCTATAATCTGTGGTCTCTAATTAAGACTAATTATAACCGTCGTTGACTGAATGTTTAATATTTTGCTCAAGGCCTTAGTTTTGTAAGAACTCCCTTGTCTATATTGTGACATAGATTATGTTTGGATGAAGGCAAAAGATTTTCTCCGAGTTTTTTTTTGTTAGACATAAATGAAAAAGTGTGACAAAATGAATAATAATAAAATTGGATAATAGACATTATACGAGCTGGTTTTGAATATCACAAATTAAAAGAAATTTATTTCAAGCAGTACCTCGAGAATGGGCTTGTCAACCAAATTTTGATTTTTAGTCCGTCTTGTAGATTTATAAAAAAAAATTGGATACGTGTCCAATTTTTATTTTACGTAATTAAAAAATAACGGAGATACGTTAAGTTCAAATGTTGCGGGACGTCACGCCATGCTACAGTTTATAGCACGTTATGACGTCAAGAGCCCCCGCACTCCTAAACTTTAATGCGTTTTATCTTGGTATTTTTTTCAATAATTTAAAAAAGCAAAAAATCTTCTTCTTCTTGGTCGTTACACTCTTGACAGAGTGGTCGTGATCATCGGTTCCGGATTGGTAGCACGCTTGACAACCCGTCGCCATTCCTCCCGGACCGCTGCCCTTCTAGAGCACTCGTAGAGCTATCAGCGGCAGCCTTCAGCTGGTCAGTCCAGCGAAAAAGCAAAAAATACGGGTCTATTATTTTTTTATTGATCTACAAGACGGACTAAATAGAATTTTTGGTTTCATACCCCAGAAACAAGTCGATTCTCTGCCTTTAGGTCCGTTAGTAAAGGCAACAACAAACCTTTAGAGATTATATTTTATTTTTTACTGTAACTGTTCCCCGCGAACACCGTCGGTAATTTCAAAGTTCCCGCGGGAATTCCGTGACAAAAGTATCTACTATATGTACCTTTCTGTAGCACTCACAACTTTATGGAAAATTTCACGATGATCGGTTCATTAGTTAAGGCGTGAAATGTAACAAACAGACGTTATTTTTTGCATTCATAATATCAGTAGGTATGGATATAGTAGTTTTCTTGTTCAGTCCTGTGCTATCTCTATGCTATGCCATGTTATCTCTATTAGCACGATATTGTGAAAATTCGGACTTCTATATCTTAATAACTCTAAAGACATTTTATCAAAACGATGTCTACCTTATATATATATTATAAGTTTTCGTCTTCACCTGCCCTAACCGTTTGACCACTCGGTATGGAAGGTAGCTAATGACTTACCTTCATATACAGGTGTCCCAATTCCCAATGTCTAGATGGGCAAAACGTTATTGAAATCACCCATACTTTATTTGAAGCGTCTAGAAGACTTTTTATCAGATATACAGTGTGTTAATGAATTAACTGAAAACTAGAAAGTAGTTTGCTCAAAATCAACTAGTGAATCGATCGCACTGTTTTAATATAGGTTATATTTTTTCATTTTTACTTGCCCATGTCTAAATTATTTATAATACAATATTTGGCGCGTACGCCGCCCGCAGCAAAAAAAAATCGAACCGGTAGGTGCGGGTGTAGCGCTTGGAATTTCGTAGATAGATCACGTCCTAGTTAATGTTGAATAACTTTTAAAGTACCTATAAATTTTTTCGACATAAAATATATTTTAATCATATTATTGTTTATTTTTTTAAATGGGGTGTATCAGGTTTTCAGTTAATTCATTAACACTTTGTACATGAGAAGACTTCTATCAAAGCATGATCGATGCAGGGTTGACACAGGGTTGCGTTCAACTTTAGTAAAATTTAGGATCTTCCTCCATCTCTTTAATACAGTAAATAACATGATATCGAAATATCCTCTATTGCAATTTCAACTTGGTGCACATTGTGTAAAGTCGTAATTTCAACTTTGTAAGTGAAGTTAAAGGAAAAAGGAAGTTAAAGAATTGTATATATGGGTAACTATTTAAACAGATTCGCGCATAAAAGGTTTTTGTAAAAGGACATGCTCAACTTTTAAATTTTTAGAATATTTGTGATATATTATTACATAAAAATATAAAATAGCAAAATGTATTGTAAGTAATACTTAATAAGATTATCTTTCAATATACATAACTAGAAAGGTTGTATAAATAAAATAGCAACATATACCTAATAGTAGATAAAAATAGATATTAGATATTTAATAATGATTTATTTTTACAACTAGATATGATTGAACGAATTGTGTGTAAATTATTATTTTGTTAAGGGTAGACTTTCTAAGGTTTAATACTTAAGGGAATTTTTTCAATTATTTTGAAAATAATAAAGCAAGCAACATAAAATTATTATTTTTTGTTTTATTTAAAAAAATATCACAAAACCAAACAACTTAATTTAAGGTCCTAATAGAAATGAAACAAGCGTCATTCGCTATTAAAATCATTTAAAAAAAATCCATATTACAATAGGTACCTATGTAGAAAATCAAAATTCTATTCAGTCCATTTTGCCATTCGTTGCCGCATACTGTCGCCGCACTTATACTATTAAAGATATTATATAATAGTACATTGTTATCCTAGGGGTGAAAGTAACTTATTTAGTCCCGAGACGGGGTTTGGCGCCCGAGCGTAGCGAGGGCGCCTATAGATCGAGGGACTAAATAAGTCTTTCTCCCGAGGGTAACACTGTGCTTTTCATTACGAATGCAAGGAAAGTCAAAATAAAAATAGGAATTAGCTAAAGAAAAAATGAGTGAAGATCGGATAGTCGCTTGACACTTTCCCACCTATTTTTTTTTCTTTGGCCGGCTAGCTTTCAGCCAGTATTTTTTATTTACATTGTGGCGACCTAAAAAAAATATTATCTTTAATTATTAAGTATTAATTAAAGAAAATAAAAAATATAAATAGGAATTAGCTTAAGAAAAAGTGAGTGAATTTTATTTTAATTAATACCTACTTAAACTTTACGTTATTTCAATTTTACATCGCGCTGGCTGTATAGAAAGTTGAAACATGGTTCAATAGAAATGTGAAAATAGACCTAGTTTTTTTTTTTATAATTTGACAGTTGTCAGTTGAAAGCGATTCTCCCTAGGGCTGAAAAGGGTTACTTTCAACCCGCTTCTCAGGCAACTTCAGACCTACTTTCCGAGTATGAGTAATGAAAAAGATATTATCAAAAATGATCTCGCACATTTAACTGCTTATTGAGTAGTGGGGCGTGTCATTTTAGTTTAGACAAGCCCTACCTAATAGACACGGATACCTATACTGCTTTTCCAAATTATTGAAAAAATAGATAAAACGCATTAAAGTTTAGGAGTGGGGGCTCGTGACATCATAATTAAGTATAGAGTGTACCTAGGCGTGACTTCACATAAAATTTTAACTCAAAACGTGTCGCCGTTATTTTTTGATTAGGAAAAAAGAAGGAAAAATACGTACCTACTTATACAATATTTTTTATTAATCGACAAGACTAACTAAAACTAAAATTTAGTTACCTAGACCATTCTGTAGTGTTAAGTACAACATAATACAAAGAAATATCGTCAAGAGTCACTATTTACCCCATTTTACTCCATTTTACATAATTATCCTACCACGGATTTCTTTTTCAATTACATATATATATCTTAGAAAAATGTTTTTCAACCTTTTTCGTTCGATGTATTTCATTATTTAACAAATATTTAATCCATACAATCCATATTTTTGAACGTTTTTTTTATTGAGGTAGTTTTTGCTACCCCTTGCGACCCCTCTGCCTCTACACGACACACGTTGAAAAACACTGTCTAAGTGCCTGCGCACACTATGCGACATGTCGTTGCGTCTTGTCGCTAAAACTTGTCGCCGACGCAAGCGACAGCTCTGCGTCTTGTCGCCGCGACTTCACCGCGAACGAACGAGCGCGCTCCGACTCCCCTAGCTTGTCGTTGCGACTCTGCGACTCTGACGCCAAGTGTGCGGAGCTTTGAACACATCGACCACACAGCCCATAGACGCCTAATAACAGGCGAATGGCTCCTGACAACACATCTGACTTATAGTTCCGATATAAATGTCCGCGCGGAAATACTCAATCAGTGTCGACCACTACTGTGACCTGTCAACACGATCGGAGTGCATAAAGGAAGTGCTAAAAAAAACTCAAAATGCCTCAGTGTAGCATTAAATGGTGCGGTAAAAAAAGCAACACGTCTAATATGGAGAAAGATGGGATAACATTTCACTTGTAAGTAACTATTATCTTTATTTGTTTATGAGTAACTAGTGTTGTAGCAATTTGGCCTTGTGGCCTGTGGCCTTGAATTAGCCAATCACGGCGTTGCAACCCCGCTTCATCTTACCTCAGCTAGTCGCCAGAATGCATTCAATACGCAAAATCAAACATTAGGCGTCTATGGGCTGTGTGGTCGATGTTTGAACAAAATTGTAGGCCGCAGCCTGTCTTCGCGTCTAGTCGTCGAGCTGTCGTTGTCGCGTGTCGCATAGTGTGCACTGGCTCTTAGAAGATAAATATTAAGTTTTATAACGAGCAGCGCTAGTCTCACTCCTGTTTGCATTTGAATTTGTTTGCATTTTTCACAATAACTTGAATTATTCCCTCAACAACGATTTGTTCATTTATAAAGTCACACAGTCGCACAGGAACTGCATGAAGTTCTGAACAACATTCAAATTGATGAAATACCAGACGACGTAGCCGTAGAAAATGCACTGCACCAGTTTATCCAGGACAATTAATCTGAAAAAATATGACACTTCATCATCTATCTACTTATGTTATAAATCTACCTATATCTCGATAGAAAAAACTTAAAAAAAAAAGCTTTTTTATAAAACAAGCTTTTATTAAAGTAGGTACGCTAAAAAGAATAAACCATGTATTGTCATCCAAACTAAACGTATATGCAAAATTTCAGCTCAGTCGGTTTAAGATATCTGCTTATGGTACAAAAGATCCCAAGGGTCGAAGGGCCGAGGCTTTGCTTGTCCAACCCATTGTCTAAGATATCTGCCCTCAAAATTGAGTTGCAAGATTTCACCCGTACATAGTTAACACATACATACATTGAAAGTTAATTAAAAGCTTTTAAAAAATGAGCCCGTATTTCCCTTGGTCACGGCATCACGCGTGAACGGCTGGACCGATCAAGATTAAATTTTGTACACGTTTTCAGGGGTAGGTACAGAGATGGTAATAGGGTACTTTTTACCGTGGAATTCCCGCGGGAACTCCGAAATTAGTGCGGGTACTGTATCAGTAAAACCCGATAATGTGCCCAACAGCCCGCAGCTGGCTGCGCGCGAAATTTTGTCTCTGACATGACGCCAGTGGCTGGCTACGGAACAAGTGTAGGGTTACACAGTTCTCCGCTTATTATGAACTAAATATATAGCTGCGCTTGTCTAACACGTACAATAACTCACTAATAAAAACAGGATACCACTAGAAATCAGTGTGAACCAGATGTGGAATGTTTTTCAATGAAGACTCAAATACGTCAGTTACCTTTTATGATGAGCTTTAGCACTCGGCAAATCCTCATCTTTCTCCTTCAACAAGAACCGTCGCCCACCGGCGATGCTGGTCTTGAAATAAACGTATTTGTCCACATTCTCAATTTCGTAATAGAAATCTTTTTTGTCCTCCTCTTTTATTCGCGAACGGAGAGAGATGAAATTCTTATTTTCGAACGTCCACGAATTGGTCACGTAGTAGGCCAACGCTTGGGTGGCTATGTAAATGCGGCGTTGGATTTTGACCAGGCTGGAAACGACAGTAAGAACCCGCAGTTAGCGACAGAAACAAAGAAATTCTATACAACGTGTTAATGAATTAACTGAAAACTAGAAAGTAGTTTGCTCAGAATCAACTAGCGAATCGATCGCACCATGTTTTAATATAGGTTATATTTTTTCATTTTTACTACCCCATGTCTAAATTATTTTAAATACAATATTTGTCGCGTACGCCGCCCGCAGAAAAAAAATTCAAACCAGTAGGCGCGGGCGTAGCGCTTGGAATTCCGTAGATAGGTCACCTCCAAACTAATGTTGAATAACTTTTAAAGTATCAATTTTTTCGACATAAAATATATTTTAATCATATTAGTGTTTATTTTTTTAAATGGGGTGTCAGGCTTTCAGTTAATTCATTAACATGTTGTTTAATAAAGGAGGTATCATTGGACAGAAATATGTAATCAATTTGAAAGTCATTGGCATCGAAATAATAAGTACTACGTACAACATTGGTTTAAAGACTGTAAAAATTGTTAACATATTTTTGAAGCTGATTGTATGAAACTCATGCGGGTTAAACCGCGGGGCACAGCTAGTTCTTGTATAAAAAAGTGCCAGTGCCAGTACTAGATTTTATAATCTTTTTTTTTTAATATGCATACAGGAATATTTTTAAGCAATGCGCAAAAAAAATTTGGTGGTTCAGTATCAGTAATAGAACACATTTCCATTATTTGTTCAAAACTTTTTTATATTTTTTTATCCGGCTTTAAATTAGCAAAATATGGACACTATCTATTAGTAATAATATCAACGGGAACGCGCGCCGTGCGGTGTACGCGGGGGTGTTGCAGCGGGGGTGAACGACCTCGATCAGCTATCGGTACATACTACATTGTAACCTACGTAAATACCTAGCCGAACGAGCGCTTCGCGCGCAGCGGTAGCGGCAGCAAATAGAGTAGCCAATAAATCAATTGCAAAGTATACATCTTTCGTTCACTATAACTTTACTTTTTGTACTAAGTCTTATCAAAATAAAAAAGGTATTTATTAAAACTCCTTTAAGTTTAATTTGTAAAAGTTTGCGCACTGAATAAAAAAAAAACCTGTATATTGCTAGTGACAGTAGTTTTACCACTTTATCGTAAAGTTTACTAACAGGGGTTTCTTGCCCAGCAGCCACAGTATCGCGTCGACGAACAGCGCGGGCAGCAAATGTAGCAAGATCACCTGAAAACCAAACAATAAGGTCTTCAACAACCCCTATGGCATTCTATCGTAGTAGGTCTAGTAGTCTCCTAAAAGCGTTTTCCTGTAACTATAACAGTTAAAGTACACTGCTTTTACTGTCCCGTCTCAAAAATTCACCTTGTATATCTATGGGCCTATTCTTATCTCTATGTGCCTGACAAAAAAAAAACAATAAATAAATCAAATAGGTAAATAAATTCAGGGTTCCCGGGGAGCACAAATTATCAAGGCCATATCCAACGTAGAGCAGCTCGAATCGTCGATGACAAGGCTATTTCTGATCGGCTTGATCCTTTGGCGTTACGTAGAGATGTTGGTTCACTCAGCATCTTCTACCGCATCTATCATCGGGAGTGTTCAGAGGAACTGTTCGGATTAATCCCGGCTGCTGAGTTTCGTCACAGGACATCGCGTCAAAAATACCACGCATACCATCTTGATGTCTGGAAATCTACAACTGCGCGATTTCTCAGACACTTTCTACCCCGCACAACCACTCTGTGGAATCAGCTTACACCAGCAGTTTTTCCGAACGGATACGACCTGGGAACCTTCAAAAAACGAGCCTTCTCCTTTCTTAAAGGCCGGCAACGCCCCTGCACGCCTCC
This sequence comes from Zygaena filipendulae, assembly GCA_907165275.2. Classification (NCBI taxonomy): domain Eukaryota; kingdom Metazoa; phylum Arthropoda; class Insecta; order Lepidoptera; family Zygaenidae; genus Zygaena; species Zygaena filipendulae. The sequence goes on along the minus strand of OU015678.1, from coordinate 2,140,862 downwards.
TGGTGTTGCAAATGTCTATGGGCGGCGGTAATCACTTATCATCAGGTGTGCCACTTGCCCGTTTGCCCCCTATTCCATAAAAATAAAAAAACATCCTTCATTTAACCTTAGAAGGTTACCTATATAGTGGTTAATTAGTTATATTATCTAATATATAAAATTGTCGTGTCACAATGTTCGTTCCCATACTCCTCAGAAACAGCTTGACCGATTCTCATGAAATTTTTTATGCATATTCAGTAGGTCTGCGAATCGGCTACTATCTATTTTTCATCCTCCTAAAGGGAGTTCCTACGGGAATTCCGAAACTCACGCGGGTGGAACCGCGGGGCACAGCTAGTACACATATAAAATGCTTTGTCCTGAACAATGAATGACTGCCTGACGTATCAACGCACAGCCTAACTAAGCCGCTGATCGTAGAGACCTGAAACTTGGAGGGTGTGTTTTGTGTATGACGTGCCTACGTCCGATGAGAAAGAATTTTGAAAATTCAACCCCTAAGGAGATGAAAAGAGGTTGCAACGTTTGTATCGAACAATAGGCTAGTTTCCTGGGTAAAAAAATCAAAATTCTATTTAGTCCGTCAGTTAGATAATAAAAAAATAAAAGACACGTATTTTTTGCTTTTTTAAAATAATGGAAATATGCATAGATAAAGCGCATTAAAGTTTAGGGTGGGGGACTCGTGACGTCACCGCTCGCTATAACGTGCGAACAAACTGAAGCGAGGCGTGACGTCATGTGAAATTTCGACTTGATATATCTCCGTTATTTTTTGGTTACATAAAAAATAAAAAAATACGTGTCCAATATTTTTTAATAATCTACAAAACGGACTAAAAAAAAATTTAGGAAACTAGCCTATTGCGCGGGAACTTCGAAATTATCGCGTTTGAAGCCGCGGGACAGCTAATCCTTACTAATATTATAAATGCGAAAGTTTGTATGTATGGATGGATGTTTGTTACTCTTTCACGCAAAAACTACTGGATGGATTTAAATGAAACTTTACAATAATATAGCTTATACATCAGAGTACTTTTCATCCCGGGATTTCCGCGGGAACTCTGAAATTAAGGCGGGTGAAACCGTGGGGCACAACTAATCAATACATATAAATAAAATTAAAGTAAGTATCTGTTTGTAAAAATGTATCAATACATATGAATAAAATTAAAGTGTCTGACGTTATAAAAATTTTGTACTTTTTTCTGAGTAAATAAATAAAAAAAAAATCCAAATTAACAACTTTTCACTAAATTCATATGAAAGTATGTTACGGTACTTACATAAAAAAATCTATTTTTTTTTTATTTATGTCTGTCTGTCTATTTGTTGCGGCTAATCTCTGAAACGGCTGGACCAATTTTAACGGGACTTTCACTGGCGGATAGCTGATGTTATAAGGAGTAATTAACTGAGGCTACTTTTATTTTAGAAAATAATTAGTCCTGCGGGAATTGTGAGACACGCGGGTGAAACCGCGGGGCATTAGGCTATTTTCACTGTTGTTGAAATTTTGATATCCAATAATTACACTCGAAAATATCAAAGCATAACGATCGATTTGAAATCGATAGATTTGATTAAAAAATAAAATAGTTATTAACTGTTTAAATTTGACTATGTCTGTCTCTTTTTAAAACGGAATTTTGTATGGCGGTTGTAGGGCGCTACAAGCCGAGTGACGTCAATATAGGACTAGCGCTTTCCTGGTCTAACTTGAACTTTTAAAGAGTCATATCTCTGAAAGTACAAAAGTTATTTGTAAAAGAATAATGCTATTATACTACTAATACATAAAGGTTTATAAAATTATAATAAAAAAATAAACACTAAAATTCCCTATTAAAATAAAAATCCTCACCTTGACGTAATGCACAAAAGGACAAGTAGTGATGGAGCCTCCGACGTTCCAAAGCATTCCATTCAACGGCATCTCCTCGCCTATGTCCTTGCCAACTTTAACCATCTCCCCCAATGTCATGTTGTTGAGTTTGGCTGCGCAACAGTTGTATATGGGGATGTCATCGGTTTCCTCCAATCTGGTGAGTTACTTGGCAAATTATTGAAAGATAAATTCAAAAATAATTATCGCAATGTTGGCAGGCATTTATAAGAAGACGCCAATGGATAAATTATAATACCTACCGCCGCACTCAGCTTCGTTTTAATGATTACTTAAATTGAAAAGATTTTGAAAACCAAAATTGCCGCAATCAGAGATGTTCATTAAATTAATATTAGTATCTTTTAACAGTTGGTTACTTGACTAACTTTTTTTTAGTCCGTCGTGTAAATTAACAAAAAATATTGGACACTTATTTTTCTTTTTTTACGTACTTAATCAAAAAATAACGACGATACATTGTGTTAAAATTTCGCGTGACGTCACAACCCGGTGAAGTTTGTAGGGTCTTATACCGAATGATGACGACACGAGTCCCCCACCCTACAATTTAATGCGCTTTATCTATGTTTATTTTCATTAATTTGAAAAAGAAAAAATACATGTCCATTATTTTTTTTTTATAACGAGTAGGTAACTGACGGACTAATTACAATTTTTATTTTCATACCCTGGAAAATACCCAAATCAATTTGAAAGACTGACAACTGTCAACATAATATTTCTGATGCTGACTGTACGGGAATACTCACTTTTTGGTTCCCCTAATCCAAGCTGCCGTGATGATATTCTTTATAGCAACATCAACGGGCATGTAATCAGCTATCAGACTTGGATCCGAGTATATACTGCGCATTATACCTGGAGTATCAAAATATAATTTAAAAACAACTAGCTGTCCTCCCCGGTTTCACCTGCGGTTATTTCGAAGTTCCCGCGGGGATTCCGGGTTACAATATAGTCTATGTCACTCAGGGATAATGTAGGTAACATTTTGATGGTGAAACAATTTTCTGAATCGATTCAGTGGACCCAGAGATTATCCCGTACAACTTCACAAACTTACAAACTTTACCTCTTTATAATATTAGTGTACATAAATAATAATTTAAACCTGTAAAAGACGCATTATTGTTATAAACGTTTTAATCGATTCGTAAACTAGTGATATTTTGGTTTATTATAGGTAACCCATCGACCACACAGCCTGTAACCCATCGACCACACAGCTGTGTGGTCGATGAGGTAACCTCTTAGTGAAGTTCAGTGACTACAATATTATAATGCAGTCATTGACCTGCAAGTTGCAACGTACTAAATATGACGCAGTCTATACTAGGTAATATTATAAAGAGCAAAAAGTTTGTGACTTTGTGAATGGGCATGTGGACTAATTTTTATTTTTTAGTCCGTCTTGTAGATTATTAAAAAATATTAGACACGTATTTTTTCTTTTTTTACGTGATCAAAAAATAACGGCGATATATTGAGTTGAAATTTCGCGTGACGTCACTATTTGGACAGTTTGTATGGCGGTTTTATCGGTTAGTGACGTCACGACCCACTCACCCTAAACTTTAATGCGCTTTATCTCTGTATATTTTAAATTATTTGTAAAAGCAAAAAATACTTGTCTATTGTTTTTTTATTTTCTAACTGACAAACTAATTAGAATTTTGATTTTCAAAAGTAGTCCACATCCCCATTGTGAGTTTGCGACGTTGTAGGGGGTAATCTCTGGATCTACTGAACCGATTTTGTAAATTCTTTCACTCATCGGAAGCTACAGTGATCCTGAGTATCATAGGGTACTTTATATTCCGGAATTCCTGCGGGAACTCCGAATTTACCGCGGGTAAAACCACGGGGGAAAAAATACCTCTGGATCTACGGAGCCGATTTTGAAAATTCTTTCACTTATAGGAAGCTACAATGATCCTGAGTGACATAGGATACTTTTTATTCTGGAATTCTCGCAGGAACTCCGACATTACCGTGGGTGAAACCGCGGGGGTCAGCTATATTTAATTTGTAAAAAATATCTTGCTATAATATACAATTAGTATTAAATTTTCTGCGATGATAATAAAGGACTGAGAAGGGCTCACCTTTCCCACAAGCAACAAAAAGACCAACCGGTCCATTGAAGTTTTCAATCCAACCGGGCACAGGCTCAAACACGCTCGATATCACTGAAACACGAAAAACATGTGTTTTGAAATTATCGCGGGTAACCATGGGGAGAGCTTGCAACAATATAGAATAGAATAGAATAGAATAGAATAGAATAGAATAGAACGGAACGGAACGGAACGGAACGGAACGGAACGGAACGGAACGGAACGGAACGGAACGGAACGGAACGGAACGGAACGGAACGGAACGGAACGGAACGGAACGGAACGGAACGGAACGGAACGGAACGGAACGGAACGGAACGGAACGGAACGGAACGGAACGGAACGGAACGGAACGGAACGGAACGGAACGGAACGGAACGGAACGGAACGGAACGGAACGGAACGGAACGGAACGGAACGGAACGGAACGGAACGGAACGGAACGGAACGGAACGGAACGGAACGGAACGGAACGGAACAGAACAGAACCGAACCGAACCGAACAGAACCGAACAGAACCGAACCGAACAGAGCCGAACCGAACCGAACCGAACCGAACCGAACCGAACCGAACCGAACCGAACCGAACAAAACAGAACAGAACCGAACCGAACCGAACCGAACCGAACCGAACCGAACCGAACCGAACAGAACAGAACAGAACCGAACCGAACAGAACAGAACCGAACCGAACCGAACCGAACCGAACCGAACCGAACCGAACCGAACCGAACCGAACAGAACAGAACAGAACAGAACAGAACAGAACAGAACAGAACAGAACAGAACAGAACAGAACAGAACAGAACAGAACAGAACAGAACAGAACAGAACAGAACAGAACAGAACAGAACAGAACAGAACCGAACCGAACCGAACCGAACCGAACCGAACCGAACCGAACCGAACCGAACCGAACCGAACCGAACCGAACAGAACAGAACAGAACAGAACAGAACAGAACAGAACAGAACAGAACAGAACAGAACAGAACAGAACAGAACAGAACAGAACAGAACAGAACAGAACAGAACAGAACAGAACAGAACAGAACAGAACCGAACCGAACCGAACCGAACCGAACCGAACAGAACAGAACAGAACCGAACCGAACCGAACCGAACCGAACCGAACAGAACAGAACCGAACCGAACCGAACCGAACAGAACCGAACAGAACCGAACAGAACCGAACAGAACCGAACAGAACCGAACAGAACCGAACAGAACCGAACAGAACAGAATAGAATAGAATAGAATAGAATAGAATAGAATAGAATAGAACAGAACAGAACAGAACAGAACAGAACAGAACAGAACAGAACAGAACAGAACAGAACAGAACAGAACAGAACAGAACAGAACAGAACAGAACAGAACAGAACAGAACAGAACAGAACAGAACAGAACAGAACAGAACAGAACAGAACAGAACAGAACAGAACAGAACAGAACCGAACAGAACCGAACCGAACCGAACCGAACCGAACCGAACCGAACCGAACCGAAACGAACAGAACCGAACAGAACCGAACCGAACCGAACCGAACAGAACAGAACCGAACCGAACCGAACCGAACAGAACCGAACAGAACCGAACCGAACCGAACCGAACCGAACCGAACCGAACCGAACCGAACAGAACAGAACAGAACAGAACAGAACAGAACAGAACAGAACAGAACAGAACAGAACAGAACAGAACAGAACAGAACAGAACAGAACAGAACAGAACAGAACAGAACAGAACAGAACAGAACAGAACAGAACAGAACAGAACAGAACAGAACCGAACCGAACCGAACCGAACCGAACCGAACCGAACCGAACCGAACCGAACCGAACCGAACCGAACAGAACAGAACAGAACAGAACAGAACAGAACAGAACAGAACAGAACAGAACAGAACAGAACAGAACAGAACAGAACAGAACAGAACAGAAAAGAACAGAACAGAACCGAACCGAACCGAACCGAACCGAACCGAACCGAACCGAACCGAACCGAACCGAAACGAACAGAACAGAACCGAACCGAACCGAACCGAACCGAACCGAACAGAACAGAACCGAACCGAACCGAACCGAACAGAACCGAACAGAACCGAACAGAACCGAACAGAACCGAACAGAACAGAATAGAATAGAATAGAATAGAACAGAACAGAACAGAACAGAACAGAACAGAACAGAACAGAACAGAACAGAACAGAACAGAACAGAACAGAACAGAACAGAACAGAACAGAACAGAACAGAACAGAACAGAACAGAACAGAACAGAACAGAACAGAACAGAACAGAACAGAACAGAACAGAACAGAACAGAACAGAACAGAACAGAACAGAACAGAACAGAACAGAACAGAACAGAACAGAACAGAACAGAACAGAACAGAACCGAACAGAACCGAACCGAACCGAACCGAACCGAACCGAACCGAACCGAACCGAACCGAACCGAAACGAACAGAACCGAACAGAACCGAACCGAACCGAAACGAACAGAACCGAACAGAACCGAACCGAACCGAACCGAACAGAACAGAACCGAACAGAACCGAACAGAACCGAACAGAACCGAATAGAATAGAATAGAATAGAATAGAATAGAATAGAATAGAATAGAATAGAATAGAATAGAATAGAATAGAACAGAACAGAACAGAACAGAACAGAACAGAACAGAACAGAACAGAACAGAACCGAACCGAACAGAACAGAACAGAACAGAACAGAACAGAACAGAACAGAACAGAACAGAACAGAACAGAACAGAACAGAACAGAACAGAACAGAACAGAACAGAACAGAACAGAACAGAACAGAACAGAACAGAACAGAACAGAACAGAACAGAACAGAACAGAACAGAACAGAACAGAACAGAACAGAACAGAACAGAACAGAACAGAACAGAACAGAACAGAACAGAACAGAACAGAACAGAACAGAACAGAACAGAACAGAACAGAACAGAACAGAACAGAACAGAACAGAACAGAACAGAACAGAACCGAACCGAACCGAACCGAACAGAACCGAACCGAACCGAACAGAACCGAACCGAACCGAACCGAACCGAACAGAACCGAACAGAACAGAACAGAACAGAACAGAACAGAATAGAATAGAATAGAATACACTTTATTGTACACCAAACTAATTAATTTTACAGTGTGTTTACAGAAACTTATAACTAAAGGCATACAAAAGGCGGTCTTATCGCTTTACTAGCGATCTCTTCCAGACAACCTTTGGGTGGATAGGACAAATACAGAAAATTAATATGTTGATTTGGTATATATAGGTAGAACAGGATATACATAATTGTATATCGTCACATGCTTCTTCATTGGAATTCACAAACACAAATAACGATCTGTCGTCTTCTGTTTAAGATGGCGATCTATCTTGACAATTTCAACCTTCAACTTCAAAACACGTAGGTTTCTACTAGTTTTAGACTAAGAATCTGAATTAGTGCTAAAGTACTAATGTACAGCTATTAATACCTAATATGAATTTTGCTAAGTGGACAATACTACCAGGGCCCTTATTCACTATGATCAACAAGATTCCATGCCCATAACGCACGTCCTAAAAACATATTTCCAAACGCTCCAGATGCCAAAATATTTGAAATAAATATTCTGTATGCCATAAGACATGTCTTAATAGTACATGCTTAGTAACACTATGCTTTTCATTACGAATGCAAGGAAAGTCAAAATAAAAATAGGAATTAGCTAAAGAAAAATTGAGTGAATTTTATTTTAATTAATACCTACTTAAACTTTACGTTATTTCAATTTTACATCGCGCTGGCTGTATAGAAAGTTGGAACATGGTTCAATAGAAATGTGAAAATAGAACTTATTTTTTTTTAATAATTTGACAGTTGTCAGCGGGTTGAAAGTAACCCTTTTCAGCCCTAGGGAGAATCGCTTTCAACAGACAGCTGGATACTTCAGAAACTCAAGTTTTTTTTTTATGTCATAGGGGTCATACTTACTGGCCAGTAGCACACCTAATGGTTGATTTATGTAAAATAAAATTCACTAATTTTTTTCTTTAGCAATTCCTATTTTTATTTTGACTTTCCTTGCATTCGTAATGAAAAGCACAGTGTTATCCTCGGGAGAAAGACTTATTTAGTCCCTTGATCTTGATCTTGATCCGTCTCGGGACTAAATAAGTTACTTTCACCCCTAGGATAACAATGTACAATTTATTTCTGTAAATCTAAATCTTATAATATTTCGTGCCAATTTGCTCTCAAGTGGCGCCACTTTAGAGCAAATTGGCACGCATAATTAGGTCTAGCGTCACATTGTATGCAGGGGCGGCTCTACCCTGTACCTACAATAAATAATAATCTTACCAATAGAAGGTCTTATGATGACAGCTGGCAATTTCCCTCTCTGCTCATACACCACGTGCTCTGCGAGTTGTTTTGTGAACGAGTACGTGTTGGGAATATCACCCAGGTATCTGGAATTGTAGTTAAATTGTAATCAGCATGGACGGGGTATAAACATCAAAATTCTATTTAACCCGTCAGTTCGATAGTAAAAAAATAATAGACACGTATTGAAAAAATACTTAGATAAAGCAAGGGTCGTGACATCATAATTAAGTATCTATATAAAGTGTATCTAGGTGTGGTGATTAGGTACATAAAAAATGAAAAAATAGAAGTCCAAAAATTTTTTTTATCTAAGATGGACTAAAAATTAAAATTTTGTCGTCTAGCCCATTAAACAGATAAAATGTAGAGAGAATAGCGGAATGGATTATACAAATATATACAGTAAATACGAATCCGATCAGAGGGACAGAGAAGGTCTTCAGAAAGGCAAATACAACAGTAGTTTAATTATTATGTATTTATATATTACTGTATATGCAGATATGTATTTTATTTATATTGTTATATATTATGCTGTCCTTGTTTTTTCTTATCTATTTATTTTACAACTTTTCTTTTATTTCCTTATCTTTTTTATCCCTAGTTTTGATTCTGTCGAACCATTATTTTTATGTTTCTATTTTTAACCTCCTTTCTATTTATCTCTTCTCCCGCCAATGTTTACTTCATTTCCTTTCGATTTTTCAAAGGTTGACTGGAAGAAATCCCCTCGCGGGGTAAGTCAGCCTTTGAGCATAAATTACCTACTTGTTTTGATTTTATCAACTTGTAAAAACTTTGTTTATGTTCAATAAAGTATACAAACAAACAACAAGGCGAGCAAGAAAATTTATGTGGAGTTGTGTATTACGATCCGTTATAGGTGTGCAAATGGAGGTACGGTCATTGGTACGCAGTATCCTTAGGGTACTGCACTGATCCGTGAAAAGACCATACTGCATTATTAGGGCGGCACACAGTATCTGGACTTCATTGGATCGGGCTTTAATGCAGCATACTCACTTTGGTGTGAGGACTTTCAAAGTGAACTCATCCACTGTTTCCACGACCTGGATCGTGTCCCGCCAGTCCGCATGGGGCGGATACATCACCTCTTCGACTGGATTTCTGTTCGTGTTACTGTATGAAGTCGAAACGTGAACGAAGACCTTAGATCAAAAAGAATATCATATTATTAGATATCCATACCATTACGTTATTAATTTATATCCACTTTACTAAAACAATAGCCTAAAGAAGAAAAATTGGAGCTTGTTCGCGGGGAAAAGTTCGCGACCAAAAGTTCCCCACCGAAGACCGATCACCAGCATTTCTGTTACCCTTGGTCAGTGACCTCTTCTGTAGTTTCCACGCAACTGACGCCCCGCGGGGTCGGCCACTGCGCCTGGTGGTCACTGATCTTGTGTCGCCAACAGATTTTTCAGGCAACAATTTGGTTTCGGTCACTCTCAAACCCTCTTCGGTCTGACAGATTTATTTCCGTGTAGAGGCGGTTAACACGCGTTACGTGTCTGTCTATGCATTAAATATGTACTAAAAAGAAGGGTAACAAAAAAATCTCTTAAATCTCCGAACTACTGAACAGATTCTCATGCGATGTTCACAAATAGATTGAGCTTAGCTTGGAGCAACATTTGGGCTTTGTTTTCTAAAAAAGTTGACGCGATAAAAGTTATTGTCGTATATAGATTGAAACTGCGGGCGACACGTTGTAATATAATAAAGTGTTTTGTAAAAATTAGTCTCTGTAACTAGCAAACTGATTTTAAAAACTCTTTCAGTGATAGGTTACACTTATCCTATATAACTGTAATTGGCGTCTTGACAAAGGGCTGGAATATAATTATTAGGTTTTTTTGTTATATAATCTACTAGCTGACCCGCACGGTTTCACCCGCGGGAATTCCAGGATAAAATATAGTTATAAACCTTCCTCATGAATCACTCTATCTATTGGTGAAAACCGCATCAAAATCCATTGAGTAGTTTTAAAGATTTAAGCATACATAGGGATATAGGGACAGAGAAGCGACTTTATTTTATACTAGGTAGTGAAGATAAGATGCAGCCTTACAACCAAATCCCTGATATCGTTCGCAAGCTCCACGACTTCTCTGGTGCCTCTCAGGTTCATCTTGGCTGCGTACGACAACGTGTCGTCGAACCGCACGCTAGCAGCCACATGGAAGAATATGTTCACACGATTTGTGATCAGAGCCCGGTCTTCCTCGGAAAGACCTAGAAAAACCGATGACAAAGGACATTAAATGGTAATTAAATTCAAAACATCTATGACTTTCTTTAAAGCAGTAATTAATACTATTGTTGCTATATGTACAGTAGGTATAGCATTCCTGATTTGTTCATCTATACATATAAAATGCTTTGTCCTGAATGACTGATGGATCAACGCACAGCCCAAACCGCTGATCGTAGAGACCTGAAACTCGGAGAGTGTCTTTGTATGATGTAGTCATCCGATAAGAAAGGATTTTCCGAAATTCTGCCCTTTCTGTTTAATAACATAAAAAACCAATTAAAATCCTATCAGAACAATTTTCGATTTCTACGCGGACGAAGTCGCGGGTCAAAGCTAGTGTGTCATAAAACTAATGAACTACTTTTATAATTGGTGAAATCATGAAATGATGATCCTGTTAAAAATCTCAGGTCATAATCATGAATTATTGGGCAAGACTGAGTGATTTCTGAGGTTTGTTCAACCAAATACATAGTGGTCTAAAGTTTTACGTAAAGTTCCGTATAGTATCGAAAAACTGAATTCGAATTTGGTTAGAATGTTTGCGAAGATGATCATAATATTAAACAAATATATTTTAATAAGTAATTATTCTGCTTACCGAGTCCAATTTCCAAGACATCGCCAGCTACAGCAAACACTTTCGATTCGAAAACTCCTGGCCTTTCTCTCCTCAGGCGATCGAAGCACTATCGAATAAATGTTTAACAGGTTAACAAAAACTAAAAGGTAAGTAGGTAATTAATTATTTAAATTCGTTATAAGGATTACAATATATCAAAAGCATAAGTTAATGAAAATGAATTAATGAAAAACACTTTATTGAGCACCACAAACAGTACAATGACCAAAACCTTATAAAATAAAAATAAAAATACATACAATCGAACATAGAACCTCCTCCTTTTTGGAAGTCGGTTAAAAAAGTAAAAAATATTAAGTGGATCGAAGGGCGGCCTTATCACTATAAAGCGATGGATTTCGAGATATTTTTTTTGTTCGATAACCTGCCACTAAATTATCACTTAGCCCAAAGGTTGACTGGTAGAGAATGCCTTAGGCATTAAGTTCGCCTTTTGCATAATAAAGTGCAATAAAGTTGTTTAAATAAATAAGTAATTTAAGGGCCTAGATCAACTACAAAAAAAGCAAATTTTTCTAAGATCTTTTCTAATCCCTGAAACAAAATATTCGAAGACCCAAAAAAACCAAAAACCCAAATGAACTAATAGGACCTTCGGAGTATAAGGCGTATTGCCCAATCCTGTTTTGAAAGTTCTATTTCTTCAACTTCTTGTGCAATGGCGGCTCATAAAGAGATTTCGATATTTTCTATTATTGCACTACCTATAATATCTGCGTTCGTCACGATAACTCCTTTCACAAACGCGTGCGTTCGTCACGACTCGCGGATTCCACCCGCCCACCCCTTAAATGCTCTAAGCACTACACTAATATGACCCTGATAGATGAAGTAAAAGCTTACCATACTGGAATACAGTTCTGCTACTCTCTCTTCAGGCTTCACACCCTTCTTACTCCTCAGCAGCAGATATATCCTGTCCAGATCTGTGCACGAATACAGGAGCTTCTCTATCAGGACTTTTCCCATGAATCCTGGAAGAATTAAACGAGATCAATCTCCTTCGCACTGCTGAAGTGTAATCATATAACGCAAAGATGTTTGCGTCTTGGAGTCTTAAGACAGGTGCCAAAAGAAGAGAACCGGAGCGTGCTGCTGTTTGAGGAATGTTTCGTTTTAGTCGAAAACAAGAAAGCGCGCAGTCAGAGGACAAGCAAAAACCGTTGCGGTACCGCACCGACAGGGCGCAACATTCTGCTGGGAAAATTGGACACCTTTACAAGGAAAGAGTTTTGGCCGAAAGGTGTTTTCTACAGGCGTTTCCGTGGTAGGATACCGAAAGCCACCACCAGCGGAGCTAGGATGCGCAACATGATATGTTTATCGAACAAAGATAAAATTGTCGACACGACAAATATTTGTGGGCGTCCAAGCAAAAAAGTGCAGTAGTGGGGTATTGAGTTAAGACTAGATTCGGTTAAACATTTTTTACCACTGGTAGACAAAACGATATATTATGTCGACGAGAATCGATAAAATGGCTCGATAAAATTTTATCATGTTGCGCATCCTAGCTCCGCAGAGCGGCACAGTGTCACGCGCGGGGCCAGGTGGTTTCTAATATTTCGGCATCTGTTCATTCATTTATTGTGACTTGCGTTATGGACAAGGAATTGTGAATAAGGAGTAGTTTCAGAGATTAGCTTGAACAGACCATCAGTCAACTTTAACAAGTGTTTATGGATGACTTGTTGTTATTACGAGTAGTTGCATACTCACTAATACATGTATACCGTGCAACCTTGCAATGTCAAGTTTAGTGCGTTCATTCAAGATAATTGCTTTTAAATTCCAATTACGAATACAGAGTTTTCGTCTAGTTATTGTTGCATAAAATAATTATTTTGCATGATTTTTTTTTGTTTCGTGCGTTGTCAGATTCATTTAAAAAAAAAAAAAACACGAAAATGGTATTTTATTTTGTTTTATTCTCATTGAAGTATTATTGTAGAATTTCGCGTTTAACTTTTACGTTACAATCTGACTCTACAAAGCTTTGTAGAGTAAAGTACAGACTCAACTATGTACCTAGTAGGTACTCGTAAAAATCATGAAACTGAACTATTAAAAAAAAACCGTACTACAAGTCTACAGACGGATTGAGAACCTCCTCCTTTTTTTGGAAGTCGGTTAGAAATGAACTTCTGTTTGTTTCTTTTTTTTCAATTTTCAAACTATTATTTGGAACATATCATTCATTTTACGCTAGCTGTGCCCCATGGTTTCACCCGCGTTAATTTTAGAGTTTCAGCAAGAATTCCGAGATAGAAAATATGCTATGTCCTTTTCTGCACACCAGACATCATGTATGCTTCGACCAAAATACTTTTTAATTTGGTCGAAGCATGTATACAAAATTTCATGAAGATTTGTTCAACAGTTATGGCGTGAAAAGGTATAGCAGAGTGACAGACAGAGTATTTTTTGCATTCATAATCCGTACCTTTACTATCCTATGCGAAAGTGCGTTTGTGTGTTTGTTTGTACGCTTTCACGCATTAACGGCTTAACCGATCACTATGAAATTTCGCATTCACGTTTGCAGGAGTACAGAGAAGGACATAGGGTACTTTTCACTCCGGAATTCCGGCGGAAACTCCGGAGGAAACGGATATATATTTTTTTTTTCGCAGATGAAACCGCGGGCAACAGTAATAATAATAATAATAGTAATGTGAGTTTATAATGAACAAATTTAAAGCCTGTGTAAAAAAGAGACTCATTAAAAATGCTTATTACAGAGTCTCAGATTATCTTTATGGCAAAAAAGCTTGGGACTGAGATCGCTACATTTAATTATTTTGTCAAAGGGTGTCTGTGCTGCGTACGGTGGCCCCATAGTTGTCAATCATGAACTTAGGTGTGACATTAATTATATTGCATGCTCGTAACTTTGAATAGAGCAACCCAAGAGTTTCTCGCTCGTCTCTTCTCTTGGGAAATCTGCCTTCCAAGCGAGCGGTAAAAGTAAAAAAATATTTATTGCACTTTGACTGAATTCAAATGTTATGATGTAACTTAACGAATTTAATAAATTTTTTGAGTTTGAGTTTGATTTGTTTGTTTATTTTTTACGCTTTCACGCTTTAACTACTCAACCAATCGTCATGAAATTTTGCATAGACGTTGTCAGGGTCACAGAGAATGATGTATTATAGTTATGATCCCGGAAAATTAATTTTCTCGCGGAAACTCCATATTAACGCGGCTTGATTACCGTATGCCATAAGACACGACCTCTTTAATAATATGTATTTATTTTTGTGAAGTAAAATTTCTTTGGGAACACATTTTTTGTGGCGTGTTATGCTCATAGCAAATCGGGGGACAGTGGTGAATTTGTAAACTCACCTGATCCGCCTGTGATAAAAATGGTCTTTCCCTTGAAAAAATCAGGAATCGCCGGCAGATCACTCACATCTCTGTCTTCCAGGAAACCCATCGTGAGTAAAAAAAAAATATATATCTACGGCAACTTTTAAAACAGAACACAATCGACGTCTAAATTAAATGCATTTAAATTGAAGAATTCAAATAAAGACTTCCATTGCGGAAAACGGAACGGAAAACAATAAACCAAACGAGCACAATACAAAAAAATATTGGCCTTTTTGTTTTTTTTTTTTTTGTTTTCGTTAATCCCACATGTGCGCTTCTTTTGCAATGGCGTGTTGGTATGATTACATATTCTATGCGTTATCGATTCATTGTGCTTCGGTCATGGAATTAATAAGTGCTACTTTGAGTACCTAAACGTATTCCTTTTGTTTTACCTCTACAAGTTAAATACGACTCTATGTAGTGGCTGTTAAGAGTGAAATTTGACTTCAGCAATTATTGATGACACGGAATGACAATTCAGCAGTAGGTAGGTAGTTAGGTATATAGTTTTTAAAGCGCATTTCTAAACTGAAGACAGTGAATGAAACTTTATTTCTTTTGTTTTCTTTGTTATTCCAACTTTATCTAATTTATTGGATTGGTTTTATTTTTGGAGTGAAATTATTTATAGCTAAATGAAAAAATCGGACGTAATTTCTTCACAAAATGTTTAAAGAACCTCGACGGACGATATGAACGCGCACCATTTGATTTAAAACTAAGACAATAGCAGTACCTCGCCTTAAGTAGGTACTTGAAGAATTTAATTTTAATTAACACTATACACTCGAGATATTTAAATAATAAATAATAATTTATGTTAATTTCATTGTTTATGACAGTAATCCAGTTGAGACTACGATTCTATTCATATTGAAGAAACTATAGCTGTTCCCCGCGGTTGCTCTCGCGGTAATTTCGGAGTTCCCGCGGGAACAAACAAGCAAGCATACAAACTCACTTTCTCATTTATAATATTAGTTATAGTGAGTTCAAAATGTCAACCTTTTTTCTACATAATATGTACCTGCATAATATGTTAGGTACGTTAAAGTTATTAAATGCAGGAATTATGAATACTGCCCTCCTTATTGCAAACGCAGTTACTTGCAGAATGGCGAATTGCAGATAAACGTGATTAAAGAAACGTGAAGAAATCTCTCCTATACTTTTAAAGTGTAATAAAAAGAAACTTGTAAATATATTTTTACATATACCTACATTGTGATTTTATTATCATATTGCCATCTTTAATGATAATCAATAATCTTTAAGGATAATCAATCTTAATCAATATTTTTTTAAATCGTACAGCAGCTCTATGTAAACTAACTGTAATTGTATCTCCTTGAGATGTCATTTTTGCAAAAAAGTGAAAATCACAGATAATATTTATAAGTGTATGTTTGCAGCCGTCCTCAGATAGTAAAATACTTCTGCCTTCGTAAACAGTTATCGATTTTTTCTGACTTTTTCATTTTGATGCCTCTCCTAAAATAATTACTCCAAAACACAGCAAGAAAAACTTCTGCATTTGCAAATGTAATTTATTAAGACTATCGAGTATCGACAAAAGCGATAATACCGTTTAAGATATTTGGGTATTTTTATAAATTTTTTATAAAATAACTCCTATTTTAATATAAATTTAACTCCTATTTTTATAACTCCTATTTAATATTGCAGCAATTAATTGTAGAATTAAATAATGGTAGAAATTGTTTAAAATAATTATTTATTTAGTATTGTGAATAGTGATTTAGGTATTCTGTACTAATATATTAAAATTGATTAATATTATTATGATTCTTATGCTATGTATTGTGATTCTTAATTTAAATAATTATACCAATGTTTATTAAAGTGATTTA
Source organism: Zygaena filipendulae (assembly GCA_907165275.2). Lineage (NCBI taxonomy): Eukaryota > Metazoa > Arthropoda > Insecta > Lepidoptera > Zygaenidae > Zygaena > Zygaena filipendulae. The sequence goes on along the minus strand of OU015678.1, from coordinate 2,124,246 downwards.
AATTGCATTTCCATGGCCAATTCCTATTTAATAACTGGCAACATTGTGTATTCATAGACTGTAGAGTAAATAAAATGTTATTTGAGATAGCGGGAAAAACGCGCGGGAGAACTTGTTTACATAATGGCAGCAACAAAGGATCGAGTCAGTAGTGCTGGTGATTTCCTAGATGGAAGACATCATAACATCGAAAGTTAAGTATTGGTAGACAGTTTTGGCTCTATTTAATGCTTGTAATTGTGATTACTGTATTGTTCTCATAAAATATACTGTTCAAGCTTAACTTTAGCTTCAGAGATTTGATTACTTTGTGCGTAACATGTTTTGAGATTCCTATTGCTTATCTATACTGGCTTTGATTATTATAGAATTTGATACAAATTATATCAAAGAGTTTTTATTATAATTGGTAATACAGACACAAAGGAATGGTTTTGTTAAAATCAGGTTGTTTTATTTACTAGGTATCCTTACTAATGCTAATAATTTAACAGTATTCTAATATTATCAACCTATGTCAGACGATGAAATCATATAAAAATTACTGTCACCAGCTCCCTAGCTATTAGGTATTTTGAAAAATCTCACGTTATTGGGACGAAAAGGATCGAAAAATCTTCCGAATCACCACACGTGATTAAACGTAGCAAAGAGGTCGATATACCAACTTACAAATCAATATCAACATCTATACCTACATATAAAATGCTTTGTCCTGAATGACTGATGGATCAACGCACAGCCTAAACCGCTGATCGTAGAGACCTGAAACTTGGAGGGTGTGTTCTTTGCATGACGTAGGCATCCGATAAAAAAGGGGTTGCAAAGTTTGTATGGAACAATTCCGCGGGAACTTCGACATTATAGCGGGTAAAACCGCGCGGGCCAGCTAGTCAAAAAATAAATTCGCTGTGAACTGAATGCATGAATGAAAAATCGTCTTCTTAATTTTTTTTTCAATGTGGCAACACTGAATCTACCTAAGTTTTGACGTCGTCATTAATTTGACAACACATTTTTCTAAACATTATATTTTTTGGATTATTTTTATCGAATTTCTCAATAAATATTTTAATAGCAAAGAAACAAACAAAATTCCACAAACATGGCTAAAAAGGACAAAAAAGGAAAAAAGGTAATTTTGATCTTGGATTAATTTTGGAAATATAAGTATGCATATCTATAAAGAGTGGAATCCCCGATTCTGTAAAATATTTTTACAAAAATTGCGATTGTATAATGACCTAACTTTTAAACTAAATAAAATTACTAATGAGGGGTATGCGGGTGGGGATGACGGAGCAGATGATTGGCTCGAGATGCGTGATCACTTCGATATGACTCTAACTTTTCTAAATTTAAGCGCTACTCCGTTAAATGTCTCCAGGCATGTTCTCCATCCAGTGTATAAATTTCTTAGTTTCTTTTCTTATACTACTTCATTTTCTTATATTGTCTTAACTTCATATTTTAATTTAGTTTTAATTGGTGGTGAACCCCCCTTCCCCCCCTTTCGAGCCTCAAGTGATTAATGGAAATTAAGTTAAATTAAGTTCGCCATTTGTACTTATCGTGCAATAAAGAATAAATAAATAAATAAATAAATAAATATTTACCCTGTTGCGGGGATCGAATCCGCGATACTTGGCGTATAGCAGTCAGTTTCATTACCCACTGTACCAATGGTGCTGTCAGAGCTGCCGAAGCACAGGCCGGTCACAAGATGTACCTACCCCACCAGCGAGCGAAGATTGCGGGGTCCAGCTGGAAGAGGTTGACTTCGGTCCAGCAGTGGACTTCTGTATATCATGATGACTAATGACGGATGATTTCGTTTCTTTCTTGTTTCAGGAAGAAGAACCAGGTAAACGGAAATGAATTAGTTCGTTTTGATCGCAATTTTAAATTCTCAAGTCGTTAAATTGACTTGAGAATTCAAAATTGCGACAAAGAATTTTCGCATCGGCGAAATAATCGTACCTACACCCAGAACTAATATTATAAATGTGAAAGTGTTTGTTACGCTTTAACTATTCAACCGATCATCATGAAATTTTCCATGTACCTACCTACCATGTCAGGGGTATAGAATAGGGATGTTGACGACTTTTAAAAATCAAAATTCTAATAACTAAACAAAGTAATAAATCATCCTGTATACACTCGAGCTACTGCCCAGAACCGGTTATGCACGTCTCGCGCTTGCAATGCGTACGACGTACGGTGAGAGGACATGCAGCTATCTAGTTCCGAGATTAATAAATAACCCACCCTCGGACTTGGTCAGCTGTATTAATAAAAATAACTATAAAACCAAATTAAAATCTTATTTTATAAATTACTTATAGAATATACTTATACTTATAGAATGGAACTACTATCACTAGGCAATAACAACAACAACCCAACACGCAATAGTCAAAACTAAAAACAACTACTCTATACAACGTGTTAATGAATTAACTGAAAACTAGAAAGTAGTTTGCTCAGAATCAACTAGCGAATCGATCGCACTATGTTTTAACATAGGTTATATTTTTTCATTTTTACTTGCCCTTGTTTAAATTATTTATAATACAATATTAGGCGCGTACGCCACCCGGAGCAATAAAATTCGAACCGGCAGGCGCGGGCGTAGCGCTTGGAATTTTGTAGATAGGTCACCTCCAAACTAATGTTGAATAACTTTTAAAGTATAAATTTTTTCGACATGAAATATATTTTAATCATATTATTGCATATTTTTCTAAATGGGGTGGATCAGGTTTTCAGTTAATTCATTAACACGTTGTATATTCTGTACTATCGTCTATCTATACTTCTATACTAATATTATAAAGCCCAAAAGTTTGTGAGTTTGTGACGTTGTAAGGGGTACCTAATCTCTGGATCTACTGAACCGATTTGGAAAATTCTCTTCACTTATATAGGAAGCAACAGTGATCTTGAGTGTCATTAGGTACTTTTTAATCTGGAATTCCCGCGAGAACTCCGAATTTCCGGCGGGTAAAACCACGGGGGAACAGCTATCTCTGGATGTACTGAACCGATTTGGAAAATTCTTCCACTTATAAGTTATAGTTGTGCCCCGCGGTTTCACCCGCGTTAATTTCAGAGTTGCCGCGAGAATTCCGGGATAAAAAGTACCCTATGTGTGAATCTGATGTATAAACTATATTATTGTAAAGTTTCATTTAAATCCATCCAGTAGTTTTTGCGTGAAAAAGTCACAAACATCCATCCATCCATCCATACATTCTTACAAACTTTCGCGTTTATAATAGTTGTGCCCCGCGGTTTTACCCGCGTTAATTTCAGAGTTCCCGCGGGAATTCCGGGATAAAAAGTACCCTATGTGTTAATCTGATGTATATAAGCTATATTATTGTAAAGTTTCATTTAAATCCATCCAGTAGTTTTTGCGTGAAAGAGTAACAAACATCCATCCATCCATGGTATAATTATGTATTTATTTTACTTTACTTGTTGTTTATTATTTATTAGTATCATGCATTTATTGTGTAATGTATATAACTCCGCACCTACTGATGTGTCTATATATTGTATTTTATGGTTTGTTTATGATAGGTATATTATTATTTACATTAAATCGGAGATGTTATTGTATTTTTATGTAGGTTCTTGGTATTGTGGTTTATGTATATGTATATGTTACCCTAGTCTATCTATTTAGATTTATTTATTTTTTTACTAATACAAAAGTTATTTAATTTTTTTTTTTCACTGTGCGCCCACACACGCGGCTCCAGCGGAAGACCAGCGTCGGGCCCCTAATGGTTCCCGGCTTATGCTGAGCTGGTTGCCTTTTTGTTGCGACAGTTTGTGCTGCTTTTTGTTAACCCATTTTATTTAATTGTAGTCGTAACGAATAAACTTAATTTCATTTCATTTCATTTCATTTTCATTTCATTTCATCCATCCATCCATCCATCCATACAAACTTTCGCGTTTATAATATTAATAGGATAGTAAGCTACGGGGATCCTGAGTGACATAGGGTACTTTTTATCCCTTAAATACCACGGGAACTCCGAAAAACGCGAGTGAAACCCTGAGGGATGGCTGTATACCTTCATATTGTACGTGGAAGTTTAGAATTTGCTCAATTCAAATTCCTTTCACGGCACACAGTCAAGTCTTGTGTTGGTGGCCTGGATTGAACTCATGACCCCGCCTTTCGTGGAACAATCACTAGGTGGAACAAAACATAAAGTTAAACAAACTGGCTTATTATTGAATATTTATAAGTAAAATTTAAAATTTATATATTTTGGGGGCATTTTAATTAGGAACAACGCTTACACGAGCGGAAATTTATGGAGGTTACGGCCTTGATTAAAAAAAAAAAATTTTTTATTATCAATCAAAATTACGAACTCTTATATAATATCAAGTACTTAACACAACAGTTTCAGTATGTAAATATAATTTTAATTAGGTAGGTACTTAAAAACAGACATACAGATCAGTGTATACAGGTTGTACATAATATTAGACGAGGGACTCATTCTAGCATTCAAGAGTCAAGACTATCTTATTTATGCATGGAATGGAAATGAAATGAAAATGAAATGAAAATGAAATGAAAATGAAATGAAAATGAAATGAAAAATAAATGAAATAAAATGAAAATTAAATGAAAATTAAATGAAAATTAAATGAAAATTAAATGAAAATGAAATGAAAATGAAATAAAAATGAAATGAAAATTAAATGAAAACTAAATGAAATGAAAATTAAATGAAACGAAAATTAAATGAAAATGAAATGAAAATGGAATGAAAATGAAAAGAAAATGAAATTTAATTTAATTGAAATATGGAGAATCTGTCAACTCATTTATGTCGCTCAAAAACTCGTTTTACTATGTGTTTTACTACTTTCATTTTTCTAGACCTACGTATAAGTAACCACATAGTATAAGTTTCATAACGTACGTATAAGTACATAAGTAGGTATAGACCTACGAATAAGTTTCATAAATCAGCTGATTTTAATCCACAGTTTTCAAGAAATACGTTTCAAACTCAGCCTTTAAATGAATATTACGCCAAATTTTAAGTAAGCCCCTTGGCCAAGTTGACATACTATAATTCTATCTTTAAACGAGCAATCGGAAACGGCTCCAACGATTTTCATGAAATTTGGTATGCAGGGGGTTTCGGGGGCGATTAACCGATCTAGCTAGGTTTCATTTTTAGAAAACGTCGTTTTATCCGTGTTTTCAGGCAATGAAAAATGAGTGTTCGTTTTTCTATGTAAGAACAGATGGCGCTATACACAATGAGCGAAGCTCGGTTACCCAGATATTAATCATTAACGCCTGGAAAACTAGGGAACGCATCGTCGGGTCACGTGGTCGCGTAAACTTTTCCAATCTAAAGTCCAGTTTACATAACTATTATCTTCCTTAGTTTTTTGTGCGCTATCGATTATACATAGATTGTCAACTTGGCTAAGAGGGCAGTACAAATCATCGTATAGATACGATTAGTGGTCAAATATGACTACACCTTTCTGTAACACCTGTAGAAGATTTATTTATTTATTTATTTATTTCAGTCCCGGAAGTGGAGGAAGTGCTCGAGGTCACCGAACTGGAGCCGGAACCGGAAGAGGTCCAGTACACGGACACTTCTTACACCAGCGCTTCTTTTGAATCTCTGCCGCCAGTGATAGAAGGTTATTCTCTCTCCCTCTTAGCATATTTGTTATGTCGCAGTACTGAGCCCTTATTCACTATGACCATAACACGCCGCGCTAAGGTAATCAAAGAAGTTTTACTGCAAAAAAATACATTAACAACGTTTCTTATGGCATAAAGAATAATTATTTCTAATATCTTGGCATCTAGAACGTTTGGAAATGCGTTTTTGGGACGCGCTTTATGGGCAAGAAATGTTGTTGGTCATAGTGAATAAGAGCCCTGTAGAACCCTCTAAACGCGAAAGTGAGTTTTCATATTGTTTGTTTGTCGCTTTCACGCCTTAACGGCTCAACCGATCACCATGAAATTTTGCATTACACGTTTTCAGGGATACAGAAAAAGACAGGGTACCTAATACTTTTTATCCCAGAATTCTCACGGACACTCTAAACTTAACAGCGGTGAAACTGCATTAAATTTTGCTTAATACACATTATCAAGGGTGCAGGAAAGGATATAAGATACTTTTATCTCGGAATTCCCGCAGGATCTTTAAAATTAACGCGAGTGAAACAGTTAGTTAATAGTTATTATCTAAAATTAGTATTTTTCTTATTTTACAAAATGTCAGCAGCAGTTTTTAAACGTGCAAACACCTTTTATGGATCAATCAGTATTGTTGCCATAACAATCACTCAACAAATCCGATTGCTGTGCTCGTTGCGATAAGTTAGTGGACCTAGTAAAAATTTATTTTGATTTTATAACGTATCAAATAAAATGGAAATGTAGAAAAAGATGAGGTAATTCTAAGTCGTAATTTCTTTTTGTTAGGGGCTATGCCGATGTCGTGTAAAATGGTGTACTTCAGTTTTAAGTTTATCGATTTAGAAAATTTATATCCAACATTCTTTAATATGTCTGCATTACAAAAGGCCAGTCATAAATAATTATTTCAAGAGTTGCTGTCTCAGGCTAAAAATGTAATTACAAAATTAAATCAAAATTAAATTGCAAAATTTATGTTTATATAATTCGTTTGGCACCTAAAATGAAGATGGTAAACCAAAATTTTGGTTTACCTATTTACAGGGGGGCCTTAAGTATTAATGTTTAAGTTAAGTGAATGGCTTTAATTACTATGATATAAGTATAATATTCACTATTTGACAACGAATTTATCAAATTCATTATTTTTTATGGTCATATTGTTAGATTTAAAAAGTACAAAGTTGAAAACAATAAAATAAGTAAAAAAATTTTGTTCCTCCAGAGCCAAAACCAAAGAAAAAGAAGGGGAAGAAGAAGGCTGAGGTAAGTTACTGAAAATGTAGACCTACATAAAGACTCATAAAGTTATTACTCAAGCTATGATGATATTGTATTCGTTTTAGGAAGCCCCATCTATAGTACTAGCGAAAAGGAGCAGCGAATTCCAATGGTCTGAAGAATCTTTGCCTATAGGTAGGTATTTAAACAGGCTTTTGTTACTCTGTTTCATTTTTTCGATGATAACAGTGTCCTATATTGCTTAAGAATAATGTAGCTTTCTATTATTGAAAGAATTTTAAGAAAAGTTTCTGAAATTCTGAATTCCTCGGAAGAGATCGTAGAAGACGGTCTGACGGAATGGAGGTAACCATAATTGTGTCTCATTGGACTCTAACCATCATTGGACTCTCTAACTGACAGACGTCATTGATAAAGAAAGATAAAATTATGATGGTGATGTGGACCATTCTCGTGCGAACATCGTCACTGTAGAGTATCTTGATAATTTCAAATACTGATAGTACCTAGGTATCGTAAGTAATACCAAGGTGGCCGTTATTTAACTAGCACAATTTTATTATGTCTAGCGCAATATACATTTCATAATTAAATAACAGATGAAAATAAATATATGCACTAACAGAAGAGCAACAGAAAGTTGAAGAGGAAGAGGAGACGACAAAAAAGAAGAAGGGAAAGAAAGGGAAAAAGGAGAAAGAAAAGGAAGAGCTGCCGGAGTTTGAAAAGGTAAAGTAACATTCAGTTTTATTTATTTATTTATTTATTCAAAACAAGAAAGGCTTACAGGGAACGTAGAAATAATAATAATTAGAAAGTAGGAATGCAGCATGGCAACTAAAAAGCATACGTTCAAAGACATTGCCTGAGCTTTATAATATTAAAATTTACGTTTTGGAAAACATCGTACCACACTTATACTTAACATCGTAGCACACTTAGAAGCGATCCGAAAGCGTCTGAAAAATCCACCCATACGTGACTTAGCACAATTCCTCAAGTTTTATATTATGTTTTCATGCCATCATATACGTCGGTAGAATGGTATCGTGCTAAAATTTACGACCGTATGTCCATGAATGCCTCCCCTTGTTTAGTTTATATGAATATCATATATGGAACACTAACTTCGTACTTTTTGTTACTATAATAGGTACAATATTTATTCGCTTTTATACTCTCGATGAGGTGGGTTTCGAACGAAAGTGTTTGTGTTAAATATTAAAATTTACCAAAAATTAAATATCTTGTTTAGTGAGAAAGTAAACGTTGCAATATAGCACTTCATACCTGAATGTTTGAGTCATAGGTGTGTTATAACAGCCGAAGAATTGGAAGAAAATGAACAAGAAAGAACGAGATGCGTGGCTTCAGCAGCAGATCGAAGATTATTATGCTCAGAAAGAAGCGGAGAAGTTAGTTTTGTGATGATATCTCGTATCTCATTGCCATTACTAATAGCCATAAAGTCAATTGGCTACTTGACAAAAATTTTTTTTAGTCCATCGTGTAGATAAGTAAAAAATATTGGACACATATTTTTTTCTTTTTTAACGTAATCAAAAAATAACGACGATACATTGAGTTGAAATTTCGCGTGACGTCACAATCCGGTGCAATTTGTATGGGGCTTATTCTGAATATTTACGTCACGAGTCCCCTGCCCTAAACTTTAATGCGCTTTATCTATGTTTATTTTCATTAATTTGAAAAAGCAAAAAATACGTGTCTATTATTTTTTTTATTTTCTAACTGACGGACTAATTAGAATTTAGATTTTCATACCCTGGAGAATACCCAATTGTAGATTCGTACCTACTTCTCGGGGAAATCTATTTTACGAATGTTCATTCGCTTGAAAATTGTCATGACGCATTTTCAAAATACATTCCTAACTGCTATATCTAGGGTTTAACCCTTAATATCGTAATCTCCTTAGGAACTATAACTTTGTCTTGTTCGAGGACCTTAAATCTTACTATGAAAAAGTTTTTGTAAATATGTAAACCATTGTACCGATATGATAGTACAAGAATAGAATTGTATGTTGAGGATTAAAACAAAGAATGCTGAGGCAGCTGTAGCTTCGCGGATCAATTATTACTAAATAACCATTATATCTAAACAACAACAGGCAAGCAAAGCTGGCAGGAGCGAAAGAAAAGAAGGCCCGGGAAGCTAGGGAGAGAGCAGAGCTGATGGCTAAGGACAATGCAGAGCAGGAGGTGCGCAGGGATATACTGGCGAAGACCTGTGCTCTATTCCAGAGTAAGTTCAAGTGCACTATAATGACACTATGATATAAAAAATCTCAAGAGATTTGCGTAATATTGTCTGTCATCTGAGTAGGTAATTTTAATTTAAAATTTTTCTACAAATCGTCGTAACCAGGAGCCCGAACAATCCAAAAAATTCGAAAACATTCTGGGACGTTTTAGAATATTCCGGATCATTCTCAAATATTCCAAAATATTCACGATTATACTCCATATAACTAATAAACATAAGCATGTACAGAAATTGCAACAATATTGCTAAACATCAAATGTACACTTGCAAAGTCCTAGCAATGTATGAGGAACGTTGCTGCAAAGTCGAAAATAGTCTTAGGTAGCATTTGGGAATCATGTTAATGCTACTGCTACATTTATTTTGTTACTTATGTGTGATATACAAACTTACTAAAACTTCTTGTAAGCTATAAAGTAACAAGAAGACGTACACTGTTAAATTAGTAATGTTGAATGGAAATTGAATACCTATTTATAGAAAAACTATGGCGTCGCGTCGCCTCATTTAAAGATCACTACATCTAGATTCTAGGCACTTGTGAAATTGTTTATTGATTTGATGTGTCTCTAATTACACATCAGTAATTACAGATTGGTAAAGACATATTCAACTCCAATGCTTCAATTCATTATATACCTACTATCTTCAAACAATTTTCATAAAATTAAGTAGATATAGGGCTTTAGGGGCGACTAATCGATCTAGCTAGGTTTAATTTTTCGAAAACGTCGTTTTATCAGTGTTTTCAGGCAATGAAAAATGAGTTTTTGGTACTGCTTTTCTATTTAACAACAGATGGCTATGAGCGAAACTTGGTCACCTAGACATTAAAGATTTATAAGTACAGAGTAAAAAATAAATTCTGAGCAATTTTGACTTTAGTGTTCAACTGTTTACCCATTACAGAATTCGAGAAGCAAAAGTTCAATTATGACAATAAGAAGCAAATGGATGCTGAGGTAAGCAAAAGCATGAGTTATCCAGCCCCATCAACCAAGTTAACAATCTATTGTATAATCGTTAATGCATAGAAAACTTATGGAACAAATAGTCATAACACAGTCATGGTCACGCAAAAAATGACTTTTGATTGGACGATTTTACCAAAAATTGTCTATCATTTTTTCGTGACCACGTGACATGATTCCTTGGTTTTCTATAGCGATAACGATTGAAGATGCCGACTAGACTTAGGAAACTGTTTCCTCGGTCAACCTTATACGCTATATAATATATATGTATATAAAAATACCCCTCCCTGCGCAGTGGCAGCAATATCTGCGCTGTGACGGCCTCCCCGACCCTCGGGTGGTGACGCAGATGAACACCTATATCCACCAGTGGAGGGAGCTGGGCTACTGTGACGACGTCGAATTGGAGAAACGATGTATCGAATGCTTACCAGTAAGTCATGTTAAAATCCGTTTAGTGCCTATTCCTACTGCAGTAGGTCCAATTCGCAAAATATCCAGGGGGTTTAAAATGTCCAATAGGCTCGTATCCGGGGTATAAAAATCAAAATTCTATTCAGCTCGTCTTTTTCAAATTATTGAAAAAATACTAAGATAAAACGCATTAAAGTTTAGGAGTGGGGGCTCTTGACGTCATAACGTGCTATAAACTGTAGCACGGCGTGACCTCACGCGACATTTCAACTTAATTTATCTCCGTTATTTTTTGATTACGTAAAAAATGAAAAAATACGTGTCCAATATTTTTTATTAATCTACAAGACGGCCTAAAAATTAAAATTTGGTTGACAAGCCCATACGCAATAAATCCAATACCATCAAATTCATCTTCAGATATATTCAAACAACATTGAAACATCATATTCTTCTATTATACAAGATAGCTGTTCCCCGCGGAATTACCGAAAGTTTAGGATAAACTATACCTACGTATACCTTTCTCTTGAATCACTCTATCTATTAAAAAAACCGCATTAAAATCCGTTGCGCAGTTTTAAAGATCTAAGCATACATTGTAACAGACAGCGGGAAGCGACTTTGTATTGTACTAAGTACCTAGTGTTAAAGGATGGACATAATATTAAAGTGAGGTTAAAGGAAGGACATATTGAAGTAGAGTTTTCAGTATTCTAGTTTTGGGTCCAAATATCAAAAGAAAGCTCATAAACGTCATCCCTCCCTGACTGATCAATGTCCAGCCAAACGTCTCGTGTTTTTTACAGATGCTAGAGATGTTGGAAGAGTTCGTAGCCAACTCGCGGCAGTACACAGCGCTTCAAGCTCAAAGTTACAATGAAGTTTGTATTAAAATTATATTTGATTGCAATACCGATTCATAGTAGTAATAACAAATGCAGTGAATGATAACAGAGACGACCGTAACAAAAGCAAGTGGTCATCATCTCTTCCTCTCTTCTCTTTTTAAGTCTAATTACATCCACTCTTATCATGTAGACCTTATTATTGCTTTCCATTCGCCTCAACACTGTTTTCTTCGCATCCAAAAGTCAACATGCCGCAAATCATGAGGTTTCAAATTTGGTTCTTGACGTCGAGGTCGATTTTATGTGAAAGAATAATAAGTATTACCTACACTCAGAGAAAATCGTAATGTTCTAGGATGCATGAGGAAAAGTGCCACATCAGTCTCCGACTCTATTTCCCTATTCGATTGTTTTAATTTCTGAATTATTTTCTTTCCTGTATCCATCAGGTCCGCATAGCGCTACGTGAGCAACTGTCAGAAGCAATAGAGTTGGCTTCGTACACGCTCTTGAGGAACCTAGAGAAATGTCTCAAATTTGAGTCGGTTAAGCTGGCGGTCTATCAGAAAGAGTTCAATGGCCTCAGATTAAACTTGTGGGTTGCTATCAAGATGCCCACGAGGAAACTGAAACCAGTCGAGCCGGAACCGTGAGTTGACTATTTTCGGATGGTTTTTGGTGAGCGAGTGAGTGAGACTAGTTTTTTTGGTGAGTTAGCAACAAAATTATGACAGTGATTTTTTACGCGCAAGGCATGAAAATCTACACATTGAAGGTGAAATGCAAAAGAATTCATCAGTCGGAAGCTATCAACAATAAATATAGCTTGCCTAGTTTCATGTCACCATTAACAGACAACAGGTCATCGTGGATATCCTTGAGGGATGCTTTTATCCAACCGTGACAACCCTCGAATTTTGATGAATCTTGGATCTTGATGAATCTTGGATTTTTTGTGAGCCTTTCTGCTGACGAAATAAAATTGGTTACTTTAAACTGTTACCCAGGGAGCCGGTGGAGTTGGAGTTCCCAGCGATGAATGTGAAAGTGAAACTGCCGAAGATCATAGACGCAACGAGTGTGGGCGTGCGCGCCGCCCGCTCCTTGATAGACCTGCTCAGCGAGAGTTCTAGGAGCTTCGCGCTCGCCGCTGAGATGCCCAACCGCTACGAGGGTATAACGAAACTATGCCACAAAAAGATGCGACACCCGCCGTCTCCTATCACCTCTGTGCCTCCCCACGCCTCGTCACAACCTAGCAGCAAGTCTAGAGATGATAACGATTTGAACTTATTGCTGCGCTGTGTGTGTACCGGACAATATCAACTTGAATTTGGAACTCTCTCCCTGCTGCTCGCCGCGCCACGGCGCGTGCTCCTCGTGACATGCACATCCTACACACAAATTTGCAGCTGTAGTGAGGGTTGGGCAGTGCAATTGGTTCACTTGTATGGACTATCATGGTAAAACATTAAAAAGTCTAAATAAATGAATGAAAAATTCATTTATTTAATTTAATTCTAGGCATAGTACGTTTAATTCTAGACATCAAAATGTGGCCATATGCAATTGGTGCGATAGTAATAAAGAAAAATAAATATAAATGATAAGATGGATTAAATGCCTATTATGATTGCTCAGATCTATTCATCTTCAACGTGAAAGAGCACGTCGAAACTTACAAACTGAAGAAAGAACAGGACGACATCAGGACCAAATTCTACAAGGAAATAAGAGAGAAAGTCAGAGAGCTGGAAAATTTCCTTAAAGCTAATCCGTGAGTAAATAATAAAATTAGATGCAATCCCGTCTTGTCTATTACTGCGTACCATTCTCTCTGCTGCGTACTAAATGATTACATAAATCAAGTATAAAATTAGAAAATTAGATTTTTCAAAATTTGACACAGGATTATTTTTGTAGGTTTTATCCAAATTCACAGTTCCATACAAATGTTGTCGAAATCATAAATATTATAATCACTTTGTATTTTTTTGCGTTGTTTCGTTTTATTTTGTCGCACACGCTAGTCTCCGTTACTTTCTTTCACCTCTGTCTTTTACTTTTTTTTTTTGCGACTTAGCTCCTAAAAACGGCTGAACGGATTTGGATGAAATTTGGCATGCACGTTTTCAGGGGTACAGAGAAGGACATAGGGTACTTTTTATCCCGGAATTCTCGCGGGAACTCTTAAATCACCGCGGGTAAAACCGCGGGGCACAGCTAGTAATATAATAAATCTATCATTCCTCACAGATACACTAAAAATGAGAAAGAGAAGGAAGACCTCGATAATCTCAATATGGCCGAACCACCCTTCCTGCCAGATCCGCGAACGTTCATAGCACAGCAAAATGGTCGGTAAATAATATGTCATCCGTTTATTTTCACACGACTTCTAATAAATATTATATTGCAGTGGATTGGACAGTAATGTTGACTATGTGGGGTGTTATTGCAATTATTTTGCATCTGAACTATGGTATTGCGGTAACGGTATTGCAAACTTGTTAGTACTCTTGTGATGAGGTTGAATAAGAGACAAAATATTTGATATTATGTCCCTTGATAACTCAGGCTTACATAATATTGTAACGTGGAATTATGAGAGTGAATGACTTTGACATTAATGTAGCATTTATATCTATTTAGTAATTATTTTAGTTTTTATTATTTATTTATTCGTTTTTACAAAGCAAGAAATTTACAAAATAGTGTGAATAAACTTTCATACTTCACACTTAACACACTTAAGTACTAATATTATAAAAAGGTAAAGTTTGTGAGTTTGTGAGATTGTAGAGGGTAATCTCTGGATCTAGGTACCTACTGAACCGATTTTGAAAACTCTTTTACCAATAGAAAGTCACGTTATTTGTGAGTGCCATAGACTATATTATACGGTACCGGAATTCCCGCGGAAACTCCGAAATTACCATAGGTGAAACCGAGGGGAACAGCTAGTTAAATACCTATATGATGCTACATCATCGATAAATTTATTTGGTTTACGAGAATCCATAAAATGTATTGAACATAAATTTTGAAGATATTATGAACTTACCTACTGGAGTTCAGGTTTACCTGTCACAAAACGGTTTTCACTAAATATCGGTCGTTGCAGAACTGGCGTTTACTAAATATTTGAAGACTTGTATGACGAGAACGAGATCCGGTGAAGTGAATTTGAGAAAATACAGGTAGGTCAACCGTCGTAGGGCTATATTACTTTGACCGCCGAAGCCACAAATCTTTAATGACTGTTAGAATCGCAAAAGTAAAAATGTGCCTAATGAGTGTTCTGGGTTTAATAAAATAATTATTTTTTGGAATTTCAATATTGTATTTTATCATAGGTACATTCCTAATTCAATGTCTTCCAGGATCAGCGGGGGAGTTCTGAACCTAGACTTGCTGACGACGCCGCCGCAACCGAAACGTTTGCGAGGAGCCGTCATACTCACCACTTGTGAGTACATCATTATTATCATTTAAAAAGACATGGCTGGACAGAGGGCTAAAGTTAAAATCTCCATGTCGTCTGGTCCGGTATCCCCTCCCCTCATCCAGCCTGTCTTCACCATAACTATCCTCGATCCAACTCATAAGATCTGGGTCATTCTATAGCTCTATGTGTGTTACAATAGTGCCCTTTCTACTCTATCCAAGGAGATCTTTGCAACATTTGCCATGCTTATAGGTGTCCATGACCACTTAACAGCCAATACACAGCCCAAACTGCTCAGTCTGCAAACTTGAAACGTTGCACAAGGGGCTAATATATGGTGTCTTAATATCCAACTCCTTATAAATAAAAAGAAGGGGAACAGCTAGAGTACCTAGCTAATTAAAAAATATATACTAGGTAACATTGTGACTATAGATGGACAATCAACCCGGTTTAAACCCTGCGCTTGGGTTTAAACCCGACACATGCCGATAAGCGCCTGGGCGTAAACGAGGTTTAAGCCCAAGCACCAGGTTGGTATGCCCATCTATAATTGCGACTAAAACACGATGGGTTTGTTACGCTTTCACGGCTTAACGACTGAACCGATCACCATGAAATTTTGCATACACATTGTCAAGGGTACAGAGAAGGATATAGGGTACTCTTATCCCGGAAACCCTGCGGGATGTACGAAATTAACGCGGCTGAAACCACGGGGAATAGCTAGTAAAATGCAGAACTTCACGGTGATCGTGAAAGCGTAAACAAATTCACTTTCTTGTATTGTAATATTAAGGATTAAGGATTGTAGTGGAAAGCTTACATTAAAGCTTAAGATATAGTTTCTGTCATGTTTGTTTGTTTTTTTAATAAGTATATTTTATTCCCTCGACACCTGTTCCGTGGGCTGGTTTAGTAAGAGACTCTTCTTCAACCGCCGCCAGAATAATATCTCTTCATCTGACTTATTCGGCCAAACAACATAGGTCTTTGTCAGCATCAGATAGTGTAACGTGTTCGGTCGCAAGTCTCGCGGTATGTCCTCCAGAAGAATGAGGATCAAATCTTCTCTCCGGGTCTCCAGAAGTCTGGAACGGGTTTTTATTTTGTATTCGAAAGAGAACTGATGGGACAAGCTTGATCACAGAGTAAATAAATTAACTAGAGAGGACATGACGTAGGTTACCGCGCTACCGTTGCAAAGGAAGTTAGAGCAAATGCTCTAGCTTTCCTAAAACCTTTGCTGCCATCTCAAGTAGGTATATTTACTAAATCCCAAAACTGGGAATTTTGAAAACATTGCCTAAGTAAAAACATAACCATAAAGCGTTTAATACATTTATGTTAATAAATGTTTTGATTTGTGTGCGAAAATCACCCGGCGACACTGGTTTTCATCTGTTTTCATACTAAACTGAGTTGATGTCCCTTCATTGTTGATGATTATACAGGGTGTAATGTTAAACGAGGGACGTATTGAAGGAAACTATTCAGTATTGAATTCACCTTTTAAATATATAAAGAACAAACATGGATAATTAAAACCATTAAAAATATAATTAATAAGAAAATTGAATGCGCAAACTGCCGACGTGACATAATCGTATACATCATAAGGTCATTTAACGCTTCTAAGGATCATTCACCCTCGATCTGTGCGGTTCTCTCTATAATATTTCAGCCTATTTTTGTATCTATTTTCTTACACTTCCGTGTAGGTAAGCATCAACTATTGAGCTTGAATAGATAAGTAATAATAATAACTTAAGTAGGTTAGGTTAGGTTCGGCACAGATAATATAATATTATACTAGGGTTAGGTTATCTTAATTTTTTTTTAATCTTTCAAGGCAAAGATCGCATCACATGGACACAATAAATGCCGACTGTTTTATTCTTATCTGGAGATATTCTCTTAAACACTAGAAAAAGATAATGAACATAAATAATTTTGCTTTAGACCATAAAATAATAATAATGGACAAAACTTGTACCTGTGTTGTGCTAAATGCATCTCGAATTTGCACCACTGGCTCTTAAGGAACTGCTTGGACAGCACCAACATGATCAGTCTAGAGCGGTCCATACACGATACTATGTTCTCCAAGATTGAGAGACCCACCTGTAATGTGCAGGTTTAATAAATAAATTAATCTGACTGCGCTAAAATACTTATCAATTAGAAAAGACAAATAGGCTATTTGACAAATTTTTTTTAGTCCGTCTTGTAGATTAACAAAAAATATTGGACATGTATTTTTTTCTTTTTTTACGAAATCAAAAAATAACAGCGATACATTGAGTTGAAATTTCGCGTGACGTCACTAACTAGTGCAGTTTGTATGGCGGCTTGTAGTGGTAAGTGACGTCATGAGCCCCCACCCTAAACTTTAATGCCCTTTATCTCTGTGTATTTTCATTTATTTGAAAAATATAAAAATACGTGTCTAATGATTTTTAATTTTCTAAAAGACGGACTAATTAAAATTTTGATTTTTAAAAGTTGTCAACATCCCTATTGCAAAAAATATCTATGGGAATTTTTAGGTCGGAGACTGATGACGGTCAAAGAAAAAAAATTAACAATGTAACAAGGCATGTCAAGATTAGCCGCAGCAAGTAAAATATGTACTTACTAGCTGTGCCCCGCGGTTTCACCCGCGGTGATTTCGGAGTTACTGCGGGAATTCCTGGATAAAAAGTACCCTATGTTCTTATCTGTACCCCTGATAACGTGCATGCCAACTTTCATCCAAATCCGTTCAATCGTTTTTGCGTGACTGAGTAACAAACATCCAAACATCCAAACATCTAAACATCCAAACATCCACACTTTCACATTTATAATATTAGTAGGATAATAGATAAATAATTAGTTAACTGTGAATTTCCGACCTGAAAATCTCTCTCGTGTAAACACACGTTGATGTTACAATCTTTCTCAACATGTGGCAGAAACTCATCCAGCACCCAGTTTCGGTCTTCGTGACAGTATGACACGAAAACATCATAGTTGTAATTTATATCTGTAAAACATTCTTCATTATTAATAATAGTAGATTAGTAGTCAAGGGCTGTAAGGCATCAATTGCAGCCCGAGATATTTAGTTCAAGGTTGCAATTGATGCTTACACCCGAGCTAACTACTCTGCTTTACATCTCGATTGTGAGGAAGTAGAAAAAAACCGGCATTACAAGAATAAAACATTTTATTAATTTTTTTTTTCAAGAACGAAATTGAGCCTCGCCGTTCGATAAAATTGATGACTATTATACTCATACGAAGACAAGGTTGAATAGCGAAGCGACCTCTTTTGTCATTGGGCTGAATGCATGATGTCTATTGCCAGTATGGTGCATGATGGTTAGATGTACGCGAACCTTTTGAAAGAGTGAAGAGTTTTTTTTAAATTACTTACCGCCCTAGGGCTTTTCTAGTTACATTATTACCCTAGAGCGCTAATTAGTCACCTACAAGCCCCATTTGGGGTAATAAGGACCTACTTACCGAATATGAGAGATGTAAAATCTATTTGCTTTATAAACGTGATAGTGTATAATATAGTGGTGTACAAGCAAATAACTTACCATCAAGTGGTTCGTTAATAATGCTCAAAGTGGCCGTATTCCTCATGGTGATACAAAAATATCTAATATTTCTTCTAAATGTAAATACTAAAGCGAGAATAATTAGAGCGATCACTGGTATCACCAATAGAGAGAGCAACATATTGCCATGTTGTAAATTTTCTTCCACATAAGCACCAGTAGGCTGGCAACTCTCCAGCTCAGAGAAAAGGATCTGTTTTCCCTCTTCAACGAGCAAACACTGGTAACCCTTCACATCGCTCCCCAACAGAACAATCGAGCTATTCAAGTTCTTCTCTGATGCAGTCGTATTGCAAGGGCCATTGCATTTTTTATCACCTGTTTCATATTTTAAATTGAAATTTCTTCTTTGTCTTATAATCTTTTTCGATCTTTCTGGATCGAAAACATCATTCTGATCGATAATTCTATTGAAGTCTTCAAAGCCTGTGTGGTAGCAGACTGTTTTGCATTCGCCAGCTGATGTAGATTCGAAACCAGTTGGCCTCTCGCGTTGACGGTTTGCTGCCATGTCGTATAGTTCCATCACCTGACAATTGCAGATAACGAAGTTCTCACTGAGGCCTAAAAAGGATACCTTTTTAAAGTCTTGCATCATTTCATCAGTTATTATGTTTATATTATTTTCATTTAGGGACAAAAACTTCAATTTTGGCATCAAAGAAAACACCGGTTCGCGCCAAGCAATCATTCTGTTCCTGTCCATTTCTAAAACCTGTAGTTTTGTCAGTGTGCTTGCAACGTCAGTGGGGATTCGACTGATTTCATTGGAAGATATCTTCAATACTTCTAACTCTCCAAAACCTTTGAAGTGTGCGAATGATTTGAGCTCAACAAAATCGGCGAACAACACCTTCAACGTGTCTTCTAAGCCGGTCAACACTGTCTGAGATTTGAACAGGCCAAAGTTTTCCGACACATCCAGGTAAATAATGCTTGTATTCTCGAAGACGTTTGCATCTAATCTTGAAACACCTGAACTGCAGAGTGACAGTCTTTGCAAATTCTTACCCAAACTTTTCAAAGCTCGAGTGTGACGCGGCGATATTAACGTCATCGACAAATCTAAAGATGTTAAATTGACTAGATCTTCGAATATATTCATGACCTGGAATGTTATCTGCAGTGGATTTCCATTAGCATCGTGTTCAATGTTTCTGCTTAAATCTAGATGGACCAAGTTAGTCAAGCCAGCGAATGCATTTGAGTTCACTTGTGTTATTTGGTTCTCTCCCAAATATAATGCTTCTAAAGTGGGCATACTTTGAAAAACTGCGCTGTTCAATATTTTTATTGAACACGATCTGAGGTCTAGCTCCCGGAGGCGCGGAAACGAACGGTTTTGAAACCCTTTGAACCAATTTGGTTTATCTGAAAAGTATAATAATAATAATTATCTTTATTTTCTCCCACAAGTAAATACATGTAATGGTTACAAATACATATAAAGTTTTAAAAGTAAAGAGCATGCTTTGTGGGAGCCTAAACTAGGCAAACCCTGTGTTCAAGAATAAGTAGAGGCATTTTCACAAAACGCAAAACAAACAAAAACAATACGTTTCGACTAACTTTTTGATTTGATTTGAGATTAAGCCCAATACGAACCAACAACATTTACATCTATACCATCTCTATACATATAAAATTATTTGTCCTGAATGACTGGTGGATCAACGCACAGCCCTGCAAACCGCTGATCGCAGAGACCCGAAACTTGGAGGGTGTGTTCTTTGTATGACGTAGGCATCCGATATGAAAGAATCTTTTGAAATTCCACCCTCAAGGGGATGAAAAGGGGTTGCAAAGTTTGTATGAAACAATTTTGCGGGAACTTCGAAATTATCGCGGGTGTAACCGCGCGGGACGGCTAGTCTAGGTATATTATTGAATATTAATAACGTTTGCTAAAGGTTCAACTCCTTATTTAAATACTAGGATAGGTTTGTTACTCACTCACAAGTCACATCAAAACGGCTGAACGGAATTGGATGGAATTTGGCACCGAGATAGATTACAGTCTGAAATAGGACATAGTACTTTTGTTCCAGAATCCCCAATTACCGTGGCTGAAACCGCTGGGAACAGCTATTACCTATTTACTACAGGGTGTTAGAGAACGGTGTAGTCTATCTGACGATCGTGTTCACGTAATCGTCTGCAATGCTTTGACACTAGTTACTAAACCGGTATCATAAAATAAACTTTCCTAAAATTTGCTAGGTTGGCTGTTATTAAGTTGTCTCTGCACCCCAACGGTGATAAATTGCATCGAATGATCTTGAACTCCTCACCTGTGACCAGTTCATCTCAGTACTCTCAGTACTCAGTGATATGACATGTTTATTTTGTTGCAGAAGTGGTCGATAAAAGTATTTTTTTTATTTTGTTAATGAAATTTTGAAGTGAGGTTTTTGAGCCACGGTCAAATTATTATACAAGATTGCCAGATCACAATTTTCGAATATGACTACACCTCTCCGTAACACCTTGTGTATGCACGTTTTGACATCTACAATTTCTGGTATTCCATTAAAATGAACATACTTAAAAAATTGTAGCTCTCATAACATGTTTAGGTTAATTAAATTTGTTAATTAATCGCCTTCCGTTACATTTGTATATACAATAAGGATTAGTCAACTCACGTTTTGTATTACTTCTAAGGTCGGCGCTAGACTCCTTTGCATTGGTTGCGTTGAGTATCGCCGAATATCTCGGGACGGACACATCTCCGAAATGGTTGCCATACAATGACAGATATTCTACGGTCTCCGATAGTTTGCAACCGCTGTTGTCGTTCATTGAGAATATCTGGAATGTTTGGTCACGTCATCACGTGTCATAGTGAAACTAATGAATACAGGGTCTAATATTACTACATACTGGTATTCAGTATATAGTAGTATGTAGTAGTATATAGTATTTGTTCATTTTGTGTATAAATTTGTCTGCCTGCGTCCGTGACGCCTCCGCAGGACTCCAGCGGAAGACCAGCGCCGGGTGGTCCTTACAACCACCCGACTTATGCTGAGCTGGCCGCCTTTTTGTCACAACACGGTGTCTAATCACAATATTCAAATAAGAGTCTCCGTTATTTTAAGTAGGTGTCCGTTTCTCAGCCGTCGGATGGAGTCCGCCCACAGATCTTCGGCTGGCGGCGTCTGTCCGTCGGTTGAGAAGCGTACCCTCAATACCTGTTATATATATGTTTAGTTGTTGTATACGTATGCTGTAAATCTTTGTGTTGTGTCAAATAAAGTTTATCAATTCAATTCAATAATACATACAAACAATAACTAATAAGTGACTCTTGTCAGTTTGTCTGTGTGTCTGTTATTTTTTCACGCCCTATTTGTTAATTATTCAACCGATCATCATTTTCGCATACATACGAAACTTTTTTGTACTACACGCGTGGTACAAAAAATGATAAATTGAAATATATAAATAAACTAGCTGTCCTCCGCGATTTCATCCGCGGTGATTTCGGAGTTCCCGCGGGAATTCCGGGAAAAAAGTGCCGTAGTTTACGGTGATTAGCGGCTCCCCGCATTAGTGCCGGAGTTCCCGCGGGAATACCGGAATAAAACTATCCTATCTTTTAAGTTGAGCCAAATTATAAATGGTTACAAAATTTTGTCAAAATCCGTTCAGTAGTTTCGGAGTCCATCGCGGACAAACAACGTGACACGTGATTTATATATATTAGATATTGGATGAATCCAGAAAAAGAAGGTACCTAAGTATACTGTTCCCGAGGGATCAAAAATTGCCATTCTCGTCTAAAAACTAAAGAACGGAATCGTTAACGCAAAACTAGAGTTTTTATTGGACGGTTTTACGTAACCGAGTTACATGACGATGCATTACTTAGTTTTCTATGCGTTAACGATTGTAGAATGTCTAACGGAATCGTTATGTCCCTCGGTCACGCAAAACTACAGTTTTTAACAGACTTCAAAAAATAAATCTCTCTTTAAATATTAGTAGGTCTATAAGTATAGATTTAAAAGACGTCAAGTTAACGTTGTTTTTAGATAGGTTTTACAAAGTACAAGCTTTTAAGGTCCATTTATATCTACAGACATTGAGCATTGACACGTTGCGTACCAGACACGTGCCAGGGCAAAAACGTAAGCAGAAACCAACAGACACCGTTTATTTTCAAAAGTCGTCTGCACGGTTCTGATGATATTCACCCTGCATATTCGGCATATTCTAGACATTCGCAAAACTAGTTTTAAACCGACTACCAAAAAAAGGACGACTGACAAGTGACATTATTATGATTCGTTACTTAGTTTTCTATGCGTTAACGATTGTAGAATGTCAATCTGGCTTAGTGTAAGACTGCGTGATAACATCCAAGCATCACCATCGAAAAAATACAATTTTCTACATCGGCCCTTTAGGCGTTGTTTGGTAGACGTGTGTAAGTGATGCGCGTAATATCACTCGGGTAATATTACTCCACGTGGCTATGCTACAGCGAATATCACACTGTCACCCAACAGTTAGGTAGGTAGATTGTTAATGATTTTAAAGGGTATGATGACCGTTGCACTAGGTCCATTTTTCTTTTAGAACACATCGAGTAATGTGTACGTACTTTGAGTGATACGAAATTTTCACTCAACTGGAAAAGTAATGTCACATCACATTACACTGAAGGGTAATGTTTTGCGTATGTCTGTTGTTTAGTTACAATCAAGTATACAGTATTCTAATTATACTCTTCCAGTATTTGTAAGTGTTGAACCGTTCTTACCGCGGGTACACTCCTCATTTTGTTTCTTGCTAGGCTCAGATATTTGAGCGCTCGCGCTCTGCAACTGAAGTTGGTAATGCGCAAACGCAACGTCTGGAACACTGTCCTACTATTGGACAAGTCTATTGAACTATCCCTGCCTGGAATTAAATTTTATTTCTTATTTAACACTAGCTGTTCCCCGCGGTTTCATTCGCGTTAATTTCGGAGTTCCCGCTGAAATTCCGGGATAAAAAGTGTCCTACGTCCTTCTCTGTACCCCTGACAAAATTTTATTCTAAATTGAATGCACATTTTCCGACACTTTCAACAATTATTATCGTTATATATACCAAAAGGTTGACTGGTAGGGAATGTCTTAGGCATTAAAGTCCGCCTTTTGTACAATAAAGTGCAATAAAGTTCTTTACATAACATAAAATATAAATCTTAAAATCGTAAAATATAAGCAACGTACCTGCCTAAGTATAAAACTGCATTTTTTGAGAGATCTCTGTTAAAACGCAATTCCAAAAAACCTGAGTGATTCTCGGTCGCCCGGGCAATATAGGCATATATCTAGACTTATAGTGAGTACATATAAACTCGCTTACTGATGTGGGAGGTGAGCGCGCCGCGCTCATCCACCCAGGACTGCAAGTCTGTCATGTAGCTGGTCAGACATCTCGTCTCGCGCTGAGGTGGGTGTCCAGCCGCTAGCACCGTCAAACCAGATAGACACAGAACACTGGAAATGGAGAGTAAAAATTTCATTGACCTCACAAGCTGTTGTATTTCTGCGGTAGACTCGTGTAAGTAATGCAAGTAATATTACACGAGTGATATCACACTCCACAAGGTGATGTGACATGAACCATTACGCGAGAGAAACACTGTCCATTTTCCTATAAGACGCGTCGAGTAATGTAAGTGATACGTAATGTTTGTTTGATTTTGGAGGCTACGATCGCTATATTGGGTTCATTTTCCCTTTAGAATGTGTCGAGTACCTAATATTTGAGTGATAGTAATGTTTGAGTGATGAGTACCTAATGTCTGAGTGATGAGTAATGTTTGCGAGTTATAAGCCCCACCGAAAAAATAACGTCATAGTGATGTTTTGCGCATAATTATCTATTCTGCGGTCTCACCCGCACTAATTTCGGAGTGCCCACGGGAATTTCAAAATAGAAGTACCCTATATCACTCAGGGACACCGTACGTAGCTTGAAGCTTCGTATATGCGAACAAATAATCACATCTCTCTTTAAATATAAGTAGGTATAGAAGTAAAGATTCAAAAGACGTCAAATTAACGTTGTTTTTAGATAGGTTTTACAAAGGGCAAACTTTTAAGGTCCATTTATATGTATTATTATCAACAGACATTGAGCGTGCTAGACACGTTGCGTGCCAGACACGTGCCAGGGCAGAATTGTAGGCAGAAACCAACAGACACCGTTTATTTTCAAAAGACATCTGCACGGTTCCGATGCTCTATTCATCCTGCTCGCCATGTAGCCATTAACACGTACAAAAATGAACCGCGAGACAAAATATTCTTTCCGCGAATACTGGCCTGTATATGTCGGCGTCTATGCGGCCATGTTACGATAGATGTGAATCTGAATAAGTTAATACGCACTGTATAGGAGAATATTATTTTGTCTGCCGACGGAACGTGTCTGGCACGCTCAATGTCTGTAGATATGAACGGACCTTTACCAGTGTTTATTCTCCTGCTTTCCCCTTACCCACAGCTAGAAAATCGCAACTCACATGAACCGATAGTACACTTCCAATCGCCCCATTTCATAGTCGAAATCTTCTATTTATCCAACATAATGGAAAATCTTTGCATACGCAGTTATGACACACGATTATTATTAGAAATTCATTATTTATGACTACCTAGGTATCACTGAAGATTAAGTAGGTACTACACTTGGCGGTTTTCACGAGCAAAAGAATTCCACTGCCACCAATAAAGATGAGATGACACAGAAACTGGATTTTATTTATTTTAGATTTGTTTTTTTTTTAATAAACAATGAGCAAATAAAATTATTGTTAATGAGTTTGTAGTAATACAAAAATACGTAATATACTACAGTCTGCGGTGGACTTGAGGTACTGTACTGTCATATTATGTTGTACCTACACTCTGATAAAATTTGATAAAATTGTTCGTAAAGTTATCTTATCGGACGATAATGGCGCTGGACAATGATTCGCAAATAAATAAAGAAATATTGTATTACATTTCCTATAACTCTTATCTTTTATAAGAGTAAATAATAGAAAATAAGTTACAGAAGTATTATAGAATTTAAGAAATAAACGAAACAAAATGAGTGTGGACTAGCTGCAGTGCCCCGCGGCTTTATCCGGTTGAGTTTCGGAATTCCAGCAGGATCTCCAAAGTAGCCTTTTAACTCTCTATAACATGAGCTAATTAGCAGTGAAAGTCCCGTCAAATTCGGTCGTTGGACTTTTGGAGGTTCACCCGCGTGTTTCGGAATTTCACGCAGGAAGTCCAAACTTCTTTTATTCTTCTTCTCCTTACACTAACAAACACAAAAAAAAACATTACTTAGCGATGTTGGTCCAGCCGTTCACGCATGGTGCCGCGACCAAGAGAAATAGGGATTCATTTTTATATAATACTAGCTGTCCCCCGCGATTTCATCCGCGGTAATTTCGGAGTTCCCGCGGAGGTTGCGGGAAAAACTACTCTATGTCCTTCAGTTCCCGAGGGAATTCTGGGATAAAAACTATCCTATCTTTTAAGTTGGACCATATTATAAATGATTGCAAAATTTTATCAAAATCCATTCAGTAGTTTCGGAGTCCATCGCGGACAAACAACGTGACACGTGATTTATATATATTAGACTAGCTGTCCCGCGCGGTTTCACCCATTATCCGATCCACGGAGCCGATACTCTGTATCTGCTCCATGGTCAGATATGATATCATGCTCCATGGAACTGCCCCCACATATGGGTAGTTACCCCAGACGGTGCGAAGCGCCTTTGTTACAACCAGGGGCGGATCCAGGGGGGGGCACTGGGGGCAATTTCCCCCCCTGAAGACCTAAATAGGTACCTACTTTAATTAGACCTTAGAAAAATCATCGTAATTTGAATAGAAATATACGAATGAACCTGAATGAACGAACAAATATTCATTTTTAAAACTCTATAAATTATTAGTTCGTAACGAACCCCTATGGAAGTTTGTATCTATTATTGTAAAACAAACACAAAATCTGTCAATTCTTTCTCGTTAAAACAAATTTTCTGGTTTGAAACTACGTGCCGTATGGTATATTTCTCATTTAAAAGGAGAAGTTTCTGCGTTTGGCTGTATATATGTTTTTACAATTATCCTTATATATGTAGTTTCTCTATCCCTTTTCTTTAACTTCATCCAACATCCTTGAGACTTGGAAGTAAGCTATTGTGATTTCACTTCCCAAAACTAGTTGGTACCTAACTCTTCTACTTTTTTCCACGTTCAAAGCAAATCTATCCATATTATTTATTTATATTATGTTATATGTAACTGACGAACTAAATGGAATTAATAGAATTTCGATTTTTATTCCCCGTCATATTGTACCTCTGTGCTCAAAAAATAGTCGATGACTTTTATCACGTGCGGTGCGCGATGAATTCGGATTTGGAAAAAATTTTGGGAAAATTTCCAAAATTTATCAAATTTTTCTTCTGTTGACTGTAAATTTTAAAATCTTCTACGGTCAAAAACATCTTTTTGTTTCAATAGTACCTATTTTTCCGTATCTCGTCATATGGACGAAAATTATTCACTTCTCTGAGTTTTCTGCGTTATTTCCCAAATTTTCTCCTCATTTTACTAATCCAAGGAGTAACCTTCTTTTTGTTTACGCCGATGTGTGCTGTATGAATCTGACAGAAGAGTAATTGAAATTGAAAATTGAAATTGAAAAAACTTTATTTGACACAACACAAAGATTTACAGCATACGTATACAACAACTAGACTTAGTAACGCGATAAGTTGGAGCGGCTGCAAAATGTGTGTGGTTTACATATTCGCCAGGCGCACTACACATATTCTTTGTACCATCTTTAAAGTGCTGAGGGATCCCAAATCACCGACTTACTTCAAAGAAAGTTTCAGATTGCTTTATGTCGGTCGTGAAGCTACGTCAGGTAGTTAGGTAGTTCTTTGTTCTTCTGATCACGAAACACGTTTTTATCACATCACATGTGCACCTCTGATGGTATTTTTCCTCAGTTTAGTAAAAAAATCGCTATTAACCATAACACTTCCCATTATTTTCCTATCACTTTATAGATACAAACCTACAAAATTTTAATTTAATGTTGTTAATTCAGGTCAGATTCGCTGGAACGTAAATTTTTCATTTTTTACTTTTATCTGTTGTAGCTTCCATGTAGATTATTTTATGCATGAAAGTACAAGTTGAAAATAATGAAATACTAAAAAAACTTTGATTTTACAGAGAATCGTACTCAAAAACCGCTATACCTACCTAAGCTCTATCGTTTTCGACACCACATTTTTTTTAAATATGAAAAACATAAAACTAAAAAGCTAAAAATAACAAAATACCGACTTAATCCATCAGACAAAAACACATGTAATACTATTGTTGGTTTGTGCTACCACTTTTTGATTTAAATTCGGTGCCAAGCCCGCTTACGTCTACCCACTTGGGTTGTTCAGCTCACAACGAACTCGTGGCGGGACTGGACTTAGCCCGTGTACCTACGCCATATTTGGCTTGTCACCGACTTCAAATAATAATAGTAGTCAAGTGGTAGAATAAACCAATAATAACTACTAGTACTGGTATAATAACTACTGGTAATAACTACCAAAAATAAACTTACGTGTATTTTGTCTGTTGGATAAAATCGATATTTTGTTATTTTTAGCTTTTTAGTTTTGTGTTGTTGGAAGTCAGTTTTAATTTTTTTGTTAAAATTTTGTTTATTTCTTGCTTTCAAGTGAGTCCGTTTGTAATTTATCTAAGTTACAATAGCCTAATGTCAATTGCTCATCGCCTTTTACAAAATACTACTTTTACCGACGGGACGACAGGGACGTTGATTGTTGAGGAGTTCTCCTGGTACGTCATCATCAGTTCCACTTTACCATATACATTGTGACGAGCATAAATTATTTAGGAACCATATTAAAGTTAACGAATCGGAACTCGTGAAATATCTTTTATTGAGTAGTTCCGATGACCATCTGTGGTCTTCATCATCAGTTTCACTTCTTCAAATTTTGCTTTCCAAAAGCAAATAAACGATTTACTATAAAAAATACAAAAATCGCTATAGGTGTGTCTGTAATTTTTAAAGAGTTCTCTTGATTTCTCCATGATTCCATCATCAGGTTCTCGATTTGGTGACAATGAGACCAACTTGGGAGTATACCCTTTCAAACAACAAAATCAATTTTCTAAATCGGTCCAATCGAAACCCGTGAAATACGTATTATTGTTGAGTAGTTCCGATGAACCACAAGGTCTTCATGATCAGTTCCACTTCTTCAAATTTTGCTTTCCGAAAGCAAATGAACGATTTACTATAAAAAATACCCAAATCGCCTATTATTTTTGAAGAGTTCCCACGATTTTCCCAAGATCTTTTGAGGATAATAAAGATTCTTAAACCATAAGATCCCATCATCAGATCCCACTTGGTGGCAATAGGACCTAATTGGGAGTATACGCTTTCAAACAAAAAATGAATTTTCGAAATCGTTCCAACCCTAGCTTCGAGTAATATAAAAAAAAAACATACAGCCGAATGCGTAACCTCCTCCTTTTTGGAAGTCGGTTAAAAAATCGCGAAACATACACACAGATAATATAATACATACATAAGCTCAATTCAGATGCTCTCAATATGAAGCACTTAAATGTTATTATTGGACTTTTTTGTCTATCCTGTTAATTCAAAAAATTTCATGGTGCAACCAAATTGCCCCCCCTCAACCAAATCCTGGATCCGCCCCTGGTTACAACCAAATGTAAAAGGGTCCATGTTACGATATTCGGTAGGTACATATGGGTGTTGAATAAAATTTTGACTCTTCTGATATTTTAATTATTCCACTCTATGGTTTAATCTAATGCTACAATTTTGTTTATCTCCATGCAATGATTTTTACCTCTAGAATACGAGTAGGTAAGTAGTATACCAACGATTTTTAATGGGTATTATGTAAATAAATAAATAAACAAAATAAATAATATATCAAACCTTATCTATCCGAATATTACAAATGTGAATGTTTGTTTGTTTGTAACGCTTTCACGCCTTAACTACCCAACCGATCATTTATTATGTATGTACCTAATTGTGCATACACTTTGTTAAGGGCACTTTTATCCCGAAATACCCGCGGATACTCTGAAATTAACGCTAGAACAGCTTTACTATTATAAATGCGAAAGTGAGATTATTTGATTGTTACGTGTTCATGCCTTAACTACTCAACCGATCACCATGAAATTATGCATACACGTTGTCAGGGGTACAGAAAATAGGACATAGGGCGGGTGAAACCGCGGCGAACAGCTAGTCCGAAATAATTAATTAATATGTCTATCTGTCTGCTTGGTTAATAATAATATCCAAGTAGTATAGATTCTGTGATTTTGGTTGATGCCTTTCATCGAATAATTTAGCTAAGGTCACGTATATAATATTACTAGCTGTCCCCGCGATTTCATCCGCGGTAATTTCGGAGTTCCCGCGGGAATTTCGGGAAAAAGAAGTCTATGTCCTTCTTTGTAGGTACCCCTGACAGTAGTTTACGGTGATAAGCAGTTCCCCGCATTAATTCCGGAGTTCCCGCGGGAATTCCGGGATAAAAACTTAAAAGATCTTTTAAGTTGAACCATATTATAAATGGTTACAAAATTTTATCAAAATTCGTTCAGTAGTTTCGGAGTCCATCGCGGCCAAACAACGTGACACGTGATTTATACAACGTGTTAATGAATTAACTGAAAACCTGATACACCCCATTTAAAAAAATAAACAATAATATGATCAAAATATATTTTATGTCGAAAAAAATTATACTTTAAAAGTTATTCAACATTAGTTTGGAAGTGACCTATCTACGAAATTCCAAGCGCTACGCCCGCCCCTTCCGGTTAGAATTTTTTGCTGCGGGCGGCGTACGCGCCAAATATTGTATTATAAATAATTTAGACATGGGCTAGTAAAAATTAAAAAATATAACCTATATCAAAACATAGTGCAATCGATTCGCTAGTCGATTCTGAGCAAACTACTTTCTAGTTTTCAGTTAATTCATTAACACGTTGTATATACATATTAAGAAGATAAGATATTACAAGCTTTGCTAAGATTGGGACATGTATGATTGTACAGTCGAGCTGCCCAAGCGGCTGAAGCCGATGAAGTATCAGGTGCAGTACCGTGCCCCGTCCCCGCCGCCGCCGGGCGTCACCCGCACCCCGGAGGAGATCGAGGCAGAAATGAAGAGGACCGAAGCGCAGTACGAGAAACTCGCCCTCGTTCATATAGAGTGAGTGGCGTTTTTCATTGGCTCTAATAGAAATATGGTTTTACTAGCTGTTCCTCGCGGTTTTTTCCGCGTTAATTTCGGATATCCCGCAGGAATTCCGGAATCTTTATTCCGGAAATCCTTTGTACCCTATATACTTTTCTGTACCCCTGACCACTAAGCAAATAAGTTCGCGCATAAATCCATAGTAACTTTTGGTTCAAGGGAGTGTCACTGGCCTGCCCCTGACAAGCGATAACTCGCGATAATTTCGGAGTTCCCGCGGGAATTCCGGGATTAAAAGTACCCTATGTCCTTCTTTGTATCCCTGACAACGTGTGTGAAAAATCATGGTGATCGGTTGAGCCGTTAAGGTGTAAAAGCGTAACAAACAAACTCACTTTTGGATTTATAATAGCAAGGACAATAACATTATAAATATCTTTGAGTAAGGATTTATCTCCACTAAAGATAAATGTTTCAGTTACAGAAAGTAGGAGATCTGGAGCCTAATCTAGGTTATGCATTCATTAACCTCACGAAATGTTTACGTTTTTGACCGACTTCCTAAAACATACCAATAATAATAAATACGTATCTACACTTTTGTCGTTCGGATTAAATCGGTAGATATTTTGTTATTTTAAACTTTTCAGTGTATTGCAATTTTGTGTATTGAAGTCGGTTTTGATTTTTTTATAAATTACTTATAAGTAGATAGTCACTATAATGGGGATGTTGACTACTTCTGAAAATCAAAATTCTAATTAGTCCGTCAGTTAGAAAATAAAAAAAAAACAATAGACACGTATTTTTTGCTTTTTCAAATAAATTAAAATATACAGAGATAAAGCGTAATAAAGTTTAGGGTGAAAGGGTCGTGAGTCGTGACATCACTAACCTCTAAAACCGCCATACAAACTGTCCGAATAGTGACGTCACGCGAAATTTCAACTCAATGTATCGCCGTTATTTTTTGATTACGTAAAAAAGAAAAAATACGTGTCCAATATTTTTTATGAATCTACGAGACGGGCTAAAAAAAAATTAGTCAACATGCCCATGCCCATTCACAGTTTTGCGAAAAATACTTGGGATGCCAGCAAAAGAAGTTTTTCACAAGTACCTACCTACCGATATTTTCCACATTGCTTTTCATACATTTCGTTATTTAAATTATTTTTTTTGTGCATAATGAATAGTTTTGCCCACGAAAATCACCCGACGACACTGGTTTTTGTATTATATGTCGTAAATTAAATAAAATACTTTTGTAGCACTTGGGGTTTTATTAAGATCCTTGAGAATTAATAATTACAGCTTTACGTGACAAAGTCGAGCGCAACTGACCAATTGACAAACTAATACCTTGTTACACAGCAGCTAGTTATCAGTCTGTAGTTGACCACGCGCAATCTCCATACATTTATAGGTTAAGTGTCAAAAGACCCAATTGTTACTCCGTACATCTCAGACAGTCTGTATCAACTGCGTTTCGATTGTCCATGTTATTGCGTTTGGTTAACCACTACATCATCCCCCTTTCCACAAAAAAAAACAAAAAAAAGAATACCAACTCACAAAATAAAAGATAAATTCCAAATGCTCTTAACAACTTTTAAAACTTTTCTCTCCTGCAATAACTTATCTGTTATACTTATAACTTATTGCCATTAAACTTTATTACAGTTGTTTTACACTGAACTGCACACACAATACAGATTATTACATCAGACTATTGAGAACGCATGTGATATGACGTTCTTGTGTAAGTAACCCCATCAGAATCCATCACCTCATATGATCTAAATTTTTGGTTTGTATTATTAACAATGGTACCTGATATCCACTTATTGCTATGTGGTTCCTTCTTAAACCAGACCTTCTGATTTATTTTAAAGCTATCCTTCTCCTTTACATGCTTATTATAATTACTAATATTTCTACTTTTAAGCTTATTCATCTCAGCCTCTACATTATAATTCAATTTTGGTTTTAGATATGCATAACTAGATGGCAATTTTGTTCTTAAATTTCTACTCATCATAAGTTGTGAAGGAGTGAAATGTGTTCCTGCAACCGGAGTTGATCTATGTTGCAAAAGTGCAATCCTATAATCTGTTTTATCTTCATTACATTTTATTAATATTTTCTTCGCTATCTGTACTCCACGTTCTGCCATACCATTTGATTGTGGATATCTTGGGCTTGAATAGGTGAATTTGAAACCCCAATCTTTGGCAAACTGTTTGCATTTTACTGAGTCAAATGGGACATGATCTGCCACTATTTCCAATGGTATGCCAAAACAGGTAAATATGTCAACCAACACATTTATTATGCTCTGGGCTGATTTACTTGTAATTAATCTAATGTCTAACCATTTAGTTGTATAATCAAAGATGACCAAGTAACTTTTTCTTTTAAAATCCATTATGTCTATTCCAAGCTTTGTGAAGGGTAATTCTGGTACGTCATGCGTAAGTAAAGGTTCTTTTATATTATTATTTTGAAATGTTTGACAAACAAAACATTTGTTAACTATTGTTTCAATCTGTGTATCAATATGTGGCCAATAATATAACGTTCGTGCGGACTGTTTCATTTTTGTCATACCTAAATATCCCTCATGTAATTTCATTAATATTTTTAACCGTAATGTTTTGGGTACAATTAATCTTTCATTCATGAACAACAATCCTTGATCAGTTGAAATATTTTCTTTGAACTTATAATAACCTTTAAGACTATTTGGTACTTTTTTATAATCCTCTGGCCATCCATTTTGTGTAAAATTGCTTAATTTTAACAATACATCATCATTTTTAGTTTCTTCTTTTAATTCTTGTTTTTGCTCATCTGTACATTGCATGTATTTTGAAAGACCAATGCAATGTACTACTTCATACATATATGTCTGATCATCATCAGTTTCATTCAGATAGGAACGTGAAAGCAAATCAGCAATATGCATTAGCCGACCTTTTAGATATTTAAATTCGATATCATATTTTAATAATTTCAATTTAAGCCTTTGCAATCTTGTGGACGGAATTGCATGAATGCCCTTTTTTAATAAATTTTCCAATGGTTTATGATCATTAAGTATAACACATTTTTTCCCATAAATGTAGTAGTGAAATTTTTTTGTTGCCCATACTACACTCAATAATTCTTTTTCTATTTGAGAAAAATTTTTTTCTGCATCAGTGAGACTTCGCGAAGCATAGGAGACTGGTTTCCCATTTTGCATTAAACAACATCCCAGACCATCCTTGCTTGCATCACATTGTATTGTTACTGTCAACGAAGTGTCAAAATTTTGTAACACGGGTGCAGTACTTATGCATTTTTTAATATG
Source organism: Zygaena filipendulae (assembly GCA_907165275.2). Taxonomy (NCBI): domain Eukaryota; kingdom Metazoa; phylum Arthropoda; class Insecta; order Lepidoptera; family Zygaenidae; genus Zygaena; species Zygaena filipendulae. Next base: position 2,090,028 of record OU015678.1, on the reverse strand, counting down.
AGTGAATACATTTTCATGCAATTCTGTCCACAGCCAATTCACATCTTTTCTCAGCAAACAATTCAATGGCGCTGTAAGATCTGCCAACTTATCAATAAAGTTTCTTAAATAATTAATCATTCCCAAAAATGTTTGTAACTCTTTTGTATTTGTTGGACTCTTCATATTCAAAATAGCTTTTACCCTATCAGGATCAATTTTCATTCCTTCTTTAGAAAAAATGTGTCCAAAATACTTTACCTCCGACTGTTTATATTGAAATTTTTTCTTATTAAATTTAACATTATGTTCCTTGGCCCTTTCCAGCACACATTTTAGTATTTTATTATGTTCCAATTCATCTACCCCACAAATCAAAAGATCATCGCAGTAGATGACCACTCCAGGGATGTCTCCGAATGTATTTTCAGTGTATTTTTGAAAAATTTCAGGTGCAACTGAGAGCCCAAATGGCAATCTTAAAAATTTATAACAACCAAAAGGTGTACTGAAAGTGCAAAGATCTGTTGACTTGTCCGATAATTTTATATTATAAAATCCATCCGACAAGTCTAATACTGAAAAAATTGTCTTATTTTTCAACTTTGTAACAATTTCCTCCAATGTTGGTATTAAATGATATTCTCTTAATAATACTTTATTTAGTTCTTGTGGATCTAGACAAATTCTTAAATTACCATCACTTTTCTCAATTATGACAAGGTTACTCACAAAAGACTTAGGATGTTCTACTTTCTCAATAATCTGATGCTCCTCAAGACTTTTTAGTTTGTCAGCTAGACGCCCCAATAACGCATGAGGCACTCGACGAGGTGGTTTTACTACAGCCTGTGCATCTGGTTGAGTGTGCAGCTCAAGTGTCTTCTTAAATTGACCAATACCCTGAAATTGTTCATAATATTCATTAATAATGTTTTCCTTACTTAGCATACTTATATTTCTTATGTTAATATTATCCTTTTGGCCTGGTTGGATGTTAATATTATTATCATTGAGCAATTCTAATTTTAGTAATGACTTAAAACCCAAAATCGGCCTTACTTCTTCTTTTATTATTATAAATTCAGTTTCTACATTCTTGGTTTCACTAATGTATAATTTTAATATTATTTTTCCTAAAGGCTTGATTTTATTTCCCCCAAATGCTTCTAAAATTATATTTGTCTCAGAACATTTAGGACTATCATCATCGACAATTTTTTTCAAGTCTCTTAATGAAATCACATTCACTTGTGCCCCCGTATCACATTTATAAGTAACTTTTTTATTTTCTGTTCTTAATATTGCTAACCATTCATCATGACTTTTTTTTTTACTTTGTATTGAATGACAAATCTTAACTAGTCACAAATCATGTACAGAATTATCTAGATTAACATTTTGCTCTTCCTCAACTACATCAATTTTCCTACTTTTACAACCCTGAGCAAAGTGATTCATTTTATTACATTTTAAACAAGTTTTGCCAAACGCAGGACATTGCCTTGGACCGTGTTCTTTATTACATTTTTTACATTGATAGAACTGACTATTGTAAGAATTCTGCTTTTGTGCATTTAAATACTTATTAAAATTGTTTTTATACTTAGCTTCAAACTGTTTGCTGTGAACTGCATCAACTTTAAAAGTTTCTTCATTTTTCTGTATAATCCTTGCATGTTCCTGGGATAATTCAGCTGCACGGCAACGATCCACCGCAGTTTGTAATGTTAACTCAGTTGTTTCCAGAAGTTTCCGTTGCAATCTTTTGTCTCTGACCCCCATGACAATACGGTCTCTTAACATTCTTTCTTCTAATTCTTTGAAGTTGCAACTCTTTACCATCCTTCTTAGTTCTGAGTAAAAGGTATCAAAACTTTCACCATCTTCTTGATTTCTATTATTGAAATTGAATGTGTTTATTACCTCATTTTGTTTCGGTTCAAAGTATCCATCAAATAATTCCAACAATATGTCGAACTTCGGATATTCTTTTTCATCAGTTTTCTTCAAAATATTATAATATAAATCTTGTCCTTCTTGTCCAATAGAATTCAACAAAATGGCAGACTTCCTTTTCTCCGAAACTTGCTCTAGTCCAGCTGCTAACATGAATACACTTAATTGCTGTTTGAATGTTTTCCATTTTGTTAGTATATCTCCAGCCGTATTCAATTCCAGGGGTGATGGCATCTTATATTCGATAGGCGTGCCCATCTTGTTCACAAATATCTCTACGGTTCACAATATTAAATTCGTACTATTTCTTCGTATTTCTTCAAGTTTCAGGTTCGAAGAGCGGCTGCGCCATGTATTATATGTCGTAAATTAAATAAAATACTTTTGTAGCACTTGGGGTTTTATTAAGATCCTTGAGAATTAATAATTACAGCTTTACGTGACAAAGTCGAGCGCAACTGACCAATTGACAAACTAATACCTTGTTACACAGCAGCTAGTTATCAGTCTGTAGTTGACCACGCGCAATCTCCATACATTTATAGGTTAAGTGTCAAAAGACCCAATTGTTACTCCGTACATCTCAGACAGTCTGTATCAACTGCGTTTCGATTGTCCATGTTATTGCGTTTGGTTAACCACTACAGTTTTCGTTCATAATATACCTACAGCTGAGCTGAGTCGATGTCCCTTCTATCTTTTCTGTGGTCAGGTTGACCGATTTATTCCAATTACATGATCGGTGTTTGACGCCAGCCTGCCTCAGGATGTGATGTGGTCGGAGCCGCCCGTGGTCTGCCAATGGCAGGAGGCGCGCAAGCTCTGGACCAGCAACTATGTGAATGACTACAAATACAATGAGGACAAACTCACCGTGCAGTTCAGGACCGGGGTTCTGTGTTAGTATCAACTTCACAACACTGAAACGGGTCGTGAGAAAAACTCGGTTCATAAATTTACAATTTAGTGTAATCAGTACAGAAGAGTAGGTAAGTTTAAATACATATGTACAAAATAATCACTGGTCTTCGCGATCCGTGGTAAACGTAGAGTCCGAAGCTGCAGTGGCGTCGGCCAGGATGCGAAGATCAGGAAGAAGAAGGAACAGAAACAGCAGGTCACAGTTTTCAAGTAAAGATATTTCAAGTAGAGATTGAAGACAGATCGAAGATAATAGTTTTGATATCCAAAAAAGGAAGCTGGAATCATTCATAGCCATTAAATCCCTGCCGACAGCCGTCCACGTCTCACGCCACATCACAGAAGACCAGTGAGTGATAGAAAAACATTACATGAGACCTGGATCAAGGGTTACAAATATTAAAATATAATGTACAAATAAAAATGTTAAGTACCTGTTGAGTGTACAGCTTCCTTTTGTAAGATTAGATATTTAATATATTTATTTCATGTGTTTAGAAGATAATTAAATCACGGCGTAGTTGCTTTACGCAGCGTGAAAGAATCCGAAAGAAAAACAAAACAATAACGCCGACGCTCGAGAAAAATAAATTTTGAATTTAGATGAAAAAAAGAAAAAAAGAACATACTACCTCCATGGGCGTTCGCGTTAGCACCACGTTACAACACACAGATCTACTCGATCCCACACTAAGCTATATTAAGCTTGTGTAAGAAACCAAGAAACACTTGATATCCTATATTATACTAGCTGTTCCCTGCGGTTTCACCCGCGTCAGTTTCGGAGATCCCGCGGGTATTCCGAGATAAATGTACTTACTCTTCTATATTTTTTTCTGTACCTACCCTTGACAACGTGTAGGTAGTATGCAAAAATTAATGTAGTTTCTTCGGCGTTAATGTCGGAGTTCCCGTGAGAATTCCGTGATAAAAAGTAGCCTATGTCCTTCTCTGTACCCCTGAAAACGTGTATGCAAAATTTCTTGGTGATCGGTTGAGCCGCTTAGCCATGAAAGCGTAACAAACAAACAAACAAACTCACTTCCACATTATAATATCAGTAAGGATTATCGTCATATTTTTCCCGGTCATGGAAGGCTGACCTTCCGTGTCCGTGACCGGGAAAATATGATGATAATCCTTACTCCTGTATGAGATATTTTTTTCTAGCTATTCTTCGATCCTCTTTTGTTCCCAGGGCCGATTGGTATAGCAACGATGCGGTATGGAAATATGCCCTTCCAAGGATGGGACATAAGACCCGATCCTAATAGGTGAGTTGGTAGCCGATTTTGTACAAAGCGAAATAAATATATTTCTATTTTCATTTGTAGATTTTGTAAAAAAAAAACAGAAAAGATATTACGTAGCGCAATACACGACTGCTATGCCAAACTTTCTGTAAATTTAATTATTTTAGAACGAAGTTATTTATCGCATGAGTCGGATGGGGGCTAGGCTAGGATGTGTGAAAGAAATTTTCCGTCACGCCGTCATAGGTGCGCGCTTATTGGTTAATGGTTTTTGGAACGATCATTATTGGTTGCTTATTAGTTTCTTTCCCGGAAACTACGAGGTGCAGAAACTTCGTTCTAACAGAGTGTTCCACGATGCTCACGCATTTTTTGTTTCTCTTCGCTTATCCTTCGGTCAGCAAAGGCGTGGTGATCACAGTGACGGGCGTGTGCGTCACGGTCACGTGGGTGTGTGTCGGCAACTCGGTGCGCTTGCGCTGGATCGCGAACGCAACCACTCCGGCGCTGAAGGAGCACTTCAATAAGCCGTACAGCGTCAAGAGAATGCTGCAGGTGGGAGATTTTTTTTAAATTTCGCGGAAAGCAAAGGAAGCTAAGTTTATACAGCTAAGTCAAATCTTTCTCTTTTCCAAAGTTATTGAAAATTCAATTCTTTAACGAAACTTTTGGTAGTCGTCGCAATTGTACCCTCTCTGAGTTGCATACAAACTCCCGGCAAACGCCCCATTCCATTATATTTCCCTGTTCATCCCTAATGGATCACTATTATGCAAATTCCACTACATATAAACAACATAAAGCGCAATAAACTAACTTGCTACTTGTCCTGAAGTAGGTTAGCAAAATCAAATGACTATAATGTACCTACCTAATAGGTAAAATTTTGGATGGACACATAAATAAATAATCGACGGATCCGTCATTTTCGATTCCCGTCAAAGACTCGATACGTTAAATATCTTTGTGTTAGATAATGCGCGAGGCGGCGTGCGACTTCTTCCCAGATTTCGACGCTCACAACCACATAGAGGGCACCTGCCCCAAGGAGTGGGTCATGGAGCGCCACAACTATCACGCCATGGCGTTCCTCTCCAGGTCTTACAACTTTCAGTGGAGCAGGTGGGTTTAACATCCCCACTGCTGGGACCACAGAACAGATAAAAGGCCATCGACTCGATTCAGTATGAAAACAGAATGAAAATCAGTGTCGCCGGACGATTGTAGCACCCAATTAGCTTTTGTCACACGCACAGAGAGAAAAGTACTTGGCACAGAATGATAAGAGGGACTGTAGGCAGAGTAAACGCTTAGTTTGATTGCATCCCAAATATAATAAGTAGTAGGTACCTATTTTGTACAATACTAGCTGTCCCGCGCGGTTTCACCCGCGATAATTTAGAAGTACCCGCGGAATAGTTCCATACAAACTTTTCATCCCCTTTGGGGTTGAATTTTCAAAAATCCTCTCTTATCCTCCAAGTTTCAGGTCTCTACGATCAGCGGTTTAGGCTGTGCGTTGATCCATAGTCATTCAGGACAAAGCATTTTATATGTATAGATTCCACGCACGCCTTATGAAATACAAAACAAAATGGCGGATAATCGTTAGTGTGCGTCACAGAGTAGGTATGTACTTTTAAATGTGTGCGTGACGAATACTTAGTTTTGTGTGATTTAAGTGCGACAATCACCGGGCGACACTGATATTCAGCTATTTCCTTACTGCAGACTTGGTACCCTATCATTGTAGGGGGAAACCTGTAAGTCTGTGGTTATGTTAAAATACTGCATTTAAATTTAAAAAAAATTATTCACCCTATTTTACTTATTCTCCTATCTCCTATAAACTATTACACATATACATATAGGTACTAATATTATAAAGAGGTAAGGTTTGTGAGTTTGTGACGTTACGACGTCTCTGGATCTACTGAACCAATTTTAATAATTCTTCCACTTATCGTGGTTGAAACCACGGGCGATAGCTAGTCTTTAATAAACAATTTACACTACCTATACCTAAAACATCTAAATTGGCAGATGGAACGTTGGAGCAGGCAGCCGTCATATTGTGATGCAAATAAGAGAAGCGGTCGATAAGAAAAGAGAAGTTGGTAATTTTTACTAGTAACCCAAACAATATTTTTTATCTCATAACAGTTAACACTGCACAATACACAAATCTACGTCTTTATCGACACTAAGCTATAAGTTTGTGTCGTGGAAACCAAGCAAACGTGGCATATTATACACTATTAGGTATTTACCTACATAATATACACTAAGTATATAATAAATATATAGTAAAGATACCACGCTCACTTGAATGTGAAATCCTGTGGCCATCACACAAAACGCATCTCCATCGGAAATCGAACCCGGATCCCTTTTATAGCGGGTAAGCATGATGACCTACTGCACCAATCCGGTCGTCAAATAATCTAATAGGTACTTAATTAATAGCAACAGTTTAAAAAATTCAGCCACGGCTAGCAACTAATTAGCTTAACACACCACACCACACTTCAGAGGTCGAGTTTCCGTTGTTAGTACAATAGGTACACCCCACTTAAAACTCGACCTAATTCATTTGAATTTTAATTTCGATTTAAACTCAATATCAAAATTTTAATTAGTCCGTCAGTTAGAAAATAAAAAAATAATGGACACGTATTTTTTGCGTTTTTCAAATTAATGAAAATACATAAACATAGATAAAGCGCATTAAAGTTTAGGGTGGGGGGGACTCCTGACGTCATTTTTCGGTAAAAGTTCCGTGCAAATTGCACCGGGTTGTGACGTCACGCGGAATTTTTAACTCAATGTATCGCAGTTGTTTTCGATTACGTAAAAAAAGAAAAAATACGTGTCCAGTATTTTTTATTAATCTACCCGACGGACTAAAAAAAACATTAAGTCAAGTAGCCAATTTGGGTCATTTTCTAGCTGAAAGTTGCTTCGTACACCATTGGCAGGTACTGTATGTAGGTATTAATCCCAAAAACTTATTTGTTATTGTATGTGCAATAAAGGATTAAAAAAAAAAACATGTTTTTTTTTTCGCCAGGGAAAATTCCAACTGCTATATGTGAGCCCACAAATGTCCACCATACTACGCTGCAACGAGCTAGCCCAGGAGTTTTCAACGGAACCCATGGTGGGGTTACAGGTAGGTATCCGACCGTTTTTCAATGTTATTATAATGTAGTATTTTGGTATGAGGCTGAAAATTTTAAAATACCTGTACAACCGACATGCACTGCCCCCTTAGCCAAGTTTACAATCTACAATTGTATATTTTCCGGGGTATGAAAATCGAAATTCTAATTAGTCCGTCAGTTAGAAAATAAAAGAATGGGACGTATTTTTTTTGCTTTTTAAAATTAATGAAAATTAACATAGATAAAGCGCATTAAACTTTAGGGTGGGGGACTCGTGACGTCAATTCGGTACAAGACCCGTACAAACTGCACCGGGTTGTGACGTCACGCGAAACAACTCAATGTACCGCCGTTATTTTTTGATTACATAAAAAAAGAAAAAATACGTGTCCAATATTTTTTATTAATCTACACAATGGACTTAAAAAAATTGTCAGCCAAATACAAAATTGTCGAATCAAAAGTTCAATTTTTGTAACCTATGGTTGGGGGCTGATCTGCAAAAATTCCTCTCTTTTCAGTTCTATCCAGACCTCTTCACTCTAAACATGTCCTATGGCTCTGTGGACGCCCGACGTTCAACTTTCAACATGAAATATCCATTGGTGGAAACGGTTTTCAACATGTTGCAAGAATTGAAACTGTCTAGTTATTGTTAACATTAATTAAGGGGATCACAACGCTTATACAATCGCAAAAAAAATCATATATTCCAAGGGCATTTTAACCTAAATTGTAAACTGTGTCTGAATAATCAATATAGTTAAGCATTAATATTTAATACCCTTTCGTCCCTTTTGATAATTGGCTTTCGTATTTAGGTACGTAACTATCGGCCGCACGGAGTCGTTTTAATGGCTCTGAGTGCGGCCGTACATATCAATTAAATAGCTAATGTTTTTGTTTTTTAATATCATTCCGTTACCAAAAGTGAAACCGCGCGGGAACAGCTAGTCAAACATGTATAGTATCAATAAAATTATCATAATAAAAATAAAAGATTTATTTTTTGCTGTAAACAGATTTTGTATTTACGGATAATAAAAAAATTCAACTATAAACTACTGATAGTTTCCAAAATAAAAGAAGAAAACATTACAACGCTTTGTGTGTTGCCAGATCACATTTTTTTTTCTTTACAAAACAATAACTGTAATATTTAAATCTATACAGAATGCTAACAATTGGTTTTTTCATTATTTACTACAAATTAAATTCCCTCGTCCATTTGCTTTTTTTTTAAAAAAAGGAGCGCCCAAAAACAAATTTACAGTACAATTTTTTTTATCAACAAAACAGATTATTCTAAACGTGATAAAATGCAACGTGTTTTTTTTGGAAACACTTAAGATATTGGCAGTTAATGTTTTTTTTTTTAATCCATCTCTTATTTATGTACAATTTGTATTTTTTTCCTTTAGTATTTTTAAATAAATAATTAATGTAAAATAATGCAGTACTATTGAAATTTTATCGTTTACAAGTTGCGTAAACTTTTGTATGTTTAGTTAGAGCAATACTTTTAGGGCGTAAGCGGGAAATGTGTTATTTAAGTAATTAAAAAAAAAAAAAAGGAAAATTTTTATACTACACAATATTTAAATTTGCATTCGCACCATTACTTACAGATGTAACTAAAAACTATGCTGTTAATAAATAATAAAGTGACTTTTTTATCGTTAACAGGCAGACAACACTAAGGTCCGTATTCCAGAAGGTGACTCAGATCACGTTTCTCTTGAGATTAGTTTTAAGCTTAAATCATAACTCAAGTGTATATCTTATTATGGAATGCGTTTTAGGTTCTAATCACTTGAAACTAGTCTTTAGTAGAGATTCTGAATTCTGATTGGTTTTAATTACTTGAAACTAGTCTTGAGTAGAGATTTTGAACTCTGATTGGTTGAATGGTCTTGACATGACAGCCGTAAACAAATATCAAATCTTTGCTTGAGTATAGATTATTACTCAAGCGTCGTACTAGAATAAGGAAATAACTCAGCTGATTGTTGATAGATGAATCTCGTTTCAAGTAAGGTTCTAAAATTAAAGCTTTACTTGAAATTAGTTTTAAAACTAGATTCATGACTTGAGTAACCTTTTGGAATACGGACCTAACACATGCCCATCCCTTTACGCATCGGATGAGCATGTCAGCGCAAGCGCAGCGGCCATTTGTAATTTGTTTAGTCGCTTCGATGTTGCGTTTAGTTTAAACTAAAAAATGATTTTAAATTTGCCGAACAACATTACTTACTATTTCGTCGACAAAATATGGCGAAAATGCAGATTTACATCCTGCATAATAACTGTTTACCTAGAACTAATATATCTTTTTATCTGTAGCATTATATTTTTTGCATTGGAACGTGACTACTTCGAAAAAACAAATAAATAAAGTGTCACAGTCATAAAATGTACATAAAAATTAATTTTAAATATTTTTTTAAATAAAAATTACATACACAAGGTAGGGTTTCTTTTATATATTTTTTATTGTTTTTTTTTACCATCATATAATAATTAATGTTTTATTTTTACATTTTAAGCTACAAATTTCCAAGTCACATAAACGTAAAACAAATGTCGAAATGTGATTGCATTTTATCTTTTAACGTTTTCTTTCTTCTAAGAGGACTGATCTTTTTTACATCTTTTTTACATAAACAAAGTAATCCTATGGAACAAAATATCTTAAATCTACCGTGAAACGTTCAAAATTTATGTAATTAAGTTTCACGATTGCCCAATTTTTTATATAAATAACAAAAAATAAGATTAATCCCCTTAAAAAATATTAAATGTACATCCAAGAATTTTTATGGATCTAAAACATATTTCCTTCCATATTACAAATTCTGTGGACATTTTTATATAATATAAATCAATTTTTAAATTAAACGATTATTACCTATATAATCTTGTCGCGTTGTTTTTTTTTTTATTTTTAAGGCATTTGTTGTTTTTTTTTTTGTTATAAATAAATTGAATTGCTATATAGTATTTTATTCTACACAGATAAAACTTTTATTAATTCTTAATATTTACAAGATATTATAAATGAAAATACATGATTTCAATAAAAAAAAGAAAGCAGGAAACTACTTTTGTTTATATTTTTATGGATAATTATAATAAAAATAATTACAGGTGTTGCCAAGGTAAGTCTTATTTATAATCCCATAAATAGTTGAAACATGTATGTCAGAGTCGATATTGTTTTTCGAAAACCACTTGTAACCAACCATGTCCCGGATTTTACAAGAACCAGAAAAGCATCGAAGAAAATAATTATTATTGTTATAAAAAAAGGTTTCAGAACACTATGTATGAATTGGGTAGGTTTTCAACGGTTACTATAATATGGTATTTATGCAAATGCCCCAACAATGTAGTCTTAACTGTAACATTGTAGTCATCCTGTAACATTGTAGTCACTCTGTAACATTGTAGTCACTCTGTAACATTGTAGTCATCCTGTAACACTGTAGTCACCGTGTAACATTGCACAGACAAACGTCAGAATCGTAGTAAAAAAAATCGTAACAGCAAACTGTTGCCAACGTGTAACATTGTAACATGTAGGTAGTCAATCTGTAACACCCAGAACCGTGACACAAAATCTTCGTTGTCTACAAACAAACAACCGTGTACCGAATTGAACATTTACAAGTCCCCTTCACAAAGTTGACAATCTATAAATCTTAGAAAACTAAGGAACGTATCGTCATTGTAACGTTTGACATTCTACAATCGTCAACGCATAGAAAACTAAGTAACGCCCTAAGAATCGCCCTGTCACTCAGTCAGCCAATCAAAAGTCTATTTTTCACGTGGTCACACAAAACTGGTACCTATTGATTGGCTGATCGACAACCTCGCCAATGCAATGTATGACGCGGTCATAGGAATTTGGTTAAGTATTCCAAAGTTGGTAAAGAAGTTCGCGCATAAATCCATAGTAGGTAACTTTTGCTTCAAGGGAGTGTCGTTGGGCTGCGTTAACGATTGCAGAACGTCAGTTCGACTGAACTATTTCTCGTGACCGCGTGCCACGAAGATACGCTTCTTTCTTTCTTTCATCTTCTTATTGGCTTTGGCATATAATACATTTAGCCAGTTTCAAGTAAAATAAGTTAGTTAAATGCGTTCAAATTAGCGTTTAGCATCGTTGCACGGTTTGAACTTGTACCTAGGCCAAGACTACAAGAACTTTCTCGGAGCTCGAAATGTCATATATCTTCTTGAGCACACAAAAAACCGTCACTGTGAAAATTATGGTCCTCCAATACAGCACCATAAAACACAACAAAATCCATTTTTTAACAATTTCTTGCCGACACGAAAATAAATGACTGGACCGCCATCTTCGATGCCCGCCAAAATACACCGACGATACGCTTCTTAGTTGTCTACAGCGATAACATTGCCAACTTGGCTGCGGGTGCAAATAAAACAAAAAAAAAAAAAACGAAATCAGCACAGATACTTCCTCAACTGTTCGGCCACCTCGTTTTTGGTCATGTCCGCGAACTCGGCGGCGGTCTTGCCGCGCTGCAGTATCTCTATCGTGGTGCGCGACTCCAGCTGCTTCATGTGGTACGTCAGCTTCGCCTCGGGCAGCGGGTGCAGCGGCTTGGCGACGGCGAGGGTGGTGTTCTTCCTCAGCGCCCTCGCCAAGGTCTTGAGGAACTTGTACCACTGCCGCTCGCTAGATGTCGCCTCCGGTGTGTTGACCAGCAGCGACGCCCGCGCCATCAGCGAGCACACGCAGCTCAGCGTGAACTGGAAGAGGGCGGGGAGATCGGAGACTTATACAACGTGTTAATGAATTAACCAAAAACCTGATACACGCCATTTAAAAAAATAAACAATAATGTGACCAAAATACAAATTATGTCGAAAAAATTCATAATTTAAAAGTTATTCAACATTAGTTTGGAGGTGACCTATCTATGAAATTTCAAGCGCGACCGCGCTTACGTGTCAATGGCCGATTCGATTTTTTTGCTACGGGCGGCGTACACGGAAAATATTGTGTTATAAATTATTTAGACATGGGCTAGTAAAAATGAAAAATTATAACCCATATTAAAACATGGTGCGATCGATTCGAAACTCGATTCTGAGCAAACAACTTTCTAGTTTTCAGTTAATTCATTAACACGTTGTATAACGTTGTAACAACGAAATTTTGTATACACGTTTTCAGGGGTACACGGAGAAGGACATATAGGGTACTTTTTATCGCGGAATCCCCGCGGGAACTCCGAAATTGACGCGGGTGAAACCGCGGAGCACAGCTAGTTACCGCTATATTTCAAGTAATTTACACAAAACCTTGACAAATTTGTTTAGTGTTTAACTAAACCATCATAATGAATCACCCTATCTATGCGTGTAAATCGCGTGAAAATATATTCTGTAGTTTTTGGAGTTTATCGCGAACAGACAGGCAGCCGCGGCAGAGGGCTTTGTCTAATAAATATTAATATTATAAAGAGGAAAGATTTCATTTTGTTTGTTACGATAACTCAATAACTACTGGACCGATTTCAAAAATAGAAAGCTACATTATCTTTGAGTAACATAGGTTATATTGTAATCCGAGATTAACGCGGGTGGAACCGCGGGGAACAGCTAGTTCTATATGTGTAGTGATGAGTGAGGATCGAAGCACGCGCGGCAACTCACGGCAGTGGTGAGCGCGTGCGGCGTCCGCGCCGGGTCGAACGCCTCCGCGAGCAGCCCGCACGACTCGAGGATCGCCGACCAGCCCGACGTGTTCTGGATGTATCTGCCGACAGACAAACAACTGACTGTCAGTCGCCGCTGGGCGTCAGGCTGTGTGCAGTGGTGTGAGCTGTAGTGTGAGGTTGCGTGCAGGGTAGTGTGAGGTTGCGTGCAGGGTAGTGTGAGGTTGTGTGCAAGGTAGTGTGAGGTTGCGTGCAGGGTAGTGTGAGGTTGCGTGCAGGGTAGTGTGATGCTGCGTGCAGTCATGTGAGGTTGCGTGCAGTGGTGTGAGGCTGCGTGCAGAGTATGTGAGGCTGCGTGCTGAGTAGTGTGAGGCTGCGTGCAGAGTGGTGTGAGGTTGCTTGGTGTGAGGTTGCTAGGTGTGAGGCTGTGTGGTGTGAAGGTGCGTGCTGTGAGGCTGTGTTGTGTGAGAGTGCGGCTGTGAGGCTGCGTGGTGTGAGGGTGCGTGCTGAGAGGCTGCGTGGTGTGAGGGTGCGTGACGTCAGGCTGCGTGGTGTGAGGGTGCGTGATGTGAGGCTGCGTGGTGTGAGGGTGCTTTGTGTGAGGGTGCGTGATGTGAGGCTGCGTGATGTGAGGTTGCGTGATGTGGGGCTGCATGATGTGCGGCTGCGTGGTGTGAGGCTGCGTGCATGCGGGTGCGGATGCGGCGCTCACTTGTCGTAGGGCTGCGCCAGCGCCGCGAGCCCGCCGTCGTCGCGGCGCGCGGCGGCCGGCAGCGCGCGCAGCACGCGGGCCCACAGCGCGCGCAGCCGCGAGTGCGTGCCGCCCACGCGCGACAGGAAGCGCCGCACCAACGTCTGTGGAACACGAAACGTACACTGTTTTCAACGGATGCTGTTTATTGGTGTCTTGTGAAATAATAGTATATTTCATTACAAGTGCGGAAAGCCTGTCATTGCAAAGAGTTCCGACAAATGTCTACCCGAGCCGAGGCGCAGCCGAAGGTGAGGGTTGACAGTCGGAACTCTTTGCAATGACGGCTCCGCACGTGTACTGAACAACTATTTTTAATACAGTTGCGAAAAAATTAAGCAATTTAATAAAATATCAAAAACACAACAAACTCAACTAAGTTCCAACTGTGATCAAGAGATGGCGCTAGTCGTATTAGTAATGCGAAACCTACGTTTCGCAATGCAAAAAGTGTCAAAGTCGTGTCGCCATTTTTGACAGTTGGCAAAGAGAACGCACGAGTACGGGAAAGGTAAACAAAAAGCTCGAGTATGTAATAACCCCCATCCCGAACGCTAAACGTCCCTGCAATACGCCACTTTTTGAGCAACTGTATTAAAATAGTATATTTCATTACAAGTGCGGAAAGGCTGTCATTGCAAAGAGTTCCGACAAATGTCAACCCACACCTTCGGCTGCGCCTCGGCTCGGGTCGACATTTGTCGGAACTCTTTGCAATGACGGTTCCGCACGTGTACTGAACAACTATTTTTAATACAGTTGCGAAAAAAATGAAGAAATTTAGTAAAATAATAAAAACACAAACTCAACTAAGTTCCAACTGTGATCAAGAGATGGCGCTAGTCGTATTAGTAATACGAAACCTACGTTGCGCAATACAAAAAGTGTGTCAAAGTCGTTTCGCCATTTTTGACAGTTGGGAAAGAGAACGCACGAGTTCGGAAAAGGTAAAGAAAAAGCTCGAGTATGTAATAGCCCACTTCCCGAACGCTATACGTCCCTGCAATATGGCACTTTTTGAGCAACTGTATTAAAAATATATTATTATTATCACAGCGTAGACATTAGATACCAACGTCAACGCGACACGCTTGATACTGTGTGTTGAATGCCGACCAAGGTTAAGGGTGTCACGAGTGAACATTATCTGATCATAAGCTCGTTTGCCGCGTGCTGTTGGTTACTATATTTTATCACTAGCTGATCCCCGCGGTTTCACCCGCGTTAATTTGGAGTTCCCGCAGCAGTACCCTATGTCGTTCTGTATACCTATCCCTGACAACATGTATACAAAATTTCATCCGTTCAGCCGCTGAGGCGTGAAACCGTAACAAACAAACAAACTCACTTTTGCATTTATAATATTAGTCGGGATTGTAAAAAGTCTACAGTACCAGTAAAAACCATAACCAGCAAGAAATTCGCAACAAAGCCAGGATAAACTAAACTAAGTCAGCATTCGGACAATTTAGAGGTTCGAATAATCGAGGTTCGGATGATCGAAGAACGGATAGGATAATCGAGGTTCGGATAAGCGAGGTTCGGATGATCGAAGTTCGGATAATCGAGGTTCGGATAATCGAGGTTCGGATAATCGAGGTTCGGATAATCGAGGTTCGGATAATCGAGGTTCGGATAATCGAGGTTCGGATAATCGAGGTTCGGATAATCGAGGTTCGGATAATCGAGGTTCGGATAATCGAGGTTCGGATAATCGAGGTTCGGATAATCGAGGTTCGGATAATCGAGGTTCTAATGCAGCCAGTAGCCGTCGACTCACCCTGCCCTTGCGCACGGTCAGCATCAGCGCGAGCCGGTCGCTGTGCAGCAGGCCCGCGAACATCTTGCCGATCAGCTCGTCCTTGTCCTCGTCCAGCAGGTTCTTGGCGGGCGCCGGCTTCTGGCTCACCGCCAGGTTCACCACCTGGCCCGATCAGATTGAACATATTGAGCAAAACTGAACCTCGTCCATAGAATAAAATGAAAATTCAACAAGATTTGTACACCAAAGAAAAAAGTTCATATAAAAGAAAACCTTAATTGTCACAAGCATCGAGACATCACTCGAAACATACATACGAGATATACTTGTGTTGTAGAAAGACCAAAACTACAAGATCATTTGGCAATGTAATATCCCTTTAAGATTTGAAAGCGTAGCCTAGTGTAGCCTATATGTACATGTACCTGTCTCGGGCCCAGATATACATGAGCCTGCCCGGGGGCCTCTGTGTACATGTACCTGTCTCAGACCTAAATATACGTGTGGCTGCCCGGGGGCCTATATGTACATGTACCTGTCTCGGGCCTACATATACGTGTGGCTGCCCGGGGGCCTATATGTACATGTACCTGTCTCGGGCCTACATATACGTGTGCCTGCCCGGGGGCCTATATGTACATGTACCTGTCTCGGGCCTACATATACGTGTGCCTGCCCGGGGGTCTATATGTACATGTACCTGTCTCGGGCCTACATATACGTGTGGCTGCCCGGGGGCCTATATGTACATGTACCTGTCTCGGGCCCAGATATACGTGTGCCTGCCCGAGGGCCTATATGTACATGTACCTGTGTCGGGCCTAGATATACGTGTGCCTGCCCGAGGGCCTATATGTACATGTCTCGGGCCTAGATATACGTGTGCCTGCCCGGGGGCCTGTATATTATATAAATGCCTGCCCGGTGCTAATAATAATAATAATAATCATTTATTTGCATAAGACATTGTTCTAAAAGATGGGTACATTGTTAATTTTGATTAAGTTCTAATGTCTAGTCATTGAGTGACATGCAAAATATATTAAATTCAATCAATTCATCACAATAATTAAATGTCAAAACTAATGTAATTTCAAAATGTTAATGTCAATGAAGAAATGAATAAACACAAATTAATAGTCAACTTTTCTGTCCAGGAAGTCTTGCACACTACTCGTATAGTAAACTTGAGATTGCAACCATTGCTTTATTTAGTTTTTTAGAAAATTTAGCAGTCGTTAATGCTATAATTTCTTTTGGTATATTGTTATAAATTTTTATACACATAGCATAACAGTTTTTATTATATAGTGTAGTGTAAATATACGTGTACCTGCCTCTGCCCTAAATATAAATGTGCCTGCCTGAATAAATATAACATTATGTATGTCTGTGTATGTACACGTGCCTGCCGCTTGTCGACGCCCTCGCTCTTGGGGCTGTCCTGGCGCGGGCGGCGCTGCACCGACTCGATGTTGCGCAGGAACAGGTTCCCCTCGTCAGCGGGCTCGCTCTCCAGCGCCTCCTTCTGGGCGAGCTCCAGCTGCCGCTGTTTCTCCTCGCGCTCCTGGGAACGGCGAGACGCGCCAACTTGGCATGAAGGATTTGCTTATTAAAAACTAGGTATACCGCAGTTTCACCCGCGGCAATTTTGGAGTTCCCGTGGGAATTTCGACATAAAAATACCCTATGTCACTCAGGACTACCGTAGCTTGCTATAAGTGAAAGAATTTTCAAAATCGGTTCAGTAGATCCAAAGATTACGCCCTACAACGTCACAAACTCAAAACTTTAGCTCTTTATAATCTATATATATATAAGTCGTGTTAGTTACACTATTTATAACTCAAGAACGGCTGAACCGATTTGGCTGAAAATTGGTGATGAGGTAGCTTAGAACTAGGAAACGGACATAGGATACTTTTTATCCCGGAATTCCCGCAGAAACTCTGGTCGGTGAAATCTCATGAAATTTTGCATACTTAGGTACACATTGTCAGGGGTACAGAGAAGGACATAGGGTAGGTACTTTGCATTCCGCGGGGCACGGCTAGTATTAGTATAAATAATACTTGCAGATATTACTTATATATACCAATACATATCATAGAGAGGTAAAGTTTGTGAGTTTGTGACGATTTAAAGGTAGGTAATTCTTTTTTTGCTAAATATAGTTTAACTTATGTTATCGTAAATGTACCTTCAATATGAGTGCGTTGGATATCGCCAAGGGGTCGTTCAGCTCCTCGAGCCTCAACAACACCAGATACAACGCCTCAATGTCGAGTAGCACTTGCTTCGTGCGCTTCACCTCTCTGGGCACCTGGCGGTTGCGAAGGGATGAAGAAATTAATTTAACTCGAATGGTACAAACTCTATTGTTTGTTTTATGGGCAAATGTTCGACTGTTAATTACAGTCAGAGATGTGATGAGACGAATGGTGATGACGGCGATGAAGGTAACGTGGTTTTTAAATAAGTAAAATAAAACCAAAATAGTTATGATGATAAATGCGACGTGGTTTCTAAATTAAATAAAATCAAAATAATGATGATGATAAATAAACGACAAACGTAGATTTTGAATACAGTCGAAACCGGATATAACGACATTGAAGGGACCATCTCAGGTCAGGGACGACCCGATTGGCGCAATGGTCACCATGCCTGCCCGCTAATCAAGGGGTTCCGGGTTCGATTCCCGGTGGGGGTGGACTTTGTGTGATGAACACAAGGTTCCATTTTCCAGTCTGGGTGTGTATATACATCTATAGTATAATATATATGTAATAATATGTGTAGTGTATACCACGTTTGTTTGATTTCCACGACACAAGCTTATAGCTTAGTGTGGGATCAAGTAGATCTGTGTGTTGTGAAGTGGATTATTATTATCTCCTTTTGGTCGTTATAACCAATGAATGTCTATAAATTTCGTAGTTTCAAGCGATATGTCGCTGTATCCGATGTTTTCATATGCGGTATATTTACAGGATATTAATTGTTCATATGGGGATTCCGGTGGGGGCCGTATTTTTGAATCGCTCGAATTACTTTCGCGCACGGAATCGCGAATTCACATGCGAATGCTCATACATTTTTTATGCACTCACACGTGAATCTTGCAATGGGCATGTGGACTAATTTTTATTTTTTAGTCCGTCTTGTAGATTATTAAAAAATATTGGACACGTATTTTTTCTTTTTTTATGTAATCAAAAAATAACGGCGATATATTGAGTTGAAATTTCGAGTGACGTCACTATTCGGACAGTTTGTATGGGGGTTTTAGCGGTTAGTGACGTCACGACCTCCTCACCCTAAACTTTAATGCGCTTTATCTCTGTATATTTAAATTTATTTGAAAAGCAAAAAATACGTGTCTATTGTTTTTTTTATTTTCTAACTGACGAACTAATTAGAATTTTGATTTTCAAAAGTAGTCCACATCCCCATTCCGTGTGCGAAAAGTAATTCGAGCGATTCAAAAATATGGCCCCTGATCGTAATAAACGATATCGTTACATTCGGTTTCGAGTGTAAATCAAAATAACATCTGTGTGAGTGACGATGACGGTGATGCCGCGTGTGTGTCACCTCGTGCGTGTTGAGCGTGCTGGCGCGGCTGAGCGGCCGCTCGGGCTGCGCGTCGCCGCCCACCAGCTCCACGTCGATGATCTTGCGGGGCGCCGTCACGCTGCCGCACTGCCCCCCACGAACAGACAAACACACGTAATTATTATTGGGAATTTGGGGAAAAATATCAAAAAACTTCTATACAGTACTAAAACTTGTGCCTGTCTCGGACCTAAATATATTTGTGCCTGCCTCGAACCTAATACTTGTGCCTGCCTCGGGCCTAAATACATAAACGTGTGCCTGCTTCGGGCCTAAATACATATACTTGTGCCTGCCTCGGACCTAAACATGCTTGTGCCTGCCTCGGGTCTAAACCTTGTGCCTGCCTCGAGCCTAAAACTTGTGCCTGCCTCGGGCCTAAAACTAAATATACTTGTACCTGCCTCAGGCCTAAAACTTGTGCCTGCCTCTGGCCTAAATACATATACTTGTGCCTGCTTCGAGCCCAAATATACTTGTGCCTGCCTCAGATCTAAAACTTGTATCTACCTCGGGCCTAAAACTTGTGCCTGCCTCGGGTCTAAATACACGGAGTGCATGTATGTGCATGTACATAGATGTGTTGGCTGTGTTGCGCGTGCGCACCTGCAGCTTGCCGAGCGAGTTCTCGAACTGCGTGGGCACGTAGGCGCGCGGCGGCGCGTCCTCGCTGAGCGAGTTGTGGCGCGCCGAGTTGTGCCGCTCGCGCTGGTGCTGGTGCTGGCCGAACGACTCCTTGCCGCCCACCGCTGCGGTAACATAATTTATTAAAGAAAATATTAATAATAACTAGCTGTGCCACGCGGTTTCACCCGCGTGAGTTTCGGAATTCCAGCAGGAACTCCCGAATTTTTCACCGCTTAAACCTTCCCTGAACTTTCACAAATCTTTCAAGATCAAAATTACCCAAATCGGTCCAGCCTTTCTCGAATTTTAGCGAGACAAACGAACAGCAATTCATTTTTATATTTAAGATAATAAATAATAAAGCACACAGCTGATAATGATAAGCTAATAATAAACAGAGATAACATATAGTATGACTACCTGTTCCCTATGGTTTTACGTGCATTTGTTCTTCTCCGTACCCCTGACAATGTGTATGCCCAATTTCATGATAAGGCGTGAAAGCATTACAAACAAACAAACTCACGTTCGCATTTATAATATTAGTAAGGATACTAGTAGTCAGGTTATAACTTATACTCACCGCCACTATAGAAGGGGTGGTTCTGCTGATTGGCCTTGTGGGCCTCTTTCACTCCCTCTTTCTCCTTCTGCGCCTGCCTTTCGAGGAATACCTGAAACAAGTAATTAATAATAATTAAAAAAATTAATACAGAACGTACCAACTCAGTCTCACGGTTCCACCTGCGTACATGCCATATAACCATGCCATGTACAACAAATTAAGTAAACAGAAGTCGAATTTCATATTTACAGAAATAGTGTAATATCAAATTCAGTTTTATCCTTCCAGAGGACACTGTCTGTCTACTATCTCGGAGGCTCTGCAATTATTTAAGTTTGGTGACATGAAGTTTGCGAATATTGTGTGAATGTCTTCTTTGTTTCAATAAATAAATTTAAAAAAATAACCTAATGTAACATACCAAAATCTACCTAAAATCAATTTTGTACTGCCAAAATCAGTTTTGAGTTCCATAATATTCAAGTTGCTATTGTCCGACACACACATAGCTGCAACAGAGAGCACCTCACCTCAAAAACGTCTATGTTCACAGTACAAAAATGGCAAAGATTATGACGTCATACTGCCTACTGGGAATACTGCGGCAGTATGCTGAAAGTTCACAGTGCAAAAATGTCGAAGATTATGACGTCATACTGCCTACTGGGGATGCTGTGGCAGTATGCTGAAAGTTCACAGTACAAAAATGACGAAGATTATGACGTCATACTGCCTACTGGGGATGCTGCGGCAGTATGCTGAAAGTTCACAGTAAAAAAATGACGAAGATTATGACGTCGTACTGCCTACTGGGAATACTGCGGCAGTATGCTGAAAGTTATAACGGAACGAATTTCTCGTCACTGCGAGCACTGGGCCATGCTATCCGTAATAGCAGAACATACCCAATACCGGGTGGACTGCCCCTGCGCCTGCGCGGGGGCACGCGAGGGTAGTAATTAATATTCTACGATTGAATTACAGTCGGTAATGTATGCTCACCGTGTAGTAGAAGTCGTGTATGTACGGCGTGCCGGTGTTCAGTTGCAGGATCTGTATGTTGATGAGCCACTGCTTCTCTCGCGCCGACATCAGGCCCGCGTACTCGTCGAGCGCGCCGCCCTCCTCGCCGTTCGGCAACACCCTGTATAGCCGGAGCGCAGACAGACGCACACGTTGTTACAACATAATGCTGAGTCAAGGACCATTTCGAGCGTGGAGACACACCACACAAATGACAAAATATGTTATTGTTTCTTGTTTAGTTTTATTTCGTTTTTCCTTGTTTTGTTTTTATTTTTTCTTTATTTCGTTATTATTTATTTTGTTATTCTTTGTTTTAATTTATTTTGTTATTCTTTAATTGTTTTCATTTGTATTGTTCTGTATGTGTTCATTTGTGTTGTGTTTCTCCTCTTGCTTAAATAAATCTTTCTTATCTTTATCTTTTTTTTTGTTCACATATATCAATACTAGCTGTTATTTGCAGTTTCACCCGCGTACAAAAAGTACCCTATGTCCTCTATACTAAGAAAGAAACCAGTTTTCGAGAGAGAACCGGAATAAACTTATTACTCACTAGCTGTGCCCCGCGGTTTCACCCGCGCGAAAGGTTTTTATACAACAACTTTTTTTCCCAACATCCGATTTCAATAAAACAAAGCCTATATGTAGCTCCAGGCTAAGCTTAACTACCTGTGAAAACCGCATGACAATCTGTTCAGTAGATTATCGCGAACAAACAGACAGACAGACAGAAAAGAATTTCAAAAACTTTTTTTTGTGCTTGGTTACTCTTCTTTTATCATCCCTCTCAATTTTAGGTAAAATATTCATAGTACAGAATCGCGGATTCTATTCTTTTATTATAGTATAGAGTATTGGACACGTATTTTCCCTTTTTTTACGTTATCAATAAATAACGGCGATAAATTGGATTGAAATTCCGTGTGACGTCACACCTAGGTACACTCCTGAACTTTAATGCGTTTTATCTAAGTATTTTTTTCAATATTCCAAAAATGCAAAAAATACGTGTCTATTATTTTTTTACTACCGAACTGACGGACTAAATAGCATTTTGATTTTAATACCTTGTCATTACGCCCATTAAAAAGGTAAAACAAATATATAATAATATAATGTAAGTACATGCACCAGAATAGAGATGTTGACTACTTTTGAAAAGAAAATAAAAAATCAATTGACACGTATTTTTTGCTTTTTCAAATAAATAAAATATACAGAGATAAAGCGCATCAAAGTCTAGGGTGAGGTCGTGACGTCACTAACCACTAAAACCGCCATACAAACGGTCCTGTTAGTGACGTCACGTGAAATTTCAACTCAATGTATCGCCGTTATTGTTTGATTACGTAAAAAAATAAAAAATACGTGTCGAATTAATCATTTACAGCTATTGAATTGTCATACAAAGAATACTGACCTGGAATTATTATTGAAAGCACCGTTGTGCCTCTGATTGTTCAACGCGGGATTGTTAGTGAACTGATTGCCACCATTTCCATTGTAAGTGCCCGGCCTGTTGGCCAGCATCGGGTGGTGGCTCGCGTTGTGGTAACCGGTGTTGTACTGCTGCAGCATCAGGTGTGTGTTCTGTATGAGCTGCACGAGGTTCTGCGAGGACATGCCACCGCTGTTCTGTTGTGAGGAGTTGTTGTAGACACGAGTCTTTTGAATTTTACTGTCCTGTTGGCGGTTCTGTGGCGTCTTGCATTGGTTCTGTGGCGATTGGTTGATCGTTTTCACAGTTTGCTGCGTTTGATTTTTGATTTGTTGTTGCTGCTGCTGCTGCTGTTGCTGTTGTTTTTGTAGCAACTGTTGTTGCTGCTGCTGTTGTTGTTGTTGCAACACACCCTGTTGCTGGTTCAGTGTGTTGTGCTGCTCGTTCTGTTTTGTCGGCATGGATTGGGGCTGTAATAATAAACAATACAGATGAACTTCCCATTCACTCATAAGCTGTGAACTTGCTGTAATTTAATATAAAAAAATCAGTGGGGGGAATGCAAAAACCACGAGGGTAAAATCAAGGGGGAACAGCTATATCTGGATCTACTGAATCAATTTTGAAAATTGTTTCACTTATAGAAAGCTACAATGATCCTGAGTGACATAGGGTACTTTTTATTCCGGAATTCCCGTGGGAACTCCGGAGATTGCGAGTTTGTGAGGTTTTAGGGGGTGATCGCTGGATCTACTGAACCGATTTTGAAAATTACTCTACTTATAGGAAACTACAGTGATCCTGAGGGACATAGGGTTGGTACTTTTTTTTCCGTTCACTTATAGGAAGCTAAAATGATCCTGCCGGGCTAAGATGCGCAACACGATAAAATTTAATCGAGCTATTTTATCGATTCTCGTCGACATATTGTATGGCTTTATCGATTCTCGTCGACATATTGTATGGCTTTGTCGACGAGAATCGATAAAATGGCTCGATAAAATTTTATCGTGTTGCGCATCTTAGCCCCACTGAGTGATATAGGGTACTTTTTATCCAGGAATTTCCACGGGAACTCAGAAATTACCGCGGGTGAAACCGCGGGAGTCAGCTAGTATAATTATAATAAAGGGTATATTGACTCACCCGAAAATTGGGATTAAACTGTCCCATGTTAGAGTTAAAATTCTGTCTGGGAGGTAAACTCAAGCCAGGCGGCGGCGCCATCATCCGGGGCTGGCCCATCATATGCGGAAACTGATTCATACCCGGCCCGAATTGATTACCATTCGGGATATTCTGATTCACATTCTGCCTGATTTGATTCACATTTTGACCCATTTGATTAACATTTTGACCCAATTGATTCACATTTTGACCCATTTGATTAACATTTTGACCCAATTGATTAACATTTTGACCCAACTGATTCACATTTTGCCCCATCTGATTGAAATTCTGCCCCATCTGATTCACATTTTGCAACATTTGGTTGTTCTGGCCCATTTGATTGATGTTTTGCATGTTCTGCGGCAGTTGATTCATCATAGTGTTTTGAGGCATTTGATTGTTTTGGTACTGATTACTCATTTTACCCGCATTCTGCATGAACTGATTCACATTTTGGCCGATATGATGATTAACATTTTGCCCCATTTGATTCATTTGATTTACATTTTGACCCAATTGATTCACATTTTGGCCCAGTTGATTTTGTATTAGTTGATTGTTTTGGCCCATCTGATTCATCTGGGCGTTCTGGCCAACTATTTTGTTGAGAGGTTGGTTAATTTGAGGCATGTTATGGGACATCGGCTGTTGAGCAAACGGCAGAGGCACGGGCGCCTGTAACCCGGGCGGACGCTGTAAGATCACCGGGAACCGGGGCTGAGGAGATATAACGAGTAAGTTTCTAATAATAAAATAAAGTAAATGCTAAAAAAAAAAATTTATGGCGGTTTTCTTACTACTTTTATATTCTAATTTATAATATTTTTCTTAGAGAATGCAGGTAACAAATTTGACTTATCTCTTACATTTAGTTGGCATGCGAATTTTACAATAAATAAATTAGATCCAAAATTGATCAAATATCAAACCCAATTATTAAAACACCAATTAATGAGAGTAATAATAATAAATAGAGTAACAAAAATTAATTACAATTAGTCAACAGTCAAAATTTTTATACTTACGACAATTTTTAGAGTTCACTAGCAGCTGAGAATCTTATTGTTGATTAAAAGTTCTTACCTGGTAGAAATTAAGGTTGTTTATGTTTTGATGCTGCTGTTGCGGCTGCTTCTGACGCAGCTGCCTTTCGAGCTCCTCCACCGTGCACACGTTTTTGAGGGTCGGCAGCGCTTGCTATAGGATATAAATCAGAATCTAATCAGGTGGAGAACTTGGTTTTGGTGTCACTGAAAAAAGAGCTGTACAACCATGGTTTTTAGCTGCAAAATCCAACGCGTGTCGGTTTACCGCGAAGATGTATACATGGGGATCGTATTGGTATACATGGGGATCGTATTGGATGGTAGATATGATCTCGATTTTTAAAAGATTGATTTTTGTCAGTAAAAAAAAAAACAATTTTTAATATCGATTATTATTACTGAGAAGAAAAAAAACGATTAAATTTAAAATAAAAATCGATTATTTTTTCACATCCCTACCATATTGCGATATCTCCTATCCTCAATTAACCGTAAAATAAAATAAAGTTTGATCACTAAAATTATTCCGGATAAAGTATACTTAGTAATAAAACCTTCAAAACTCACAGCAGGAGTGGTATTGAAGGGCCCATCGTGACGCCACACACTAGACTCCAACGAGCGCGACTGAGGCGCATCAGTCTCATCTAGAACTAGTTGAGATAACGAAGCCTCTGTAATGTAGATAATAAAATTTTAAGTATTTTTGTCGTACTTCTAGGTATATAAATAGATATCTAGACAAAAGAACATTAGACCATAAGGTGTTTTTTATGTGTATTTTGATTAGAAGAAAAATTAAAACAAATGTTGTCTTTTTTTGTTGATATTATTTGTCGGATCGTAATCCTTAAAAATTAAACAAAGATATAGCTACCAAAGCATTTCATCTATTACCACCAAACAGCAGGTGCGGATACAGCCCCTTGAAAAAGGTTGTGGCCAAGGTCATCCGAAAATTTGTTTTGTTGGCTTATTACCACAATATTTAAACTACTGAACCGATTATGATGACGCTTTTACAGCTTGAAAGCATATAAATCGTGTTCCAAATCACGCAAGGTTCATTGGATTTTTTTACTAATCCTTTTGATATTCAATGCGATCACCGGCGATTCCCTTTGATGCGTGCCCAAAAACCGCCAATTCACGGGTCGCAGGCGATCATAGACGATGATCGGCGAGTACAGCCGAGTATGCCTTCTACACTATCGTAATCGCGTATAATCGTCTGCACTCGGCGATAATGTAGTGAAGGCATAAAGATAACGTCCGACGAGTTAATAACACGACTCCTATGATGAAATCGAGTTTGACAGATAAATTCGATAGAAACGCGATCCTAAAGTTGCAAAAGTAGCATTATTTTGATTCTATTTCGACCCTGCGATCTCATTTCGGTTATGTCTAGAGTAAGCCAGCTGTGCTCTTGCAGTATGTATGCATGGTGCAACGAATACAATACCACATATTAGGTAAGCATAATATATAATAAGTTGTTTTTTTTTTTTTAACAAGTCAAACAAACCATAATAAAGCGGCGCGACGCACCACGCAGCGATGTGCCTAATCGATAATTGATCAATCAATTACGAAATTTTAAACTAATATTAATAGATTATGTTCGATATACTATACACGTATTTTTTTCTTTTTTTACGTAATAAAAAAATTACAGCGATACATGTCGAAATTTCGTTTCGTTTCGTTTCGTTCTGGCAGACCGACTAAATTTGACTAATTTGACTAATTTTGATTTCATACCCCGACAACATAGCTATAGGCACACAGAACCTCGAATAAGACATTTCAGTATTGTATTTAAAAAAACTAACATAATATGGTTATTAAAAAAAAAATCATTACTTTAGGATTGGTTTAAGGGACAATTTAATCAATAATAATAATTTGTAAGTATAGGCTAAGAGAGACCGCAGGCTCACTTTAAGTCGGCCGATAGTTTGATGGGGCCTTTAATCAGTATGGAGATGTATGGTAGTGCACACATTACAATGATCAGGTATCGGCTGATTAAAAAGTTTGATGGGATTCACACCTCAGTAAACGAAAAACAAACACAGTCAGAAGTCGAACTCTGATAAAAGCCTGCCGTTTTCGGGTTTAAACCCGATAGACCATAGAAGGATGGCTTTTATCGCGTTTAAACCACCGGGTTGATTGATTGATTTGAGCGCACCTAGTTGCGTGTTAGCGGCGTCGTCGATGCCAGTGTGGTAGCGGCGGCTGCTCTCAATCACCCCTGCTAGCTGTTCATGCTCCACCTCCCAGTCGAACGTGTCACCTGTTCAAAAACACTTCTATATCTTATCCATAGCTGATATTTATGCATATATTATAACTAGCTGTCGCCCGCGATTTCATCCGCGGTAATTTCGGAATTCCCGCGGGAATTGCGGGGGAAAAGTGCTGTAATTTATGGTGATAAGCGGTTCCCCGCATTAATTCCGGGGTTCCCGCGGGAATTCCAGGATAAAAACTATCCTATAAATATTATAAATGGTTGCAAAATTTTATCAAAATCCGTTCAGTAGTTTCGGAGTCCATCGCAGACAAACAACGTGACATGTGATTTATATATATTAGAAGATAATGCTTTGTCCTGAATGACTGACTGATGGATCAACACACATCCTAAACCACTGATTGAAGAGACCTGAAACTTGGAGGGTGTGTTCTTTGTATGATATAGGCATCCGATAAGAAAGTATTTTTGAAAATTCTACCGCTGAAGGGGTAAAGAGGGGGCAAAGTTTGTATGGAACAATTCCGCAGGAACTCCAAAACTGTCCCGAGTGAAACTGGGCAAGACAGCTAGTTACACATAATTTCATTCAAAATTCTGTTTCAATTTGGAGCACAAAAACATTTGTTGTGTGTATGCAGCGTGGAACGGTCCGAAACCACATTTGCTCTATTTCTTTTTCTTTCACACAAGGGTTCACATTGCAACTATGTGTTATGGCCACTATTTTCTTTTGAGTATTCTGATAGTCTTTAGTCTGTGTGCAATAAAGTATAGAAAAATAAATTTTGTAAGGTGGTTCCAAAGTTTGTTTGTTCTATGTCAGTAAAGACCAGGGACATGAACCAGGGGTGTGAGCAAACAAAGATTTTTTATCAATTTCAGCTTAAGGTGCTCGTCACACTAAACTTGCAAAACATAATGATATCTTCAAAGATATCTATACTATCTATAGTAATATTATAAAAGAGGAAAAGTTTCATCTATGTATGTTTTTAAAGGAGAAACTTTTAAGTTTCTGTATACAAAAAATGCAAACTACTCAACTAATTTTTTTTTTCTTTTGATCTAATTATGTTTCAATGGATAATGTACTATTTAAATGTAGGGAGCTCCCTTAAATGTCATTATAAGGATTTTTTATTACTTTTTGAAATGATAATCTTATCTTATCTTATTTATAAAGACAAACATGAACTTACTGTCCTGACCAAAAGTTTCATCATTGAGTGCATCGTATTCGTCCTCTGAAGGTCCTCCTCCTCCTTCATCATCATTTAAGTTCTGAAAGTAAGTGTATTTTTAATTTATGTTCGTTAAGACTGTAATTTGTTTTGTGTTCTAAATAAATTAATTAATTAATTACAATTGGTCAGATGTTTTTCCATAACCTCATAATATTATGTTATCTATTCTAAATAGGAACTGAAATATACAAGTTATTGTAGTTTTAAACATTGAATAATGTTTTAAAAAATAAGCTTTCAATATTTAATTATGTATTTAGCATTAGGCATACTAATCAACAAAACAAATATAATACATTTGCCTATCTATTTTGTAATCAATGCATATAATAAAAAGGTAACGGATTACTACATAGGGGATATATGAGAAAAAGGTTTGTGTGTGTGTTTGTGCACGCTAATCTGAGAAATGGCTTATCCGATCATTAATATATTGTGGTAAGCTTCACTTAACATTTAGTGTTTGTTTCATGCCAATCGGATCATGAATAAAAAAGTAATGCCAAGAATTCCTGCGGAAATTCCGAAACTCACGCGGGTGAAACCGCTGGGCACAACTGGTAGGAAGTTTGGTTTTTTTTTCCCAACCCTCCAAGCCCCACACTTCAAAGGGTCAGAACAGGGTCATGACATGAATGTAAATCGAATGTTTTGACTTTATATTGTATATATTCATTCACACGTTGATAAATAGGATAGACTATAAAAGTATATAAGCTAAAATATTTGTGCAACAAATCAAGTACTCTCAAGTTAACCTTAGAGTGATCACTGCAGTTGCAGAATACACTTTAGGTAATATAGGAGTTATTAGACTACTTCAAAGCGACAAAAATACGTCCGTCGACAGTCGACACCCAAAGTTATGACAACATGCAGTAATTATAAACAGTGACAAATTCAATCGAATCCTATACTTTCAAGTGCTAAAATACGCATTCTAAAAGACTTTGCGGGATAAACCTTTAGATTTAGACGAAATAAAAACTATTAAAGTAAAATTTATAATAATAAACGAAGAGAAAGCTCAAAGAATGCAAAACAAAACGTCTAACCAAAAACAAAATTACTTGTTGGCAAAGTTGGTTTATAACATAGAAATAACCTTTCGCATATCATTTGTACAGTCGCTAATTTATAGAACAGCAATTTAACATACCGATACTGAAGTATCAAACCCGAAGAAAGTATCTGCCATTGGATTTTCTCATTTAACATGGACAAAAATGACATGACTTATCACGCTACATAAAAGTCGCAATGGCCGCCAAGTCATCCACACAAATTCCACAATGATCCGTCATCCGGGGTTGCCAACAACTTGCCACTTACTTTTTTTTTTATTTATTTAACGGCCATGGATACATGTCCTTTAAGCAAAACGAAAAATAACTTCTAAAAGTTTATGGCACAATTGATTACTTGCCACTCACCACTCGCCACTCTCGCCAGTGCAATTTGTTACTGCAGCTGCCCCGTAAACTACTGAGTACTGAGACGCGCGCCCACCAAAAATTATATTGGAACGAAGTTCCTTACGGCAGGCTTGGAGGGGATAGGGATTTTGCTGCGCGTCCGAACTGAAGAAAATGTGATAGTAAAACCGTAAGAAAAAATCCGTGGAAAAAAGTGCGTGGAATTTAAATAAAGAGGCTTAGCGCCATCTAGCAGTTACGGAGCACACCAGTTGCAAGTATACTAACAATGAGTGGTGCAGATTCAATCTACTCTTTAGTGCAGGGTGGCGGGCTACTACCGTACATAGTACTAAATATTAAGCATAGATGGCGCTGGAATTTTAATATAACACAATCTGGCAAATGATAGCTGATTTTGGAGTTTTTAGCGGGAATCGAAGATGGCGGTTCCGTCATTTTTATTTTCGTGACGATTTTTTTAAAGATTTTGTTGTTGGTGCAGTAGTATATGGGGTAATAATTTTCGCAGGGGCGGTTTTGTATTTGCGCAAGTTAATAATAATAATAATATGGCGTTATGATTTTTCGGTTTTGCAAACTATGGCACCAGGGTTTGAAATTTCAAACCGTACTAAAACGGCTGAAACTGGTTTTAAGTAATTTATTATTTCCTAAAATACTGAATTTCCTAAATACTGTCTTGTACTTAAATAAAACTAATCAGCAAAATTTAAGAGAAAAATCAAGAAAACCTACATAAAATTGAGCACGATTTTTTTTGCAATTTGTGTCGATTCTACATTAGCCGAAGGAACTTCGTTCCTACCTGGTGTCCCACGACACCACATCATTTATTTTAACTAGATATCTTTACATTGTCAAAAGTTTCTATTTCCACCACAGAAATTATATGCCACCTCATTATTTGAATAAGAATAATGACTACTAACCTAACTAAAATAGGATAGCAAAGAGTAAAGAAAACCATAATGTTTTAATGTAATGCTGGTAATGTTCAGTTAATAGGTACCTGTCATTACATCTTTAGTCACTACTTATTGTTTACATCGTTTAGATTTATAGTACCTATCATCAGAGAAATCAGTATCATCAGTTGAGGTGTGGTATAGTCATAGTAAATTATTATTAGTCTCGCCACGCATCAGTTATCACGCTCTGTCTAATAGGCATAGGCACAAATTAACTAGACATAGGGCATAGGTCGGATATATGAAATCTGATTTCATTCAGGAAACGGTTCGTATCGATATCCAAATTATAAAGGCAGTGCCTCCGCAGCCGGCGCCGGCCGCCGATTTGGCAGCCGGCGCCGGCCGCCGACTTGGCAGCCGGCGCCGGCCGCGGATTCGGAAGCCGGCGCTGGCTGCCGAAATATTTTGACTTTGGCGCTTCGCCGGCCGCTACCGCGGCACGCTCGCTACGCTCGCTCGGCTCGCGCGACTTCGTCAACAGTGCAAACCTAACCTAACCAACTCAAGTTTAACAAATTTTCATTTTCATTAGCAAATTATAATAATCAAAGATAATAAATAATATTATCACTTTATCCGAATGTAAAACGAAACAATTCTTACAAAGTCAATGGCAAATGGTTGACACATCGCGGAGTTTTGTATGAAATTGTGAAACTTTAGTATTTTTTTTCTCGAAAACGATGAGTTTCCGTAATTAGGGATTTTATGTGAAGTTATATTAAGCAAAGTCCCACACACATAAAAAATATGAAGCTCTAAATCGCGGGTGCTTATTGTACAGTTGAGCCGAGAACTTCTTCAAATTGTTTATACGTTGAAAATCTATCATTTACTTTTATTTTCACATTATTCGCACAAGCCATGGTGTTTTTTTCGCGAGATACGGTGCGAGTAAATCACACAACCACAAACTCATGAATGAAATGACAAATGACAATACCATGACATGACATTCTGACAGTGCTGCCAACATACCCATGTGTGCACCGCCGGCTCCCAATCACTTAAATTTTGGAAGCCGGCGCCGGCTGCGGAGGCACTACCAATTATAAAATCCGTTTTTCAGAAATCCAAATCTACCTCGTAACAAACCGATGAATGACAAACGAAAACTACGAATCGATACCAAAATTCAAATCCACGCAAATGAAAACCGATACCAAAATCCAAATCCATGCAAACAATACCCGATGCCAAAATCCAAATCTACGCAAATCTGCACAAACCGTTTTCTAAGCAAGCAACCGATATGAAATTCGCGCCATCTCTTTTTAACTAATCGTATCTTAGCGGAGGGACTAAGATAGGGCGAATTTCAATGCCAAGATCGGTTTTTGCTTTTTGTTTTAGTGACAAAGATATTTATAAATTAAAAATTGCTAAATTATGTTTATTTTATGTTATTTAACTGCAAATAGTTATATATTTATATCGTGAAATCGCATTTATATCGGTTTGTGTTTAAACACAAAAACGCCCATGTCCACTGTCTAACAATACATTATATTGTATACTTAATAAAATCACATAGGTTGATTCGTCCAGTTTTTAATTTCGACTGGACACACTATATGCATGCAGTAGCTGCGGTGTAAGCTCAGAACAATAATTATTGAACATCTCTCATTGAGGCAATTTTGTTATAAAAATGGGTTGGGGACTTTTGGCGGGATTTTAACAGAAATGGACGCCAGTGTCATTAATTCTTTGTTTTACAAATTAGTTTATCGTGATTAATATAATTGTGTGAATGTGTTGTATTAGTGATCCTTAATGATGAACAGTGGGCGGAAACAATGAAATAAGATGAAATGGGGCGTTCGTCGGGAGGTTGTCGTTTTACTAAACAACTCCCTCAGAGCCTCATATAAGGTCCAGCTGTGAAGAGTTGGTGCCAAGAATTCCGGTAAAGCGTCGATCGAAATGTATTAGATGCATTTCGAAAATCAAAAAGCATCTCACTAATGCATTTCGATGTAAATAACTTTATGAGAAGAAAAAAAAACATCTGAATGGGCTGGACCTCAACTAAGTTTCCTTTGCCTTTCCCGAAAGTAAGGTAAAACCACAGACGAATAAGAGAACATACTGGGTAAAAGCGTAGACGGAGTAAAAGTTAAAAGTTTGAATTTTTACTTTTTTGGCGGGAATCAAAGATGGCGGTTTGGTCATTTATTTTCATGTTTCATGTTGCTAAAAAATGGATTTTGTTATGTTTGTTGTGAATGTCAGAAGGTGCTGTATTAGACAATAATTTTCATAGTGACGGTTTTCTAGAAGAAGACGGTTTTCTCAAGAAGATATACTTAAATGATATTTCAAGCTGATTTCTTCGGTTTTCTGCAAGAGCTCTGAGAAAGTTCTTGCAAGTTAATAGTACCGTCACGTCATTAGTGATTACCTTCTCTCTGAGTAATGTGGCTACTGGCTTGCTATTTCAAACCGTACAACGAACGTACGAAGCATTTTAATAGAAAATATATTGATCTTATTAATTTTACTTGAAACTGACTAAATGCATTACATTTGGCATTACATGCGAAAGTCCATAAAGAAGAAGAAAGAAAGGTTATTAACTTCAGCGGAAAAAAATTTATGCAGGTAGCTCAGACGAAATGCAGGTAGGTAGTAGGCAGTAGCTAGTAGGTACCTACCAAAGATCTGCACTGAGGTAAAAAGCACAGAGTACTTTTAAATGAAGCACTGCAGAGTTGCAGACAATTTATGAGATCCACAAACTACATAGGTAAGTGTCTATACCTACTACTACCGTAGTGATTACCTTCTCTCTGACTACTACCGTATGAAATCCAATTTTATCACAGTCATTGATGGATATTGGATTGTGCTTTTAAGCAAAGCTGTGCCCCGCGGCTTCAGCGGCTTAATTTAAGAGTTCCAGTCACATATTATTATCTAGGGATGAAAAGTAGCTGTCCGCCGCGGATTCAGCCGCAGTAATTTCGGAATTCCCGCGGGAATTCCAGAATAAACTATACATATAAACCTTCCTCTTGAACCACTCTATCTATTGAATAGAATAGAAAAAAATTATTTGATACCATAGAGATAAAATAAGTACAAGTGTGAGTCTTAAACTAGAATATTGGTGAAAACCACATGAAAATCCGTTGTGTTATAACATCAACTATCTGCCAGTGAAAGTTCTGTTAAAATCAGTCCAGCCATTTCAGACAAACAGACAGAAAAATTTTAAAGCAGTAAAAAGCTGTTAATTTGAGATTACAAACATACACTTCAATTTTATTTATATGTATAGATGACAGTCACCACCACTATGTTTTACAGTGGCAGACAAAATGATCACAAAAATTCACAACTAATAAAACCACATAATAATCAAGGAATTGTCGAATTTTTCATTTATTATTTAAATGAATAACTAATTTCAAATTAAGTCAAACGTAACAATATTTATAAGTAAACAAATTCACAGAGTTCTGTACTTCGTGCTGTAATTAATTACCTTTTACAAGGCGGTTTGTCAGCATCAAACATGCTTCATGAATACAATCAAAAGCAAGTGTCGTCAGAGCAGCAGCCACCCTAACTTTCAGTCATCATCCTATTGGCTGGATGAAGCATTTAAACTATATCACACAGTGTCCATTGACTCTTCATTTATATCCATGATTTCAAGATCAACTTTTGGTGCAAACTGTGATCTCAATTTCTCATATCGCAACTGCTCCTTAGGAGACACTGAAGGTTTGCATTTGGCCAGTGCAGCTTTGAAGTTCTCAAATGAAACTGACAATTTACCATCAAGAATAGTGTCATTTGATATTCCATCCATAAGGCAATTGGTAGCTGCACACCTGACAAGTCCATACAGGTCGGCACCTGTATACCTTTCTGTCAAGCTTGCTATGACATGCAAATCAACGTCAGGGCCTAACCGTGGCTCAGTCCCACCTTTTGTTATCTTCTTCAGAATGTCAACTCTATCTACTTGTGTTGGCATACCAATATAAATTTTGTTGTCTAAGCGGCCAGGTCTCAGCACTGCAGGGTCAATCATATCTGGTCTATTGGTAGCAGCTAATATAAAAACACCTTCACGTGACTCAATGCCATCCATTTCAGTGAGCAACTGATTCACTACACTTTTGGCTGCTCCGCTGTTATCACCTTCACTTCGCCTCGGACACAGTGCATCAAATTCATCAAAAAAGATGACACAAGGTGCAGAGTTACGAGCGCGCCTAAAGCACATACGAACAGCTCTCTCACTTTCACCAACATACATATTAAGTAATTCGGGACCTTTGACTGAAATAAAGTTGACACGGGTTTCATTTGCTACAGCTTTAGCCACAAGTGTTTTGCCACAACCAGGTGGACCCCAAAGCAACACTCCACTTGAAGCAGATAACCCAAGCTCCTTACATTGCTCAGGATACTTAATAGGAGCTAGTACAGTCAGCTGTAAATCATCACGAACTTGATTCAATGAGCCAACATCTTCCCAGGTCACATCAGGAACTGTTATAATGCCTTCCCGCACTGCACAGGGTTTGGTTGTTTTAAGAGCTTCAATGAAATCCACTTGTTTGATGGCCATTTGAATTCCATCTAAAGCTTCTTTTGTATAAGGAGTAGTATTCACAATAAGATTAAGGGCATCAAATTCTTTACTTATGGGCTTTATAACATTGTTTTCTGTTTTTGTTGGATTTGTATCATTTGGTGCTACTATTTTAATATGCTCAGCTTGTGATATAACTTTTGCATCATCATCTTTGGCATCACACAGATAATTAGCAGCAGATTTTTGAGTTCCCTTGTTTGTGGCTTCGTTAGGTATTTCATCACCTTCTGTAGTGGATTTAAAATTGTCAAGTTGTTCCTCAATTAAAGCTGTTTCCTTAGCAGCTTTTAATTCAGCAAAGATTCTTTTAACACCATATGTACTAGCTTTTGTAACAAGAGCTTGTAAATCAGCACCAACAAAACCAGGAGTTTTTTCAACAAGAACGTTCATATCAATATCATCAGCCATGGTAATATTCTTACATAACACTGCAAGTATTTCCTTTCTAGCTGTAAATGTTGGTATACCTAATGCTATTTCTTGTTCTAGACGTCCTTCACGTCTTAAGGCGGGGTCTAAGGCATCTGGATTACTAGTTGCAGCCAGAACAAGTGTACTGACATTGTTTAAATTGAGTGAATCTAAGCTGGCTAATAGTTGACTTACCATGCGTTTCTCCATATCTTTTTGTGCATTAGCACGGTTACTACATATAGAATCAATTTCATCAATAAAAATAATACTTGGTGCCATGGATGAGGCTCTGTCAAAAACATCACGAATACGTTCCTCCGACTCTCCAGAAAGTCCACCAACCAATTCTGTGCCGGACATAGATATAAAAGGTAGCTTTAGAGTGCCAGCTATAGCTTGTGCTAACAAAGTCTTTCCAGTTCCAGGTGGTCCATGCAACAACGCTCCCCTTGGATACTTGATACCTAAACAAGTGTACACTTCTGGGTGTTTCATATGTTGTACTAGATCACAGATCTGTGTGACTATATCAGAAATTCCACCAATGTCCATAAGAGTCACCTTGACAGGCATCACAGTTCCGATTTTTCTATCTGACTTAGATTCGTCTGAGGACTGAACATCACCTTTTAGTGTAAATGTTTTTGCTTTATTTGTCACATTATCAGAGCTGTGATATTGTGGTGTATCATTTCGTTTTCTTAACTTGGAATTTGTACTCTCTTCATCTCTGCGTTGATACTTCGCTGGCGGTTCTGACTTGTCAGTGGATTTACCTCGTTGCATGTTGTACATCGCGAGCAAACGGTCGTTCATTGGATCGCTTGGTTCTTCTACTAACTCTAAATCTGAATCCTCAGAACCTTCGGATATATCTTCATCGTCGAGTCCATAGCTCTGCAAAACCACTTTATACGCCTTATCCACCATTAGCAGAAAAGGTTGCTGTTTTCGCCGGCTGTATTCAACATAGCGCTCCATGAGTGATTTCGCCATGCGGCCGACGTCTATATATTTTTTGTCCACATTCTCGGCAAGGTAGGTTTGAACACGCGACACTAAAAGTGGATCGCGAAACATATTATTTTCCTTCATTCTTATTCCCTCACGCAGTGTATCTTCTAGTTCTTTTATCTTTAGGTTATGTTTATTTTTATCTAGTTACTTGTTTAATGATCACTACGTTATTCCAAGTCTTCAACAAGAATAGCTACACACTACACAACCTTGCATTTGAGTTTCGCTAATCTCTTTGGACCACTGCACTGATTACCTACCTATTTAAGCAATTAAAATTAATTATTCAACATTCAACAATCCGATTCTAATGACTGACAATATTATTTATTTGACATTTTTCAAAGAAAATAATTCTTTGTTTTTTATTTACCCCAAGAGGAAGGCAAAGGAAGCTAAGTCCATACAGCCAATTCATAGTATTTTCTTCCAAAGTTATTTACATCAAAATGCATTGCCTTTCCCAAAAGGGGAGAGTTAAAAAAAGAATTGAGCTTTTGGCGGGATTTTAGCAGTGACGGACGTCAGTTTTATTTCTCTGTTTTGCAAATTAGTTTATCGTGATATTGTGTGAATGTGGTGGATTTTGCATAACAGTGATGCATTAGTGATAAACAGTGTGTGGAAACAATGAAATAAGATGAAATGGGGCGTTCACCGGGAGGTTGTCGTTTTACTATACAACTTCCCACAGAGCGTCCTAGGTTCAACTGTGAAGAGTTGCTGCCAAATGTTCCGGTAAAGCCAAAAGAAGAAAAATACTACTGAATTGGCTGTATGGACTTAGCGTCCTTTGCCTTCCCCATTAGGGTAAATTTAACAAAAAAAATCAGGTACTTTTGTCGGGATCCTAAGTCTAATTAATTTGTGGTCGGGATCAGAGAGAAGGTAATCACTACGTTTTAAGAGACGGGACTTCCTTACTTGGTTTTGGAATCCATTTAGCAGACCCAGCAATACCAACACAGCGAAAATTTAAATGTCAAAATACTTCATAACTCATGAGTACCAACATTAACGAGAACAATAGGGATGGCCACATGTAGTTCCTGATTAAATCGATATCGATAAATTATCATTAGAGCATCGTGGGCTTCATACCAGGTGAATTAAATCTACAACGGGGGAAAACATTTGTCGTAAAATTGAAACAATAAATTATTCTTTTTATTTATTTATTATTATTCCAATATTTTAGTTTGTCATGATGATGATGTTATTAGATAGATAGATGTTTATTTTCTCTTTAAAAATTACATTCACATTTTATGTCAAAATTAAATAACCTATTTGGGATAGTAAATGATTTACTTCGCAGTGCCTCCTTGTTGAGCCTT
The DNA here is from genome assembly GCA_907165275.2 of Zygaena filipendulae. Lineage (NCBI taxonomy): Eukaryota > Metazoa > Arthropoda > Insecta > Lepidoptera > Zygaenidae > Zygaena > Zygaena filipendulae. Next base: position 2,051,747 of record OU015678.1, on the reverse strand, counting down.
GTTTAAATTATCGGTAGAAATATCCTCCGAAAGCGAAAAACTTTCGTTTATCTTCCGACATTCGTTCCTTACATCTCCACAGACATATTTTATATCGTGAAGTTTTTCGATTGGAATGTAAGCTAAGTCATCATTTCCAATATTGTTTACCCATTGTCGACATCTGAAATTAAAATATCTATCAATCATGCAAGTACACTTAGAAACAAGATAGAGTATAATATAGTTCTTTATACAGAAGACGAGGTTCACTTTATTACAATACGATCATAATACTTAATGAAAACTGCAGTAAGTAATGAAAAAAGTATACGCAGCAGCAGCTATACAAACATATTCCAAAATATTCACTATAACAGCATCATTCATTAAAGTTTATCGACTCACTTTATCGATAGTGAAGATTTACATCACTATGGTTTACAAACATGCAAATATTTTTTCTCATTTCAAAAGATAGTGTATTATTTTAATGCTGATAGCTGAAGAGAAAAAAATACTTTATTACTTTACTCAAGCTGTACTTACCGGTCTTCATCTATAGGAAATTTCGTGATAAATTTCCTTTTATATAAATTTTGTCGACTCTATTTTTTTCTACAAATTACATACGTACTACACCGTCTAATCGGTGCTATTTCACTACCCAATCACAAGAAAATAGTTTTTAATAGTCACACTGCACTTTTCAAAGCGTAAATCACACAAAATTTTTAAAAATCACACAATTATTTTCCCAAATAACAACATGCGTCGCCATGACAAACAGATGACAGATTGTAAGAAAGATTCAGAGACAAAAGACTGAAATAGCATGTGAGGCCATCTTTGATGCCATGGAAAAAAAAATTAAAAAAAAAATGAGTGCTAAATACGAACAAAATTTTATTTGTTCCTAGTTGCGTTAGACTGGTCGGGATCAAAGATCATATAATATTATATAATAACTGTCGGGATTTTTAGCAAAAAGGACGCGGGACGTCAGTCTTATTTCTTTGATATGCAAATTTTGTACAATGAAGTGCAGAGTTACTATCGCTCAAGGTACCCTCCAAGGGGAAGAAAGGACTTCAATAGATGGAATTAAATATTACAGTTTTGAAGGTATACCCTATGCCAAGCCACCGGTTGGTGACCTAAGGTTTAGAGTGAGTTAAAAAAATTTAATCTATATTTATATAAAACACAGCCTAAACCGGTGATCGTAAAGACCTGAAACTTGGAGGGTGTGACTTAGGCATCTGATAGGAAAGGATTTTCAGAAATTCAAACCCCAAGGGGGTGAAAAATGGATGAAAAGTTTGTATGGAACAAGAACAACAAACCGCTGGGTGTAGAACCATGAAATGCACAAATATTCCGTAAGCAATGTAGGTGTGCACTAAGAAAGGATTTTTGAAAATTCTACCCCTAACAGAGTGAAAAGGGGTTGCAAACTTGCAAAGTTTGTATGGAATGTGTTTTCTTGGAAGAAATTATCCAAAACGGTTGGACCGATTTTGACTGGACTTTCACTGCTAATTAGCTGATGTTATAAGGAGTCTTCTTCTTTATGGCTTCGGGCACTATGTGTTGCCACAGTGACTCCGCCAATGTCACATAGTTGAGAGAAAATGTTGGAGTCTGACAATTAATGATTAACTGAATAACTATCCCCTAGCCAAAAGGTTGACTGTTAGTGAATGCCTTAGGCATAAAGTCCGCCTTTTGTACATAAATGTGCAATAAAGTTTTTTAAATAAATAAATAAATAAATGATTGGTAGTGAATTAATTTAAATTTGGGCTCAACCAGCACTAAACAATTGTTACTACTAATTGTTGTTATTTACTGTAGTATTGATACTACAGTAAAGTTATTTAGACTAGACATGCTATACACACCAAAAAACCAAGTAGTCATTTTATTATTAGGTGTTAGTTTTTTTTTTTTCCTTTTTTTAAACGGCAGTGCAACCGATGTTACTGTTAGACACTACTATTAAAAGTTTAAGTTATGGGTTTCTATAAAATTAGCGAGGACTTTTATGAAAGGAGTATGTATGTACAAGTGATAAGACAGGTCATTTATATATAAGGAGTCAATTAGGCTACTTTGGTGCTCCTGCCGGAATTCCGAAACTCACGTGGGTGAAACCGCGGGACACAGCTAGTAATAGGTATAGTTCATACTGCATTGCCTTCGGTTTTTTAATGATTTCTTTTTAAAATTTCACATTTTTATTTTATCTAAGGTCACACAATAGAATAGAATAGAATAGAATACACTTTATTGTACACCAAAATAATTTTACAGTGTGTTTACAGAAACTTACAATACATAGATTTACATGATTCCACACTAGGTTACAAGCTTATGTTGTGAAAACCAATGCAGTAGTCTAGCTGGCTCCTTTACCTATTTATTTATTTATTTATTGTTTGTTGTCAGGCACATAGACCCATAGATAAATACCTTGACATATGTATAACATCAAAATTTACTACTATACATCTCAAAGGACCACTGGGCTGGATTAAATCCCTTTCGTAGACTGGAGTTGGCCCGTGGGCCATACTATGTCCACCACTGATCTATATAGTAATATTATATAGTAATATTAAATATGTGAAAGCTTGCTAATTACTCATATCACGCCAGAACGACTAAAGAGAATTGGATGAAATTTGCCACAGAGATAACTTACAGTCTGGAATAGGACATAGGGTATTTTTTTTCTAGAATGTAGCTCTTAAATTAACACAAAGTGAAACCATGATGAACTGCTAGTAATATGATACACACATTATAAGTGTACCACAGGTACATAAACTTGCTTAGACTGGATTGGAAATAAAATATAGAGTCTCTTATATGCATCCTGTTTTTAATAATAATTATTTTCTAGGACCCACAGGAGCCAGAATGTTGGGACAACATCAGAGACGCGACAAAACCTGGCAGCAGATGTGCACAAATGAATCCATATGCAAACAAGCCCTTTGAAGGCAGTGAAGACTGCCTTTATTTAAACATCTACACTCCAAGCTTGCCACCTGAGGAAATAAATAATCTACCTGTCATATTTTTCGTCCATGGTGGTAGGTTACTAGTGGGTTATGGAGACTACTACAAACCAGATTTTCTAATCAGGCAAAACATTATTTTAGTCACAATAAATTACAGGCTGAATATACTTGGATTCCTTTGCCTGAATATGCCAGAAGTGCCGGGTAATGCTGGTCTGAAAGACACGGTTATGGCTTTGAAATGGGTAAAGAATAATATTGGCCATTTTAATGGTGACAGTACTAATATAACTGCATTTGGAGAGAGTGGGGGTGCGGCCATTGTGACTTCTTACATGACTTCAAACATGACCGATGGTTGTTGTCATAAAATAATAGCACAGTCGGGCGACTGTATATCAGATCTGTATATGGTTGATAACGACCCCATAGAGAAAGCCCAAAATATCGCTGCTATTCTTGGACGGAACATAAAAGATAAAAAAGAGTTGTATAATTTTTTAATTAATGCACCAGTCGAGGAGTTGATCTTCGCGTTCGGTGCGGCGGAAATGAACCGCCCCGCCAAAGACATAAACCCTTATTTCACACCAGTGATAGAGAAAAAATTTGACAATATCCAACCGTTTTTCACAGAACACCCCCTAGTTAGCATACGGAAAAATCGATTGAGAAAACTCCCAATTTTGTCCGGCACGAGCTCACACGAAGGCGCTTATTTCACACGAAGAGATGCAAACGGCAACATAATATACGAGAACAATTTGCAATCTTTCATACCAAAGAATTTGAAATTAAAACAGGATAGTCCACAATCCTTGCAAATAGCTAGAAACATGAGGGAGTTCTATTTTAAAGGACATGCCTGTGGTGAAAAAACTAAAACAGAATACATTGATTTTTTAACTGATGTATATTGCAGTGATATAGTGTTATTTGTGGCTTTGTTATCCAAAATGTATGATAAAGATAATAGTAATATATATTTGTACAAATTTTCATATCCCGGCCAAATGAATACTAATACACTAAAAAGATTCGGTCTGAAGGGTGCGTCTCATGGAGACATCATAGCTTACGAATTCTATAGGAAAGCAAAGGCTGAAAATTGTACGGACAAAGACATGAAGATAGTAAACTTTCTGACGGAGGCTTGGTGTAATTTCGCTAAGAATGGGTAAGTTGCTGAGTGCTGCAGTTAATTAAGAGTAGGTCACACCGAAAACGAAGCGAAACGAAGCTAAGTTCGTTTTCGACTTTTGATTGTACATATTTACGATAAAAAAAACTCAACCTTATTTCTTTGAGCTTGAGTTCGATGTTATTTGACCATGTTCTATAGCAGGAGTTCCACTTCCATGTTTTCTTCAATCTTCGTTCACAGCATGTTACAAACGCTATAGATGGTAAATAATCGAAAATTTGTATTCTGTACCTACGCCATATGAGATGACACATGGCCATTTTTCTTGAAGGGCACCCGTGTAAAACCCTTTTTGTGTTTGCCCTCGTAGCTGCTACTTTCTTGTGCGTTCGTGTTCTAGTTTATGTACCTACTAATAGGTTCCTGCAAAACCTATCCGTTTGCCACCAAGCCCACTTTCTGCGCATCTTACAAGTCAAATTTTGTTATGCTAGTTAAATAAATAAATATTGTGCCAAATCTAAACAGTTAAACTAATATCATAAAGGGGAGAAATTTGATTTTTTGTCTGTTTGTTAATTCAAAAACTACTGGACCGATTTCAAAAATACTTTCACCATTATAATGTTACATATCCATGAGTAGGTATCATGGGCCCGGAATTCCTGCGGGAACATTGTAATTACCGCGAGTGAAACCGCGGGCGACAGCTATCCTTATTATTATGAATGCGAAAGTGAGTTTGTGTTCGTTTGTTACGCTTGCACACCTTAACGGCTCAACCGATCGTCATGAAATTTTGTTTATTTTTTTTTTGAAAAGCTTTTTTATTTATTCATCCCGGTATTCCCGCGGGAACTCCGAAATTACCGTGGGGAATAACTAGTCAATAATGAATAGGATCAAAATTTTCGTTCGCAGCAAACCAACATGGACGAATCAGGAGATAGAATGGCTGCCGTACACGGCCAACAGAAGGTGCCGTCTCAACATCGACGAGCGCTTGACCCTCGACCAGGACATGGAGTGGGACAAATACGCGTTTTGGTCGAAACTTGGTGAAAAGGCAAAACTTTAATAGAGCTAACTTCTAACAATAAGTAGGTCACGGTTAGTTTGTATTTTCTCGCACAGTGTGTGCAGTAGTTTTATTTTTAACCGACATCCAAAAAAGGAGGAGGTTCTCAATGGGCTTGATGACAGGGTATAAAAATCAAAGTTCTATTTGGTCCGTCAGTTAGATAGTAAAAAAATATAGACACGTATATTTAAGGTATTTTGATGTTGATGCCAAATAAAGTATATGTCTATGTCTATGTCTATATTTTGCTTTTTCAAATTAATGAAAATATACTTGGATAAAGCGCATTAAAGTTTGGGAGTGGGGGCTCGTGACGTCCGTCATGTGCAGGTAAAAACTGCACCTGCTTGTGACGTCATGCGACATTTCGACTCAGTGTCTCCTTTATTTATTGCTTACATAAAAAAAAATACGTGTCTAATATTTTTTATGAATCTACACGACGCGACGGGCTAAAAATAAAAAATTAGTCAAATATCCTATTGAATTTTTTTTTCTTAACGTTGCGATCCTCCTTGAATTTTATGAATCGTGATAATTTGTGCAATATATATAATATATATACATTACGTATATTTCGGGCTTCCTTAGGGAGTCCTTTGGTGTATGGGTATATAATAAGTATGTTAGGTAGGTACTTTTCGATAAATCGGTGATAGAAATTACTTCTACATCTTGTACGCGTTACGACAAGAAAACCGGACAAAAAAATACATACGCACTTTCACCATAAGAAACTAGCTCTCCCTCGCGGTTTCACCCGCGATAATTTCGCAGTTCCAGTATATTTTTTTTTATGGACTTAGAACATAATGCATTTGCCAATGTCAGGAATATGTATATTTTGTTGTTGTTTTTTAAACCAGGTAAACTAATTCTAGGTTATCTGCGCTTCCAAAATGATGTACTTATTTTTGCAATATTTTGTTACTATCGTTAGACGGAAAACACTAACACAACATCGCGAGACGGTCGCGCATTCAATTTTGAACCTTGTAACTGTTGCATTTAGTTATGCATTTGAACATATTCATACTTCTGTGTTAATGTATCCTGTAGTTCTTCATGTGTTGTGTCAAATAAAGTTTTTCAATTCAATTCATTCTCAGGGGCTGTGGTTCACTTAAGTTTTACAGGTGATAGTTGGGTGGGTATTCAATATTATTAAGTACGTTTTAATGATACAATACATTTTTAATTGTAAAGTATTTTTTTACAGACTGACTATTATTGTTACTTAAAAATGAACTGTTGTGTTTATAATTCAGAAAATAAAAAAAATTATTTTGCTACTGTTGTTACATAACCTTGTTTTTATTTTTCGAATTTGTTGGTTTTCCAGTTTGTATTACTATACAACTACTGTTTAGTCACCTATTTCTAATTGTAGCACATTTAGGGTATGTTCTTTTATCACTTACCGCCGCACTCAGAGTCGACTTTAATGATTACTTAGTTAAGTATAGATTTTTAAAACTAAACTGCCGCAATCAGAAAGTTTAATAAATTAATGTTAATTGGCATTTAACTAATTAAGTTACATCTCATTAAATGCCAGTTAACATTAATTTACTGAATGTCTCTGATTGCGGCAGTTATGTTTTAAAAATCTATACTTAACTAAGTAATCATTAAAGTCGACTCTGAGTGCGGCCGTTATACCACTGAAAGGCATGACGTCACTTCATTATACTGCGAAGCCGGTTCCTATAAAGTTAGCTATACTGAGCTGTACTGGTTACTGTTTAAAACGGAACGCAGTTCAGGGGGGCTAAGATGCGCAACACGATAAAATTTTATCGAGCCATTTTATCGCAGTATTCTGACATCCATGTCGTTGCCATGTCACGCTGTCAACCACTCATAACAACCCCAACCATACGATATCAACCGACCGATGCGGTTGACCAATCATTAGCCCGAGGTTGATCACGTGATCAAACCACAGAGCACCTATGTCGAAAGCGCCAGTAGCCTCAATACAAAAATGGCGACGATTATGACGTCATACCGCCTACTACGGATACTGCGACAGTATACTGAAAGTTATTCGGAACGAATTTCAGGGCACTGGGAGCACGGGGCCAGTGCTATCAGTGCATTTCGGAACATATCCTTAAAGTAGGTAAACAAACATATTATACTTACCTGAAAACAGCATCAAAATCGGTTCAGCCAAACGCGACATAATCTTGCATAAAAATACAGGTCAAACTGAGAATCTCCTTTTTTGAAGTCTGTTAAAAATAGTAGTATTACTCTTATCTCAAATCAAAATATATATTTATTACTAGCTGTGCCCCGCGGTTTCAACCCCGGTAATTTCGGAGTTCCCGCGGGAATTCCGGGATAAAAAGTACCCTATGTCCTTCTCTGTACCCCTGACAACGTGCATGCCAAATTTCATCCAAATCGTTCAGCCGTTTTTGCGTGACTGAGTAAACGTATGCGAGGATAAGAGCTCGAAAGCGCATTTTCATCCAACTTGCTTCAAATTTATCGTCACTGCTCAGCTCCTTTGTGTCTTAGCGTTATGTTATATAGCCTATAACCTGCCCAGGAGTATGGACTACAATCGTACCAAGTTTGGTTAAAATCCCTTCAGTAGTTTTTGATCCATGCGTGCACATACAGACAGACAGACAAAAAATTTACTGATTGCATTTTTGGCATCAGTATCGATCACCATTCATCCTCTAATATTAGTTTTGAATATATATTCAATGTACAGAATTGACCTCTCTACAGTTTTATTATAAGTATAGATGTCATAAGTATCTGGAATACTTATATAGTACTTCACTCTTTAGCCCACATGATGTTGTTGATGATGTCCAATGAAAGAAAACAAAAAAAAATAGATCTATTTACATAATATATTTCGTAATAATAATATTTATAAAAATACTCGCTATCATGTTATACTGTTTTCTAAATAATATCTCTAATGGAATCGTAAAATATCTTAAATTAATTTATTGGCACAGGCATACAATAAAATTACTGACTACCATTACATTCTTTACTTTTTTTTTATAAATACAAAAACCGAAACAGGCAAAGGGCAGTGTTGGATGAACATCCAAGAGTCACAACTCGGCCGTGATGTGGCTTCAACAATAAAAACGAACGATTGATACCTGTGCTTTAATAGTGTGAATAATACGTAGGTGTAACTTATAAGCAAATAAAAAAACGTCATTCAAAAGAAGTGAAGTCAGCTATTATGAATATTATGTTACCTAACACTTTTGTCAGTCTTTGAAATCTAATACATCCTATTGCATTATAGTTTGATTCAATTACTGTCAAAAGCGGTTACGTGTTTCTGATGCCGACTGTACCTACATATTTATAGATCACGACTCAGGAATATAACGAAAAAGCGGGTAGTTTGATCAGTTTAAGGCACTCACAATGGCGAATAAAATTAAATCCAACTATATATTTTTTTGCTACATAATAATAAGCATCGCATTATTCAACAACTCATTCATTATGTAAGAATAAACATAACACTAATAGTTAAATAAAATAAAATAAATATACAACGTGTTACAGAAAGATAAAATAATATTTAAATTTTAAACGTATATGAACGCAAATCTAGCAAGGCAAAAGGGCACGAGAACAAAAAGGAAGCATTTTTCGTTTAAAATTAAAAACAATATCCATTTATTTCTATGTGCTTCGATGTTTCTACGACACAACTTTCACCTCTGTACAATCAATCAGCGACACGTATCTGTTCATTGGGGATGGCTCTCAGCGGATATTTAGTTAACCATGAAAACTATGAAGTCATATAAGTCTAAAATTATAAATATAACATACCAAAATCTCACACCTTTGGTTTTATTTTCACCAATTCACCCCTAAATTATTATTATTTGAGCTGTCTGTTACACACTGTATATGAGGATTCTGATGAATATGATCTCTCGAGGCGAGTTTGAAAATCTAAAACTACAAACATTAACCCCTACTTACTACACGAGTCTTTAAAGAACCGAGTTCAATTCACAAAAATGCCATATTCCAGCGCACGATTTAAATTTATTTCTAACATCATACCTACGCCTTGATGTTATTGTCCTTTTTAGCTTCTTCACTGCAATTGATATCAGTGTGTTATAGTTGAAGAACTGTTGAAAATAATACCTTCTAAGATATTCCGATTAAAAAGTAGTAGGAAAGTATGTAGAAGTAGATTCAGTAAGGACGTACCTACTATTTTTAAACTTCATAGTTTATATCAATACATTGAAGCAAAAAAGTGTCAAAAAAGCGACTTTTGGCAGTTTTCAATTAAAGTTTTCCAATTAATTTTACAAAACGGCAGAATTATCATCAAAAATTACTATTTTTCTTATTTAAAATAATATTCTCATCAAAATCTTTTTAAAAAGAAATATCTTATAAGATTCTTCTTATGGCATTCTGTCGCGATTTATCGCATTTAATTCTGCCAATGTACGTATTTTTTAGCAATTAAAGTAATTATGGCGAAACGCCAATGACAGTATTAGATTGTTCCCCAAGATAAAACACTTCTATTCTATACTATTCATTAACTTTAACAAACCAATAGCGGCAACCGAGACATATTGTATCTATTCTTTTAGTTTTATGCGCACTGGAAAACCCCACTTCGTATTATACAATCGGAATGTTATCTTTACACAAAATTAAAATTATCTTATTAGGTACCACTAAAAATTATTGGAAAAGATTTAAATACAAAATAAATATGGAACTTAAGTATTAAATGTTGATGTTTAGCAGCGAACAAAATACTAAATTAAGGGCTCCTTTTTTCCTTCAAGCCATACAAACTTTCAGATAGGTAAGTAGTTAGTAGGCATGTGACTAAATATTCTATATTCTATCTGTTGAGCATCAATTTAAATCAAGTAAACTTGATATGGATCGAGTTTAAATATTGCAGATTTCTCATCTCAAATTAGTATTGACTTTATTTTTCGTATTTTCGCATCGATTACTTTTAAATGAAATATTTTAAGTACGTCGTAAGTCGCTAATTTAAGTCCCAGTTCTTAGCCATAATTTAGTTCACATTTCTGTTGTTGCAACATTAAGAAGTGCAACTTGTAGTGAACGACGTAGGTAGTCTTTCGGTTACCGACACAAATTATAACTAGACTTCTTATTATCATTAATACTGTACGATTCGACTAAAAAGTGATAGGTATAAAGTTATGATATAACTTTGGATATAACAAATTAGAAGGAGTTAGGCAGTATAAAAATTTGGTATTCAAATTCCGTATGCAGTAATAACTGTAACCAAAGACATTAAAAGAGATGTCTTTGACTGTAACGATCTATTTAATTTTCACTATTCATTCGACGAAACTATGATTAAAAAATTTCAGCTCAATCGGCTGAAGATATCTGCTTCAAAATTGAGTTGCAAGATTTCACCCTTTTACATACATACATACATATATACATTGCAAGTTAAATAAAAGCTTTAAAAAAAACTGAAATAAAAGAAAACTAGAACCATACCTCTTTTCCAAGAAACTATACCTCTGTGATTATAACCCGATAACATTTATAAGACAACACAGTCCAAAGGTATAAGGTCGATTTTTGATTACACGTACGTAATCACGTACAACTCGATATTCGACTTTGTTTATTCGCATTTAGAGCTCAGACCAAATAAAAACTAAAGACGGAACGCGTAGAACAAACGAGTGAAGTCGGGAGAAAGACACCAGGCCGTGCACGTACACAGAAACACGCACACACTTATAAGAAAGAGACACCATACCTGGGAATCGTTGTGGCACTCCTAAGCACCACATGCATACGCGACCGGCTTCACTTCGTTGTTCGAGACGTTCCGTCTTTAGTTTTTGTTTGGTCTGAGATTTAGAGTTCCATGTGCTCGAGTACAGTTTCCGTGGGGTCAATGGGCTTGTCAAGCAAATTTTAATTTTTAGTCCGTCATGTAGATTAATAAAAAATATTGGACATATATTTTTTTCTTTTCAAAAAATAACGGAGATTTATTATGTTGAAATGTCGCGTGACGTCACGCCGTGCTACAGTTTATAGCGCGTTATGACGTCAAGAGCCCCCACTAGTATTTTTTCAATAATTTGAAAAAACGAAAAATACAATTTATTTTTTATTAATCTACAAGACTGACTCAATAGAATTATGATTTTCACACATACAAGCCTATTCCTTTGTGTCTTCCTCGTACATCGGATCTAAAGTTCTGTTAATGTCGTATCGATAACCGAAAGCCACTGTCGTTGGGTTAATAATATCGAGTGTTGCCACTCACTTCTTCCCGCCGAGCGATTCGAAGAAGTTGACGAACTTGTTGACGCCGATGTTCTTGGGCAGGTCGTCCTCGGGCGGGTCGTTCGCTCTGATCACGTCTTTGGGCGCGCCGTTGCTCGGCTGCACCATTTTGATCTCGTTCGACGGCCGCGATTTCCTCACAGCACCCGCGAGTTTATCTTCGACGCCATTGCCGTTCTGGTATGTGCCATTCTGGGGTTTCACTAGTTCCTCTTCTTTGTTCTCCCTCTCTGTTTTGTCTACTTCTTTCTCAACTTTGTCTTCTTTCTCTTCTTTGACCTCGACTATGGGTTGCTCGTGCGTCTTCTCGACTACACTCTCGACTACGATAGGGTCCTCGGGCATCTTCTCGATTGTGCTTTCAATTATGATCGGGTCTTCTATAACTGTTTCAGTGACGATCTCTTTGGATACGTTCTCCGTTTCGAAGACTTCACTGCGTGTGACCGTTTCGATTGTGTTGCTCGAGAATTTACAGTCCACTTCTTCGCTCACTTCGGATACGACTGTGTTCTCGATCTGTGGCACTTTGTCATTGGTCTTGGAGTCTTCGTAGACCTTGTAATATTTCCTGTAGAGCTCGTCCCAGAAGTCCATTCTCTCTTTGCTGGGGTTAGTTTCCAGGGAGAGTTCGTCGGCCAAGTTCATATAGTACAAGTTGTCTTTGGTGACTGGGAGCCACGTGACCGTGATGTAGGAACTTTCCTCCGGAGTGGGGTTGCTGGAATGGAGTAAAGACAATTTTAGCCATTTTAACCACATTATGCTACAGAAAAAAAAAATACCCAATCTTTACTAATATTATAAATGCGAAAGTGAGTTTGTTTTTTAGGCTTTCACGCCTTAAAGGCTCAACCAATCATCGTGAAATTTTGCATGCACGTTTTCAGGAGTACAGAAAAAGACATAGGGTACTTTGTATCTCGAAATTCCTGCGGTATCTCCGAAATTTTTGCGGGTGAAACCGCGGGGAACAGCTAGTTACGTATAAATGCGAATGTGAGTTTGTTTGTTTGTAACTCTTTGAAACCTTAAATACTTAACTATAATATTCATGAAGTTTTGCATACACGTTGTCCAGGGTACAGAAAAGGATATAGGGTACTTTTTATCCGGGAGTTCTCGCTGGGACCAGTTAGGATTGTATAAATACCAAGGACAGAAAATAATTCGAAATTAATTTCTGAGCAAAATCCGATGTTCAGCTAGTGCATAGCTAGATTTCAACACTCACCCACACTTGGCGAAGTTGGTCCACAGCCGCAGCATCTTCTCCCTCATCTTCTCGTCGTGCGGGCTCGGCTGCACGTCCTTCAGCAGGTCCATCCTGAACAGGTACCCCAGCTCGTCCATGTGCCCGGCGTGCTTCAGGCCGAAACTCTCCAAGAAGTTCTTGTATATATTCAATCCGCCCACATAGTCGAACTTGTAGTAGTATATCGGCTTGCTAGACGCCTTCACCAAGTACTGGACGTATCTGTGAGTGTCCACGTTGACCAGTTTATCCGACAGCAGCGTGAAGTATTCACTCAGCGTGTCTATGCTCGCGGTGCCACCTTTGAAGTACAACTCGCGGATCTTATTGGATATAGCTATGGCTTCGTCGGTGTTTTTGTCGATATTGAAGTTGTCCGGTATGAATATCTGGAGGTCGTCGTTGATACGCTCGAAGGTGAACTCCAAGCTCGTTGTGCCTATCATCACCGGCACCTCAGCCACTCTGCCCGAGGTGAGCACATCTATAAAAGGTTCCGTCAACACCGCGTCCACGCCGGGGAATTCCTTCTCCACGACCGGTCCGAAGACGTTGGCACCTTTCTCCATGAACAACTCTTCGGGGTGCAGTTTCTCGTTCGCTTTGATCATGTCTTTGACCGGCGTCGCCGACAGGAACTCTAGTAGTTCGTCGACGTCCTCCAACTCAGAGCCCAGGGTCCTGGCTAGCAGTTTGGCGTTTTCTATTGGATCCTTCTGGAAGGCCCAACTGTTCAGCGCCGTGCCCGATTGTATGATGGCCTTGCTTATCATGTTCTTGGATAGAGGACTGGCGGTTAGTATAGACACGGCCACGCCGCCGCAGCTCTCTCCGAACACTGTTATATTACCGGAGTTACCACCGAAGCTGGCAATGTTTTGTTTCACCCAATTCAACGCTTGGATAATGTCTCTTAGACCAGCGTTCCCCGGCACCTCGGGAGTGTTGAGGCTGAGGAAACCCAACGGTCCGCACCGGTAGTTCAACGTGACGACTACGACGTCTTTGTCGACGAGGTAATCCGCGCCGTAGAAGTTGGAGTTGCCCGAGCCGTATCTGAAACCGCCTCCATGGATGTAGACCATGACCGGAAGGAACTCGCCGTCGAGGTTTGTGGTGTAGACGTTCAGGAAGAGGCAGTTCTCGTCGCCGGCGAACTCTTTGTGTCCCAACCAGTCTACTTGAGCGCTGACGTTACCTTCTGAGGTCGCATCGCGGACCCCGTCCCAGGCTTCTGCTGGTTGTGGCGCCTGGAAACATCAGGCAGATGCGGATTAGTATGGACAAACAAAGAGATTAATCAAACTCTTAAATATAGACCGAATCTACTTTCTCCATGGCCATACCACAGATAATGCCATACTAATTTTTACATATACATTGTAAAACAAAGTTCTCTATCGCATCTGTCTGTCTGTCTGTTCGCGATAAACATTAAAACTACAGAACGGATTTTCATCCGGTTTGCACCAATAGATAGAGGAAAGTTTATACTATAGTTTATACTGTAATTCCCGCGGGAACTCCGAAATTACCGCGGAAATTACAGTGAAATCGCAGGGACCGCTAGTATAATAGGTAATAACTAATTGTGCCCCGCGGTTTCACCCCCGTTAATTTCAGAGTTCCCGCGGGAATTCCGGGATAAAAAGTATCCTATGTGTTAATCTGATGTATAAGCTATATTATTGTAAAGTTTCATTTAAATCCATCCAGTAGTTTTTGCGTGAAAGAGTAACAAACATCCATCCATCCATCCATCCATACATACTTACAAACTTTCGCGTTTATAATATTAGTAGGATATAAGTATTAAGTATATTAAGTAGGATATTGGCGAACCTATTTTAAAGTAATAAAGAAGAAAATAAATTGGAAGATGCTTCATCTTTCGCTCACAATTATTATGCAGTAGTTTTTTATTAATTTAAAAGTTAGTCTATGAACGTGCGATTTTGATCTTTATTACGTAAGAAATAAGTGTCACTGTGAACACAAAATTACGTAATCGGCATAATATTTGAAGAGATAAATGTAGCTATCTAATTTGTTCTCGCGCAAATGATAAGATGCTACAAAATGAAAAGCTGAAGATTTTATACAAGATGGAAACGTTTTTTCCAGATTATTTCGTAAGTAAATATTAAATGTAGGCACCTACTGAAATATATTGAAAATTGACGAAATATCTTATATATAGGTATACATATAACTAGCTAAGAGCACACCCTCCATCGGCGGTTTAGGCTGTGCGTTGATCCGTCAGTCATTCAGGACAAAGCATTTTATATGGATAGATTACAAATATAAAAAAATAGAGGGTCATACCTTGAATCTGAGCGAGCCAAGCGGCGGTTTAGCGTAGGGTATGCCCTGGAAGCTGTAGAAGGACTTCCCGGTAGCGCCAGATACTACCTTGCCCAGCAGGTCTCCCTGCTCCACGTGCACTACCGGCGCGTCGGTCATTCTGCCTCCTCTGGAAAACCGGGGAAACGTGTCCGTGAAAATATGAATCAAAACAAAAAAATATATACCTGTTGAAATAGGGCCTGTCTATTAGACTTCTTAGAACAGTGGTTCCCAAAGTTGACTAGGGACTCACCACTTGGTTTTCATGAAGAAAGGGGTGTACCTAACAGCAGTATGGATAGGTAAAGGTCGGTTCAAATAAGAAAAAATGCATTGGTACTTTCGGTTTTCAGGGCCCACTTTCTAAAGTTGGCGACCCATAGTTTGGGAACCACGCATTGGCGTATATACAGGCGGGGCCGGGTGGGCCGGGCCCACCCTAGGATGGTCTAGTGCCTACCCCAGGATGGTCTAGTCTACCGGTTCGAAATTCTATAATACTGATAACTAACTTCAGACGACCGACTCTTCAAATTTGTAGACTTAATTTTTAAAAGTTTGCACCCGCAACTCCCACGAGTATTAATATGACATGTCAGAATAACCCCAGATAACCAATGGAACCACGGCCCTAGAGCGTAGGGCTAGGGCCCTTTTCTCAAACTGAGGTTGTGTGGCATATAAAGAATAACAAATACAGAATATGATAGAAAAGGCATCAACTCATTTTCTTTTTTCTTTTTTTTTCATTTTAGTAAGTATGAAAACAAATGAAAACTAATGTCGACGCCAGATTGTCGCACTCAAAGCTATTTCGTCACGCACACTGATTCATTCACGTAACGAAATGTGTTCAACGCCATACATTTATAGTTTAGTTACGCGGTTACGCCTACCTTCCACCTAGGCTGTTTACGAAGTTGACAGTAAGTGGAATGCAGAAAATACGAGTATATTTGGAATGCCAGCAAAGAAAAAGGATGAGCACTTAAGTTACCCACGCTTAGTAACCAAGATCGGCGACGCAAAAAGGTCCTAAAAAAAATTAAATCTATGAAGTATTTGCGGCTCTTTTGCGCTAGAATTTGTATTTTATATGGATACGGTTTTTATAAAAAAATTATATAAAAATGAATCCCTATTTCCCTTGGTCACGCCATCACGCGTAAACGGCTGGACCAATTTCGCTAATTCTTTTTTGTTGTGTTCGTTATTGTAAGCAGAAGAAGAATATGAAAGAAATTTGGAGTTCCTGCGGGAACGGCTGGAAAAATTTATTAGGTAAAGACGTAGTAAGATTAGTAAAGTACCTGTGGTCACGTACCTAGTTTCTAAAAAGTCGCACACATTAAAAATTCTACTAGAGAAGCTGCCAGAGCAGCTCCTTTTTTGAAATCGGTTAACAAAAGGAGAACTCACCGGAATATTCTAATAAAGTCCACAAACGCAAGCAAGAGTATCGTTCTGTCTGTGTGTCACTGTATACTGATAAAAATGTATGTGTCATACAAAAAAAACATGATACCTACCTACATTATAAAAAACTATTTTATTATCATCAGAGATATAAATATGATAATTCTAGCTATATTACGATTAGATTATGGATTTGTAGTATTTTTTTCTCTATAGTATTTTGCAATAAACTTATCATTTATCTAACATGGAATTTTCAATCCGAGGGATAACTTACTGATATAAAAAAAAAAAGGTTAAATCTATAAGGGCCTCCGCGATACAGGACTACCTAGTGCGGGGGCCATTGTAAGGCTAATTATCATGGTGTAAGAGTAGCGTGATTACTATTGTTTCACATTATGTAGATAGGATCACATTTGGATTGGTACTATATAGTATAAAGATAGATATACTTAAGAAATTTGAATAAGCATTGTTAGTTTAGTACCTAATTATTAGTACCCAACTTGTGTATCAACACCATGTTACTTTTTTGTTTTTGGTTAAATAAATAAATAAATAAGTTATCCATCTATACATATGTAAGTACCTATATTATGATAAATAAGTAGCTAACCAATTTTATAAACACGCCCAGCCCCCACAGACTGGAAAATGGAACCTTTTTGGTCCTATTTCACTGGATTTTCTGGACATGTGCTTTTACGGATATCTACCGAAATATATCAAAATTGAGGTGGGGGAACCCGCAGGTGTAAGCTAGCCAGCATGAGGTCACTAAACGCAACGTCTGCAAGATCAAGGTCACTGGAGGACACCGCCGGCGCCACGCCGCGCGCCGCGCCGCCCGCACTTGGCGGGGTGACTTGGCGCGGCCGGGTGACTTCATACACAAACAATTTCACTCTCTATTGGTTGGGTTAGTCCGCACTCTGCACAATCATTTGCAAGAAACAGACAGTGGAACGAATAGGTATAATAAAATTAATGGTTGTGAACTTGACTACTTGTCTTGCCTACTTGCCCAAAAAATTATAATTATTCCTAATGGCCGGTTTACACTTCCATTAGTAAGTAAGCAAGTAAAAACACGTCGTGTGAACGTCAAGTGTAAGCGATTAAGTAGTTGCCGCAGGATAGAAACCACTTCAATTTTTTGGACAGGACAGCGTGTACACCCGCCCGCTTCGTCTCCCGCTCCCCGCCAACTTATTACTTATTACTTACTACTTACCTACTTGCCGCCGTGTGAACGGCGCGCGGCTGGCGGCCGACAAGTAAGTGAAGAAATGTATTGAGGAACTTACTTACGCACGCTCACCGTTTGGACGTTGCTGTCTACTTTTCGATTAAGTAAGTAAGTAGGATGGACAGCTGAACTTACTTACTTACTTACTACTTATGGAAGTGTAAATCACCCATAACAAGCAGTAGTGTGGTGGATGGTGTGGTTTTGTGTTTGGCACAGAAAATGATTGACCATCCATCATCCACAACCTTCAGCCGTTTTAAAGTGAAGTAACAAACATACTTTCGCATTTCTACATAATAGGCGAAGTTTGTTAATTTGTTTGGATGTTAAATTAATTTTTACAACTACTAAACCGATTCTAAAAATTATTTTCTTGTCAGTTCTTCTCAGTAGAGGACGTATTCCAAACTGATAGTAAGTTATAGTTCTAAGAACCTGCTGGCGATTATAAGTGATTGTAGCAACCGATCCAAAGTAATAAATAACTTTTGAATTTAAATAATTCACTCATGGAAAGCTAAAATATTCTTTACTAGCCGTTCCCCACGGCTTCACCCGCGTTTATTTCGAAGATTTATAATATTAAGGATTAACATGGCATATTATTTGGGTTTGGGTGTCCCGAAATTCATGCGGGAGAACCCTAATCCTACTAATATTATAAATGTGAAAGTATGGATGTTTGTTACTCAATCACGCAAAAACGGCTGAACGGATTTGGATGAAATTTGGCATGCACGTTGTCAGGGGTACAGAGAAGGACATAGTGTACTTTTTATCCCGGAATTCCCGCGAGAACTCCAAAATTTCCACGGGTGAAACCGCGGGGCACAGCTAGTCCTACTAATATTATAAATGTGAAAGTGTGGACTTTTGGATGTAGGTTACTCAATCACGCAAAAACGGTTGAACGGATTTGGATGAAATTTGGCATGCACGTTGTCTGGGGTACAGAGAAGGACATAGGGTACTTTTTATCCCGGTATTCTCGCGGGAACTCCGAAATTACCGCGGGTGAAACCGCGGGGCACAGCTAGTCCTACTAATATTATAAATGTAAAAGTATGGATGTTTGTTACTCAATCACGCAAAAACGGCTGAACGGATTTGGATGAAATTTGGCATGCACGTTTATTTATTTTATTTTTTATTTAATCGTTGTCTGGGGTACAGAGAAGGACATAGGGTACTTATTATCCCGGAATTCCCGCGGGAACTCCGAAATTACCGCGGGTGAAACCGCGGGGCACAGCTAGTGCAATATAATATCAATAAGGTAACTCAACTGTTGAATAATGGTTCAACCCAAGGTCGTGGGCACACATGCATAAACTGCTCACGACGAGCCAAGTTCGCGAGGCGCCTGCGTCCCTCCATCGCCTACTAATGATCGAGAATTAGTTGCCAATGGACGGACAGACGGCTGAATTTTAAGTAAGTTGGCACAATTGATGACTAAACTATGGAAAACGGCGCTCTGTGAGAGGTTCACGCGTGAAGTGAGCTTGCGCCGTTCGGGTTCGATTTCTATGGAACGGAAGTATAAATATGTAATTCCAACCGGCGTCGCCACTTGCCATATGACCGGGACTATCGGGATGGTCCCGGAATGGCTTTCTCGCGCCGGATAAGAGAATTAAGTCGAAGTTATATCATACAGTCCGTTATATGTAGTCGTAACTATGTCGCGATAGTCATAACTATGCATAAGTTTAAATAAACACTTGAAATAAAAATTACTTAAATACATGCCTAAAATTTGCACGATTTTGTATTTGAATCACCCGAAAAGTTGTCCGGAAATATCGGAAAATTGGTGAAAACCAGTTCTGTTTTCTATGTTCGGGTCGATCTCAGTCTCAGGTCTTTCATAAAGTTATTGTTTACGCACAAGATTGGAATTTCATATATAATGAAACTCAAGTATTTAGCATAAGTTTTTAATGTGGTTACTAATGTAATATGAAATTTAGACTGTAGAACAAAGAAAGGTCGTGTCCTTTTGCTGGACGTATGCAACCGAAGTGAATAATAATTTTTACTATCGACGCAACGGTCAATTTATATTTTGGATAAATCTCGATGGTAGGTAGGTGCCTCGCAAATATTACTGGTTGCTATTCTTCTGCTTAAGGCGCTTTAACATAAACTCCCCCCCTTGAAAGACCTGGGCTTTCAACTCTGAAGTTCCTCCGCAGTAGGCAGAGGACACAGCCGCACCAGCGGACGACGGACGCAGCCTCTCGTGGTTTTCACGTCCGCCACTCTGGTGATCCCATCTGAGCCCGGATAGAGGCGCTCAACTCGTCCGAGACGCCAGCTCAGTGGAGGAACGTGATGCTCTTGTAACAGCACCATGTCCCCCACGTGCAATTTGGTTTTATCCTGTCTCCATTTAATGCGCTGCTGCAACTCTGATATATATTCTCTTTGCCACCTATTCCAGAAGTGCTGTCGTAATTGCTCCAGGCGGGCGCAGCGTTGTAGAGTTCCTTCTTTGCGATCTTCCAGAGCGGGTGCCGGTAGAGCGTTCAGCGGTCTCCCGATCAAGAAGTGCCCTGGGGATAGAGTAAGGAAGTCATTGGGAGAGGAGGACATTGGGCACAAGGGGCGACTATTTAAAATGGCCTCCACTTGTGCAAAAAGAGTAGATATCTCTTCAAATGAGAGATGTACGTTGCCAACGACACGTTTTATATGATATTTCGCGGATTTAACCCCGGCTTCCCATATTTCCCCCGAAGTGAGGAGCGTGCGCAGGGATGAAATTGAATTTCGTGACCTCCTGAGCCGTAAACGCAGATAGAGGTTCCGTATTGCTCTTTAGAAAGCTACCTAATTCTTTTGCAGCTGCTTTTATTTGTACGTATTTGAAACGTAAACAGACAAACACACACATGTAAAATTTTATTATTTTTGCATCCCGACCCTAATGGCATTCCTTTAGAGGATGCCCTTGATGAAGGTGAATGGGACAAAATCTGTAGTTAGAAAGCAATGAATATTTTATTTTGGAGACTTTTCGATATAAGTTTTCACAGTTAAAAGTTTGTTGACAAGATCAAAGTAGATACTTACATCGTAATTCAATGAAGCCCGAAATTAAAAATAGTGGTGAGAATAGAACTGAATAATTATGTGTTGCTGTATGCATTTAGATATTAGATAAATTATAAATGAATCATCACTAATAAACTGCAATTATATGATAGAAATACGATGACAGTGAAAATAAATTCGTTAAAACTTGTTCAATACGGACTTACAATAACAAAGCAATACAATTAATAGTACATTTTAAAACCCAATGAAAGATTTACACTAATCTATAAAAAGCAAAAGAGACTTAACAGTCTGATTACAAACGTAACGCATTTGTACGTCAGGATGTGTCAAAAATAGTATGACTCGCATACATAGTTGAACCCACTGAACGATCAACGTTCGTTTCCGGCTTCATTGGCCATGCTGCATGGAGATAGTTCACCTTTCTATAACAAAGTTATAATAAAGAGAATAAACATACAGCGTTACCTACACATAAGGGAACATACCGCAATCGCAAATTTTGTGATTCTATGTACATAAGTACTGTGTAAGTTTTGTGATTTCTATTACTTAAAGACTTTATATACTATATAGGTACCTAAATACTGACCGTTTGACTGACTTTAGTTGACAGTTGCCCACGACTCAGTACCTAGTAAGTTCAGTCGATTTAGATGTTGATTGTATACAAACACTGACCGTTTGACTGACTAGCTGACAGTTGCCCACGACTCAGTGATTGTATATAAATATTGACCGTACGACTGACTAGCTGACAGTTGCCCACGACTTAGTACCTAGTAAGTTCAGTCGATTTAGATGTTGATTGTATACAAACACTGACCGCTTGACTGACTATCTGACAGTTGCCCACGACTCAGTGATTGTATACAAATATTGACCGTATGACTGACCAGCTGACAGTTGCTCTCGACTTAGTGATTGTATATTTTGATAAATTAAGATAGCTTGTTTTGATAATTGTTGTTGTGTGAAGAACGTGGTGTGAATTGCGATTTAGAATTGAATGAGAATGAAAATCTAGATGAAGTATTTTGTAATATTGGATTTTGTATTGTTGGCAGCTTGATACCGGAATCATGAAATGGTTTTCGTTTGTCGTATATCGTCGGTACTGCTATTTGTTTTGATAATTATTGTTGTTTGAAGAACGTGGCGTGAATTGCGATTTAGAATTAAATGAGGATGAAAATCTAGATGAAGTATTTTGTATTGGATTTTGTATTGTTGGCAGCTTGATACCGGAATCATAAAATGGTTTTCGTTTGTCGTATATCGTCGGTACTGCCTTTATTTATTTTATTTATTATATTGTATTGCGTTGATCGAATTCTTTTTCATGTTTTTAGCTATGACGACACATTGAATAAAATCTTCTTCAATGCTGTCTCCTTTCGTCAACTACGACTATCATATTTTGAGCATTTGTACCTCGATCCATGTTTGTAGGTCGTCGAACCTTGCCGACAAGCCTTCGAACCGTCCCTTGATTGAACTACGTTTTGCGAATAGATCCTTCAAGGGTGCCTTCGGGGGTACATCTAATCTATCGCCATCCGTCGACATGGTCAACTGTATAAACGTAACTAATGAATTTAACGGTAGGTATAAAATTATGGAAATTAAAATTTTATTTTTAATGTAGGTAGCGATAAATCGATGCCCCTTTCAACAAAATTCGACCTTTTAGGAGTAAATGAATAAATAAAAGTTTGCCTGACGCTCCTCGCTTCGTTGACTTGCCGTGAAGCCAGGGGTGCGCTGCGCGACACACGATGTCGCCTGACGCAAGCACACTGCGTACAGGAGTGGGTCTTTGGCCTGAAATTGATCGGCAAATACTGTTAAATTTTGAAAAAAATAGCTAAACGAATTACTAACATACGCTAGGGAAAGGCAAACAGACGATTAACTTAGGTATGTACAGAAAAAAATCTAATAATTAAATTTTAACAGTTTTGCCTACCCCTAGAGAAGTGCGAGTTGTGAATATACGACCTAATTGTTAACTTTTGTTTATATTAAGCAATTGTAAAAAGATAGAATTTAAGCAAAATGATGTATGTAGAATATAGTGTGTATGCAGGTACCATTAGAAAATACCTAATTATTGAAATTTTCAAAAATATTTAATTGTAGAAATATAGCACAAGTGAATAAGTAGCTCAATTTAAATAGTCAATTTACTTAGTACAATGAATTTTAGTAATGTTGGATAATAGGTTATAAGTTTTTTGGAAATTGAGAAATTTGGATAATGTGTGTAGGTAGGAAGCAAAGACAGGGCACTTAGCTTGTTAAGAAGACGCCGGCAGCTTCGCACCAGCACGATATTTTGAATGTCTTGTTGACCAGCCCACGTCGATCGTCTTCATGGCTCCAATCTCGTCTTCCTAATTTTGATTTATTTCGACAGTGTAATCTTCTTTTCCGAAAATTTATAGACTGCAGTTTTTATTTCAAATTTTGTCCTGTCACGGTCGCCAATTTTCTTGTTTACGCACAAGATTGGAATTTCATATATAATGAAACTCAAGTATTTAGCATAAGTTTTTAATGTGGTTACTAATGTAATATGAAATTTAGACTGTAGAACAAAGAAAGGTCGTGTCCTTTTGCTGGACGTATGCAACCGAAGTGAATAATAATTTTTACTATCGACGCAACGGTCAATTTATATTTTGGATAAATCTCGATGGTAGGTAGGTGCCTCGCAAATATTACTGGTTGCTATTCTTCTGCTTAAGGCGCTTTAACAGTTATATTTTATTAAAAATTATAAAAAAGTTGTCAATTATATCGTTTGGCGATCGACCACGGAGATATCGTGCAAAAAATTGTTTGTTGTGTGAAGTCGGTTAAAAATTAAAATGTATGATATTAATGAATTAGTCAGTTTTTTAAAGCGGCATAGTTAGTTGAGTTATTTATCCAACAGCTTAATTAACGCTTATAACGGACTCACCGCAGGTCATCCATAAAATCGTTTAGAGCCGTAATCATGTTGATTTCGCTTGGTTTATTTTGTGTTTAAAACTGTAAAACAACACAAAACAATGTAAATAATCAAATAAAGGAACACAATATAATCCTGACGATGTAGAATTGTGGGTTCTACATGTGACAAACTTTCCTCGGAATTTACTAAGAAACTTTCGCGAGGTGTGAGGAGGTTCTTTATATACAACGTGTTAATGAATTAACCGAAAACTAGAAAGTAGTTTGTTCAGAATCGATTTCCGAATCGATCGCACCATGTTTTAATATAGGTTGTATTTTTTAATTTTTACGAGTCCATGTCTAAATTATTTAAAATACAATATATGGCGCGTACGCCGCCCGTATAGCAAAAAAATCTAATCTGTCATTGACACGTAGGCGCGGGCGTAGCACTTGAAATTTCGTAGATAGATCACATCCAAACTAATGTTGAATAACTTTTACCGCCGCACTCAGAGTCGACTTTAATCATTACTTAGTTAAGTATAGATTTTTAAAACAAAACTGCCGCAATCAGAGACGTTCAGTAAATTAATGTTAATTGGCATTTTATGAGATGTAACTTAATTAGTTAAATGCCAATTAACATTAATTTATTAAACTTGTCTGATTACGGCAGTTTTGTTTTAAAAATCTATACTTAACTAAGTAATCATTAAAGTCGACTCCGAGTGCGGCGGTTAGACTTATAATTTGTTCGACATAATTTATATTTTAATCGTATTATTGTTTTTTTTTTATTGGGTGTATCAAGTGTTTGGTCAATTCATTAACACGTTGTATATTGTGTATTCTTTGGTTGGACTTTAACCATCATTTCCATTCTAGTGCATCACCTTGACGACGAAACCCTATCGTCGTATGACTCGCGGTATCTAAATGGCTTACCTTCCATTTCTAATCTCCACACAATGTAGGTACAATCGACAGCTGATATATATACAACAAGCTTGTATAGGTATATACAACGTGTCAAAGAATTAACTGAAAACCTGATACACCCCATTTAAAAAAATAAACAATCCAATAACTTCTTCAATATGTCAATATGGGAGTCCCCATCCTGTGCTTTCTTCAAGCGCGCGGCGGTTTCGCTAAGTATCATGCAGACTGGGTTTCGACTTAATGCATCAGCGTGTTTAAGTCTTGATCCCGATCTATGTTCTATTTCATAGTCATACTCTTCCAGGAGCAGAGCCCAGCGAGCGACACGCGGAGGTAAGTCTTTCTTTTGTAGTGTTTTAGTTAAAGCGGAACAGTCTGTCACAATTTTAAAGTGAATACCCAGCAGATACACACGGAACTTCTTGACAGCTTCGGCGATTGCTAGTATTTCCAAATAATAGCTGTGATAATTCTTTTCACTCGGCGTTGTCTTCTTACTCATGTAGTAAACAGGGTGCATCTGATTATCTTTTGGATTCTTTTGTAATAAAACAGCTCCATAACCTTCTGCACTGGCGTCTGTGTGCAGTTCTGTAACTAGATCCGGATCATAAATACGTAGTACTGGTGAGCTACACAGTATCTTCTTCAAGTCGTTAAAAGCCGTCTCGCACTCTTCACCGAAATTAAATTCAGCTTCTTTCTTCAGTAAGTTTGTGAGTGGCTTTGCGATTAAAGAATAATTCTTGATGAACTTTCTGAAATAACCCGACAGCCCCAAAAACGATTGTAAAGATTTGACGTTATGAGGTGTCTTAAACTTCGATACTGCCAAAATCTTTTCTCGTGATGGTCGTATTTCGTTGTCTCTAACTATATATCCTAAATATTGTACCTCTTTTTTCATGAAGTGACATTTTTTCCAGTTAAATAGTAAGCCATACTCTTCGGCTCTTGCAAACAATTGTTCCAGCTTCTTTAAGCCTTCTTCTTCTGTTTCTGATGGCAAAATCAAATCGTCCAAATATGCTAACACGGTACCATCGGCGATGAGGTCTTGGAAAATATTGTTCACAAATCTTTGGAACACTGATGGTGCCGTACACAAACCAAAAGGCATTTTCAAGAACTCATACTGCCCTTGAGGTGTTACAAATGATGTAAACTTTCTGCTTTCCTCGTGAACATTCACGTGCATAAATCCATTTTGTAAATCTAAGGTCGTGAAAAACTTGGCACCCTTCAACCTGTCAAGCTGGTCTTCTATAAGAGGAAGGGGAAACCGGTCTTTGATAATCTTCTTATTTAGCTTTCTGTAGTCTATACACAATCGGTATGTTCCATTTTTCTTCTTTGCTAGCACTACGGGGCTTGAAAATTCTGATTTGCTAGGCCGTATAATCTTCTGTTCCAACCAATCTTTTATTTGTTCATCAACAACTTTCATTTCTAGTGGTGACAACCGACGTGGGCTTTGATGGATAGGATCTTCATCGGTAAGTATTATCTTAATTTCAATGTTACTCTTCTTTACTGCTTTAGGTTCATATTCTTCTATCATCCTTTTAATCTTCTTTTCAGTCTCTTTGTTTTCAGGATAATTTTCATCACAAACAGTATCAGCGTCTTCTACGAGTAATGTCAGGTGAGTAATCTTTTCAGCAAATATACCATCTTCAGTGAAACTGACTTCGAAATCCTTGAGTATAGGATTTCCAAGTATAACCTCCACGGGTATAGCATTATCTCTTACAACATGGAATTTCATATCCATGTAATACTCATCAATCATCACTTTAGCAACTAATATTCCGTCAGTAACAAGTTCTTTTCCAGCTATTCCAGTAAGGTGTATCTTTGTGCATTCATCGTAAAGACATTTTTCTGTCACAACTTTTTCAACTTCAGATAATTTTATCAGATTTACGTCGCTTCCAGTATCAATCAACGCTATTATTTCAGCATCATTTATCTTTATCCTCTTGTACGGTGCTTTTACTTCTTTGTTTTCATCATTAATCTTTGTCTTGGTATTATTTTGAATATTTAGCGTCTTTTTAGTCTTGTTAGGACATTCATTGCCCTTGTGCCCGAACTCGTTACATTTGAAGCATTTTATTCCTTTCGTACAGGCGGGAGCTTGATGATCTAGGTCACCGCATTTAAAACATCTCTTTATGTTTTTGTTTTTAAAGGGCTGGGGCTGGGTGGATGTACTCGGTCGGTGTTGAATTTTTTCTTTGATGTGTTGGTAAATATCCAGTTTCTTTCTAAATTCTCTTAGGCTCGATGCCCCATACAAAACAGATTTATTAGATTCACTGTCTTGGATGCCATCGATAACATATTCCATAAGGGCAGCATCTTCAATGTGGCCGTGAAGTGCGCATTCTTTCATATGGAGAAAGTACTGTTGGTAAGTTTCTTCTTTTTTCATCTTTCGTGAACTAAGTTTCTTGTGTATGGCAGCACTATTCAATTTTAATCCAAATTCTTCTTCAAGCTCTCTTCTCAAGTTTTTGTAATCTTTCACACGTCCAAGGGATCTTAGAAACAGTTTTGCAGTTCCACTAAGGAGTCTTTTCGCGTAAATCAGTTTTTGGATTTCATGCCAACCCATTATTTCTGCCGTGTCTTCTAATTCCTCGAACCATGTCGCGATTGGATAATCATCGTCTCCACTGAAAGATGTCATCGACTTCTCTACATCTCTAAACGAAATAGCAGGTGAATCGTCAGCATCACGCCCTTCGCGCTCCCGCTCTTCTACATCTTTATCTTTCTTTGGCCCCATCTTGAACCGCTAATCAGGAAAATAAATCTTAAAACTCTTTGTAACTCGTAATCTTCTAAGTCAACGTTCTTAAAATCTTCTTAAACTCGTTTTATCATCTTCTTCTTAGTAATAATCTTTAATCGTATATTCTGGATTTAATAAATTTCATCTTCATCACATCTCACCAAAAAACATCATTGTCATCACGTCACAATCACAAAAATGTCGCGCAGAATTCGGGTCGGCTTGATATCGGTGAAACGGTTCCGGATTCCGCTGCCACAATGTCGCGCATTACTCGGTGTGTGCGTTCACGCGGACGGTTCACGAACTTTACGACCACAATGACTTGCCGGTATTTTGATTGCGATTTCTTCGTAAATGTTGTTAATTCTTCCACACTGATACTTTTCTGGATCCCGGACGAGCCCCCAAAAATAGTTGTAGGATCGTTGAATTGAAAAGTAGAAGTATTAAACAACAAACTCTTTAATTATTCCACACACCTTGACAGAAACGCTACACATCGTTCGTCCTTCCTTTTTCGACTCCTAGTGTTGCCATTGCCATGAAGGACTTAAGGTTTAATACCAGCAAACAAAATTAAAAATTAAAAAGAAATTAATAAAATAGAGTGTCCTCCCACATATATTTTATGTCGAAAAAATGTATATATGTATATGTAAGTTATTCAAGATTAGTTTGGAGGTAACCTATCTACGAAATTCCAAGCGCTACGCCCGCGCCTACCGGTTAGAATTTTTTTGCTGCGGGCGGCGTACGCGCCAAATATTGTATTATAAATAATTTAGATATGGGCTGATAAAAATGAAAAAATATAAGCTATATTATAACATAGTGCGATCGATTCGCTAATTGATTCTGAGCAAACTACTTTCTAATTTTCAGTTAATTCAACATTGTATATAGGGCTATAGGAGTACATGTCGCGGAGAGAAATCAACCAGACCGAAGAGGGTTGGAGAGCGACCGAAACCAAATCGGTGCCCGGAGGATATGCTGGCGACACAACACCAGTGACCAGCAGGCACAGTGACCGACCCTGGGCTCGTGACGTCATTAACCGGTATAAGCCCCCATACAAACTGCACCGGACATTACAGTGACGTCATGCGAAATTCCAACTCAATGTATCAACGTTATTTTTTGATTACGTAAAAAAAAGAAAAAAATACGTGTCCAATATTTTTTATTAATCTACAAGACGGACTTAAAAAAAAATTGTCAACTAGCCCATTGCTAATCTACTTTTGATACTGACGGTTCTACATACATAATATCAATCTATATTTATTTTACAATACCGAGAAATGCAAAATCATAAATAATAATTTGGCCAAGTAAAACCAAGAGGTCTGTTTTTTTACAAAGTATTTTTTTTTATAAATTTTCGTATGCGGGATAAGAGCTGAGTTGTAATTTCGATCTTACACGCTGTAACTTCAAGTCGGAATTAGAATGAAGGAAATGTTGACGTAAGCTTACATAAGTTAAGACTAACCGCCCGCGCCAGTGACGTTAATGATTACATAAACGGTTCCATTTTCGGTATTTGAAATACAAAATTTTTAAAATGGAACCAATAAATGCTTGAGTGCACTATGAGAGGCGTCCATGCGTCCGGGCGACAGTTTCCGTGCAGCTAAAAAAATATAAATTGTATACCTAATTACCTACATAATATTTCGTCTGAGCATAATATGTATATTCAATTTGCAAACAATGAAATGAAACTTGTTACCTACTTGGATTAAATTCGATGCGATTTACTCGCGGTAAAAACCTGGGCTCTCGCACGCAGCTGAAAACCTCTCTCTGTACTTATCTAAGATATTTAACCATTCAAGGTCTAAGTATAATAGGTACTTGTAATCAATTAAAATACCTATTATAATAATTTTTGTTTGTTACCACGCACGCGACGCTAACTCACTTTCAGACCGCGAGAGGAAACTATACAGGGTGTAAGGTTCAATAAGGGACGTGTTGAAGGAAGGTGTTCAATATCCGATTCGCGTCTCAGATATAAAAAAAATTACGTATAAAAAAATTATTCCCGGAAATTAAGCGCGCACAAGTTTCTGACGCGCTGACGGATCATACCTTAAAGATCGTTTAATGCCCCTTTCCTTGTATTGCCGATGTGAATGTAGAGGTCATTCACCCGCGTAAAGTCACGTTTTAAGATTTTCTCTGTTATTTATTAGTGTTTTTTTTCCTAAGCTACGGTAATTTCGGAATTCTCGCGGGAAAAACAGGATAAGCTATACAAACAAACCTTCCTCTGGAATCACTTTATCTATTGGTGAAAACCGCATGAAAATCCGTGCAGTAGTTTTTGAGTTTATCGCGAACAGACAGACAGACAGACGCGACGGAGGACTTTGTTTTATAATATGTAAGGATTGTTAGTAACACATAAATATAGAAAGAAGAAAGAAAGAAAGAAAAGGAATGACATATGGAATAACCGACAGGAATGTGAGAAAACCCCCGACCAAGTATACTATATTTATACTCAAATATTTCTTAAACTACTGAACCGATTTTAATGAAACAATGCTAAGAACCATCTCGATTAAACTGGCCTTCAAACAAAGAACACCGCATCGAATTCGGTTTATCCGTTCGGGAGCTACGATGCCACTGACTCGTCAAACTTATTACGTACCCCATCTTTTTTGCGTCGGGGTTAAAAAGAAAAAGAAAGGAAAGAAATGAGTTATCAAGGTTTTGAATAAGTCCCACGTTCAACCTTACACACGGTATACCTACAAAATACATGAGAAGACGGTCTCATAACAATTTTTCCGTTTAAAATAATTCTTCTCGCTTTTCTCACGGACGCTATCTCGCACACCTAATGTTATTATCTGACGTTATCAAACACGGCATCTCGTCACCAATCAAAATATCTGTGTTTATTCTCAGATACGAGAGAGCCCGGCGATACTTGAGTCGCAAGTTTAAGTTTTATTTTATTTTATAACTGGTTGTCCCCCGCGGTTTCACCGGCGCTAATTTTGGAGTTGCCGCGGCAATTCCGAGATGTAGAGTACCCTATGTCCTTCTCTGTACCCATGACGACGTGTATGCAAAATTTCATGATGATCGGTATAGCCGTCTATAAAACATAGGTACATAAATTACGGATGTCAACTACATATTTAAAATACTACGCTTTCAAATGCACTGCGATAAGTGTCAAGTGTAGAACTTCCTATTATATATTTTTTAACAGTTAACAGACAACACTAGACGTCTGACCACAGCTCACCTGATGTCAAGTGACAGTGCGAGTCACAGTGTGGTCGAAGACTGGCACACCTAGCCTGCCGGGCTAAGATGCGCAAGACGACAAAATTTTATCGAGCCATTTTATCGATTCTCGTCGACATATTGTATGGCTTTGTCGACGAGAATCGATAAAATGGCTCGATAAAATTTTATCATGTTGCGCATCTTAGCCCCCCTGGAATGGGAACTGGCTTTCAAGTTCGGCTGCCGGAACACACCGTTAGGTGCTCGGCGACAGATTTTCAACTGGAAGGTGCACAATGCGCATAGCTACTCACTATTATAGCCACGAGCACTAGTAAGTGCCCAAAAGTGACTCATGATGTTTTCGTTAATCGACAGCTCAAGATCATTGTTGGGATTTGAACGCACGGCTTTCACCGTGTGATCCGAATGCACTAACCACTGAACAGGAAGTTAATATCATCGCTATTACTACAGATGTTTGTATTATCCCAACTAGTAGTATTATAAATGCGAATGTGAGTTTGTTTGTAACGCTTTCACGCTATAACTACATAGGTACTCAACCGATCATCGTGCTTTGCATACACGTTGTCAGGATTACGAAAAAGGACATAGGGCACTTTCAATCCCGGAATTCCCGCGGGAAGACCGAAATAAACAAGTTGAAATAAATAACTCCTGAAGAGAC
Organism: Zygaena filipendulae; assembly: GCA_907165275.2. NCBI lineage: Eukaryota > Metazoa > Arthropoda > Insecta > Lepidoptera > Zygaenidae > Zygaena > Zygaena filipendulae. The sequence continues at coordinate 2,020,194 of OU015678.1, read as the reverse complement.
CCCTAAAATCACGGCAGCCCGGAGTCTCGTGCGCTCACAATTATCGGTCGGTGAACGACCTGAGAAATTGTTGCCCTATCTTTTTCCAATAACAAACAATTAACGTACGATAAGAGAACAATTCCGTCCGAACCGTTATCGAAGCCTGACACCTGATGTTGATGGCATACCACAGTTGACAGGACACAACTTCACCGACTTAGTGCAATGCCCAGGAAAAAATTATCTCTCTACTGAGAGTATTCGGTGACTGCAGCTCCACACAATACCAATATGCTAACACCACGTTGCAGTTAATGGTCATACGGCGTATCTAGGGTTATTTTTATGGATTTAAATGAAACTTTATAATAATATAGCTTATACATCAGATTAACACATAGGGTACTTTTTATCCCGGAATTCCCTCGGGAACTCTGAAATTAACGCGGGTGAAACCGCGGGGCACAACTAGTATTATTATAAATGCGAAAGTAACTTTGTCAGTTTGTTACGCCGCGCCGTCACGACTTAACGGCTTAACTGATCATCATGGAATTTTGTACACACGTTGTCGGAGGTACAGAGAAGGACATAGGGCGCTTTTTATCTCGGAATTCAGGCGGAATTTCCGAAATTTCCGCGGGTGCAACCCGGGGAACTAGCTAGCTAGCGTAATTATAAAACTACTGAAATCTCTAGGAGGCGTACTATGAACATTTATATCAGAGCGAGTTTCACCGGGGAAAAGAGACGACGCTATGCCGATGGCAATAGCCAAAGCCTACCCTCTCCGCACGCTCGGTGTAAGAGTTCATAGTAAAGTCTCAGCAAAAGAACTCTAAGCTGCAGAAAGCAACAAACAAAATTCATAACAAACATCAACACAGACACACTAGACTAAAAAAACGCAATGCAATGTGAAACTGAAGAGTATTAAATAAAAAATAGGTAGGTATCATGAGATCGGAACGGGTGAAAGTCAACGTTGTACACGCAGATTGTGCATGTCGAATGTGAATGTAATATTAATGCAGCGAACAAAGATATTGAAAGAAAATAGATTGACAATACGCTCGGCCTCTAAGCTTTCCCCTTCAACCACGCAGCGGTCAAATGATCTCATGCTAACAAACACCGCAATGCTTTAGTCAGCCTGTGGCGCGCGGCGTGATGCAACTCAGCCGAAACGTCAGGCAAAAAAGGTAATAGAAAACATCGCGTTCAAGTCCCGCGTAATTTACAAAATATAATGTGCTCAAAACGCGAAAATCTAAAAACTTTACAATGCCGTTGACTAGCAGAGACTATTTGTCTATAGATACCGCTTGACGGAAAGCGATGTGATTGGCTATTTGAAATGCACCTTGTGGTGACTGGTATTTGATTGCATCGCAACGATGTGATCGGTTTTTATTTTGATCATTCCTCCTGCAAAAATTGGTTGACGTGGATTGCATAGTAAAAGTTTGTATTGTTCGTCTATTCTCTTATAATGTCTTTGGCAGCGAATATAAATATTCAACTGCATCTTTGAACAAGACGCGAGCGCAAGTTTACGCGATTTGGTTTTCGAGCCATCCTGCTAACAGATAAAATAGATTATTTAGGCTTAAAAACTAAGTATTTTAATAGATAAAAATCTGCTCGACTTTATGGCACAGAGACAAAAGAGAAACACACGGGAAAACCATACGTCACGCGTCGCGTCGTAAAGAAGGTGTGTTCAAAAATTAGTTGATAGATTGTGAGGGTAAGTGGATTTACTGATAGAGAAATGTAGGGTGGTCTACTATATGGGGTGTAAGGGTAAACGAGTAACGTATTGAAGCCCGATAAGTGTAACTAATATAAATGTGAGTTTGTTCATTTGTTTGTTTGCTACGCTCGCGCTTTCATGGTTTAACTACTCAACCGATCATCATGAAAGCATATTTACGCTGTCAGGGGTACAGAGAAAGACAGGTACTTTTTATCTCGGAATTCTTGCGGGAACTCCGAATTCTTACGGGAACCGCGGGAAACAGCTAGTAAAAATATAATCAACTAAATCTGATAAATCAGAGAAAAGCTTAAACAAAGACGTGGATTTACGGGAGTGAATTCTAATATTATAAAAGAGAAAGTGAGTTTGTTTGTTTGTTACGCTTTCACTTCATAACGGCTCAACCGATCACCACGAGATTGTGCATACACGTTCTCGGGGGTACAGAGAAGCACATAGGGTACTTTTTATTCCGAAATTCCCGCGGGAACTCCGAAATTACCGCGGGTGAAACCGCAGGGGATAGCTAGTGACATACATCTGATATGTCGGCGTGTCAGCAGCAATAGGTACTAAGGAAAAGCGTGTTGAATGTCTTTGAGGGTCTAATCTGTCAGCGAGGCAGAAACTCGCGCGCTTAATTTCCTAGAAATTTCCAAATTATATTCATTTAGTTTCATACATTTGAGATTGAAACTTTTTTTTTTTTTTTATGGAATAGGGGGCAAACGGGCAGGTGGCACACCTGATGATAAGTGATTACCGCCGCCCATAGACATCTGCAACACCAGAAGGCATGCAGGTGCGTTGCCGGCCTTTAAGAAAGGAGTAGGCTCGTTTTTTGAAGGTTCCCAGCCGAGCTAGGATGCGCAACATATATTCGATATGTTTATCGAACGAAAGATAAAATTGTCGACACGACAAATATTTGTGGGCGTCCAAGCAAAAAAGTGCAGTAGTGGGGTATTGAGTTAAGACTAGATTCGGTTAAATATTTTTTACCCTGGTAGACAAAACGATATATTATGTCGACGAGAATCGATAAAATGGCTCGATAAAATTTTATCATGTTGCGCATCCTAGCTCCACAGGTCGTATCCGTTCGGAAAAACTGCCGGCGTAAGCTGATTCCACAGAGTGGTTGTGCGGGGCAGAAAGTGTCTGAGAAATCGCGCAGTTGTGGATTTCCAGACATCAAGATGGTATGCGTGGTATTTTTGACGCGATGTCCGGTGACGAAACTCAGCAGCCGGGATTAATCCGAACAGTTCCTCTGAACACTCCCCATGATAGATGCGGTAGAAGATGCTGAGTGAACCAACATCTCTACGAATACTGAATACACTCCTTTTAATAAGTGGCTCGTAATGATGTAGTGATATTATTATTTACTTTAAACTTCACTACATCTTAATAATATATATAAATCACGTGTCACGTTGTTTGTCCGCGATGGACTCCGAAACTACTGAACGGATTTTAATAAAATTTTGTAACCATTTATAATATGGTCCAACTTAAAAGATAGGATAGTTTTTATCCCGGAATTCCCGCGGGAACTCCGGCACTAATGCGGGGACTACTGTTGGGGTACAAAGAACGACATAGAGTACTTTATTCCCGCAACCTCCGCGGGAACTCCGAAATTACCGCGGATGAAATCGCTTTCCGCTATCCGTTTGTCCTTATGTAAGAATAGTGAACTAAGGTAGGTACCTGAACGAATGTTTTTAGAAATTAAATATTCATATTTGAAGTCGGTTACCAGTTTAGGGACTCCGAAATCCGAATCTATTTCTCTATAATATTTCGATCTAGAGAAGAGAAAGGAACAATTCACTTCAAACATAAATAATTTAAGCACTATGTTTTTTAACAAACGTCAAGAAAATAATAAAATATGCGTTGTCATTCATTAGTCACCATTTTTATGGACGTGCGGTGTTAAGACTACGTCCATAAAGTTTACTTGATGTACATATGTATTTGAAAAACGTTATAAAAATAGACATTATAACTTATTATTATAAATGCGAATGTGTGTTTGTTACGCTTTACGCCTAAACTACCGAAACACTCATAATGAAATTTTGCATACACGTTGTCAAATATATAGAAAAAGACATAGCGTACCAATTACCGCGGAGTTGTTGATACTAACTCGGGTAAAACCGCGGGAAACAAATTTTCTTCCAACAAGTCGTCGGCAAACGAAAGTTGTTTGTTTTGAAACAATAAAAACCTCTTCCACTTTAATTAATTATGTTACTGCAAAATTATATTTTATCAGCACACCAATTAGGCATAAACAAATACACTGGCTTGGAGATAAGTGCGTTGGGAATAGGGTTGGCACCCGTACTATGAAATATATAGTATCGTACTATATTTCAGTCAATTGTACTATCTATATTATAATATATAAAGCTGGATTACCACTCACTCATTGACATAATTGTTCTCCCAGAAGGAGCATCTCTAGGTTGATATAATGTATGGAACATGTAGAGGGGACGTTTCGGTGATTATGGGAAAACCTCGACATCTTCGATTCCTGCTTCTCATCAGGTAGTGAGTCGACTGCCCGCCGAAACTATCCATCGAAAGTGAAAACGTTTCTAACTAAATTTCATCCACACCTTGGGCAAATTTCAATAGAGTAACTTTTTTTTCAAAATGGCGGAAAAAAACATGGCCGCCGAACAAAATTCAAACTCGATTATCTCCGAAACTAAAAGAGTCAGGTAGGGGATGCTCAAACAAATGTCATAGAGGTCAATGGGGGGCAACCGCCTGGCGTGGTAAAAATCCAAAATGGCGGATTCAAAATGGCGGCCGAAAAAAAAGTTGATCCGATCCGGGTGAGGTTCGGCATCCGGGGGTTTTTGGGGTCGCTGACGCCGAATATCGAATCAGTTTTTCGATTGTGTCATTTTTCAAGATGGCCGCCGAACATTAGTTGTTTGTATGGGGAAATTCTTTCGGCCCTGGCTCGGAAACGCGAGCTGCTCGCAGCTCGCGCACAGGGCGAATCTAGTCTATCTATATAAATAAAAAAGAATCGCCAAATGTGATGATAAGCGTATAACTTCCAAACCACTGCACCAAATTGGATAAATCTTTTTTTTGTGTTCGTTATTGTCAGGACAAGGTTTTTATAAAAGAAGTTTTGAGTTCCTGCAGGAATTCCGAAACTCACGCGGGTGAATCTCCGAAACGGTGGACCGATTTTGACAAAAGTTTCACTGCTACTGCTACTGCTACTTTGGTGTTCCTGTGGGATTCCTGAACTAAAACTCATGTGGGTGAAACCGCGGGGCGCTTCTAGTATATTACAGAAAAATAAAATACAACATATTATACTATATTTTAGTCCCTAATCCAACTGTCACGCTTTTTTATACTAACTGTAACTAGTCTGGAACGTACCCGCAGCGCAGCACGGGGGATTTCAAAACGAAACGCATACTATAACGGCAACAAAACGTCAACTTTCAAACTAGCAATAATTTGTAGATGAATGCTGCCCGATACATAATGATCAAAAATTAATATGTAGGTGCAATTTTTTCCCTATATTTCCCAACTACACACACCGGCACAATTAGCGGAACATAAAAAACCTGTGGGTGGGTGTGGGTACCTATAGAAATAATAACGTGTAATATTAAAACAAAATATAATAATAATCAGACAAGCAGTAACAAACTAATACACATATTTTAACACTTTAATAAGTTTATAATGAAATTTGATTGAAAATAATAATTAAAAAAAAACGTAGGGTGTAGGTTTTACGTATTTATATTTTTGCATCAGTTTACGAAAAACACTATATTTCAAAAAAAAAAGATGGCAACCCTTGTTGTTAAGGCAAACACTGTACATACATATCTATAAATATCTTATGCGGAGATATATGTATAGACGTTGTTGATCGCAAACTGCAGAGCAGTGAAAGTATGATAATTTCTTTTAGGTATTACTCAACTAAGAGAATTTCAAATAAAAAAAACTATGCATTGATGAAAAGTGCAAAGATTTTAGTCATTTAGACTTCTCTTCAGTCTAGCTATAAGTACTAATATTATAAAAAGATTCAATTTTTTGTTTGCTTGTAATGAATAAACTCAAAAACTACTCATCCGATTTTAAAAATTATCCCACCAATAGAAAACTAGTGTTCCTGGGTGACATAGGGTACTTTTTATAATTTTATTCCGGAATTCCCGCGGGGACTCCGAAATTTTTTTTTTAAAAGAACGTTAGGAAAGATCTATACAGGATGTCAGAAAACCTCATTTCCTACACCACTACGAACATTTTAGACGTGGAAATTCAGCTGGGAAATCAACGGTTTTCAAGATACTTATTAAGCCTCACACATTCGTAAATTTTGTTCTACTTATTGCATATTTTTGTAGTTTATCACGTGACCAATATTTTTTCTAAAGTAACTTGGTAGTTATTGTGTAGGTAGTTATATTGCGGTGTAGATTTGCGAGTACATTGCGCGCTGTAATTTTTTTTTAACCTAAAAATACAACATTTCCCAACAATATTTTTACTGCAGAATAACTTCAATTACTATTTTATATGGATTACTAGCGGTTATGTCGCCGGTCTTTTTACACCCTGTATATTTGGCGATTAGCGGACGGTTATCATTCGTCCGTTTGGTGGACGACTAGCAACAGCCAAAATTGTTTGACTTTGATAGACATGTTCAGAAATAGTTTTAAGTTTTAACAGCAACACGTGAAATGAAGACTTGAATATGAACGAGGCGAAAGAGCCGATTAGGATTAATGCTCAAAGCCCTTTTGGAGAAAAGCAGTTTATTTTTCTATTGTACTTGCTCTCTGTATACATTCAACAATACACTGGCATGACTTCATAGTTCGGCAGCACGAAGACAAACAGAGCTACAGACATGACGATTTGATAGACGGTTCAAGACGAAGACAATGGGCGGTTCGAAACCTTTTTCAATAACAATCAAAGGAAGAATAAATACAATTGTTGATTCAAATATAGATGACGTCATAATGAACGCTACCGGTTTGGCTATAGCTTATAATGGTGGAAAGACATTATGTAAATATCCGACAAATTGATGCCTGAAAATTCGGAATATTGGTGACCTTGAAACTAAACTAACTACTTCTCTTTTTCGTCCAGTTAAAGATTGTATTAATATGTATAGACTGCGTTTTTCAGTGAGGTTGACTCCCCGAGCAAAAAACGTGATTTCCTCGCGAGAACCTATTGCTTGCTCAAGGCGCAGAACATGGTGGCTATCCGATAGCTGCAGCCAAGAGCGAGTCGAAGCTTGAATAAACTTAACTTACTTATGGTATATGGTATATATTTACATAGTATAATGTTTGGAATGCTTTACCCAACCACCCGTGTCTATGTATTTTTGTTTGTCCTTTCACATAATTGGTTGTCTGGAAGAGATCGCAACTATGCGATAAGACCGCCATTTGCTTTCTCCTTTTTCTTTAGGTACTGTAACATTGTTATTTTATGTGCAATATAGAATTAAATAAATAAATAAACTTAACACAGTGCAGGTCTCAAAATGAGAACAGTTACGATGTAAAACGTATAAAGTCGACCTAGATTCACCTATTATCGTTATGATATTTCAACCAGTTTACACAAAACCTTGACAATATAAATATTATATTTATACCCTTTTCATGAATCACTCTATCTATTAGTGAAGATCGCATTAAAAGCCTTTCAAGTATTCAAGTATTTATTGCTCACTAAGTGTACAAAAGGCCTTTCTGTAGTTTTTGAGTTTATCGCGAACATAAAGACAGAAAGACACGGCGGAGGTTTTCGTATTTGTATTTTGTATTGTATGTGTAATAATATGTACCTAGTATGTATGGTTTTATATTAGCCCAAACATCCGAAGGATGCACACCGCAATATCCGTTTGGGGAAGCAATCTCTACTCACTATTAATAAATAATTAATGTGCCTTCAATATGTGCCGCAACCAACAAGCAACGAAAGCTAAAATGTACACACGAGCAAAAAGTGTTTTGGTCCGTTTCCTTTATTTTTTTTACACTTTCATGCGTAAGAATTGGTAAAATTGTGTAGTGGAGTGGAGTAAGTAAGTAAGAATTTCACAAACGGAATGGGCATGTGGAGTAATTTTTATTTTTTAGTCCGTCTTGTAGATTATTAAAAAATATTGGATTTAAATCCTTAACTTCGATTACCGGCTAGGAAAATTCACTTACAGCATTTGAGCATTTTTCTGTATACCATGCAGTTTCCGAACCTTTCGGTACCATGTACCTACCTATTGTAATGGGCATGTGGACTAATTTTTATTTTTTAGTCCGTATTGTAGATTATTAAAAAATATTGGACACGTATTTTTTCTTTTTTTACGTAATCAAAAAATAACGGCGATACATTGAGTTGAAATTTCGCGTGACGTTACTATTCTGACAGTTTGTATGGCGGTTTTAGCGGTTAGTGACATCACGACCCCCTCACCCTAAACTTTAATGCGCTTTATCTCTGTATATTTTAATTTATTTAAAAAAGCAAAAAATACGTGTCTATTGTTTTTTTATTTTCTAACTGACGGACTAATTAGAATTTTGATTTTCAAAAGTAGTCCACATCCCTATTTGGTAAATCCCAACAAAGCCCAATTGTAAACTTAACCCTGTGTTTACAACGAACGGTAGCTCGGTGTCACGAATCACGATACAACCTTGGACACAAGTTGGTTTTATTATTATTTTTATTGTTATTCGCACAGGAAACGCGGTTACCGCCACTGTATCGATACAAGATTATTTCCAGAGACATCCGATACAATCACATATAAACTGATCAAACGATTCATATTTATTTAGTTACCTATATCAATAGTTGTACATTATACAAATAGTTATCTATCCATCCTGTTACCGTGTCTGTTACGTTTTTACGTCTTAACTACTCAACATAATTATTATCATCGCGAAATTTTGCTTAGAAGAAGAAAGAAAAGAAATTTATCCGCCAACCAACAAAAATATGACAACTTCGACAGTACAAAAATGGTGACAAAATGGTCTCGGCTCAGCATATATGTAATGCTATCCGTCACACTTAACAGTGTGAGGCAACGCTGGTTTTCAGCCGGAACCGCAGTAAAAATAAATAAAAATAAAAGAAAAAAAAAACTATAAAACCAAAATTACAATAAAATACAAAACTAAAAAATAACAACAACGTTACTAGAAAGTAGTTTGCTCAGAATCAACTAGCGAATTGATCGCACTATGTTTTAGTATAGGTTAATTTTTTTCATTTTTACTAGCCCATGTCTAAATTATTTATAATACAATATTTGGCGCGTACGCCGCCCGCAGCAAAAAAATTCGAACCGGTAGGCGCGGGCGTAGCGCTTGGAATTTCGTAGATAGGTCACCTCCAAACTAATGTTGAATAATTTTTAAAGTATAAATTTTTTCGACATAAAATATATTTTAAAATGAAATAAAATAAAATAAATTTTTATTCACCATCACATAATTACAGTAAAAGTTACAGAATAGTATGATATAATATTTGGTGCGGCAAAAAGGAGATGGGACTCAGCGAATCCACTGATTTTCAGTCCTATTTTAATCATATTATTGTTTTTTTTTTTAATGGGGCGTATCAGCTTTTCAGATAATAATTCATTAACACGTTGTATACTAGTACGTGACGTCTCGGACCCGGTTACTTAGTAATCTGATTATAGTACATAATCTCTACATAATCAATTCATAATAAAATGACATAATAGGTGCGATATACCTATACGATACTGGATACAATACATAATTATAAATGGTACAATACATAGCATACACAAGGAAAATCTAGTTAATAAAATATAGGCGATGAAATTAATTCTGTACATACAATTATAAAACAAAATTATTATAATAAACCCAAAATAACACATAAACATGTATCTAGATACAGTTTGGGTGACCACCCCGCCCCGCCACCTCATTTAGCCCCTCAGAAGAATAACTAAAGTTTAGCCCCGTTAAACATAAAGGAGGGCTTAAACACCGTTTTCATCCCATCTATTCAAAACTGATATTTTATTCGCATATAAGTGCACCTAAAGTAGTACGTTTAGGTTCCCTTCAATAAGTGCGACTAAAAGTTGTACTGAAATCCATTTTTTAATACAGTTGCTCAAAAAGTGGCGTATTGCAGAGACGTTTAGCGTTCGGGATGTGGGCTATTACATACTCGAGCTTTTTGTTTGCCTTTCCCGAACTCGTGCGTTCTCTTTGCCAACTGTCAAAAATGGCAACACGACTTTGACACACTTTTTGCATTGCGAAACGTAGGTTTCGCATTACTAATACGACTAGCGCCATCTCTTGATCACAGTTGGAACTTAGTTGAGTTTGTTGTGTTTTTGATATTTTATTAAATTGCTTAATTTTTTCGTAACTGTATTAAAAATAGTTGTTCAGTACACGTGCGGAACCGTCATTGCAACTAGTTCCGACTGTCAACCCTCACCTTCGGCTGCGCCTCGGCTCGGGTAGACATTTGTCGGAACTCTTTGCAATGACAGGCTTTCCGCACTTATAATGAAATATACTATTAACCCGCTAAATAGCGGGTAATAATAAGTTGTGAATTTGGAATATGAAACTTTTAATGTCTATCGCCAGAGACGACCAAGGAGGTCGAACGTCAAATACTGCACAAATTGTATGAATAAAGTACTGGCCGGTGAGACTCGCGCCTCAAACAAAAAAAAAATTTAAGCGATTTCTTGTTACATTTTCTCATAGAGGGGGATGAAAAGTAGAGTGTACCACTCATTTTTTCCTCTGGCGATTTCCTTGGAATCCCTCTCTCCGTTCAGTATTCTATATAAGAATCCCTCTCTGCGCTCGGGATTCTACTCTAGAATCCTTCACTCCAAAATAACGCCCTCACCTTAAAAATACAATTTTAATACCTTGTGACACAATCTACTATTTCAAAGGACGACAGGGCGAAGGAAGATCATTTCAACACCGAGAGGCAGCATATCGAAAAGAATCACGAAATGCCATAGTTTTGTGTTGTGCATACATTTTCAGGTGTAGAAAAGAATATAGAATATGTATATGAATGAAATGAAATAAACTTTATTCATTGCGACAACCGTTAATATGAAATAACAAAAAAAGCACACAAAGCGTGTCGCAACAAAAAGGGTACTTTCTATGAAATTGCTATTTCCCGCGGAGACTCCGAAATTAACGGGTGTGAAACCATTGAGATCAGCTAGTATACTAATAGTATGAAGAGGTAAAGTTTGTGAGTTTGTGAATTGTGAGTTTGTGACGTTGTAGGGGGTAGTCTCTGGAGTCTGGATCTACTGAACCGTTTTTGAAAATTCTAATCCTGAGTGACATAATAAGGTACCTACTTTTTATGCCAAAACTTCCACGGGAACTCCGAAATTGCCGCGGGTGAAACCGCGGGGGACAGCTGGTATAATATTAAAAATACGAGAGTAACTCTGTCTGTCTGTTGTCTATTCACTTTCAAGCCTAAAAATCATCGTGAAATTTTGCATGCACGTTGTCAGGGCCTATTGGTATAGAAAAGGACCTAGGTAGCGTACTTTTATGAAACTCCGAAATCTACACGGGCGAATCCGTGGGGAGTAGCTAGTATACTATATCGAAAGCTGAGACCGTCAGAGAACCCAGTCACGTGTGGATCATTCTTAGTAAGTAAATGAATCACGAGTCAGAGTCACCCATCTGTGCGCATAAAATAAGGGGCTATGGCGTTAAATAAATAATGTTAAAGATAACACGAAGCAATGGCGATATTGCGGCGAGAAACACTTTATATAAGTATAGTAATAATAATAATACTTAGTCTATACTAATATTATAAAGAGGAAAGGTTTGTATGTAAGTATGTTTGTTTTGAATTGGCTCAAAAATTAGTCCTGTACAGATTTCATCATTATAACTGATTAATATAGGCTATATTGTAATCCGGAATTCCCGCGGGAACTCCGAAATTACCGCGGGTGAATATGCGCGGAACAGGTATCTCTGGATCTACTGAACCGATTGTGAAAATTCTTTCACTTACAGGAAGCTACAGTGATCCTGAGTGACCTTGGGTACTTTTTATCCCGGAATTCCCGCGGGAACTCCGAAATTGCCGCGGGTGAAACCGCGGAGAACAGCTAGTACTTTATAATTTTTTGAGGCTTTTAAGAATCAGTTTTTTTTACTATGTAGTAATACAAAATAATGAATGAATGAAGAGCACTTTATTGAGCACCACAATCATAGAAATACCAGGCATACATACATATTTATATAATACATATTTTTTTCTTCAAGTTTCAACATAGCCCCTTAACAGTGACTATAATAAAGATGCGTACGAACGGATTATTTATTAATGCGACAGACCAATTAAGATGGGATAGGGGGAGACATTCAGAATGTTGAACCAACCAAATTCCCTGTATACCTACTGTATGCCCTCAGTTCAACGGTGTTAAGGTCACTAACAAAACTACAATATCGTCGAGAAAATCTTTTTGAGGCCTTTACAGGGGTCAAGCTGGCGCGTGGCGCCACCCGGTATAAAAATTCATCCATACTAATTATACTAATATTATAATATAATTATACAACGTGTTAATGAATTGACCAAAAACCTGATACACCTCATTTAAAAAAAATTACAATAATATGATTAAAATAATTATACTCTATGTCGAAAAAATAAATAGTATTGTCTAAAAGTTATTCAACATTAGACACAGATTATATAATACTATTTAGAGGTGACCTATCTACGAAATTTCAAGCGCTATGCCCGCACCTACGTGTCAATGACCGATTCGTTTTTTTTTTGCTAATATTGTATTATTAATTTTAGACATGGGCTAGTAAAAATGAAAAAATATAACCTATATTAAAATCTAGATCGATTCGGAAGTCGATTCTGAACAAACTACTTTTTAGATTTCAGTCAATTCATTAACAAGTTGTATAAATGCGAAAGAACCACGAAATAACATTAACACTTGTATACTGTATATTATGTATAATATTACCTTTTTTAATCAACCGATGGTCCCGATACAGAAAAGGGTAAAGGGTTTAGGGTACCTACTTTGTAGGTAAATTAATTCTAATATTTTACGGCCGCACTCAGAGTCGTTCATTAAATTGAAGTAAATTCGCGTTTAATAACTAATTTAATTAATTTAGTTAAATTTCGATTAAAATTAATTTAATGAACGTGTGCAGCAGTTTTGTTTTTAAAATCGACTGTAAGGCTGTATTTTTTTGGAATAATGTATGTATTCGCATTTATGTATAGATAATAAATATTATGTTAGCTATTCCCATTTACTTCGGAGTTTCTGCGGGAATTCCGGGATGAGAAGTAGGTAGGTAGGTACCCCATTTCCTTTCATGTACCCCTGACAACGTGTAAACATTTCATGACGATCGGTGAAAGCGTAAACAAACAAACACACATTCGCCAAAGACGTTCTATATAATGAATTGCACATTCGCATATTATGCGCATTACCAGGATATTAAGCATTCGATTGGTAGTAGGTACTAAGACCAACAAAAATACACATAAATAGTTAAAATATATAGGTATGTAGTATAGGTTCGGTCTGAGTCAAGCAAGTCCTTATCTCGTGGCACTAATTTTACATTCGAGACGTGTTTAAAATATTAAAATTTTCTTACAATGTATCCGCTATAGGCAATTTTTAGTAACACGTTAAGCGATGTTATGTTATGGTTCTTGATTTTCCAACTCCAAGGACCCATGATCCATGGTTGGCGCGTGAGGGCGTCTGTATTTTTTGTTTATTGGGATTATTTTTTACAAGCTAAAATCAACTAGCACCGTCTTATCCTAACTAATGTTTATAAATGCGAAAGTGAGTTTGTTTGTTTGTTTGTTACGCTTTCACGGCTTAACGGCTCAACCGATTACCACGAAATTTTGCATACACGTTGTCAGGGGTACAGAGAAGGACATAAATTACTTTTTATGCCGGAATTCTCACGGGAACTCCGAAATTAACGCGGAAGAATCTACATTAAATTTTGCCTACTACCTACACGTTGTCAAGGGTAAGTACAGAGAAAATATAGGGTGGTAAGTATTTTTATCTCGGAATACCCGCGGGATCTCCGAAACTAACGCGGGTGAAACCGCGGGGAACAACTAATCGTACTAATATTATAAATGTAAAAGTGTGGATGTTTGGATGTTTGTTACTCAATCACGCAAAAACGGCTGAACGGATTTGGATAAAATTTGGCATGCACGGTTTCAGGGATACAGAGAAGGACATAGGGTACTTTTTATCCCGGAATTCCCGCCGGAACTCCGAAATTACCGCGGGTGAAACCGTGGGGCACAGCTAGAAGATAATAAAGGTTTACAGTGGAAGAAAATCACGAAGAAATCTGCACAATTTACCGATTAAAAGCGATTCTTGCGCGTCCACCTGCGCCCGCGCATTTTAATAATGCTCGAAAAATATCCCGTTTCTATAGCCGTTATATACGTGCGAAAAGTTAATCTTTTCTGAACTACCTACTTTGTTTATCAGTATATTTTTTTAATGGGTTTAATAGGTTGAAAAACGAATAATTAAAACCTCATAAGATGAAATCACTTTAGCCCTATAATTTTTAACTTAACTAGTTACCAACTTAGTACTTTTATTTTAACCCTTTCTGCATGAAATGCAAAAAATATTTTTTACTATCTTTTTCGGTATTTTAAATTATTTTCTTGTCGTATGTGATACGCATATTTTATTGTTTTGGTAATAAGGACATTTTCTTGCAACTGACTGACCGAGTTAACCTTCGCTGTTGGCTCGAGTTAACACCAGTCGAGCCTCGCGAAGGATTTGACACACTTTCCGCACTGATATCAAAATGTGTTGTTTTACATTAAACAGTGTTCGGACAGAAATTTTCCCAAGAAAAGAGACTGTAACAAAAAACTTGGGTTGCAGGTTTCAAAAATTAAATTTATTAGCAGAATTAAAATTTTCGTTCGCTGCGTTTAGAAAAATTTAAATAATTAGGATTAGACCGGTACTTTAGCGGTTTCATTTTCAAATGTTGGTACTGTTGTTGGTAGAAATGTGAAATTTGAAAATCGAACTGTTAATCTCTGAGTGCGACGACGCGACGGTGCTATTGCCTATTTCCTGGAATCATCATCATCATTAATTAAATATGTACGGTGTTTAACACAAAGGCACTTTTCTGCAGATAATCGGAATCCTAGAGTAGGTATTTAACAAACAATGAACAGCTATGCCTCTTAGTACCTAAATTGTATGCGCACCGACACTGCCTCGTCTCTCATCTCTCTACGCGATTCCCACTGTTATTTACTGTGAACTAGCCTTTACTGTCAGTAAAGGGGCATCCATTAATTGGGTGGCGCGATTTTGACGATTTTTCAAATCCGCTATCTCACGGGATATTTTCAAATCGAGTATGTACCTACCTATTTTTTCGTGTAGTTAATTAAAAAAAAACAGTCAAGTACATGATTTCGTTGGATCTATTTAAAAAAAAACATAATTTATTTGATTATTTTTAGCATAACCGTGATAAATATTATAGTGGACAATTCAACGATATTTTAATAGAGAAACATATTTTATTATGTTACTGTATAATAAAATCCATGCAGATTTTACACTGTTTCTTGCGTACAAATTACGTGATATTTGCCGAGACTCCCCTTTCCCCCCACGTGAGATTGGCTGAGATTCGGCACAAACCCCTCCGCGCTAAGCATGTTACGTAATTAGTAATTAATGGACCATGTAATCAAATTGTAAATTCTGAGTTAGGTTTGAACAATCTTAAAATTACCTACCTGGCTCTATCCGTTAATATCGTAGGTAGGTATGTACCTACCATGTACCTACATACATAATATGTAAAACCTAATACCTATGTAAGATGTGCTAATATGAAAATATGCCACGCTATAACACATAAAATAAATATTAGTCATACGTGAACCTGATAGGTAGGTATATTTAGACATATTTACCTGCAAAATGTGTGATAACATAATTATCTAGTTCAAAGGCAACAAAAATTTGCCTTTTGAATTTAATGAATATTTTTATTTCATAAATAAGTTTTGTGGTAGATACCTACCTAATAATTATGTAATGAATTTAACCGGATAAAAACTCAAAGGTGTTGAAGTTCAAATATTATAAATCTACCAGGACAATATGTTACATATTGGTAACAGAATGTTAAAAAATAAAAATGTGTGCGGGTAAAAAAATATTTTTCAAAACGCATTTGTTTCTCCAAGTATTTTAGTATTATCACAAAATGAATAACATCGTGTTAAGTGAGTAAAGGAGAAAAATCGTAAAACTTTAAATAAAACCAAAGCAGCAGGAGAACCTGTTTTCGGAATATCTTACGATTTCGCGCGGCCGCGAGCCGGCGGCGTAGACAAGTTTTTTTTTATACAATAATTCAGAAAATACTCTATTTAAAACGCATATGCATGTAAATAGAGAAAAAAGAGTAGAATAATGATAACTAGTGATTAACTCACCCTTTAAGATATCAGAAGAACAAATAAAATCCGTAAGTTATAGTGAAACACAATTTTTTTAACCTACGTTTATCGACACTCGTGACTCCGTGACCCAGCGGGCATTAGCACTAGTCAGTGTGACCAGATTTAAAGTGAAAATTATGCTAGCCGGCCGCTCGTCTAAATTCTGCTAAAGTGTGCTAATTTTTTATTAATTTTATGTACCTATGTTAATTATAATTAATATGCACTAATATATAGATATAATAAAAAACCGCAAATATCATTTGAGAATATTTATTAGTTTTGGTCATATTTTTTTTTTTTTTCATTATACTAACGCATGGGTACGACACAACGACAAAGAGTTGCCAGTGCAGTAAGAGAAATCGGATATTATTAACGATTTGTAGAACGATTTAAACATCTCTAGCGCAACTACTAATTGAAACACAGATAACAATTTATCAACATTGCGTTCAAATCCCGCGTAATTTACAAAATATAATGTGCTCAAAACGCGAAAATCTAAAAACTTTAATAATTTATCAATGACTAATCCTGCTAATTTTCTGCGGAGCTTTTCTAAGATTCAAATTTTATAAGATCTTTTCAGATCTGCGACACAATCTGCTAAGTTCCAAATTCTACACCTAATTCTGCTAAAATCACATAATTCTGATAAATCTGGTCACACTGCACTAGTCTGACAGAAGACACCATTACAAAACGTAGATGGAGATCCATCAACTGTGAAGAGGTACTTTTAAAACATTCAGTAAATTAGAAGAAAAAAATATATATTACTAACAAGTTAAACCATTCCAATTTTCAATGTTAGTAAATTACGAATATATGCCACGTCATATAGAATAATTTGGTGTAATTTGATGGCATCAGCAAATACTTTCTGATTTTCAATCAATATCACGTTTCCTTCGTCAAAAGTCTTTTTGTATTGCAGTTTAATGATAAATTAAACTACTGTACCGTAATTCGAAGCCTATACAATAATAATGAGAGAGGCACATCCGTTTCCCTTTGTTTCATTGCTCGCACGACTTCCGGTCCCTACCCCCCTCTCCACCGCCTGCAGGTTTGCCGCGTCTTTCGTGTGTATAAAACTAGAGCGGCGTGCTTCTTGTGTCATTGGCGTTCAGTTTCCCGAAGTGAACGGTCGAAGTGTCGAAAATAAACACAGAACTTGTGGGTAAGACACAGATATTATTCTGAACCGTATATTCATTGCATATCGCAAAGTTTTAGTTGAAATAATTAAGTACCCACGATTAAATAGTTCTTTTTATTTTAGCAAAAAGGTAAGCTAAATAAATAACAAAAGTGGGTTTTTGTCTTTGTTCTTTATTTCAAACGGTTTTTTCCGTTCGGTTTTTAATTTAATTTTTTATTGTTACTTTATTTGGATAAATACCTACTTCCTAAAGGTCCTATTATCGCTTACTGTGTAGAATTCGTTAATAAACATTTAAATATTTTCAGAATTTAGATTCACAATGAGTGATGTTCAGAAAGATGATGTTAGAGTACCACGAAGGTCGAAAAGTGTTTCGAGTTCTACTTCATCTTCGAGTTCTACTTCAAGTGGATCGGAGAAGCGACGCAATAAAAAATCAAGACGTCGGGGTCACCGTCATCGTTCCGATCACACTATGTTAAAAAGATTAACAGAAGAGGTAAATAATTTACGTAATTATATACAGCATCCTGTTTATTCCAGCACACCATGTGTTTCTCAATCAGAACAAACGCAATTTGATTGTATAGATGCAAATGTAAGTGGTAATTTGTATGGTCCCGAGTTAAGCTCGGAAGTACCCCCCGATTTTAATATAAATTTAGAAACTAGTCTAAAAGAACCTACTATTCCTAAAACGTCTGAGGAGTACCTCAATGTTTTGAAAAGTATACAGCGTTTTGAACAACAGTCATGGAGTGAAGTGCGTTACTCAGAAGTGCAAAAAACTTATAGTCATTCGCCAGGCTTCATTGAACTAGAAGCTAATGAAGAAATTAAAGATTATGAACTCTCAAAAACCTTGCCGTATGTTGAGAAATCATTTGCAGTTTTATCTTATACTCTTTTAAAGCAAAAGGAGGTATTGGAAAAAAGTCTGCGGGACTTTCTCAAATGGACTCAAGAGGAAGAAAACTTGTCTTTCCCGAAGGTAAATGAAAAAATTACCGACATTTTTACTAAAGGTGATTTTCATAAAGTCTCTGTTGACGCTTTACAATTAGTTTGTGGTCACAGAGCGGATATTGTTCAGCAACGGAGGGAATCGATTATCAAATTTGTCAAAGAACCAATGGTCAAATCTGCCTTAAGAAAGATACCGCCTACGTGTTCACAATTATTTATACCTGAAGCTTTTACGACTGTTATCGAAAAAGCGGGTGGGGTCCGAAAAGCCTTTTGGCCTCGACCTAAAAATTCTATGAGTGCTCCTGCTGCGCAAGCAGGTAGAAATGCAACAACAAACCGCTCCTCACGGGAGCTAAATACTAATGCTAGTTTGCCTGCGCAAGGCAAACGACGTATGCACAACCAACCTCCCGCGCAGGGAGGAACTCACCATGCTCAAAACAATTGCAATGACGTTTGTCATCATTGTCCTGCGCAAGGACCAAGCAGTTATGGGTATCAAAGGTCACGCTACGAGAATAATCAGCCCTTTCGGACAAGAAACTGGCGTTCTAACCAGCACGTTTCAAAGCAGGCCCCAGAAAGCGTGGAGCGTCCCCTTCGGGGCCAAGGAACAAGCGCAAAAGATTCTGACTCAAGGGTGTTTCAAGCGGGGCAACTTCCAAAATTTTACCTTCGATGGAAGAACATGAATGCGCCCGCTTATATACTCAAAATTATACAAGGCTACCGAATACCATTTATTCAGAAGCCGCCGCTTATCATGCCTATAGAAAGGAGATTGGTGACACCATCATCTCCAGAAATGTTGTCGGTTATACAGACTCTAAAGCGTCAGCAAGTTTTAAAACCGGCAAAATGGAGTCCAAGTTTCCTCTCAACACTATTTTTAATTCCAAAAGGAGATGGAACCCTGAGGCCTGTTTTCAATCTAAAGGGTTTGAACAAATATGTACACACGCAAAGATTTCGACTTATAAACATAACAAGAGTAACAGACTTCATACAAACCAACGACTGGTTGGTCAAGATAGATCTGTCACAGGCTTATTTTCACTTGTCTGTAAGCAAAACTCACAGACGATACCTCCGCCTCTTGTACGAGGGTCAGTTGCTAGAAATGACATGTCTGCCATTTGGCTTAAGTTCGGCGCCACGTGTATTTGCTTCCCTGACAAATTGGATAGCACAATCCTTACGAGACGATGGTGTGAGAATTGTTGTATATTTGGACGACTTTTTAATCGCCCATCAAAACAGCAATGTTTTAATAAATCATGTAAAGCTAGTTACTCAAAGGTTATCCCATTTGGGTTGGCAAATCAACCATCAAAAGTCAATGTTGGTGCCGCAAACACGCCTCGAATATCTCGGGGTGTTATGGGATTCCAAAGAGGACATAAAGTTGCTACCCGACAAAAAGATCCACAAGATTGTTTCTATGGGGTACAATTTAATAAACCGGAAGAAGGCAAGTCTCAGGCAACTGCAGGCTATGATAGGGGTATTAAATTTTGCCAGTTTTGTCATCCCACGAGGGAGATTACACTACCGATTCTTACAAAACCAAGCAAATCAATTACTCGAAATGAATCCCAAATCGATGTTCCCAATAGCCGAGAATGCTTTAACGGAAATACAATGGTGGTTGCAAAATTGCCGCAAGACATCTCCAATTCGAATTCTACCACCTACGCACTACTTAACTACCGACGCATCGGACACAGCATGGGGAGCGAAGCTAAACAACTTGAGCTTATCAGGCCTCTGGTCTCAGGCGGAGGCTCCTTTGCATTGCAACCAAAAAGAACTGTTGGCCGTATTAAAGGTTCTAGAACAAGGTGTTTCACTTGGACTGAACAAAGCTTCACTCCTTTTGCAAAGCGACAGCCGAACGGTAATATCGTTTTTAAGAAACGAAGGTGGAACTCGGTCAACGGCGTTAATGAATCTAACGTTTCTAATTTACGAATTGATCGACAATTTGGAAATTCAGCTAAGAGTTTATCACCTACCAGGAGTTTACAATGCCGAAGCCGACCATCTGTCGAGGTTGAAACGACCACCCGAGTGGCATCTGTTACCAAAAGCAACACAGACCATTTTTCACAAGTGGGGAGTCCCAGAGATAGATTTGTTCGCGTCACAAGCAGCACATGTCGTCCAGGTTTACTCGACTCTAGACCAGAGAGATGGAGACGCGGCCTTTTGCGACGCTCTGAGCCGCAGATGGAGTTACAGTCTGGCCTGGGTATTTCCACCACCTTACTTGATGCCGAAAGTCCTCCAGCATATGAATCAGGCAAAGGGGTTTTATCTTGTGGTAGCTCCGAGGTGGGAGAAAGTGTTTTGGCGAGCCGATCTCCGGAACAGGGCAGTGGCTCCTCCTCACACGATACGGGATCTCCAAAATGTACTAATAGACCTGAATACCGGAGCAACACCCCCAAAGGTACAAAATCTGGTTCTGGAGGTTTGGAAATGTGGGGGTGGTCAGAGGATTTAATAAATTGGTCTTCGGAACAAAAGAAACTTCTGCTCTCTGGTTGGCGAAGTTCTACATTGAATACTTACAAATCAGCTTGGAAACGTTGGTGTTCCTGGGCACAAACCAATAATATTAGGAATAAACCTACAGGATCAGATTTAGCAAGATATTTGTCGGAATTGCACCAGAAAAACCGGTTTTCTTACCGAACAATTTTAGTACATAAATCTGTGGTATCAACCTTGACAAGTACGGATGATCCCGTGTTACTAAGCTCTCATAAGCTGGTAAGGCAGGTTCTCAAAGCGATAGCGCTTAATAACCCTAAAAATTCAAAACCACCGATTTGGAACGTTGCAGATTTTGTTAAATATCTAACTGGAAGAAATATTGATCAAAATAGTTTATTTGATGTATCAAGGCACACAGCTGCCTTATTACTCCTTTGTTCGGGCAGAAGAATCCATGACCTTACCCTGCTAGCTATAGATTCTGAACATTTCAGTGAGATAGAGGACTATGTAATATTCTGGCCACGTTTCGGGTCAAAGACGGATTCAACTGACCACAGGCAGTCCGGTTGGAAGCTGCTAAATAATGTTCATGATAGCGCAACCAACCCTATCTTTTGGGTCAAGAAACTTATGACAATATCACAGTCTCGTAGACAATCCTGTGACAGTAAGAATTTGTTTTTAACGACTAGAGGTAAGGCTAAAGCAGCCTCGAGAACGGTTATAGCAGGTTGGGTTAAGACTCTCCTAAAAGAGGCAGGTATAAAGGCAACTCCTGGAAGTACTAGAGCTGCAGTAGCCTCAAGGAATTGGATAGATAACTTTCCAATTGACCAAATTTTATCTCAAGGAAATTGGCAATCAGCCAACACCTTTAAAAAATTTTACAGGCGGCAGATTAAGTCGTCTGAATTAAGTTGTGATAAGAATTTAAGTTGTTTTTTCCAATCAGTTTGATTCACCTAAAATTTTACAGGCGGCAGATAGTCATCCGAATTAAGTTGTGATAAGAATTTGTTGTTTTTTCCAATCAGTTTGATTGATAATGATTTATAGAATAGAATTATTAACTTTGTTTACATTGATTAATGTCTAAAAATAAATACAAGTGAAATCTACTTTAACTTTTAATTACAACCTAATGTGTTACAACTCTTTTTCACATTGGCATTCCTCCACCGCCAGGCGATATCAAACACGTCTCATTATTATTGTATAGGCTTCGAATTACGGTACAGTAGTTTAATAGCGGCGTTTTACCTGAAAATAAAACGCTTATTAAAATACTTACCTAATTCGAAGCCTATAATTTTAAACCCTGCCTGGCTATATGAGCCGCAATGACACAAGAAGCACGCCGCTCTAGTTTTATACACACGAAAGACGCGGCAAACCTGCAGGCGGTGGAGAGGGGGGTAGGGACCGGAAGTCGTGCGAGCAATGAAACAAAGGGAAACGGATGTGCCTCTCTCATTATTATTGTATAGGCTTCGAATTAGGTAAGTATTTTAATAAGCGTTTTATTTTCAGGTAAAACGCCGCTATTCTTATTGAGAACGTATTCATATACAGATTATACCGTGTAAAACTGTTAAATATAATTTAGATTGATTAAAAACGTCTTATACATTTTTTTTATTATTATAATGAAGCTCAGAAGAATAGAGTAATGAAGATTCAGTCACTATCTAGAAAGTATGACGCAAAATGTGGCATATTAATTTAAATCATGCATTTTCATAGGTGATTTTGGTAGATTTGTAGCTGGTATTATTTTTTATTACCCAAGTCCCCAAAGTGTCAAAACTGTCGACATGCTGTCAACTGTCAATTAAATTTTAAAATCGTATTCCAACCGCCACCGCAACGGCATAGCTTTGTTTTTTGTGAAAAAAACCTGGACACAAATTAATAAGACTTATGTGGAGTCGTAAATAAATCCTAATTGGAAATTATTTCTACGTCGCGTTGTCGCAAATTGTGTGGAAAGTGATCTTACTGTGTTTTTTGCTTTTTAACATCTCTATCGAAGCCAAAAGTGAGTATTAAAATATGGAGCAAATACTTTTTGACTTTTGTAATGAACGGAACGCAAAACGAAAATTGGTGGGATTTGTGTTTAGTAAAAGTGAAATTTTAGTTATATTATTATTTATTGTTAAATATAAATATATATTGCGAAAACGTGAAATTGTTGGTTTCTAGTTTCCCACGTAGGTACCCGACTAGCTATTTTAAGTAAAGTTTTATTTATCAAAAGTGCCGCAATCAGAGACATGCATTAAATTAATGTCAATAACCATTTGACTAATTAAGTTAAATTTAGTTAAATGCCAATTAACATTAATTTAATGAACGTCTCTGATAGTGGCAAATTAGTTTTAAAAATCTTTACTTAAAATTAAGTAGGTAATCATAAAACGACTCTTGAGTGCGGCCAAAAAACGTAAACTCTTTCAGATTCCGAAAATCATATAAATACATGCCTATCTCAATAATAATAATAATATAATAATAAGTTTCAGAAATCTAAGATATCAGAGGAATAATGGCATCAGTAGTGGATCGTTTGAATAAGTTGAGAGAGGAGCGAATAGCCAAGGAGAAAGCAAGGATAGAGAAGGTATTTCAATGGTTTTTATTTATTTATTTATAACAAAAATGATTCCTTGTAGTTTCACCCCCTTAGGGCCTAAGCTCACCACGTTTTTTAAACGCGCCGTCGACGCGTGTTTGTAGCGATACAGACACAGCCTGTAGACTTTTGTAAGATAAAAGTGTGCACGGCACGTTTAAAAAACGTGGTGTGTATAGGCCCTTACAAACATCCACATCCACCTTACAATTCCACAACCCGTATGAGTTACCTCTATACCTCTTTATAATATTAGTACATAGCAGTAATCACAACGCAGATTTGCTTTGTAAGCTTGTATTGTAAAAACCAAGCTAATGTTAAGGTTTACAGGTATTATATAATAGTATTGCATGTTGGGGCAGGATTAGTTTCCACTAGCTCCAATCCAACTGTTAACCTAACCAACTGTAAACCTGAACTAGATAGGTAAACACACATTAAATTTCTTATTAACACATACCTACAATATAGTGTCCAAAACATTATGAAAATATAATAAAGAATTCATAAAACAATATAGAATTGTTCAATTAATAAAAATGTACTAATTTGTTTTATATTTTTCAGTTGAGAGAGTTGAATCTTAAAAAGTACAACAGAGAAGAGCCACAGCTTACGTCAAAAGCATCGTTATCTAGCATTTCTGTAAATAAATCTGCTAATAATGTAAACACCAAAGTCAGTGTAACTGATAAAAACAAGTATTACATGAACAAGTCTAGACTTTCTACAGTTTTGACACAGGTTAAGAACAAAACATCTAGCAATGAAATTAAGAAACCCCTGTTTAATAATCACGCAAGACCTAATAATCCAAATAACGCTTACGTTCCAAAAGTTGAAGTGAAGCCAAAGGATGCTTTGAAGAAACCTGTAATAAAACCATTTGAAAAAACTACAAATACTCAAAAGATTGATAAAGAGAAACTTGTAAAAACAGAGTTGGATACAAAAAAAATTGCAGTTCAAAATGCTATCAAGAAACCAATAAACAAACCGGATGTGAAAACATTTAGGAAGAGTATAGCTGCAACAACATTCAAAGCTCCCGGACAGCTTAACACACAGTTAATTACAACTAGTCAGTCTAGAAAAACGATGCAACCAGTCCCGCAACATCCTACAATTCAACAGAACAAAGAATCAGTTTTCGATAGATTATACAAACCTAAGCAAGCACCGAAGAAACAAGAGAACGAAGTGGAAAAATTGAAAAACAACCCCGACTATTTGAAACAAGCTATCAAGAATTCCAGTTTGATTGTCAATAAAAGACACACTCTGTTTGAACGCAGACAAACAGCTGATGTTCCAGTGAGACGCTCCATTTCCGCTGTCCATTTAAAGAAAGTGAATAAGAACGAACTGGCCAACTGCATTCACAGATGGTCTTCGGTCAGTGAAAATTTAGACAATGCTGGTTTGAAAGAAGTGAACGAAGACGAATCTATCAAAGAAGAGAAGATAATTTCTGCTGTCAAGAGCGATAGAAAGAAAGTCACATTCAACACACCTGTACCGTTTAATTTCAACACACCCAAGCCAGAAGAACTACAAGCTAGACTCAAAAGCTGGTTGTTAAAGCGGGGAAAGTCTTTAGATACCTTCCATCATTTGCAATGCTTTGGTATACATCACATGGCAAGGAGAGAGCTGAAACAGCCGTCGCCACCCAAGTTTGAGCTTTACAGCGATGAAAATAAGGAGAATATTGCTTTAGAATCGGATAGTGACAATGATTCTTTCGAGGAAATGAACAATAGGGACGAAGGAAAGCACAAGTGGCGTAAAGCTAGCTACGTGAGTGACAGCGGAGACTTCAATGATACACGGGAGAGTATAAAGAGCTCAGACTTGCATCATCAGGAAGAGGAACTGGTGCTTGGAGCTTTGAATGACTTGACAGAACTACTGCGTGAGGTGAGGACACTTCTTTAGATGCTATTTGGGAGGAACTAAATTGTGAGATAGCGAGCTACTGTTTTCTTTGTCTTTCGACATGTCGCCACTAATCGTAATGAAAAAATTGAGGGTGGCGCCTCATCTTTTGCCTTGACTGTACGTTGCTACACCCTTGTTATGATCCTTAGTAATATCGTTAATATTATTATTATTAATATCGTTAACGCGAAAGTTTGTATGGATGTTTATTACTTTTCACGCAAAATCTACTGACTGGATTTTAATGAAACTGTGTACAATAATATAGCGTATGCATCGGAATAACACATGTCACATAGGGCACTTTTTATCCCAGAATTCCCGCGGGATCTCTAAATTAACACGGGTGAAACCGCGGAGAACATCTGATACTTAATAATTTCTTACTAATATTACAAAATATGCATTTGCTCCAACTCGGCAGGGCTTCGAGTGGGCGCAGTGCGCGCGCTGGCTGCGCGCGGTGCGCGAGCGCTTCCCGGCGGCGGCGCGCGCGCCCGCCTACTGGGAGTGCCGCGCCGCGCTGGAGGAGCGCCGCGGGGACCTGCCCGCCTCCGTGCAGTGCTGGGAGGAGGCCATCGCCGTGGGCACCGAGGTGATATAGCGTTGTCTCGTGTCACGTCTACTAGCTGTCCCGCGGGGGATGTGGACTACTTTCGAAAATCAAAATTCAAATTAGTCCGTCAGTTAGAAAATAAAAAAACAATAGACACGTATTTTTTGCTTTTTCAAATAAATTAAAATATACAGAGATTAAAGTTTAGGGTGAGGGGGTCGTGACGTCACTAACCGCTAAAACCGCCATACGAACTCCGAATAGTGACGACACGCACACTAGCTTTCGCCGCCGAGGCTTTCAGGGAGTAGAGGGAGGAGCACAGGATGGGGATGGTACTAAAGATCCCAAGGGTCAGGGTGCCAAGGCTTTGCTTGCCCACCCTATTGCCTAAGATAAGATAAGATAAGACGTCACGCGAAATTTCAACTCAATATATCGCCGTTATTTTTTAATTACGTAAAAAATACGTGTCCAGTATTTTTTAATAATCTACAAGACGGAATAAAAAATAAAACTTAGTCCACATGCCCGTTCCCGCGGGAATACCGAATTACAATATAGCCTATGTTACTCAGGGATAACACCAACATTAATGGTGAAAGAATTTTTGAAATCGGCCCAGTAGTTTTTGAGTTAAATCGTAACAAACAAACAAAAAATCAAATCCTTCCTCTTTATAATATTAGTATAGAAAACAAAGTCGCATTCCGCTGTCTGTCTGTCCCTACGTATGCTTAGAGCTTTAAAACTACGCAACTGATTTTGATGCGGCTTTTTTTTAATAGATGTCTAGAGTGTTTCAAGAGGAAGGCTTATATATTTTTGAATGCTGAATGCTACAGCGGTCGGTGGTGGAAGCGAACCTGGACCAACTGCTGGACAAGTTTATGCAGCTGAAGATAGACTCGAGCGGCGGGGAGGCGAAGCGCCTCGATCCCAAAATGGTCGACGTCAAGAACGTCTTCAAAAGCACCATCATACGTTTCGCAGTGCAACAGGCCAAGTTGTGAGTTCAATTACTCTTATTTTCATCCATTCTAATAAATAAAATCACACAAAAAAATTGTAAAGAGCCGTTTTGGATTTCTCCAAGATCCCATCATCAAATACTGACTCGTTGACAGTGGGACTAACTTGGGAGTATACCCTTTCAAACAGAAAGACAATTTTCCAAATTGGTCCAACCGTCTTTGAGTAGTCAGTGTAAAATGTACGTACATAAGAAAAACATACACCCAAACACAGAACCTCCTACTTTTTGGAAGTCGGTTAAAAAAGGCGGTAAAATGAATAAATACACCATACTCAGGCATATCCTTACTACTTTGAGACATATTCCAGTTCTAGTAATGTAAATACCTACTTATGTATCATATTGTTTGTGTCTCGTTTTGTGTGCCAATAAATAAATAAATGAATTATTTGTTTGTATCCTTTCACGGCTAAACGGCTCAACCGATCACCACGAAATTTTGCATACACGTTGCCAGAGGTACAGAGGAGGACGTAGGCTACTTTTTATGCCGGAATTCCCACGGGAACTCTGAAATTAACGCGGAAGAAACTACATTAAATTTGCAAACTACCTACACGTTGTGAAGGGTAGGTACAGAAAATATATTTAATATAGGGTAGTAAGTACTTTTCTCGGAATACCCACCGTATCTTCGAAACTAACGCGGGTGAAACCGCGGGGAACGGCTAGTAATATCATATAGATTTATTTATTATTCGTTTAACATTGTTGTATAGCTAACTTCATCAATCTGGAATGTGATGAATGCATGCGTTTCTAATTCAAAGTCATAATCAAATAATTTTATTCAAATTTGGCCCATAAATATGGCTCTTTTTAATTGCAGACGCCAGTCGAGCCAGAGCGAGTCTGCTAAGTTCACGGTGACGCCGGTCCGTCGCAGCGGCCGGCTGAGCGTGTACGGCAGTGGGCGGCGTGGGCGCGGCAGCACGCCCAGTGGGCACGGCAGCACGCCCAGTGGGCACGGCAGCGCGCTCGATGCGCGCGCGCCGCTGCGAGAGTGCGCCAGCGTGCGGCAAGCGCTGCAGCTCGGGGAGGCCGTCTTCGTGCCCAACACCAACCTGTGCGACACTCCCTAATGACACCTTTGGGTCCTCGATTAATTATAATATGTGGGCGACCGAGCGTCGCTCGTTGTGATAACATCTCCCGGAGGAAGTTGCTTGTAAAGAAAAACAGTACCAAACACTCTTTTTTCATTGTCTGAAAACACGGATAAAACAACGTTTTCTAAAAATGAAACCTAGCTAGATCGACTAATCGCCCCCGAAACCTCCTGCATAATAAATTTCATGAAAATCGTTAGAGCCGTTTCTGAGATTCAGATAATATTGATATACAACGTGTTAATGAATTAACTGAAAACTAGAAAGTAGTTTGCTCAGAATCGACTTCCGAATCGATCGCACCATGTTTGCCGCCCGTAGCAAAAAAATCGAATCGGTTGTTGACACGTAGGCGCGGGCGTAGCGCTTGGAATTTCGTAGATAGGTCACTTCTAAACTAATGTTGAATAACTTTTAGACTATTAATTTTTTCGACATAATTTATATTTTAGTCACATTATTGTGTATTTTTTTAAATGGGGTGTATCAGGTTTTCAGTTAATTCATTAACACGTTGTATATACGTACATATATAAATTATATAAACTTCAAATTTTAATGAGATCTTAGAACCGATTGTTTTATGACAACACCCGGGAAGTTATAAATTTATTAAAAAATCGGGTGAATCCAGATGCTCCTCCTTCTAAGTCGGTTAAAAAATAATGTGTGCAATACTCCCATGCATGTATAACAAAAAGTAACTTTACTGTCGGTAGATGTGAAAGTTTATAAGTTATATTTTGACTCCTGGGAAATTTAAAATTTCCGCTAAAAATGCAACACTAAGAATGTAAACTTTTGATTAATTAATATATTATTATGTGAATTATTAATTATGTGTATTAGATGTAGGACGTGTGTCATTGTTTTATTTTTTTAAAGATAATTATTATTATGATAATAATTCAATTTTTTACTATGTATTTCTACGATTTCTATTGTTATAATATTGTAAATATATCAATACAGAAGGCCGATCGCGCTATTTCACAAGAACATTAACAAAATAAACCTTTTAAAATATCGAACGTCGCAATAATATATTAATAAAATATATGAACTCTTATTTGAAATTGAAAAACAAAAGAGATGCTTTAATTACTAAAGAATTGTTATTGACAAAAAATTAACTGTGACAAATCCCAAAAGTAGACAAAATGAGTATTTGACATTAGGCTTTTGGTGACACCGTCCGAAAATAGCGCAATCGGCTAGAGGCCCCGCAGGCAGGCCCTATGTAACTTTTGTTGCCATCATTCGATTCGGTTTCGATCGGTTTTACGATTATAATACACACGTTTTGACACCTGCAATTTCTAGCAATCAATCAAAATGAATATGGACGCAGATAAGCAATAATATGTTAACCCACAAAATTAAGTTATTGATTCAGAACGATTTATTGAGAGTTAGGGAACGTTTTTTAATTGTGTGCTTACCTTATTACATTGCTTCAATATGTAACTAAATATTGAACATAAAAAATGTTGGCACAAAATGGCGCTCCTACTTTTAAAACACGATTTACTCCGATTTACTCAAAATTTCTCCAGTGTGGGTTAACACACTATTGCTTATCTATGTCCATATATTTCGAAAACTGTAGCTGTCTAAACATATCTTAGACCGCTATGTCTCGGATTGAAATCGAAGAAAATTATAGCAATAAAAGTTACGTAATTGCGTTTGCTCTACTATTTGGACAAATATTAGCTCTCCCGCGCGGTTTCACCCGCGATAATTTTGCAACCCCTTTTGATCCCCTTAGAGGTTGAATTTTTAAAAATCCCTTATCGGATGCCTATGTCACACAAAGAACACACCCTCCAAGTTTCAGGTCTCTACGATCAGCGGTTCAGGCTGTGCGTTGATCCATCAGTCATCAGGACAAAGCATTTTATGTGTATAGATATAGATTATTATTGTAAAGATTGCTTTAATTTTGAATAAAACAGAATTTTTAAAATGAAATTGTTTTTAATAGGTAACTGTCAAACAACCCACATAATTCTACGTTATACAGGGAAATTGTCACTAGCTGTTCCCCGCGGTTTCACCCGCAATGATTTCGAAGTTCCCGCGGGAATTCCAGATTACAATATAGCCTATGTTGGGCACAGATAATATAATACTATCTCAGGGCTAATGTAGCTCTCTAATGGTGAAAGAAGTTTTGAAATCGGTCCAGTGGTTTTTGAGTTAAATCGTAACAAACAAACGAACAAAAAAGAAAATCTTTCCTTTTTATAAATTAGTATAGAGCAAGCATTGAAGAGACACCTATCAACGCGGCAACGCAATGATAATGATATTCGCTTTAGAGATATCACTAAACGCCGTTTTAAAGTTTTAAAACATCCCGCCTATTAAAAAGAACGAATGGATTGTTAAAATCTTTGTTTTGTTTTTTATGATATGATATGAAATAAACAAAATTATGAGATGAAAATAGATATCTATGGCAATATATTTTATAAAACAGTATCTTAAAATACCGTATCCATGGTATTTATTCCTAAAAACTTGGACGTCCATGAATAAGTTTATTTAGTGCTGATTAAGTTTATTCATTCATTCGGTCTGTCAAAGTGTCAATTGCATTGTCAGTTCAAGAATTCATTTCAATAGGGATGGCCTTTTTCGGATTTTGTAGTCAACGGTGTCAATATATCGGATTTTAAGTTTACAAATCGATTGCAAAATTTAGATTTCTTCCGCGGCTCGCTTGTTGTTACCGTACAATATACCGCCTATCGTTTATTGTTTTTTATTGAATTAGTTTTTTTTGCGGTATGTAGATAATCATCCAAAA
Organism: Zygaena filipendulae; assembly: GCA_907165275.2. Classification (NCBI taxonomy): domain Eukaryota; kingdom Metazoa; phylum Arthropoda; class Insecta; order Lepidoptera; family Zygaenidae; genus Zygaena; species Zygaena filipendulae. The sequence continues at coordinate 1,989,043 of OU015678.1, read as the reverse complement.
CTTAAACATACATGAATGAACCCTTGCTAAATGCGAAAGTCTGTTTGTTTGTTACGTTTTCACGCCATAATCATTAGGTATCACGGGTACAGAAAAGGACATAAGGTACTTTTTATCCCGGGATTCGGGATGTTTCATTCGCGTAATTTGGAACTCCGATATTAACGCGAGTGAAACTGCATAAAATTTTGTATACACATTGTCAGAGGTACAGAAAAGTATATAGGATACTTTTATACCGGACTTCACGGGCGATCTCTGAAGTAAACGCGGGTGAAATCGCGGGGAACAGCTAGTGATCTGCAGGGCAATTATGTAACTTTTGTTGCATTCATATTTCAGTTTCGATCAGAAAAATTGCGATTTTGTGAATAATTAATGATGTTAAGACAGCTTCAACAAGGTTTAAGCGGTGAGAAGTTCGAGAGTTCCTGCGGGAATTCCGCACTCACGCCACACGAACGTGAAACCGCGGGGCACAGCCAGTCTATACATATAAATAAAATTGAAGTAAGTATCTGTTTGTAATTCCAAATCAAATTAACAACTTTTAACTAAATGCCTATGAAAGTGTATAGCTACGGTATTTATCTACATAAAAACATATTTTTTTTTGTCAGACTGTCTGTTTATTCCTGCAACTCTGAAACGGTTGATGGGCTGGACCGATTTTAACGGGGCTTTCACTGGACTTTCAACATAGCTGATGTTATAAGGAGTAGGTAACTTATACTACCTTTTTTTTAAGAAAAAAAAGTGTCTGCAGGAATTCCGACACTCACGCGGGTGAAACCGCGGGATACAGCTAGTGACATAACGGATATGAAGATGTCGTAACGGAGGGTATCACATCTAGAATGAACTAAACTACCTTCACACCGACAAATTGTTATCGTACCGCCAACGTAACGGCTATAAAGGAATAATTTGTGACTTGTTTGTCTGAACGAAACATCCTCGGCGTCAATTTGTAAATAACACTAAAACCTTATTGGAAAGTATTTAACTTCTACCTCGTCGCAAATTGTGTGAAGACTTGAAGAGTGATTCTTTGTTTTTTTTAGACTTTTCAACATCTTTTATCGAAGCCATAGTTACTTGTGAGTAGATACCTAATATGAAGGAGCAAATTTTTTTTGTAGGTATAATAGAACGTAGTGATTTTATTTGCTCAGTGGATATACGCCAAGCCAGCGGTAATTTTAGAGTTCCCGTGGAAATTCCAGGTTATACCATATGTATAAACCTTCCCTTGAATCACTCTAGGTAACTATATTAATATTTTATTATTTATTTAAATTAATAATTTCAGAAATCTAAGATATCAGAGGAGAAATGGCATCCGTAGCAGAACGTTTGAATAAGTTGAGAGATGAGCGAATGGCCAGGGAGAAAGCACGGATAGAGAAGGTATTTCAATGGTTTTAATTTTAACTAGTTAGCTGCAGCTAATCACCGCGGGTCATGAGTGTCATAGACTATATTGTAGCCCGGAATTCCCTCGAGAACTCCGAAATCCCGCGGGTGAAACCGCAAGGTACAGCGATTATAATTGGACATAGATAAGCAATAGTGTGTTAACCCACATTAAAAATTTTGAGTAAATCGTGTTTTTTTATTTTTAGTTTATTTTTTGTTTATTTCTATTAGTAGTTTTATATTATAATATGTAACACATTACGAGGCTGGCTTGGCACATGAGCGTAAAAACCCTCACTAAATAAATGATTTAAAAAAAAAAAATTATAACACCATTTTGTTTCACCATTTTTTATGTTCAACAATTTGTTGGTATTTAAATAATGTAATAAGGTAAAAAAAAATAAAAAAACTTTCTATTACTCTCAATAAAGCGTTCTGTATCAATAACTTTATTTTGTGGGTTAACACGTTATTGCTTATCTGCGTCCAATTATGATAACCTTAAAAAAGTCATCCACGTAAAGGTTTGTTTTTTTTTTTCTTGTGTGTTGTGCTGAAACAAAGGTTTTTCTTCTTCTTCTTCTTCTTAAACTGTTATTAAACCTCAACTAACATAGGTAGGATTATACGTTATTTTGTGAACACACAATAAATTTCTTTAGTCCATGGTACCTATAAACACAAACCTATAATATCATGTTTTGGATTTAAATATAATAAAGAATCCACTAAAAAATTTATAATAATCGTTGAATGAATAAAAATATTACTAATTTGTTTATATTTTTCAGTTGAGAGAGTTGAATCTTAAAAAGTACAACAGAGATGACCCACAACCAACATCAAAAGCATCGTTATCGAGCTTTTCTGTAAATAAATCTGTGAAAAATGTAAACACCAAAGCATGTGAACCTGTTAAAAATAAGTATTATATGAACCAGTCTAGAGCTACAGTTTTGACTCAGGTTAAAAATAAAACATATGGCAATGAAATTAAGAAACCTCAGTTCAATAATCAAACAAGACCTAATAATATAAGCAATGCTTACATCACAAAAGTTGAAGTGAAACCAAAAAATGCATTAAAAATGTAATAAAACCAGTTGAAAAAACAACAGGTAGGTATGTAATATCGTTTTAAAAAAGTGCAATCGGCTCGTATCGGCTGGACGATGCTTCGTAATTATATGCCAAAGGAACGATGCGTACTTGGTTATTTACAAGCTGAGAAGTTGGATTATTTTGTTCTTATTATTTTATTCTATTGTATTTTCGTTTTGATTTTGAATAAAACTGGTTTTTGCAGAACGAAATCTTTTTTTTTTTTCTTTCAATCAACCCACATAATTTTATGTTTTACAGAAAAGTTGGTTGGTAGGTACAAGTAAAATAGGCATAGGCCTGTACCATTATTTTCAGTTCAGACCTTGATCACATAAGATTTAGGGTTATTAGTTAGTTGTTGTTATTCTTTTAGAATATTCTTTCTGTTGTATTTACTCACTAAACAAGCATATTCAACGCAATGATAATATCCCTTTGGAGATATCCCTGAGAAGTTGGTGCCAAGCTAAATAAGTGGTTGGATGGTTCGTTGGTAGACTCGGCTCCCAGGCAGACAAGCGGGCTTGGCATCGACTTCAAACCGATCAGTATGTAGTACCGTACGTTACTACATACCAATAAGATTAATATTATGTAGGTACATACCAATAAGATTAATATTATGTGCATTTTTATCATTCGGATTAGATCGGTATTTGTTATTTTTAACTTTTAAGTGTAAACTTGCATTATGTGGTTTTTTCAATTTTTTTGTTATAATTTTTTTTAATGCTTTCTAGTGTAGGTACATATAAATTATAATACAATAGTACTAGTATTTTAATATTATCTGTGACAATAGACAGGCGTGGACATACGGGGGTGAAGGGGGAGGGGCTTACTTATGACTTAGTAAATAGGTAACTACATGATTAATCAGACTGAAAAAAATTCTGGTCATTGTCTATTCTAAAAGTTTGCTTCGACCAAGACCTTGATCCGTGCCTAGTATAGGTATTATTACAGTGGACCTAAAACTTAGATGGTTACCTTTACATTTGTTGCAAAAAATATTATGACTCATTAGTAATTATTAAAATACTAGGCGTCTTAATTAAGACATTTTAGTTCAATTACAAGATTACCAAAAGATTAAGTACATTAGTTTTAATTTTAAAACATCGCGCCTTTTTACGATGTTTGTGATTACGATAGTCGAACGAATGAATGGTTAAAAGTTATCTTGCATATTGTTAAAAACTTTGTTCTGTTTTTACTATGCGGCTTATGATACTATATTTATTTAATACCAAAATACGAAAATAGACATCTATGGTAGTATCATGTAAGTAGGTAGTTTATTGTAAAAATAGATTCTGTGCCCATAGTGTAATGACTAGATATTCGGTATTCCTAAAGTTCTACGCCCATGAATACATTTATCAAAGAAAATTTTGATCGTTTATTCTTCTTCTTGTTGGCTGCTGAACGGTGGAGAAAATATCGATTATGAAATAAAATAACGCGACCTCAGAATGCGACAGCCTACGATCACCACCGGTCATATTTGGTCAACAACCCGACGGTTTATTCGTTCATTCGTTACGTTCGTGAATAATGTGATTATGTCATGTCCAGAGAGAAGGTAATCACTAGTCATGTCAATTGTCATTTGTCAGTTCAAGAATTCATTTCAATAGGGATGGTCTTTTTCGGATTTTGTAGCAAACGGTCACATACTAAGTTTAAAAATCGATTACAAAATTTTATTGCAGATCTTTTTCGTGGCTCACTTGGTATTGCCTATCGGTTGTTAGCGTTTCTTGAGTTGGATTCCTTTTTGCGGTACGTAAATAGTACTAGTATTTGCATAGGTGCCGCAAAACTGATATTCATAATGACATTGCGAAGTAGTGACCGAAAAAGATACTTTTTTGTAACTAATTCATTTCTGATGCCGAAATACGACAAATTCATTAGAAACCTTAACTTTTAGTTCACCAAGATTGGAAAGAGACCAAGCATTGGTTGCAGACACAACATGTATTTAATTAGGTATGTCTGTCTTTGACTTTTCAAACAGTTGTACGATTTACGTCGGTTTTGTATTATTTAACATATTTTGCTTAATAAGGTTGTCATAATAAGTAAATCGAGTTCTCGCAAAGTGGATTTAGTAAATGTGAAATCGGTTTGGATAATCGATACGTAACGTTATATTATGATTTTTTAAATATCGAAATCGGACTCATCAGCTTCACTATTCTCATTTTCATTACCTATGAATTTTAGACACAAGTTGTGAAATATGTCTAGTTAATTTGTGACTTGTGTTGTGAAGTTGCTTTCGTATAGTCTGGTTGACGCCGGGATTTCATTCGAACTGTTAATTAATTTACTAGTTTTGAATTTTTATATAAAAAAAACTGTGTTGTGCGAATTGGTGCTGTGTTTTCAAACGGCAATAATTTTATTGTAGTTTATTGTGATTTATTCGGATCAGCTGACGCTGGTGTCGTCTCGTTTTCTTTGAGCTAGTTTGAAATTTATTATATTAATTCAGTTTATTTCGGTAAGTTATTAAAAACGAAATTCTAATTACCTAATTTAAACTAGGTAGGTATAAAAAAAAATCATTTCGTACTTGAAATGTAAACAACGATTTAAAATGTGTCATACGAATTTAGTCTTTATAGTAATGTTAAATAAAGATCATAGCTTTGGCATGGAATGTAGCTTTGTGAAAGTTTTGTGTGTGGGGTGTGTGGCCACAAAATAAAGCTCGCGAATCGCAATATACCTAACTTTGATATATTATTCGTTCGCTTTCTAAATATTTTGCAAGGTTGTGTAATATTTTTGAATAAACCAATTAGGAAGTTACTTACCTCAAGGTAAGGTACAATCAATTCTAATACCACTGCTGGTAGTACCTAAATCTAAAGTACCTACCATGTTTAAGTAGTTACATACTATATTATGTTATATAATTTGTTAATAGGTAGGTATAGTATAGTCACAGATAATATAATACTGTATAGTTAAATTGAGCAAGTAGCACAGAATAAAATTGATCCAGCCATTTCAGAGATTAGCCAGAACAAACAGACATACAGACAAAAATTAAAAAAAATGTTTTTTTATTTTATTTTATTTATTTAACAATTAATGCACACAAGGACAACATAAAAAAAAACACGAAGAAGAAGTAGGTACTGTAAACTTTCATAATTATGCATTTGGTGAAAAGCTGTAAATACGGAATTACAAACAGAAACTTTAATTTTATTTATACGTATAGACTAGCTGTGCTCTGCAGTTTCACCGGCTTGAGTTTCTGATTTTTTTAAATATACTTTTTTTCCCAGCAAGAACTAATTTTTTTTGAAATAAAAGTAGCCAAGTTACTCCTTATAACATCAGCTATCTGCCAGTGAAAGTCCCATTAAAATTGATCCAGGCGTTTAGTCAGAACAAACAAACAGACAGACAGACAGACGAAAATTTATAAAAATGATTTTCATGTAAGCTACAGTAGGTACTTAAGTACATTAAAAAAACGATTTTTTTTTAAATTTCGCATATTTTGTATACTTTCATATGAATTTAGTGAGAAGCTGTTATTTTGGAATTACAAACAGACACTTCAGTTTTACTTATATATGTATGGATTTGTCATTCTTTTTTTTAATTCAAAATGATTGTATTTTATATTTTTATTTTGTTTTATGTCACACTCCTGCTCTAGATTTCAAAACTGACACATCAAAATTAATATTATTTTACATACCTATACATATTATAATAAATTATTTCACTCCTACAAACATTTGGTGCTTGCTGGAGGTCTGTAATCCCCTCCCAGTATACAACCCTAACAAAGCTGTTGGGGTTGGTTTTGGGGATAGGGGTGGAAAAAGATATATCACTGCTAAGGCTAATTATAATATAAATATATAAATATATATATAGGCTAAATATAAATATATTTTAATTTAATTAAAAAAGCAAAAAATACGTGTCTATTGTTTTTTTATTTTCTAACTGATGGACTAATTAGAATTTTGATTTTCAAAAGTAGTCCACATCCTTATTCGTAAGGGTGCGGCCTCATGCAGGCGCTTCACACACGTTTGCACTTTGCAGCGAAAAATCTGTTCACGTGATATTTTGTAGTGACAAAGCTGAAAATATTGAGCTTTGACGCTGGGAAAGGATCAAGAGTGAGCGAGACGAGTCGACATAATTGTGGTGCTGCAAAAACTTCTTTAATTAATTGCTGTAGCCTGTAAACAATGTATTCAGGCGATGGTAAATATTTTCACTACTGCTACTAAAGGAGGTTACGAAATCAGCTTTCGATCGTTCGTGCAGGCAGCCCCTGTTGACGCTGTTTTTCGACACGGCGCGGCGGCGACTTGTCGCTACTTTTTGAGTCGCGGGAAATTCGAAATAGGGTCACGTGACCAGAATTAACTGGCGTCGAGCGTCGCTGAACATAAAACCGACTTCCAAAAAAACAAAACTGAAAAGCTAAAAATAACAAAATACCCGAGACAAAAATACACGTAATATTATTATTGGTTTGTGCTACCATTGATCGGTTTGAATTCGGTGACAAGCCCGCTTGTGTCTGCCCACTTGGGTTGATGAGGTCGGAGTGGACTTAGCCCATCTAAACATCTACTCCATATTTGGTTTGTCACCGACTTCAAACCGATCAATGGTAGTTAGCACAAACCAATAATAATAAACATAAAAAAAAAATATAAAAAACATACGCGTCGAATTGAGAACCTCCTCCTTTTTGGGAAGTCGGTTAAAAATTGATTGGCGCGACCACAGAGAAAATAATTAGAGAGGACACGTAAGCGGGACGCGCAACGACTGCAAATGGAGTTAGAGCAAATGCTCTAACTTTCCAATAACATCTGTTGCTGGCAAGTCATGTATATTTTTATCCCAGAATTCCCTCGAGAACCCTGAAATTAACGCGGATGAAAACGCAGCTTGTACACAAAAATCGACCTTGTTGTTTTATACATAAAGTTCGATATACTGCCAGTAGGTATATATAGTTGTAGGTCACGTGCGATACTGGCGGTGTTAAGAAATGACATGGATAGCTCCATTTTCTAGTGCGAAGTGTGCATTCTATATTCTGCGGGGTTAGCCAAGTTTATATTCTATACAATCGTTAATGCATAGAAAACTAGAATAGAAAACTTTGGTCAACCAATCAAAACTCTAGTTTTCAAGTGGTCACGTGAAAAATAGAGTTTTGATTGGTTGACCAAATGACACGACGATTTGTTACTTACCTATGTTTTCTATGCGTCAACGATTGTAGAATGTCAACTTGGCTAACCCCACTGCTTATTCAATGGAGTTATAGTATTTTATTATTATTTGTAAATGGCATCGAATTCCAGTTTACGAGCGCCCATCGCAACGGGTTAGTGTCCTCGGATGAATTAAAAAATTTGTATGGGCCGTCAAATACTCGTAAATGTAGGTAGGTGACGCAAACAGCTGTTGAATTAATGAGTCTTCTAGCGGATTCACCTCACGGCTAGTATTCTTACGAATTTAAATGAAGTTTCTTGCGCTAGGGCTGCTTGACGTTTTTTTTCTTATCTCGCATACACTAAAATTTTATAAAATTATTTTAAAATGCATTTTAAATAGTTTAGAGGTGGCACTCAAAAAAATGTTACAAAAACATACTTCAAATATTTAAAAAAATGGTGCATATTAATTAGATCTTGACTTTGATTTTAAAGTCGTGAAAATTGTCTACTCATCAATTTTAAATATCTAAAAAAAATTCAAGAACTTAAAAAAAACTTTGGACTAAAATTACCATAGTTCGAATGAAATTATGCGACATATAATAAAGTTTTTGGAATGTTATGGAATATTTTCGTGAAACCGTCACAAGTGACCGTTTATTGCACTCTTTTGTTAAAATTTTTGCTGTCATGTTCGAACGAAATTCTTTGAAATAACGCGCTTATAACTGGAGCTGCATACAAGCGGTCGTGACGGAAAATTCTTTCACTTTTATTCTTGTAGCCCTAATCCGTACCGTGCGATAAGGAACTTCGTTCTAAAAAAAAATCCACTCTATATAGTATAGGTGGGCATAGATAAGCAATAGTTTGTTAACCCACACTGGAGAAATTTTGAGTAAATCGTGTTTTAAAAGTAGGAGCGCCATTTTGTGTCAACATTTTTTATGTTCAATATTTAGTTACATATTCAAGCAATGTAATAAGGTCAACACACAATTAAAAAACATTCCCTAACTCTCAATAAATCGTTCTGAATCAATAACTACATTTGCTGGGTTAACATGCTATTGCTTATCTGCGTCCAGGTATGAGTTCAACCCACTATTAGTGACAGTGTCAAGTCTGTAGTCAAGTTAATGGGTGTTGTTTGAGGAAAAATCCGCGACCAAAGCTTACACGCCGTCGTGTTATGACAACATGCCAACTGGCTGATGTTTACACAGCCCCTGTTAACGACACCGAATGACCCGCAGACCGACTAACTTGTCCACGGAGACATGATATTTGAGTGGTGTGACTGTGTTCTCAGATTCGATAATAGACTCGTTGCTGGGGTATGACAATGAGAATCCCATTTAGTTGTTCCCGTCAGATAGAGCCATCCATTAATTACGTGAAACAATGTTGGTTATTTTTCTACCCCCTTTTCCTCTTGATGAGATATCGTGAGATTTTGCTCGACCCCATCCCCCCTCCCCTAATCTCACGTGAGATTTTTCAAAATGCGTAGGTATATTATTAATGTAAATAATTTAATATGTGCTTGTTTGCGTTGGATCTATTTAAAAAAAAATCAAAATTGCGATTTCGTTAATTTTACAGTGTTTCGTTCTCAAAAATATTGCCGAGACCACTCTCTCCCCACGTGAGATTGGGTGAGGTTCGGTTCGACCCCGCCCCACCTTACACGCCTCAGGTAGTTAATGGACACCCCCATTAGATAATAAAACAAATAGTTAATAGACTTTCATTCATTAGGAAGACCAGCAGCACAATTAAAGGTCTATATCTACAGACATTGAGCCTGCCAGACAGGTGCCAGGGCAGAAATGTGGGCAGAAACCAACAGACATCGTTTATTTACAAAAGACGTCTGCACGGTTCCGATGCTCTATTCACCCTGCTCGACATGCCCAGTCACGTGCAGAAATGAACCGCGAGACAAAATATTATTTTTAATACAGTTGCTCAAAAAGTGGCGTATTGCAGGGACGTTTAGCGTTCGGGATGTGGGCTATTACATACTCGAGCTTTTTGTTTACCTTTCCCGAACTCGTGCGTTCTCTTTGCCAACTGTCAACAGTGGCGACACGACTTTGACACACTTTTTGCATTGCGAAACGTAGGTTTCGCATTACTAATACGACTAGCGCCATCTCTTAATCACAGTTGGAACTTAGTTGAGTTTGTTGTGTTTTTGATATTTTATTAAATTGCTTAATTTTTTCGTAACTGTATTAAAAATAGTTGTTCAGTACACGTGCGGAACCGTCATTGCAACTAGTTCCGACTGTCAACCCTCACCTTCGGCTGCGCCTCGGCTCGGGTAGACATTTGTCGGAACTCTTTGCAATGACAGGCTTTCCGCACTTATAATGAAATATACTATTTCGCACGTGTCTGTCAGCGTCTGCGCGGTCGTGTTACGATATTATATAAATAGGTTAATACGTACTATACATATACGTAGAGGGGAACATTTTAGTATTATTTTTCGTTGGTTTCACACCCCTCCTTTATATCTCTCTGCCATCCAATGGTTAACTGTTAGAGAATGCCGCATGAAGGCATTTTGTCTGCCACGAAACGTATCTGGCACGCTCGATGTCTGTAGATATAATACGTAATATTATAGCACTTGTTTAGAAGCCCACATAAACTAACATAATGGACATGTTGACTAATTTTTATTTTTTAGTCCGTCTTGTAGATTATTAAAAAATATTGGACACGTATTTTTTCTTTTTTTACGTAATCAAAAAATAACGGCGATACATTGAGTTGAAATTTCGCGTGACGTCACTATTCTGACAGATTGTATGGCGGTTTGCGGTTAGTGACGTCACGACCTCCTCATCCTAAAATTTAATGCGCTTTATCTCTGTATATTTTAATTTATTTAAAAAAGCAAAAAATACGTATCTATTGTTTTTTTATTTTCTAACTGACGGACTAATTAGAATTTTGATTTTCAATAGTAGTCAACATCCCTATTACTAATGTTGTGCAATTCCAACAATGTTATATTGGATGGTCCACGTGTAGGTAATTCATTTATTTACCATACTGTGTATTACTCACAGTAGATACGATTAAAACTGATAACCTTCATTTTTTGTGAAGTTGTATACTATAAAAAGATACAATATAATATCCGCCTACTATTTATCGGTCCATTTCATTAATCTGATTCATCTTTTTTATTGAAAGTCAAAATCTTTATCGGTCTTATAAAGATTTCGGATAATAATCTCGACACAGAACACTTTAGGTACATAGTATCGATTCATACTTGAAATATTTACGGGTACGGGTGATTTCAAGTTTTCAATAAATTTCATATAATACATAAATGGGAATGTTTGTTTGTTTTTGCTCTCACGCCATAACTACTCAACCGATCGTCGTTAAATTTTGCATGCAGGGGTGCAGAAAAGGACATTGGTGATCGGGTTGTTATCCCGGAGTTCCCGCGGTTACTCCGAAATTAAGGCGAGTGAAACTGCGGGGAAAAGCTAGTACTACATCAAACAAAATTACGTCATAGTATCGCGGTAAAAAAGAGGACAACGTGTCGGGTCTGCTATTCTACACATATCTTCTTTCTTCTTCTTCTACTTTATAAATAAAAATGATTGTTTGTATGTCTGTCCTCTATGCGTTTCGAAACCAACCATGAAACTTTGGCGGGTTGTTCTGCCTGCGTCCGCAAAGGTTCCTGATCCCATGCTCACGCGGGTGAAACCGCGGGGCACAGCAAGTTATTAATAAAAAATGAAGTGTCTGTTTGTAACCCTACTAATATTATAAATGTGAAAGTGTGGATGTTTGGATGTTTGTTACTCAATCACGCAAAAACGGCTAAACGGATTTAGATGAAATTTGTCATGCACGTTTTCAGGGGTACAGAGAAGGACATAGGGTACTTTTTGTCCCGGAATTTCGAAACCCCGAAATTACCGCGGGTGAAACTGCGGGGCACAGCTAGTGTAAAATAAAAGCTTTCTACTAAATGCGTGTGAAATTACCTATCGTTAAAAAAAACAATTGTTAATATGTTTGTATCTTTTGGCTTCTGTCTGTTCCGCCGGCAGACAGCCGTGGGACTGGGAAATCACCGGTGGGAATCACCGAAGCGGTGGGACTGATTTTGACGGGACTTCCACAGATGGCTGATGTTATATATAAGGAGTGACATAAAAAATGGCTACTTTTATAGGAATTCCTGCTGGAATTTTGCAACTCACGCGGATATGAAACCAAGGGGCACAGCTTTTATTTATTTACTAGCTGGGCCCCGCGATTTCTCCCGCGGTAATTTCGGAGTTCCCGCGGGAATTCCGGGATAAAAGTACCCTATGTCCTTCTCTGTACCCCTGACAATGTGCATGTCAAATTTCACCCAAATCCGTTCAGCCGTTTTTGCGTGATTGAGTAACAAACATCCAAACATCTAAACATGCATACTTTCACATTTATAATATTAGTAGGATTTAGAACACAAAACAGATTGCAGTCTCAACGAACATAACACAGAAGTGTTAATAAAACAGAAGTCCGACTACAATCTTTTTACTTGTGTCCCTAGCATGCTTAAAATTAAAACCGCTAATTACAACAGGAAAATTAATTGATAATTTAACTAAAATACTGAATATTAAAAAATAACCAAAATATTGTGATGAAATAAAAAAAGAATGAATGAAAATTAAAACGGCTATTTTATAGTGGAACATGAGAAATCAAAGTCACGGCGTCACGTTATTTCTTCCTGTAAACCTATGAGGCTATGACGTAGGTATTTCAATGACGAAATTAGAATGGAAACAAGATTTGTTTTTGTACCATTTTTATGTACAAATAATAAAGTCAAAGTCAACGTCAAATCATTTATGTATTCAAATTTGGTCCATAGTGTGGCTCTCTTTGACGTCAATAATACAATATGATTGTAAAACTTTACTACCTATTTTATCTATGTAGATGTTACTAGTGACGAAGGATTTTTATGTATATTTAGAATTTCCGCTCACAAGGTATTAGTTATATGTATTACTTGTAAAAACAAATAACTTTATCTCATTGCAAGAAGCTAAACTATAATTTTCCGCTAGGTTTTTCACATTGAAAACATACTTACTGCTACAACTACTCAGACAACAATAATGATAGCGAGATATTTGTTTTAGGCTAATTCCACACTTGCGTTTTCCGTTTGGATAATTTTTCCATTAATTATGTGAGGCACAGATAATACTAGTTGTGAGGCGTTTAGGTGGCGGGGGAAGGGGGTCGAGCCGAACCTCACCCAATCTCACGTGGGGGAGAAGGGGCTAATGCAGATATCACGTAATTTTTTTCCGCAACAAACAGAGTAGAATTGCGATAAAACTGGGTTAAATTAAATAAGAAAATTTATGTTTCCACACTCAGATACACTTTCTCGCGTTTTGAAAGATCTCACGTGAGATTAAGGGAGGGGGGAGGGTCTCGAGCAAAATCTCACGACATCTCACCAAGGAGGAGGAAGTAGATGTCGAAAAAAATCGCCAAAATCACCTCACGTGATTAATGAACACACGATGCACGTGATGTGCACACACATCGATTGTTGTTGCACTTCCCTTTTGAACGATATATAAATAAAAATATCGATGTATGTGATTGTGTATCTTTATGTTCCCTGTATTATTCCATGATGAACTACAATTTTATTGAATTATATTCATTTTTATTGAACTCGATAGAAGAATAAAGTCATCAATCATCTTTATAGCAATACGTATATTGTAATAGTAAGATATGCATCGTTTATTAAGATGTTTGTTTTAGATTAAGTTTAATGATCTCTCTTCTAGGCACAAAACTGTACACTCAATTATATTATACCTTCAGTCTCTTTATTATAAAGGTGTCAGAGTAAACAAAATATGGAGTAAACGACTGTAGATTACAATTTATTATTTCTTGAATGCTTTTATTATTTCGCTATTTGAACAAATGATGTTCTATGAAGTTTGAAACGAACATTCTTTTTTTAGTCTTCTAAAAAAAGAATTTGTGTTCTATTTTCAAGGGTATCGTGTCTATGATAAATGATTCACTAAAATTAGCAACCCTAAACGTGTCGACTTAAATTTGACCCACTGCCATGGATGAATGCAAAATTCGCTATGCATTATACCATGACCAAGAGTGAGTTGACGAAACTCTTTTAGGTATATCTGTTTAATCGAAATTGGTTTTTAATTTTATTTGTCGAGGACGAATGACTAGATTTGTTGACGTAGGGAAATAATTTGTATTGCAAATAATCATCCGTCTTGATTTGACTGTACTTCTATTAGATTTAATTAGTATGTAGGGTTCCGTACCTCAAAAGGAAAAAAAAGGAACCTTCATAGGATAACTTTGCTGTCCGTTTGTCTGTTTATATCAATTTGAAATTAAAAAACCGTAAAGTAGTTATCACAAAAATCGTACAAAACCCTCGGTGCGCGAGTCCAACTCGCACTTGGCCGGTTTTTATTAGTTCTTTGGTTACGCCAACTTTCTGCTGCATGTGTTCCAAATTCGATGGATGAACAGTTTTCTTGTTATAAAATCGAGTTCCAGATAGCATACCACAAACGTAGTGATTACCTTCTCTCTGCATACCACCACGCCTTATCAGTTCTCCTTCTCAGCACAGCAATTTGGTGGCACGAGTCGGTGTGTGTCCAATTTTATTCACAACTAACTGTCCCCCACCACAATTCACAAACTCAGAAACTTTACCTCTTTATATTATTAAGTAGATAGAAAAGCCCCTGATTTCACCCCCGTTGATTCAGGAGTTCCCGCGGGAATTCCGGGATAAGAAGTATATCTACCCTATGGCACTCAGGACACTAGCTTCTATTGGTAAAATAATTATCAAAATCGATCTAGTAATATTTGTGTTTATCAATTACAAACAAACTAACAGAAAACTTTTCTTTATTATATTTTGATATAGACAACTGTCGACCACATGAATAATATTTGTGCATAGACTAGATCAAAAGTCTATTTATCTCAATATAAATCGTAATTATTGCGGCTTGACATAAACTCGTGCTTAATTGGTTTGATGACCATCACAATAAGCAGGTCAATGACTCGTCTACTCGCCCATAAACGAGTAGGTACATAATAAACGCATCATTTTATATATAAATAGTACCTAATGATCCTTGGATAATATGTGCATGCATTGTAATAAATATGTGCTACGCTATTCTGAAAAACACACTTCGCTCGTAATGTCACTAAACTCACTAGTGATCGTGAGAGCGAAGTGAAGTGAGTATGCAAAACGTTAAAACAATCTTTTTAATTATGGTGTTTATTAAGTAACTCAGTAATCAGTAATATCTAAAAGAAAGTTTTTTTTTAAATTATGTAATTACTAGCTGTGTCCCTCGGTTTCACCCGCGGTAATTTCGGAGTTTCTGCGAGAATTTCGCAATATAAAGTACCCTATGTCCTTCTCTGTACCCCTGATAACGTGCGTGCCAAATTTCATCCAAATCTGTTGAGCCGTTTTTGCGTGAGTAACAAACATCCAAACATCCACACTTTCACATTTGTAATATTAGTACGATGTAAGTGTCACTTAGAATTAAAATAAATTCTAAATTAAAATACGCTTCTCTGTATAATTAGTTTCCTGCTCAGAGTTCAAAAACTGCGCCAGCTTGTCAACCAAAAAAACGAAATTTTAATGTTTTATTTATTTGGTTTCAAAATTCCGTAGTCTATAGTAAATTATACAAATAAAAAAATATAGGTAATAATACACACAACTTCAATCGTACCTAGATTTAGAAGTGATTTCGCAAGTGACAGAATAGGACTGCTGTCATACATAATTTAGGTACATAGCTAATATCTACATAAGCAGTATGGGTTGCGCTTTCTATTAACAATTTAACATCAATCGAACTTTGTATTATGTGATAACTTGGAATGTCCAATCGTATGTTCTTTGTTGATAAGTCTACATTTATACACTAATATTAAAAAAAGGAGAATTTGTGAGTTCTTGAGTTTGTTTGTAGGAAGTAATTTCGGGAACCACTGAACCGATTTTAAAACATCTTTCACTTATAAGAAGGCAAAGTGTTCCTGTGTGAACTTTTATAACCAGCAAAAACTAAAATTTTTAGAGCACTAACTGTGTAAATATTAGGTTTTATTAATGGACATTCTATGTATTAAATATCACTCGGTTTTATTAATTTCAGAACTCCCTTGAGAACTCTAAATCGCGTCACTCAGGCATACTGTATAGTGTACACATGTACAGTTTCTTATCGGTGAAAGAATCTTTAAATTCTGTCGAGTAATTCCAGAGATTATCCCAAACTTATAAACTTACAAATTAAACTTATTTATACGTAGGTGTCTACCCATATTGTTTTAAATTGTTTTTTGATTTGTAATTTTTTAATTTTAAACTATATTTTATCACCTTACAGGCGAACCACGCACCACGGAACAGAATGGCGATCTTAAACGAGAAGCAATTAACGAAGTGCATTTATTAATTTAAACAATGAGCAACACCTACTTAATATTAGCTAATTAGTTAAACAAAAAGTGCCAAAAGATAATTAATAATAAATATTAAAGTTTCCAACCGTACACCCAGATTTCTTCCGTGAATGTTAATGATATATTATAATATAGTTAAGTAGGTATTCAAGTACATTGCACTGACTGAAGACATCCACAATGGATCCCGGTTACTTTGACAAGGAGAGAAGACAAAATCCGCGCGAGCGAGCGAATCTACTGTCAAAATTATTCTTTTGGTGAGACATGTCTCTACTATCTTTAAACCTAATCGAGCAATATCAGAATCTCGGAAACGGCTGAAACGATTTTCATGAAATTTAGTATGCAGGGGGTTTCGGGGGCGATTAATCGATCCAGCTAGGTTGCATTTTCAGAAAACGTCGTTTTATCCGGTACTGCTTTTCTACTTAACAACAGATGGTGCTACGAGCGAAGCTCGATCGTCCTGCCAATGCCGTCATTACTTGTAGAGAATTACTAGAATGATTCTAGAAGAATCATTTCATATTAGGAGGGTCATCGGACTGACCGTTAACACCGGACGCACCTGACCACGTACATGCAAAATTTCATGATGATCGGTTGATTAAGGTGGTTACAGCCTCAGGTTACAGCGTAAATAAGCGACAGATTGACATAGAATGGGGATGTTGACTACTTTGGAAAATCAAGATTCTAATTTGTCCGTCAGTTTATTTTATTTTCTTTATTTGGATTTATTTATTTATTAGGTTCTTCAAAAATGAGTACAATGCTTATAAAATAAATTCATGTACATAATAATATGCTAATTGCCTCATTAATTATAGAAGAACACAACATTACCAACGATCATACAATAACAAAAAATATTATTAGACAATAACTTAAGGCTAATTGTACAATCTTTTACAGATAAACTCAGCATGCTTATAGTAGGTGTAGTCTTAACTAGAAGGATTAATTTTGAACTTAATATTAGGACTAAAAATTTTAATACTTAATTTGAAATTTTGAATAATCACAACAAACTAGAACCCAATCTTGAAGAGACGTTAATTGTTAAATTTTTGATAAAGAAACTTGCGAAATTAAAAAAAATGACAGAGAAAATATCAACCTCATCACAGCTGCAATCATTATATAATCTGGACAGTCTTGCAATCGGAGAGTTTTGACCCAACACAGTAGTACGGAAAGGGGGAACCAGGGGTTTAATAGGATACCGAGGAAGGAAGGAGAAGTTTTTAGAAAATAAAAAAACAATAGACACGTATTTTTTGCTTTTTCAAATAAATTAAAATATACAGAGATAAAGCGCATTAAAGTTAGAATAAGGGGGTCGTCACGTCACTAACCACTAAAACCGCCATACAAACTGTCCTGATAGTGACGTCACACGAAATTTCAACTAAACGTATCGCCGTTATTTTTTGATTACGTAAAAAAATAAAAAATACGTGTCCAATATTTTTTATTAATCTACAAGACGGACTAAAAAAAATTAATCAACTAGCCCATTACTTTTGCATTTATAATATTAGTTATGATATAAGTATGAATATATTACTAGCTAATGCCCGCGGATTCAACCGCGTGGAACGTCTTTAGCTGACGATAACTTTTTCCTGACATACGACTTCGATAATACAAATAGGTTTAAAGCTCAATGTGTGGGTTTTTATTTATTAAAATTATAATTTTTACTATTCCAGTTACACTCGAGAAGTTTTTGCAAAAGGCAGAAAAGGACAGTTAAGCATATCAGACGTCTATAGGTATGTTTATTTTAATTTTCTTTGTTTAACTTTCACGCCAAAATAAATTAGGAATACAGATGTTTATACACTCCACGTCCTCAGGTTAGCTCTTCTTTATCTATATATTTTTATTTGTTACCTATACAACGTGTTAATGAATTAACGCAAAACTAGATAATCGATCGCACTATGTTTTAATATAGGTTATATTTTTTTTTTACTAGCCCATGTCTAAATTATTCATGATACAATATTTGGCGCGTACGCCGCCCGCAGCAAAATAATTCGAACCGGTAGGCGCGGGCGTAGCGCTTAGAATTTCGTAGATAGGTCACCTCCAAACTAATGTTGAATAACTTTTAAAGTATACATTTTTTTGACATAAAATATATTTTAATCATACTACTGTTTATTTTTTTAAATGGGGTGTATCAGGTTTTCAGTTAATTCATTAATACGTTGTATAAGAGCAGCTTAAATAATATGTTCCTCGTTTAAAATAATATTGTGTATATGTATAGAAATGACTAATTACAATTGTGTATTGTCTCTTCTAATTGGGTGTTTTATTCGGCAGATGTACCGAAGGCCATCGAGCGGCGCCGCGGGGTGATGTGATGGCTGTTGAATGGAAGAAGCAAGTTGAGAGTAAAGGTAACAGTTTGTACAATAGATATCGTACAATACTCTTGTGTTTGTGTTTCTTTTTCTTCTTACGGACTTTCGCATTAAGCCAGTTATAGCTTGTCTAAACTAAAATGACTCGCCCCACTACTTAATTAGCAGTTTTAACCGACTTCCAAAAAGGAGGAGGTTCTATGTTCGATTGTATGTATGTTTTTTTTTTTTTTATTTTTTTTTATTTTTTTTTTTTTTTTTTTTATGTATGTTCACCGATTACTCGAAGACGGTTGGACCGATTTCGAAAATTCTTTTTTTGTTTGAAAGGGTTTACTCCCAATTAGGTCCCATTGCCACCAAGTCGAGATCTGATGATGGGATCTTGGAGAAATCGAGGGAACTCTTCAAAAATTATAGGTACACCTATAGCGATTTGGGTATTTTTTATAGTAAATCGTTCATTTGCTTCTGGAAAGCAAAATTTGAAGAAGTGGAACTGATGATGAAGACCACAGATGGTCATCGGAACTACTCAACAATAATACGTATTTCACGGGTTCCTATTGCAGCGATTTCGAAAATTGGTTTTTTGTTTGATAGGGGATAATCCCGAATTGATTCCATTGTCACCAAGTCGAGATCTGATGATGGGATCTTGGAGTAATCGAGGGAACTCTTCAAGAATTATAGGTACACCTATAGCGATTTTTGGATTTTTTATAGTAAATCGTTTATTTGCTTTCGGAAAGTAAAATTTGATGAAGTGGAACTGATGATGAAGACCACAGATGGCCATCAGAATTGTCGGTCGGTCGAAGGTCAGAAGAATAATAGGTATTTCACAGATTCCGATTCGTTAACTTTAATATGGTTTCTAAACAATTTATGCTCGTCACAATGTATATGGTGAAGTGGAACTGATGATGATGTACCAGGAGAACTCCTTAACAATTAACGTCCCTGCGTCGGGAAAAGCAATATTTTGTAAAAGGTGATGAGCAGTTGCCAGTAGGCTATTGTAACTTAGAGAAATTACGAACTAAGTCACTTAAAAGCGAAAAATAAACAAATTTTTAACAAAAAAATTAAAACTGACTTCCAAAAAACACAAAACTAAAATCTAAAAATAAAAAGCTAAAAATAACAACATACCGATTTAATCCAAAAGACAAAAACACACGTAATATTATTATTGGTTTGTGCTACCACTGATCGGTATGAAGTCGGTGACAAGCCAAATATGGAGGGGGTAGATGGGCTAAGTCGACTCGCGCCACCAGCTTTTCGTGAACAGGAAAACCCAAGTGGGCAGACACCAGCGGGCTTGTCACCGAATTCAAACCGATCAGTGGTAGCACAAACCAATAATAATATTACGTGTGTTTTTGTCTTTTGGATTAAATCGGTATGTTGTTATTTTTAGCTTTTTATTTTTAGATTTTAGTTTTGTGTTTTTTGGAAGTCGGTTTTTAGATGTGCGAAATCGTGTATTGATAATCTAAATCTTTAATAGTGTGAGTGCGGCGACAGTGTTGCGCACTTGTGATGAATAGACAGACCAGATTTATAAGTATGTGTCGTATCGATATTTTAACGGTTGTGCGTGTGCGTATGCCCGATGGAGGGGCGCGGCATTTTAGTTTAGACAAGCTATACAAGTAAAATGAAATAAGTAGATGTAATTTCTGTACGTACTAGCGCGGTTCCCCGCGGTTTCACCGGCGATAATTTCGGAGTTCCCGCGGGAATTCCGGGTTAAAATATAGCCTATGACACTCACAAATAACGTGGCTTTCTATAATTGGTAGAACTTTCAAAATCGTTTCAGTAGATCCAGAGATTATACTACCCCCTACAACCTCAGACTCACAAACTTTACCTCTTTATACTATTAGTATAGATTTAGCAACGTTGTACGGTTAGGGATGTTGACTACTATTGAAAATCAAAATTCTAATTAGTCCGTCAGTTAGAAAATAAAAAAAACAATAGACACGTATTTTTGCTTTTTTAAATAAATTAAAATATACAGAGATAAAGCGCATTAAAGTTTAGGATGGTCGTGACGTCACTAACCGCAAAACCGCCATACAAACTCAGAATAGTGACGTCACGCGAAATTTCAACTCCATATATCGCCGTTATTTTTTGATTAAGTAAAAAAAGAAAAGATACGTGTCCAATATTTTTTAATAATCTACAAGACGGACTAAAAAATAAAAATTAGTCAACATGCCCATTGCAAACCATAGTGTTATAGTTTGCAAAATTTCAATGTAGTTTAAAGTTTTTTCCGCGTTAATTTCGAAGTTCCCGTGGGAATTCCGGGATAAAAAGATTAGCCTATGTCCTTCTCTGTACCCCTGACAACGTTTATGCAAAATTTCGTGGTCATCGGTTGAGCCGTTTAGCCGTGAAAGCGTAACAAACAAACTCACTTTCGCATTTATAATATTAGTAAGGATTAGTATAGGTACTAGTATAGTATGATATATATTATCTGTGGTATAGGTAATTTAAAGAACCGTATTTAGTCTCGGAGCAATAAACAAGTCTGTTAATTGCTCCGTAGGTAATAAAATTACATTGTTTTTAAATTAAAAACAACTACTGGCTTTTTTTCCTAATTTGTTTGTCCGCGATGGACTCCGAAACTACTGAACGGATTTTGATAAAATTTTGTAACCATTCATAAAATGGTCCAACTTAAAAGATAGGATAGTTTTTATCCCGGAATTCCTGCGGGAACTCCGGCACAAACTACTGTCGGGGTACAAAGAAGGACATAGAGTACTTTTTTCCCGCAACCTCCGCGGGAACTCTGAAATTATCGCGGATGAAATCGCGGGGGACAGCTAGTCTTAATCTTCTAATATATATAAATCACGTGTCACGTTGTTTGTCCGCGATGGACTCCGAAACTACTGAACGGATTTTGATAAAATTTTGTAACCATTCATAAAATGGTCCAACTTAAAAGATAGGATAGTTTTTATACCGGAATTCCCGCGGGAACTCCGGCACAAACTACTGTCGGGGTACAAAGAAGGACATAGAGTACTTTTTTCCCGCAACCTCCGCGGGAACTCTGAAATTATCGCGGATGAAATCGCGGGAGACAGCTAGTCTTAATCTTCTAATATATATAAATCACGTGTCACGTTGTTTGTCCGCGATGGACTCCGAAACTACTGAACAGATTTTGATAAAATTTTGTAACCATTCATAAAATGGTCCAACTTAAAAGATAGGATAGTTTTTATCCCGGCATTCCCTCGGGAACTGAAGGACATAGACCCTCAACCGCAACTTCCGCGGGAACTCCGAAATTACCGCGGATGAAATCGCGGGGGACAGCTAGTTTTTATATAAAATGCAAATTTTTAATCCATACCTACTAATATTATAAATGCAAAAGTAACTCTGTTTGTCTGTCTGTATCCTTTTCACCCTGTAACTATTCGATCAATCATCACGAAATTATGCATACACGTTATCAGGAGTACAGAAAAGGACATTGGGTACTTTTTAGGGAACTCCGAAATAAATAGACGCAGATAAGCAATAACATGTTAACCCGCAAAATTAAGTTACCTATTCAGAACGATTTATTGAGAGTTATGGAACGTTTTTTAATTATGTGTTTACCTTATTACATTGTTTAGGTATGTAACTAAATATTGAACATAAAAAATGTTGACAGAAAATGGCGCTATAATTTTAAAACACGATTTACTCAAAATTTCTCCAGTGTGGGTTAACACACTATTGCTTATCTATGTCCAAATGCGAATTTACTATATTTTAGTGTTATATATTTTGACCATTAAGTAGGTACATAGGCAATATCTTTTGTGCGTTTCAGGTAAAGGAAAGAAGCCTTCGTTGCTGCGTACCATAATAAAAATATACGGATTGAAATTCATCATAGTGAATATAATATTCTCCTTCATCGATTCTAGTATCAAGTGAGTTGTTACGTTGTACATTATATAAAGACGGTTTAACCTTGTCTTGTCACCGCCATGTTTTGTTAGACTTATCTTACCTCTAGCGCCACGCGGTTTAGGCATGATTTCTCAGTGTTGGGATTGCTAAAATCAATCATGTAAATATATAAAACTTAAAGGACTGTGTTTATGTTTGCGCGTGTGTGTGTGTGTGTGTGTGTGTGTGTGTGTATGTGTGTATTCGTGTGCGTGTGCGTGTGTGTGTGTTTTTGCCTATTACATTGTAATGTGTAGTGTACTTAAATAAATAGATAAAAGTGCAGTGGTTTGTTAGTAACGGAATTATACGTGTCTGGCGCCAGGAGCACGTCTTATGTAGATCGTGACACTACGGGGATGGTGGTGGTGGTGTTTTAATATGATTTTTGATGAAAATCACACCAATTTGAACGCAATCCTTATACCACCGATTATGAGGTCAAAGGCCCACTACCATCTCACGAACAGTCAAAATCACAGAGAAAATAAATTAACTAGAGAAGACATGTAGGCGGGGCAGGCGTGATGCAATTGCAAAGGAAGTTAGAGCAAATGCTCAAACTGTCCAAAACTTCTTTCGGTGGCATCCCTAGTATCCCTCTTTTTTTTTTAAAGAAAGAAATTAAGTAATCATTTTTGTTTGGGTTTTTGTGTACCACAACCATCCGGCGACACTGTTTTTTATTTGTTTCCGTAATAAACTGAGTGATGTCCCTTCTATAATATTATGTTCTGTGGTCAAACAATATCCACCGTACATCCAAATTTTGTTCAATGTAATTTCGACTTTGTACACAGTGTGTAAAATCGGAAATGTAGTAAAGAGATTGTGGTGGCTACCGGTGATCTATATAGGTACTCGAAAATACAACGTGTTAATGAATTAACTTGAAAACTAATACACCCCATTTAAAAAAATAAACAATAATATGATTAAAATATACTTTATGTCGAAAACATTAATACTTTAAAAGTTATTCAACATTAGTTTGGAGGTGACCTATCTACGAAATTCCAAGCGCTACGCCCGCGCCTACCGGTTCGAATTTTTTTGCTGCGGGCGGCGGCGTACGCGCCAAATATTGGATTATAAATAACTAGTTGTGCCCCGCAGTTCCACCCGCGTCAATTTCAGAGTTCCCGCGGGGATTCCGGGATAAAAATACCCTATGTGTTAATCTGATGTATAAGCTATATTATTGTAAAGTTTCATTTAAATCCATCCAGTAGTTTTTGCGTGAAAGAGTAACAAACATCCATCCATATTAACGGTTGTCGTAACAAATAAAGTTTATTTCATTTCATTTCATCCATCCATCCATCCATACATACTTATAAACTTTCGCGTTTATAATACTAGTAGGATTTAGACATGGACTAATAGAATGAAAAAATATAACCTATATTAAAACATAGTGCGATCGGTTCGCTAGTCGATTCTGAACAAACTACTTTCTAGTTTTCAGTTAATTCATTAATACGATATAATTATATGTACAACGGAATTTATGTATTTATTTATTTAAAGAACTTTATTGCACATTTATGTACAAAAGGCGGACTTAATGCCTAAGGCATTCTCTACCAGTCAACCTTTTGGCTAGGGGATAGTTTAGTGGCATTGTTTTTTTTTCCAGATTAACAATACCCCTGTGCCTCGAAGGATTAATAAACTACTTCTCGCCGGCCCACTCCGGCGTGAGCGCAACGCATGCCTACTTGTACGCCGCCGGTGTCGTCGGGTAATCACTTCATACTAGCTGAGAAAATAGGGATGTGGACTACTTTTGAAAATCAAAATTCTAATTAGTCCGTCAGTTAGAAAATAAAAAAACATAAGACACGTATTTTTTGCTTTTTTTAATAAATTAAAATAAGTATACAGAGATAAAGCGCATTAAAGTTTAGGGTGGGGGGGTCGTGACGTCACTAACCGCAAAACCCACCATACAAACTGTCAGAATAGTGACGTCACGCGAAATTTTGAGTTGAAAATTCGCGTGATGTATCGCCGTTATTTTTTGATTACGTAAAAAAAGAAAAAATACGTGTCCAATATTTTTTAATAATCTACAAGACGGACTAAAAAATAAAAATTAGTCAACATGCCCAAAGGGAATTCTAGTGTTTATTTTTTATTATCTTATCTTCTCAATATATATAAATCACGTGTCACGTTGTTTGTCCGCGATAGGATAGTTTGTATCCCGGAATTCCCGCGGGAACTCTGGAATTAATGCGAGGTACAGCTAATCACCGTAAACTACTGTCAGGACCGTCAGGGGTACAAAGAAGGACATAGAGTACTTTTTCCCGCAACCTCCGCGGGAACTCCGAAATTACCGCGGAAATCGCGGGGGACAGCTAGCTATTTTATAAACCTTTATGTATTAGTAGTATAATAGCATTATTCTTTTACAAATATCTTTTGTACTTTCAGATATATGACTCTTTAAAAGTTCAAGTTAGACAAGGAAAGCGCTAGTTCTATAGTGACGTCACTCGGCTTGTAGCGCCCTACAACCGCCATACAAAATTCCGTTTTAGAAAGAGACAGACACTATTTAATATTTTAAACAAATCTATTGATATTTTCGCCTATGTTATGCTTATCCATGATATTTTCGAGTGTAATTATTGGATATCAATATTCCAACAACAGTGAAATAGCCTATTCCGGGGGCAAAAAGTACCCTATGTCCTCTGTACTCCTGTCAACGTGTATGCAAAATATCACGGTGATCGGTTGAGCCGTTGAGCCGTGAAAGCGTAACAAACAAACAAATAAACTCACTTTCGCACTTTACAATATTAGTTAGAAATCTAAAGAGTGCAGTTTGTGCGGTTGTTGGGGGATAATCTCTGGATCTACTAAACCGATTTTGAAAATTCTTTTACCAATAGAAAGCCATCGTTATTGGTTGTGTCATAGGCTATATTGTAACCCGAAATTATCGCGGACGATTCACTCGCATTAATTTCAGGGTTCCGGCGTACACCGGCGTTAATATCAGGGTTAAAGTGTACCCTATGTCCTTCCCTGAACCCTTAACAACGTGTATGCAAAACTTCATGGCGATCGGTTGAGCCGTTAAGGCGTGAAAGCGTAACAGACAGACAGATAGACAGACAGACAGAGTTACTTTCGCATTTATAATATTAGTATGGATTATTGTTGATATTTCAGCTTCATGGCCCTGAGTGCGAGCCTAGTACATCCCA
The DNA here is from genome assembly GCA_907165275.2 of Zygaena filipendulae. Lineage (NCBI taxonomy): Eukaryota > Metazoa > Arthropoda > Insecta > Lepidoptera > Zygaenidae > Zygaena > Zygaena filipendulae. Next base: position 1,963,111 of record OU015678.1, on the reverse strand, counting down.
TGCTGTTGTGGTTGCTCGACATGAGCATGAAGATCAGGGTGGCTTGTTGCTCGCTCATTTACAGAAAGGTCAGTCCTTGATTCAAGTCAACTAACACGAATTATTTAGTAGCTGTGCCCCGCGGTTGCACCCGCGTGCGTTTCGGAACAGGAACTCCAAAGTAGCTTAATTTACTCCTTTAATCATCAGCTAATCATCAGTGAAAGTCCCGTCAAAATCGGTCCAACCGTTTCGCAGATTCACCCGCGTGAGTTTCGGAATTCCCGCAAGAAATCCACGTAACCTTCTCTTATAAAAACCTTGTCCTGACTTTGTAACGATCACCAAAGGCCCCGGACATAAAAAATGTGACTAACTGACAAGGGGCCGTTCAAGTATTACGTAAGCACTATAGGGGGGCGGAGGGGTCTTTGCTTTGCTTATGTTTGATGACATGGGGGGTGGAGGGATCTAAATGGTGATTACGTCAGCAGTAATTATTTACATTTTTACAAAGTCAAAAAAAGTCAAGAGTCAAAAATCATTTATTCAAATTTGGCCCATAATGTGGCTCTTTTTGACGTCAATAAAGTTACATTTATTATGACAGCACCCATAGAATATCCACCCTTCATAGCTTCCTAGTGCTATGGCTGAAGAGAAGAAGCTGCGCAACAAAACCTCCAGTAGCACGCTGTCAGTTTAGAATTATAATATATATAATATTAGTAATAACTCAATTTGCAATTAAATACACATATGGCAACCCTCATATTGTGCATTTACGGGGATTTCTACAAATAATGACCTTATTTCTAGACTTCTAACTGCTGTAGCTGCTCATGAATTAACCAATCGTACCAATGTTTACGTAAGCATGGGAGGCCGGAGGGGTAAGCGCTTTGCTTGCTTTTGCTGGCAACGGGGACCGGTGGGTTAATAATTGCAAAAAATCAGCTTACGTAATACTTGAACGGCCCCCAAGGACGAGTGAGGGGTCAATCACAATGAAATCAAATGAAATAAACTTTATTTGTTACGACAACCGTTAATATGCAATAACAAAAAGAAGCACAACCAGCGTGTCGCAACAAAAAGGCAACCAGCTCAGCATAAGTCGGGAACCGAGGGGCCCGACGCTGATCTTCCGCTGGTGCCGCATGTGGCGTCACGGGTGTGAGCGAAGAGATAAAACTTAAATGTCATTTTTATATTAATTTAATACGTAGGTAATCTCAAACCGTCCCGTCCCACCCGTCTTATTTAGTTTTGTATTTTTATTTGGACCAAGCTTTCAATCAATATTTCTTATTTATTTTTCTAAATTTTATATTCAAAGAGTATAAATTTTATTTGGAAATCGCATGCAGTTTGCACCTGTTAGTATAGTGACACTTATCCTATTATTTGATGCTAATTTGTTTTTTACTGTAAGTGTTAGTGTTTACTATGTTGGTGTAACTTTTAAATAAATAAATAAATAAACCATGATAGGCAATAACTGAAGACAAAAATAAATCGTATAAAATATGTACATAAATTACAATCACCTCATGTCTCTCACGTCTGTCCCCCGTCGATGACCCCAGCTGATGCGGCTCGACCTGACGGTGGGCGGCAAGGCGTCCGAGGGCCTGGCGGGCCACGTGGTCAACCTGCTCACGACGGACGCGCAGCGCTTCGACATGGCGTCGCTGTTCATGGTGGACCTGGTGCGCACGCCCATCGAGAGCACGCTCATCATATACCTCATGTACCGGCAGATAGGCGAGGCGACGCTGGTCGGGGTCGCTTTCCTCTTGATGTTCATACCGCTGCAGGGTGAGTGAGTGAGTGCCCGGCCGCTGGCCTATTCGACAGGCCCAGGCAAGGTCCGAAAGGGGGGGGGGGGGGCACGGAGGATATGACTCCTCATAATCCATTTGTTTTATATTGCGTGCAATTTAATTATGTGTTGTGCAATAAAGTCTAATTTCCTCGATATATTTTATTACTAGCTGTGCCCCGCGGTTTCACCCGCGCGAAACGTTTTTTCATAACAACTTTTTTTCCTGGTTTCCGATTTAAATGAAACAAAGCCTATATGTAGCTCCAGGCTAAGCTTAATTTATCTGTGAAAACCGCATGACAATCTGTTCAGTAGATTCGGAGATTATCGCGAACATACAGACAGACAGAAAAGAATTTTAAAACCTTTTTTTGTGCTTGGTTACTCTTCTTTTATCGCCCTCTGTCATTTTTTTTTTTAAATATTCAATGTACAGAATCGCGGATACTACTCTTTTATATTCAAAACGAGCAATTCGACAGCGGATCTCGTTGCTATTAACGAGACGTGGCTTCGCGAGGGGGAGGAGGGCCGCGCGCCCACCATACCGGGCTACCGACTGCGCCATATTCCACGTCCTCGCGAGCTTCGTGCGCGTGGCGGGGGCGTTGGTTTCTATGTGAGGAACGGCGCTGCAGCTCGGCTCTGCACGCATCCCTATGCACCTACAGTGGAGCAAATGTGGCTCCGCGTTAATGTTGGTGGGAAGAAGCTTTTGATTGGCACGGCTTATCGTCCCCCGTGGCTGAATGCTGATATATTCTTTGATGCAATCACTGACTCGATAACTTCTTTTACAGGTTATGATAACATAATTTTGGTGGGTGACTTTAACATAAACTACTCTGACTCTTATGACAGGAACCACACATGTTTGACACAATTCTTGACTTCATTAAGTTTAACGCAAATCATTAATCAGCCCACACACTTCACTGATCACAGCGAGACTACTATCGACCTAGTTTGCACCGACGCACGTATCTCTGGTACGGTTGTGCAACACATACCAGACCTGGGCAAGCACGCCTTTATTACTGTGGATTTAGACGTAAAAAAACAAAGAACTCAGCCCAGATTTATGACTTATCGACCCTTAAAGAACATAGACCGTGACTCTTTTGACAAGGACTTGGAGTTGATAGACTGGGACAGTTTACTTGGACTTGACGATATTGACACTATGGTAAGACAGTTCAATGAACTTCTTACTAGACTTATTGACAAACATGCACCTGTAAGGACTGTTATTAGGAGGGAGTCACCAAAACCATGGCTTACAGACACTGTGCGTTTGATGATGCGTCTTCGCGATGAGGCTCATAAAAGGTATAAAGTAACCAAAACTAATACAGCCAAAAAATATTATTTAGATCTAAAACATTTGGTTGTCTCTGCCCATATTTATGAGAAACGTGCCTTTTTCCAAGAAAATATAAACCAGCATGCCAATGACTCAAAGCGCCTGTGGAAAAATCTCAAACGCACTGTTCTGCCGGAAAAACGTAATCAGGAACTACCCTCACACTACAATGACGCTGACGCGATAAATGACCACTTTTTGAATTTGCCCGGTAAGACTGACGTTTCCATTTCTGATTTGACGTATTTCGAATTTAATCGACATGACAAGGCTTTTACACTTAGAACTTTAACTCCCTTAGCAATTGCAAAAATACTGACAACAATAAAAACTAATGCTAAAGGAGTTGACCTGATTGACATTGACATGATCTTACTGACATTACCGAGGACTTTGCCTATTTTAACTGAGATGGTTAATCGAAGCATACTGACAAACACTTTTCCGACCGACTGGAAGACGGCGAAAGTTACTCCTCTTCCCAAGAAACCTAACCCTGTCCACATGTCTGACCTCCGTCCTATCAGTATACTTCCTTGCATGTCTAAGATAGTGGAGAGGGCTGTGTATGGTCAGGTGTCGGAGTACCTGGAGACAAATGGTATACTACCTGACTTACAGTCAGGTTTTAGGAGGGGTCGAGGTACGGCGACTGCTCTGCTTGACGTCGTAGATAATGTGTTGTCAGAGCTTGACAAGGGAAGGAGCACAATTCTGGTGTTACTAGATTTCTCCAGGGCCTTCGATTGCCTGAGTATCCCCCTCTTGCTATCGAAGATGTCGTATTATGGATTTGATAATGCTACGATTCGGTGGTTTGACAGTTACCTGTCGGCTCGCGCGCAATTAGTAGGTCTGCATAAAAATAATGGCACTATGGTATACTCTGCAGCAAAACAGTTAACTAGAGGTGTACCGCAGGGATCCATATTAGGGCCCCTGCTGTTCATTCTTTATAGTGCCGATGTCGTTAACGAAATTGAGAGTAGCAAATTCCATCTTTATGCTGATGATACACAGTTGTATATTTCCACATTGCCATCCAAAGCAGGTGAGGCTGCCAATCTGATCAACAGGGATCTCAATCACATTGCTGCGTGGTCTGATAGGGGGTGTTTGGCTCTGAATCCTAGCAAGTCTAAATACATGGTACTTGGAACTAAAAATCAAATCCATAATACGGTGCAAGCTCTTGCGGTCAATAATATAGCTATCATGAACAAACCGGTAGAAAGGGTGATAGAAGCAAAAAATCTCGGTGTGACTATGGATGGTGAACTACATTTTGAAAGCCACATCAAAAACGTGGTCAGCAACTGCTTTTATCGTCTCAAAGTTCTGTATGGTATACGCGATTACCTCAGCACTGATTTGCGTGTTAGGCTGAGTGAGTCGTTGATACTGTCTAGATTAAACTACTGTGATGTTGTCTATGGTGGCTGTATACTTGGCCGGACAAGAAAATTAATACAACGAGTACAAAACGCATGTGCTCGTTTCTGTTTTAAAATTCCTTTCAGATCCCATGTCACGCCTTACTTGAGCGCTGCAAAGCTCCTGAATATGGAATCCCGTAGGCGCCTCCATCTGGCCTCGCTAATGTTTGGTGTGGTACGCAATAAGGCTCCCGAGTACCTATATAAAAAGCTGGAATGGTCATCCCGGCAGCGCTCCATACACAGAGACAAAATTCTCACTCCGTCACATCGAACGGCAGCTTTTCGTGGTAGCTTCAAGTTTGCGGCGTCCAAGTGTTGGAATGACATTCCACCTCCAGTCCGAGACGCATCTAGTAGATATGTTTTTGGGCGCAAGCTCAAGGCATACCTGCTGGAACAGCAGAGTCTCTCCTTACCTGTCCAAACTTCTCGCCGTAACTGACTATGACCCTTTGACCCCGTGGTTGCATCGGGAATGTCCGTTTTCGGCTATCTCGTGTTTGCGTCGTATGCGTGTACATGTGTGTATGTGTGTGTGTGTGTGTATATATGCATATTATGTATTGATATGATGTGTATGTGTATATTACATATGTATGTATTGAGTTATTATAAAATGATTGTATATAATTTATGATATTGTGTATTTATCTAATTTGTATTCTATTTACTTATGTATGGTATCTATTATTTAATTATACTGTTAACTAATTATCATGTATCTATGTATCTATTTTTCTGCTTCGCTGCGCCGCACTCTGGGACGCTCGTGGGACTGCTGGCGCTGACTGAAAACCAGCGCTGAGGGTTCCCATCCTCAGCATATGCTGAGTCAGCTGCCATTTGCAGCAGCAGAGACACACCGCGACCAAAACCAGCCAACCAATATCTTTTTTCTTTTTAAGTTTAGTTTGTAATGAATTTGTTTGTGTTTTTGTTATTAAGTTTTGTGTGTGTGTGTCTGTTGCGCAATAAAAAATATTCTATTCTATTCTATTCTTTTATTATAGTACTAGCTGTCCCGCGCGGTTTCACTCGCGATAATTTCGAAGTTGCCGCGGAATTGTTCCATACAAACTTTGCAACCCCTTTTCATTCCCTTCGGGGTTGAATTTTCTAAAATCCTTTCTTATCGGATGCCTACGTTATACAAAGAACACACCCTCCAGGTTTCAGGTCTCTACGATCAGCTGTTTAGAGTGTGCGTTGATCCATCAGTCATTCAGGACAAAGGATTTTATATATGTATATACTAGCTGTCCCCGCGATTTCATCCGCAGTAATTTCGGAGTTCCCGCGGTAATTCCGGGAAAAAAGTGCTGTAGTTTACGGCGATAAGCAGTTCTCTGCATTAATTCCGGAGTTCCCGTGGGAGTTCCGGGATAAAAACTATCCTATCTTTTAAGTTGGACCATATTATAAATGGTTACAAAATTTTATCAAAATCCGTTCAGTAGTTTCGGAGTCCATCGCGGACAAACAACGTGACACTTGATTTATATATATTATTAAGATAAGATATATATATATGTGGTCGTCCAAATCAAAAGGGACCTTATAGCGGAAATGAGTTATGTACAGAACTGAAAACTACATAAACGTACCGAGCTATAGACCCAAGAACCAACCTTCTAACCACTACCGTTATTTTTTTACGAATTTTTGAAGTTCACTGATCGAAATTATAAGTTTTGAGAAAATCGCAATTTAAGTATGCCGTACAAAAAAGTTATGTTTTAGTGTGAAGTTATGTAACTGATGGTATACTTTGATTGACTATGATTATAACTAATGGATTTTTTTACAATCCTTGCATAAACTTGTCTGTTGTGGGAACTAGACCCGCCAACATAATGCATTATCAATGAGATGCAAAGTATCAATAATAGTATTAAAAATAAGTAAACCGCCTGTTTGTCACTAAACTTTTATCGTTTTTATATTGCTACTAATTACATAGATTTGCGAAAGGCCTTAGATGTAAATAAAAACAACACATAATTTAAAAAAAAGTAGTTTTTATTTACTAGCAAAAATTCTTATTTTTTATAAACTTTGAAATCTGACAGTAACAAAATCAACGCTTAATTACTAAATAGGTTATACATAATTGGTTTAGATGTTAATAAAGCTAAGAGATCAATGATAACTGTTAGTTATGATCTTTTAAAGTTACATAGAGAACTGAACAATTTCTTCAAACAAATTTAAAAAGGGCCCTAATGGTAGGCACTATACATTTTTTTTAATTTTTAGCATGCAAAATCAACATTTTAGTGCAACATTCAAGATAACTTAAATTTTCTTTTTTTATTATCACAACAAGGTATGAAAATGTTACTTAGTTAACAAATTTAGATATAAATTTTCGTAACAAGTATAATACGTAAAAAAGGGCCCTTAAGGCGGTCCGTTGCAGTCTGCTGACACTTATCTCTTAGTATAGTTAATTAGTGCGACACTAAAATGGCGGGTATACGATGAATAGTTTAGTTTATACCTACTTTGCAATATTAAAATGTCGATAAATATGGTTTAAATTACAAGAAAAACTATTTGTTAGGTCTTGCCGCGATAAGGTTCCTTTTTTACTAAACTTTAGATGGATACAAAACTTTTTTAAATTGACGTTTCGAAAAGTTGAACACATCTATATGTAGTAAATACAATCATCTTTTTAAAAATACAGTTAATAAAAAAACAATTTTTTTGAGGTATTTTACAAATTTATTAATATCTCGGAAACTAGCTACCGCCATAAGGTCCCTTTTGATTTGGACGACCACATATAGATAGATAGGTAGATTAGTGACCCCCTCCAAACCAGTAAGTGCCTCCGATGAAGAAGTTCCATGTTGAGTGTGAATGACGACTGACGTCACGCGGCAGGTTACCTGGGCAAGATATCGAGCAAGCTCCGGCGCACGACCGCCGTGCGCACCGACAACCGCATCCGGCTGATGAACGAGGTGATACAGAGCATCGAGGCGATCAAGATGTACGCGTGGGAGGACGCCTTCGCCAGGATCATCGGTCAGGCCAGGAAGTGAGTAACACACACACGCACACACCCTGTGTCATTAATAATAATAATAATCATTTATTTGCATAAGACATTGTTCTAAAAGATGGGTACGTGTTTATAAACACCACTCAAATGTAATATGCTCTCAAGTATACGCCTTCATTGTTTATAAATGCTGGGATCTTACCGCCAGCTTTTGAGAGTGTTATTTTAACCCTAAATTGATATGGATGATTGTATGAAATTTCGACTTCATTCACCGCCACATAAAATCGAAATGCAAATGGACGAAATTTCGATATACATAACATAGTCAAAATGGTAGCAGTGCTCCCAGATTACAGTATTTATCATTTTTGCAGTCAACTTTTAAAATGTACTGAATTTTTTTTTCGGTTCTTTATTTATTTTATCTTAAACAAATTTGTATGTAAAATTATCCTTTTAATATTCTATACAGCTGTTTCCCCGCGGTTTCACACGCACGAGTTTGAGGATTCCTTCGGGAATCCTTTGTTCCTGGATAAAAATGTCCTTTATGTTAATCTAGAAGATATTCAATAGCTGTTGGGCCTCGATGGGGGAACTCGGAGGAACAGCTAGCTACAAATGTCTTTTCTTCCCCTCTTCCAGAAAAGAAATGAACGTAATAAAGAAGATGTCATGGCTGCGCGCCGTGATGATATCCTGCGTCAAGCTCAACACTAAAATAGCAATATTTCTCTCCATTATAACGTTCATCTCGTTCAAGAACGACCTGACCGCCGCCAAAGTGTTCGTCATATTCTCTTATTACGACATCCTCAAGTATTCGCTGGTCGATTTCCTGCCTCTGGCTATAACCTTCACCCTGGAAGCGTACGTGAGCATAACCAGGATGCAGGAGTTTCTGCTGCTGCCGGAAGTCGACAATCAAGATGGCGTCGATCTGACCAACATCGATGGAGACGGGAAGGTCAAAAGCAACGGTGTGTTCGAGAAAATCGGTAACGGGTGAGTCGTTTATTAATATTAATATCTGAGCGACCGAGCTTCGCTCGCTGTGATAACTTCTCCCGGAGAGAGTGCTTATAGCGCCATCTGTTGTTAATTAAAAAAACAGTACTAAGCACTCATTTTTCATTGCCTGAAAACACGGATAATACGATGTTTACTAAAAATGGAACCTAGCTAGATCGATTAATTGCCCCTGAAATCCAAATTTCATGAAAATTGTTGGAGCTGTTTCCGAGATTCAGATTTTATAGACGCAGATAAGCATAACATGTTAACCCACAAAATTAAGTTATTGATTCAGAACGATTTATTGAGAGTTAGGGAACGTTTTTTAATTATATGTTATACCTTATTACATTGCTTAAATATGTAACTAAATATTGAACATAAAAAATGTTGACACAAATGGCGCTCCTACTTTTAAAACACGATTTAATCTAAATTTCTCCAGTGTGGGTTAACACACTATTGCTTATCTATGTCCTTATATACATTATGTATATGCAATAATTGCTCGTTTAAAGGTAGTAGATAGATAGATAGATTTTTGCAACCACCGAGAAAATAAATTAAGTAGAGAGGACATGTAGGCGGGGCAGGCGCAAATGCATATTTTGTAATATTAGCTCAGAGTAAATAACTAATATTAGTAAGAAATTGTTAAGTATTAGCTGTTCCTTGAAATGAAATGAAATGAAATGAAATAAACTTTATTTGTTACGACAAACGTTAATATATGAAATAACATAAACAAGCACAACCAGCGTGTCGCAACAAAAAGGCAACCAGCTCAGCATAAGTCGGGAACCGTTGGGGGCGGTTTCACCCGTGTTAATTTCGGAGATCCCGCGAGAATGCCGGGATAAAAAACTACCCTATGTGTTATTCTAATGTGTAAGCTGTATTATTTTAAAGTTTCATTACAATCCAGTCGGTAGTTTTTGCGCTAAAGAGTATCAAACATCCGTACTAATTTTCGCCTTTATAATATTAGTAAGGGTTGTTTTTCTATCTAAATAAAATACGTATTTCAATTTATATCTCATTCAGTCAACAGACGTATATAAAATCGGACCTGGAGCAGGCCAAGCCTCAGTTCTTGATTACCATGAAAGACTACACGACCTACTGGAAGAATGTGGAAGATGAGGGAGCTGATGGGAAGATACCAGCGCTGTGCGACATTAATTTAACGGTCAGTGGAATCCGTTTTAAACTGGAATCACATCCGTAAGACACTAATGGCCGCACTCAGAGTCGACTTTAATGATTACTTAGTTAAGTATGGATTTTTAAAACAAAATTGCCGCATTCAGAGATGTTCAGTAAATTAATGTTAATTGGCATTTAATGAGATGTAACTTAATTAGTTAAATGCCAATTAACATTAATTTATTAAACTTGTCTGATTGCGGCAGTTTTGTTTTAAAAATCTATACTTAACTAAGTAATCATTAAAGTCAACTCTAAGTGCGGCGGTAAGTATTATTCGAAAGTGTTATTCGATTTGAAACTTCTTTAGGCACGCGGCTATAACGAGTTCAATCTTATATTAACAACGTAAGGCCTTTTGCACATTATGAGAAGTTTTCTTGTGTCTTATAAGAGATTTCTTACAAGACATCCAGTCGTTTTGGTTGTTATATGGGACCGTACATATTACAAGCAATGTCGGATAAGACACGCGCATAGTTATTTTTGTCGGATGCATGTAAGACACGAGAAAAATTCTTATAATTTTCAAGCGGGTTAGGGTCGAAACGAAAAGTCAAAGTAAGAAAAACTAATAAGAGTTTAGATTGAAAATGACCACGTTCCTTAAATTAGTACTTTCCTAAAACGTCCACTTGCCTAAAATCTTGCGCACGGTAAAAGCACGACATATGGTATGTTCCGTTATTACGGATGGCACTGTAAATTATGACGTCTAGTCAGTATACTACGAAGCAGTTTTTTTATAGTTATGTATACTGGTAACTGTTTAAAACTGAACGTAGTCCAGTATACTGTCATCCATGTCATTGTCATGTCACGCTGTCGCCCACTCACTGACCGATCATTGGTCCGAGGTCGATCACGTGATCAAACCACTGAGAGCACCTTACCTCGAAAACGCCAGTGCTCACAGCACAAAAATGGCGACGATTATAACGTCATACTTTACCCTGTGGCAGTATACTGTCCGCTGTAACGGAATGAATTTCTCTTCACTGCGAGCACTGGGCCAGTGCTATACGTAATAACGGAACATACCCATAGTTCGTGCTTAGTTGTCTGATCTATACGTAATTTTGAAATGATTAAAAACCAATATACTATGAAAGTCGTTCCGTCGGTCAGATAAAACCGGACACGCTGACCACAGTGGTGGGCACGGTGGGGGCGGGCAAGTCGACGCTGCTGCAGGCGATGCTGCGCGAGCTGACGCCCGCCGCCGGCTCGCTGCACGTGCGCGGCCGCGTGGCCTACGCCGCGCAGGACCCGTGGCTCTTCGAGGCGTCGGTCAGTAGCGCTGCATTACCATCATATCAGCCGTCCTAGCCAAATCGACATTCTACAATCGGTTGACGCATAGAGAACTAAGTAACGAATCGTGATAAAGATGCAGGTTTTCTCGAAAATGACTACTTTCCTAAAATGTGCATTTTCTCGAAGTGACTTAGTTGGTTTTCCAAAAATGACTACTTTCCTAAAATGTGCATTTTCTCGAAGTGACTTAGTTGGTTTTCCAAAAATGACTACTTTCCTAAAATGTGCATTTTCTCAAAGTGACTTAGTTGGTTTTCCAAAAATGACTACTTTCCTAAAATGTGCATTTTCTCAAAGTGACCTAGTTGGTTTTCCAAAAATGACTACTTTCCTAAAATGTGCATTTTCTCGAAGTGACTTAGTTGGTTTTCCAAAAATGACTACTTTCCTAAAACGTGTACTTCGCAAAGTGACTAAGTTGGTATTCCAAAATGACTACTTTCCTAAAACGTGCACTTTCTCAAAGTGACTAAGTTGATATCCCAAAAATAACTTTTTTCCTAAAACATTAACTTTCCCAAAGTGACTAAGTTGGTTTCCCAAAAATGGCTACTTTCCTAAAACGTGCACTTTCACAAAGTGACTAAGTTGATTTTCTTAAAATGACTACTTTCCCCAAATTTACTGGTTTTCCGGAAAGTGAACTGTAGTCAAACGTCTAGCCTGTTAACCACAACAAGAATGTTCCTTCTGCGTTACCAGGTACGCCAAAACATTCTATTCGGCCAGGAAATGGACCTGCGGCGGTACAAGCAAGTGATCAAGTGTTGCCAACTGAAGAGCGACCTCGAGATACTGTCGCACGGAGACAAGACCATCGTCGGGGAGAGGGGTGAGTTGTGCTGAATCCTTACTAATAAATGCGAAAGTGAGTTTGTTTGTTACGCTTTCACGGCTAAACGGCTCAACCGATTACCACAAAATTTGCATTACACATTGTCAGGGGTACAGAGAAGGACATAGGCTACTTTTTATCCCGGAATTCCCACGGGAACTCCGAAATAACCCAAAGGACGATCGGACTCTATATAGTCTGTCAGTTAAATGATCAAAAAATAATAGGTATTTTGTGCTTTTTTTTTGCTTGAGAAAATACTTACATTAAACGCATTAATTTTAGGAGTCACAGCTCCGTACAAATTGTACCAAATCGTGACGTCACGCGTTTTTCCCCGTGCGATATGCGTAAACTTTTGATTTGAAAGTGTCGAAGCCGGATTCGGAATCGGAGGTGTGATATCAATCGGAAGCTCCGACCTATCCGAGTTGGAGTCGAAGCTCCATGACATTCTTACTAGCTAGTAGCCATAGAACAATCAACCCGGCTTAAATCGGGCTTAAACCAAAGCACCGGGCTTAAACTGGGTTGCTTCCCTATCTACAGGGTGTAAAAAGACCAGCGACATAACCACTAGGAATCCGTATAAAATAGTAATTGAAGTTATTCTGCAGTAAAAATATTGTTGGGAAATGTAATTTTATTTTTAGGTTAAAAAAAAAATAACAGCGCGCTGTTTACTTGCAAATCTACACCAGAATATAACTACCTACACAATAACTACCTACCAAGTTACTTTAGAAAAAAATATTGATCAGGTGATAAACTGCAAAAATATGCGATAAGTTGAACAAAATTTACGAAACTTTAAGGCTTAATATCTTGAAAATCGTTGACTTCCCAGCTGAATTTCCACGTCTAAAATGTTCGTACCGGTGTAGGGAATATCATAGTTTGGGATATGTCGGAGGTTCTCTGACACCCCGTATATCACTAGCTATGAGAGTGCGCGGGTGTGCGTAGGCGCGTCGCTGTCGGGCGGGCAGCGCGCGCGCATCTCGCTGGCGCGCTGCGTGTACCAGCCCGCCGACGTGTACCTGCTGGACGACCCGCTCGCCGCCGTCGACGCTAAGGTGCCTCAAATAGGGATGTTGACTACTATTAAAAATCAAAATTCTAATTAGTCCGTCAGTTAGAAAATAAAAAAAACAATAGACACGTATTTTTTGTTTTTTTTTAAATAAATTAAAATATACAGAGATAAAGCGCATTAAAGTTTAGGATGAGGAGGTCGTGACGTCACTAACCGCAAAACCGCCATACAAACTGTCAGAATAGTGACGTCACGCGAAATTTCAACTCAATATATCGCCGTTATTTTTTGATTACGTAAAAAAAGAAAAAATACGTGTCCAATATTTTTTAATAATCTACAAGACGGACTAAAAAATAAAAATTTGTCAACATGCCCATTGGACATAGATAAGCAATAGTGTCTTAACCCACATTGGAGACATTTTGAATAGATCGTGTTTTAAAATCATATCGTCATTTTGTTTCAGCATTTTTTTTTTATGTTTAAATGTTTTTTGGTATTTAAACAATGTAATAAGGTGAACACATAATTAAAAAACGCTCTATAACTCTCAATAAAGCGTTTTGAATCAATAACTTAATATTGTGGGTTAACATGTTATTGCTTATCTGCGTCCAATTTTAATCCTACTAATATTATAAACGCGAAAGTTTGTTAGTATGTATGGATGGATGGATGGATGGATGGATGTTTGTTACTCTTTCACGCAAAAACTACTGGATGGATTTAAATGAAACTTTACAATAATATAGCTTATGCCTCAGATTAACACATAGAGTACTTTTTATCCCGGAATTCCCGCGGGTGAAACCGCGGGGCGCAACTAGTCGTTTTTAAATTTTCGTTGTGAAACATCTAATGCCGAGGGCCACGTGACAGTATATAACATATTGTAATGCGGTGTGGCGACGCGTCGCCATGCGCTAGTGGCTCTGCGACTGAAGTCATTTAATTTTTGTATTAAAGTAATATAATTATATGAATGTAGGTATATATTAAATAAATTAGTATATTTCATTATAAGTGCGGAAAGCCTGTCATTGACATATGTCTACCCGAGCCGAGGCGCAGCTTTCCGCACTTGTAATGAAATATACTATTTTTTCATACCTATAAAAAAATGAATATAATATTTTCAATTGTGCTATATTCCCGCGAGAAATTAACGCGGGTGAAACTGCATTAAATTTTGAATACTACAGAAGCATAGAAAAGGAAAATAGGGTATTCTTATCTCGGAATTGGGTATTCTCCAAGGTATGAATATCAAAATTCTAATTAGTCCGTCAGTTAGAAAATAAAAAAATAATAGACACGTATTTTTTAATTTTTCAATTTAATGAAAATGAACATAGATAAAGCGCATTAAAGTTTAGGGTGGGGGGCTCGTGACGTCAATATTCATTATAAGCGCCATACAAACCGCACCGAATTGTGACGTCACGCGAAATTTCAACTCAATGTATCTCTGTTATTTTTTGAGTACGTAAAAAAAGAAAAAATACGTGTCCAATATTTTTTACTAATCTACACGACAGACTAAAAAAAAAAAATTTTATCAAGTAGCCAATTCCTTCCTAATCCCGGCGAAACCGCGAGCAATAGCTAGTACTGAGTACGTGCCTCGCCTTACACCGTGTATATGCGCGTGCGCGTGCGCGTGCGCAGGTGGCGCTGGCGATCTACGAGGAGTGCGTGCGCGGGTTCCTGCGCGGGCGCGCCGTCGTGCTGGTGACGCACCACGCGCAGTACGCGCGCCACGCCGACCAAGTGTGCGTCATGCGCGCCGGACGGGTAACCACGCCCACGCGACACCACGCCACACCACACCACAACACGTCATGACACCACACGACACGTCACGACACGATACGACACGTCATGACACCACACGACAAGTCACGACACGAAACGACATGTCATGACACCACACGACACGTCACGACACGCAACGACTCCACATGACACGTCATGACACCACACGACACGTCATGACACCACACGACACTTCATGACACCACACAACACGTCGTGACACCACACGATACGTCACGACACGTCACGAACCGAAACAACTCCACATGAAACCACATCACACGACACTGAGCTGGTGTCTGTTTTTCTTTTTCTACATTAAATAAACAAACAAATAATTCTACATGTGAAGACCTATAATTGATTTAACAATTTACTAGATAAATTATTCACACTGTGCTGCTAGTCTTCCTAAGAAATAAACAAATACATAACTAAAAATTGCTCGCACCAAAGCGAATCACCAAAAAAGTTTGACGAGCCTTATTCCTTTGATAGATCGGCCATAGTTTGTTACTATTTTCGCAGATCGTAGCGCAAGGCACGTACCACGAGCTGCAGAACGGTGTTCCCGAGTTCGAGACTCTGATCGAAATGGGGGCGAAGGTCGAGGAGGAGAAGCAGAAGCAAAACGCGTCCGTGTACGAAAATCAGGAGAGCATTGTAAGTGGAGTCACCGACGCTGATATGCGCCTTATGCATCCTGTTAACAAGCTGTTAGATGTTGTGAATGCACTTCTATAAGCTACTAGCTGTCCCCCGCGGTTTCACCCGTGGTATTTTCGGAGTTCCCATGCAAATTTGGGATAAAAAGTATCCTATGTCACTCAGGACTACCGTAGCTTCTCATAAGTATAATTTTTTTTTTTAAATCGGTTCAATACATCCAGAGATTACCCCCTACAACATCACAAACTCACAATTCACAAAGTTTAGCTCTTTATAATCCTACTTTCGGACTTAATATTATAAACGCGAAAGTTTGTAAGTATGTATGGATGGATGTTTGTTACCCTTTCACGCAAAAACTACTGGATGGATTTAAATGAAACTTTACAATAATATAGCTTATATACATCAGATTAACACATAGGGTACTTTTTATCCCGGAATTGCCGCGGGAACTCTGAAATTAACGCGGGTGAAACCGCGGGGCACAACTAGTATAGTATAGATTAGATCTTGTGAATGCAGCATATACAAGCTGTTACACTTTATGGGTACAGTTACGCAATTTATACAAGCTGTTGCATTCTATACAAGCTGATGGACCTAATGTGTACATATTGTACGCACCTTATGAATTGTACAAGCTGTTAGATAATTTGAGTGGAGTCACACAAGCTGCAATGTTATAATCGTCTCTGCGGCCACATCTGCATTAATTTGCATGAGAACTCTCTTTGTTCCGAGGTGAAGAGTCAATCAAATCAGTAAATCAGTGGTTCTAGTGATTATCAGCCCTACATTAAATGTAGTCTTATTCTAACGATATTGACAATACGACGCGACAATATACGCTGTTGACAACTTCTGAAAATCAAAATTCTAATTAGTCCGTCAGTTAGAAAATAAAAAAAAACAATAGACACGTATTTCTTTCTTTTTGAAATAAATGAAAATATACAGAGATAAAGCGCATTAAAGTTTAGGGTAGGGGCTCGTGACGTCACTAACCGCTAAAACCGCCATACAAACTGCACCGGTTAGTGACGTCACGCGAAATTTCAACTCCACGTATCGCCGTTATTTTTTGATAACGTAAAAAAAGGAAAAAATACGTGTCCAATATTTTTTTTTAATCTACACGACGGAGTAAAAAGAAATTTAGTCGATATGCCCATTCCATGAAAGGTGTACAACGCGATGGTGAGGAGCGAACAGCACAAGGCGGATGCGAAAAGAAGTGTTAGTGAGACTTTGTTTATAAACAAACTGTAATATACATACGGCCGCACTCAGGGTCAACTTTAATTATTACTTAGTTAAGTATAGATTTTTAAAACAAAATTGCCGCAATCAAGGACGTTCAGTAAATTAATGTTGATTGGCATTTAATGAGATGTAACTTAATTAGTTAAATGCAAATTAATATAAATTTATTAAACTTGTCTGATTGCGGCAGTTTTATTTTAAAAATCTATACTTAACTAAGTAATCATTAAAGTCGACTCTGAGTGCGGCAGTAGTGACGTAAATTGTACGTTGTTACCACCTCATAGTCGAATGTGAGCGTTATTTCAGATACCGTTTTGAAATTTTCTCAAATACTTGACAAAGCAATTATTATTCCAGTAGCCACCTTATAGTCTTATGGTCTGGTATCTTGAATGTTTGTAGATGTTTTGATGGGAATAGAGTAAGTTTCTGCAGTGCTATGTTGCTTTGTAAGGTTTATTTTAATTTCCATTTTGTGTTTGTACGTCTAAATGACAGGTCACAGTAGAATCATATACTTTGTAAAACATCACACCTGTACCGTACCTGTGATCACAAACTAGTAATAAATAAATAAATAAATAAATAGAGATATTTAATTCGCCAAGTTAGTGTATTATGCGTACCTATTAATTAGTTTTATTTGTGGTTAGTGATTAGCATTATTTTAAACGGGTTCATCCCCAGTTGCTCCCGCTTCGAATGTGGACAACTCTGAACGCCTTCAAAAAAAGCCTTAAAAAAAAGAGCTTGTCAATTCATTGGTTTTCTTTTTATTAAAATTAGTTTTCTCTTTTCGCCAGTAAAACCTTTTCGGATCCATTCGTTCGGAGGTCACTTACGGCCGCACTCAGAGTCGTTTTAATGATTAATTAATTAAGTATAGATTTTTAAAACAAAACTGCCGCAATCAGACAAGTTTAATAATTTAATGTTAATTGACATTTAACTAATTAAGTTACATCTCATTAAGTTATCTCGTTAAATGCCAATTAACATTAATTTACTGAACGTCTCTGACAGTTTTGTTTTAAAATCTATACTTAATTTAGTAATCATTAAAGTCGACTCTTAGTGCGGCCGTTAGATACCAACAGTAATGGTTTATCTATTTCCCAGGACCACAGCCACAAGCTCAGATCGCAGCGGTCTATGTCCGAGGCGTCGCAACTGTCCTTCAACGTTGATCTGGATAGCAATTTGGATCCTAAATATGAAGGTACTGAACGGAGGCACGATTTTTGTTTACCTCTGAGCGATAGGAAAGCTCCGGTTAAAAAAAAGGAGTTTTGGGCGGGAATAGGGTACTTGCATGAAATTTATAATAAGAAATTGTGTCAATATTTCAAAAATAGAGCCTTAGAAAAGCGTTATCGTGAAAGATTTACTACAAAATTTTCAATAGTTTCCAAAATATTCAACTTTTAATTTTGTGAAACGGAACGTTGCAACGAAACACCAATCACAGCCAAGCTTGACACATGACGTCACTTTTATTTTTTTAGGAAACATTTACCTCTTTCAGAGAAGGGAAAAGAAACTAAGTGCATACAGTCAACGCATATTTTCCATTTTCTGAAGATTTTTACTTTAATATGCATCGGTAAGATGCATTTCGATTCCTTACTGGAACTTTTGGAAGTAAATCGACATAGTTCAACCTTAATTTCGTTTTTGGATATTGAAGTTATCTGTCTGTCAGTGTCACATGACCCTGTCAATACGACAGTGACATTTCTATCATAGATTAATAAGGCGTAATTTTGAACAAGTGACGTCATTTCGCGTTTCGGCGGTAAAGTCTAAAGTAGGAACTTTGAAACGCTCTATTTAATTAATTTATGCATATATTTTTTTCTTTTTCTTGCTTTGTTTTAGTAGGCCATATATCTTTAAAATAGACTGAAAAAAAATTCATGCAAGTACCCTATTGAAGATGGCGGTTCCTTCATCTATTTTTGCTAAAAAATAATTTTAAAAGTCAATTTTGTTGTATATTTACGGTGCTGTATTGGACAATAAGTTTAACAGTTACATTTTTCTATCTGCGCCTAAAACGTTTGAAGCCAATTCCTTAGGTTTCCGCCGAGACCTCCGTGAGAGATTTCACAAGTTGAGCGCCATAAATTTCAATTTCAAACCGTACAGCGATGCTAATAGAAATACATTTATTACACTTGAAACTGGCTGAATGCACTACAATTATATGTGAAAGTTCATAAAAAAAATACGAAGAGAACAAAGACTAATAGAATATTTAAAACTGGCTGGCTAATGCGAAAATTCATAAAAAAGAAGATTTTTTTTTTCTTTGTTCTGCTCGCACCCGCCAGGCGAGAAGCAGACCAAAGGCTCGGTGGACTCGAGCGTGTACATGACGTACATGCGCAGCGGGGGCGGGCGCTGCTCCATGGCGCTGCTGTTCGGGCTGTTCGTGCTGGCGCAGGTGTTCTATGCCGCCACCGACGTGTGGCTGAAGGAGTGGTGAGTACAGACAGGCTGGTGACCGCCGACTGATGGGGCCCGGGCGCGCGCGGCGCAGGGGAGCGGCGGCGGGGGGCGGGGAGACACTCCCCTCCACTCTAGGGGAGCTGCTGCGTCGCGGCGGGGGGCGGGAGGGCCGGGAGTCTTTGTTTTGAGATGAAAGTATCCTATGGAGTTTTTGGCGGGCAACAAAGATGGCGGCTCAGTCGTTTACTTTAGTGTCAATAAAAAATTGTTAAAAGCAGATTTTGTCGTGTTTTATGGTGCCGTATTGGACAGTTTTTTGTGTTCTCAAGAATATATATGACATTTCGAGCCGATTTCTTCGGTATCCTCCAAGAGCTCCGAGAAAGTTCTTGTAGTCTATTCAGTACCATGGCCTAGGTACAAGTTCAAACCGTACAACGATGCTAAACGTTAATTTGTGCATTTAACTAACTTATTTTACATGAAACTGGCTAAATGCATTATATGCGAAAGCCAATAAGAAAAAAGAAAGAAAGTATCCTATGTCACTAGGGGCCATACTGTAACATCTGAACCGATTTTATATTTGGTTTGTGTCCCCAGGGTTAATATGGAAGAGGCTAACAGTGCTGTGATTATAGCGAAACGAAATCAAACTGTGGCCGAAGACGCGTCATCTGGTGAGAATCGAGATACATTTATAACATTCTAAATAGGCTATTTGACTATTTTTTTTAGTCCGTCTTGTAGATTAATAAAAAATATTGGACACGTATTTTTTCTTTTTTTACGTAATCAAAAAATAACAGCGATACATTGAGTTGAAATTCGCGTGACGTCACTAACTAGTGTAGTTTGTATGGCGGCTTGTAGCGGTAAGTGACGTCACGAGCCCCCACCCTAAAGTTTAATGAGATTTATATTTGTGTGTTTTCATTTATTTGAAAAATAAAAAAATACGTGTCTAATGATTTTTAATTTTCTAAAAGACGGACTAATGAATTTTTTTTTTTCAAAGTTGTCAACATCCCTATTATATTTATATAGGTATTTATATCTAATATATATAAATCACGTGTCACGTTGTTTGTCCGCGATGGACTCCGAAACTACTGAACGGATTTTGATAAAATTTTGTAACCATTCATAAAATGGTCCAACTTAAAAGATGGACCATTTTATGAATGGTTACAAAGTTTTTATCCCGGAATTCCCTCGGGAACTGAAGGACATAGAGTACTTTTTTCCCGCAACCTCCGCGGGAACTCCGAAATTACCGCGGATGAAATCGCGGGGGACAGCTAGTTTATTTATAATTCAGGAAGGCTAAATTACTGGCCACTTTAAATTATTAAGAGAAGAATTGTATTTACAAATACTAGGAACTATTTATTTCTTAGTGGCCAGCTACCTAGAAATAAATAGGGGATTTAAATACATTCTAGGCCTTCTTAGGTCTTACTGGCCACTTAGAAACAAACAGTTTAAAAATTCTGGATTCCTACTGATCACTTAGAAATGTTATAACATTGCTATTGAATACAATATTTGGACATAGATAAGCAATAGTGTGTTAACCCACATTGGAGAAATTTTGAGTAAATCGTGTTTTAAAATCATAGCGTCATATTGTTTCAACATTTTTTTATGTTTAACATTTTGTTGGTATTTAAACAATGTAATAAGGTAAACACATATTTTATAAAACGTTTTATAACGCTCAATAAATCGTTCTGAATCAATAACTTAATATTGTGGGTTAACATGTTATTGCTTATTTGTGACACTCGATCGCTCCCAGCGGTGGTGTTCAAGGAGCTGTCGAGCAACTACTTCCACCTGACGCGCGAGCAGTGCGTGTACCTGTACGCGGGCCTGATCGCGGTGTGCGTGCTGTTCACGTGCAACAAGCTGGTCGTGTTCTACAACACGTGCATCCGCGCCTCGGTGACGCTGCACGACACCATGTTCAGGTGAGCCGCCACCTGACGCGCGAGCAGTGCGTGTACCTGTACGCGGGCCTGATCGCGGTGTGCGTGCTGTTCACGTGCAACAAGCTGGTCGTGTTCTACAACACGTGCATCCGCGCCTCGGTGACGCTGCACGACACCATGTTCAGGTGAGCCGCCACCTGACGCGCGAGCAGTGCGTGTACCTGTACGCGGGCCTGATCGCGGTGTGCGTGCTGTTCACGTGCAACAAGCTGGTCGTGTTCTACAACACGTGCATCCGCGCCTCGGTGACGCTGCACGACACCATGTTCAGGTGGGGACGACTCTGTTCTTGTGATTTCGACTTAACGCCCAGCGGGCAAGGTCGAAGTTTAAATGGACGCAGATAAGCAATAACATGTTAACCCACAAAATTAAGTTACCTATTCAGAACGATTTATTGAGAGTTGGGGAACGTTTTTTAATTATGTGTTTACCTTATTACATTGTTAAAGTATGTAACTAAATATTGAACATAAAAAATGTTGACAGAAAATGACGCTATAATTTTAAAACACGATTTACTCAAAATTTCTCCAGTGTGGGTTAACACACTGTTGCTTATCTATGTCCAAATGATTATTTATTTGTTTACTCATTCATTCGTCGCAACCAATAAACAGATGTTTACACATCGTTCACATTCTGTGTCGGAACCCTGCAACCGCACCGAGTGTTGTAGGACCCTTTTAAGGTGGACTTTGTGTGATGAACACAGAGTTCCACTTTCCAATCTGGGAGTGTTTATATGTATATCTACATTGTAACATATTTGTAACTAGCGGTGCCCCGCGGTTTCACCCGCGTGGGTTTCGGAATTCCCGCAGGAACTATTTTTTTCTAAAATAAAAGTAGCCTACGTTACCTACTCTTTATAAAGTCCCGTTAAAATCGGTCCAGCCGTTTCAGAGATTAGCAAGAATAAACAGACGGACAGAGAAAATTTTAAATAATTGATTTGTTATGTAATACTACATATTTTATATACTTTTACAAGCATTTTAAAGCTGTTAATTTGGAATTACAAACAGACACTTCAATTTTATTTATATGTATAGATATATGTAGTGTAGTATAGTTGCTTGGTTTCCACGACACAAGCTTATAGCTTAGTGTGGGATCACGTAGTAGTGCAGTGGATTATTATCATAGCTGAGTATGTCCATGTTGGTTCCAGGGGCGTGACCAACGCTCCCATGTGGTTCTTCCACCACAACCCGTCGGGCCGGATCCTGAACCGCTTCTCCAAGGACATGGGCCAGGTGGACACGCTGCTGCCCGTCGCGCTCGTCGACTGCCTAGGGGTGAGTTGAGGAGTTGGGGATTGCCAACAGAAGTAACAGAACTCATAATAGGGTACTTGCATGAAATTTATAATAAGAAATTGTGTCAATATTTCAAAAATAGAGCCTTAGAAAAGCGTTATCGCGAAAGATTTACTAAAAATTCAATTTTTAATTTTGTGAAACGGAACGTTGCAACGAAACAACAATCACAGCCAACACATGACGTCACTTTCATTTTTTTAGGAAACATTTACCTCTTTCAGAGAAGGCAAAAGAAACTAAGTGCATACAGTCAACGCATATTTTTCATTTTCTGAAGTTTTTTACTTTAAAATGCATCGGTAACATGCATTTCGATTCTTTACTGGAACTTTTGGAAGTAAATCGACACATTTCAACCTTAATTTCGCTTTTGGATATTGAAGTTATCTGTCTGTCAGTGTCACATGACCCTGTCAATACGACATTGACATTTCTATCACAAATTAATAAGGCGTAATTTTGAACAAGTGACGTCACTCCGCGTTTCGGCGGTAAGGTCTAAAGTAGGAACTTTGAAACGCTCTATTTCATTAATTTATGCATATTTTTTTTTCTTGCTTTGTTTAAGTAGGCCATATATCTTTAAAGTAGACGAAAAAAAAAATTCATGCAAGTACCCTATTATTCCCCCATCCTAAACTTTGATGCGCTTTATCTATGTAGGTATATTTTCAATAATTTGAAAAAGAAAAATTACGTGTCTATGATTTTTTTATTTTCAACTGACGGACTGATTAGAATTTTGATTTTCATAAGTCGTCAACATCCCTATTGTCAGCAGAGGCGAAGCACATTTCTTACTTCACTGCCCTTGGTATGTAATATACCATTTTGTTGAATTGAAACTTTTACGACCGCGAGAGAAAAACAATTTTCTGAATGTTAAGTGAGTGTGGAAAATAAATTCAATGAAAAAACATTACAACTACATCACCAAGTACACAATACACGTAACTCACTAATACGTATACAACGCGCGCCACGCACACAGCAAACGATGCATTATCTGGCCAGCTCGCTCAAGGTCATTGACCTTAAGATTTTGGCGCGTAGCGATGTGTGTGTGAAGCGATTGAGCGGCGAGTGCCTTCACAGGTTGTTTTCTTTCTGATCGATTTAATTTGTCTGAAAAAAAAAAACTTTTTTTGTCTTTTTTTATTTTATGAACATGTTTATAACGGTGTGTACTTTGAACCCTGTAAATATTTGCAGCTAATTTTAACACATCTTATATACCTCTTTATGATGGTAAGTAGTCAGCCGGCACTAGAAACTACCCTACCACCATAATCAAGGGCCGTAATGGGCATGTTGACAAATTTTTATTTTTTTAGTCCGTCTTGTAGATTATTAAAAAATATTGGACACGTATTGTTTCTTTTTTTACGTAATCGAAAAATATTTGAGTTGCGAAATTTCAAATATTGAGTTGAAATTTCGCGTGACGTCACTATACAGTTTGTATGGCGGTTTTAGCGGTTAGTGACGTCACGAGCCCCTCACCCTAAACTTTAATGCGCTTTGTCTCTGTATATTTTAAATTATTTAAAAAAGCAAAAAATACGTGTCTATTGTTTTTTTATTTTCTAACTGACGGACTAATTAGATTTTTGATTTTCAAAAGTAGTCCACATCCCCATTGACATGGTGGTGTTTACGTGTCGTAATTTACTCGAAAAACTGCCTTGTCAAAGCATCGAGCTGCGGACTCGATTATCATATCAGATCAGTGACCCAGTGCCGTGTGCTCGCCAGTTCTTCCTGGAGGTGGTGTCGATCCTGGTGGTGGTGTGCCTGGTGAACTGGTGGCTGCTGCTGCCCACGGCGGTGGTGGCGGTGGTGCTGTACCTGCTGCGGGAGCTGTTCCTCAGCACCAGCCGCGAGCTGAAGAGGATAGAGGCGATCGGTGAGCGAGCAAATATAATATTTCATCTGACGTACCTACCTGTAATATATCTGTTTTTAAGCTGAAAACGAAAAAAACTTCAAGTTATTTTCAGTGAACAACCCAAAAAAATTTTTTCGACTATCATCAATATTTTTGTAAATTTTGTTTCCCGCCATCTTTGATTCCCATCATCTTTGTCTCTCGCCATCTTCGATTCCCGCCATCATTGTCTGCTGCCATCTTCGATCCCCGCCACCTTGGTCTCCCGCCGTCTTTAATTCTCGCCATCTTTGATACCCGCCATCTTAGTCTCCTGCCACCTTTGTCACTCACTATCTTCGATTCCCGCCATCTTCGATTCCCGCCATCTTAAATCGCCGCCATCTTTGTCTGCCGCCATCTTCGATCACCGCCCCCTCCCTCAGCACGCAGCCAGTCGCTGAGCCACGCGGCGGCGACGGTGTCGGGGCTGACGACGGTGCGCGCGTGCGGCGGCCGGCAGCGCGCGCTCGCGCAGGAGTTCGACAAGCTGCAGGACCTGCACAGCAGCGCGTGGACCCTCGTGCTGGTCACCAACCGCGCGTTCGGCATTTGGATGGACATGATGTGCTGCGTCTACCTCGCGCTCGTCACCGGCAGCTTCTTCCTCTTCAGTGGCGGTACCTATTTTTTCAACTAAAAAACCAAAAATCCTTTATGCCCTGGTTGCCTTTCATCCGCAGTAATTTCGGAATTCCCGTGAGAATTCCATAATACAAATACCCTTTATCCTTTTCTGTACCCCTGACAACGTGTATGCAGTATTTCATGATGATCGGTACTTTGGACCGGATTTTATGATGATCGGTAATTTGGATCGTATTTCATAATGATCGGTAGTTCGGATAGGATATCATGAAGATCGGTAGTTCCGATCGGATTCCATGATGATCGGTGATTTGGATCGGATTTCATGATGATCGGTAGTTCGGAGGGTCGGTAGTTAAGGCATGAAAGCGAACTCTTTACGAGCGAGTGCGTTGAACACGTTTGCAGACACGATCGGCGGCAACGTGGGCCTGGCCATCACCCAGGTGATCGGCCTGGTGGGCATGTGCCAGTACGGGATGCGGCAGACCGCCGAAGTGGAGAACCAAATGACCTCGGTGAGTAGGTGTTTATCAAGTTCTAGTTGTTGCCCGCGGGAATTCCGGGATAAAAAGTGTCCTATGTCACTCAGGAACACTGTAGTTTCCTATTACTTAAGTGAAAGATTTTTTTAAGTTTTTGAGTTTATCCCTTACAAACAAAAATAACAAAACTTTTCTATTTATATCATACCTAGTATAAGTACAGAGTACAGACATACTTATAAAATTATAATATCCGTAGTACCTATAGATATCAGTCTCAGGGCAATGATGATACCGAGGGGTTTTGCGAAATGAACTGATTTTTTTTTTTTTAATTGAATAATTTATTTATTTGTTCATTTTTTAACCAAGAAAGTAGGTAAGTGGCTCCGAAGGGCAACCTCTTTATTACGTTTTTGGCCAGACCATTTGTCTTTATCACATTGCCGCGGCACGCTCGATACGCTCGCTCGTCGTGGCAGCAGTAGGTACCTAGGTACCTAACCTAGACGGTGATATGCCTATATCTTCGGCCAGGTGGAGAGGATACTGGAGTACACGAACCTGCCCCCGGAGACGCCGGTGGAGGCGGACGAGGCCGCTATCAAAGCGAACCACCCCGGCCTGGAGTTTGACAAGTGGCCCAGTAAAGGTAAACAAGCTCATCAATTTATTTTACTCATTATATTTATTATAGATTCCTTAAATTTTTAAATTATTCCAATATTAAGAATGTATTTGCCATAGCGTAGGTACAGATGTTTTGTTTTTAACAAATTAATGTAACAAGAGAGGCATTGTAAGCCTATCTTGCTTTGAATAAATAAATAAATAAATTATTCTTTGATAGTAAATTAGACTTTACAAAATACAAAATTTTATTGCACTCATTACAAACAAATGGATTTTGGGGGGTAATATCCCCCGTGCCACCCCCCCTCCCCTTCTCACCGCGGGTCACGGGTGTGGTTGTGTTCCTCCAAGTTGACTACTTTTTTTTTTAGTCCGTCTTGTAGATTAATAAAAAATATTGGACACGTATTTTTTTCTTTTTTACGTAATCAAAAAATAACGGCGATACATTGAGTTGTAATTGCGCGTGACGTCACTAACCGGTGCAGTTTGTATGGCGGCTTATAGCGGTTAGTGACGTCACGCACCCCCCACCCGAAACTTTAAAGCGCTTCTTTATCTTTGTATATTTTAATTTATTTGAAGAAGCAAAAAATACGTGTCCTTTATTTTTTTATTTTCTAACTGACGGACTTATTAGAATTTTGATTTTCAAAAGTCGTCAACATCCTTATCCAGGCGAGATGAAATGAAATGAATTTAGTGAACACTTCGTTACTTATTTCTTATACAAAGAGCTGCTGGCTTCTGATGTAGGATAAACCTGTGTTCCAGAAGCCAGCATTACCGACTCGTAGTGCTTCACTATTATAAATAACAGAAGTCTTAAGAAATTTAAATACGATACTATGTATACTATGTACTATGTATACTATACTATACTATACTATACTATACTATACTATACTATACTATACTATACTATACTATACTATACTATACTATACTATACTATACTATACTATACTATACTATACTATATAATAATAATATAATAATAAAATTCTTTTATTGGAATAAAAGCAATATGTACAAAAATGGTTTGGAACGTTAATACCTGCTTTAGTGTAAAACTGTGTTGCAGATATTAACGCTCTCCCTCGTAATTATTATACAAAGACAAAGATATAACTTATTTTAAGTATTTGCACTTAATTAATTTAAGAATTTATTAGTATGCTATACAAGGTGATTGACAGAAATAACAATACAATAAAATCTATGCGCGATTACAACAGTCCAAACCTAAAACTTAAGTACTTATAGAATCCAAGGCAAACAAAACAGGAAGAAAACGTTAAGTCCTCAACACCCAGCAGTGACAAAAAATGTATTTAGTTATAAACATGATTTTAAAGTAAAATGGTTATCAATATACATATAGAGCTATAATACCTACGATATAGTATGTAATATGGCTTATACCTTCAAGAGGTTCTCCGTCTCTAAATAGGAGAGAGAACCAAGCCATTTAGAAACCTTACTTTTTAGCTCTCGCATTGTGAGGGGATATATTAATAGAACCCTATTTACTCTATTGTAAATTAAGGGACCCAGAAAGCAAAAGTGACTAGCAGCAAAAGCCGTCTTGATTCTAAATGGCGTACAAACTAGATCAGATCGACGAGTGTTTGATATAAAAGAGGGATCGAAGGAAAGAGATGAATGCTGGCGGAGGATAACTCGTAGGACAAAGAGCTTACGAACTGCTAGAACACTCCACAGAGAGTACAACTCTTGTGAAGGAAATCTTCTGGGCTTAGACGCCATAACCTTGAGCAAACCTCGCTGAGCTCTCTCCACCCGAAGCATTCTAGATACACCACACCCACCCCAAGCTGAGATACAAAAGGTTAAGATCGATTGAGCTAGGGCACAATACACGGTTTTTAGAGTATCAAAATCCGCCACCGATCTGAGTTTCTTAAAAATAGACATCAATTTTCTGGTTTTAGACACAGTTTGTTCAATTTGCTGGTTCCAGCTAAGTGTGCAATCAACCATGACACCTAAATATTTGATGTGATCAGCTCTTATTATCTGATGGCACGCACAATTGTCAGAGTGTGAATTTTGACATGTGTGAAATTTAACAGAGAAAGAGTTGGGGGGAAGGGAAGATCTAGTAGGAGCAAAAGGTACGAATTTGGTTTTGGATAAATTTAGTGTCAGCACATTAGAGGAGAGCCAAGTCATGACGGTGCCAATGGCAAATTCAGCGTGATCTCGCACATCATCCCAACTCACGCCATGAATAAGTAGAGCAGTGTCATCAGCATATGTTATTATGCGACAATTGGGCAAATTCAAGTTACAGAGATGATTTATGTAGATATTAAAAAGAGTAGGACCAAGGACACTACCCTGAGGAACACCAAAAGAGAGAGAAACCTCGCCACTTATGGTGTCCCCAATGACAACTTGCTGGGATCGATCAGAGAGATAACTTTTAAAAAGATTGAGCAGAACACCTCGAACACCGCAGCGCTCCAATTTGTCAAGCAACAGTGGAACAGAAACAGTATCAAATGCTTTAGCTAAGTCAAGAAAGATACAGAGACTTTTAAGTTTCGTATTACCATTTTGGGCAATATGCTCAGTGAGGTCCAACACAGCATCTTCAGCTGATTTACCACTTCTGAATCCATATTGATTTTCGGCTATAATGTTATTTTTTTCCAAAAAGTTGACCAATCTAGAATTTAGAATTTTTTCAAATAATTTAGAAAAAGAAGTAAGAACTGAAATAGGCCTATAATTAGAGACAGTGTCTCTATCCCCGTTCTTGTGAACCGGATGAATAAGAGCCTTTTTGAAGACACGGGGAAAAGTACCCTGACAGAGACACAGATTAAAAACATGTGTAAGGACAGGAACAAGTATATGCCTGCCTAATTTTACGAATTCAGTGGAGATGTTATCCCACCCTACAGCACTAGAACTATTTAGCGCCAAAATAATCCTCTCAACTTCAACGTTGTCTACTTCAAATAAGGACATAGAGTGCAACTGGTCCGAGGGATTGTTGAGTGGAGAAGAAAGAAAGACGCTATTAGAGGAGGCAGCAGCTACTTTTGAAGCTAAATCTTTACCTACGTTGGCAAAATAAGAGTTGACTGCATTTACAGAAGAGATAGGATCAATAGAATCATTCAAAAGTTGACTAGAGTGCTGTTTATTCGGATTCACATTAGTGATTTCCTTAATTTTCTGCCATGTTGCTTTACAATTGCCGCTGACTCGCTGCAATTCGCTTTGATCATATACTTTTTTGACTTTTTTCAAGAGATTGTTACAAAAATTTTTGTACCTAGAATATGATAGACTTAAAACTGAGTTGTTGGGATCTTTTTTGCATTTGAGGTACAATTTGTCACGGTGACGTATGCAACGAAGAAGACCAGGTGTAACCCAAGGTGTTAAAATTCTCTTGTTGGACGCTATTTTTGTAGTTGAGGTATTTTTATTTATGATATTTGCGATATTTTTGACCAAGTAATCCGCAGCCATCTCAGCATCCCGGCACAGCAAGACATCGGAGAAGTCAGTGCTTTCCAACTCACAGAGAGCAGATTGTTTATCCAAACGTTTAAAATTAGGTTTCACGGACCGAGGCGCAACTTTTAGGTTGCTGCAAAAAAGAATAGGGGCATGGTCGGTGATAGGGGCGTTTAAAACAATTGTAGTAGAATCCCGCTTGCTCCTAAGTACAACATGATCTAAACAGTTATTCAATCGAGTAGGAAATAAGTGAGTAGGAAGTAGAGCGTGTGAAGCTAATAGGTTTAAATATTCATCTGCATTTGAGTCATTGTTGTCCGGCATGATGTTAATATTGAGATCGCCAATAATAGCTGTAGTAGTGAAAGAGCTCAGGTCATGTAATATACGATCAAGTGATTCAATAAAGTGAGTGGCGATTCTGTATGAAGGGGAGCGATACAACGCGATAACAGCAATATCAGTACCAAATTTAAGTATAAGGCTATCTGCATCTGAAATATTTGACTGTATTACAGTACAGTTCAGGGATTTCCGAATATAGGCAACGACCCCACCATTTTGATTGGTATAATCTGATTTATATGAAACATAATCAGGCAATGAGGGAAGAGCCAAGGATTTACTAAGCCAACACTCAGAAAGGACAATCACATCGAGTCTACAGCCGATTCTAGACAACAAAACTAATAATTTATCAAAGTTACAGTTAATACTTCTAATATTTACATGTAAAATGGTTAATGAATTAGTGTAATGGTTAATGTAAGATTGGCAACATTCTGGCGAGGCGGTATAAGATTTGGGGACATTAATCTGTTCAATTTCCGCGTGAAGATTACTATTCATTAAAAAAAGCCGAAAAGTAAGCCGCTGAACCAAAAAATACTAATAATAGAAGGGTAACGAGGAGCTAAGAAGTTAAAATTAAGGATAAAAACCAATCCAGCAACCAGCCACAGAAAGTGGGGATACGGTGGTTTAGAAGTAGAACACATGAATGTTTTCAAGTAATATAGCGAATAGAGATCATAGGGTATAGGTATAAAATAAATAAGACCTAGTTTGCAAGGTAAACATAAATAATAATCATCCCGGAAAGTACGATATGTATAAAATCGATATTTGTTAGGTTCTATATAAGAACTTTTGCGTGGTGCATAACAAAGAAAATACAATAAAAATTTAAATAATTTAAATAAAGCGCAAATGTAAAAGATGAACTGATGTGGACAACGCCACGTGCTAAGACTAAGAAAATCAATTAATAAGTAAGTAAGTCACTTTTGGTTTTTTAGTTTCAACAAATCGTTTTCATTATTAATTATAATATGCGGTGCTCCGTCTTTCCTGCGCAAAAAGATTCGTCCACCCGTCACCCAGCAGAAACTATAGTTATTTTCTTTAGCAAATTCACGAGCCAGGAAGAACAGTTTCTTCATTTTGAAAGATAAATTTTCCGATATATAAATATATTTAGCGGGACCAGCAATTTTCATTGATTCCGTAGATAGCCTGGAGTGTTCCTTGTTGTACTTTTTATACATTTTAATAAGTTTGTCCTTCAATAACACACTCGTAAAATCGACTATTATCGTAGATTTGGTGAGTTCCTTAGTTTTTATACGAAAAATATCCTTGATTTGGAATGGCTCGATCTCGATGTTTAGAATTTTTCCAATGCTAGTGACAGTATTCAACAGAGACTCTTTAGTCTCGGGTTGAGACGGAAAGATGTTTCTTATTTCGACGCAAGTCGATCTCAAGCCGCGCTCAAAATGCTCAATTTTTTCTTCCAAAGAATTTATATATTCCAAGTTGTTTTGCCTATCTAGTTCCAAATTGGTAATCTGCAAAGTTAAATTGTCATATCTTTGGCTTAGAAACTCCATAGAAGTGTGAATGTCGGCATTTTGGCGTTTAATCTCCTCCACATAGGAGTATAGTTTATCAAACTTAGATTCTTGTTTGTCCATAAATTCTTGAAACATTGAACGCATATCCGACATGAACTTCGACATCTCAGTTTTTGTTTTGTCGTAGCTATTAGAACGCTTACGTTTATTACGCAAGTTGGCATTAGATTCTTCAATATCCATGGTGCTGCCATCCGACGTACACGCAGTGTCCAAAACCGGATCCGAAGCACAGTGTTGCAAAGGTTTCGATTTCACGTTATGGGCAACCGAAGCGCTCCTGAGCGACATTCCGAGAGTGAAGATAGTACTAGGGGCTAAGGATGGTAAGAAGTTTACGAAAAGAAAGTACGAATACGAATCGACAGTAAGACTAAATTGTTTTTTATAATCAATGCAATGCAATGCAACACCCACTGTTTATATTGGACTTCGGAAATGTACGCCCTCAAAAGTATCCGATCGCCTCACACGCATGAAACACAGAGGAGTGCAGAAAGACACTGCGTACACGCAAGGAACACAGTCAGCGATAGCTAACGTATAGCTACTACGTATACGGTGCACAAATATAGGAAATGCAACAGGTGGTTGTCAGTTGGCACTATGAATCAGCGCATGTAGGTGGGGACTATGGTAACACAGATGCGCCTGCGCACACAAGCACTCAGCACTTTACTAGATATGCACTCCTAGTACACCAACTACGGATTATTTTATAATAAATTAAATATATTTTTAATAAAAAAAAAACTTTAGAGTCTCCGTGCACGTCAGCTCAATACCGAGATCCGAGGGAGAAGAAGAACTATACTATACTATACTATACTATACTATACTATACTATACTATACTATACTACACATATCCAGGCGAGATAGTGTTCGACGACGTGTCGCTGGCGTACGCGCGGCCGCCGGGCGCGGAGCCGGACGGCGGCGAGCCGGCGTACGCGATCCGCGGCGTTAGCTTCCGGGTGCGGCCGGCGGAGAAGGTCGCCGTGGTGGGCCGCACCGGCGCCGGGAAGAGCTCGCTCATCGCCGCGCTGTTCCAGTTAGTGCACGGGAATTATAATACAAATAGAAATAGAAATATGTATTTTTATTTACACGCACGGGAATGATAATACGGAACCATTCGTGCGCGAGTTCGACTCGGACCTGGAGATCGATTTTTTAATAGCTCGAATATTTTAAGTGAAATCAATTCACATGTGAAATTCAATTCACTGAATCCCATTTTGTCATATTTTTGAATCATTCGAATACGGTGTTGCTGTTATCTGAAACTCCTTTAGATTTGTTTCATTTGACGCAGAATATTTAAAAACCGGAAGGTAACTTTCATAGTTTTCATAAAACGATACTTAATCGGACTTAAAACGAAACGTTCTTGATGTTGTCAATGTCAAATTATGAAAATGACATTATGCCACTAAACGTCAAACTTTCGATCGATGGATTTCAAATAAGAGTGTCCGACCCACTCGTTGCAGAATTCACGTGCAATGAAATTTCAAAAATAAAATTTCACGCATTCGCATGCGAATCTTGCGATTCCGTGTGTGAATAGCAATTCGAGCGATTCAAAAATCGATCTCTTGGTCTGTTTTTACACGCTTTTTATTAGCTTCAGACGTATGTATGTTTGTATGTAACGGAATCTTTGAACATGATTTGGACCGTCAATTCAAAACGTCGGATTAACTCGAAATTTGCCATACTTATTAAGGACTGATGACAATTCATTATTTTAAACAGTTTGACCCGTTATCCTTACTAGGATAATCAGGATTAGCGATTTTTTGTTTTCCTGAGACCCGGAGTGTCTGCGTCAAGACCAATAAGGGAAACTACCAGGCACGATAGTTTAAAAAAAAAACTAAGAAAAATAAACCAAACTAAAAAGTAGAAAATAAATAATAGTTTAAAAAAACTAAAAAAACACGCTTTTTAAAGAAAACCAAACTAAAAAGTAGAAATAAATTTTAACAAATTTGAATTAAGAATAGTGTATAAAAATTTTAATTGAGTAAATAGAAAAAAAATATTAAAAAGCGTGGGGTGCTTTTTAAGATATTATCGAAATGATAAACTTAGGGTGGGGGCTCGTGACGTCATAATTCGGTACAAGCCCCGTACAAACTGCACCGGGTTGATTGTAACGTCACGTGAAATTTAACTCAATGTATCGCCATTATTTTTTGATTACGTAAAAAAAAAGAGAAAATACGTGTCCAATATTTTTTATTAATATAGTTACCTAGTTGCAAAAAATTTTTACTAGGTTTCTGCACCAAAATCGGAGTTACAAAATTTTGAACCCAACGCTAATAATGTCGACGATTGCCGCTAGATGACTCTGCACCGTATATTTTCAAGCTATCGTTTGTTTGCATTGTTCTCAGTAGATTTTCAACGCTGCCAGCGACACAGTGTGTTCTGTGCAGCTACTTGAAAGCTGGTTCCCGCGATTTTTATCGCGTATTTTTGGGGGCTGCGTCTCAAATTAATTGAGATAAGCAGCCAGCAGTGTTTAGAGAAGTGTTTGTAGAACCGGAAATATTTATTAAAAAAAAAACACATAGTCCGACCATTGGACCAATAGTTTAATTGGACCATCCATGGTCGGACATATTAATGCAAAACTTCCTCCTTTTTCGAAGTCGGTTAAAAATATTCTCGGATATTTAGAATCGGATATCTTTTGCAAAGTTCAAACTTTTCAATGTTTTTATTTTATTTATTAATCTTAATATATATAAATCACGTGTCACGTTGTTTGTCGGCGATGGACTCCTAAATTACTGAACGGATTTTGATAAAATTTTGTAACCATTTTATAACTGACATTCCAACTGAAAAGACAGGATAGTTTTTATCCCGGAATTCCCGCGGGAACTCCGGAATTAATGCGGGGAACTGCTTATCACCGTAAACTACAGCACTTTTTTCCCGGAATTACCGCGGGAACTCCGAAATTACCGCGGATGAAATCGCAGGGGACAGCTATTAATATTATAAAACAAAGTCCTCCGCCGCGTTTGTCTATCTATCTGTTTGCGATAAACTCAAAAACTCCTGAACGGCTTTTCATGCGGTTTTCATCAATAGGTAAAGTGATTCCAGAGGAAGGTGTATTGATATAGTTTATCCCGAAATTCCCGCGGGAACTCCAAAATTAACGGCGGGTGAAATCGCGGGGGACAGCTAGTATATGATAGGTAATAGACTGGTGTTGCCTCCTCAGACTGAACCCGACCACGGGCTCGGTGTCGGTGGACGGCGTGACGGCGCGCGAGGCGGGGCTGCGCGCGTGGCGCTCGCGGCTGGGCGCGCTGCCGCAGCGGGCCGCGCTGTTCGCCGCGCCGCTGCGCGACAACCTGGACCCGGCGGGCCGGCACAGCGACGCCGAGATACACAGCGCGCTCGACCAGGTGCGCCCTCGCCCGCCTCCACTCGCCAGGTGCGTTCGACCTGGTGCGCCCCCACCCGCCAGGCGCGTTCGACCTGGTGCGCCCTCACCCGCCAGGCGCGCTCGACCAGGTGCGCCCCCACCCGCCAGGCGCGTTCGACCTAGTGCGCCCTTAACCGTCAACACTCGCCCCAGGCGCGCTCGA
Source organism: Zygaena filipendulae (assembly GCA_907165275.2). Lineage (NCBI taxonomy): Eukaryota > Metazoa > Arthropoda > Insecta > Lepidoptera > Zygaenidae > Zygaena > Zygaena filipendulae. The sequence continues at coordinate 1,927,886 of OU015678.1, read as the reverse complement.
CCTGGTGCGCACTCACCCGCCCCCGATCTCCATGTGCGCACTCACCCACCCCCACTCTCCGGGTGCGCTTGACCAGGTGCGCACTCACCTACCCCCTGTCCGGGCGCGCTCTACCAGGTACGCCCTCACTCTCCTGGCGCGCTTGACCAGGTGCGCACTCACCTACCCCCTGTCCGGGCGCGCTCTACCAGGTACGCCCTCACTCTCCTGGCGCGCTTGACCAGGTGCGCACTCACCTACCCCCTGTCCGGGCGCGCTCTACCAGGTACGCCCTCACTCTCCTGGCGCGCTAGACCAGGTGCGCACTCACCCGCCTCCCCACTCCACGAATGTATTGTCCTTCAAAAGAATTCCTTAATTTACAAGCATTGCACTTGGGCAGGTGGAGCTGCGGTCGCTGGTGTCGTCGCAGCCGGCGGGGCTGATGGCGCGCGTGGGCGACGGCGGCGGGAACCTGTCGGCCGGCCAGCGGCAGCTGCTGTGCCTGGCGCGCGCCGCGCTGCAGCGCTGCAGCGTGCTCGTGCTGGACGAGGCCACCGCCAACGTCGACACCGAGTGAGTGCGCCGCGGGGTGAGGGGGTGTGAAGTAGTGGTGAGGCTGTGTGAGGTGTTGCAGAGTAGAGGTGTGGATGTGTGAGGTGATGCAGAGTAGTGGTGGGGATGTGTGAGGTGATGCAGAGTAGAGGTGGGGATGTGTGTGGTGATGCAGAGTAGTGGTGAGGCTGTGTGGTGATGTAGGGTAAAGGTGTGGATGTGTGAGGTGATGCAGAGTAGAGGTGTGGCTGTGTGCGGTGATGTAGGGTAGAGTTGAGACTGTGTGAGGTGATGTAGGGTAGAGGTGAAGATGTATGAGGTGTTGTAGCGATGGCGCTGTGTGAGGTAATGTAGAGTCGGCGCTGTTTAAGGTGATGTGGAGTAGGCGCTATGTGAGGTGAAGAAAAGGTCGTATTATATAAAGGTATATCATGCACACCCTGTATAAAACGTTCTGCGCCCCTTAGGACGGACAAGCACATCCAGGCGACGATCCGCAGCAAGTTCGCCGACACCACGGTGCTGACGATCGCGCACCGCCTCAACACCGTCATGGACTACGACAGGGTCATCGTCATGGACAAGTGAGTAGCGCACCGTCACTCGCACCGCAATCTATGGGCATGTTCCGATATTACTGATAGCACAGTGAGGTATGACGTCAATCCTTACTAATGTTGTAAATGCGAAAGTGAGTTTGTTTGTTACGCTTTCACGTCTTAACCGATCATCACAAAATTTTGTATGCACGTTATCAGGGGTACAGAGAAGGGCATATGGTACTTTTTATCACGGGAATCCCGTGGGAACTGCGAAATTCCCGCGGGTAAAACCACGGGGAACAGCTAGTTGAGTATACTGCGAAGCCGTTCCTACTGGTTACTGTTTAAAACGGAACGCAGTCCAGTATACTGTCATCCATGTTATTGTCATGTCACGCTGTCGACCACTCACTGACCGATCATTGGTCCGAGGTCGGTCACGTGATCAAACCACTGAGAGCACCCTACCTCGAAAACGCCAGTGCTCACAGTACAAAAATGGCGACGATTATGACGTCATGCCGCTTATTGCGGATACTGCGGCAGTATACTGAAAGTTATAACGGAACGAATGTCTCGTCACTGCGAGCACTGAGCCAGTCCTATCCGTAATAACGGAACACACCTTGCTGTAGTGGTTGCGAATTGCGATTTGAAAACATATTTATATAGATTAGCGTGAGTGGAATTTTGGTTTTTATTAGCTGTTCCTTGCGGTTTTATCCGCGAAAATTTTGGAGTTACAGCGAGAATTACGGAATAAAAAGTGCCTTGTCTCCATCTCTGTTCCCCTGACAATGTGTATACAAAATTTCATGATGATCGATTTACTAGTTAAGGCGCGAAAGCGTAAAAAACTCACATTCGTCTTTATGATATTGTTTATTTTTATTATACGGGAATAAACCATGGCCAAGGGAAGTTGTCCAATCATACTTCACTTTTCTTCTCATGGACTAGCATTAAATTATTTTAAACACAACAAAATTCACTTTTATCCAATTTTTTGTCGACCCGAAAATTTATGACAGAAACTTTTCATATTCGACGCCCGCTATTAACTCTTGGTATGTGTCAGGGGGCGCGTGGTCGAGTCGGGGCACCCGTTCGAGCTGCTGGCGCCCGCCGCCCCCGCCCCCGCCGCCCCGGGCGCGCCGCCCGCGCCGCCCCGCCGCTCGCTGCTGTCCAAGAGCCAGGTGAGCACAGCGCGGGTTCGGTGCCCGCACTAGAAGTTGAACCTCACCACTAGTGAAACTATGTATTAGTGAAAACCTCATGAAAATCCGTTGTGTAGTTTTTATCTAATCATAAAAGTGACGTCACATCCGCAGGCTCCGCTGGCGATCCCCGAGAACTTCGCGACGGAGAGCGGGCTCGGGCCGGAGCAGCACGAGACGCTGGTGCTCGGGCGGGACAGGATACGGACTTACTCCAACAGGTAGTTTAGTAGCTACTAAAGTACTTTTAGTTGCCAATGAAACTTACATCTATCAGCGGCAACGAGGAGACCCTCAGAACGTTAGGATCATAATGTTCAAATCCCAAAATGTCCAGAGTGCAGAGTGTCCAATGTCCATATCCCAGAATGTCCGTATCCCAAAATATCCATATCCCAGAACGTCCGGATCCCAGAATGTTCGGATCCCAAAAATGTCCATATGCCAGAATGTCCGTATCCCAAAATGTCCGTATCCCAAAATGCCCATATGCCAGAATGTCCGTATCCCAAAATGTCCGTATCCCAAAATGCCCATATTCCAGAATGTCCGGATCCTAAAATGTCCATATCCCAGAATGTCCGGATCCAAAAATGTCCATATCCCAAAATATCCGGATCCCAAAAATGTCCATATCCCAGAATGTCCATATGCAAAATTTCATGAAGATTGGTCTAAGGCGTGAAAGCGTAACAAACGAGTAAACATATTCGCATTTATTATATTAAGGATTACAACTTCAAACTTAATAAGTGCAATGTTAATTTATATCTGCCGTATTTTTTTTTTACTATCAACTAATGGCTTTAACTACTCGAACCGTCGACATATCTACTAAAAATGCTAATTATGATTTTTTCAAACAAAAATAACTTCTATCACTGTTGTTAACTTGTGTGTTGTTGCTCCACGCGCAGGTCGGAGGCCAGCGAGCAAGGCGGCGGCATATTCAAGTCGCTCGTGGAGCAAACGGGCCGCGAGACGGCGGCGATGCTCTACGAAATGGCCGAGGAGGTGAGAGAGGCATCATTTATTTTTTATATATATGTACCTACTAGCTGTTCCGTGCGGTAATTACGGAGTTCCCGCGGGAATTACAGGATAAGAGTACGCTGTGTCCTTCTGTGTACCCCTGACGTGTTTGCAAAATTTCATGAGATTTTATCGGCGTTAATTTCGGAGTTCCCGCAGGAATTCCGGGACAAAAGGTGTCCTATGTCCTTCTCTGTACTCCTTATAACGTGTGTACAAAATTCACCCGCGGTAATTTCGGAGATCCTGTGGGAATTTCCGGATAAAAGTAAGTACCCTATGTCACTCAAGACTCCCGTAGCTTCCTACAAGTGAAAGAATTTGCAAAATCGTTTCAGTAAATCCAGAGATTACCCCTCACATCGTCACAAACTCACAATTCACAAACTTTAGCTCTTTATAATATTAGTATAGATTAAGTTTTCGCAGTTGCCTTGATTGGGGGTCTAACTAACATTTATTTTTTTCAGAGCTACTACAGAATGTTGGAGAAGAAGAAGGACTCTTGAGTTAACAAAATATTTCATATCTACCTATACATACCGTATATCATCCAATATGCATTAGAAACTCCGTAGATTTATCATGCAAGTGCCTTAATATTAGCTGATCACTAAAGCGGCTTGGCCCACGTCAATTTCAGAATTCCCGCAGGTACTTCTTTTATCAAAGAAAAGTACCTTATTTCTTTTTCCGAAATTCTTGGTACTCGTAAATATACACCAAGCAGTTGTTCACCTCGCGTTTTCAATCGTATGAATTTCGCTATCTCCTTAACTTAGTAAATCATTGCTCCAAGATAAAAAGCATCCTTTGTCACTCAGGGATGCTGCAGCCCTCTATCAGTGAAATAAACTAGAATCGCTTCCATAATTTCAGAGATTACCACCTACATTCGATTTTAATAAACAAATTTTAACCCCTTTATTATAAGGGTAGATGCAACATTTTTTTGTCGTGTTACATTCTTAGCACTTATTGCATTTGACACTCTATGGATTTATATAGAAATTACGTAATGTACGTATAATATAGGAGTTACGTAGTTGTACGTAAAAATATAGGAGATTTAGGGGGGCAGAAAAATAAAGCGCCAGTTAAACTGCACAGATATATACGTCGTATACTCAGACGAAATAAAAACTCGTCGTATATTATGGGAACTTCATACCTGTAGTTCAAGGCCTGGCGCCAGCGACACGACACGTAGCGGATTTTTAGTTAACGAACAGTATACACTAATGTTATGATATTATAGTTGAAATTTCAATGATAATGGCTCTATCGCTTTATAATATTGTAATATTAGAGTATATTACTATTCGTCAACTCAAAATCCCGTGCCGTACGTGCAATCCTTTGTTATGCGACTATATATTATTATATTAAAAAAATAATAATATTATAATTATCAATTGGACGCAGATAAGCAATAACATGTTAACCCACAAAACGAAGTTATTGATTCAGAACAATTTCTTGAGAGATAAAGAACGTTTTTTAATTATGTGTTTACCTTATTACATTGTTTAAGTATGTAACTAAATATTGAACATAAAAAATGTTGACACGAAATGACGTTATAATTTTAAAACTTTAATTTACTCAAAATTTCTCCAGTGTGGGTTAACACACTATTGCTTATCTATGTCCAATTATACTTATCCAAAATCCGTTGGATTCCTGTGAACATTCCTTCCAGAAGTTCGGCACGATTTCATTAAGTAGACATAACAATAATATTATTATGATCAAATTTCTTCGAGGCTCTTACAGGAGGAATAAAATTATAGAATAGAATACTCTTTATACACAAAAATCGATCCTTTCGATTTTTCAAATATTGACTGGAAGAAATCCCCTCGCGGGATAAGTCCGCCTTTGAGCATAAATCACCTGCTTATTTTAATTTAAGCTATTTGTAAAAACTTGGTTTATGTTAAATAAAGTATATGTAGATTATAGAAGGAATATAGTTAGAAGATAACAGCAGATAGTTATCTGCTGTTGTAATGATAGCCGACTAACTGATGATGATAACATAACACAATGTAACTGAAGGCAGGCAGAGGTATGACCGAGACTATTAGCTGAGTGACACATTTAGAACGAACTAGAAACTATTACAATTAATTGCACCTACATAGAAGTTGTACAGCATACCAGATATCCGTAGGGAACACGGAGCAGTGCCTGGGACTTGCGACCCAAGTGTAGGTTTGATGGGGCCCCTTTACAATGCATGAACGCTCACCTCCACTGCCCGTGCTCCCGACTTCTCGCCGATATATACAAACAAACAAAGACAAACAAAATAATGTTAGCGTGTTTACAAAAAAAAACTTATAAAACTAACGCATACAAAAGGCGATCTTATCGCCATCTCTTCCAGACAACCTTTATCCTAGAAGATATGATTTTTACAGCAAGGGCCTACGTTTTTACCCCTGTAAGAGCCAGAGAACACAATATTGTATTGGGCTTGTGTAGTCAATTGAAATGTATTCGTATTGTTAAAAATGGTCAAAAGTTACCAACGCACTGATATTAGGCGCACATTGTTAGTAGAGTAATAGTACCATAGTACTATTATCTGTGATAGTACTAAGATATATCAAGAGCGTTTATAGGTTATTTTTAGTATACACTAAAGGCCCTAACCTAACGGTATTTTTAATTACTTGTAAAAAAGTTGAGAAAGAAAAATAATAAAAATTAAACTTAAAGCTGTTCCCCGCGTTTATTACGGAGTTCCCGCGGTAATTCCGAGATAAAAGTTCCCCAAAAATGTACCCTGAATACGTATAGGCGTGCTAAATTTATAAAATTCGTGATTGGTTGATAGTTAAGGCGTAAATAATGTATCAGTTACTTTTTATTATATGTATAATATTAGAATGGATTTTTCAGATCGTTCAGAAGTAAATTATGGTTACCGCTTATCTTTCATTCAACCATCTATTGCTCAAATTCAGGGAAACCGGACACAAAATTGGGTCCTTCAAAGGTTTTTGATCCCTTTTTGGGTAAAAAAAAATTACTTTTATTGCTGGTTCTGAATTAATTCTTTTCTGGGCTAGTGTATACTTAAAATAACCCACTAATGTATATTTCGTACTTATATAATTTTAGCCTTATTCTTTTATTTGTTAAAAATAATGTGCCTTTTCTGATACAATCAATGTATCTTTTAGTTCCAATGTACAGTCGCGGACTAAAAATATTTGCCCCCTTCAGGCAGAAATTACTTGCACATTTCTGATCGCGACTGTACAATCTCCACCTCGAATGTTAAATAGATCGCAGATCAAGCTCTAATTCAGGACGGGAATTTTTATATGTGATTTTACTTAAAAAAAAAACTGCCAGTTTTTTTTTTCGTAAGCAGCGTTGCAACTACTTATACAACGTGTTAATGAATCAACTGAAAACTAGAAAGTAGTTTGTTCAGAATCAACTAGTGAATCGATCGCACTGTTGTAATAAAGGTTATATTTTTTCATTTTTAACCCATGTCTAAATTATTTATAATACAATATTTGGCGCGTACGCCGCCCGCAGCAAAAAAATCGAACCGGTAGGCGCGGGCGTAGCGCTTGGAATTACGTAGATAGGTCACCTCCAAAGTAATGTTGAATAACTTTTAAAGTATAATTTTTTTCGACATTATAATATATTTCAATCATATTATTGTTTATTTTTTTAAATGAGGTGTATCAGGTTTTCAGTTAATTCATTAACACGTTGTATAGCTACCGGACTTCTCTTAATAAATAATAAGTTGATCTTGCCTTAAGACAGTACTTAATCAAACGATGGTGCTTCTAAATCCGTTATTCCTAGCAATATACTCTGTAGTCAATTACCGTCTTAATATTGAATTAATTTTTCATTTACAGGGATAGCAAATACCAAGCTCGAATTATCAACCATATTTACACTTATTACTATAACAATAGAGTAAGCTAACTTGCCTAGTTAATTTAGATTTATTTGACCTCGACAAGTGTCAATGTTGAGGGACTTTAGTAAAATTTTTATTATTCATCATTAATGGTTACCAGTATTTTATTTTTCGATTTCTTTTTCTACCTTGTTATGTGTAAAAAAGTAATATAATTTTATTAAATTTTGTTATTAAGTGTTCAATATTCATCCAAGGATTACTTATATAGGCTACTGCTACTTATAAATTGTGATTTATTTTCATCTCAGTAACAATGTATAGAATGGTATAAAATACCCAGTTTTTATGTAATTGTGATATAGTTAAATAAATAAATATTATATTTAATGTGTTTTAAATTTCATTTAGCTAATATCTTTAAACAATTAACGACATTGCAATTTCTCTTGGAAAAAACACCTAACAAATACCAACACTTTCGCCAACTGAAATAACAAATCGAAAAGATGTGTAAAGACAGGTATTGATGCCAAATATGTATCTGAATACTATCTTTTTTCACCATGCGGACACTGCGAGACAGTTTTGAATGATATTTCATGGGGGCTACTTGTCACGTACTGTCCTCGTGACTACGTGACAGCCCCCATGAAAATAAATTAAAATAAATTTCTGGTTAACCTCAAGAATCTTAAAATGGCAAAAAATATTTTTTTAGTAAATGTCTAATTCTTTGATTTTTTCCACCTTGCAGTCTTTGAAGGCTAATTCTAGCAAAAGTAGACTGTTAAAGTTGCAGTAGTATAGAAACTATTACCCCTTGGCCAGTCTCGGCGCCGGCGGCAGGGACAAAAACAAATGGTAGACAACATAGGAAGTAGGTCACAGGTATCAGCGGCGCGAGCTGTGGCCAACTTCTTATGTAACTTCTTCTTTGAAACTTACGCCACTTACCTTTTATGAGGCAAACTCGATTTCGGTGCGGTTGCCAGCGCACAAATGTTAAACTTAACAAAATTTTTGCAAACACACGCCACACGAGCAGCGCAAATTGGCAAAAATTTTGTCCAATCATATAATTTGCGAGCTGGAAATACTGAAAAAAAAAATTTCAAGCCGAAGCTTCATTGACTGTCTGTTCCAAGAAACGTTGAACCATTTTTTTTTATTTTGGCGGTTGCGTCTTTTTCTTTTATTAGCGCCATTTTTTTTTACAAAAGCAAAAATCACAAGTCAATTTTTTCTTGTGTTACAAAAAGGGTATATATTTTTTTTATATAAAAACATTGCTAAGCAACCGCCATCAAAATATGCACTGACTGTCTCAGAAAAATATCTTTTTTCGGCCGCGTTTTTCTACATTAGTTATTTTTTTTCGAACGCGGCCAGCTGATGTTTTTTTTTCTCTCATACAATATGATTTTTTACAATACACAAGTCAGATACACACGATGTGTAACACATCTAAGCTAACCATTATGCTAGATTAACACTAATTTGCTAATATTAAAAGACAATGTACAAACAAACGATACTACGAACTAAGGAAAACAAATGTTAAAAGTAAAACCTATTTACATAAGTATATAATAAAAGAATGGGAGATCACACAACAGGACAAACAAAAATGACAACGTGCGTTTAAAAAAAAAGTATACTTCTGGCGTGTTAACGTGGAGACTACGCTGTGGGAGGAAGACAACAATGTATATCATGGTATGTCTCTCTCACACATGGAAAGCTCACAGGACAATAATTATTTTATTAATTTTTAAAATATATCATAAAATGTTATGACCTCCCATTACAACTAAATATAAGATAACAGAAATACAACACTAAAACCAATTCATTTTAAACACTAAAAACGACGCATAAGTTTATGTAGGTATTTGTCGGCTATTTCAACTATACATAAGACATACTTGTGTCCACTGAAATAGTTGATTTCATACAAAAAAAAACGAAATGCTTTCCCTCACACTGATACATTCGCTATAGTGTGAGAAAGAAACAACAAATTTAGGCGAACACAAACTACGTTACGGTTCTTTTCGCGATAACAAACGAAAATATCAACGAATATTCGGCCGAGAAAATTTTCGGTTCATTTCTGACAATATTTCGAAAGAACGACGCCTCCAGAGACATTTGAGTATTATTTTTGTATGAAATCAAACCAATTACAAGTCTTTAATTCACAAACGATTAATTTTCTTATCAAAAATTCCTAGATTAAAAACTCGCAGTAGACTACAGCTAGCTTATACATATGTATTTCTTCTTAGCATATCATCTGTACTTTATTACCGACTTATCTAAGACTAAAATATAAGTTAAGATAAGGAATTCATACCATACCATTAGTGATATATTATACTAAGGGCCCGGCTTACACAACCTTCTTGCGACTATATTGAAATGTAAAATTAATTTGACTGTTGAATTTATACCGTTTATACAACCAATAGCAACATAAGAACAAGGAAAGGAAAGATTTATTTTTTGTTTGTTTGTTACGATTTAACTCAAAAACTACTGGACCGATTTCAAAAATTCACCATTAGAAAGCTACATTATCCCTGAGTAACATAAGCTAGATTGTAATCCGGAATAGGCATGTTGACTAATTTTTTTTTTAGTCCGTCTTTTAGATTATTAAAAAATATTGGATACGCAACGCAAGTTGTTCACTGAGGTTTAATAGTAAAAATATGGAATATAAATAAAAAAAAATTGGCAGCCATCACAGCACAGTCAAAAAATAGCCACGAAAACAAACGACTTATACAAAACGCATCAGAAAAGTTGTATGCACCGAGACCTTAGTTTCGGAACAGTCTCCCGACTCCGAAATACAAATTTCTCCAATCACTCTATCCGATAATTAAGATAAAGGGAGAATTTAGCAAACGGACAAACTTAACGCGCCGCTCAATAAGTTACGAGGCTAATTAACTGCTATAGAAGTAAATAGCCTATAACGACTGTGATTTAGTAATAATCGGATGGTGGTTTGTACATAAATTAATTATTATTAATGTATTTTTTTTCTAAATTCTATTTAGTCCGTCAGTTAGATGATCATTAAAAAATATTAGACACGTATATTTCGCTTTTAAAAATCAATAAAGATACTTGGATAAAGCGAAATAAAGTCTGTGGAGGGAGAAAGTGGGTGGAAGTAAAAACAGTACCTGCTTGTGACGTCACGCGACACTTCAACTCAACGTATCTCCGTTATTTTTTGCTTACGTGAAAAAAGAAAAAATACGTGTCTAATATTTTTTATGAATCTACAAGACGGACTAAAAAAAAATGTCAAATAGCCTATAAAACCATAATCAAATACAGTGACAGCGTCGAATCTTAGTGAGTGGTACAGATGTTCTGTTTTACCAAGTAGCCGGACGGCTATGTTGTGGAACTGTGGAAAGCTCAGTGCAATGTCGATTGCAATGATATTTACACACAAATACGCTCATCGGTACACAGCGGACGTGGTGAAACAGACCAACTTTATTGTGGTGTAGAATTAGCGAAATGTCTTTCAATTATATTATAAATAAAGTAAAAGAGAAACCGTATATTATATATAAGGTTTATATATCTATACATATTTACAAAGTCAAACATAACAAGGGAGAAACAGACCTAAGGCTCTCACACATCTCTTACAGTACCCAAAGTGGAAATCGATATAATATTATAACAACAAACAAAACAAGAATATTATTCTTCAAAATAGAATACTTCATATTTTTTTTATGTTACTTCTGCAGTACTGCAGTATTAAAACCACTTTTTAAGATTAATTTATCTTTTTAAAATATCCTGGAAGATATTTTCGATTTAAGCGAGTGGCGTCACTTATCTTCTAAGGTATATCTCAACACAAATACTACATGTATATTTTTGATGTTACTTCTGCAGTATTGCAATATCCATACAAAAAAAAAACAGTTTAACTTGAAACCGCCTTTAAAGATTAATCAAATCTTTTAAAATACCATGGAATATACATATTATGTTCGATTTAAACTAGTGGCGTCAATTTGGGTACTGCAAGCGCCTTATCATAAACGCTTCTAGCCAATCGTCCTACATCAAATATTGAATAATAATATTAATTTTAATAACACTAAAAAACAGGAGGAACAGCTTCGCGAGTCAAATGAAAAAAGCAAATATATTATTAGAAAAGAAATCAATTTGCGAGTACTGAATCGCAAACGTAAAGGCCAATAATATAAGTTATTCAAAAGAAACTTTCATATTTCATATGTAACGAAAACGGTATGTTCTTTCTTCTGCACTCTTGACAGATATCAATGTATGAAAGGGACGTAATATCAATTTATAGTAGTGATTTTAAACCGCAACCATACTCTCTAACCGCCGCACTCAGAATCGACTTTAATGATTACTTAGTTAAGTATAGATTTTTAAAACAAAACTGCCGCAATCAAAGGCGTTCAGTAAATTAATGTTAACTGGCAATTAATGGGATGTTACTTAATTAGTTAAATGCCAATTAACATTAATTTATTAAACTTGTCTGATTGCGGCAATTTTGTTTAAAAAATCTATACTTAACTAAGTAATCATTAAAGTCGACTCTGAGTGCGGCCGTAAGTTTTTAAAAGAAAAGTCGCCCTTAGTTATCAACGATTTCTGTGCCTGTTATGAAAAAAAAACCAAACAGAGAAATCTGTTCGCGATACTAAAAAAAAACCAGGGCAATTTTAATAGAATTTATAGTAAAATTTTAATAGTTATAAATTGGTTTTAAAAAAATCAGTCGTAATGGGCGAAAATAATAGGTAATTGAAATTCATAACCAACGTCAATATCCCTCCAATGAAATATAAAAACATATCAGCGACGCAATAAGATAGTGACTTCCCAATAATTGCAATTATATGGACGTAGTAAGGCGAAAATTGGCCCGAGGGTTTGTCAGGTCATCTGGAATTGTTCGAGAATTTGTGTCGGTACAATTCTATAGTTCATTCGGTACGCTTTTATTAGATTTATAGTTGATTGGATGTACAATAGTTCTAAGGGATATATTGTTTTGTGAGATGTACAAATAACGATAGAACTGCTAAGGGTTTATAACTTATAAATGGGTCATCGAGCAAAATCCAAATGGACCTGACTATTCCACACTGTCTTTCGCCGTGTGTCATACAAGACGTGTGGAGCGATGATGTTACAATAAAAAGATAGGGTCAAGCCAATGTGACCTTGAGGTGTTCTGTTGGCCCAATGCGGGCAGTATTCTTGGGGCTTAGTTATACCTTTGTATTGTAAAATCATTGGCGAGGCGCGTTTGGTGTGTGGATGGCGGCATTCACCGTTAGCCATTGATGCTTGCGGCTGTAGTGTCGCCACTGCAGCCCGACGCCACGACGTCGCCACTGCCGAGGCCGCGATGTCGCCATTACTGCTTGAAACTACGGTGGCGCTACTGTCGCCTGAAGCCGAGGTGTCGCCACTGTTGCCTGAAGCCGAGGTGTCGCCACTGCGGCCTGATACCACAGTGTCGCCACTGCAGTCTGATGCCACAGTGTCGCCACTGCAGTCTGACGCCACAGTGTCGCCATTGCGACTCGACGCCACAATGTCGCCATTGCAACTTGACGCCACAATGTCGCCACTGCGGCCTGATACCACAGTGTCGCCACTGCAGTCTGATACCACAGTGTCGCCGCTGCAGTCTGACGCCACAGTGTCGCCATTGCGACTCGACGCCACAGTGTCGCCATTGCGACTCGACGCCACAGTGTCCCCACTGCGACTTGACGCCACAATGTCGCCACTGCGACTTGACGCCACAATGTCGCCACTGTGACTTGACGCCACAATGTCGCCACTGCGACTCGACGCCTCAATGTCGCCACAGCAGCCTGTCGCCACAGCGTCGCCACGGCGGCGAGCGTGTCGCCCCCGCGGCTGGACGGCGGCGCGGCGTCGCTAGGTGCAGCCGCGCTGCCGCCGCCGGCGCCCGGCGCGGCGTCAACGCCTCCACGAGCGGTCCTCGGCTTCCTCGTCGTCTTCCTCGTCGAAGTGCAGCGCGCTGCCCTGCTGCGGGGACTGCTGCGGGGCCTTGGCGGACAGGGCGAGGTTTTTGAATACAAACGACAAATTTTTATCTCGGGATTCCCGCGTGATCGCCGAAATTGACGCGGGTGAAACTGCATTAAACTTTGTCAGAGATACTGAGAAGGATTTTCTTTTTGTTTTATGTCATAGGGGGCAAACGGGCAGGTGGTACACCTGATGGTAAGTGACTACCGCTGCCCATAGACATCTGCAACACCAGCAGGCGTGCAGGTGCGTTGCCGACCTGGAATGGGGATGGAAACTGGCTTTCGAGTGGGGCTGCCGGAACACACCGTTAGGTGCTCGGCGACAGATTTGCAACTTGAAGGTAGTAGCTAGCCAGCCGGGCACTAGAGAGCGCCCTACCACCATGCATATAGTATTTTTATCCTGGAATTGCCACGTGAATTCTGAAATTTACGACGGTGAAAGCGCGAGGAAAACTAGCATATTAATTAATGTTCGTTTCGCTTTGATTAAATAATTAATTAAACAATAATTATTATCATCAACAGACCTCGGCGTCGGCGGCGGGCGCGGGCGCGTCCCCGTTGTGGTGCGAAGCGGACGCTGAAGCGGGCGCGGGCGCGGGCGCGGGCGCGACGGCGGCGGGGGTGGGCGCGGCGGGAGGGGGCGCCGCGCCCGACATAGGCTTGCCGTTCGCCGCCCACGTGATCTGCGGGACAGCGGCCGGAGCACGGCAGTGAGCACGGGGTTGTGCGTGGTTGTTTATACATACAGGGGGTTTCTTTCAATAGGGATGTTGACTACTATTAAAAATCAAAATTCTAATTAGTCCGTTAGTTAGAAAATAAAAAAACAATAGACACGTATTTTTTGCTTTTTTAAATAAATTAAAATATACAGAGATAAAGCGCATTAAAGTTTAGGATGAGGAGGTCGTGACGTCACTAACCGCAAAACCGCCATACAAACTGTCAGAGTAGTGACGTCACGCGAAATTTCAACTCAATATATCGCCGTTATTTTTTGATTACGTAAAAAAAGAAAAAATACGTGTCCAATATTTTTTAATAATCTACAAGACGGACTAAAAAATAAAAATTAGTCAACATGCCCATTGTGTCAATATTTCAAAAATAGAGCCTTAGAAAAGCATTATCGTGAAAGATTCAACTTTTGCAACGCAACTTTACAACGTTGCAACGAAACACAAATCACAGTCACGCATAACATGTTACGTAACTTTTATTTTTTTTAGAAAACATTTAACTCTTTCAGGGAACGCAAAAGAAACTAAGTACATACAGTCAATTTTCCTTTTTCTGAAGTTTTTTTATTTTGAAATGCATCGCATTTCATCGCATACAATGCATTTCGATTCTATACTGGAACTTTTGGAAGTACCTCGACACAGTTCAACCTTAATTTTGCTTTTTGATATTAAAGTTAATCTGACAATGTCACATGACTCTGTCAAACTGACAGTGATATCTTTATCACAGGTTAATAAGGCGTAATTTTTAGCTAGTGACGTCATTCCGCGTTACGGCGGTAAAGTCAAAAGCGAGTGTGCAGGTGGGCGGGTGCCGGGTGTTCAGTTGGGCGGATGTGCAGGTGGGCGGGTGTGCATGTGTGCAGGTGGGCGGGTGGGCGGGTGTGCAGGTGGTCAGGTGGGCGGCTACTCACGGAGAGCGTGCGGTCGCTGTAGTGCTTGCCGCGCTGCAGCGCCAGCTCGGCGTGCGCGCGCGCGCGGTACTGCAGCACCAGCTCCGGCACCGCCGGCTCCACCTCCTTGCCGGTCACCTCGCCGAATTGCTGGCAAACGCACACACATCACATATAAGTACATCTATACTAATATTATAAATAGCTGGTAATCTCTGGATCTACTGGACCAAACTTGAAATTTTTTCACTTGTAGGAAGCTATGGTAGTCCTGAGCAACATAGGGTGCTTTTTATCCCGAAATTACCGCGAGTGAAACCGCGGGGGATAGCTAGTGTTTTTTTTTGCGTTATAAGTTTGTGGTGTAAGTAGATAGGTAGATAAATCTAAGAGCGATGAAACACAATACTTTCGAAGTCAGCGCTCCTAAGCGCGTGTTAACGATCAATCCGGCTCGAAGGACCATAAGGCACGAACGAGTGCGTCCCCAACTCACCGAGAAGTGCGCCACGAGCGCGTCCAGCTCGTCGGGCTCGAAGCCGGAGATGCGCAGCGCGCGCGGCCGGTGGTCCACCGACTGGTTGACGAACTTGGGCGCGCCGCCCACGCCGCCGCCCGCGCCGCCCGCCCCCGCGCCCGCGCGGCTGTAGCGCGTCGCCGGGTTGTAGCGCGCCGACCTGCGACACCGCACACCACGGTCACGGTAACGCTCACGCAACGCAACGATACACGTTATACGGGTTTTAAATGTTTTTTATAACAAACGGAAAAAATTGAACACGGAATTTGGAAAAGGAGACCAGGAAAAAAGTAAAAAAGTGATCAATATGTCAACACTTGTGTCGGTTTTGAACCTTATTTCTATTGCAATAAGATTCAATGTCTGCCAAAAGTGTTAACATATTTCTGTTGCTGACTGTACACGATTTTTGACAATTATAATATGTTATCTTAAAGTTCGTAATTAGATATTGTGACATCGTATAAATATGATATTTTGAAGTGCTAAACAAAAAAGTGTTGAATTGTGTCAAATTAGGTATGTACCTACTCAGTGAGAAATAAAGTTATTCATTCTTATTTATCTATCCACAACCAAAATTTTAAAAAGTAAAGTTTGTAAGATTAGGGGATATCCTCTAGGGGAAAATCTCTGAAATCGCTGAGCCGATTCTAAACATTCTTTCACTGTTATAAATCTATAGCAGTTGAAGTATGTGATCGGTGTAGTGAGTCTGTACTAATGGGCGCGCAAAACATAATTATAGAAACATAATGAGTAAATAATGAAGGAGAAAAGAAAGAACTCGATGAAGCCACACAGCGCTCACCTCATTTTTCTCTTCGTTAGACGATAGCTTGTAAAAAGCAACAATATAATTATCAATTTCTGACTTTGATCAACTTTAACCTACGGTTGTTTTTCTATAAACCTTTTTATACACATATAATTTTGAATTTTTTACACACAAAAATGTTACGATTTCACCGATAATCATGAAATTTGGCATACACATTGTCAGGGGTACAGAGAAAGACATAGGGTACTTACTTTTAATTGATTGCTACATAGAATAAAAATGAAATATAGAAACTTTTCATTTGTTTCCATATTAAACTGAATTGATGCCCCTTTTATCAGTGCGGTGGGTATGGTAATTTCAGACCAAATAAAAACTAAAGACGGAACGTCTTGAACAACGAAGTGAAGCCGGTTGCGAATGCATGTGGTGCTTAGGAAAGTGCCACAACGATTCCCGGGTATGGTGTCTTTTTCTAGTAAGTGTGTGCGTGTTTCTGTGTACGTGCACGGCGTGGTGTCTTTTTCCTGGCTTCAATTTTTTGTTCTACTCGTTCCGTGTTTAGTTCTTATTTGGTCTGAGATGGTGATACACATATATTTCTATTGCTCTATGTCTATGGGTGTACTGACTTGGCGTGCGGGCGGCGCGAGGCGGGGTGCGCGGGGAACTGCAGCGCCATCTGCCGGCGCAGCGCCGCTATCTTCTTTATCTGCTCGGTCACGTCTTGACCCTCCTGCGAATGAACTCTCAACATTAGCAAACATAATCACATTTTATATTATTACTAGCTGTCCCCCGCAATTTCATCCGCGGGAATTCCGGGAAAAGTACTCTACGTCCTTCTTTGTACCCCTGAGTTCTGGAGTTCCCGCGGGAATTCCGGGATAAAAACTATCCTATCTTTTAAGTTAGACCATTTTATGAATGGTTACAAAATTTTATCAAAATCCGTTCAGTAGTTTCGGAGTCCATAGCGGACAAACAACGTGACACGTGATTTATATATATTAGTTTTATCAGTCTAATAACTTGTCCGCACTGCAACTTACATAGATTATTTCAAAGATGTTTGTATGTCTTTGCATAGCGTAGCTAGGTGGGAGACAAAGTTGGCAATGCCCACCTTAGAAAAATCTTAATCCACCCTAAAAATATTGACGGTATTGAAGATACTGAGATACTGTTTAACCGCTTCAGTAACATTGTAAGGGGACGGCGATAACCCTGGGCCCTTATTCTCTATGACCCACAACATACTTTGCCCATAACGCGCGTACCAAAAGGCTAGTTTCCTATTTTTTTCTTTTTAGTCCGTTTTGTAGATTATAAAAAAATATTGGACACGTATTTTTTTTTTATGTAACCAAAAAATAACGGAGATATATCAAGTCGAAATTTCACATGACGTCACGCCTCGCTACAGTTTGTTCGCACGTTATAGCGAGCTGTGACATCACGAGTCCCCCACCCTAAACTTTAATGCGCTTTATCTATGCATATTTCCATTATTTTAAAAAAGCAAAAAATACGTGTCTTTTATTTTTTTATTATCTAACTGACGGACTAAATAGAATTTTGATTTTTTTACCCAGGAAACTAGCCGACCGCTCCAGACGAAAAAATATTAGAAATTAACATTCTGTATACCATAACAAATGTTGTAAATGTATATTTTTTCAAAGTGTAACTTTTTTGATCGCGAGGGAAAAACAGTTTTTGCGGCGTCTTATGGTCATAGTGAATATGGGTCCAAGGCAGTAATGAAAGAGGCCATATTAATATTCAAAACATGGGAGTAAATAAAGCGAATTTTTGCTTATTTTAGCGCTATTAATTATGATCTCACGCTCTCGATGCATGTCTGTGGTTAGTTCAGGTGGACAGCTGCCCCTCTTGATCAAATCGCTAGGCGCTAGCCTATGTTTCTTTCTTTCTTCTTTTTTATACTTTCGCTTTCGTTTCAAGTAAAATTAATTAGATCAATGCATTTTCTATTAAAATGCTTCAATATACGGTTTGAAATTGCAAGCCACGATACTATATACTATATGGACATAGATAAGCAATAGTGTGTTAACCCACGATGGAGAAATTTTGAGTAAATCGTGTTTTAAAAGTAGGAGCGCCATTTTGTGTCAACATTTTTTATGTTCAATATTTAGTTACATATTTAAGCAATGTAATAAGATAAACACATTATTAAAAAACGTTCCCTAACTCTCAATAAATCGTTCTAAATCAATAACTTGTGTTTAAATACTATCAAATTTTTTAACATAAAAAATGTTGACAAAAAATAGCGCTATTGCTTTTAAAACACGATTTACTCAAAATTTCTCCAGTTTGGCTTAGCACACTTGCTTATCTATGGCCAATTATGTTTATACAAAAGTTAGCCAAAGGGAAGTCGGCGCCTCACCTGTTGCTTGGTGAACATATCCAACTCTGCGTCGAGGATCTCCTTCTCGGCCTCTTCCTTTGTCTTTGGTTTCTTTGCGGCCTGTCGACAAGCGGCACACATTGTGAATGAGGGGGAAATTTGAAAAAAAAAAAAAAAAAAAAAAAAAAAAAATTACAGAAGAGGCTCGAATCGTTTATATTGCTAGGTCGCGCGACAGATACACTACAAATAAAAATGGTTCAGGGAATGGCCTTTGTTTTCGACTCATTGTTAATTTCATTTATAAGATTCAAATAATTCTCAATACAATCAAAAAATTTGTTGAACCAGGCGCCGCCTAACCCCCCCCGAATTGGGTCCTCGCCTTGTCGTGGCGGGGGGGCTCTAGTAACCGTGGATTCGTCACCCACGGTGAAGCTAAGAGGGACCCAGAGGCGGGGCCAGTATAGCCGGCGGCGTCGGTTGAGCTGCTCCCGGCGCTGCCCGGCTCGAGGCCACTGGGCCGCCTCTCCGGGTTTTCGGGGAAACCCGTGTTGAGGCGGCCCGAGTAGGTGGCGCCGTCGCCCTTCGGAGCGGCGGCGCGACTGAGGCGGGCCGCGGTTTCCGAGCACCGCGGCTGAGGGTTAGAGGCCGTGGAGATGGTTTTCCTCTGCGGCCTCGACGGGGCTGCCCCGGTGAATGGCGGCGTGGAGGGGCTGCGGGGGGAGGGGAGTGCTGGCGCGGAGCTGGTCGGCCCTCCTCACCCTCTGCGGCCGTCGTGGTGGGCGGCGGGGCCACTGACCCGACCCGTCGCAGGGGGCCTTGGGCGCCGGTCATGGGCCCGACCGGCGTCCTTTGCACAAGGTCCCCGAGAAGGAGGAGGACGGCGGTGCGTCGCGTGTTCCGGCGCATCGTCGTCATTCTGAGGGGCACTCGTGCCCCTCGAGGAGGAGCCCGGTGACGGGCTGGCGCCGTCGGGGCTGCGGAGCATGCGAAAGCGATTCCCGTGGCCCCGGCAACAGGCGCGGAGGAGGAACACCCCAGGGTTTTTAGTGGGTAGCATTCCCGCCCTTCTCAGGGCGGGTTGCCCTTTTCAGGGCAGAGTCCCACATAACCATCGCCCCGGCCCGGGGGCGGTGGTATGCATAAAGCATTTTCTCTGGGTTAAAAAAAAAAAAAAAAAAAAAAAAAAAAAGGCGCCGCCTAACACCAAAAATTCCAGTATGATAATATATAGGTACATAGGTTGATCCTATTGTACTGTGTAACGGACAGTTGCTATTTCACTTAGCTCAAAGACTAGAAAGAGAGAGAAAGAGCGAAGTTGTGATAAGTTAGGTTGCATTATTATTATTATTATTCTAAGTAACAATCCTGTGACAACCGTTACATTTTTAAATTTGCAAATGTAAAAGTTATATGAGCACTAAATTATTTTTACATCTATAATTACCAACATACACATTACACACTACATAATTATATTTAATTAATTAATTACAAAATTAGCATTAATTAATTAAAGGTCCCCCCCAGACAGCGAAACCCTCGTCTGATGATGTAATACAATATAACATAACTACTCTTTCACTGCGCAAAAATGAAATACACTTTTAAAATTTTGACTTTACACTTTTCAACACCCAATCTTTTTTACAATTTTTACACTTCGTTAACACTTTGTATACATATCTGCACATTTGAAAAACGGAAATGAAGCGCTGCAAGTGCAGAATGCAGACTTGAACGAGTAGTTATATAAAAATGGATACCAGATCCAAAAAACATGTATTGTACAACCCAACACCGCCCCATGTTTACAACAAATTTAATGGATTGAATGATCTACATATTATAATACTTTTCATTACTCATACTCGGAAAGTAGGTCTGAAGTTGCCTGAGAAGCGGGTTGAAAGTAACACTTTTCAGCCCTAGGGAGAATCGCTTTCAACTGACAGCTGGATACTGCAGAAACTCAAGTTTTTTTTTTTATGTCATAGGGGGCATACTTAGTTACTTACTGGCCAGTAGCACACCTAATGGTTGATTTATGTAAAATAACATTCACTCATTTTTTTCTTTAGCTAATTCCTATTTTTATTTTGACTTTCCTTGCATTCGTAATGAAAAGCACAGTGTTATCCTCGGGAGAAAGACTTATTTAGTCCCTCGATCTAACCTACTATATAAGTTACTTTCACCCATAGGATAACAACTATTTACACTATATGTATATCAATGATGAATTAATGAGAATAATGTACAAAGATGACGACGGCTACTGGAATAATTTACATTGTTTGTTGAAAACGTAATGTTTTCTATGAAGAGCGTGCTTGCCGTGCGTTGTACTCATGTCCTATGCTAATTATCTTGGATAAACGGGCACTGGAGAGGTCTCCCCTAACTAAAAGACTAATATCCCCGCTGAGCACAATTTAATAAGAGTTATTGTGTATAATCTAATAGACATAGAAATAGACATATTCTCAATACTAGCTGTTCCCCGCGGTTTCACCCGCGTTAGTTTCGGAGATCCCGCGGGTACTCCGAGATAAAAGTACTTACTACCCTATATTTGTTTCTGTACCTGCCCTTGACAACGTGTAGGTAGTAAGCAAAATTTAATGTACTTTCTTCCGCGTTTATCCCGGAATTCCCCTGGGAATTCCGGGATAAAAAGTAGCATATATCCTTCTCTGTACCCCTGACAACGTGTATGCAAAATTTCGTGGTGATCGGTTGAGCTGTTTAGCCGTGAAAGCGTAACAAACAAATAAACTCACTGTCGCATTTATAATATTAGTAAGGATTGTGAAATACTAATGGTGAGATAGAGTATCATTGAGTAACGTATGATATTTTTATTGAACAAAGAGCTCCCGAGGTAACTCAACAAATCACGGGCGAAACTACTGTTATAAACACATATAGCATGAACATGATGGAATAAAAATGAAATTGTGACGAAACAAAATAAAAATTCAATTTCCATACAGCTAATGTTTATTACTGCTATCTATGTATACTAATATTAGAAAGAGGAAATTTGATGTTTTGTTCGTTTGTTTGTTACGATTTCACTCAAAAACTACTGGACAAATTTCAAAAATTCTTTCACCATCAGAAAGCTACATTATCCCTGAGTAACATAGGCTATATTGTAATCCGGAATTCCCGCGGGAACTGCGAAATTATCGCGGGTGAAACCGCGTGGGATAGCTAGTACCTATATAAAGCTAAAGTTTATTACAGTTTCATAATTTCCGTCTGTATTCCGTCTGTGTATTATAATTCGTGTTATGTCTTTTTTGCTTAAATAAATCTTTCTTTCTTTCTTTCTAATTTGTTGGATCTCCGTAATTATAATAAGTACAAAAATGTGTTATAGCAACGGATACTAAAAATACAAATTTTGAATTGAAAATATACTTCGGGGTGACGTTGATTAAATTATAAAAAAAAAAATAGAAACACAGGAAATGAGTTAAAAGGTTTCAAAAACTGAGAAAAAACATTTTTTCAGTAATTGTCAATTCGACCGTAAAACGAACACAACACTTCAACGAAACCCTCATGCCAAGAATAATAGGAAAGGTCAGGTTTCGGACGAGTATGTTATGGTAAAATCTAACACTCGTCAAATCCCTCTTATTTGAATTCGTTATAATATGTATAACATGAAATGGTAAACAAATGGTGCAGACAGACAGACAGGCAAAGAGACACACAAAATGCAAAGGATCACATTAATTTTGATTAGACATTCATGTAGTATACAGTGGTGGTCATATAATTAAGAACGATTTATATGTAGACCTCATATTGAAATTAAAATGTTCATAACAAAGATTTCACTCCTTCCTGGAAAATAATGAATATACCATTAGCTTCAACGTTTACAAGGCTAACAAAATCTGTAATAAAAACAGGAAATAATATTTAATTTACCAGTTAATTCGTTGACAATTAAATATTGGTAACATCGCAGTAGCTCGGAGGCTGGACAAATAATTAAGAACGAAACATTAAAAAAAAAAATATTAAAGATAATTTAAGAATTTAGGTATGGCTTCAATTGATTTAATTTGACAACTGTTATTCAATAAAATAAAACAGGAAAAATTGTTATAAGGGGGCGTAAATTAATATTCTGTACCATTTCCTTAACTGCAGATAACTGCATAACAACGGCGCATCATGGATGTTATTAACTACTTACAGGTTTTAATTTAAAAAGTGTTTTGAAGGTTATTTATCTTACCAGAACGTTTGTTTGATATCTTTTTTTTATTGACACCAAATATGTTCAATTGGATTAAGACTTAGACTGTTTAGTGGCCAATCAAACACTTTTACCACTTGCCTGTCAAGGTAGTTTTTAGAAGTGGATGGTAGTGGTCTGAGTGAGTAAGCTGTGTTTTGGATCATTATCATGCTGAAATGTCTTTATTACCGAAAGATAAAATCATTTGCGTATGGCAACATACATTTTTCGAGTATTTGTTTGTATTAGTATTGGTCCATGTTGCCTTTTACCAGCCTAGTAAGTCCTACGTCATAACTAGAAAAACAACCCCAAATTTTTATCTTTTCACTGTCATTGTCCACCATCCATTTAGTGTATTTGGGGTCGAATGTCTTATTCGCAGGTCGGCGTACATACTACTGCTTACCATCAGAGCATACTTTTTTATCTTTATTTAATTCGAAAAAAGTATGTAGGTACCTAATTCTATTGCGACTATGTCCAAATTCCATAGGTACTTCCTTCCAAACGCTAGTCGGGTCTGCCCTCAGAAGAATAACTCTGCCTATGGCGTAATGTCAACATGGGTACGTTCCTTGTTTCTCTGTCAAAAAACTGTGCCTCCACAAAATGCCTTCAAACAGTGCCCCAGTGACTGTCATCGAAAACTTCATTTTTGATCTCATTAGAACCTTTAAACTGACCCCGCTTAGCGAGGTGAACTATTCTTAAACGTTTCTGGGAGACGTTTTTCTAACTTTAGATTTGCGCGGAATATTCGGAGTGGTCTGATGTGTATAAAAATGCTTCACAGCTTGGTAAACCATCGTTTTTGAACAAGATAAATGATCTGCAATTTTTTAGTATGATCGATTATGACCACGCAGCTTTATTATTATTTCTCTAGTAGCCGAGACGCTAGATTTCTTTTTTTCGATAAAAAATTACCTTAAAACTATTAAAAACCAATAATGGCATAAACACACTATAAAATAATAATGAAGAGCATTTTAAGAAATAATTTCATTTTATTTTTATTTTATTTTATTCACAAAATTAATTTAAAAAAAAGCAATACTATAATCGTTCTTAATTATTTGTCCAGCCTCCGAGCTGCTGCGATGTTACCAATATTTTATTGTCAACGAATTAACCGGTAAACTAAATATTATTTCCTGCTTTTATGACAGATTATGTCAGCCTTGTAAACGTTGAAGCTAGTGGTATATTCATTATTTTTCAGCAAGGAGGTAAATCTTTTTTATGAACATTTCAATTTCAATTTAAGGTCTACATATAAATCGTTCTTAATTATATGACCACCACTGTATATATCTATTATATAATTATGATTTTCGCACCCAATTTTTTACACTGTATTATGATTACAAAGAAGTTACAATTTACA
The DNA here is from genome assembly GCA_907165275.2 of Zygaena filipendulae. Classification (NCBI taxonomy): domain Eukaryota; kingdom Metazoa; phylum Arthropoda; class Insecta; order Lepidoptera; family Zygaenidae; genus Zygaena; species Zygaena filipendulae. Next base: position 1,903,573 of record OU015678.1, on the reverse strand, counting down.
TGTAAGATATTTCCAAGTCCGAATATGCTTCCAAGTTTTATCAGTTGTATGTGGTGGCGATTATAATAACAATGTACACAGATTAGACCTGTGTGCAAATGTGGGATGCACACAACCATGCGTGAACGCAAGCAAGCACGCTCAAATACCTGCGCCAGACGGAGGCTCGATAGCCGCGCGACGTTCTCTTCCTGTTACCAAACAGACTGTTCTTTTAACTGCCGCTAATCTTTATCTATACTTATAATAAAACTGTAGAGAGGTCAATTCTGTACATTGAATATATATTCAAAATTAATATTGGAGGATGAATGGTGATCGATACTGATTCCAAAATCGCAATCAGTAAATTTTTTGTCTGTCTGTCTGTATGTGCACGCATGGGTCAAAAACTACTGAAGGGATTTTAACCAAACTCGGTACGATTGTAGTCCACACTCCTGGGCAGGTTATAGGCTATATAACATAACGCTAAGACACATAGGAGCTGAGCAGTGACGATAAATTTGAAGCAAGTCGGATTAAAATGCGCGTTCGACCTTTTATCCTCGCATACGTTAACTCAATCACGCAAAAACGGCTGAACGGATTTGGATGAAATGTGGCATGCACGTTGTCAGGGGTACAGAGAAGGACAAAGGGTACTTTTATCGCGGAATTCCCGCGGGAACTCTGAAATTAACGCGAGTGAAACCGCGGGGAACAGCTAGTATAAAATAAATTTAAAAGTTTGATTTGAATGTGATGGCTAATATCTGGAATTAAAATTCTACTGATAAAATAATAATAATAATAATAATAATCCACTTCACAACACACAGATCTACTTGATCCCACACTAAGCTATAAGCTTGTGTCGTGGAAACCAAGCAAACGTGGTATATACTACATATAATTACTTATATATTATACTATAGATATATATACACAGTACACACCCAGACTGGAAAATGGAACCCTGTGTTCATCACACAAAGTCCACCCCCACCGGGAATCGAACCCGGAACCTCTTGATTAGCGGGCAGGCATGGTGACCATTGCGCCAATCGGGTCGTCAAAGTCACAGTATCCTCAAAGATTTCCGAGAAAATCCCAAAATCGACGCGGGTGAAAGCGCGCGGGCTGCGACGATGTGTTTTGGTTTTAGTTAAACAAAAATACTTAGATAAAGCGCATCGACAGTTTAGGAGGGGGGCTCGTGATGTCATAATGACTTTAGCACAGCGTGACGTCACGCGACATTAGCATATAATATTATCTCCGTTATTTTTTTATTATTTAAAAAATTAAAAATACTTGTCTAATATTTTTATTCATCTACATGACGGAGTAAAAAATAAAATTTAGTTAATTAGCCTATATTCTATTTGTAATATTTTAAACTAAATCTGAATATCTCGTGCGATGGGTGTACATGTGTCGAATGTAAAATAAATATGTCACACACAATGAATAGAGAAAGGAGATAGAAAGTGCGGGGAGCTCCACGACAGCGACATACCTGCATCTGCATCATCTTCTTCTGGTACGAGCGGAGCTGGTTGTTCAATTTCTCGACCCCCTTCTGGGCTAACTTGATGACTTGCGACAGCTCTTCCTTCTGCGATTCGGTCAGGTTGCCTGTGAACAGAACACCGTACTTATAATAATTGGCAGTTTTAAAAACTTTTCTAATTATGTTCAAATGCTGCAGAAGTAGGTATTAATTTATCCAAAACAAAAAAGTAACTGATTTACGCAATTTTAAATAACGATTTTTTTTTTTCAAATGAAATATTTTACAATAAAACTTCGTCTTTTTCTTTTATTAAATGGCATTTTAATGTTATTGTGCCAATGACCATGTATGACTTGATAGACAAAGCAACGCGACTTAATTATGAAATGTATGTGTACATGCGCGTGCGTGCGAGCGTACATGTGTGTGTGTGTGTGTGTGTGCGTGTGTGTGCGTGTGGTGTGCGTGCGTGTGAGCGTGCTTGCTTGCGTGTCTTTTAAGTACACGGTGGTGAGTGACGTGTTCGTGTACGGGTCGATGGCCCATCTATAGTTCGTGATGATGTGCTATGTGCATAATATAGGTGCGCAGGCGCGGCGCTCACCGGACTCGAGCAGGTCTATCCGCACCGCCTGCCGCTCCAGCTCCGAGTTGAGCAGCGCCTGCGCGCGCTGGCACATGCCGCTCAGCTCCTGCGCATGCTTGCCGCCCGCCGCCCCCGCCCCCGGCACCCCCGCCGCCCCCACCCCCGGCACCCCCGCCGCCCCCACAGCCGCCCCCGCCCCCGGCGCGCCGGGCTCCGCCGGCTGCCCGTTGCTACCCTCGCTCTTGGCCTGGGTAGGTAAACCAAACGATTGTTACATATTGCTAAGTATTATCCGCATAAATCATCCGTGTAAATAGTCACTAAATTACTAAATTCATGGTCCCCAGATACCTACTCACTATTCCTTTGACACCCCACGAATGATCCACATTAAATATTCCTTTTGGCACTCCACCATATAAATGATCTCTTAGATAATATTGATATTCCTTTGTCACAAAATAAATGATCCCCAGACACTCACTATTCCTCTGGCAAGCAAAGTATGATCCACAAACACTCTAAAACTAAACACCAAAAACATACTAATACTCTGAGATACAATAAATTAACCCCAAACACTCGCTATTTTTCTGGCACCCTAAAAATAATAATCCCCAAACATCCACTATTCCTCTGACACCCAATAAACGATACTCAATCACTCACTACTTCTCTGGCACCTAAAATTAACCCCCAAATGCTCACTATCTCTCTGGCAACTCCCCCCCCCCCCCCCCCACACTCCACACGCAATTAGGCCTTTTGCATATTATAAGATATTTTCTGTCTTTAAGAAATGTCTTATCGAGACATCCAGTCGCTTTGGTTGTTGTATGGGACCGTACATATTACATGAAATGTCGGAATAAGACCCGCGCATAGTAATTTTTGACGGATGCATGTAAGACAAAAGAAAATTTCTTTTAATGTGCAAAAGGCCTTGAGAATATTGCAAGTCGTTATGGTATCCAAACAGTCGTATGGAGGTGTCGAGCGTCACCTTCTCTTTGTCCGCGAGCTGCTGCTGCTGTTGCTGCAGCTGCTGCTTGGTGTCGGCGGTGGCCTTGATGTTGTCGTGGTTGATGAGCACCTTGTTCTGCGACGCGTGCTTGCCGCCTGCCGGCGCCGGCTTGGGCGCCGCCTGGCCGCCGCCGCCCGCGCCCGCGCCCGCCGCGCCGCCCTCCTGCTTGTTCTGCGCAGGCGGGCAACTCGTTAGGATAAACATATAGTATACGCGATGAGTATACTTGTTTACCTAGTTGGTTTTCAAGACATTTCTATGGCAACTGGCAATAAATACCCTATAGGTTGCGATTGACATAGTAACAGACATACAGATGGACAAAAAAGTGATCCTTTTGAGGTATGCACTATGCAAACCTAGAAAAGGATACAAGTTCAGTCAGATGTCTGGTGCAAACTGTGCTTAGTTTGTGACCAGGGCCCTTATTCACTATGACTAACAACATTCCTTGCCCATAACGGGCGTCCCAAAAACGCATTCCCAAACATTCCAAATGCCAAAATATTAGACATTATCATTCTGTATGCCATAATTAACGTAATAAGTAATGGATTTTTTGGAGTGAAACTTCTTTGACGCTCTGTGTAATTGTCATAGTGAATAAGGGCCCAGGTGGTGTTGTTATATGATAATATCCAAGCGTTAATATATTATTTTTTATTAAGTGTCCTTCCTGTGTTACATGAGTACAGTTATATGATATGATTAGGACGTGTCGTTTACTTTAACGCTGTGCACTGACAGGGTGAGGGTGCAGATAAAATGGTTATGATATTTCTCAACCAAGCAACGAAAGTCAATGAAATTGGTTGAGTTAGGATTGTACTGCTGTCCAAGCCAAAGATAAAATAATAATACTAGATTGACCATTTTTATCGTGCACTTGTCTAATTATTATTTATCCGTGATTTCGCGAAAATTCGGTTTATCAAATTATTCCCCGACGTGTGAAAGTGCGGGTGCATATGCAGGGTGTACTCGTAGACAGAGAGAGCTCACCTCGGCGTTGTGCCAGAACACCTTGATGAAGCGGTTGTTGAGCACCGCCTCGGTGCTCTTGTACGCGATGTTCGCCTCCGTGTGGTTGGAGAACGTGATCAGCGCCGCCTCCGGGTCGCCGTCGTAGTACACCTGGCGGGGGCGGGGGAGCGCAGTGTGTTGTTACAAGCACAGAACAGGGGCATTACTTTTGAAAATGATTCGAGGCTGATTTTGATTTGACTTCGATTTGATTTCACCTCAACCTCAATGTCATTTTAGTACATACTTTTGAGATTGAAATCAAATCGTATTTGGAATCGTGCCAATGTCTAAAGATGACGCCCGACGAGTCAATTACACAACTTCTATATTGAAATCGAGAAATTTGACACATAAATTCGATAGAGACACGATCCCAAAGCTTCAATAGTAGCAAAATTTGTTTCCGTTTCGATCTCATTTCGATTTGATCCTAACACGATTACGTCAAGAGTATGACCCTTACTCGATTGCGTCAAGAGTAATGGGCCAAAAAATGCCATTTCAGTTTGGTTAGATTTTAAATAAGTCGATGTTTACAAAATTCACAGTTTTGGAAATATTGTCGAAAATATATTCGGGATGCCAACAAAAGAAGTTTTTGGAAAGTAATATTTTGTAGCTATTTATTATAAATAATGACATAGGGTGAACACGTAATTAAAACCCGTTCTATAACTCTCTCAATAAAGCGTTCTGTATCAATAACTTTTTTTTTTTTTTTTTTTATGTCATAGGGGGCAAACGGGCAAGTGGTTACACCTGATGGTAAGTGATTGCCGCCGCCCATAGACATCTGCAACACCAGAAGGCTTGCAGGTGCGTTGCCGACCTGGAATGGGGATGGGAACTGGCTTTCAAGTGGGGCTGCCGGAACACACCGTTAGATTTGCAACTTAATTATGTGGGTAAACATGTTATTGCTTATTGTTAATCCATTTGTGTTGTTGGTGCCAAATAAACTTATTATGATTATATTATGACTCGCGTTAGTTACGGAGATCCCGCGGGCATTCCGAGATAAAAGTACTTACTGCCCTTGAAAACCGTGTAGATAGTATGCAAAATTTAATGTAGTTTCTTCCGCGTAAATTTCGGAGTTCCCGTAGGAATTCCGTGATAAAAAGTAACCTATGTCCTTCTCTGTACCCCTGACAACGTGTATGCAAAATTTCGTGGTGATCGGTCGAGCCGATTAGCCGTGAAAGCGTAACAAACAAACTCACTTTCGCATTTATAATATTAGTAAGGATTACCTTGATGTTGACGATCTTGCCGAACTTGTTGAAGTGGTTGTTGAGGTGCGTGATGTCGTTGAGGCCGCGCGGTATCTTCTTCACCTCGAGCGAGCAGTTCCCCGCGGTGCCACCGCCGCCCCCGCGACCCGCGCCTGCCCACACGAAAACAACATTTTTTTTTGTTAAATTTACCCCTAAGGCAAAGGAAGCTAAGTCCATGCAGCCAGTTCATATGTTTTTGTTTCAGAAGTTATTTATATTGAAACACATAAGTGAGATGCATTTTGATGCTTCACCGGCACTTATAATAGCAATTCTTCACAATTGTACCCTAATGGGATGCTCTGTAGGAAGTTATACACACCGATGTAACCTCGGCGATGTTTTTGAACGCAGCTCAAGAAAGGACTAAATAAAAAGCCTCACAATCCCCAACCTGCATTTGTAGTAAAATGGTAACCTCCCAGCGAACACCCCGTTTCAACCCATTTCACTGTTTCCACACACTGTTCATCACTAATGGATCACTATTATGCAAATTTCACCACCATCAATATTAACCACGATATACTAATTAATTGTATAACAAAGAAATAAAACTGAAGTCCATTTTGCTCAAATACTGCCAAAAGACCACAACAACTTAATACAGTGAAACTTGGTTAAGTGGGACCTGGATAAGTGAGAAACCTCCATAACTGGAACTCATGCTGAGGTCCCAACACTTTGGCACTGAATTACCTCTGTTAGTGGGACGAGGTAAACCTCTATATCTGGGATTTGTTCTTTCGATTTATCATCATAGATAACATTGTTTGTTTACTCATTCTTATTCTACCCACAAATTCCACACGTAATTCCAAGTACGTAAGTACAAATTTTGAGCTTCAATTACCTTCAGTTTTAGTTTCGCTTTACTATCATACAGATGTTTATTTGAAAAATGTCAAAACGAAAGCTACAATCGTTATCATTACGTGAAAAACTGAAGTTAATATCCGTTTATGAAAGTGGGAAGACATGCGAAGAAGTTTGTGCCGAATTTAATGTGCCAAAATCTACTCTTTGTAGAATAATTCAGAGTAAACATAAAATTGAATCACAATGTTCTGAAGGACAAGGAAAACTAAAACGTGTACGTTTATCAGAATATCCTGAACTTGAACAGTGTTTGCTAACATGGGTTAACATGGGAACCCTCTGTAAATGAGACAGATATTTATTTATACCTGTATATCTGAGACACTGGGTAAGTGGAATACCTCTATAAGTGAAACGACATTGCAGGTCCCTTGATGTCTCACTTAACCAGGTTTCACTTATTAATTGACACTGGTCACCATTCTCAACTAGTAGGCGTCCTATGATATTGTTTTAAGATTTTGATTTGTTCTTTTTCCTATAGATTTTTTTTGAGTGACATACGACGAACAAAAAAAGAGATATAAAAATTAAATTTGCAAGTTTGGAAAACACAATTGGAATTAAAATATATTAGAACACAAAAACCTAATCAAAGAAAGTGAGGATGATAATAATAAAATGGTTTATGAAGGCTGTACGTACCGAGCCTGTTGTAGTCGAAGCCTTTCTTGTGGGGCCCGGGGTGGCGCGGGGGCGGCATGCCGGGGGCGGCCGCGGGGGTGGACGCGGGCACGGGGGGCATGTCTCGAGCCCTGGGGGAGAAACAGGAATTAACACGAACATTGTAAAACAAATGTGCCTACTTGTATTTTGTGCTCTCAAAAAAACATACAACAGATATTTATTTTCAATCCGATATGCAAATAAAAAAATGTGCTGACACTCGTAGCTAACTTAGTTTTACAATATACAACAATGTTGCAGAAGATTGAGTAGGAATCCGAACCGAATTCAGGTAAAAAATTTGCATTGTGTATGTACGTATATGTATGACTGTACGTATACGTGTCTTGGATACATATGGGTTTGGATACAAACGTCCAGGCGCACGGGTTTAAACCCGATTGATTGCCCCATCTATGACTAAGAGTCGTGTATCGGCGCGGCGGTGGCAGTGCACACACCTGGGCACGGAGATGAGCTCGCGGGGCGGGTGCGGCGCCAGCGCGAGCGGGTGCTGCGGCGGCAGCGGCGGCGGCGGCGCCAGGTGCGCGGGGTGCACCGGGTGCGCGGGGTGCGCGCCGGGCGGCAGGTGCGGCGGGTGCGCGCCGGGCGGCAGGTGCGCGTGCGCCGGGTGCGCCGGGTGCGGGTGCGCGTGCGCCGGGTGCGGGTACGGCAGCGCGCCCGGGAACGTGCCCAGCGGCGGCGCCCAGATGTCCGGCGTCGCTGGGTTGTACTCTGCGGGGAGCCAAATAAAATTTCTTTCTTTCTTTTTTTTAATATTTTATTTTATTTACTTTGGAAAATATGAAAATAATTTACAGCTACAATGCACGAGTACGTGTGTTGTGTGTGTGTGTGATCGCGTCGTGCACGTGCGTGGGACACTCACCGGGCACTGGCAGGGCGAGCACGCGGCTCAGGCTAGGGTCCTCGAGCACCACGGGGTCCTTGCCGTGGTCCCACTGGCACAGGTCGCCGCGCATGCAGTAACCCTTCTCTGTAATTACACACGACAGCCCATTTAGACATACACGCCTTACAGCCCATTCAGATAAACAGAGTGGGGTGAGTGGTATGGTGAGAGTGGTGAGTGGAAGGGTGAGCGTGGTGAGTGGAAGGGTGGGAGTGGTGAGTGAGTGGGTGGGTGTGGTGAGTGGGCAGACGGCAGTTGTGAGTGGGCGGGTGGTGAATGATCGGGTGGGAGTTGTGATGATCGGGTGGGAGCTGTGATGATCGGGTAGGAGTTGTGAATGAGCAGATGGGTGAAGTGAATGAGCTGGAGGGAATGCTAAGTGGGCAAAAGGCTGTTGTGAATGTGAGGGTAGAATGGGGAGTAGGAGTGCTGAATGGGTAGATGGCAGTTTTGAGTGGTTCGGGTAGAGTAGTGAGTAGGCGGGTGGGAGTGTGATTGGGTAGATGGCAGTTTTGAATGAACGGGTAGAATAGTGAGTAGGCGGGTGAGAGTGTGATTGGGTAGATGGCAGTTTTGAGTGAACGGGTAGAATAGTGAGTAGGCGGGTGGGAGTGTGATTGGGTAGATGGCAGTTTTGAGTGAACGGGTAGAATAGTGAGTAGGCGGGTGGGAGTGTGATTGGGTAGATGGCAGTTTTGAGTGAACGGGTAGAATAGTGAGTAGGCGGGTGGGAGTGTGATTGGGTAGATGGCAGTTTTGAGTGAACGGGTGGAATAGTGAGTAGGCGGGTGGGAGTGTGATTGGGTAGATGGCAGTTTTGAGTGAACGGGTAGAATAGTGAGTAGGCGGGTGGGAGTGTGATTGGGTAGATGGCAGTTTTGAATGAACGGGTAGAATAGTGAGTAGGCGGGTGAGAGTGTGATTGGGTAGATGGCAGTTTTGAGTGAACGGGTAGAATAGTGAGTAGGCGGGTGAGAGTGTGATTGGGTAGATGGCAGTTTTGAGTGAACGGGTAGAATAGTGAGTAGGCGGGTGGGAGTGTGATTGGGTAGATGGCAGTTTTGAGTGAACGGGTAGAATAGTGAGTAGGCGGGTGGGAGTGTGATTGGGTAGATGGCAGTTTTGAGTGAACGGGTAGAATAGTGAGTAGACGGGTGGGAGTGTGATTGGGTAGATGGCAGTTTTGAGTGAACGGGTAGAATAGTGAGTAGGCGGGTGGGAGTGTGATTGGGTAGATGGCAGTTTTGAGTGAACGGGTGGAATAGTGAGTAGGCGGGTGGGAGTGTGATTGGGTAGATGGCAGTTTTGAGTGAACGGGTAGAATAGTGAGTAGACGGGTGGGAGTGTGATTGGGTAGATGGCAGTTTTGAGTGAACGGGTAGAATAGTGAGTAGGCGGGTGGGAGTGTGATTGGGTAGATGGCAGTTTTGAGTGAACGGGTAGAATAGTGAGTAGGCGGGTGGGAGTGTGATTGGGCGGGTGGCGGTTGGGCCGCAGGGCTCACCGTCAAAGTCCCGACAGCGGCGCTTGTACGCGTCGGGGCGCGGCTCGGGCGACGCGGAGCGGGACAGCGCGGGCGAGCGCGACCGGGACCTGCCGACAGACACACACATTTAGTATCAGATTGTAATCTCACTTTTTATTAATTACACTTCTGTTATATTTTATGTTAATTAAGCCTTATCTGTTTTGCGTGTTGTAATTTCAGAGTTCCCGCAGGAATTCCGGGATAAATTTTACGTATAAAACTTCCTCTTGAATCACTCTATCTATTGGTGAAAACTGCATGAAAATCCGTTCAGTAGTTTTTGAGTTTATCGCCAATAGACACACACGCAGCGGAGGTCTCTGTTTTATAACATGTAGTGATAAATGTAGTTCCCGCGGGAACTCTCACATCAACGCAGAAACAGCAGAGAACAGTAAGTATACAACGTGTTATTAATGAATTAACTGAAAACCTGATACACCCCATTTAAAAGAATAAACAATAATATGATTAAAATATATTTTATGTCGAAAAAACTAATTAAAAGTTATTGAACATTAGTTTGGAGGTGACCTATCTACGAAATTCCAAGCACTATGCCCGCGCCTAGTGGTTCGAATTTTTTGCTGCGGGCGGCGTACGTGCCAAATATTGTATTATAAATAATTTAGACATGGTCTAGTAAAAATGAAAAAATATAACCTATATTAAAACATAGTGCGATCGATTCGCTAGTCGATTCTGAGCAAACTACTTTCTAGTTTTCAGTTAATTCATTAACACGTTGTATACTAATATTATAAAGAGGTGAATTTTGTGAGTTTTTAGGGGGTAATCTTTGGATCTACGGAACTGATTTTGAAAATTATTTTACCAGTAGATTGCTAAGGTGTTCCCGAGTGTCATAGCGTAATTTTTATCCCGAAATTTATTTATTTATTCTTCTTCCACCAAAAAGTACAAATGGCGAACGTAATGCCTTACGGCATTCTCTGACAGTTAACCATTGGGTTGAAATAAAATTCCCGCGGGAACTCCGAAACTCCCGGGGGATTTCTGCACGTGTATGCGGGGCGCTCACCTCTCCCTGTCTCTGGAGCGCGTCGCCCGGTCGGCGTGGTCGCGGTCGCGCGACATCCTCTCCCGCTCGCGCTCGCGCTCCAGGTCGCGCGGCGCTCGCGCCCTCTCCCTCTCGCGCGGCGCGCCCGCGCCCAGCGGCGATCGGGACCTGCGCAAGTGGTACAGAGGGGCTATTATATAGGGTCTGGCCAAATTAGCTGCCAATATTTACAGGGTTGAAAGTATACGCCGTTATAAACATTTTCAAGCAATAAAAAAGATTAAAAAACAATTTTGTTTTTTTTTATAGTATAATAAATCAATCAAATAGAAAACAACCTGTGAAGGCGCTCGCCACTCAATAGGTTTACACACATCGCCGCGCGCCAGTATCTTAAGGTCAATGACCTCGATCGAGCTGAAAGGCTGATGCATCGCTCGCTGTGTACGTGGCCGGTGGCGCGTATTAATGAGCTACGTGTATTGCGTACCTACTACCTTGTGAATGTAGTTGTAATGTTTTTTCAATGAAATTATTTTCCTCATATTATTCTACCAGTAAACTACCAAACTCATAATTTTTTCGCTCGTCCTGTTTGCTATAACGTATATTTTCAGCCCTGTAATTAATCTTAAATTGACGCGGGCGAAACCGCGGGGAACAGCTAGTCCTATTATTATTATTTTTTTATTTATTTTGTTTTGTTATCATGTTATAAATGCAAATGTGAGTTTATTCACACACACACCCACACTGACGTCTGACCCTTGACCTAGTTCACCAACAGTAGGCTCTATGATACAAGCTCGCTTAGTTTAGAGCTCAGGTCATCAACCTATAGCTATTCTACACAAGGATTTTTCGTCATGTTATGTTATTTATTTTTGGTATATGTATAGGCTAAGAACTATGTATTAATTACAAATAAACGCATTTATTATTATTATTTGGATGCAGATAAGCAATAACATGTTAACCCACAAAATTAAGTTATTGATTCAGAACGATTTATTGAGAGTTGGGGAACGTTTTTTAATTATGTGTTTACTTTATTACATTGCTTAAATATGTAACTAAATATTGAACATAAAAAACGTTGACACAAAATGGCACTTCTACTTTTAAAACACGATTTACTCAAAATTTCTGCAGTGTGGGTTAAGACACTATTGCTTATCTATGTCCATTTGTTTGTGACGCTTTCACGCCTTGACTAGTCAACCGGTGCACGGTGCACAACCGGCGCGTACCTGGAGCGCGTGGGCGGGCGGTCGAGGGCGGCGGGCGCGGCGGGCGGGCTGCGGTTGCGGTAGCGGCCGCGCGGGGACGGCGAGCGCGACGCCGCGCGCCTGCGCCACAAGCACACATACAACACCACACATTTTATTAATAATAATAATAATCCACTTCGCAACACACAGATCCACTTGATCCCACACTAAGCTGTAAGCTTGTGTCGTGGAAACCAAGCGAACGTGGTATATACTACACATATTATTACATATATATAGATATATACAACGTGTTAATGAATTAACTGAAAACCTGATACACCCCATTTAAAAAAATAAACAATAATATGATTAAAATATATTTTATGGCCAAAAAATTTATACTTTAAAAGTTATTCAACATTGGTTTTGAGGTGACGTATCTACAAAATTCCAAGCGCTACTCCCGCGCTTACCGGTTCGATTTTTTTGTAGCGGGCGGCGTACGCGCGAAATATTGTATCATAAATAATTTAGACATGGGCTAGTAAAAGTGAAAAAATATAACCCATATTAAAACAGTGTGATCGATTCGCTAGTTGATTCTGAGCACTTTCTAGTTTTCAGTTAATTAATTAACACGTTGTATATACAGGAATAAATTTTAAGGAGTGCGCAAATTAATTGTGGTGGTTCAGTATCAGTAATAGAACACATTTCCACTATTAGTTAAAATTTTTTTTTTTTATTTTTATCCCACTTTAAATCCGTAAAACATGGATACTATCTATTCGTAATAATATCAGCTGTGGATGCACGCGCCGTGACCCGTGACCCGTACGCGGTGAGGTTGCAGCGGGGGTAGACACGGGCGGGGCGGGCGAAACGGGCGGGGCGCGCGGGGCAGGCGCCCGCGGCTCGCCCGATAAGCCGACACTGCCGGCCCGACAGTCTGCTTACGCATGCGCTATTGTGACGTCGCGTCCTATCGCTTTCCCGCGCAACCCCTGCGCCGCGTGTGTGTCGTACGGTCACTATGTCGGACTTTAGTAATCGCGAGTTTTATGAGATGGTCCGGGTGTATCTATTAAGTGGTGAAAGTTTACGACGTGCTCGCAGAATGTATGCAATGGAGAGCATACCACGAATGCGAGCCCATGGTATCGTAAACCCCGCGGTACCTAATGAAAGGACAATTTTAGCAGCCACTCAAAGGCTGCTTGATCACGGTCAGTTTAGGACCCCACATCACGCTCAAGGGTCTGGAAGACCTCGACTGGCGGTTGACATCGAAGAAGCCATTTTCGATTTCTTCGAGCGAGATCCAAGAGCCAGTACAAACGATGCGGCACGTCGCTTTGGTGTGAGCCAGTACGCGGTATGGAAGCTGCTAAATACAGCCGGACTACATCCATACCACTTTCAGCCCGTACAGCAGCTCCATGACATAGATCCAGCACCACGTCGAGCCTTATGCGAGTGGCTTCTAAATCACCGCGAAGTGAACATCTTGTGGACGGATGAGGCATTGTTCACACGTGTGGGACTGTACAATGTACATAATGAACATTGGTGGTCGTTTAATAATCCCCATTTGGTGCGAGAGACGCATCACCAAGTGCGTTTTAGCGCTAATGTATGGGCTGGGATTATTAAAAATAAAATAATAGGGCCCGTTTTTATTGACGGCGCTTTGACCGGGCCGACGTATTTGCAAATGTTGCAAACAACTGTTGAAAACTTAATGGACGAAGTTCCGTTATCCTACTATAACAATTTCTACTATCAGCATGATGGTGCCCCACCTCATTACGCCATACAGGTACGGAGGTACCTTAACGAAAAATACGGGCAAAATTGGATCGGCCGTGGCGGCCCCATACCGTGGCCTGCCAGGTCCCCGGATCTTACTCCCTGCGACTTTTTTCTTTGGGGAGAAGTAAAACGCCGGGTGTATGTAGAGGAGGCTCAAAACCTAGAGGACTTAAAGTTGAGAATAATTAACGCCTTTGATGAAGTGAAAAGTGAGATTAGCATTCTTAATAAACTAAATGACAATTTATTTAAACGTGCACGATTATGCTTAGAAAGAGGAGGACTTCATTTTGAACAATTATTAAAATACAGTGATTAGTGACATGTAGGGTAAGCAATCATTTTTAATTAACAATCTTAGTGAATACCTAGCTTATTTTTGATTGAACATTATTGTAAATACGTAGTTGATTCCAATTTTTTAAATACGCCTTAATGCAGAAGTACCTACCTAAGCATTAAGTAGGTACCTACCTAATATCAATAATTTTATTTTATTATGTTTTTAAAAGTGCCATAATTTAATTGGTTAAATTATTAATTAATTCTTTATTTTCTGCATTTTGATGGTCCTAAGCCCATGAAAGTATGAAGGAAAAATTGGAATTACTCTTCTAATAAATTCAGATCACGGTCTAATCTTAAAAAATCTAGTTCGAACCTGATAGAATTAGCGATCAGCCGGTAGGTAGGTACATTGTAACCCACGTAAATACCTACCTACGCCTGTGCACGAAAAACGAACGAGCGCTTCGGGCGGCGCGCGGTGGGGCCGGGGGCGGCGGCGGCGAATAGAGTAGCCATAAAATCAATTTCAAAGGCAACATCTTCCATTAACAATAACTTTATTTTTTTGTACTAAGACTTATCAAAATAAAAAATAGGTGCTTAATAAAACTCATTTAATTTTAATTGGGCAAAGTTTGCGCACTGAATTAAATGTATTCCTGTATACACACCCAGACTGGAAAATGGAACCCTGTGTTCATCACACAAAGTCCACCCCCACCGGTAATCGAACCCGGAACCTCTTGATTAGCGGGCAGGCATGGTGACCATTGCGCCAATCGGGTCGTCTAATTAATGTACGGAAATGGCAAATGGAAAGCGGCAACACTGCGCTCGCTACTTGCAGACGTGTCGACACATACGTCGGCGTGCCTCTCTCTAGATCTCTCTGCTTCTCTTTCAATGTGTATTAATATGTAAATGTGTATGTGTGTGTGTGTATCTCCCTTTCTCTCTGTGTGTCTGTCTCTTACTCAGCGTATTTGCGTCTCTTTTTCTCTCTCTGTATGCCTCTCTTCCCCCCCGCTCTCTCTGTGATGCGTGTGCCCCCCCCACTCTGTGTGCGTGTGTAATGTACGATTCAACAATTGCACCACCACTACATAAACATTGCATTTAGGTGTGCTGACATAGTATTAATTAGACAATTAGATAAATTGTAGCGTATTTGAATAAACGGAGGTATTATTATTATCACTGGAGATTCAAGATGGTTTTATTTACCTCCTCCCCGCACCAGACACTTCACGTGTGTGCTTGAGTGCAAGCGTGCGTGTGTTATCCATGGCTTGGCCATGTGTTATCCAATTAACGTATTTGTGTGTGCGTGTATGTGTGTGTGTTTGCGTGTGCGTGTGTGTGCATGCGTGTGTGTGTATGTGTGTGCGTGTGTGCATGCGTGCGTGCGTGCGCGTGCGCCCGTACCTCTTGTCGTGCCGCCGCGCGTCGGGCGGCGCGTGGTCGTGGCGGCGCGGGCGCGCGCGGCGTTCCCACGAGCGCGAGCGCCTCCGCCGCCGCTCCTCGCGCTCCCGAATCTGCGCAAACGCATCAACGTTCATCGCCGGCACTCAGTACCCAGCCCCCTTAGCCAAGTCGACAATCTTTAATCGTTATCGCTATAGAAAACTAAGGAAGTTATCGTCGTGTTAGGTGGTATTGATTGGAGGGCTTTTCGTGACCACATGAACTTGGCTAAGGGCTAAATAAAAAAAAATATACGGGAGCAGAGCCGAGCATTCACTACAGACAGGACTATAATATGTAAAACTAAAAATGATAGCAATAATGCTATCATTTTTCGGTCACTATCGGAAACATAGCGGTTTTGCGACTAAACAGTATGTACACGTTTTGACAACTAAAATTTTTAGTAATCATATTGTAGCTGTCTAAACACAAAACCGATGTGTTTCCGGCGAAATACGAAAAATTATAGCAACCAAATATGTTACATAATTACCACAAATAACACTAGTTCTCTTTTTTTTTGTAAATATAAAAAAGCTTCAACAATATTGATATTTTTTTTAATTTATCCAGTATTATCCACACGAATTTCATTTAAAAAATGGGCGTCGAAACCAACTCTCGATAATAAATAACAAACGCAATACCGTACTCAAACCTACGATAATTAAAAAAAAAAAACTGTAGTTCGAAAATACTTGTATATTATTATTTCAAATTTGCAAGAATTTTCGTGAGAACTTTTCAACGTCTCTGATCGTGCATCTCGGTTTTATGGTAATAGTTACCTATTTTCGAAGGTAAAACTAGAGTGGCACTTACCAAATCTCTCCTATCTCTCCGCCTGGGAGGCTGTTCCACTATTTCTTCTAGGAGCTCCGTAAGGGGTACACGCTGGTGGAAACAAAAATTATTTAATTACATAAAGCACTGCACGTAGAGCTGATTGAAAAAAAAAACAGTTTCTTTTTTTCTAAATACATGTGAAAGTATAGATGGTATGTAAAAAAGAAATATCCTTAAAATTTGTTACCGTCCATCAGCTGTCTGTTTGTTACGACGACTAATCTCCGAAACGGCTGAATCGATTTCGAGGGGATTTTCACTGGGAGATAGCTGGTTCTTATTATAAGGAGGGATTTAGGTCTCTTATCAGAGTTCCTGCGGGAATTTCACGCGGGTGAAACCGCGGGGCACACTAGTGTATTATATTAATATTATCTATACGTGTAAATAAAGTTGAAGCGTCTGTTTGTATTTCCAAATTAACAGCTTTTCACTATCAGGGAGATAGAGAAGGACATAATATGGTACTTTTTATCCCGGAATTCCCGCGGGAACTCCGGAATTACCGCGGGAACTCCGGAATTACCGCGGGTGAAATCGCGGGAACAGCTAGTACAACGATTGGTTGTTGGAAGCTTTGGAAAAAGTACTTTGTTACGCTTTCACACGTTAACGACTCAACCAAACACCACGAAATTTTGCATACACGTTGTCAGGGGAGGGGTACAGAGAAGGATATAAGGAACTTATTATCCCGGAATTCTCGCGAGAGTTCAGAAATTAGCGGGCGAACCCGCGGGGAACAGCTAGTTAAAATTTATTATTATTATTAGTATGTACATTTAAGTGATATTACCTTAACGAGTGTCTGCTCGAGCGGCGGCGCCCGGGCGAGGGTGGGGGTGGGCGCGGGCGGCTGCGGCGGCGGCGCGGGCCTGGCGGGCGCGCGCGGCACCACAACGCGGTGGCGGGGCGCCGCCTCCTCGCTGGGCGCGGGCGCAGGCGCAGGCGCCACCGCCGCCGCGGGCGTGGGCGCGGGCTCCGCCGACGAGCTCTCCGCCCCGGGGGCTGCTGGGAACGTGCACGCAAGCTATTGTTATCACTGAGAGTCGGCACTAAACGACGACGACTCAAATAAACAGCGGGGAAACAAATTCAATTTCACAGTTGATATTCAGGACAGTAACCTACATATTACAGCCAACAAGGTAGAAACTTATTAAGACTATTATATATTTATATATTGCTACTAGCTGCCCCCCGCGATTTCATCCGCGGTAATTTCGGAGATCCCGCGGTAATTCCGGAAAAAAAGTGCTGTAGTTTACGGTGATAAGCAGTTCCCCGCATTAATTCCGGAGTTTCCGCGGGAATTCCGGGATAAAAACTATCCTATCTTTTAAGTTGAACCATATTATAAATGGTTACAAAATTTTATCAAAATCCGTTAAGTAATTTCGGAGTCCATCGCGGACAAACAACGTAACACGTGATTTATATATATTAGAAGATAAGATATTGCTATTACGACTTAAATACCGTTTAAAACTTAGCTGTGAGTAAAGAAGACGAAGAATAAGAAAGAGAATACATTGATTTCAGCACAACCCACAAGAAAAACAAACAAACATAAACAGTGCTTAATGTAATCTTGTACATAATATGATATCTCTTGGATGCTCTGCTGCTGTAAGATTTCCCAAATAAATAAAATAAAATTGTACGTTCTCACCATGCACTTCGGCCTCGGGCTCCCGAGCGGGCTCGGGCGCCGCGGGCTCCGCCGCCGGCTGGCTCTCGTACGCCGTCAAATAATCCAACGTCTCCAGCGACTTGAACAGCATATCCACGAATGGTTTTGTTTCTGTTGAAGGAGGAAAACGTGTATTTAAGTGAGATCCCGGGGTCCATTCCCGGTCGGGGTCCACCCCTTGTTTGATTGAGTCCCAGTCATTGAACCTTACTGCAATAGTAACAGGGTACTTGCATGAATTTTGTTTTCCAGCCTATTTTAAAGATATATGGCCTACAAAGCAAGAAAAAAAAATAAAGCAAATAAAGCAAATAAAGTTTTTTCAATTCAATTAAATTGAAAAAAAATATATTTATATGCATAAATTAATTAAATAAAGCATTTCAAAGTTCCTACTTTTGACTTAAGCGCCAAAACGCGGAATGACGTCACTAGTTCAAAATTACGCCTTATTAATCTGTGATAGAGATGTCACTGTCATATTGACAGGGTCATGTGACACTGACAGACAGATAACTTCAATATCCAAAAGCGAAATTAAAGTTTAACTGTGTCGAGTTACTTCCAAAAGTTCCAGTAAAGAATCGAAATGCATCTTACTGATGCATTTTAAAGAAAAAAACCTTCAGAAAAAGGAAATTATGTATTGACTGTATGCACTTAGTTTCTTTTGCCTTTCCTGAAAGAGTTATGTTTTCTAAAAAAACAAAAGTATTCACGCATAAGAGCACTGTGTAAATATTATTATGATCCTTTGTACCTACACTTAGTGAGCAATAAATACTTGAATACTTAAAAAACAAAAGTGACGTGGCTGTGATTGGTGTTTCGTTGCAAAGTTCCGTTTCACAAAATTAAAAGTTGAATATTTTGGAAACTATTGAATTTTTTTTAGTAAATCTTTCACCATAATGTTTTTTTAAGGCTCTATTTTTGTAATATTGACAAACATTTCTATTATAAATTTCATGCAAGTACCCTGACAGAATGTACATACCGAGTTGCAGGAACACGTCGAGTTGGTCCAGCATGCCGTCACGCAGCTCCTCCAGCGGCTTGTCCTTCTTGACCAGCGCGTACACGTACTTGGCCAACGCCGCCGGGTCCGCATCGCAGCTGCGACGCAATCAAAAGTCATATCACATTTATATTCAAAGTTGGAACTTAGGCAGGGCTCTTTTTGATGTGAAATTAAATGGAATGAAATGAATCTTTATTCCCTACGACAATGGCAACACAGAAATAGCTAAATACTCAATAACAGAAATAAAGCAGCATGTGGCAACAAAATGGCAACGGACTCAGCATAGACCGGGAACCATTACGGACCCGACGTGGTCTTCCACTGGTGCCGCATGTCAAAGAAATTAGATAATAATTATGACGGCGCCCATAAATTTCCGACCTTCAAAGCACCCCAGTGCTGGTTGGCGATAAAAAGCTGCGCAACAAATTGCCAAATTCCCCAGTGAGTATGCTGTCAGTTTAATTATGAAATAAAGTTATATAGCAAGGTACAGCTCAGTAGGATTACCATATAATTATGATGCAATACTGCAGGATTATCATCAAAAACTAAACTTTAACCCAAAACATCAATACCTTTTTCACCTGAACTTAAATAATTTACACTAGCTTCGCCCCTCTAAAGCCCTTAAAATCATATAATATTATATATAAAGATAATTTAATTAATGATTAAAAGTGAAGTTGGTTGTTTGTTTACAGTACTCTGTATTTTGCCAGCTTTAAACTTGGCATAATGTATTTCTCATAAACTCTACTTCTAAAATGAAAAGGTGAAATGCAGCTGAAGGCGGAAGCTATTATTGTAGGTATGGTATTAGTGTCATACCGTAAAAGTGGAGAAACAAACCGTCTTGTGCAATTACAACTAGATAACATTAATAATTGTAGTTTCAAAGTTACTTGTGTAATAGATAACAGTGATAAGAAAATTTATATAATTTATTGCTATACAAACAAGTTTTATATTGCGCTAATAATTTTAGCCATGTTAAAAGTTAGTTTGACATTTATATTAGTTTATAGGCACCAAGCTAAAACCTGCTCCACATTCACGCGAGAATCTTGCGAGAACGTGAATGTGGAGCTGATAAAAGGTACAAATGGTGAATTTAAGGCCTTGCAGCAATCTCTACCAGTTAACTATTGGGTTGACAGAAAGATGAAAAAGATGGGGTGCGCAATCAACGAAAAAAACGTTTTTCAATAGATAAATAACTAGCTGTCCCCTGCGGTTCCACCTGCGGTAATTTCGGAGTTGCCGCGAGAATTCCAGGATAAACTATACGTATAATAAACCTTCCTCTTCAATCATAGAGACAGACAGACAGCAGGAAGCGACTTTGTTTTATACTATTTAGTGATTATGATACACGCAACACCCAGATTTAAGATGTGAAAACTAAATTACATCATGAAAATGTTTGCTCTGATGCGGGAATCCAACCACCACAACAATGGTGATCTCATCTGCTTGCTGCTGTCATGGTACTACTATACTAGGTACATTATATTTACATACATATTTAAAACAAAAGTTGTATACTACACAACAGTTGTGATTTGTGAGTTAACTGGCAGATGAGTCACAGATTTAATTATAGAATTCAGTGGAGGTATTGTTAACATAACACATTTACAGTTTTAGATTTTTTCACAACTATTTCAATTCAACCAACACCGGCTGCCTGTTGGTCTTGTTACTAAAATTAGAAAATTAAAAATAATCATTCCATGAAAATTCCATGATTGGATGTCGACATGTGTTTTGTAATAAGAAAAATATGGACATTAGTCAACAATAATGATAATGCTTGGACATTACTCTGGTTGGTCAAAAACAACATTATGCACAAAAAATGTTCTCATAAGCCGAAGACTGTTTACTGTATACTGCCTGCACTACATTATCGCCGATGATCGTTGATCGTGTGATCGTGTGATCGGCGATAATGTGGACACCTCACCACGATCACAGGCGATTCCCTTTGATGTGTGCCCAAAAACCGACAATTCACGGGTCGCAGGCGATCATAGACGATGATCGGCGAGTACAGCCGAGTATGCCCTATCGTGATCGCGTATAATAATAATAATCGCGTCTGTACTCGGCAATAATGTAGTGGAGGCATACGATTTCTGAAAGTTTGAGTAACAGTGGGAAAGTACTAATGTGCTTCAATCTACTTTTGGGTAGTGAATATATTATTATGACGAGTATTACAATGATGCTTTGCTTGGACAAATCAAGACAATATTAGAAATAAGAAAGTATCTATCTATGTATACAAATATTACAAATTGTATATATATAATAACTTTCACTGATAAGAAGCAACTCTGAATACCTGAGTATTATCAGATATGTTTGTTATGTTTTAGAGGGAGCCTCAAAATTTACAAGGGGTACCCCCCCCCCCCCCCCCCCCCTAGTGTCGTCACACATTTTGCAATTTTTAAATTTATAAATCTCTGCAGGTTCAATATAACAATGCATTCAGGATGCTGATGGGGATGGGATGTTTGCGGAGGCGCGTGTAGACTGCTTTTATGCAATAATGAGAAAGCGATGCAAATCCCTGGTGAGCAGAGTGCGGGCGGCAACCAACAGCATCCTGGGCATGATCACTAACAGGTTCGATTGTGTGTACTTGAACCATTGTGCAATGACTCTTCTGAATAGGGGAGTTAACTATCTTATTTAGGTTCAAAAGTTAGTATAATTTCTGATGGCTGTTTGCATTGGTTTCATCCGCATTGGTTTCGAGGTTCCTGTGAGAGTTCCGGGATGAAAGGTCACCTTTGTTCTGCTCTGTACCCCTGAAGCGTGTGTGCAAGATTTCATGATGGTCGGTGGGGTGGTTGAGGTGTGAGGGTGTGACAAACAGACTCTCTTTCGCATTTATAAATTTACTAGCTGTTCCCCGGGGTTTCCCCGTGGCAATTTCAGAGTTCCCCTGGGAATTCCGGGATGAAAATTACCCTGTGTGCTGCATTTGTGCATTGTGTTCCTTCAGGGGTGTTGTGGTGTGCATTGGGGATGAATGGTTGTGTCGGTCCGTTAGTCGTGTCGTGTTCGTTTTGCATTGGAGATGTTTGGATAGACATGTCTATCATTGTCCTACTAATATTATAAACGTATTGGTGGGATAGTGGCTGGGGTGGTTGTCTGGATGTCTTTGGTGCGGAATGGGCATGATATGGTTGATGGGCTGGCATAGTTGTTTGTCTTTGGTGTGTATTGTAGTGTTTTTGGGGGGGTTTGGTGTATAAATGTATAATATAATGTATAAATGTATAAATATAATGTAATTTACTAAAAATAGATTAAGCAATCATGTTACTAATAAAATGATCTAAGTTGGTCCGATGAATAAATAAATAATTATTATTATTATAAATTATTAAATAAAAACAGCAGTTCCGACAAAACAATTAAAACCATAGTTTGCCAACAATATACAGATAGAGTTGGAAATATTCATAAGTTTAACATTAATATTTCATGTTTAGCATTTAGCACTTATATGTACAAGGTTTTAAAATGTGATGTCACGAAACTCAGGACCCCCTCACACCCCATCACACAATGTCACATTCCATCGGACCTCCCCCCCCTCCCCCTTAACGTGTGATGTACTTTATGGATGGTCCCCAAGGGTAAAATTGTGAGGGAACAGCTAATCACTAATGCTTCCTAATATAGTAAATGCAAAAGTGAATTTGTTTGTTGGTTATGCTTTCACACCTCAATCAATCATCATGAAATTTGAAATTTCATTGAGGCTAAAATTATCGCAGGTGAAACCACAGTGAAAAGCTAGTAATATTATAAATGGTGGTTGGATACATTTGTTTAACATTGTATCATCTGATAACTTTTGAGATAGATATCGGTTTAATCTACAGGACTTCATGTGTTTATGGGCTTTATTAACCCGGCGGGAGTGTGGTGGGGTGTCACATACCCATACATTTGTTTTTATATGCATATTTTTTTATTATTACCGTTTACGTCTCACCGGTTTTGTATAGCTGGAGCTGAGTAACTCCGGGGGGGGATAGTGGCGTGATCTACGTGTTGCACCAGCCGGCGTTCGAGATATACGTGCGCACATGCACCTGGGGTGAGTGATACCCCGCCACATAGCTAACGTTTGAGTTTCGTTATTGACATTTTCTATGTCTATTTTAATATTTTTTGTCTTTTTTAGGTTTTTAACAAACATGGGTGGGAGCATGATTTAGGTCTATGTTATATGACGTTTTAGAAAAAAATTCCGATGCATCGAGCTTGACAGATGTGTCTGATCATTGCAGTGAACGCATCGTGCAATCTGATGCGGAACAAGAGCTAAGTGACGACTGTTTAGAAAGTAGCAGCAATCAGGATTCGGATGATAATATACCTCTTTCAACCCTGAGTACTCTTGGCTCATCTGCTCAAGCTTATTACAAGTCTAAAGATGGTCAAAGATGGTATAAGCAGGCGCCATGTACAAATTTACGAAATCGGCCAGAAAATATAATTGATCCAGGTGTCTTTTTATGGAGTTCTGAATATGGCTGCTATCAATGCTAATATAATATTTCAAGAGAATGTGAGTAAAACCACTAAACGTACGGAATTTCTTCGAAATTTGGGACTGGGTATGGTATATGCACATCTACGACAACGGGCAGATCAAAAGATTATTCCCATAAACATACGGCAGAGAATATCATCACAAATTAATGAACCATTGCAATCGGTTGTCCAGAATGCTCCGGGACGTTATGTTCGATGTGCTGACTGTACACGCGGTAAAGATCGAAAAACAAAACACATAAATGTGCGAGCTATGGGAAGGCTATTTGTCTTGAACATGCTGTATTTTCCTGCAAAGACTGTGCTGATTTTGAATGTAGTTCCTAAGTTTTTCCTAAATGATAACTTTATTTTCTCAAGTTTTGTTCATTTGTGATCTCATGTTGTTTATGTTTTCACAGTTTTTTTTTTTGGTTTCAGAGTATAAGATTAGTTAGATGCCTTTTTTAAATGAGCACTTTGAATTTGTTACCAAAAACACTACCTTAACTTTAATAATAAAAAATATTAAACTAAATTGATAAAACTGGTTTTTTATTTATAATGATATTAGGGGATTACGGAATATAAAATAAAATAATAATTTGACTTGATATTGATAATAATAATGATCTACAGGAAGTTTTGTTTTCGGGCATATCATACCCCGCCACATGCTCGATGTAATATTTTTTCACCACACTCCCGCCGGGTTAAACACTAGCTCCATTGGAAACTCAGAAAGTATCCTAAGATATCCCTACTAATATTATAAATGCTAAAGTAACTCTGTCTATCTGTCTGTTACACTTTCACACCTTAACGGCTCAATCATTCATCATAAAATTTTGCATACACATTGTCAGGGGTACAGAGAAGGACCTAGAGTACTTTTTATCCTGGAATTCCAACGGTAACTACAAAATTAACACGGGTGAAACCGTGGGGAACAGCTATTAGGTACACATTTACAGTTTCCTATCAGTGAAATAATTTTTAGACTCAGTTCAGTAGTTCCTCTCTACATCCAAACTTATTACAAAATCGACTTGATTATAATTAATAGGGGTAACTTTTTTTAATTAATCAAAAATAATGAATCTGAGATGTTTTGGCGAGGATGAATTGCGATAAAGGTTCGCAAAGACTTTAACATACCTAAATAGTTTTAGGTACGATGAAATATCAAGAGCACATGACCAAAAATGCCAAATGCCAAGTGTTCGAAAAAAGTTAGGTATTGCGAAATTGAAATTTGACACCCGAATAGTGATTTTCTGTTTTTAATGTGTTCCCTGAATGTAAATAGACTTAATTCGCGGGATGTAACTGTAAGTGAACGCCACATCGTACAAAATATCATTCGAAGTTAAAATAACAAAATAAAAATGGCTGCAAAATACTCACAGGGGCTCCAAAATGGAAGTCAACCAAGTTTTAAAAGCATCGGGATTTTCTATAATCATATTGTTCTCACTAAATTTTGTTTCTTAAACAATAATCCATTAACAATGCACTTAATTTGAGATGTGAAAGATTATTTAGTTTTATAGCAAAGTGCAAACAAAATTCTTCACAAAATTCACGGTCTCACGTTCACGTTCGCATTCACTTTTGACATTTGTTTCCACCTTGTCTCTGAATCAGAGTGTTGTCAGTTATCTGAGGACTTTCGGCTTCTTGAAAATGTATCGATATATTGAGGTATCGATATTTTTAATCAGACATTTCGATATTTTATGTTCTAATCTTACTATCCTATCTAATCTAATATATATAAATCACGTGTCACGTTGTTTGTCCGCGATGGACTCCGAAACTACTGAACGGATTTTGATAAAATTTTGTAACCATTCATAATATGGGCCAACTTAAAAGATAGGATAGTTTTTATCCCGGAATTCCCACGGAAACTTTGAAATTACTGCGGATGAAATCGCAAGGGACAGCTAGTATATATTATATTTTGATCCGATATATCGATACACAATATCCAATTCATGTAACTAAAGTCATCGGATTGCCTAATACTATAAATAGTTTTAAAATTATTTGTTAGAAGATAACTTTTTAATTTTTGATATTTTTGTAATTACGTAATATTGCCTAATAAAAACGAATACTGATGATGAAAATACCTTCATTTTTATATTAATTACTCATTTAATCACTAGCTGTTCTCCGTGGTTTCACCCACGTTAATTTCGGAGTTCCCGCGGGAATTCCGGGACAAAACCCTGTCCTTCTCTTTACCCCTGACAACGAATGTGTCAAATAGAAAATTTAATGCCACGTCCGGCAATGGCCGGTTCTTGATTAACATTAGAATATCAGATTACATATACTGAAGCCTTTGCTTCATCTACCTATATGTAGAGATGAAGTAAGATATACTCGTCCAATGACCAGTTCATGAACTCACAGCGAAAATCGCTGGGTCTAGACAAGAAACTGCTGGTTATTGACTAAGATTTTGTTTTTTTTTTAAACTAACCCATCCACCATAATTTGTGAAAGTTTGAACGGAATTACCTATCGATTAGTTTTAAAATTACAATCATGGAAGTGGTGTTTGAACTCCACAAATAAAGAAACAAGTACCTACGTATATCAAAGTTCTTAGTGTATCAACGAATCGAGCGTGATAAAAATGTGAAAGCTCTTCAAAAAGGTAGTGACCTACACAGGTAGCGTTCAAGTATGCCTGTAATATTTGAAGAGTTCCCATTCTGTTCCATTCTCCAGGATCACATCAGCAGATCCCGACTTGGAGACAATAGGAACATTTGGGACGTATACGTAGATATATACGTATATACTATCCATATCCATAAAATTTTCCAAATCGATTCATCTTCGAGTAATCGGGAAATTGAAAACGTACTTAGAGGTACATAAAAAAGATTCTGACGAACCTTTTTTTTTGTTGTGGTTTGCAAACCTAAATATTTATTTTTCTTTTCCTATAGAATCATTGTTTTACTATGTTAGAAGCAATAGCAAAACTCATACAAAGTATTTTTAACACTCATGTCGAAATACTCGTGCTAACACTTATCTCTTTTAGAACCTGATGGAGATTATTTTTGAAAGTGAAACAAAACACCATCGACCACACAGCCCATAGACGCCTAATGTTTGATTTTGCGTATTGAATTCATTCTGGCAACTAGCTGAGGTAAGATGAAGCGGGGTTGCAACGCCGTGATTGGCTAATTCAAGGCCACACGCGCTAGTTACACGCGCCACGAAACGTTGGAAAGAAATAGATTAATTTACGCAACGGGAAAGAATGAGACGGCACGATAGTTTGAGTATTTGTTTTAAAACCACGACCAGTGAACCGTGAACTCCGTACTTGCGAAAAAATTTGTTGATTTCCTTGTTTCTCATAAACAAATAAAGATAATAGTTACTTACAAGTGAAATTTTATCCCATCTTTCTCCATATTAGATGTGTTGCTTTTTTTACCGCACCATTTAATGCTACACTGAGGCATTTTGAGTTTTTTTTAGTACTTCCTTTATGCACTTCGATCGTGTTGACAGGTCACAGTAGTGGTCGACACTGATTGAGTATTTCCGCGCGGACATTTATATCGGAACTATAAGTCAGATGTGTTGTCAGGAGCCATTCGCCTGTTATTAGGCGTCTATGGGCTGTGTGGTCGATGCAAAACACTCAACAGCTGTCACTACGTATTACCTACTATGTTCCAAAAAGGTTAGCACTTCAACACGCCCCCTTAATTTAATACGTACTACAGCACAGTAATAAATTACACGAAACAATTATTAAAATTAAATCAATCACATGGTACTTACTGAACTCGTTTTTGTACAAAAAAAATACACAAAGAATAAATGTTATTGCTAAGGTCTGGCTAAACCCACCTAACATGTGAATCTTGTAATTGGTCATTATAATTTTGTAAACACGTGGCGGGTAGTATCTGCCATTGGACAGAGTTGTTGTGGAGGGAGTGCGCGGTGGGGACAGCCACTATAAAGTAGCGCGCACTCCTCTGTGCAGTGAGTCGATCTTTAGGTTCGACTCATCGAGCACTCGCTCCCGACAAAACTGTCGGTTTACTTAATTACTGTAATCTTGACTATATACCTTCCTTTGTTTGTTGTAAATTAGAAAATAAAGATCCATTGTGTTGATTCGTAAATCACTCTCTTATTATCCCCTCAGAATGGCATTCCCTCAGGATGAGGGATCATAACTACTGCTCTCCTGACTAGTTATTGACCGCTCTCTTTGCGCCCATACACCCCGCCTGCCCTCGTAATCGTAATCGTAATCGTAATCGTAATCTTAATCGTAATCGTAATCGTAATCGTAATCGTAATCGTAATCGTAGTCGTAGTCGTAGTCGTTGTCGTTGTCGTTGTCGTTGTCGTTGTCGTTGTCGTTGTCGTTGTCGTTGTCGTTGTCGTTATCGTTATCGTTATCGTTATCGTTATCGTTATCGTTATCGTTATCGTTATCGTTATCGTTATCGTTATCGTTATCGTTATCGTTATCGTTATCGTTATCGTTATCGTTTTCGTTTTCGTTTTCGTTTTCGTTTTCGTTTTCGTTTTCGTTTTCGTTTTCGTTTTCGTTTTCGTTTTCGTTTTCGTTTTCGTTTTCGTTTTCGTTTTCGTTTTCGTTTTCGTTTTCGTTTTCGTTTTCGTTTTCGTTTTCGTTTTGGTTTTCGTTTTCGTTTTCGTTATCGTTTTCGTAATCGTAATTCAAGGCTAGCGGGAAAAATATAATCTGCCGATTTCCACGAGACGTTTCACTGCAGCTGCTCGTTCTAAACTTTATATCTGATTTTTGTTTCAACAAAAGTTTAAGTTTAGTCAAGTTTAGAACGAGCAGCTGCAGTGAAACATGTATTTTTCATTACTCATACTCGGAAAGTAGGTCTGAAGTTGCCTGAGAAGCGGGTTGAAAGTAACCCTTTTCAGCCCTAGGGAGAATCGCTTTCAACTGACAACTGTCAAATTATTAAAAAAAAACTAGGTCTATTTTCACATTTCTATTGAACCATGTTTCAACTTTCTATACAGCCAGCGCGATGTAAAATTGAAATAACGTAAAGTTTAAGTAGGTATTAATTAAAATAAAATTCAGTCACTTTTTCTTAAGCTAATTCCTATTTATATTTTTTTATTTTCTTTAATTAATACTTAATAATTAAAGAAAATATTTTTTTTAGGTCGCCACAATGTAAATAAAAAATACTGGCTGAATAGCTAGCCGGCCAAAGAAAAAGAAATAGGTGGGAAAGTGTCAAGCGACTATCCGATCTTCACTCATTTTTTCTTTAGCTAATTCCTATTTTTATTTTGACTTTCCTTGCATTCGTAATGAAAAGCACAGTGTTATCCTCGGGAGAAAGACTTATTTAGTCCCGAGACGGGGTTTGGCGCCCGAGCGTAGCGAGGGCGCCAATAGATCGAGGGACTAAATAAGTCTTTCTCCCCTAGGATAACAATGTACTATTTCACTCTGGCTTTCTTTCCCTTTCTCTTTTTCTCTATCACACTCTCGCACCGTCCTCACACTACTCTCCATCGCCATGACGTCATCACAGCATAACACGGCACTAAACGTGTCAAATTGATGACATCCTCAGATCAAGAACCGGCCATTGCCGGACAGTCTTTTTTGTGTCTGAACTCTTTATTTCTATCTTTTCATTCATCCTAAGGCAGGTCTACAATATATTTTATGTCTACCATGTCTACTAAATACTGTTTGGAGCGCATCCAAAATAAAATATAAAAATAACCCTTAAATTGATCGTTTTATGCCAAAAAATCCCAGCGTACCTAGATTAGAGAAACCTTTGCTTGGGTATGTTAACTCAAGAGCTTTTTGTGCACACATATAATTTGGTTGTTTGAATACAGAGAGAGTGTGTTGAAGAGAGTGTTGAAGACAGACGTCTGAAGAGGACGAATCAGGTAGGTACCTACTTAGGTAGTTTATCTCATCTAAACCCGGGCCACAGATAATATTATAATACTATACTAGTAACCGGGCATTTTCTCTAAACGCAAACGCACGGCATGCAGCCACAAACTACTTAGAGATACTACCGATTGTATTATCTATGTACTACCGTATCACGCAGCGCAACAATAGCAGCTACGGCCTACACAAGCAAAGCAAAGCCTAGCACAACAGCTCACCCCCGCCCTCCTGCCCTACACGCGGTTTTTTCAAAATGGCCGCGCTATAGCTAGAAGAGACAATTTTCTTTTAGAAGAGTCAACTTAGTTTAGTATGAAAACAGATGAAAACCAGTGTCGCCGGGTGAATTTCGCACTCAAAACTTTTTATCACGCACTGAAACATTCATTCACGACCCGATTGGCGCAATGGTCACCATGCCAGCCCGCTAATCAAGAGGTTCCGGGTTCGATTCCCGGTGGGGGTGGACTGTGTGATGAACATAGGGTTCCATTTTCCAGTCTGGGTGTGTATATATATATCTATAGTATAATATATATGTAATAATATGTGTAGTATATACCACGTTTGCTTGGTTTCCACGGCACAAGCTTATAGCTTAGTGTGGGATCAAGTAGATTTGTGTGTTGTGAAGTGGATTATTATTATTATTATCATTATTATTAACGTAAACAAATGTAAAACGCTTTATGGTTACGTTTTTACTTAGTCACTGTTTTAAAAATTCACAGTTTTAACTTTTAGGAATAGAATAGGAATTGTGGTAAAATATACTTGGGATGGCAGTAAATGCAGTTTTGGGGTATGTTAGAGCATTTGCTCTAACTTCCTTTGCAACGTTGCACTGTCGAAACTTTTGATTGCTTTTGATTTTCACGATACACGTTCTACTTTAAGGCTTTTTTTAAAAATAGAGAGTGACTTTAGAACTATTGATAGGTACCTAAGACCTAAGTAAACCTGAATCGCGAGTGAAGCTGCAAGAGGGAACAGTTCATAAATAATTGCGTTTCGCTTCGCATTGACTAATTTCTTCTACGGACCGGGGACCTTGAAAATATTACCATTGTATAGCTGCGGATATGAATGAAATCTATACTATAACTAGCTGTCCCCCGCGATTTCTTCCACGGTAATTTCGGAGTTCCCGCGGTAATTTCGGGAAAAAAGTGCTGTAGTTTACGGTGATAAGCAGTTTCCCGCATTAATTCCAGAGTTCCCGCGGGAATTCCGGGATTAAAAGTATCCTATCTTTTAAGTTGGACCATATTATAAATGGTTACAAAATTTTATCAAAATCCGTTCAGACTTCAGTAGTTTCGGGATCCATCGCGGACAAACAACGTGACACGTGATTTATATATATTAGACTAGCTGTCCCGCGCGATTTCATCCGCGGTAATTTCGGAGTACCCGCGGGAATTCCGGGATAAAAACTATCCTATCGTTTAAGTTGGGCCAAATACAACATAGTGACCAAATTTCATCAAAATCCATTCAGTAGTTTCGGAGTCAATCGCGGACAAACAACGTGACACGTGATTTATATATATTAGACTAGCTGTCCCCCGCGATTTCATCCGCGGTAATTTCGGAGTTCTCGCGGAGGTTGCGGGAAAAAAATACTCTATGTCTCTTCAGTTCCCGAGGGAATTCCGGGATAAAAACTATCCTATCTTTTAAGTTGGAACATTTTATGAATGGTTACAAAATTTTATCAAAATCCGTTCAGTAGTTTCGGAGTCCATCGCGGATAAACAACGTGAGACGTGATTTATTAGATAAAAGAGCAGAATCCGCGATTCTGTACATTGAATATTTTTAACGAAAATTGACAGGGGTGATAAAAGTAGAGTAACCAAGTAAAAAAAAAAAGTTTTTAAAATTCTTTTTTGTCTGTCTGTCTGTCTGTCTGTTCGCGATAATCTCCGCATCTACTGAACCGATTGTCATGCGGTTTTCACAGGTAGATTAAGCTTAGCCTGGAGCTACATATAGGCTTTGTTTAATTGAAATCGGATATCGGGAAAAAAAGTTGTTGTATAAAAACCTTTCATGCCGGTGAAACCGCGGGGCACAGCTAGTCTATACCTAATATAAGTGGCACTACAGTAATAATATTATCACATCCACCCATCGCTATTCATTCCTTCCACAGCGGGGTCATTGGGATCAAGTACCTAGTTAGGTGCAGATAAAAAATAAACTTGTTGCAAAATCTTCTAATATATAAAATTCTCGTGTCACAATGTTCGTTCCTATACTCCTTCGAAACGGCTTGACCGATTCTCATGAAATTTTTTATGCGTATTCAGTAAGCCTGAGAATCGGCTACTATCTATTTTTCGTCCCGGAATTCCCGCGGGAACTCCGGAACTCACGCGGGTGACACCGCGGGGCGCAGCTAGTAATATATATTTTTTTGTGTATTTTTTTTTAATCAGGGACCCAATTCTCGCCTCCTTCGAAAAAATCTCGAACTCGAGTTTGCTGTTCGATCCCTATGTCGACCACAAAATCTCGATACTCGAACCTGTTTCTTCGTATCTCCTATTCTCAACACAAATCGAACTAGACTTCGAGTTTATAGTATAAAATGTTGCCAGTAAAAGCTTATTCGAAAGCCGTATCCATTCCACTCTACACGATTCATCCGGAGCTAAAACGGCAGCAGCTTTTTATAGTTTTTAAATATTTTGCATCGTTTTATATCAAGAACTAACATAATATTTTATAATATATGTATTTGTACCAAAATAAAAGAAAAGTTCTTACTTTAATCACTTTTACATCACCACTTTAATTTTGTTTAAATTAGTTTGCGTAGTACGGATCGTGAAGCATAATATTTGTTTTTGTGTTTACCCTTTTTTTGGGGGAGGCAAAGGGATCGTAGTTCATACAGCCTGAATTGGCTGTATAGACTACGATTCTTTCGTTTTTTTTCTGAAGTTATATTTACATCTAATTGCGTTGCTGAGATGCATTTCGATGCTTAATCGGAACTTTAAGCTATAAAGTTGCAGTTAATTACCACCATAGCACTTAATACAGAGTATATTTACTAATACATAATAAACTTCTAAAACTGTAACATATGACTTGGCTGTATGGCTCAACATCCCTTGCCTGTCCCAGATGGGGCGAAGATAAAAAACAACAACTGCTGAAACTGTTACGCAGGGCACCGCTATTGGACATTTATGAAGATTCGAATTCGAAATTTACGTCTTCCGACCAGTCGAAGCAGTTCGAACGGCTTTCATTCGAGAAATGTCGAAGTCAACATGTCGAGAATTGCTCAACTTGACTTCATTTCGATTTAATTTTCGAATTCGAACTTTATCTCGAGTTTGAGTCTACTTCGAATGTGTGAGAATTGCCTCCCAGAGATCCAACAAATGACAATACTAATATTAAAATGCGAAATTGAATTTGTTTATTTTTTACGGTTCCACGCCTTAACTGATCATCATGACCACACGTTGTCAAAGGTGCTAATTGCTAAAGGACCCACTTTTGGTCCCGGAAGTCTCGAGGGAACTCCGATGCTAACGCGGGTAAAACCGCGGGGAACAGCTACGGTTTATAGACGTGCAATCAACCGGGTTGATTGCAATGATGTTTAAGTGAGTATAGGTACTTAATACTTATAATAATATCATTGGTTGATTGCAGCCCATCTGTAGAAGGTACCTAATGTGCTATAATTTTTTTTGTTGAACACTTTACCTACGAATACAGAAACTTTTTTCTGTGACCTACAATGTTTTGATAGAAATAGGTTGGGAATAGACATTAGGCATGATCACTACATAGTATAAAACAAAGTCGCTTCCCGCTGTCTGTCTGTTCCCACTCCCTATGTATGCTTAGATCGCGCGATCGTTAAAATTACGCCACGGATTTTGATGTGGTTTTTTTAATAGGTAGAATGATTCAAGAGGAGGGTTTATACATATAGTTTATCCTGGAATGGCCGCGGGAATTCCGAAATTACCGCGAGTGAAACCGCGGGGTCAGCTAGTAGACTATAAACTTCAAATCTTATTTTATCTCTCCATGAAATTAGCTACGTAATATTATAAAGATTAAAGTATTCTCATATTAAATGCGAAAGTGAATTTGTTTGTTTGTTTCTTACGCATTCACGCCTCAACGGCTCAACCGATTGTCATGAAATTTTGTATATTTAGGTACACTTTGTCAGACCGATTTCCGCCATCGCGATTTTTAAATTTTGGAATAATTACAAAAACAAGAGAACTTTCTTTAAGATATTATCACTAGCTTGTTCCCCGCGCTTTTACCCGCGTTAATTTCGAAATTCCCGCGGGAATTCCCGGATAAAAAGTACCCTATGTCATAATATGTAGGTACCCGCCCCTGACAACGTAGCTTAGGCGACTTGAATTTTTCCGACACTTCCAACGATTATTGTTATATTCCAATCCATTTACACAAAACCTTGACAAATTATATACTACCTAAGTATACTACCAAAGTATTATGATTAATTTTATTCAATTGTTTCTTTTTTTGAACAAGTTTAGTGATTGGCTGAACAAGTAGTAAACAGCCACATAAATGAATGCGCCGGAATAAATTAAAATTAGGTTTCGTTAGAAAAAAATATATAGTTTAAAATTTAATATTTATATTTAGATCTCGAGGTGTGACACGCGCGTGCGCAGCGATAATAAATTTAGTTAGATAATTCAATTCCATGTACAATTCAGTCATGACAGAAGTGTTCTGTGGTCCAGTCGACTGTCAAACCGTTGGCGGGAAGGCGTCCCGGTGATTGTTATTACCTATTTGAGAAATTAACTATTCTAAAGTGACCGTGGAAAGTGTTGTGCAGTGATGTGTCCCAATCGTTGTTTCACAATTTTGTTTTGATGTTAACAATTGTCACTATTATTAGCGGTATAATATTTTTGCGTTTCGCGTTCAACTTTTTTTTTGCGCCGAGATCCGGCATCGATATCGATTCGAGTAAGTTAATTTGGACCTCATTCACACGACAGCTTTGTTGACGTACCGGTCTACGTTTAAAAAAGTTATTTCACACGTGAGCCAAGAGCTGTTTTTGTTCGATTTTGAACGCTGGGCCGAGGACATTAGGTCGAATGTGCTAAGTAGTATCGGCCATAAAGCAATAATGCCATAAAAATATCTACAATTATAAAGTACCCGCTTCTTAAATACTTAAAATTTAATTCTACCTTTTTTCCTATTAAGTACAGTTAAACAGTGTCCGTTTATTATGCAAGTGATCTCACAAAGGTTACTTGCCTGAGTTTCAAGAATTACCATTCAATAGTGAATAATTAATGACCGATAATAGTTTAGGTAGTTCATCACGTCCATTCCGGTTATTTGACCACTTGTTTATATCGCTTATTTATTTAGCATGATAATATACGAATATCTACGTATCTAAAGCGTAGTATAACCGGATTTTTTACATAGAGAGGGAGGGGGGAGCTGGAGCAAGGTCTGCTTACCTACTAAGGGTGTGATGAGCGACAGGCCTCCACACGTGAAATGAAATGAAATAAACTTTATTCGTTACGACAACCGCTCAAATTGTTTATAATACGACTGCAATGGCCCCACAACCACCGGCCCAGATTCACTATGACCATAACACACCGCGTCAAGTGGTCAAGATAACGCGCCGCTAAAACTGTTTTTTTCCTAGTGCTCAAAGAAGTTTCACTTCAAATAATGCATTTATACAACGTGAGTTATAGCATTCAGAATATTAATTCCTACTTATATTATTAATGCAAACGTAACTCTGTCTGTCTGTCTGTTTGTTACGCTTTCATGCCTCGACAGCTCAACTGATCATCATAAAATTTTGCATACACGTTGTCAGGGGTATAGAGAAGGCCATAGGGTACTTTTTATCCCGGGATTCCCACGGGAACTTCTAACTTATCGCGAGTGAAACCGCTTGGAACACGTCCTAGTAGCTAATACATATTTTGGTATATAGACGTTCGGGTTTGTGTTTTTGTGACGCGCGTTATGGGCAAGAAATGTCGTTGGTCATAGTGAATAAGCGCCCAGTACAGTGGTACCTGTTTAATTTTAATCTTAGGTCGATGTCCTTTGAAATTTCGCCCCTACAACGTCCATTTAAAGTCGAAATTACATTAGACAATTTCGATGAAAGGCTATAAGAAGATTGTTATGGAGATGGTGGTATAACGCCATTTTCTACTACCGATACCTCCTAGCCGAACTCGATCTATCCCAGTCACTGCACCATCTTTTATCCCACAACGTTCTCTTAACACACTATTCCTAATCTTATTTTTCACAGTCACACTACTGATACTTCAATAAATATGTAGGTACATACCTTCTACACAGTCATGATAATAAATTTAAAATTATGCGCCTCTGTTGTTGATCGCGACCGACATGACAGTCCTATTGTAGTAAGTTCACATCGGCATCGTCGCAAAATCGTAGTAAGGATTCTTACTAATATTATAAAATAAATGTGAAAGTGAGTTTGTTTGTTTGTCACGCTTTCACAGCTAAACCGCTTATCTGATCACCGAGAAATTTTGCACACACGTCGTAAAGGGTACAGAGAAAGAAAGCTACTTTTATCCTAGAATTCCCACGGGAAAATCAAAATGAACGAGGAAGGAAGTTTCTTTATTTATTATTCTTATACAACGTGTTAATGAATTAACTGAAAACCTGATACACCCCATTTAAAGAAATAAACAATAATATGATTAAAATATATTTTATGTCGAAAAAATGTATACTTTAAAAGTTATTGAACATTAGTTTGGAGGTGACCTATCTACGAAATTCCAAGCGCTACGCCCGCGCCTACCGGTTCGAATGTTTTTGATGCCGACGGCGTACGCGCCAAATATTGTATTATAAATAATTTAGACCTGGGCTACTAAAAATGAAAAAATATAACCTATATTAAAACATAGTGCGATCGATTCGCTAGTCGATTCTGAGCAAACTACTTTCTAGTTTTCAGTTAATCCATTAACACGTTGTATATATATTATATATTATTCTTTAAAGTACTACCTACATGTTATCAAGGGTTAGGTAGGTACAGAAAAAAATATACCGAAGATACTTAACTATTCACTTCTACTGAAGATCTCTGCATTTTACGTAACCACTTTGTATTTTTTTTGTATTTCGATCAATGATAATTTTTTTGGAAGGTATTTTGATATTGATGCCAAATAAAGTATATGTCTATGTCTAGAAGTAGGTACTTTTATCTCGGAACACCCGCGGGATCTCCGAAACTAACGCGGGTGAAACCGCGGGGAACAGCAGTGATATTATAAGTGTCGCATATTAAATTTTCAACCTTACGAACAGGACGTACAGTACAGATTACAATAATAATAGAGATGGTGTTAGGCTCTGTACGATTTAATCGATTGAGGTCATATTTATACCAGCTGTAGCCCGCCCGGTGACAATAATCGGTACCAGTGTTAAAAAATATGTGATTCACCGGTTTGTCTAAGACCTAAGTATATACACCGTTGTGCGTATGTGCGTATGGTAAGGTTGAGAGCGAGCTGACAGTAACTGTCAGCTGTCAGTAAATAATTGTCACATTTAGTATGGGAGGTGGAGTGTCGCTTCTATAAATTATTATATACAACGTGTTAATGAATTAACTGAAAACTAGAAAGTAGTTTGCTCAGAATCGACTTCCGAATCGATCGCACTATGTTTTGATATAGGTTATATTTTTTCATTTTTATTAGCCCATGTCTAAATTATTTATAATACAATATTTGGTGCGTACACCGCCCGCAGCAAAAAAAATTCGAACCGGTAGGCGCGGGCGTAGCGCTTGGGATTTTGTAAATAGGTCACCTCCAAACTAATGTTGAAAAACTTTTAAAGTATAAGTTTTTTCGACATAAAATATATTTTAATCATATTATTGTTTATTTTTTTAAATGGGGTGTATCAGGTTTTCAGTTAATTCATTAACACGTTGTATATATTCTAAACTCTATTCTTTACTTATACGTACAGTAGCTGTTACCCACACAACGTGCATGCCAAATTTCATCCAAATCCGTTCGGCCGTTTTTGCGTGATTGAGTAACAAACATCCAAACGTCCAAACTTTGACATTTATAATATTAGTAGGATTTTACAGTCAGCATCAGAAAGACATTCTATATAATAAAGGAGTTATTTTTTTGTCTGTTGTTACACTCTATACGCTTTCACCTTTCACGCCTTAATGGGTAGACCGATCATCATGAAATTTTGCATATGTACACGTTGTCATGTACAGAAAAGGGCATAGGGTACTTTTATCCTGGAATTCCCGCGGGAACTCCGAAATTATCGCGGGGAACAGCTGGTAATATTATATTATTCGAATCTCAACGCCCTCGTGTCCTCTGTTCCACTTCCTGACCCGCTGTATCGCCCGTTCAGTGTCACCTTCAAACACTTCACCACTGCGTGTTGACATTTAGCATTTCAACTATTGACATTATAGAGATAAGTGCTCAGCGGAATCGTACGCGTGTTATGCACACGTCCAGCAGTGCACGGGCACGTGGTATAATAACTCACGGATGAAGTCAGGCGCGGATCTAGGATTTGGTTGAGGGGGGGACAATTTTTGTTGCACTAAAATTTTTCCAATAGTAAAATTTAGGGGCTCATATTGAAAGGTATCTGAATTGTGCTCGTGTATTTTACGCGATTTTCATAGGTAGTTTTGAAAATTATATTTCTTTTTAATTTTTCTCAGTAGAGGACGTATTCCGAACTGACGGTAATTTATATAGTTCTAAGAACCGGCTGACGATTATAATTGATTGTAACAACCAATGCTAAGTAATAAATAGCTTTGATTTTTTTTTTATTTTAATTAGGTACCTACTTAGTTTTTGAAAATGATCGACTCGCATGCTTTAAATGTTTTTGTGCAGACGCAAGCTCGCGAAGATGTTTTTAATTTCTAATGTTTAAATAAAGTAGGTACCTACTTTGGTCTTCAGGGGGGAAATTGCACTCACTGCCCCCCCGTAGATCCGCACCGGTTGAAATAAGACGACCGGATTGACAAAGTACGTCACCATCGGCTGCTCTACGGAAAAACAAAGCAACTGTTATTTCTTTCGAAATGAGTTCTTTTGTATTTTTGCCACTTTTCCCGCATAAAGGAAGTTCCTACCATCAAAAATACTAAATAGTTTAAAATTAAGAAAATCGTTAATCTATGGGAGTTTTTTTTTTCAATAAAGCGGTTTCCGAGTTTTTGCTCTACCTGTAAAATTTATTCAGCTGCAATAACCATCAATAAGGCTTTAGTCTTAGCGAGTTCCAGTTTTTCGCTCGTCTTGGTAACAATTTTAATTTCGAAATGAAGTCAAATTTATTCACCTGCAATTACTTTATTTTACTGTAGGGCAGCCGCCATGCCTGCGCTCGCTCGAAAGTTTCGGGTTCGATTGCCGGTGGGGGTGGGCTTTGTGTGTTTGTAAGCTAAAACTAGAAAATGAAAATTAAACTTTTCGGTAATTTTAGGTAGGTTCCTATCAGTATCACTTACCCCTTGGCCACAGTCTCGGCGGCGGCGGTGACGGCGGCGGCAGCGGCAAAAACAAATGGTAGACAACATAAGAAGGCGGCCACAGCTCGCGCCGCTGATAACTGTGGCCTACTTCTTATGTTGTCTACCATTTGTTTTTGCCGCCGCCGCCGCCGCTACCGCCGCCGCCGAGACTGTGGCGCCGCCCTTAATCTTCCCACCTCAAACAATAAGGAGGTACCTTCAAAGAGAAGATATACCTAGATCTATAGAATTCTATCTAATGGTAGGTTCACACGCGTGCGTTCAACTCTACATTCAACGTGCACATTCACATTCACGAGCGTGTAAACGGTACGCCCGAGCCCGTGAACGCGCCTGTGAACGTGAATGCCGCGAATCGGGCAAGTGTCGGTTTTTTGGCAAAGTTCAAAGGATGAATGTGCGGGCGCCCGGTGACTGTTTACACGCGCGCGGGCAGTCAGTCTGTCCCGCGCTTTCGCGACGAGTGGATCTTCATTCAACGTTGCTAAGAAAGTCGCTACGATCGGATATTACAACATGGCGGAATGGTCAAACGAGACAATTTTGATTTTGTTTCTTTTTCCAATAAAAATAAGTTAAGCCAAAGGATATGGCAGCAACAACACCGAGATCCTCGCTGCTCGCCATTCTGGCACTGACTGACACGACGGCGTGCGTGTAAACAGCTTGAATGTCCGCCGGCCCGGGACGGGCTGCATGCCGCGCAGCCCGCCAGGCAGCCCGCCGGGCTGCACGGCGCGCGTGTGACCGTAGCATAAGGAAGGAATATGCGATCGCGAAAGAATGTCTATGATGTACCTACCTACTTATTGGAATTTAATAATGAAAATCGATTGAATTCTCGCTCTCAGGTGAGGGTACAGGTGAGGTTAGGGTCTAGGGGGCCTACTTTGTCTCATTTCACCAGCTGTGTGCAGCCCAAGTCAATTTTATTAAATATCATGCTCTTTGGTTGACAACTGACTAGCCGTCACCTGCTGTTTCACCC
This sequence comes from Zygaena filipendulae, assembly GCA_907165275.2. NCBI lineage: Eukaryota > Metazoa > Arthropoda > Insecta > Lepidoptera > Zygaenidae > Zygaena > Zygaena filipendulae. Next base: position 1,863,658 of record OU015678.1, on the reverse strand, counting down.
GCGGTAATTTCGGAGTTCCCGCGGGATAAACTATACGTATAAGCCCTTCTCTTGAATCACTCTGTCTATTAGTGAAAATCGCATGAAAATGCGTTCAGTACCTAGTTATTAAGTTTATCGCGAACAGTTTTATAGTTTAGTTGTATAGTTTTATAATATTTACTACTCTACAATAGACCCCCCCCACCCAAAATCAGGTGACGTATTTTTTTTTTTTATTTATTTAACATTTTGTACAAAGTAACTAGGTAGGTATATTGAAATTTTCAGAATACGATAATTAATAAATTAAGAAAGAAAGAAGAAAGAAAATAAATTTATTTATCAACCAACACATAATATACAACTGCGACAATACAAAAATTAAGATAATAGATCTCAGACGAAATAAGACTTTTTATTTCGTCTGAGTAATAGATCTTTAAATACCTACAGTTGCAAAAACTACTGAATGGATTTAAATGAAACTTTACAATAATATAGCTTATACATCAGATTAACACATAGGGTACTTTTTATCCCGGAATTCCCGCGGGAACTCTGAAATTTAACGCGGGTGAAACCGCGGGGCACAGCTAGTATTTTCATAACTATTAGTAGGTAGGTACGTAGTTTTGTAACAGATAACGCCTTACAGAAAACTGTTAGCAAAGTATTGCTAAATGGGCATGTTGACTAATTTTTATTTTTAAGTCCGTCTTGTAGATTATTAAAAAATATTGGACACGTTTCGTCAATAAGAGCCACATTATGGGCCTAATTTGAATAAATGATTTGACTATTGACTATTTTTTCTTTTTTTACGTAATCAAAAAATAACGGCGATATACTGAGTTGAAATTTCGCGTGACGTCACTATTCTGACAGTTTGTATGGCGGTTTTAGCGGTTAGTGACGTCACGACCCCCTCACCCTAAACTTTAATGCGCTTTATCTCTGTATATTTTAATTTATTTGAAAAAGCAAAAAATACGTGTCTATTGTTTTTTTATTTTCTAACTGACGGACTAATTAGAATTTTGATTTTTAAAAGTAGTTCACATCCTCATTACGGTTTGTCTTTCGTTATTCGCAGTTATCTATACTACAAACAACAGTGTTCCAAAACAACCCAGCTACTTTGGTTGAAAAGAAAAAAAAAATTGTTTTTTGGTAGATATTATTACAAAAATCGGTAGTAAACAACATTTTTCGTCAGAAACGGATTTAGGAACACCGTTAAAACTTTCCAATAAGTTGTCAAGGAATCAGCCAGATGAAAAAACATACATACAGCCGAATGCAGAACCTCCACCTTTTTGGAAGTCGGTTAAAAACAAAAAGCAATACTGAACTGAAGCAACACAAGTGTAGATATAGGCGCATCAGCGAAAGCTGCTGGTCTATAAACAAATAATAATAATCTTTGCTTTTAAATTACCTATACTAGCCGGAACAAAAATACAGACAGATAAAATCCGTACTAATATTATAAATGCGAAAGTAACTATCTGTCTGCCTGTCTGTTACGCTTTCACACCTTATCGGCTCAACCGATCGCCATGAAATTTTCCATACACGTTGTCAGGGGTTCAGAGAAGAACATATAGGATACTTACTTTTTACACTGAAATTCCCGCGGGAATTCTGATATTAACGCGGGTGAAACCGCGGGGAACAGCTATGTATACCTAGATATATGTATAGGTACTTGGATATTTATGCTTTGATGTTCCTTCAGATTCCAAAATGGCCGACCCGGCTGCACAGGAGCCAGCGCGCGCCTCATCCAGCGAGAGCGATAACTTTGAGAAAATTGACCCCAACGATATTCGACAGGACGAAAGTGTAAGTAGACACCTTGATCTACCAACTGAGGGGGCGAAAGCACTTTATTACCTGGTTTGTAGGTAACTGTATAGAGCGACATGATCGCTGATGCGACCAAGCGCTGTAAATAAAGATTTAAAAAAAAACTAGGAAATCACTAATCCAAATATGTACCTACCTACCTTTAATTACGATTGACCACGTATCACGTATGTTTGTTCGCATATTTCTTAAAAAGCAGAAGTCAGCTTGAAATAATTCTTTTGTTGTTGGATAATCTTTCAAATTAGGTAACAATTTACCTAAGTTTTTTAAAAATTGGCTAAGTAAATTTCGCATACATTTTGTCAGGGGTACAAAGAAGACTTTTAGGGTACTTTTATCTCGGAATTCCCGCGGGAACTCTGAAATTACCGCGCGTGAAACCGCGGGAGACAGCTAGTGCCTATGCATTTAAATTGAAAAATAATAGGGATGTTGACTACTTTTGAAAATCAAAATTCTAATTAGTCCGTCAGTTAGAAAATAAAAAAACAATAGACACGTATTTTTTGCTTTTTTAAATAAATTAAAATATACAGAGATAAAGTGCATTAAAGTTTAGGATGAGGAGGTCGTGACGTCACTAACCGCAAAACCGCCATACAAACTGTCAGAATAGTGACGTCACGCGAAATTTCAACTCAATATATCGCCGTTATTTTTGATTACGTAAAAAAAGAAAAATACGTGTCCAATATTTTTGAATAATCTACAAGACGAACTAAAAAATAAAAATTAGTCAACATGCCCATTATTGCTGGTCCAAACCCCCGCAGCCCGGTGACCGGAGCCCGGAGGTGGAGCCCGAGGAGGATGACGGCCCCTCGCACGAGGGCGGCGACTCCTTCGCCAACGCTCCCCCGCCCAACCTCCGCAGAGTTCTTACTCCAGCGCAACAGCTGGCCTTGGCTGAGAAGCGCAGCAAGTTGAGGTAGGTAGTGTAGGTACTAATCATGAACTTTCCATTGCCTATGTTCATCGCCACGCCCTTATTCACAACATAGCTGTGCTCCGCCGTTTTACCCGCATGAGTTTCGGAATTCCCGCAGGAACTTCAAAGTAGCCTAATTTGGGTACTCCATATCGCCTGAGCCGCGCGGCATGGTATCTCGCAGAGCTAACTGAGGACACCGTCCTTCCTTACATATATACCTACCCGGGAGTCGAACCCGGAACCTCTAGATTAGCTTTAGCGCCTTAGCGGGTAGGCATGGTGACCTACTGCGCCAATCAGGTGTGTGACTGTAGGTAACTAAAGTTCTTCTCAATATATCTTGGACTTAGTTCAATACACATCAAAAGGACTTGCTAATATTGAACAAAAAAATAATACACGAATCAAATGTAGGTAAATAATGACGTAATTCCGGTCACGGATATGTACCTCAATAACTAAATAGTTAAATACATTATGTTAGGTTAGAATTAATATCACCAACGAAAATGGCGCCAAATCCTCCAGTGTCTTATCGACCGCGTCGCGCTATGAACGCGTTATTTGTGATATAATTGAAGTTTATTTAAAATTCGTGTTCTACGTACCGACTACCGTCTACGGCCATTTCTACGGCGCATAAGTTTGCTTCGTTCGTATTGTGAATTGTGACAAAATAATTTTAAAGGTATCTAAGTGTTTAGGTACGATACCTTGAACCGCAAATTAACTAGACTTATCCTTGAACCTTCCTTGATAATTCTTTTTAATCCTTTAGATACTTGGTTGGATTTTTTTTTTGCGCCTCCTTGGATACTTATTTGTTTAAAATTTTGTCAAGTTAGTGCGTGTTTATGGGTAGGTAAATTAGTGTTGTTGTGGAAAAGGATATAAAAGTTATCGATAGTTTGTTATGAAAATTGTATTGAATTTTACCTCGATTTCTTATAACCAATCACTCGTTGGTGATATTATTATGACATAATAGATAAGTAGGTAATATATTTTAGTAAGAATGATAGTAAATAAAATCATCCTAAAATTTATCTTTTTTTTGTAACGATAACGCTTTAATATTTACCACAAGAACTGTGATTACTGTTATCGGTTATCGCAAAATAAAATAATAAAATATACATTGTTTGGCATAACAGGTGAACTTGAAACCATTATCACTAGAATTACTTGAGATACTTTTTGTGGTTCCGTTCGTATAGGTACCTTTATTTATATATCTGTATTACGCTTGACAAAAAGTAATATTTTTTTACACGTCAACTTCTGTGCACATTTTGTGTTGTATCTGAAGATGCCGCAAAACAACATTAATTAAAAAGAACAATCAATTCAAATGTTCTATAAAAGTAGTGAGATCCAAACTACGGTTTTCAACATGATAGGGAAGTTTTCTTTTTTTACATACTTATATGTACTTAATAAAACAAAGTTTATCTCTTATGCTACTGCTCCACCTGCGTTAACGTTAACGTTGATGTTAATGTCTAACGTGGTAATGTAAGTAAGTTAACGCGTTAAAATGTTGGCCACATCTAAATTAGCGCACTAATTTACGCGTCAACACGCAGGTGGAGCAGTAGCATTAGCACAACAGTCAATAAAAGAAAGAAAAAGTCAGAGAGAAAAAGAAAATTTAATAACAAAAAAACTTTTCACGTGTTATTTTATTTCATAGGTAGTCTGTTTAATAAACCATGTCACTCCAAAGCTTTTTACTTCAGTTTTCATTGATAAAACATAAATATTAAAACCCTATTTTTTATGTTCTTTGTGTTGTAGAAGAGTTTATTGTTAAGTAATTTATTATGTAACCTTTATTTCTATCATTTTTTGGTTGCAATCAAAAACGTGGTGATTTTGCGATTACAATATACACATTTTAACACCTACAATACCTGGCAATCAATCAAAATAAACAAACTTTAAAAGTAGTAGCTGTCTAAACATGATAAATTAATCACAAAATCGCTATTTTTCTGATTGAAACTGAAATATGATGGCAACAAAAGTTACATAATTGCCCTGCTGATTCTAAAGTTAATCCTTCATCACGCACACATTCTGAAAATGATTATTTCAATTGAAAATAAGAATTGATTAAAACATTAAAATTACCGAAACTAATGAAAGTTTACTATGACATAGTTACTTGTTCTGCTTACCTATACAAAAATAACATGGAATGTTTTTAACTATTATAGTAGTAAAAACTGATAAAATTCCTAAATGACACGATTTTCTAGGCAGACAGAATTCTTTCTTCTTTACACGTATGAGGCTACTTAAGTGTATCACAATATACGTACAAACATAATAATATAAATAATATAATGGCTATATGCTAGTATGAAGTAATAACATATTTGCTTTACAACTTCACACTTTCGTTATTTGCATCATTCGATGACGATTGACGAGTGTATGATAATAATAATTATTAACAATGCTTAAGTTAATCAAAACTTGTATTCATCATAATAACTGACTTTTTGGATCTACAATACTTCCGTGTTTGAGCGTTTGAGTAATAGCACTGATTCTTTTTAAATTTTAATACATACATAATACTCGTACCACTGGGTAATGGTCAAAATTCTTAATAGGTAATTATGTAGAATGTGATTATAGATAAAAACTATATAAACAATATAGATTTGATGATATACATACTACCAATAACGCTAGTTTCCGCCTACAATAATGAATCTTGAGTTGACAATAACCTACTTGATATCAAACTTCGTCATAAATCTAAAATTTCAAAAACAATGTTTTTAAAATTTTAAAACTACCTTTTACTACACGTTGTTGAAGTATAACTTCTTTGCAGTCATATTATCAGATAAGAAGACGATATAAGTAGGTACTTAAAAAAATGATTCCACACTTCCGTCATACTTGGCTACTTAATCTAGGTATATACTATATATAAATGAATCCCTATGAATATCCCTTGGTCATGGCATCACGCGTGAATGGCTGGACCAATTTCGCCAATTCCTTTTTGTTGTGTTTGTGATTGTAAGGAGAAGAAGAATAAAAGAAGTTTGGAGTTTCTGCGTTAATTCCGAAACGCATGCGGGCCAATCCCCGAAACGGTTAAAGGGTAATAAAAGGTTGTGGCAGGGGCCTTAAATCGTCTAAAGAAGTTTTATTTAAAAAATAATTGTCTTGTGTTTGAGATATGTCCATAAACGTTAAATGCCAAATATACTTTACTCTTCAACGACTTCCGTAAAGATAGATTATATTTGATGACCGAGCAAAGTAAGTACCTACCTACTCATAAAAATCATTACCTAAATATTGTGGTGATTCTTGTCAGCAATGGTCAGGATAATTTTCCTTGATATCAAAATGTGCTTAGAGTTTTTATAGAATAGTATCCACGTAACTACTTAGTTCAAGTTCAGCTTCTAAATTATCTCAAAAAGGTTCCGTAATTCTGAGAATAAAAGTGTTTTCAAAGAGATTTTGGGTTTCTGGGATCCCAAGGTTTTTAACCAAGGTTACCACCGTATGAGAAGACATTCGGTACGTTCCATTGATGTAATTTTTGTGGTTTGCCCTCCGCATTCATGAGAACGATTTATTGATACGATGAAATCAAAAGTAACTTTGGTTACTTCTACAAACATGAAAACGTTTGCCCTATTAAATTATTTATGACGCACAATGTCTAATTTCGACTTTATTCAATGTTTTTTACTGTAAACTGTGCCCCGCGGTCTCACCCGCTTGAGTTTCAAAATTCCCATAGGAACTCCAAAATAGTCTAATAACTTCTTATATCATCAACTACCGTGATACCGTGACCAAGGGAAATAGGGATTAATTTTTTTATAATATAATATTATATAGATGATCATAAATGAGTATTTTAAAGTCAACTAAGTATATGTATGTAGTGTTCAAAGTTTTATGCTGCTGTTTCGATTTGGCTGCAATGATTTTTTTATTTTCTTTTCATTATTATTAATCACTTAAGTATCAAATTATGGATTCGTAGCCTTCGATTACGTAGCTATTGTTGGAAATAATAAGTCATTTTAATACTACATAGTGACTCTTAAACTTACGATTAACATTATGTGCCAGCGTAGCGTGTTTTATTGCTTACTACTTAACCCTGAATAACAAGTTTCAAAGATGGTGTGCGATTTGTGACGTAGAAAATCACGTACAGAACAATTAGGAATTAGCTGATTGTTTTCAAATGCGCTGATGAAGTAAACTTTGGATCGCTGGCATCAAGATGTACTGAAGACACCTGAATGGGAGCAAATAGTTTTACGAATACGAATAGTCACTTCGTTGTTCATGTCATCATCGGATGAGTGGTACTTATTGTGGGCGTTGAAGCTAAAAGATATCAGTTCTCGGCATTTAGTTTCCGAGATATTATAAGCAGTTTTGTAAAGTTTGGCGAAAAAATTGCGTTAACGATTTTAATTTATTAATACCTAATAAATGCTGGATTTTCTTCATCTTAATCTACAATAAGAATAACATAAAAAAATCTATGTAACAAGCAAGTAGAAGTGTGTTTCTTTATTTCACACAAACTTTTAAGATGCTTTTTTCCAAATTCAGCTTTTCAAAGTGCAAGCAACTGTGCTAGTTTTTGAATATTTTGTTACTCCTTACTATCAATTGACTATTCTAGATACCGAATCTAGTCTTAACTCAATACCCCACTGCTGGTACTTTTTACGTGGACGCCCACATATATTGTAGATTGTAGAAACGCAAATATGGTTACTTAGCGCATTTTTGTTTTTTCTATATCGAAAATCGAAGCTATTATTAATCATCTTTAAGCCATTTGTGGGTACAAAAGTCAAACGACGTAGCCGAAGTACGTACCTTGCTGCTAATGAATAATGACGTTGATAAAGGCAAAACTCAAGTTACTGAAATTATACAACTATAGGTAGCACAATGACACAACTATTTTTTATTGTTCAATGTAGCATTTTAAACTTTAAAATACTAGTAGGTAAGTATTAACTTAATGATATTTTATGCCAGTCAATACACTTCACCTTGCTACTCGGCGTGCTAGCCTCTGGTGTTTGAATATTTATAATTTTTCACAAATACGAAGTCAGTTCGTCAGTTTTGCACTATCTGGAATTCTAGAAAACGGATAAAGTATGATTTTTTAAAATATGTTTTTGTAAAAATTAAAATTCCAATCGAGTAAAAAATATCTAATTTACCTACATTTTAAAGTATAGTCCTTCGATATAATGATGACATTGCAATTCAGTGATTTACAGCACTGAATTTGTTTATAAAAGTGAACGTTTTGAAAAGTGATGTACCGGTAAAAGTGTATCTTGGTATATGGACAATTTCGCTTTATTCAAGACAGTCACAAATTGCATTAGAAACTTTGTCACGATGCTAAAGCGTAGGACGTCAAAGCGTTTTGTGCTGGGTAAAGACGGCGAGGATGAAACGCCGTCTTGGGAGACTGAAGAGGAAACTGCTGTTATACCGAATTTGACGCAGTTTCAAATGACCTTGGAGTCCGAGCCAGAGCAAAATGAGAGAGAAGATCGTAGACAAACCGCTTTTCAGGATGGCAGGCTGCTGCGGACTCCGAGTTCTGGGGGCTTACAGTAAGTCTTACTTTAGTACTTTATTTTAAATTGTTTCGATAACAACGGTTAAGAGTTAAAATTTTAGGACTAGTAAGGATTTTGTGGTAAGTTATGGTAAGTATTAAGACTTTTGGAAAGCATTGAATCGCTATTACACAGAATACGTCTTAAATTAATTAAGGGGTTGGCTACTTCTTTCTGGTCCCTAAACTTATTACCTTCTTGGGGGTCTGTTCTATTACATGCAGCACCTTAGGTGCATCAGCTTTTCATCTATCAAAATACCGACTGTACAAATTTTACATTTATGATCGATGTAAAGTTAAAAGATAAGAGGAGGTGGTAGACCTCTCGACAAATGTTCTTGACAAGGTTTTTTGCCCCGCTTCATACGCTAAATATGAGCATTGAAACAACTATAAATGGTTTTAATCATTTTATTGCATTTAACTCCGTTTGACTCAGCGTCGTAAACCGGAGTTCAGACCTAACTATTTACTATGGACGAGGAGCAAGTAGGTACTAAAGGTAACTTATCTTTTGATGAAAAATTGTTGAAAATATCAAGGTTATGAGAAAGCGATAAAAAATTAAAATACAAGATTTCCTATGAAACTTAGATACGTATTTAAAGAAGTTTTTTATATAAATGAATGTGTGACAGCTTAAATAGGGTACTTGCATGAAATTTATAATAAGAAATTGTGTCAATATTTCAAAAATAGAGCCTTAGAAAAGCGTTATCGTGAAAGATTTACTAAATATTTTCAATAGTTTCCAAAATATTCAACTTTTAATTTTATGAAACGGAACGTTGCAACGAAACACCAATCATAGCCAAGCTTGACAAATGACGTCACTTATTTTTTTAGGAAACATTTACCTCTTTCAGAGAAGGCAAAAAAAAAACTATGTGCATACAGTCAACGCATATTTTCCATTTTCTGAAGTTTTTTACTTTAAAATGCATCGGTAAGATGCATTTCGATTCTTTACTGGAAGTTTTGGAAGTAAATCGACACAGTTCAACCTTAATTTCGCTTTTGGATATTGAAGTTATCTGTCTGTCAGTATCACATGACCCTGTCAATACGACAGTGACATTTCTATCAAAGATTAATAAGGCGTAATTTTGAACAAGTGACGTCATTTCGCGTTTCGGCGGTAAGGTCTAAAGTAGGAACTTTGAAACGCTCTATTTAATAAATTTATACATTTTTTTTTTCCTGCTTTGTTTAAGTAGGCCATATATCTTTAAAATAGATTGAAAAAAAAAATCATGGAAGTACCCTATTGTATATTACATTAATGTTTTAGATCTCGTTACAGATATTTTTGATTATTTTTGATTCTCAGGTCTAAACAGGATTCCATCGGGTCTGAAAATTGGTAAAATCTATCAATTAATTGAACTTATATTTTTACTTTGTTTCTGCTTGGTGTGGCTCACGCTCCTCTTACATAAAAAAATATGATAGTATGATTCTGTAGCGCCTTGCAGAAGTTAACGAGTTGCGTTTAAAATCGACTTAATCCAGTTGCTTGTTGAATGTATGAACTGCTATACTACAGGGGAGTATATTATTGTATGTTAGCTATATATGTATATATTCAGTCGTACTCGTGAGTCGTGCAGACGTGATGGAAAAGTTAAAAAAGAAATATTTGACTTACGAATTCATTACATATGGCTCTTGATTTGTTTAAATATCAAATAATAATAAATAATGATCTAATTGATATTGGTTCGTGGTAATGTCTAAATATGTAGTTGCTAATCTATGCATATGTCCATGTCTGACGTTTGAGCGAATCGAGAATGGGGTTTACCCAATAATATCCATCATACAAAGAAAACATCCCAATACCGGTTTGAACCTTATAAAAAATTGATGCCATTAAATTAAATTGCAGTTTATATAGTTCTTTTGTGTATTTTTGGTTTATTTTTATTTTTTAGGCGTAGTTAGGGTATTAATACCTTGATAATGACTTGTATCGTTGTAGTTATGATTACATCTGGTAGGTACTCATTCATTTTCTTATGCTACTAACGATGACTTTTATTTATATTCCAATAAATTTTACGAGCTATCCTTATATATCCTTACATAATTATTATAAAACAAAGTCCGCGTCTGTCTGTCTATCTGTTCGCGATAAACTCAAAAACTACTGAACGGATTTTCATGTGGTTTTCACTAATGAGATTTTTAACTACGTACCTAAAGTGTACGTAGTTAAAAATATAAAGAATAAATAAGTATAAATACAGAATGTGCGGTTAAATGAGGGACGTATTGAAAAAGGTGTGATATCTATATCCGATAATTACCTCAACTAGCTAAAAATACATAAAATTTATTTTCGACGTAAGAAAAATATACCTATAGGTATGCAAAATTAATCACGTAAGTTACCGATGCACTGACAAATTATCCTTTAGTCCTTATTTTTTTGCCTCAAATGCCATTAAATGTAGGTAAGGTACTTTGAATGAAGTTTTTTCCTTTGCGTTGTAAAGGTAAACAGACCCAGGTTGGTTTTCGCTGTATAGGTATGTTTTTTTTATTAGTTATACATATGTAAGAATGAAAAGTCGAGGGTTTAGTAATTAAACAAGTCCCTCGTTTATAATTATACCCTTTATGCTTCCTACATACACACAGGCGTTTAAATGATTGTGGTTTAATAGTATTAGGTAAATGAGTTCTCATTTTGTATTACTAATAAGTGTTCCCCACGTACCTATTTATCTGCGTTAATTACAGAGTTCGCGCGGGAATTCCGGGATAAAAGTATTTATGTCCTTTTCTGTACCTAGGTACTCAGCTGTTCTGTACCCTTTAGTAGTTAAGTAGCGAAAGCGTACCTAATAGAAAAATAGACAGAGTTACTTTGGCATTTCTGATATATATATATAAATTTTGATTTATCGATAAATTTACGAGACTTCATTACATCACTAAATCGTAGGTAAAAGTAGGTGGAAAATAAAAAATATTTTCCCTAGGATTCTGGATTTTCAATAGACAGCTTGCTCATAATTATCTTTATCCCTTTTATTCTCAAAATAATGACGCTTGTGCGAACGAGATGAAGCAATCGTACGATCTCCCAATGAATTTGATTGGCGGTTCGCACGTCACGAGCCGTCATGCGACGACGTAAGTCACTCGAAAAGTTGAAAACAAGAGTTGGAAAATAATTGTTTTCATATTAGATTTTAATGATACAATCTATTGGATATTGAGAATCAGTGATTTTAATTTGTAAAATTGTCGTAAGAAAATGTATCCAGCTAGAAATGGCCTCTATTCAGATAATACATATAGGTTAGTGGTAATTATGTTAGAAGTTTTTTTCACAATACATAGTAATATTATATTTCATAGTAATATAAATATAAAAGACGTATAAATTATAAATAACATTGTGAGTATTGAATATAATTTTTACTATCCAGACTGAAGGTTGGAACTCAGACGAAATAAAATTCGTTTGAGGGTTGGAAAAGAAATGTCATAAATTGTTTACCTACCTACCTACTTAGTTTTCACTTTTCAAATTTCACCTCGTAAGTAGGTAGGTACAACAATAATAAAACAGCAATAATAAAACTTTATATTTATTTACATTAATATACATCCTTGTTTGATTAATTTGTAAAATGAATGAAATTTAGTAGGTACAATTTTGTGTTACTTAATAATTTGCTGCCTATTAGTAATAATATTTTAATTTATGCATTTCTGTGTGGCAATGCTCTATGTATTGTTTTTTTTTTGTAATAGCCCAGTGCTTTCTATTGAACCTGACAGTCAGTCAATTAGTTGTGCATTTGAAATAAGTTATGGACTTGTGCAATATGATGTTTTATTTCCTATTCAAGAAAAGGTAAATTTTTATACTTACCAGAATCAAATTATGTTTTGTTTACTTGAAGGACCTTCATGGTTGAGTGGCTGTGTTACTGGCCAGTTACACACCCGCTCTGGGTCATGTGAGCATTTGAGCATTGACTTCATTCGAATTATTTGTGATACATCTTTATTTTTAAGTCGGTGCCAGGATATCATCAAGCTAACTTGATATAATTATCTCCATTTTTTCCACACACTTGTGCATCTGTGGACCTAGTCTTGCCATAATTCTTGGATCTTTCATAACTTTTTCACCTGTCCTTGTCCTTTCAAAGTGCCCAAATTATTTATTTCCTCTTTGGTTTTAAATCACTAGTCTATTTTAATATCTTATCCCACAGCATTCCTCTATTCCTCTATAGGCATACATAGTACACACTTCACATTCATAATCTTTGATATTTTATAAAAAAAAAAAAAAAACATTTGTATCGTCATTGATTAGTCACTCTAATACAAGATCTTGGGGCTAAATTAATAATAAGTCTATTGTGGCATTATGAACTTAGCTATCTGTGATTTCCATAGATAAATGATTTATTTTCTTTTTATTCCAGGCCTTCTATGTCCCAAGGTACCGTGCTGCACAGCCATCGATTCCAAGAGAAAGACTTTACGGTAGCGACTCCGGAAGAGTTTGTCCGACGGTTCCAGGGCACTAAGCCTATTAATAAAGTAAGTTTGCTTTTCATTCATACATAGAATAACTAGTTTTATGATAGTGAAAATAGAAAAAGTCACATAATCTATCATACAGATAAATGAATAAAAAAACAATATTACCTCAGAGTAAATAAATATACTATTTCTCTTTATAACTAGGTATCACCCGATTATGCTAAAACATAGTGTTTATCCAAGCAATTTTATCCCTAAACTAAGTAACAATCAACTTACTAGCTGTTACATGCAGTAACTTTGGGGTTCCCGCGGGAATCTCTACAGAGACGGATAACTTTTTTTTGGGGTACACCCCGACAATTTGTGTGCATAAATAGGTACAAACTCACTTCCGCATTTATAATAACAACCATGCTGTACAAAGATTTTTATACAGGATGTTTTAAAAAGACAATATATAAATAGTCATGTTGAATAATAATAATATTTGTATTTTTAATTAATTATTATTCACCAGGTGCTGATAGCAAACAACGGTATAGGCGCTGTGAAATGTATGCGCTCGATAAGAAGATGGTCGTACGAAATGTTCAAAAACGAGAGGGCCGTGCGGTTTGTGGTCATGGTGAGTACTAAGATAAATACTGCCTGTTTCAGCACCTACCTGAATCTGTTAATTTCGCAGTTTCCGCTGCAAATCCTGGATAAAAAGTACCCTATGTGCTTTTCTGTACTCCTTACAGCATGTGTGCAGAAGTAATTACTTCTGACAGCATTTTATGATAGTCGCTTGAGTGGTTAATGTGTGAAAGTGTAACAACCGAATTAACATCCGCATTTGTAATATTAGTTATAGTACTAGCTGTTATTATATCCCACAAAAAACAGTTTCACTGTAAAATGTCGCGCCAAGTACACGTCCAACTATTGTAACAGAGACAATGATAACCTCATATTTGCAAAAATAAAAAAATCTGATCTTTACAAAAAAATATGAAATAAAAAAAACCAAGTACACGAATCTTCTCTGATTAAAAAAAAAACACTCATTAGAAACGGTGAAAATCGAAAAAAAAATTGGTGTCGTTTATTTATAAAAAAACGAAAGAAAAATTTGCACTTTACAAAAAAATATAAAATAAAAAAACCGAAGTAATCTTTGTGATTTTCAATAATTGCAAAATTTTTGTGGCAAATTTAAAAATTTAAAACTATTTTTTAAACGTACTTGGCGCGCGTCATTGAGTACCCCAAATCTTTTCATGGCTGATGTAGCGCCAGAAACTTGTTGTGGAAAAGGAGTTTATGAGCAACAATTTTTTCACCCCTCCTACACCGTCGTTGGCACCACTAATGATCATTGTGATGTTTTCAATCAAATCTATTGGAATTAAAATTCAAGCTCGTTTCTATCTTTTCACGAATTAGATTAGATAATAAGAATGTGACACTTTCTTGCATTTCAATTGAATCAAGAAATAAGCAAATGACTTGATTACCAGTCAGGTAAAGTACCCAGTAGTTGCTCAGGAACCAGTACCTTCCCACTCTTTGTATTTGTATATCTGCATTTTTAAATATAGATATACAAACACACAGAGTGGGCAGGTACTGGTTCCTGAGCTGTTATTGGGTACTTTAGCTTAGAAGATGTTTATTAAATTGTTTTGGAAAAATATAACATTGAAGAATGCTTGAGGAACACAAAATTCTCGAACTGATAGTTAACATTAATAATTTATGTATTTATTTATTTATTTAAAACAAGAAAGGCTTACAGTGTTCGCCAAATCGCGATATGTTAGTGATATAGTGAAGTCATTTACAATCAGAAAAAATTTAGGGGACTCAATGACGCGCGCCAAGTACGTTTAAAAAATAGTTTTAAATTTTTAAATTTGCCACAAAAATTTTGCAATTATTGAAAATCACAAAGATTACTTCGGTTTTTTTATTTTATATTTTTTTGTAAAGTGCAAATTTTTCTTTCGTTTTTTTATAAATAAACGACACCAATTTTTTTTTCGATTTTCACCGTTTCTAATGAGTGTTTTTTTTTTTAATCAGAGAAGATTCGTGTACTTGGTTTTTTTTATTTCATATTTTTTTGTAAAGATCAGATTTTTTTATTTTTGCAAATATGAGGTTATCATTGTCTCTGTTACAATAGTTGGACGTGTACTTGGCGCGACATTTTACAGTGAAACTGTTTTTTGTGGGATTTCATATTTTTTTGTAAAGATATTGTTTTTATTTTTGCAAAAATGAGGTTATCATTGTCTCTGTTACAATAGTTGGACGTGTACTTGGCGCGACATTTTACAGTGAAACGTTGACGTTGACGTGAAGTGTTTTTGTAGGATAGTGACATCTGTATGCAACTTAAGAGCATTACAAATGTGTATATACAGTGAAAGCTGTCAAAAGTTACCTAGGTAGGAAATTGAGACATAACTACGGTGACTTTTAACAGCTTTCACTGTACAAATCATGAAATTATTATTACCATGATTAATTACGTCATTAAGTCCGCCTTTTGTACATAAATGTGCAATAAAGTTCTTTAAAATAAAATAAATACATTAAATTTTATTATTTTGTTAAATCATCATTTAAAACTTCCGCTCAATTTGATTGAAGAATTAATAAATGGAACTTAACTAGAAAATATAATTTAAAATAATGCATATGTGAAAATGTTTGTTAATTCTAGAAAAAAGAAATTTTAACATTTTTTCAAACTAAAAAAAAATTTAATTCAAAATTTGTACTTTTCCCGCGGAAATTAAATGTTCATAAGATTATAATATATGAATTAAAATTTCATTCTTCTTACAGAATCTAGTAATATTAATAAATTTTATATAAATAAGCCGAGTAATAAATACTCTTTGGTTCGCATTGATAAACTAAATTATCAATTGGAAGCTTTCCATTTCAAATAAATTTAAAATTTTTTTTAACAATTTTTGTAATTAAGGAAAGTGTAAATTCAAACTCAGTACTTCAATGCTCAATAATATAATGACAATAATAATAATCATAGTGATAAATATCATTATTACTATTATTTTTATCATCAATTTATTGCTACCATAATAATTATTATCAGTATTATTTTTGTTGTTTTTGTTATTATTGTTATTATTATCAATATTTATTGATATTATCATATTGTTGTTAATGAATAACACAATTCGTAGAAATCATTATTTATTATGTGTTTTGAAAAGAATATCTTATTTAAAATTTCCGCTCAATTCGCCTGAAATGCCACCTGTATCTTTCTTTCCATTATACAATTTTTTCTTAGTATACTATACTAACTACTTATGGGTGCTAAAGTTTTAGTACCTATACTAAAGCAAGTATAGTTAGTAGGTATATAAAAATTAAGTACTACCCACTTTGAAATAACAAAATTCGCCCTAAATTTGTAAAATCTCTCGTAGAATCGAAAACAGGCGCAGGCAAAAATTTTCATTCTTGAAATATATTAAATATTTGTTCAGACCCAATAATTTTTTGTAATATGTGTAAAATCCGTAAAAAGAAACTTATTGAAAATAGTGTGAAGTGACAGTGTCTTGGCAATAATAAAAAAAATAGACCCAAATATGTGAGGAGGTTATGTTGACATATGAATTGAGAATAGAGACACGTTGTCTCACGCCATATGTTGGACGTTTACTTGGCGCGAGACACTAACGTGTCTCCGGATTATCAATAACAGAGTTCTCGAGAGAAATCCTTCGTAAATAGCTCTTTCTTGGAGTTTTTGTTTGTCGAAAATCAGATATGACTTGGTTGGGGTTGTAGGGGGGAGGGGGGTTGGTGGGAGGTCAGGTTGCACCATGAATTTTTTTGAATAATTTACAGGGTGAAAATTTTTTCTAAGGTCTACTTTAATCGTCAGGGAGCAAATGCACTCTTTTCCTCAACGCCCCCCACCCCCCAGATCCGCGCTTGTGTTTCTATAACGCACCTACTTAGCTCATGCCCTGCGCTAAGCACTTGTTGTTTGTTGTTCTTGTGTGTTGTGCTGATATAGTTGTTGCATGGTGTATGTGTTTACTTTGCTAAATAAAGTGTATCTTATCTTATCTTATATAAAAGTAGTTTATATTATCTATCTCACATTGCGCCAGGTGACCCCGGAGGATCTGAAAGCGAACGCGGAGTACATAAAGATGGCGGACCACTACGTGCCCGTGCCCGGCGGCTCCAACAACAACAACTACGCCAACGTGGAGCTGATCGTGGACATCGCCATCCGGACCCAAGTGCAGGTCGGTCGGTGCGATCCTGCTGCCAAGGAATACTGACTCCTAGCTTACTACGATTAGAAGCGGCACTCTCCGCCCCGAGGGGCGCCGCCTACACTAATACTAGCTGATCCCCGCGGTTTCGCTTGCGGTAATTCCGGAGTTCCCGCTGGAATGGGCATGTTGACTAATTTTTATTTTTTAGTCCGTCTTGTAGATTATTAAAAAATAATGGACACGTATTTTTTCTTTTTTTACGTAATCAAAAAATAACGGCGATATATTCAGTTGAAATTTCGCGTGACGTCACTATTCTGACAGTTTGTATGGCGGTTTTGCGGTTAGTGACGTCACGAGCCCCTCACCCTAAACTTTAATGCGCTTTATCTCTGTATATTTTAATTTATTTAAAAAAGCAAAAAATACGTGTCTATTGTTTTTTTATTTTCTAACTGACGGACTAATTAGAATTTTGATTTTCAATAGTAGTCAACATTCCTATTCTGGGATAAAAAGTACCCTATGTCCTTCTTTGTATCCGGTAATGTGTAGGTATGCAAAATTTCATGAAGATCCGTTGAGCCGATGAGGCGAAAACCAAAGTGTCACCGTGGTTACTGATAACATGTTGCAAGTTTGCAGTTTTCTTCCAAGAAACAGCGAAATTAAAATTTACTGACCTAGGTAGCTCAGCTTGACTCTTTGAATGTGTAAAAAGTGGTAACCGCGATAAGTTCCATAAACAAATCACAATAGGGATGTGGACTACTTTTGAAAATCAAAATTCTAATTAGTCCGTCAGTTAGAAAATAAAAAAACAATAGACACGTATTTTTTGCTTTTTCAAATAATTTAAAATATACAGAGATAAAGTGCATTAAAGTTTAGGATGAGGGGGTCGTGACGTCACTAACCGACAAAACCGCCATACAAACTGTCCGAATAGTGACGTCACGCGAAATTTCAACTCAATATATCGCCGTTATTTTTTGATTATGTATAAAAAGAAAAAATACGTGTCTAATATTTTTTAATAATCTACAAGACGGACTAAAAAATAAAAATTAGTCAACATGCCCATTATAACTATCCAGTATGCACCCTGTATTTATCAAATCTAAAAGTTGTACTTAGAACATGGACAAATATACATATAAATAAATTGGTCGATGACTTAAAAATGAACGAAAAAGCAAAAAAAAAACGGGGTAATTTTTTTTTTTTATATTACTCAATAACAATTTAACACGATTTAGGTACTCAAAATTTCTCGAATCACTCAAAAGAGTGTGGTTCAACACACAGTTGCTCATCTATATCCGAATGATGTTGCGCGCGCACTGCGCAGGCGGTGTGGGCGGGCTGGGGGCACGCGTCCGAGAACCCGAAGCTGCCCGAGCTGCTGCACAAGGCGGGCGTGGTGTTCATCGGGCCGCCCGAGAAGGCGATGTGGGCGCTCGGCGACAAGATCGCCTCCTCCATCGTCGCGCAGACCGCCGACATACCCACCCTGCCGTGGAGCGGCAGCGGTATGTACCTACTGTCTACTGTCTACTGTCTACTTCCCTTTGCCCTCATCTATACTCTATACTTAATATTATAAAGAGTAAAAGTTTGTGAGTTTGTGACGTTATAGGGGGTAATCTCTGGATCTACTGAACCGATTTTGAAAATTATTTCACTTATAGGAAGCTACAGTGATCCTGAGGGACATAGGGTACTTTTTATTCCCGAAATATCCTTGGGAACTCCGAAATTACCGCGAGTGAAACTGCGGGGGTCAGCTAGTATTGATATTAAAAAAAAACCATAAATCACGTCACACGAATTTTTTATAACTTTTTCACATCATCAGCCGGGCTAAGATGCGCAACACGATAAAATTTTTTGGAGCCGTTTTATCGATTCTCGTCGGTATTTTATTGATATGCCGGGCTAAGATGCGCAAGACGACAAATTTTGTCGTCTTGCGCATCTTAGCCCCCATGGCTCGATAAAATTTTATCGTGTTGCGCATCTTAGCCCCGCTGCTCGACAATGTCCAATCACGCAATCTCGACGCAAAACAAAGCAATACAAGGAGGGGAGGGAGGTAAATTGTATGAAACCCCCAAGGGAGTTAAGTGATTTGAGTTTGGACATACTATTTTATCTCTCGCCGGGTCGAAAGTTACCACACCTCACCACACTACATACTATACATATACCATCACCAACCCAACCTCTATTGTCCATACTCTCTTGCAGAACTGAAGGCGCAGTACAGCACGAACAAGATTAAGATCTCGTCGGAGCTGTTCGGACGCGGGTGCGTCTCCTCGCCCGAGCAGGGGCTCCAGGCCGCGCACAAGATCGGTGAGTCGTTTGCAAGAAAGAAAGAAAGATAGAGAGAAATAGTTTATCGCCATAAAACCATATATGGAACTACATACATCCCGTAAATCGACGTCAAGACAGAACCAGGTGATAGGCTAAGTCATAACAGCTGTTAACAGAAAAATATAAAAATCTTTTCTATGCCTATTTAAAAAAAAAGGACAGTCGTTAAATGAGACGCGGAGTCGCGTCATAATGCTAGTTTCAAGGCTTTTGTGGTGCGAGTCCCGACAAGCAAATTGGACACCTTTACGAAGGAAGACTTTTGGCCGAAAGGTGTGGTCTACAGGCGGTTCCAGGGCAGGATACCGACAGCCACCACCAGAGCGACAGTGTCAAAAATATAATGTTTTTATATTTGTATATATGTATGTTAGTTTGTAAGGTATTTATCTATGGGCCCATGTTGCCTGATAATAAAACAATAAATAAATAAATTAAAAACTGACGAAAGCAATAATTTTGAAAACGTCATTGGCAAAAACTTAAATTTGAAGCAGTAGTTTTCAGAAACACAATTCAGGATTACACGAAGAAAATTGAATAAAAGTTAAGGTTTGTAGCAACAGGAGTTAAAGAACCGTCGCACAATGTAAATTTTTATAATTTTTACAAATTTTAAAGATTATTTTTTTACGTTTTTCTATTAAGTTATGACTTAGCCTACCACCCGGTTCTGGCTTGACGTCGATTAACGGGACACATGTGTATTAATTTTGGTGCTTCACTGTCTTCAGGCTTCCCGGTGATGATCAAAGCCTCCGAGGGTGGCGGCGGCAAGGGCATCAGGAAAGTGGAGAATCCCGACGACTTCAACAACATGTTCCGACAGGTAACGTTAAGTTCCGATCGAACCCGCGACACTTTCCTTCTTTTTTATGGACTCTCGCATATAATGCATTTAGCCAGTTTCAAGTAAAAATAACTAGATCAATATATTTTCTATTGAAATGCTTCCTTGTACGGTTTGAACTTGCAAGCCATCGTACTATAGCTTGCAAGGACTTTCTCGGAGCTCTTGGAGGAAACCGAAGAAATCAGCTCGCAATGTATTATTATATCTTCTTGAGCACATAAAAAACCGTCACTGTGAAAATTATTGTCCAATACAGTAGCACCTTATAACACAACAAAATCCATTTTTAACCATTTTTATCGACATGAAAAATATAAATGACCGAACCGCCATCTTTGATGCCCGCCTTAAAACTCCCCGCAAGTCAGGTTCGCCCACAGAACAGAAAATAACAGATAGAAAGGACATCAGCCTTGTTTAGTTTGAAAACAGACTAAAACCAGGGTCTGGTGATGGAGCCAGGTCTTCAGAGTTTCTACATAATTATGTACTAGCTGTCCTGCGAGATTTCACCCGCGTTAATTTTGGAGTTTCCGCGGGAATTCCGGGACAAAAATTACTGTTGGATCCTTGTATTTATTTCTGTTGTGGGTAGATATAATTCACCACTAATTTTTGGTCACCTTCACTCTCGACGACGTCGGGAGTCCGTCGCCGTGCGCCGTACAGACAACACTCGAACGTTTCGTGTGCTGTGTCTCTTGTCATTTTCGTTATATCGACTTGCTAATACAACTAATTAGTAATTCATCCATCAAGTAAACAATCTGAACTAGCCGTGCTATCGTGCCTGTGCAAAACCAAGGAGATCAAGACCCTCAATTTACCATCCTGCCGGTTCCACTGCAGTACTCGCCTGCTTCTCTGACGCCCATTGCTTCTCGTACGAGTTGATAGTGGATTGAAGGTTAGTGGTGCTTTCTCTCACAGCGATTTACATGCGAGGGTTCGATCTATTTCCTACTGAAATCTAATATCTATATTTAATTACAACTTATACAGTCCACTTCTTAATTTATGAACCAGCACCCTTTGTGCACAATCGCACAAAGTTTTGTGGCCTTCGAGCCGTATCCTTGTTCCTTTTTAAATTTTAAAATCCTTATTTCAGTCCGTGACTAGAAATTAATATTTTTTCGTATGACGTTCATATGATTTAATATAAGTATATAGACGTTCTATGTACATATTATAGTAAAAAGTAATAACCTATTATATATTTACATCCCATCCCTATTAAAAGTATATTTTTGTCGTACATTTATATATTTTTTCTAACGGTTACTAACGGTTCCATTTTACAACCGTCGTACATTTTTTAACTACCTACCTTAAAATCATGCCTCCAAAAAGAGATGAACCTCTCTCTTCGGAGTTAACTTTGTTACATAGCAAAAAACAAAGATTATTTGAAGAATTACAAGGTATTTTTGATCTAAGTAAGGATCCTACTGTATATTCCGATCCTGATACTAAAGAATTATTTTTGTTACGATGTTCAAACATAGATGACATCCGTACGTCATTTGAGAAATACGTTTTTGAGATTTTAGCAGTAGAATTAAAATCAAACGAGAACGCCGTTCTTCGTAATAGTGATTTGAAAAGTTTCGATGATATGTTCTTCCGAATTAAACTTTTTGCATCCAAATTACAACCTAAGAAAGCTGATAATAAGGGTGAAAACTCATCGGTAGATTCTCGACCTCGTCTTCCAAAATTGGAACTGTTTACCTTTGACGGAAACATCGAAAATTTTACCACTTTCTATGAAACTTTTTGTTCTTTGGTGCACGATCAACCGAAAATCCCTAAGATTGATAAATTTCATTATTTATTATCGTGCACACAAGGTTCGGCGTTGAGTATCGTCAAAAGCATTCCGATCTCAGCCGATAATTACGATGTTGTCTGGAAGAGTCTGCTTGATAGGTATCACGACCATCGTATGTTAGTCGGTAGGTATTTAGATAAAATGTTAAATTTTTCGCCACTTGCAAAAGAGTCTTCTACTCATCTCAACATGTTTATTGAAACATTTGAGCATTCATTTAAAGCGATTTTGGCGCTAAATATACCAGACTTAACCAGCTACATTTTATGTCACATTGCATTGCGCGCATTAGACACGCAGACTCGTAAATTATTTGAACAAAGAGTTAATCAAAATACAATTCCAACGTTTGAAGAATTAATGTCATTTATTCATAACCAAATTAAGGTATTAGATCACACCTCATCATATTCGAATATTTCGAATAACATACTACCACAAAATAAGAAACCAGTCACTACTAGGCAGGTTTCAAAGTTTGATAAATTTAATTCCGGATCAAAAAATAATTACTCGCATGCGTCCTCCACATCTACTCGTTTTAAATCGTTATGTTCACATTGCGGCGAAAATCACATGATTTTCCGTTGTGATAAATTCCGTGAATTATCCAATGTTCAACGGGTCAGCCGTGCTGAATCCCTTAAGGCTCGTGGTGTCGCCAACGACCTTGGGCGTTGAGGCGTGGCCTAATTTTCTCGCCCCCGCTACCCGCACCCAAACATCGCGCGATAATGTACGTAGGGTCAGTGGAACAGTTATCGGCACTCCATCAAATCTATCATTATTTTAATTGATATTACATTGAGTCATGCAAATATTTTTATATCGTATTTTTTATGTTTTATTTTAATACTTTAATAATGAAGGTAAATAATTATTGATGTTTATTTTTATTATATTGTAATTTTACTATAAAGGATTAATGATATCAAATTCGTAGTTAAATAGGTAGTTAAATTAATTTATTATTTTACAATTTAGTACTTATTTAGTACAATTTAGTACCTATACACAAATTGATTTTTTTCTTTTCACATATTTAGTGTACCTATGTTGACGATAGGTAGGATGGTACCTTTAGGTACCGAATTTATTTTTAATTTATATCGTCCCAGAAAAAAGTAGTAGACTAATCAAAATTTTCGCCGTAAGAAAACATATTTGCTGTAAGTAACAAAACACCAACTTTTCACCAGAAACATTTTTTTTATAAAATTGAAAATAAAGCAACTTTTTAACAAGAACTGACAGAATTGTGATTTTTTTTGTACATAGTTTTGTTAAGTTAAGGGTGCGCTCCGCCAGATTATGCAGCTCTTATCCGATAGAGGCCGCGGACGGCGCCATAAAAGAGTTTTCTCAATTTACAGAGAATCACAAGGTTAAAAAATAGATTTTGATGATGGCTGCGAGAGAATGAGTGTTTAATACATCTTTAATTTAAAATTTTTATATGGCTTTACGCGCATTATTATCCTTTAACTACACGAAAATATCGAATAACTGGCCGAAACGTAGTCACACACACATGCAAATCGATTAATACTAGACGATTAGGATTCGTAATTTGGCTACCTCAACAAGAGTCTCGGTGGTGTGCGTCTTTTTTTGTAAACTATGAATCGTGAAAATCTTGTGTTCAAACCTTAGATTTCGATTCCACTTTTTGACCACGTGATCACATAGATATGACGAAAACATGAAGTTTGAGTACCAACACGATGGGTCTGTAACTTGTAGTTTCCGAGATACAGGCTATCGAAGATTTGATCACGTGATCACATAGATATCACGAAAACATGAAGTTTGAGTACCAACACGATGGGTCTGTAACTTGTAGTTTCCGAGATATAGCTTGTTGAAAATTTGACCATGTGATCACATAGATATCACGAAAACATGAAGTTTGAGTACCAACACGATGGGTCTGTAACTTGTAGTTTCCGAGATATAGCTTGTTGAAAATTTGACCATGTGATCACATAGATATCACGAAAACATGACGTTTGAGTACCAACACGATGGGTCTGTAACTTGTAGTTCCGAGACTATATCTCGGAACACACGTTGCATCACGTGGTCACATAAGACACAATAAAAATATTATTTTCATTGCATCGGAGAATTTGGAGATAAACGCTGAATTTTATCACCCCAGGCCGAGATACAACCTTTCGAAAATATGGTCTCTCTCTTTTACTCATCGTGAAAACAAGAAAGAGATAGCAAGAATTTATTCAACACAAAAATATAAAATACTTTTACCCGTAAGTTACGTTATACCTCATCGTACGTGACGCAGAACCAAAACGTCTTTTCCAACTTTCCACAAGTTATTTGTATTCGCTTCGGCTACTAATAGGTACCTACTACATCAGTAATAGGTATATTTTCAAATACAATTCTAAATTATCTTGGTAGGCAAAATTGTCAAAACTCACGGCACAACGCCGCGCCACCTTGTGATCCTTTTGGAATTCACTACAAACTACTGCATTCGGGGGACTTGTCAGTCTACAGCCTAACTACAGCTGTTTATAGACCGGGCCGCCATTTTCGTACACTTATAAGTGTATTCGTTCTCTCACACAAGCAAAGGTTCGACCGAAATTTAATTCATTTTGAAATGATTGTAATTATGTTATTTCTTCACTATAATATGCAAAGATTTTGGGCTGTGCGTTATCGTAACAAGTAGTAGTATTTTATTAAATGAAGTCTAATAAATAAAAACAGGCGGAATGCCTTTAATATAGCTACGGCAGTTTGTATGAAAACTAGACCTTTAGACCCACCTTAATGTTAGTTGCAATTAAAATATTTTCACTAAAGTTACAAGGAAACAGGTTTTACTACTTACAGCATTCTTCGATTTGTATGCAGATAGAAAATTGCTGTATATTTTCCGATATCTAAAATGCTGTAGCTGTATATTTTTATTTTTATTAATTTATTGATTAATTTAGTAAAAGAAAGTAATAAAACAAAAATGTGTTTATAAAATTGCCTTTTGTTACAAAAAAATACAATGAACCAATAATTAAAATTCAGTGAAGTCCAGTTGCCCAACTTTTTGCAGCTTTTTTTTTCGTGGCATTTTTGATGTCGCTACCTTATTTTGCTCACAAAATTAATTTGGCGTAACCAAGCGGATTGCGACAGCGCGACGCACAGCCTACCCGTTTGAATGCCAGCGCCAGACTGACTCCCGTCGCCCGCGCACGGACCCGCTCGTGACCATTTGTAGTGAATGTGGTATAAAAAACATTTCGTCAAAACTATGTATTATTTTGGAACGATAAATGCTCAGTTTTAAGTTAAACAAGTTAGCAATCTTTTCCTGAAAGAATCGTGAAATTATCACTTGTAGTTTAGAAGCAGTAGCGTATTTCAAGTTGAAAACAGCTTCATTTCAATGTTTTTTTTTGAATAGTATTTTGTAGACTACAATTTATTTAAATGCTCAGATTGAAGTTCATATATCAATCTTTAATATATGTTAATTCTGGAATCGTCAGTAGGCTAATTTATGAGCTTTAGGGCCTCAAAAATGATCGTTTCACGACTCCATGCGCCTTAAGTTGTGTTGCAATTGTCTGAAGCCTAATCATAACGTAGGTAGCTGTACAAGCGAATATAGGTGTTTTGTATGTCGACAGCCGCATCATTTTTTATTGCATGTTGATACAGGTAGTAACAAATCTACTTCCGAGCCGAGCGGCTCGAATAACTGTCATGCGTCCTTGACTTGTAACATTAAGGATGCGGTCATACTGGGCACTGCTATTGTGCATGTTTTGGATGCTACGGATTCTTATCAAAGTTGTCGAGTTTTAATCGATTCGGGTGCGCAGTCAAATTTTATATCCATGTCTTGTTTGCAACGATTAGGTTTATCCAATCGTAATAAATGTCAATTTAATATTTTTGGACTCGGCGGTGAAAGCGTAAAAAATCATGGTATGACGTCATGCTTAATTAAACCGCGTCATACTAATGACCCAACTTTTAACATTGATGCAATAGTTTTATCCACATTAACTACACATTTACCGACTGTGCAAATACCTAAAACAGTTATTTCCGAGTACAAAAATTTAAATTTAGCTGATCCATATTTTTATAAAAAGTCGCCCATAGACATGATATTAGCAAGCGATATTTTTCCACACATTTATGATGGAAAAAAAATTATATTTAATCCCGACATTCCAGTCGCACTGGGAAGCGTATTCGGGTATGTTATCACTGGTCGCTTAGCCGCATCATCCAGTGAGTCCGTTGATGTTAATGTTGTAGCGTCTACAACAAGTTTTGTGTCGTACACAATCGACGACAATCTTAGCAACGACACTCTCAGACAGTTCTGGGAGGTGGAGTCCTTACCGTGTGAGATTCCGTTGAGTCCAGATGAGGAAGTCGCAGAAAAAATATTTGTTGACAAACACTATCGTGACGAAACTGGTCGTTACGTCTCACCATTATTATTAAACCCTGTGCGCGAGCCACTAGGCGACTCCTATGACTTAGCGTACAGACGACTCACACAAGTGGAGCGTCGCCTCTCGCGATCTCCGGACTTTCGTAGGGCTTATGTCGAGTTTATGAGGGAGTATGAGTCACTGGGACACATGGAGCCGTATAGAGGTGCGGAACCCTCCAAATATATTATACCGCATCACTGTGTTTTGCGCCCGTCGTCGACTACAACGCCACTGCGTGTAGTATATGATGGCTCTGCTAAAACTAGCACTGGGATATCGCTTAACGATGCACTTTTGACAGGTCGAAAGCTACATCAAGACATTTTAAAAATTATCACACAATTTCGACTTTATGACGTATGTTTTACTGCCGACATGTCAAAAATGTACCGAGCCGTACTGATCGATCCTACCGAGCGTATTTACCAACACATACTTTGGCGCGAATCGCCAGACGAAACGGTGCGTGTATACGAACTTAAAACTAATACTTACGGTCTCCGCAGTGCGCCGTACATCGCTGTCCGCACGTTGCATCAGCTCGCGCAGGACTCGCCGCCGTCGGAAGCCTCCCGTGTTTTGACTCAGGGATGTTATGTCGACGATGTCCTTTGGTCCTGTCAGTCTATCTCTGAAGCTAGTGAACTTCAGGATGAATTAATGACACTATTAAAAAGTGGCGGTTTTGATCTCCGAAAATGGACTAGTAACAGACCTGAGTTGCTCGCTCGCATGAATGAAGATCACGTCACTTCTATAAATTTTCAGGACAATACGTTATCGTCGTCATTAAAAGTTTTGGGTTTAACTTGGTTACCGACTTGTGATTCCTTTTCCTTTAATTATAAATTGATTGATAACAAGTATACCAAGCGCTCGGTACTTAGGTTATTAGCCAGTATTTTTGACCCAATAGGGTTCATTTCGCCTTGCACATTCGTCGCGAAGTGCATAATGCAAGATTTGTGGAAACTAAGTCTTGGCTGGGACGATCCCCTGCCCACTGAGTTAGCCCACAAGTGGGATAAATTTATTTTAGATTTACCTAAGCTGGCCGAGCTGCGCATTGAACGCCATCTGTTAATATCGCAGTTTTCAGGTGTGCAGTTAATAGCGTTTTGTGATGCGTCATCACGCGGCTATGCAGCTTGTGTGTACATGCGGAGCGTAGATGAAAACAATCAGGTCAAGGTCAAGCTACTCTGTAGCAAATCTAAGGTAGCACCTGTAAAACCTGTATTGTCGATTCCAAAATTAGAGCTGTTAGCAGCTGTATTGTTATCTAAGCTTGTCGGTTTTGTCGTACAAAATATTAAAAATATTAATTTTTCAATAATAGCACTTAGCGACTCAAGCGTTGTTTTATCATGGCTACAAACGCCACCATACAAATTAAAAGTGTACGTCGCCAATCGTGTGAGTCAAATCATAGAAAATGTGCCACCTAATCTTTGGTATCACGTGACGAGCGAAAATAATGCTGCAGACATCTGTTCTCGCGGTGAATTACCAGGTCGGTTCGTGGAGGTATCCTCCGCATGGGTTAACGGTCCCGAGTGGCTGCAAGACGAACCCGAGCGGTGGCCCACGAGTACGTTCTTTGTAAAAAACGAAAGTAGTCTCCCGGAATTAAAAACAAATTGTGATACATTTATATTTACATCGTGTAACCAGTCCGAGTTTATTAATGACTTAGAAAGCAATTTTAATAAATTTTCATCATTTAATAAATTACAACGCGTGGTCGGTTGGTGTCATAGATTTAAAAATAATTGTAAATTAAAACACTCCGAACGGTCACTTGGACCTCTGCGTTGTTGTGAGTTAAAATTGGCTCATGATTCCGTGATTCATGTCATTCAGTTGAATCATTTTGATTCTGAAATGAAAACTTTGAATAAGGGAGATAAGGTAGCTTCACTGCGTAAACTCGCACCATTTATCGATCGTAACAACTTCCTCAGGGTGGGGGGTAGGATTTCACAAGCTGACCTACCCTATAATGTGAAACATCCACTACTACTTCCAAAAAAATGTCACACGACAATCTTATTAATTGAACATTTTCATAGACGGTACTTGCATGCGGGCCCCCGGACTTTACATGGCATTTTATGCAAAAACTATTGGATCATCAATGCTCGTAACATGATACGGTCTGTGCTGTCTAAATGTTTAAATTGTTTTAAATTTCAACCACGTAGTGTTCAGCCGATCATGGGTACCTTGCCTGCGGCTCGAATCAAGCCTGAAAAGATCTTCAGTCACGTTGGCTGTGACTTGGGCGGTCCTTTCTTAGTGAAAGAGAGTTTGCGGCGTAATGCAAAAGTACACAAAGCTTATTTATGTCTTTTTATCTGCTTTTCCACAAAGGCAGTTCACCTGGAAGTCTTAACTGATCTCACAAGTGAATGTTTCTTAGCAACATTCGATCGGTTTGTAGCTCGCCGCGGACTGCCGGCTTGTCTGTATTCTGATTGCGGTACAAATTTTATTGCTGCTGCAAAACATTTAAGTGAAGTTCATCACTTTCTTCGTAATTCACGGAGTAGTGATGAAATTTTAAACGGTCTATCGTCGCGTCTCGTAGACTGGCGAACTAACCCTCCCAACGCCGCGTCCATGGGCGGACTGTGGGAAGCCGGAATTAAGTCGGCGAAACACCATCTCTATCGTGTAATCGGTGAGAGAGCCCTCACATTTGAGGAATTAGCTACTGTTTTTTGTAGAATTGAGGCTATAATGAACTCACGCCCTCTGTGCGCGATCTCGGACGATCCGAATGAATTTGACGTATTGACCGCCGGACATTTCTTAATAGGGCAGAGTTTAATTGCAGTTCCGGAATGGGATCTTGAAAGTGTGCCTCTGAACAGACTGTCTCGTTGGCAGGGCGTACAAAGGGCAGCCCAAGATTTTTGGAGACGTTGGTCAGATGATTATTTGCACACTTTGCAGCAACGAGAGAAGTGGTTTTCATCCCCTCCCAATGTAAAGGTCGGCGATCTCGTTCTTTTAAAATCAAATTTGACACGTCCTTTGCAATGGCCACTGGGCCGCATTGAAGAGGTTCACCCCGGAGTAGATAATATCGTTCGCGTCGTCACTGTACGCACGCAAAATGGACTCTACAAGAGACCGGTAAACAAAGTTTGTCCACTTCCGTACGCAAACTAATTTTATTATTATTATTATCTTTCTCCTAGTTTATTAATTTATTTTCATATATTTTGTATATTATCATTATAAGTATAATAGTATATATATTATGTACAAGTGTAATTATCTACATCCTCTTCACCATTCCTTATTATTAGAAATCAGTTCCTGATTTCGGTGGGGGGTATGTTGGATCCTTGTATTTATTTCTGTTGTGGGTAGATATAATTCACCACTAATTTTTGGTCACCTTCACTCTCGACGACGTCGGGAGTCCGTCGCCGTGCGCCGTACAGACAACACTCGAACGTTTCGTGTGCTGTGTCTCTTGTCATTTTCGTTATATCGACTTGCTAATACAACTAATTAGTAATTCATCCATCAAGTAAACAATCTGAACTAGCCGTGCTATCGTGCCTGTGCAAAACCAAGGAGATCAAGACCCTCAATTTACCATCCTGCCGGTTCCACTGCAGTACTCGCCTGCTTCTCTGACGCCCATTGCTTCTCGTACGAGTTGATAGTGGATTGAAGGTTAGTGGTGCTTTCTCTCACAGCGATTTACATGCGAGGGTTCGATCTATTTCCTACTGAAATCTAATATCTATATTTAATTACAACTTATACAGTCCACTTCTTAATTTATGAACCAGCACCCTTTGTGCACAATCGCACAATTACCCTATGTCCTTCTCTGTACATACCCCTGACAACGTGTAGTATGCATTTAATGCAGTTCCAAGAATTATCGTTAATACTCCAACCAACTTACACAAAACCTTACTTAAACCTTCATGAATCACTATTTATTGGTAAAAACCGCATGAAAATCCGTTTAGTAGTTTTGGAGTTTACTGCTTACAGACAAGCAGACAGACGCGGAAGAGGACTTTGTTTTATAACATGTATATTTATTGTCACCATGCAGGTGCAAGCGGAGGTGCCCGGCTCGCCGATATTCGTGATGAAGCTGGCCAAGTCGGCGAGGCATCTGGAGGTTCAACTCCTGGCTGACCAGTACGGTAAGAAATTGTTGGACTTTATTTATTTACCAGGCTCCAAAGAAACCTTTGAAATTAGAATAATTTTTATTGAAATATAAATTTTACGGTGTTTATAAGGACTCTATTTCGATTAACGAAAAATTAACCCCTTCTCGTCCCTTTCGTCCCCCATCTCGGCCCTTCTCGCCCTGCTCGCCAAATATACTGTCGTTTACAAAAATCAAGTTCTTACTGAGAATGTTAAGTTAAATGGTGAAATTTGTATTTTTTTCGGCCCTCTCGAGTTATTTCGCCCCCTCTCGCCCCTTCTCGTCCCTTTCGGCCCCATCTCGTCCCTTCTCGTCTCCCGCTCGTCCTTTTCACCTCTTAGCTATATTGTGGTTTACAAGAATCAAGTTCTTACAGTTAAATGGTGAAGTTATTTTTCTTTCGACTCTCTCAGCCCCTCTCCCCTCTCGTCCCCTCTCGCCCCCGTACGTTATTCTACACAGGCGCGTCAATGGGCATGTTGACTGATTTTTTTTTAGTCCGTCTTGTAAATTATGAAAAAATATAGGACACGTATTTTTAATTAAATTACGTAATCAAAAAATAACGGCGATACATTGAGTTGAAATTTTGCGTGACGTCAATATCAGGACAGTTTGTATGGCGGTTTTAGCGGTTAGTGACGTCACGACCCCCTCGCCCTAAACTTTATTGCCCTTTATCTCTGTATATTGTAATTTATGTATTTTAAAAAAGCAAAAAATACGTGTCTATTGTTTTTTTATTTTCTAACTGACGGACTAGTTAGAATTTTGATTTTCAAAAGTAGTCCACATCCCCATTCAAACGTGCCCCCGTCTCCCCCCGGCAGGCAACGCCATCTCGCTGTTCGGGCGCGACTGCTCCATCCAGCGGCGGCACCAGAAGATCATCGAAGAGGCGCCCGCGGCCGTCGCCAAGCCGGACGTGTTCATCGAGATGGAAAAGGTATGGCTCTCCCCCTGACTGAAACCAAACAATAGAGATTATAATACAATGAAGCGACACTCTCCGCGACCAATTTCGTGCCTCCAAAATGACCTTGGTGAAGATCTGTGACAGTTATTCACTGACAGCTGTCAGTTACTGTCAGCTCGCTATCAACCTCACGATACGCACACGCGCACAACCCGTGTACATTTGTACAAGCCGGCGGTGTTTATACGTACTTGTGCGAGAGTACTTGAATCAGTTCATTTTTATGGAGTGTCACCAGGCTGCTGAAACTATGGTAGTCGCTCCCTTCAAGGATTCGCTCGCTTGAATTTTGGAGTTTCCGCGGGAATCCCGAGATAAAAACTACCCTGAACTCTATAAAAGTGGAAGATTTTGCTAAAGCGGTTTAAGTAGTTTTTGGGTTTATCCAAATAAACAAAAAAAAAAGCAAATGTTTTCTCTTTATAACATTTTTAACCGACTTCCAAAAAGGAGGAGGTTCTATGTTCGATTGTACGATTTTTTTTTTTTTTTTTTATGTATGTTCACCGATTACTCGAAGACGGTTGGACCGATTTGAAAAATTCTTTTTTTGTTTGAAAGGGTATACTCCCAATTAGGTCCCATTGCCACCAAGTCGGGATCTGATGATGGGATCTTGGAGAAATCGAGGGAACTCTTCAAAAATTATCACGGGTTCCGATTGAAGCGATTTCGAAAATTGTTTTTTAGTTTGAAAGGGGATACTCCTAAATTGATTCCAATGTCACCAAGTCGAGATCTGATGATGAGATCTTGGAGTAATCGAGGGAACTCTTCAAAAATTATGGGTACACCTATAGCGATTTTTGTATTTTTTATAGTAAATCGTTTCTTTGCTTTCGGAAAGCAAAATTTGAAGAAGTGGAACTGATGATGAAGACCACAGATGGTCATCGGAACTACTCAATAATGGGTATTTCACGGGTTCCGAATCGTTAACTTTAATATGGTTTCTGAACAATTTACGCCCGTCACAATGTATATGATGAAGTGGAACTGATGGTGATGTACTAGGAGAACTCCTCAACAATTAACGTTCCTGAGTCGGGAAAAGCAATATTTTGTAAAAGGTGATGAGCAGTTGACATTAGGCTATTGTAACTTAGAGAAATTACAAACTAAGTCACTTAAAAGCGAGAAATAAACAAAATTTTAACAAAAAAATTAAAACCGACTTCCAAAAACACAAAACTGAAAAGTTAAAAAATAAAAAGCTAAAAATAACAAAATACCGATTTAATCCAAAAGACAAAAACACACGTAATATTATTATTGGTTTGTGCTACCACTGATCGGTATGAAGTCGGTGACAAGCCAAATATGGAGGGGGAAGATGGGCTAAGTCGACTCCCTCCACCAGCTCTTCGTGAGCAGAATAACCCAAGTGGGCAGACACCAGCGGGCTTGTCACCGAATTCAAACCGATCAGTTGTAGCACAAACCAATAATAATATTACGTGTGTTTGTCTTTTGGATTAAATCGGTATTTTGTTATTTTTAGCTTTTTATTTTTTAGCTTTTCAGTTTTGTGTTTTTGGAAGTCGGTTTTAATTATAGTTGTGCCCCGCAGTTTCACTAAGTTCCCGAGGGAATTCCGGGACAAAAATTACTCTATGTCCTTTCCTGTACCCTCGATTACATGTATCCAAAAGTTCATGATAATCGATCGTAAAGTGTAGTATTATATTATCTGTGGTATAGTTAAGTCGTGAAAGCGTAACAAACATAACAAACAAACGAACGAACAATCGGGGGCAGTAGCTGATTATATACATATCTTTTTAATGTGGTCCTTGTGTCGGTGCAGGCGGCGGTGCGCCTGGCCAAGATGGTGGGGTACGTGAGCGCGGGCACCGTGGAGTACCTGTACGAGCCGGCCACCGGCGCCTACTACTTCCTGGAGCTGAACCCGCGGCTGCAGGTGGAGCACCCCTGCACCGAGATGGTCGCCGACGTCAACCTGCCCGCCGCGCAGCTGCAGGTGAGCGGGGCGCGGGGGGACTGCGGTGGGGGCGGGGGAATGCGGTGGGGGTGGTGGACTGTGATGGGGGCGGGGGTCTGCGGTGGGGGTGGTGGACTGCGATGGGGGGGTCTGCGGTGGGGGTGGTGGACTGCGATGGGGGGGTCTGCGGTGGGGGTGGTGGACTGCGATGGGGGGGTCTGCGGTGGGGGTGGTAGACTGCGAAGGGGGGGGTCTGCGGTTGGGGTGGTGGACTGCGAAGGGGGGGGTCTGCGGTGGGGGTGGTGGACTGCGATGGGGGGGGGGGTCTGTGGTGGGGGTGGTGGACTGCGAAGGGGGGGGGTCTGCGGTGGGGGTGGTGGACTGCGAAGGGGGGGTCTGCGGTTGGGGTGGTGGACTGCGATGGAGGGGGTCTGCGGTGGGGGTGGTGGACTGCGATGGGGGGGATCTGCGGTGGGGGTGGTGGACTGCGATGGGGGGTCTGCGGTGGGGGGTCTGCGGTGGGGGTGGTGGACTGCGAAGGGGGGGGTCTGCGGTGGGGGTAGGGAACTGTGGTGGGGTAGGGGACTGTGGTGGGGTAGGGGACTGTGGTGGGGTAGGGGACTGTGGTGGGAGCATGGGACTGTGTTGGGGGCAGGAGACTGGAATGGGGATAAAAGCCTTTGCTGGGCGTGGGAGGCTATGGTGAACTGGGGCATGGAGATATCACTTATAAAGTAATAGTTTCGTTTAAAATACAGTTCAAAATTGAAGCACAAAAACAGTTGATGTATGCGTACAACGGCGTGATATTAACGTGCTTCGATCAATGAATCTGCGGTGCGCTGAATGCCGTACTATGCTTACTAATCCGTGGGGTGGGGGAATGTGAATTATATATTTAGTTATATAGTTGGGGATTGTAGATTGTGGTGGGTGCGGGTATAATATGACTAGGGTGCAATTTAATGGAGGGTAGACGGTAATAACAAACTGTTTCGTAACAGATCGCGATGGGTCTGCCCCTGTACCAAATCAAGGACATCCGCCTGCTGTACGGGGAGTCTCCGTGGGGCTCGACGCAGATCGACTTCGACGAGCCCAAGCAGAGGCCCTCGCCGTGGGGCCACGTCATCGCCGCCAGAATCACCTCCGAGAACCCGGACGAGGGTGAGTTTGGAAAAAAAAAACTAAGTGTCCATCTAAAGTAAAATAATAAACTTTAAACATATCCTTACTATTATCTCAGAGTAATAAAATAGATTATGCTATTATAAATGTGAAAGTTCGGCTCAACCGATCGTCATGCAATTTTACATACACGTTGTCTAGGGAACGGAGAAAGACATAGGGTACTTTTCATCCCGGAATCCCCGCGGGATCTCCGAAACTATCGCGGGCGTAAGCGCGGGGAACAGCTAGTAACACAATATGGTTGTGGCGCAGGCTTCAAGCCGTCGTCGGGCACGGTGCAGGAGCTGAACTTCCGCTCGTCGAAGAACGTGTGGGGCTACTTCAGCGTGGCGGCGTCCGGCGGCCTGCACGAGTTCGCCGACTCGCAGTTCGGCCACTGCTTCTCGTGGGGCGAGACGCGCGAGCAGGCCAGGGAGTGAGTCGCACACATCACCACACCACAACACACCACAACACACCACAACACACCACACCACAACACACCACAACACACCACACCACAACACACCACAACACACCACAACACACCACAACACACCACAACACCACAACACACCACACCACAACACACCACAACACACCACAACACACCACAACACACCACAACACACCACAACACACCACACCACAACACACCACACCACAACACACTAAAACACACCACAACACACCACACCACACCAAACTATCGAAATCTGTTCAAAAGAAATACCTATATTACAACGATGATAGCTCAGTCCCTTTAGCCAAGTTGACAGTCTTTTATTGTTAACTTGCTATACTACTTATTTTTGATGAAATATTATTTTATTTAACTTTTGTATTTTTGTTTATTTATGCTATTATTATTTTTTTTTCTTCTTTATTAAAGTAAGTAGATATATTATATCTTTGTAATTCAAGGGAATGCTGCTGGCGCCTGAAACACAGTTTAAACTAGTTTAGGCGCTAGTGAACTAATGTAATAACATTATGGTTTTTTAAGAAATAAACTTATTACTTACTTACTTACTTACTATAATTTAAAAAAAAAAAGACTTCTTACTTGGTATCCTACTATTTTTTTAATTTCGAAGTTCCCGCGGGAATTCCAGGATAATCTATATCTACCTATAAACCTTCCTCAGGAATCAAATTCTATTGGGGAAAACCGCATGAAAATCCGTTCAGTAGTTACCATACCCCGTAAAATCATGCCTATTATGTTACAAATTCTAATAATTATAGTTTGTGTGTCGACGAGTGTGTCGGTGTGTTAACTAATGTCGGACGCGCCCGCGGCAGGAACCTGGTGATAGCGCTGAAGGAGCTGAGCATCCGGGGCGACTTCCGCACCACGGTGGAGTACCTCATCACGCTGCTGGAGACCAGCGCGTTCCAGGAGAACAACATCGACACCAGCTGGCTGGACGCGCTCATCGCCGAGCGGGTGAGTCGATTGCACCCAATGTAGGGATAAAACGATACCACCGAGTGATCGATACTTTTACTCGATACAGTATCGGTCGTGACATATCGATACTTACTCAGTATCGATACTTACTCGTATCGAATTGATAGATTTATAATTGTGAAATCTATACTATAACTAACTGCCTCTCGCGATTTAATCCGCGGTAATTTCGGAGTTCCCGCGGAGATTGCGGGAAAGAACTCTAGACTCTACGTCCTTCTTTGTACCCCGACAGTAGTTTACCGGTGATTAGCTGTTCCCTGCATTAGTGCCGGAGTTCCCGCGGGAATTCCGGGATAAAAACTATCCTATCTTTTAAGTTGGACCATATTATTTATTTATTTATAGACTAGCAGCTTTCGCTGATGCGCCTATATCTGCGCTTGTGTTGTTCAGTTCATTGCTTTCTGTTCTCACGTTGATTAATGGTTACAAAATATTATCAAAATCCGTCCAGTAGTTTCGGAGTCCATCGCGGACAAACAACGTGACATGTCATTACACATATATTAGAAAAAGAGTACAATCCGCGGTTCTGTACATTGATTATTTTTAACGAAAATTGACAGGGGCGATAAAAGAAGAGTAACCAACCACAAAACGAGAGTTTTTAAAATTCTTTTCTGTCTGTCTGTCTGTCTGTTCGCGATAATCTCCGAATCTACTGAACGGATTGACATGCGGTTCTCACAGGTAGATTAAGCTTAGCCTGGAGCTACATATAGGCTTTGTTTCATTCAAATCGGATGTCGGGAAAAAAATTGCTCCATAAAAACTTTTCACGCGGGTGAAACCGCGGGGCGCAGCTAGTTCGGAATAAATTAAATACAAACAACGGCATGGAGATTTTTCCTTTTGGGTATCGACAAGCTTGCCAAGTACACATTTACTAGGAAAAGATAATATTATGTTGAAAAAAAATAAAATATATTCCCAAAAAAATACTCTTCACAGCGTTTTATGGGTTAAAATGTAATCTTAATACTGGTATATCGATACGAGTACTTTTGACCGATACCTAATTGATATTTAGTTTCAAAGTATCGATTCAAAAAGTACTCGGTATCGGAAGAATGTATCGAGTAAGCACTTGTATTTATTAGTAACGTTTTAATCCAAACCCAACGTGCACACGACACGTGCACAACACCCACCCAATATACATCCAAAACACACAACACGCACCCAATACAAACCC
This sequence comes from Zygaena filipendulae, assembly GCA_907165275.2. Lineage (NCBI taxonomy): Eukaryota > Metazoa > Arthropoda > Insecta > Lepidoptera > Zygaenidae > Zygaena > Zygaena filipendulae. Next base: position 1,825,932 of record OU015678.1, on the reverse strand, counting down.
AACGGCCAACACTGCCCCAAATTTCCAACACACACACGCTCAAAACATCCAACATAATGATTAATGGTCATGGTGATTTTTTTTGTTAAAGTTTACCCCCTTTCGGGGAAGGCAAAGGAAACTTAGTTCATGCAGCCAATTCAGTTGTTTCATTCTGCTTCTGAAGTTATTTACATCGAAATGCATTTTGATGATTTACCGGGATTTCTGGTAGCAACTCTTCACAATTGAACCTTAATGGGATGTTCTGTAGGAAGTTAATACCTATAGTATAACGATAACCTCCCACTTCCCAGCAAACACCCCATTTCATCTTATTTCACTGTTTCCACACACTGTTCATCACTAATGGACCACAATTATGCGAATTTCACCACGTTTACACAATATTAACCACGATAAACTAATTCTACTAATATTATAAATGTGGAAGTGTGGATGTTTAGATGTTTGTTACTCAATCACGCAAAAACGGCTGAACGGATTTGAGTGAAATTTGGCATGCACGTTGTCAGGGGTACAGAAAAGGACATAGGGTACTTTTTATCCCGGAATTCCCGCGGGAACTCCGAAATAACCGCGGGTGAAACCGCGGGGGTCAGCTAGTTGGAAATAAAACTGACGTCCATTTTGCTCAAATGCCCTGCACTCACCAAACACACTCAAAAGTCACAACGAACTTAGGCCATTGTAGAATTTGACTGCGCGGGTGAAAAAAAAAAACCACAGCAATGTGTTTCGGGATAGTAATAGTTGTCCTGTATTTGTTCATTTGTGTTGTGTTTCTCCTCTTGCTTGAATAAATCTTTCTTATCTTATCTTATTTTATCTTATCTTATGTTATGAGCGTCCGATTATAAACGTGTCGCGCCTGCCCTGGCTTCGATGCCTCTCTAGTTATTAAGTTCCTTTCTCTCTCTCTTCTCACTCTCTCTCTCTCTGACCCCCCCCTGCCCTCCCCCTACAGGTGCAGTCCGAGAAGCCGGACATAATGCTGGGCGTGATCTGCGGCTCCATCCTGATAGCGGACAGCGCCATCACCGCCAACTTCCTGGAGTTCAAGAGCGGACTCGAGAAGTGAGTCACGCACACACAAACACACACACATACACCACTAACACTAGTGTTATTTATTGGAAATGTGGTACAAAAAATTAATAGGCTAGAAACGACATTCAATAGAATTCTCCTGTAGAATTTGGATTTTGTTTTGATTTCTTCTTTTATATTTTTTTCATTTTGTGATTACCGGTGTCGGTAATAGGCTAAAAGAACGGCATTCAAAAGATTTCTCCTTTAAAATTTGGATTTTGAGATTACCGGTGTATGGTTCGGGGGTGTCGATTATAAAAACACCAAGACTGTGAAGTAAGAGTAAGGGCTATAACAGTAAGAATTTACAAACTTTCGTCCCCAGGGGTCAGATCCAAGGGTCAGATCAACTGTCGAACACGCTGGACGTGGAGTTGATACACGACGGGTGCAAGTACAAGGTGCAGGTGACTAAGTCGGGTCCCACCTCCTACTTCCTCACCCTGAACGGCAGCTTCAAAGAGCTGGACGTGCACAAGCTGACCGACGGCGGTGAGTGATCCAGTAGACCGCCGTCTTCTCGGTAGACCGTGATCTTCTCAGCAGACGGTGGTCTTGTCGGTAGACCCTGGTCTTCTCGGTAGACCGTGGTCTTCTCGGTAGACCGTGGTCTTCTCGGTAGACCGTGGTCTTCTCGGTAGACCGTGGTCTTCTCGGTAGACCGTGGTCTTCTCGGTAGACCGTGGTCTTCTCGGAAGACCATGTGAAGACTGTTGATGTCACGTAGATTAAAGTATTCTCAGATGATGGCGGAAAGACCATGCAAAGTCTATTGATACGTGTAATGAGTAGAACTTGGTCTTTTCGTGAGGGGACCAATTTGGTTGTTTGATCGGTGATCGTTTAATTAATTTCATATCTTAGAAAACCGATAATAATCTTTAGTTACTTTATTGCTCCTTGAGCAGGATATAGAGAACCTATCATCTCGGTAAAATGTTAGATTTCCGAAGGAGTTCGTGGAAAACAGTTTCTGTCTATCTGTCTTAAAATAATCTTTGCTAAGGCTGTGGTCCTATTGAAACGACCAGCACTCTTAGCCAAGTTGACAACCTATAATCGTTGTTGCTATATAAAACGAAACGAAACGCGGTTACGAGAAGTTGCCCTTTGGATTGAAAGATTTTACTTGACTATTATGTATAATTAAACACAATCAAAAAAGTGTCTTGCGTCTCTGTTAATACGATCGACAATCCTCAGGCACGCTGCTGTCGATAGACGGGTCGTCGTACACGTCGTACTTGAGGGACGAAGTGGACAAATACCGCATCGTGATCGGCAACCAGACCGTGGTCTTCGAGAAGGAGAAGGACCCGTCCAGATTGAGGGCGCCATCTGCCGGGAAGCTCGTCAACACGCTGGTGGAGGACGGCGGCCACGTCGACAAGGGGCAGCCGTACGCTGAGATCGAGGTCAGTGCACCGGGGGCGGGGGGTGCGGGCTACGTAACGGTAGGACAGGTTGTCGGAAGCGAAAAGACCGCGAGTATATCGTGAGTAGACCGCGAGTAGACGGGAAAAGACCGAGGGTAGACGGGAAAAGACTGCGAGTAGACTGAGAGTAGACGGGAAAAGACTGTTAGTAGACCAAGAGTAGATGGGAAAAGACCGTTAGTAGACCGCGAGTAGACGGAAAAATACCGTTAGTAAATCAGACTAAAAGAAGTTGTTTGTATACCGAGATAGCATAATAATATAAAGACTGCGAGTTGGTCGGGAGAAAACTGTAAGTTGACGGAGAAAAAAATCGTAAATAGACCGATAGCAAACCAAAATTATTACTAGTATGTGGAAAAACGACTGAGTAGACCGAGAAAAGACTGCGAATAGACCGCGAAAAGACCTCTATGAGACCGACCAAAGTTCGTAAAAAGACAGGTGAGTTTGCAATAGACTCCTCATAGTCTGAAGGAATGGAAATGTAATCGAACTGAAAATGTAAAAAAAGAGGTGTCTTTCAGCTATATCTATACTAATATTATAAAGATAAAATATGTGATTATTTTTTTAAATCCTCCACTTATAGGAAGCTTCAGTGTTCCTGAGTGACATAGGGTACTTTCTATCCCGGAATTCCCGCGTGAACTCTGAAATTAACGCGATCGCAACCGTCGGGATCGCCTAGTTAGTAGGTCGAATGGTGATACGGGCTGACGGCTGCTGTGTGGTGTTGTGTGCAGGTGATGAAGATGGTGATGACGCTGGCGGCGCCCGAGGCGGGCAACGTGACCTGGTGCCTGCGGCCCGGCGCCGTGCTGGAGACGGGCGCGCTGCTCGGCACGCTGGGTATGTGCTGGCTGCTGACTGCTGACTGCTGGCCACAGAGCAAATAAATTAACTAGAGAGGACATATGGACATAGATAAGCAATAGTGTGTTAACCCACATTAGAGAAATTTTGAATAAATTGTGTTTTAAAATTATAGCGCCATTTTATTTCAGCATTTTTTTATGTTTAAATGTTTTTTGGTATTTAAACAATGTAATAACATAATAATTAAAAAACGCTCTATAACTCTCAATAAAGCGTTTTGAATCAATAACTTAATATTGTGGGTTAACACGTTATTGCTTATCTTCGTCCATATAGGCGGGGCAGGCACGCTACCGTCGCAAAGGAAGTTAGAGCAGATGCTCTCGCTTTCGATCTTTTTCGCTCTCGTCTTTCGATATCGTCGTAATGTCAAAGCGTTTTTTTGGTATGGAAAATGAACAACACTGGATAGATGGCGTTGTTCATTTTCCATACAAAAAAAAAACGCTCGATATCGAAGCGACGAGAGCGAAAAAATTCGCGCCCCTCGGTTTCTCCCTTGTGAAAAGAAGAGTATTAAATTTATGGAACAACTTTTATCCTGACATCCGATTTAAATGACACAATGCCTATGTTATAACATAGTCTATAATATTTAATTCTAGTCTAAGCTTAATCTACCTGTAAAAACCGTATGACAATCTGTTCATGAACAGTCAAACAAGAAGAAATTAATTTCAAAACGTATTTTTTGTGGTTGGTTACCCTTATCGCCCCCCGCTCAATGTTTAATATAAATAAAAAAAAATAAAAAAAAATATTCTATGTCTAGAATCGCGAATACTACTCGTTTCTTTTCTTTTTTAAGGACTTTCGCATAAATGCATTTTCAAGTAAAATTAATTAGATCAATGTAGGTATTTTCTATTAAAATTCTTCATTGTACGTATTGAAATTGCAAGAACTTTCTCGGAGCTCTTGGAGGAAATCGAAGAAATCGGCTCGAAATGTCATTTATCTTCTTGAGAACATAAAAACCGTCACTGTGAAAATTATTGTCCAATACAGCACCTTATAACCCAAAACCATCCAATTTTAACCATTTTTTATCGACATGAAAATAAATGACGGAACCGCCATCTTTGATTCTCGCCAAAAAACTCAATACTACTCTTTTTTAAAGTACTAGCTGTCCCCCACGATTTCACCCGCGGTAATTTCGAAGTTCCCGCGGGAATTCCGGGATAAATATTATAAACGTCATGAATCACTCCTATTGGTGAAAACTGAAAACTACATGAAAATCCGTTGAGTAGTTTTGGGAGTTTATCGCGAACAGACAGACAGACAGACGCGGCGGAGGACTTTGTTTCATAATACCTGTGAGATAAGTGAAGATAGACATATGTACTTTCAAAATATTTTCATGTATTATGTCGGTTTGTTGATGAACGCTACTAGATGGCGCTGCACCGTTTATTTTCAGGCTATGGTTTGGTTGCACCAACTTCAACTAGACCTCGAGTTGTCGTAGTTACTTTAGGAGTTCTCCTCTGTACCCTAATTTAGCTGTTTCCCGCGATTTTTTCGCCTATTTTTGAGGACTGTATCTCGAATCGAGTGATACAGTATAAAATACTTTCTACTTCTTGTATTTTCGCAAGTCAACAACTCTATAAGGCTGCCATATGGCAATGGCAAACGACAAAATTTTAACCGACTTAAAAAAAACAGGCGTTAGGTTAGGCTCCATCATCCATGTTTTTGAAACGAAGTTCTGCAACGCAGCTCGCTTGCTGTGCTGTCTATTAATTATTATTATTTACTAGCTGTCCTGCGCGATTTCATCCGCGGTAATTTCGGAGTTCCCGCGGGATTGCGGGGAAAAGGTCTTTGTACAGACCCCTGACAGTAGCTGTTCCCCACATTAATTCCGGAGTTCCCGCGGGAATTCCGGGATAAAAACTATCCTATCTTTTAAGTTGGCCCATATTATAAATGGTTACAAAATTTTATCAAAATTCGTTCAGTAGTTTCGGAGTCCATCGCGGACAAACAACGTGACACGTGATTTTTATATATTAGATTTACTAATATTATTATGGTTATTATGCACTTTCTGTTCATAATCTCTGACTAACAATGAGTCCGGTCGTGGACCGTGGTCCGGTCATTGCGCGAGGACACGTCACGTCCAACAAGTAGAAAATATAATACTATTCTATACTAATATTATAAAGAGGTAAAGTTTGTGAGTTGTGAAGTTGTAGGGGGTAATCACTGGATCTACTGAACAGATTTTGAAAATTCTTTCACTCATACGAAGCTACGGCAGTCCTGAGTGACATACATAGGGTACTTTTCATCCGAAAACTCCCACGGGAATTTTGCAAATACCGCGGGGGACAGCTGGTTTATAATATTAATACTATCATTATTGCTATCTTTATAATATTACTAGCTGTCCCCCGTGATTTCATCCGCGGTAATTTCGGAGTTCCCGCGGGAATTCCGGGAAAAAGTAGGTACTCTGTCTTTCTATGCACCCCTGACAGTTCACGGCGATTATCATTAATTTCGGAGTTCCCGCGGGAATTCCGGGATAAAAACTATCCTATCTTTTAAGTTGGACCAAATACAACATAGTGACCAAATTTCATCAAAATCCATTCAGTAGTTTCGGAGTCCATCGCGGACAAACAACGTGACACGTGATTTATATATATTAGATAGATAGATTAAGATTATTATCTCCCCTTTTTGCAGAGCTGGACGACCCGTCGCTGGTGACCACCGCCCAGCCGTACAAGGGGCAGTTCTCGATCGAGGAGAACGCGCCCGTGCCGGAGAAACTCAACCACAGCTACAACAAGTACAAGACCATACTGGAGAACACGCTGGCAGGTGAGTGCGGCCGCGGTCGCCTACATGTATGTAGTATGTACAGACAGCAGCAGAAATATTATGTAATAAACACTTTGGTCAGTAGTTTTTGAACTGTATTAGGTTCAAAGTCGATCGAACGATTTCTTTCGGCGTTTTTTACGGAGTTCTCGAAGGAGTTCCGGGAAAAAGCATCTTATGTTCTTCTCTGAACCCCTGACAAAATGCGTAACAAACAAACTCAAATTCTCATTTAAAAAATAGTAAGGATAAGTTAGCATACATCTTATTTATACTTATGACTAATAAATTTTCTATCGTTATATCACTTTATTAACATTACATAGAAAGAAAATAGGACGATATGAACATATAGAACGTGTTAATGAATTAACTGAAAACTAGAAAGTAGTTTGCTCAGAATCGACTAGCGAACCGATCGCACTAGGTTTTAATATAGGTTATATTTTTTCATTTTTACTAGCCCATATCTAAATTATTTATAATACAATATTTGGCGCGTACGCCGCCCGCAACAAAAAAATTCGAACCGGTAGGGGCGGGCGTGGCGCTTGGAATTTCGTAGATAGGGCACCTCCAAACTAATGTTGAATAACAAGTATAAATTTTTTCGACATAAAATATATTTTGATCATATTATTGTTTATTTTTTTGAATGGAGTGTATTAGGTTTTCAGTTAATTCATTAACACGTTGTAGAACTTGCATCCTTACTTTTTATCCCGGAATCCCCGGGGGAACTCTGAAAACTAGTTGATTGGTCTAACGTGTCCACCGTCCAGGCTACTGCCTCCCGGAGCCGTACAACACGCCGCGCCTGCGCGAGGTGGTGGAGAAGTTCATGCAGAACCTGCGCGACCCCTCGCTGCCTCTGCTCGAGCTGCAGGAGGTGAGGACTGAGGACGTCCTCCTTACCCATTCAGATATAGACATAATTATTATTTTCAAAATTCTTTATTAGGCAATAAAACATTACATCACAGATTAGTGCTAGACCTAATTGTAATGAACATAATAATTATTTAGTTCACAGGCTGTAACGCCTAATAGAACCTTTTAACAATGTAAATTAAGAGCTAATTAAATCATATATTTGAAATTAAATTAATTATAAAATGCACATACCTATATGTTTATAGTTGCTACATGTGCAAACTAAATCCGTGGAAATAAAACGAGCTAGTAAATATTGTAAATCAATAAACCTATTGCAACAAACACCATAAATAAATTTGGATGCGTAAAAAATATAGACATAATATATTTATTTACCAGCTATTGATTGCCCCGTTCACGCTAGTGGGTTTCGGAATTGGCTACTTGACAAAAAATTTTTTTTAGTCCGTCGTGTAGCTTAATAAAAAATATTGGACACGTATTTTTTCTTTTTTTATGTAATCAAAAAATAACGGCTATACATCGAGTTGAAATTTCGCGTGACGTCACAATTCAATGCAGTTTGTACCCTAAACAAACTTTAGTGTGCTTTATCTATGTTTATTTTCATTAATTTGAAAAAGCAAAAAATATGGGTCTATTATTTTTTCATTCTGACGGACAAATTAGAATTTTGATTTTCATACCCTGGAAAATACCCAATTTCCGCAGGAACTCCAAAGTGGCCTAATTTACTTCTTATAACGTCAGCTGTTATACAGTGTGTAAAGTGCGCGGGGTGTCGTGTCGTGTCGCCAGGTGCTGTCGTCGGCGTCGGGCCGCATCCCGGTGGCGGTGGAGAAGAAGGTGCGCAAGCTGATGGCGCTGTACGAGCGGAACATCACCAGCGTGCTGGCGCAGTTCCCCAGCCAGCAGATCGCCAGCGTCATCGACCAGTGAGTGCGCCTCGATCCCGACTGACTAAATTTTAATTATTCTATCATGTAGATAAATAAAAAATATGTGACACGTATTTTTCCTTTTTTTACGTAATCAAAACATAACGGCGATACATTGAGTTGAAATTCCGTGTGACGTCACACCTAGGTACACTTTATGACGTCGCGACCTCCCACTCCGAAATTTTAATGAGTTTTTAGGTATTTTTTTGAGTAATTTAAAAAAGCAAAAAATACGTGTCTATAATTGTTTTACTATCTAACTGACGGACTAAATAGAATTTTTGATTTTTATACCTTGTCCTTATGCCCATTGTGGTCAAATTAGTTTTGATTTTCGACGAGACACTTTCGATATTAGAACTCTCTGGTCCGAGATAAAAAGTATATCTATACAAGTGAAAGAATTTTTAGAATCAGTTCAATAGTGTGATGACCAAAAATTTACTACCTACGAGAACAGAGCTGGTGTATAAATACAAATTAGAGTTTGACGTGTTGTACGTTGTGTTATGTCGTGTTGCAGCCACGCGGCGTCGCTGCCGAAGCGCGCCGACCGGGACGTGTTCTTCATGAGCACGCAGGCGCTCGTCCTGCTCGTGCAGAGATACAGGTGCGTGATAGTGAACACCATGTATAACACGTTTTATGCATAGTTTAATTAATTATTAATGAGGTACATAACGTGCATTATGTTGAACAACCTAACCTGTATGACATGTTTTATACACTGTGTAATTTTTAACGAGGGAAATTTTCGAGCCGTCTATGATAGAGTACTTGCATGAATTTTTTTTTCAGTCTATTTTAAAGATATATGGCCTACTTAAACAAAGCAAAAAAAAGAAAAAAATATATGCATAAATTAATTAAATAGAGCGTTTCAAAGTTCCTACTGTAGACTTTACCGCCGAAACGCGAAATGACGTCACTTGTTCAAAATTACGCCTTATTAATCTGTGATAGAAATGTCACTGTCATATTGACAGGGTCATGTGACACTGACAGACAGATAACTTCAATATCCATAAGCGAAATTAAGTTTGAACTGTGTCTCTTTACTTCCAAAAGTTCCAGTAAAGAATCGAAATGCATCTTACCGATGCATTTTAAAGTAAAAAACTTCAGAAAATGGAAAATATGCGTTGACTGTATGCACTTAGTTTCTTTTGCCTTCTCTAAAAGAGGTAAATGTTTCCTAAAAAAATAAAAGTGACGTCATGTGTCAAGCTTGGCTGTGATTGGTGTTTCGTTGCAACGATCCGTTTCACAAAATTAAAAGTTGAATATTTTGGAAACTATTGAAATTTTTTTAGTAAATCTTTCACGATAACGCTTTTCTAAGGCTCTATTTTTGAAATATTGACACAATTTCTTATTATAAATTTCATGCAAGTACCCTATTCACGATTACATGAAAATAATAAAAATATACAAAAAAAAAAAAAAAAAAAAACCAAAACATTGATAAATCCCAGAAAAAACCTTAAATATGCGCGGCGAGGATATTACAAAAAAAGGGTAGTTGAATGACCCTTAGTGTATGATCCGTCAGCGCGTCCGTCGGCAACTTACGACTTTTTTAAACCTAAAAATAGTTTTAAATTCAAATTCAAATATGTTTTATTGCACGCACACAGTGAAAAACACACATATTTGGTTTGTTTGTTGTATTGTTGAATGAATCTACGTCTTTTCGCAGGAACGGCATCCGCGGCCGCATGAAGGCGGCGGTGCACGACCTGCTCAAGCAGTACTACGTGGTCGAGAGCCATTTCCAGTTGGGTGAGTGGGGCGACGATGTTATTTTTTACCAGCTTCACCCGCGGTAATTTCGGAGTTCCCGCAGGAATTCCGGGATAAAAAGTACCCTATGTCCTTCTCTGTACCCCTGACAACGTGCATGCCAAATTTCATCCAAATCCGTTCAGCCGTTTTTGCGTGATTGTGTAACAAACATCCAAACATCCACACTTTCACATTTATAATATTAGTAGGATTCATTCAAGCCTCAAACACGTCTGGATAGATAGAACTTCGAAAGAAATCGAACAGCTGGCCAAAAACTCTACACGTCAAAAAGTTTAATGTGATCAACAAGTCTGATGTGTCCTTGATCAAAAAGTCTGATGCTTGATCAAAAAGTCTGATGTGTCCTTGATCAAAAAGTCTGATGTGTCCCTGATCAAAAAGTCTGATGTGTCCCTGATCAAAAAGCATGATATTGTGTTCTTGATTAACAAGTCTGATGTGTCCTTAGTCAAAAAGCTTTATGTGTCCTTAATCAAAAAGCCTGATGTGTCCTTGATCAAAAAGTCTGATGTTTCCTTGGTCAAAATGCTTTATGTGCCCCTGAACAAAAAGCCTGCGTCCTAAATTTAGTCAAAAAGAAATCTACAGTTAAATATGTAGAATAAGTTAGCAGAATTCTTTATGATCATTCTTCAGTATTTAAACTTGGTACCTTCGCTACTGAGTTCCAGAAATTCCTCCCTACGAATAAACAGATATGTACCTTTACCCGCAGCCTCAGTAACTTAGTTTAGGGATTTTATCGTGAACACTTTGTATCCGAAAAGTGTCCTTGTGATTTTGTGGTGTGATATCATGTGACGTGACGTGACGTGACGTGATGTGTGCGCAGGCTCGTACGACAAGTGCGTGATGGCGCTGCGCGAGCGGTACAAGGATGACATGAAGACGGTCGGCGACATTATATTCTCGCACAACCAGGTGCACAAGAAGAATTTGATGGTACGTATCAAAATGGAGGGACGGATAGAAAGAAATCAGTTTTGCGTCATAGTTTCTTTTCTTTCTTCTTGTTCATGGACTTTCGCATATAATGCATTTAGCCAGTTTCAAGTAATAGTAGTTTATGCAACTGTCATATAATGAAGGGTATTAAAACACGAGTGTGAGTTTATGAAACGAGCGCAGCGAGTTTCATAATAGTAACGAGTACGATATAACGTCGGGTCCATTATTTGTTTTATTATACATATTATATTCACCCGCGGGAATTCGGAAATAAAAGTACCCTTCCTATGTTATCCTCTATAGTCTATACTCCTGACAAAGCGTATACAAAATTTCATATGATTTCACCCGCATTAATTTCAGAGTTCCCGGCGGAATTCCGAGATTATAAGTACCCTATGTCCTTCTCTGTATACATGACAGTGTGTATGCCAAATTTCATGATGATCGGTTGAGCCGTTAAGGCGTGAAAGCGTAACAAACAATTTCACTTTCGTATTTTATAAAAGTAAGGATTATCTTACTGATGAACTTGATAGTAATTTTTATTCTTCATAACCCTACATGCCTACATATCGTGGTCCAGGTGACGCTGCTGATAGACCACCTGTGGTCCAACGAGCCGGGCCTCACGGACGAGCTGGCGGCCACGCTGCAGGAGCTCACCACGCTGCACCGCGCCGAGCACAGCCGCGTGGCGCTGCGGGCCCGACAGGTGCGCCGCCGCCGCGTGCGTGACGCGTGACGCGTGACGCGTGACGCGCGATCAGTTCAACGGGCATGATGACTAAATAACAATAATAATAATCCACTTTACAAAACATATCTACTTGATCCCACATTAAGCTGTAAGCTTGTGTCGTGGAAACCAAGCAACACGTGGTATATACCTCTTATAACTCTTATGTTTTCTTTGATTTCACATAATATATATATAGTATACCACTTGTACATATTGTCTGTATGTGAAAACTTAAAGGCTATATTGACTTAAATATAAACCAAAATGTTAACCAAAAGTTTTCCGAAATAAATAAAATAAAAATTATAAATACTACATATAATCACTACATAGTATAAAACAAAGTCGCTTCCCAATGTCTATCTGTCCTTAAATGTATGATTAGATCTTTAAAACTACGAAACAGATTTTGATGCGGTTTTTTATTAATAAATAGTGATTCAAGAGGAAGTTAAGCGTAGGTATAGTTTACCCGTGGTGTTCCTGCGGGAATTCCGAAACACACCCGTGAAACCGCGGAGCACAGCTAGTATTTGTATAGATATACAACGTGTTAATGAATTAACTGAAAACTAGAAAGCAGTTTGCTCAGAATCGACTAGCGAATCGATCGCACTATGTTTTAATATAGGTTATATTTTTTCATTTTTACGAGCCCATGTCTGAATTATTTATAATACAATATTGGGCGCGTACGCCGCCCGCAGCAAAAAAATTCGAACCGGTAGGCGCGGGCGTAGCGCTTGGCATTTCGTAGATAGGTCACCTCCAAACTAATGTTGAATAACTTATAAAGTATACATTTTTTCGACAAATCATATTATTGTTTATTTTTTTAAACGAGGTGTATCAGGTTTTCAGTTAATTCATTACCACGTTGTAGATTAACTCTCTACTGTGACCCTCCCCCCCCCGACAGATCCTGATAGCGGCGCACCAGCCCGCGTACGAGTTGCGCCACAACCAGATGGAGTCCATCTTCCTTTCGGCGGTGGACATGTACGGGCACGACTTCCACCCGGAGAACCTGCAGAAGCTGATACAGTCCGAGACGTCCATCTTCGATATACTGCACGACTTCTTCTATCACACCAATTCCGCGGTGAGTCTTTACACTTTTTTAACAGACTTCCAAAAAGAAGGAGGAGGGGGTTCTCAATGGGCATGTTGAGTAATTTTTTTTTTATTTCGTCTTGTAGATTATTAAAAAATATTGGACACGTATTTTTTCTTTTTTTACGTAATCAAAAAATAACGGCGATACATTGAGTTGAAATTTCGCGTGACGTCACTATTCGGACAGTTTGTATGGCTGTTTTAGCGGTTCTCACCCTAAACTTTAATGCGCTTTATCTCTGTATATTTTAATTTATTTGAAAAAGCAAAAAATACGTGTCTATTGTTTTTTTATTTTCTAACTGACGGACTAATTAGAATTTTGATTTTCAAAAGTAGTCAACATCCCCATTCGTCTGTATTTTTTTTCTTGTATATTTTTTTTTCTTTTTATTTACAAAAACAAAAATTACATTAAAAAGATAACTGACATGGCACTTAAGAAACCACTAAGGTTTATGAAAAAAAGATGCTATTTTACCCAGTAGGTAGGTAGATACAATTTTGGTTTTATGGTATATTCGGTACAATATAGATTACTAGGTAATTTAGGACAAGTGCACCTCTAAGCTTTATAATTATGGATATCTCTCCATATTATTTAAAAAGTAGCGTTTTAGTTTATATTTAATATTTTTTTTGGTTCATACTCTGGACCAAATCGGAGGGTAATTGATTAATTAGTCGGGGAACCAAGTAGCTAGCAGTCCGCGCTTTGTTACGCGATTACTGGAAGAGTATAGTATTATATTATCTATGCTGGAAGGCAGCTGGACAGTGGACTGATTTGGAAAACTCTTTTTTTTTGGTTGAACGGCCAAACCACATATTATTTTGACTAACCGCCGCACTCAGGGTCGACTTTAATGATTACTTAGTTAAGTATAGATTTTTAAAACAAAACTGCTGCAATCAGACAAGTTTAATATATTAATGTTAGTTGGCATTTAACTAATTAAGTTATAATCTCATTAAATGCCAATTAACATTAATTTACTGAAAGTCTCTGATTGCGGCAGCTTTGTTTTAAAAATCTATACTTAACTAAGTAATCATTAAAGTCGACTCTGAGTGCGGCGGTAAGGTGTAGAGTTTATGAAGTTAGGCCTTGTAGAGTTAGGGTGTGTAGAGTTATAAGCTTGGCTCTACATGAGATCTGATGACTTTTTGACAGTGCCCATCATATGGACTCGTCTTGGCAAACATTTTACATGAATATGTTTTTGGTTTGATTTTAATCGCGGAAAATAGATAGACCACAGAGAAAAAATAATATTAAGTAGACAGGCAATGTAGGGGCAGGCGCGAGACGGTTGCGAAGTGAGTATGAGCCGAATGCTCGTGTTCACCAAAACTTTCTACGCTGCCACATTGTACATACTCAAGCTGTAAATGGTCGGATTAAAACTACATTTTGCAATATCGATACGATACTTTTCTTATTCGTTTATTTTAATAAGGTGAACATCGTGTTATTTTATAATTAACCTAATGAAACTTTAACATGTGAAAAATATTTATTTTTTTTGCAAACGTGACATTACATATTTGTGACTACAAAGTTTTACTATATAAGTATTAAATATATCGATATGTCGACATTTCCTTACGAAGATCGCAGCAGGGTGAACATGGAGTATGATTTTTGGAGTAACTGAAAAAAGAAAGAGAAAAAGAACCGTTTAACCCTTTCAAGGTCTTTGGTGTCAAGATCGGAAGACTCAATCGGTGGCGGCACGCGTGATTTTGAAACGATAGGTAATGGGCATGTTGACTATTTTTTTTTTAGTCCGCCTTGTAGATTAATAAAAAATATTGGACACGTATTTTTTCTTTACGTAATCAAAAAATAACGGTGATATATTGAGTTGAAATTTCGCGTCACGTCACTATTCTGACAGTTTGTATGGCGGTTTTAGCGGTTAGTGACGTCACGACCGAGGGGGTTTAATGCGCTTTATCTCTGTATATTTTAATTCATTGAAAAGGGCAAAAAATACGTTTGTATTGTTTTTTATTTTCTAACTGACGGACTAATTAGAATTTTGATTTTCAAAAGCAGTCCACATCCCCATTGCCGCCACTTGACGCTTTGCATGACAGAAAGAAAGGAAGTAAGAAAGATTTATTGAAGCAAAAACGACACACAACACAAATGAATACACATAACAACACCAACGAAAATGATTAAACAGTAATAAACTAAAAGTAAACTTAAGAAACAATAACAATATAAATAGACATAGGAGGTTCTTTTCAAAACTTGACTATTCCACTTTTGATGAAACTGATTTTTTATTTATTTTTTGTTTGGTAACATTCAAATTTACACTCGGCGAAAATAAAATTGGCCAAAACTTGATAACTACACCTGAAAAAAAAAAAAATTAAAAGGCATGATTTCTTCAAAACTAGATTATTCCACGTCAAAACTATTTTCTCAGACTGTGAGAAAACACAAAAAGTGGAATAGTCAAGTTTTCAAAAGAACCTTCTCATTGAATAGTTTCTCATTGCTATACCTCATTACCTGTACACAAAACTTCATCTATGTATAGAAAATTGATGAGTTAAGAGATCCGTAATAGATCCGCCCAAAAAAATACCGAATACGGATCTTTTGTCCCTCGCATATCCGCGGGCACGTATACGGATATCCGGCACATCACTAGTTGGTTGGTGCGCACCGACACGAACAGCTCCATGTCGTACGTGACGACGTTCAGGGCCGTGATGGTGACGGGCAGCTGGCAGCGCGCGACCATGAACAGCACCATGCGGCGCACCGCCGGCGCGGGCGTGCGCTCCCACGCGCCCTGGTACACCATGATCGCCGTCTGCAGCGACTGGGAACACAGCCCCCTTTCTTCTTTTTTATGGGCTTTCGCACATAATGCATTTAGCCGGTTTCAAGTAAAATAAGATCAACGAAAAATTTTTATCAGACATTTAAAGTTGAAATTCTGAAAAAGCTTTATTTGAGAAAAAGCATTATAAAAGTTTGAGTGAAAAATAAAACACACTTAGATTTTATATTTTATTGTAGACTAGCTGTCCCGCGCGGTTTCACCCGCGATAATTTCGGAGTTCCCGCTGAATTGTTCCATACAAACTTTGCCCCCCTTTTCACCCCCTCAGGGGCAACATTTTGGAAAATCCACTCTTATCGGACGCCTACGTCGTACAAAGAACACACCCTCCTTTCAGGTCTCTCCGATCAGCGGTTTAGGCTGTGCGTTGATCCGTCAGTCGTTCAGGACAAAGCATTTTATATGTATAGATTAAGGTATATGAAATTGTAGAAAATTGAGCATATATTAATAATCAATTAAATTGCGGTCGCAATTTTTTCACCAAACGTTACAAAACCTCTTATATCTCGGAAACTAAATGCTGAGAACTGGTACTTTTTAGCTTGCACGCCCAGATAATATACTTAGATATTATCCCAGTAACAGTGAGTAGGTGTCTTACCATATCCTTCAGTTCGGAAGCGTACCGACACGGCATGTAGATGTGAAATACGGTTCCCATGATGAATATGAAGTATCGCAAGTCGAAGCCAGAGCCCTAGAAATAGCGGTATTTATTCATTGAAATACACAATTAGAAGAAAAGGTTCTCACAAAAAAGATTTCGATTTTAAAAAGCTTTTTACTGCTGATTAGGAATAGTCAGCTTTTTGAACCTTTCTGCTGAGTCAATTTCAATTTTAAATTTCAATTGGGTATTTTCCGGGGTATGAAAATAAAAATTCTAATTAGTCCTAATTAGTTAGAAAATAAAAAAATGAGACACACGTATTTTTTCCTTTTTCAAATTAATGAAAATAAACATAGATAAAGCGCATTAAAGTTTAGGGTGGGGGACTCGTGACGTCAATATTCAGTATAAGCCACGGACAAACTGCACCGGGTTGTGACGTCACGCGAAATTTTAACTCAATTTATCGCCGTTATTTTTTGATTAGGTACGTAACAAAATATACGTGTTGAATATTTTTTCTAAAAAAATAAAAAATTGTCAAGCCAATAAGGTAGAATTTGATAATTTTTTTTCCCGAAATTCTAAATTGAAAAAACTTACTGCAGTCACGTAGTTAATGGTGTCCCGTGCAAATTATATGATTCACCTTTGGGGTCGATTTCTTTGTTGTTTCAAGTTCTACTCTAACATACACGGTACGTTCTACTGCTTTTGTAGATACAAAATCATAATACCTCCATGAGCTGGTACATGCAATTGCATATCTGCATCACAGTCGCCAATAATATGATCGCCAACCAAAGACTGAAGGTCTTCTGGATTTTTTCCACGTATCTGAAATATTTTCATCATTGTTATGAATCGCAAAAAAACTTTCAATGGGGATGAAAAGTGTCAAAAAGACTAAAGATGTTGCGTACCAAATTGTAAAGAAAAGGGAACTCATCGCTTCCCTAAAGACTATTATTGTTCTGAGCTAAAGACCTTAAGCTAAAAAGAGAAAATATAATACATAGCTACGATATGATTTTTTTCACGTGTTTTTTTTTACTTGAACGTCCTCATAAACATAAGCTACAGTTTTAATGTGAATAAGACTCAAACAGTATGTTGCTATTATTTGAATTGAATTTATCCTCCATCCATGCAATTTCTGACTTCACATGGAACGGGAGACAACTAAAGAAATCTTCTTTTAGCTTTGCCCGGCCATCCTCATTCTTGATATAAGTAATGTATGATACTGCAAAAATGCTGTAATTTGTTACCGCCTAGCTGCTGCTCCGCGGCATACATGAGTCACGAGCCAAGCCAGCCACGCCATGAGCACGCCGCTACCGCAAGGTGTGCTTCCTGTGTGTTTACCTGAACATTTTACACTGGTCTTCGATTGCGAAGACTAAGCTTTTAATGATACTGTCCTGCTTATCCAATAAAAGGGCATCCTGGACGCGCACACCGAACAGCTTCATCTTCAGGCAAGCGTGACTGATTATCAAACTAAAAAATCCATCGAAACCGGTGAAATTTAACACGAAAATACCCGAACAGCTCATCTGGTACACGAATAAAATCTCGAAACACGGTGTCTCATGAGCGAACGCGAAGGATATCTCATGGATCATATATCTTTTGGGCTCGGCGTCGAACAATTGGCTGTGTATCGTCGAAGCCGTCGCCATCAACGGAAACATCAAGACGCATGTGAAGACGCAGCTGGTCCAGGCGCGTTCGGTTTTCAAACAGATGTTTATGTCATCTTGTATCATAGCTTTGTGTGCTTCCGGTAGATAGTTGTAGCTTTGGTAGTCCAGGTTGGTTTGGTTCATTAGATCCTTCACCTCTTCACGGTTGTAATAAAATATATACACCTGTACCAGAAATGTTAGATTAGCGTCACCAACATGTTGTGTTTTCTATACATATTATAATAACGATGTCTGTACCTGGGAGATAAATAAGAAAAAATCAATTTAGGAAATTGATTGGCCATTATTTAGGCGACTCTATGATTGATATAGAAGCCAAAAATACCGTTTTCAGAATTTTCTGTATGTTTGTATTCGTGCTACGCAAAAACTGCTGCGCAAAATTAAATGCGGTTTTTTTTTGTTGTATTGCTAAGGGTCTAACTTTCATGTTTCGATTTTTTCGAAATTCCATCTGGAACTCTAGATATTAAAAAAAATTCTACTAATATTATAAATGTGAAAGTGTGGATGTTTGGATGTTTGTTACTCCATCACGCAAAAACGGCTCAACGGATTTGGATGAAATTTTGCATGCACTTTTTCAGGGGTACAGAGAAGGAAATAGGGTACTTTTGATCTGGAATTCCCCCGGGAACTCCGAAATTACCGCCGGTGAAACCGCGGGGCTACAATATTTTCAAAACTGTGAACTTTGAAAACAGTGACTAAGTAAAAACATAACCAAGTGGCGTTTAATAAATCTCGTTACGTCTATGAATTTTTTTGTTGTGTACGATAATCACCCGGTGACACTGGTTTTCATATTAAACTGTGTTGATGCGGCTTCTATCTGTTCGATGAGTGAAGCAATTGTTTTGGAGTGCAGATGCAAAGAAATCCAATAAAATAACTCTTTCGGTCTGTCTGTCTGTCCTTACCTTGAGTAATATGCCGTACAATGGGCCGAGGATTGTGGTATGTCGGATGATGTTGACGAAGTCGCGCCGCAGCCAGCACTGGTAGCCGTCGAACAGGATCAAGGTGATCACGGGAATCGTAAACAACGACCCTGCAACTGCAACACCGCAACCTTGTTGGGTATGTTCCGTTATTACGGATAACACTGTAACAACTCATTGATGACCAACCTACGCGTTTGACCAATAAATAATTGGTCCGAGGTTGATTACGTGATCAAACCACTGAGAGCTCCTTACCTCGAGGCCGCCAGAGTGCTCACAGTATAAGGCGCCGATTAATTATGACGTCATACTGCCTACCCTAGGACACTGCGGCCAGCGGCAGTAGTAGTCTGTTATAACGGAACGAATTTCTCGTCACAGCGAGCACTGGGGCAGTGCTATCAGTGATAACGGATCATACCCAGGGCGCGAAAGAGTCTACTCTAAAATCACTATTCGCAGAGGTAAAAATTTGTAAGTTTGATGGAAAGTTAACGTTTTGGCTACATTAAGATCGCTACTTCAAAACAAAGAAACATTTCCCTACCCACTCTGATACCTAGGTTTCGTGAAGTCACATTTCAAAATCATATCCTCCCACCCTTTGTCACACAATGTCATCTTAACGTGTGACATACTTTATGGATGGTCCCTCAGAACAATAACTAAAGCATTAAAGGATGGTCCCTAATCCTCGCTTTCTGAATGAAAGGCGAGAATTCCCTTGCTGATTTACCACGCCCTTATTCACTATGACCATAACACGTCGCGTTAAGATAAGACGCCACAAAAATTGTTTTTCCCTCGCGATCAAAGATACAACGTACTGTGATAACACAGTATACAGAATATTAATTTTGGGAGGTTCGTAGAAGGTTGGGGGTAGGCCTTCGTCTACCTCAATAAAAACAAAGATAAATTTGTGATTTTTAGTTCTTGTAATTTTTAAAGTAAGTCTCGCTCTGTCAAAAAGTAGACATAAAATTTTAAATATAAAAAGAACAGATTATAAAAAGTATTAGAAATGAGGCGGGATATCATAACGAGTGGCATATAGCCGCCTCGTTACAATTTCTAATATTTTGGCATCTAGAGCGGTCGGAGATGTGTTTTTAGGACGCGCGTTATGGGCAAGCAATGTTGTTGGTCATAGAGAATAAAGGCCCTTGCCCCTTAGTCAAGTTGACAATCTATTGTTAATCGTTCACACTGTAGAAAACTAAGGAACAAATCTTTATGTCACGTAACACAATTTGACGTGACCACGTGGCATGACGGTAGAAGAAGAAGAAGAAAATACCTTTATTTCAGCACAACACACAAGAAAAAGAAACAAACATAAACAGTAACTAATCTAAAATGTGTAAACAAAATATCATGATATCTCTTGCATGCTCTGCCGAAAGGGACACCAACTCAGCGTTGTTTTCTATACGTTAACGATTATTATAGATTGTCAACTTGGCTAAGGGGGCTGATGACGTATTTACAACATACTTTATAATATAATGAACATTGAACTCCGTACATATAGCAATAAGTCGCATTCTCTCATTCCCCGGTCTTGGCAGAAGCAGGCCCATGCTCATCGCGTACGCAATTATTTTGTAAGTCGAATGAAACGGCTCGAACTGCCGCCGCCCAGCCGCCATCTCTGTAACTAGTGATAAAAAAAAAACGGGGCCCTTATTCACTATGACTTACGGAGCTAAGATGCGCAACACGATAAAATTTTATCGAGCCATTTTATCGATTCTCGTCGACATATATATCGTTTTGTCTACCAGTGGTAACTTGGCAGCAAAAAATGTTTAACCGAATTTAGTCTTAACTCAATACCTCATCAATGCACTTTTTTGCTTGGACGCCCACATATAAAGGGTCTTTCAATAAGGACGGGTCGATTTTGACATGAAATAAAAAAGGCCGTGTGTGAGATTTTAACGATTTTTTTTTTTTATTTGAAAGAGCTATATATGCCATTATGTGTGGAAAATCACATCGTTTAAATGTCCGCCGCGGCTTCTCACGGTGGCACGAATTCGAGTTGTCCAATGTTCAACAACTCTGCCGCATAGTTCGGGTTGAATTTCAGCGATAGCCTGAGCTATGTTGACTTTAAGGGCATCGGTCGATTGTGGCTTATTGGTATAGACCTGCGACTTAAGAAAACCCCACAAAAAAAAGTCTAAAGGTGATAAGTCGAATTTGGCCACCAAACGTTGGAGAGTCGACTTTGAAGGACCACCTCGTCTGCCGTAAAATGGGCGCAATGCACGTAACGTTTGCACTAACGAACACTCATTTTGGTAATACATTTTTAACATTTGGACGTATTGCTCAACCGTGTAACTTGCCATGGTGATTTGGCATTACTAACTGAATAAAAAAATATAGGTTAGAAAGACGACGTTAAAACAACATGGCCGCCACAGGCTGCCAACATCGACCCGTCCCTATTGAAAGACCTAGTATTTGTCGTGTCGACAATTTTATCATTCGTTCGATAAACATATCGTGTTGTGCATCCTAGCTCCGCATAGCGCGTCGCGCTAAGATAAGGCGCCACTTAAATTGCTTTTACCTCGTGTTCAAAGAAGTGTCACTTTAAAGAAATACATTTACAACGTTTCCTTTGTCATAAAGAATATAAATTTCTTATATTTTTGCATCTGGAGCGTTTGCGATTGTGTTTTTGGGACGCGCGTTATGGGCAAGGAATGTTGTTGGTCATAGTGAATAAGAGCCCTGGCCAAGTGAGCGTCAGACTAAACACAGTGAAGTACGTTCACAGTTTCAATTCACTGTTAATAGAGTTGTTTTTAAAAGTTAAATATTTCTTATTTGAAACACGAAATAATATCTTCTACGTAAAAATATTGCATATCTCATCGATAAAAAAAAAGGCTTTTTATTGCCGAGTAATTTCCTTGGATGGGAAAAAGAACAGTAAAAAAGTGGGTATACGAGTTGTAGCCTACCCATACTCCTTGCTAATTGTTGTATACTTAGTTTGGGGACAGGTGACGCCGCGCTGTGTGGTAGTTGATATTGTCTTTGCATTAATGTCACAAAGAAACGTTATTCCTTTAAGTATGTACATACATTAAGAAGTAGAGAAAAACCTACCTATTTCGCATACAAGTGAAAAATTATTTAATACTAGCTGTCCCCGGCGATTTCATCCGCAGTAATTTCGGAGTTCCCGCGGAGGTTGCGAGAAAAAAGTACTCTATGTCCTTCAGTTCCCGAGGAAATTCCGGGATAAAAACTATCCTATCTTTTAAGTTGGACAATATTATAAATGGTTGCAAAATTTTATCAAAATCCGTTCAGTAGTTTCGGAGTCCATCGCGGACAAACAACGTGACACGTGATTTATATATATTAGATTTTAAGATAAGATAAGATGTACCTATCCTACTAATATTATAAACGCGAAAGTTTGTAAGTATGTATTGATGGATGGATGGATGGATGTTTGTTACTCTTTCACGCAAAAACTACTGAATGGATTTAAATGAAACTTTACAATAATATAGCTTATATACATCAGATTAACACATAGGGTACTTTTTATCCCGGAATTCCCGCGGGAACTTTGAAATTAACGCGAGTGGAACCGCGGGGCACAACTAGTAATATATAAAAGAAAAAAATGTATGAAAACTAGAGCCTTAAGGGAAATATTTACATACCACTTGTTTGTGTGTGAGTTTCGTCCTTACTTCTTTGTGTAGACAACGGAATCATTGTTTCAAGGATTTTATCTTTCTTTAATAAGACGATAGAATTTAAAACTATTTTCTTTTAAAAGACGACCATTCAACAAGAAATAAGAACGTGTGCCTCTTCGGAGAATGTCTCAAGTAAATTATGCTAAGACTGCACTTGTGTTTTTTTTTTCTTCAAAGAATGTAGATAATGTCCTTACTATTTATAAATACGAATGTGAGTTTGTTTGCTTGTTACGCTTTTACGCCTTAACGGCTCGACCGCTCACCATGAAATTTTGCATACACGTTGTCAGGGGAACAGACAAGGGAATAGGGTGCTTTTTATACCGGAATCACCGCGAGAACTTCGATGTTAACGCGGGTGGAGCCGCTGGGAACAGCTAGTTATGATATAGAAGCTCTGTCAATTAGTCACAATAATGTGTAAGACTTTTGTGCTGCTGCATTATTATTTTATGAGGCAATCGTCGCAAGCGTTTTGTAAGAGAATTTTTTATTTGACAGTTCGTATTCTAAAACAGCTGACCATTAGTTATGTAATATCACGTGTTATCGTTAGGGATCATCAAGTCTTTTAATCACTATGCGTACCCAGTTTCTGGGCCGGGGGGGGGAGGAAGGTTGGTTTTAGGCCGGAGGGAATCACATTTTTTATAAGCACCTAGACAAATAAACATAAATAAAAGAGGTTATTTTTTATATAAATTCTTTAACTATACATATGTATCTACAATACCTATTTCGAAAGTAATTTATACCTATATTGTATTGCAAACGGCACAAAGTTATTTTTTTATCTTTATCGACAAAACTAGATAGTAGAGACGTTAAGATCCGGGGGCACTGCCCTCCCCGCCCCTCAAATTTTTTCAATTTGCAGACGATTCGGAGTCAGAGAAAATCAGACAAATATTGCTCATGGTACGCTTGACCCGCCTAAATTGCTTCTCTGTAAATAATTTTCATGATTGAGCAGTTGAGGCGTTAAAGCTTAACAAACAAACAAACAAAATAATTGTCACATGTAGATTCTACATGATTGTGTAAACTTTCCTCGGTATTTACCAAGATAATTTTCGTGGGGTATGAGGAGGCATGAAATGGGCATGTGGACTAATTTTTATTTTTTAGTCCGTCTTGTAGATTATTAAAAAATATTGGACTCGTATTTTTTCTTTTTTTACGTAATCAAAAAATAACGGCGATGCATTGAGTTGAAATTTCGCGTGACGTCACTATTCGGACAGTTTGTATGGCGGTTTTATCGGTTAGTGATGTCACGACCCCCTCACCCTAAACTTTAACGCGCTTTATCTCTGTATATTTTAAATCCCTATTGTTGGGAGTCAGAGGGTGTCGCCTCTTTGTGTAATTTCTATTCTCTGCCGTCACTATTACTGTCACCGTCACTATTACTGTCACCGTCACAGTCACTATTACTGTCACCGTCACTGTCACTATTACTGTCACCGTCACCGTCACTTCCTGTCGCCAGGTGTGCAACGCGGCGCAGGAGGTGTACGTGCGTCGCGCGTACGTGTCGTACGACATCACCTGCCTGCAGCACCTCGAGCTGTCCGGCGAGCGGGGCGTGGTGCACTTCCAGTTCGTGCTGCCCACTGGTCATCCTAACAGGTGAAATAACCTACTATCTATAATATACAACGTGTTAATGAATTAACTGAAAACTAGAAAGTAGTTTGCTCAGAATCGACAAGCGAAACGATCGCACTATATTTCAATATAGGTTATATTTTTTCATTTTTACTAGTCCATGTCTAAATTATTTATAATACAATATGTGGCGCGTACGCCGCCCGTAGCTTTGAATTTCGTAGATAGGTCACCTCCAAACTAATGTTGAATAACTTTTAAAGTATAAATTTTTTCGACATAAAATATATTTTAATCATTTTATTGTTAATTTTTTTTAAATGGGGTGTATCAATTTTTCAGTTAATTCATTAACACATTGTATCTAATTATCATCTTATTTATTATTCTATCTATTATTATCAAAATTATTGCTATGTATCTGTGTATCTAATATCTATCAATGGATAAATAATATATCTATTACGTATTTTATTTTATTGTTTTGAATTGGCGGTCGGATATCGCGCGGACGCATCCCCTTAAGGGCTCCGTTGAAAACCAAAAATCGCGTTTTTTGAGTATCACATTTTGTCATATATTTTTAAATTTTTTGTGATGCCGAATATAGATTTGTCTATGTCTAAGTCTATGTCTATGCCAACTGAGATAGAACCTATCCTAATTCCCTTACCTCAGTGTAAGATTCGGTCATCACCAAGCTTCCCTAGCCATATTATGACAATATTTCCGCGCATGTTTAAGAAATAGTACATTGTTATCCTAGGGGTGAAAGTAACAATAGATTGAGGGACTAAATAAGTCTTTCTCCCGAGGATAACACTGTGCTTTTCATTACGAATGCAAGGAAAGTCAAAATAAAAATAGGAATTAACTAAAGAAAAAAATGAGTGAATTTTATTTTACATAAATCAACCATTAGGTCCCGTTTCGGGACTAAATAAGTTACTTTCACCCCTAGGATATACTATTTTTGGAGTTAAACTTCTTTATTTTCGTGGCGTGTTACGGTCATAGTGAATAAGAGCCGTGTGCGTTGGTCGCAGGATACCGCTGTCGCAGTCCGAGATAGAGATGTCGTCGGCGGCGGACGCGGAGGGCACGCCCGCGGAGCTGTGCGCGGCCGCCATGAGCAAGTGCCACTACCGCACCGGGGCGCTCGCCTCTTTCGACAGCTTCGACCAGTTCGCGCAGTACGCGGACGAGCTGCTCGACCTGGTGCACGACTTCGCCAGCACGGCCACCGTCAGGCGGGAGGTCAGATATTATATACCCTAACTTACATTATAATGTATATGTACCAATACTAGGTGTGCCCCGCGGTTTCACCCGCGTGAGTATCGGAATTCCCGCAGAAACTCCAAAGTGAAATTTTGTCCAAAAATAAAAAAATCTGGAAAGGGCCTTCTTATCACCTACGGGTATAAAAAATAGACTTTTACTAATTATACCTACATTAAAAAAAAAATCATAAATATCAGTCAAGGCGTTTCGAAGGAGTTCGATGACAAACACTGACTAGAGATGGCTATAGGCTATAATAACTTCACGCTACGACCAATAGGAGCACAAGAAAAAACAAAAATTGAACAAGTTGGTTTACCGAATAATATCTTGCATGCTCTGCGTTCACCAGTTTACTCCGCAAGCCCAGCTCGCGTATAGAAGTTTTACATTAAAAAAAAAACTATTCCTTCCATGTGCACCGTCCAGGACCTGCAAGCGCTGCAGGACGCCAGCGAGAGCCGCGACAGCACGAGCATCAACGTGGGCATGGACTACAAGCCCAACGTAGATTTGGACGATGCGGTGAGTATACCATACGCATTCGTTCAATGTGTCTATCCATGAGTCAGTGAGTTTTCATATACAAATAACAACCTTTGGTTGTTATTTATAATAAAAAAAAAAATCATCCATACAAACCAATTCACGAATACAAAAAAATATGAAAAAAAAACAGCCAAACCGGCCTCAAGTAATTATGATTTGCATAGATTTTATAATTTTATGTATTTGTTGTATGTATCTATTGTACCAAAGTGGCCAAAGTGCACGTATCTATAGGCTATTTGACTAATTTTTTTTTAGTCCGTCTTGTAGATTAATAAAAAATATTGGACACGTATTTTTTCTTTTTTTTTTACTAAATAACGGTGATAAATTGAGTTGAAATTTCGCGTGACGTCACTAACCAGTGCAGTTTGTATGGCGGCTTGTAGCGGTTAGTGACGTCACGAGCCCCCATCCTAAACTTTAATGCACTTTATCTCTGTGTATTTTCATGTATTTGAAAAATAAAAAAATACGTGTCTAATGATTTTTAATTTTCTCACTGACGGACTAATTAGAATTTTGATTTTCAAAAGTCGTCAACATCCCTCTTTGAACAGTTCCGTTCCGTTCGCAGCAGTCGCTCGAGCCGATCCACATCGTGATGATCGGCGTGCGTGACGCGGGCGACAGCGACGACGCGGCGCTGTCGCGGCGCTTCGGCGGCTTCTGTCGCGCGCACCGCCACGAGCTGCTCGCCAAGCGGATACGCCGCGTCACCTTCATGTCGCTCATACGGTCAGTCCAGGGCACTTGAACCTCTTCTGATGCCGCCCACAGATACCCACTGTTCCGCTTGGATTGGCGTTACCCAAAGATACCCACTACCCACAGACACCCACTACCCACAGACACCCACTACCCACAGACACCCACTACCCATAGACACCCACTACCCACAGAAACCCACTACCCATAGACACCCACTACCCATAGACACCCACTACCCACAGACACCCACTTCCCACAGACACCCATTACCCACAGACACCCACTACCCACAGACACCCATACCCACCGACACCCACTACCCCCAGATACCCACTACCCATAGACACCCAATTACCCCTAGATACTCACTACCCCCAAACACCCACTATCCACAAATACCTACACCAACAGCGCTCCAGCGCAGCGAGTGACCACTGACCCTCATATCACAGGTTTGACCTGACCTAATACAGCCATGTAGAATTAAGTTCAGTCATTGTATGCTATCCTTTTTTGTACTGGCTTTGCAAATAAAAACTATTATTATGGGGCTCCACTGAAAATCAGCGCTCTGACCACTACGGTCGCAGCAAATGCTGAGTGGAGTCCCTTTTAGCAAGGCACTGCACCACATAGTTTCATTTATCTTTAAAATATTAAGTAGTTGTTGCATGGTGTATGTGTTTACTTTGCTAAATAAAATGTATCTTATCTTATCTTATTATTATTACCTACTGTTCCGCTTGGAGTGTTGGGGCGTTACCAACAGATATCCACACTACCCACAGGTGCTCACAGATACCCACATGTTCCGTTTAGACACACCCACCACACCTCAGCGTCATCCACAGGTATCTACTATTTACAGATAGATACCCGTTATTTTAATCAACCCGGTGCTTGGCTTTGAACTTCAAGCGCGATAAAAGCCATCCTTTACGGCGTTTTATCGAGTTTAAACCCGAAAACGGCAGGCTTTTATCGGGTTTAATCTCAAGCACTGAGTTGATCGTCCATTTACACCCCGCAGCCGCCAGTTTCCCAAGTTCTTCACGTACCGCGCGCGCAACGACTTCGCCGAGGACACGATATACCGGCACCTGGAGCCGGCGTCCGCCTTCCAGCTGGAGCTGTACCGCATGCGCAGCTACGACCTGGAGGCGCTGCCCACCAGCAACCAGAAGATGCACCTCTACCTGGGGAAGGCCAAGGTAACGCCGCACCATGGGGATGGCAGTACCGACGTGCCTGGGATGGATGGTCTGATGATGGAATGTAACAGAGTTTGTGAGGTGATGGTATCTACATATGTATGTGAGGAGCACATCTATCTCATATAAAAAGTGGATACCAAATCAGCGTCAAAATATATCCTCATGAAATGAGCGCCCACTTGAACATTTGGGTGCGCTTTTAAATACCTTGTACGTCAAAACTCGGTCTTAAAATTTTATTGCTTTTTGTAGAGTGAATTGAATTTTATTGAATTAAATTGAAAAAACTTTATTTGACACAACACAAATATTTAAAGCATACGTATACAACAACTAAACATATATATATAACAGGTATTGAGGGTACGCCTCTCAACCGACGGACAGACGCCGCCAGCCGAGGATCTGTGGGCGGACTCCATCCGACGGCTGAGAAACGGACACCTACTTAAAATAACGGAGACACTTATTTAAATATTGTGATAAGACACCGTGTTGTGACAAAAAGGCGGCCAGCTCAGCATAAGTCGGGTGGTTGTAAGGACCACCCGGCGCTGGTCTTCCGCTGGAGCCCTGCGGAGGCGTCACGGACGCAGGCAGACAAGTTTATACACAAAATGAACCAATACTATATATTACTACATACTACTTTGTAAATATAACTTTAAGTCGAGTACTTAAGGTTAAATTTGCATTTATTTATGTTTATACCAACTATAACCACAGCTCTACGTAAATACGACTGTGGAAAGTTTTTAAGTGAGCTTTTGTATGGGACTGTGTATCTACTTTTTATATGAGATCGATGGAGGAGCACTATAACACGAAAGTGAGTTTGTTGTTTGTTTGTTACGCTTTCACGCCTTAACGGCTCAACGGATCATCATGAAATTTTGTATACCGTTGTCCAGGGGTACAGAGAAGGGCATAGGGTACTTTATATCCCGGAATTCCCGCAGAAACTCCGAAATTAACGCGGGTAAAACCGCGGGGTATAGCTAGTACGAAATAAAATAAGTGGAAAATAAATGATTGATAGATTTATTGTTGCATGTCTAGGTGAAGAAGGGGCAAGAGGTGACTGACTACCGTTTCTTCATCCGCTCCATCATCAGACACCAGGACCTCATCACCAAGGAGGCGAGCTTCGAGTACCTCCAGAATGAGGGCGAGAGGTAAGTTCTTATCTAGCTAGAGAGAAAGCAGACTTTTGTTAGTGCAGGTGTCAAATGTAAAAATATAAAATATCTGGAAAGTGGGGGTACCCATAGCGGGTTCCGAGACATATATATATACTCGATTGACATAATAAGTGAAAATTTAAATTCTATTTAGTCCAACATTTAGAATTTTAGATAGACATGTGTATTTTGATTTTTAAAATTTATGAAAAATCCTCCAAATAAATTCGAATTTAAGTTTGTTTGTTTGTTATCTGCTCAACCGATCATCGTGAAATTTTGCATACACGTTGCAAAGAAACACAGGGGTACAGAGACGGACATAGGTTAATTTTCATCCCGGAACTCCCGCGGGAACTACAAAAAATAACTAAATAAACGATTTGACATCATATTTGCCTTTATCTTTGTTTTGTACGTGTATCACGTAAAAACTACTGAACTACAATGACCGGGATTTTTGTCGAGTAGACTGATGCCTTGTTTCTTTGTTATACAGGGTGTTGTTAGAAGCTATGGACGAGTTGGAAGTGGCTTTCTCGCACCCTCTAGCGAAGAGGACGGACTGCAATCACATATTCCTCAACTTCGGGCCCACTGTCATCATGGACCCGATCAAGGTTAGTTTATTGTAGTTTTTAATCGTATATTTGCCAAAATAACATAATATCTTTACCATAAACCTCTATTTATTTCCCTCCACTACTCTTTAACGAGTGGGTGGAAAATTGTGGAATGATCAATTAGGTAGAACACAAGAGGGTGGAAAATTGTGAGAAACTATTTGATAGAACTTAGCGATAACTTTTTTTTCAATCCGGATAAAAAGTACCCTACGTGACTCAGCACTACTGTAGCTTTCTATAAGTGAAAGAGTTTTCAAAATCGGTTCAGTAGATCCAGAGATTACCCCCTACAACGTCACAAACTCACAAACTTTACCTCTTTATAATCTCTACATAGTATAAAATAAAGTCGTTTTCTCTTGTCCCTATAATATCCCATGTAGTATATATGCTTAAATCTTTAAAACTACGCAACGGATTTTGATGCGGTTTTCACCAATAGATAGAGTGATTCATGAGGAAAGGTTTATAACTTTATTTTATCCAGGAATTCCTGCGGTAACTCCGTAAATTACCGCGGGGGAAACCGCGCGGTTCAGCTAGTATAGTATACAGTATGTATAGATTATTTTGTGAAGCAAAGATGCGGCTGAATCAGTTTCGTCTGGTCAGGATGAGTCAGTGGTTGTGTCGTCCACAGATCGAGGAGTCCGTCCTCGGCATGGTGATGCGGTACGGGCCCCGGCTGTGGAAGCTGAGGGTGCTGCAGGCGGAGATCCGGTTCACGCTCAAGATTGGTGAGTCCACTGTCGGTCTTCAGCGCTGGTCTGATGGGCATGTTGACTAATTTTTTTTAGTCCGTCTTGTAGATTAATAAAAAAATATTGGACACGTATTTTTTATTTTTTACGTAATTAACAAATAACGGCGATACAATGAGTGGAAATTTCGCGTGACGTCACTATTCTGACAGTTTGTATGGCGGTTTTAGCGGTTAGTGACGTCACGAGCCCCTCACCCTAAACTTTAATGCGCTTTATCTCTGTATATTTTAATTAATTTGAAAAAGCAAAAAATACGTTTGTATTGTTTTTTTTATTTTCTAACTGACGGACTAATTAGAATCTTGATTTTCAAAAGTACTCAACATCCCCCCCTTATGGTTATAGAAATAGACAAGGAAATAGGAATACTAACTGTTCTTACTAGGTAATGAAGCGATATCCCCCCCTCCCCTGCGATCTCCTTGCTCCTATAGAGGCGAGAGCAGTGCATTTTGTGGTCGCCGTGCGTGTGTCGGCCAGTATCGACTAGAGTGCCCCCCCCCCCCCCTGTAGTGGTAGTTGTAGTCGTTAATATTTGTCTTCTCCCCTCAGGCCCCGGCGCTCCGAGCAAGAACGTGAGGTTGTGCCTGTCCAACGACTCCGGGTACACCCTGGACATCTACGTGTACGAGGAGGTCTCAGACCCTAGGACCGGGGTGGTGAGAACATCGACTCTTCCTTTATTTTTTTTATCCTTTATCCCTTCCTCTTTTCCTCTTCCTTCCCTTCCTTCCTCTTTTCATCCTACCTCCTATCCTCCTTTCATCCTTCCTCCTTTCCTCCTCCATCCTTTCCTCCATTTATCCACCCTCCATTCATTCTTTCGTCTTTCCTCCTTTCTTGCTGTCATCCTTCCTCCTTTCCTTCTTTCATCCTCCCGCCTGTCCTTTCATCCTTTCATTCTCCCGCCTGTCCTTTCATCTTCCTCATTTCATCCTTTTATCCTCCCTCCGGTCCTTCTTTCATCCTTCCTCCTTTCCTCCTCCATCCTTTCCTCCATTTATCCACCCTCCATTCATTCTTTCGTCTTTCCTCCTTTCTTGCTGTCATCCTTCCTCCTTTCCTTCTTTCATCCTCCCGCCTGTCCTTTCATCCTTTCATTCTCCCGCCTGTCCTTTCATCTTCCTCATTTCATCCTTTTATCCTCCCTCCGGTCCTTCTTTCATCCTTCCTCCTTTCCTCCTTCCGCCTTTCCTCCTTTACAGAATCAGAATTTATTTACTTTCCGTATAATAACTCTTTGTCTGAGAATAGTGGAAAAAATGTAGGAATTCTATTTTTACAATTAAATAAAAATTGGAATGTAGTTAACAACTTTCATCCTTCCCCCTTTTATCGTTCCTCCTATCATCCTTCCCTCTTTCCTCCTTTCATCCACATGTGCAATGTAAACAATGAAACAGTACCTAATCGCATGGCGCGTGCCCGTTGCCAGATAATGTTCCAGTCGTTCGGCCCCAAGCCGGGCCCGATGCACGGCCTGCCGATCTCCACTCCGTACGTCACCAAGGACTATCTACAGCAGAAGAGGTTTTTGGTAATGTATTATTATAAGTCCATTATAGCCTCATACTTTCCTTAATTTTTATAGTAGCTATACTTTATGTTTTTAGGTATACAATAGAGTTGTTTCACTTGATTTCATAAGTCTCCGACTGCGACATTTGGGACCTCCTTTTTTGTATTTAACAGGCTCTAGAAGTTTGACCACAGCTCACTCACCTCCACGTCACGTCAAGTGACTCTGTGCTAAAAAGATTTTTAACATACCTAGCCTAGAATGGGAACTAAAAATGGATCAAAGCTTTATTTTTGTTTTTATAGCGATTATAATTTTTTTGTAACTGTGGTTGTATTTGTTATAATAGTGATACATTAGTTACGAAAAGTGAACGAAAATAGCGAAATGCGATCGAAATGGGCGTTCGCCGGAAGATTTTTGTTCTACCTTACAACCAACTCCCGTGGAGCGTCCTGTCAAGGTTCAAATTTGAAGAGTTGCTTCCAAAAGTTCTGTCATCTCATTTAAAAGTTTGAACGCACCTCAACAATGACTGGGCTGTATGAAATTGGATTTATTTGCCTTCCTCGAGAGGAAACACTAAATGGGCGACTGCCAATCGGGCGGGGAGCCCTGAAAGTCACGGTTTGCGTTGTATCCGCAGGCGACGTCCCAGGGCACGACGTACGTGTACGACATCCCGGACATGTTCCGGCAGGAGGTGGAGCGGCGCTGGCGCGAGTGCATCGAGGAGGGCAGCGTCGACGGTGAGTGGGCCGGGGTGGGCCGGGGTGGGTCGGGGCGAGTGTACAACGTCGTTGTTACCACCGTATACTCTACAAACTTGTACAAACATTATCATTATCATTGCATCCTCTAAAAACTTGTACAAGAATTACCATTATCATTTTATTCTCTAAAAACTTGTACAAAGATTAATTATTTATTATCTTATCACTGTATCCTCTATAATCTTGTACAAACATTATCATTATCCATTGTGTCCTCTATAAACTTGTACAAAGATTATCATTATCATTGCATCCTCTAAAAACTTGTACAAGAATTACCATTATCATTTTATTCTCTAAAAACTTGTACAAAGATTATTATCATTATCACTGTATCCTCTATAAACTTGTACAAACATTATCATTATCATTATATCCTGTAGAACTTGTAAATAGTTTGACTAAAAATTCAGTACATAAATTTCAGTACGGAAAATCGTTTCACCAAAAACGAAGACGAAGTTTTTGTGTCGTGTACGTATTGTATATGATACTAGCTGTGCCCCGCGGTTTCACCCGCGTGAGTTTCGGAATTCCCGCAAGATCTCCAAAGTAGCCTAATTACTTCTTAAACCTTCCGTGAACTTCCACAAATATTTCAAGATCAAAATTAGTCAAATCGGTCCGGCCGTGAATGTGAATGAACACTAATTTATCTATACGTCTATACATATAAAAAAAATTGAAGTGTCTGTTTGTAATTCCATATTAACAGCATTAGGCTAAATGCATATGAAAGTATATACCGTACTTACATAAGAAAAAAACTGTTTTTAACATTTTTCTGTTTTCTATTTCTTCCGGCTAATCTCTAAAATGGCTGCACCGATTTTAACAGGACTTCATTTCATGTTATAAAGAGTAACTTAGGTTACTTTTGATTTTAGAGAATGCGTGAATTCTGAAACTCACGCGGGCGTGGAAACAGCGGGGCATACCTAGTTTTTATAATATTATATATAGAAGATGTGTGCGTGCAGGCCCCCAGCCGGACGGCGTGATGAAGTGCGTGGAGCTGGTGGTGGAGCCGGACGGGGAGCGGCAGGTGGTCGAGGTCACGCGCCTGCCGGGCCAGAACACGGTGAGTGCCCTCTCTGACCTACATTTTGACCTACATTTGTCGACTTGGTATATTGGGTGGGGGAGGTTCTAAGACCTCCGGCTAGCTCGTATTTTAACCCTTGCACCGCCATCCCCGTAATATCGCGATCTATGAAAGACCTGGAGCCCTAGTGGGGACATTAACGTTAACATGGCGGTAAAGGGTTAAATATATAAGTTTACAGTCTTGTTTTATGTTGCAATGTTGTATGACAATGTTACATAATGTGGACGTGTTAAACAACGTGTTAATGAATTAACTGAAAACTAGAAAGTAGTTTGCTCAGAATCGACTAGCGAATCGATCGCACTATGTTTTAATATAGGTTATATTTTTTCATTTTTGCTAGCCCATGTCTAAATTATTTATAATACAATATTTGGCGCGTACGCCGCCCGCAGCAAAAAAATTCGAACCGGTAGGCGCGGGCGTAGCGCTTGGAATTTCGTAGATAGGTCACCTCCAAACTACTGATGAATAACTTTTAAAGTATACATTTTTTCGACATAAAATATATTATAACCATATTATTGTTTATTTTTTTAAATGGGGTGTATCAGGTTTTTAGTTAATTCATTAACACGTTGTATAACACAAGTTATCTAACATGTTACATAGTCTGTACGCACCGTAACATCTTCGAGTCAATTTCATTTGGGCGCATTACGTCCAATTTGCAAATGGTCCAATCGTCCAGTTCGAAAGTCGTCCAATTCGCAATTGCGTATTTTCCGGGGCATGAAAATCAAAATTCCAATTAGTCCGTCAGTGCGAAAAAAAAAATAATGCACAAGTATTTTTTGTTTTATCAAATTAATGAAAGTAAACATAGATAAAACTCGTGACGTCGTTATTCAGTATAAGCCTAGTACAAACTGCACCGGGTTGTGACGTAACGCGACATTTCAACTCAATGTAAAAAAAAATAGTCAACATGCCCATTGACTACTTGACAAAATTTTTTTTTAGTCCGTCGCGTCTTGTAGATTAATAAAAAAATATTGGACACGTATTTTTTTCTTTCTTTACGTAATCAAAAAATTAACGGCGATAAATTGAGTTGAAATTTCGCGTGACGTCACTATTCGGACAGTTTGTATGGCGGTTTTAGCGGTTAGTGACGTCACGACCCGACCCCCTCACCCTAATCTTTATTGCGTTTTATCTCTGTATATTTTCATTGTTTTTTTTTTATTTTCTAACTGACGGACTAATTAGAATTTTGATTTTCAAAAGTAGTCCACATCCCCATTGGTCCAATTCGAGTCCCTTTGGGCCGCAGGTGGGCATGGTCGCGTGGCGGCTGACGCTGCACACGCCGGAGTACCCCGCGGGGCGCGACCTGGTGCTGATCGCGAACGACCTCACCCACTACATGGGGTCGTTCGGACCCCAGGAGGACTGGGTGTACTACCGCGCGTCGCAGTACGCCAGGCAGCTCAGGATACCCAGGGTGAGTCGACTGGTCCTTGATATCCTTACTCTGGAAGTTTTTATTTATTTATTGCACATGTGGCGACCTCTACGCCACTAGTCACGAACTACGAATACTAACAAGATGGAACTCCTGAATCGCACTAACGAAGTTTTCACATTGCGCTGCATATATAAGACCCCCGACGATCTACAGTTGGAAAAAAAAACGTACAAATGGCGAACTTAATGCTTTGCGGCAGTTCGTTTGTTTGTTTGTGTCACGCTTAATGGCTCGACTGATCTTCATGAAATTTTGCATATACGTTGCCGTTGTATGGAGAAGGACATTGGGGACTTTTTATCCCGGAATCCGCGCGAGTGAAATCGCGGGGAACAGCTAGTCCTTAATATCCTTACTATGTGAGTTTGTTAACGTTACGCTTTAACGGCTTAACCGATCAGCATGATACTTTGCTTGCACGTTTTCGCGATTCCCGCGGGAAGCCCAATGTTAACGCTGTTGAAACCGCAGGGAATAGTTGTATAAAGATATGGAAAGAGAAATTTTGAGTGTTTTTTTAAATTATAACGCTATTTTGTGTCAACATTTTTTATGTTCAACAATATGTTGGAATTTAATAATGTAATAAGGTAAACACAGAAATAAAAAAACGTTCCATAGAGACTCTACATGACGTAACTCTCAATAAAGCGTTCTGTATCAATAACTTAATTTTGTAGGTTAACATGTTTTTGCTTATCGGCGTCCAGTTAATCCTGATTATTATAAAACCGAATGCGAGTTTATTTGTTTGTTTGTTACGCGTTCCCACCGATTATCGTGAAATTTTGCATACACAATGTCAGGGGTACAGAGAAGGACATAGGGTACTTTCCATCCCGGGATTCCCGCGGGAACAGCTAACCGTGTCGTCAATTTTGCATACACTATGTCAGGGGTACACAGAAGGACATAGGGTACTTTCCATCCCGGGATTCCCGCGGGAACAGCTAACCGTGTCGTCAATTTTGCATACACTATGTCAGGGGTACACAGAAGGACATAGGGTACTTTCCATCCCGGGATTCCCGCGGGAACAGCTGACCGTGTCGTCAATTTTGCATACACTATGTCAGAAGTACAGAGAAGGACATAGGGTACTTTCCATCCCGGGATTCCCGCGGGAACAGCTAACCGTGTCGTCAATTTTGCATACACTATGTCAGGGGTACACAGAAGGACATAGGGTACTTTCCATCCCGGGATTCCCGCGGGAACAGCTGACCGTGTCGTCAATTTTGCATACACTATGTCAGGAGTACAGAGAAGGACATAGGGTACTTTCCATCCCGGGATTCCCGCGGGAACAGCTGACCGTGTCGTCAATTTTTCATACACTATGTCAGAAGTACAGAGAAGGACATAGGGTACTTTCCATCCCGGGATTCCCGCGGGAACAGCTAACCGTGTTGTCAATTTTGCATACAATCTTACTACAATCCCATTGTCCGAATGTGCCGTTTGTACAACGATATGTCTAATGATGTTGCTGTTGATATCTTTGACTCACGTCATAACGTTTTTAAAGCAACCATAAAAAAATGCATGATCCCGATTCTTTCCTCTCTGCTCTGATCGTTTCCTTCTTCTCTATTTTTTTATTTTTTTTTAACAGTACTAACATAACTTTAAGTTTTATTTTAACGACCTAACAGCTTTTTATTTTTATTTAATAATTGCGTTTACCATGCTGTGCCCACTTGTCTGCGGTAACAGTCTAGCTCTACAACTTTGTATTATAACTTTAGTCAATATTCCGATTGTTACCCGTTTTGTGAGCCCAATAAATAAATAAATAAATAAATAAATAAATACACTGTCAGAAGTACACAGAAGGACATAGGGTACTTCCCGTCCCGGGATTCCCGCGGGAACAGCTAACCGTGTCGTCAATTTTGCATACACTATGTCAGAAGTACAGAGAAGGACATAGGGTACTTCCCGTCCCGGGATTCCCGCGGGAACAGCTAACCGTGTCGTCAATTTTGCATACACTATGTCAGAAGTACAGAGGAAGGACATAGGGTACTTCCCGTCCCGGGATTCCCGCGGGAACAGCTAACCGTGTCGTCAATTTTGCATACACTATGTCAGAAGTACAGAGAAGGACATAGGGTACTTCCCGTCCCGGGATTCCCGCGGGAACAGCTAACCGTGTCGTCAATTTTGCATACACTATGTCAGAAGTACAGAGGAAGGACATAGGGTACTTCCCGTCCCGGGATTCCCGCGGGAACAGCTAACCGTGTCGTCAATTTTGCATACACTATGTCAGAAGTACAGAGAAGGACATAGGGTACTTCCCGTCCCGGGATTCCCGCGGGAACAGCTAACCGTGTCGTCAATTTTGCATACACTATGTCAGAAGTACAGAGAAGGACATAGGGTACTTCCCGTCCCGGGATTCCCGCGGGAACAGCTAACCGTGTCGTCAATTTTGCATACACTATGTCAGAAGTACAGAGAAGGACATAGGGTACTTCCCGTCCCGGGATTCCCGCGGGAACAGCTAACCGTGTCGTCAATTTTGCATACACTATGTCAGAAGTACAGAGGAAGGACATAGGGTACTTCCCGTCCCGGGATTCCCGCGGGAACAGCTAACCGTGTCGTCAATTTTGCATACACTATGTC
Organism: Zygaena filipendulae; assembly: GCA_907165275.2. Classification (NCBI taxonomy): domain Eukaryota; kingdom Metazoa; phylum Arthropoda; class Insecta; order Lepidoptera; family Zygaenidae; genus Zygaena; species Zygaena filipendulae. Next base: position 1,787,904 of record OU015678.1, on the reverse strand, counting down.
AGAAGTACAGAGAAGGACATAGGGTACTTCCCGTCCCGGGATTCCCGCGGGAACAGCTAACCGTGTCGTCAATTTTGCATACACTATGTCAGAAGTACAGAGAAGGACATAGGGTACTTCCCGTCCCGGGATTCCCGCGGGAACAGCTAACCGTGTCGTCAATTTTGCATACACTATGTCAGAAGTACAGAGGAAGGACATAGGGTACTTCCCGTCCCGGGATTCCCGCGGGAACAGCTAACCGTGTCGTCAATTTTGCATACACTATGTCAGAAGTACAGAGGAAGGACATAGGGTACTTCCCGTCCCGGGATTCCCGCGGGAACAGCTAACCGTGTCGTCAATTTTGCATACACTATGTCAGAAGTACAGAGAAGGACATAGGGTACTTCCCGTCCCGGGATTCCCGCGGGAACAGCTAACCGTGTCGTCAATTTTGCATACACTATGTCAGAAGTACAGAGAAGGACATAGGGTACTTCCCGTCCCGGGATTCCCGCGGGAACAGCTAACCGTGTCGTCAATTTTGCATACACTATGTCAGAAGTACAGAGGAAGGACATAGGGTACTTCCCGTCCCGGGATTCCCGCGGGAACAGCTAACCGTGTCGTCAATTTTGCATACACTATGTCAGAAGTACAGAGAAGGACATAGGGTACTTCCCGTCCCGGGATTCCCGCGGGAACAGCTAACCGTGTCGTCAATTTTGCATACACTATGTCAGAAGTACAGAGAAGGACATAGGGTACTTCCCGTCCCGGGATTCCCGCGGGAACAGCTGACCGTGTCGTCAATTTTGCATACACTATGTCAGGGGTACAGAGAAGGACATAGGGTACTTTCCATCCCGGGATTCCCGCGGGAAGTCCGGGAACAGCTGACCGTGTCGTCGTCCGTTTTTGTCGCCGCAGCTGTACGTGAGCGTCAACTCGGGCGCGCGCATCGGCGTCGCCGAGGAGGTGAAGGCGGAGTTCCGCGTCGCGTGGGTGGACGGCGAGCGGCCCGAGCGGGGCTTCCGCTACCTGTACCTGACGCCCGAGGCGTACTCGCGGCTGGGCGGGCTGGGCTCGGTGAAGGCGCGCCTCATCGAGGACGAGGGCGAGTCGCGCTACCGGATCACGGACATCATCGGTCAGTGCACCCCGCCTGGTCCTTCGAGCCGGATAGCGAGTGGAACAACAACAAGGGTGCACTTAACGCTTTCATTACCAGCCAGCATCGGGCATTCGATCCGGATGGCGGGCGAAATAACAAAAGGATGCAAATAATTTCTGTGTTTCTACTGATCGTTATATTTTTTGAAACTGCATATAGTAAAATAATTTAAATTTTCCTTTTAAATCCTTTCTAATATTATAAACGCGAAAGTTTGTATGTATGTATGTTTGTTACGCTAAACTACTGAAGCGATTTTAATGAAACTACAATAATATAACTTATACATCAGAATAACAGTACATAGGGTACTTTTTGTCCCGGATATCACGCGGGATCTCCGAAGTTAGCTGCGGGGAACAGCTAGTACTGACAAATGGTTGAAATAGATTTTGGTCCTTCGGCCCGGATAGTCGATGATGGCTTCGCCGTCTGACCTTGTGCGACCGCGTCCGACAGGTAAGGAGGACGGGCTGGGCGTGGAGTGCCTGCGGGACGCGGGGCTGATCGCCGGCGAGACGGCGCAGGCCTACGAGGAGGTGGTCACCATCTCGGTGGTCACGTGCCGCGCTATCGGCATCGGCTCCTACGTGGTGCGGTCAGTGCTAACGCCGTCTTTACACAAGACAGACAGAAAGAAAGAAACAACTTGATTAACATCTAGCGTAGCACACCCACAAGAAAGCTAGCCATAGGTCATTGAACCCCTCCCATCACCCTAACCTGACAATCTGTTGTGTCTAGAGATGGGTTTCGGTCCGGCGTTAATGGACATTTATCGGGCATTTACTTAAAATTATCGTGAATGCCGGACCAAAACCCGTCTCTCTCTAGTTGTGTGCGGACTGCGGTGTTGTGTTCAAACGACTAGAAATGTTGACTACTATTGAAAATCAAAATTCTTATTAGTCCGTCAGTTAGAAAATAAAAAACAATAGACACGTATTTTTTGCTTTTTCAAATAAATTAAAATATACAGAGATAAAGCGCATTAAAGTTTAGGGTGAGGAGGTCGTGACGTCACTAACCGCAAAACCGCCATACAAACTGTCAGAATAGTGACGTCACGCGAAATTTCAACTCAATATATCGCCGTTATTTTTTGATTACGTAAAAAAAGAAAAAAATACGTGTCCAATATTTTTTAATAATCTACAAGACGGACTAAAAAATAAAAATTAGTCAACATGCCCATTCGTATAGCGATTTATGTAAGAACAATTTATTATTAATTAATACTGACTGCAGCTCTCTGTCGCTTTAAGATTGCCTTGACAAGATTTCCTCTAGCAGGGACAAGGTCGCCTTTTGCTCTGTTCTTTCTTTTTAATTTATCTGCCTAAGTTATAGTATTTCTTTTGGAGCAATAAAGTATATGTGAATTTATTGTGAATCATTGAATATTTAATCAAATCAAATCAAGTTTTCTATTACTTAGAATTGGTTATTACAATTGCGTCAGCAGGTTCTTAGAACTATATACAACGTGTTAATGAATTAACTGAAAACCTGACACACCCCATTTAAAAAAATTAACAATAATATGATTAAAATATATTTTATGTCGAAAAAATTTATACTTTAAAAGTTATGCAACATTAGTTTGGAGGTGAACTATCTACGAAATTCCAAGCGCTACGCCCGCGCCTACCGGTTCGAATTTTTTTGCTGCGGGCGGCGTACGCGCCAAATATTGTATTAGAAATAATTTAGACATGGGCTTGTAAAAATGAAAAAATATAACCTATATTAAAACATAGTGCGATCGATTCGCTAGTTGATTCTGAGTAAATCACTTTCTAGTTTTTAGTCAATTCATTAGCACGTTGTATATTACTGTCATTTCGGAGCACGTCTTCTACGGTCGTCATTTATTGATTTTCGTTTATTTAATAACTGTACCATACTGCCTACATGAGCGCACCGCACCATGACCGCAGGCTCGGCCACCGCGTGATCCAGGTGGACTCGTCGTACATAATCCTGACGGGGTACGCGGCGCTGAACAAGGTGCTCGGGCGCGCCGTGTACGCGAGCAACAACCAGCTGGGCGGCGTGCAGATCATGCACAACAACGGCGTCACGCACGCGGTGGCGCCCAGCGACCTGGAGGCGGTGCGCACCGCCGTGCGCTGGCTCTCCTACGTGCCCAAGGTGGGACAATCAATCTACCAATCAATTAATCCGTCAATCCACCATACAATCAATCCACCTATCAATCAATCAGTCGATCGATCCGCCAAACAGTCAATCCGACAATCAATTAATCCACTTTTCAATCAATCTACTAATCAATCTACCAATCTCGCAACCGATCCGCCAAAAAATCAATCTGTCAATCAGTAAATCTGACAATCAATCAATAATATTATTTCAATAAATCGATCGATCAATCAATTCAATCAATCAATTGAACAATAAGATCAGAATAAAGTGTGGACATCAAAATTTTGTTGAAATAATGACCATAAAATGCTTATGAAAGGAAATGATTGTAGCGCAATTTAAAAACATAATATTCAGCTTTTTAATGAAAAAGATAATCGTTTATTTTATATAATATACCAACATTCATATTAATTTATTAAAAAAAAAAATTAAATGGAGACAATTTAATTATTTTCATTAGTGATTTTAGTCACATAGTCACTTGCGCGTGACGGCGCGTCGCCACATCGCATTACATGTTACATAATAAATTATGTAATAGTATGTTATTTATACTATTACACAGCTATACTATATTACATAGCTATTGGTGTGGCGACGCGTCGTCACAGCATGCGTTACGCCATCGCCGTAACTACTCGAGTGATCGTCATATAATTTTGCCCACACGTCAGATTTTAGGGTACTTTTTATACCGGAATGGGCATGTTGACTAATTTTTATTTTTTAGTCCGTCTTGTAGATTATTAAAAAATATTGGACACGTATTTTTTCTTGTTTTACGTAATCAAAAATAACGGCGATATATTGAGTTGAAATTTCGCGTGACGTCACTATTCTGACAGTTTGTATGGCGGTTTTAGCGGTTAGTGACGTCACGAGCCCCTCACCCTAAACTTTAACGCGCTTTATCTCTGTATATTTCAATTTATTTGAAAAAGCAAAAAATACGTGTCAATTGTTTTTTTATTTTCTAACTCACGGACTAATTAGAATTTTGATTTTCAAAAGTAGGCCACATCCCTATTGCCGCGGCAACTCCTAAATGAGCGCTAACGAAACAGCTGGTTATGAATGTTTCTCTTTGTGTCGCCGTTCAGGACAAGCTGAGCCCGGTGGCGATGATGCGCGCGGCGGACCCGGCGGAGCGGCCCGTGGAGTGGGCGCCGCCGCGCGGGCCGCACGACCCGCGCCACCTGCTCACCGGCGACGCGCACCGCGCCGGCTTCTTCGACGCCGGCTCCTTCGACGAGGTCATGCGCCCCTGGGCGCAGACCGTCATCACCGGTACGGGCACGGGCCGCGCGCATGCACACCCTCTCTGTAATCCTACTAGTATTATAAATGTGAAAGTTTGGATGTTTGTTACTCAATCACGCAAAAACGGCTGAACGGATTTGGATGAAATTTGGCATGCACGTTGTCAGGGGTACAGAGAAGGACATAGGGTACTTTTTATCCCGGAATTCCCGCGGGAACTTCGAAATTATCTCGGGTGAAACCGCGGGGTACAGTAGAATACTCTTTCTTGTACATCAAAATTGTTGCAGTGTGTTTACAAAAAAATCTTATAAATTAAGGCATACAAAAGGCGGTCGTATCGCTCCACTAGCGATCTCTTCCGGAAGACCTTTAGGTGGACAGGACAAAAACAAAAGATTTATATGATTTGATGCCGTAGGATACTGGGGCAATATACTGTCAGTTATAACGGAACGAATTTCTCCTGAGTAAAAGCACTGAGCCAGTGCAGTGTAATAACGGAACATCACCCTATCTACAACATTCTGTTTTTTATTTATTTATTTGTTTGTTTGTTGCGCTTTCAAGTCTCAACTATTTTACCGATCATAATGAAATTTTGTATACGTCAAGGATGCAAAAAAAGACATAAGGTACTTTTTATCCTGGAATTTCGGCGCAAACTTCAAATGAACGCGGGTGAAATCGCGATTTTATTAAATACTCTTCGATCTCCCGCGATTTCACCCGAACCTCGAAGTTGGCGTGAGAATGTATATATAAAATGTGCACTGTGTCCATTAGGAGCACTGTAGCTTCTTATAAGTGAAAGAATTTTTAAAATCGTTTCACTAGTTTTTGCATTATAAACAAAGAAACGCACAAAAACTCTAATCATTTCTCTTTATAACATTAGTAAAGAAGTATAGATTAAATACTTACCATGTATACGTTGTGTTCGCTAATCGTGGGCGTGGGCGTGGGCGTGGGCGTGGGCGTGGGCAGGGCGCGCGCGGCTGGGCGGCATCCCGGTGGGCGTGATCGCGGTGGAGACGCGCACCGTGGAGTTCACGCTGCCCGCCGACCCGGCCAACCTCGACTCGGAGGCGAAGACCGTGCAGCAAGCCGGACAGGTGACCGCGCCCCCCTCGGGAACTCTATCCTTGTTATAAAAACCTCTAAAATAATTTTTTTGCCTATAATCTCGTCCGATGAGAAGTATTGAGGTATCTTAGATAGCTTCTCAAATCCGATGGTGACCAGTCTAAAAAGTGACGACATCTATAAAAGCTTCTCTTTGATGGTGACCAGTTGTCAGTGTGAAAACCTACGATATCCTTGATAGCTTCCCAAATTTGATGGTGACCAGTGACCTGCAGTCTGAAAAATGACGATATCCTTGATAGCTTCTCAAATTTAGTGACCAGTTTGAAGAGTTCGATATGCTTGATAGCTTTTAGGTTCCCAAATTTAAAGTTGACAAGTGGTCAGTCTGAAAAGTTAAGATATTATTGACAGTTTCTCAAATTTGATGGTGACCAGTGACCAGTCTGAAAAGTGACGATATCCTTGACAGCTTCTCAAATTTGATGATCATAATGCTTCTATATTTTCTTCTTCTTCTTCTTTTATTTCGTGTGTTTGAAAGAACAATGTATGTATCAGTCATACTTGGATTTTCACTTTCACGTATACGTATAGGTATTAAAGTGGAGTGTGATCGCAGGTTTGGTTCCCGGACTCGGCATACAAGACGGCGCAAGCCATCAACGACTTCTCGCGCGAGGGCCTGCCCATCATGATATTCGCCAACTGGCGCGGCTTCAGCGGCGGACAGAAAGGTGAGCCCCTTAACCGGCCCGGTGACACTCCATACAGACGAACTGATGATGAATGAAAGAAAGAAAGAAAGAAAGTAAAAAAAAATTGTGTGCGCATCGTAAGGTTGACAGCGAGTGTCAGTGAATAATAGGTTTGTTGAAATGAAAAAAATATGTGCCCAATATTGGACAAAAAACTAAAATTTGGTTGACAAGCCCACTGTCAAGCAAAGTTTGTCCTGGAATTCCCGCGGGAACTCTTTAGTTAGCGCGAGTGAAACCGCGGGAGACAGCTAGTCCTTACCACAGATAATATAATACTATTCCTTACTATTATAAATGCGAAACAGACCATCATGAATTTTTGCATACACGTTTTCAGGGATACTGAGAAGGACATAGAGTACTTTTTATCTCGGAATTCCCGCGGGAACTCCGAAATTACCGCGGGTGAAACCGCGGGGCACAGCTAGTGAATAAACGTAAAAAAAAATAAAATAAATCCGTCAACTGGTCCACCGTACAGACATGTACGAGCAGATACTGAAGTTCGGCGCGGAGATAGTGCGCGCGCTGCGAGCCGCCACCGCGCCCGTGCTCGTGTACATCCCGCCCGGCGCGGAGCTGCGCGGCGGCGCGTGGGCCGTGGTCGACCCCAGCGTCAACAGCCAGCGCATGGAGATGTACGCCGACCCCGAGGCCAGGTGAGCCGACAACACGTCTGTCTAATTGACGTCAAAGTCAACGTCGAATGACGTCAAAGTCGAATCACGTCAAACTCAAAGTCAAAGTCGTGGTCAAAGTCGAATAACGTCAAAGTCAAAGTCATGGTCAAAGGCAAATAATTTTACCCGTATGAGCTTCGCTGAAAACCATATTGCTGTAGGTACGAGACTTTTTAATTTTTAAAGATGTATGTGTGAATTTAAAGAAATATAATAATATGTCTATGTCTAATAATTTTATCCAAACTTGACCTTTGTGTAATGTTATGGCTCTTTTTTGGGTTTATAAGATAACAATACCCTAATAATACGAGAGATTATTACGAGAGCACCCATGTCTGATTAAAGTCATATATTCTAATTCAAAATGTGACCCTAATGATGTATGACTCTTTTTGACGTCAATGAGATTACAATAATTGACAGCAACCATAAAATAACCACATAAAGTCAAAGCCAAAAGCTGTTTCCCACTATTTCAAATGCATTAATTTCGGAGTTCCCGCTGGGATCCCGCGCTAGAAAATACCCTTTGTCCTTTTCTGTACCCCTGAGAACGTGTATGCAAAATGTCATGATTATCGGTTGAGTAGTTAAGGCGTGACAAGGTAACAAACTCACAATGTTACTTTCGCATCTATAATATTAGTATAGATGTGTCAATAATATGTCATTCATTATTAATGCGAAAGTGAGTTGGTTTGTTTGTCGCTTTCAATTCAATTCAATTCGTTTATTTATTCGCCAAAATATGGTACATGTAAAGGTGGTATATTATGTCAGGTACATCATATTCTGCCGTTGCTCGGCGTGCAAATGTCATATTATCAATTTTTATTAATTTATATACCTACTGTCTAAGTTATTTCGATCATTACAAAAGTCACATATGCCAGATTGATTATAAAAATTGTCAAATTAAAAAATTTAATAAAAACATGTATGTCAATATGTCATTAAAGAAAATAAAAAATAAAAATTAAAGAAACTAAATAAGACATCATTAAGAAATCATTATACCTATTCCAACTGCGTCAAAATCTAGATTATTTCCAATTATTCAAATCTTATTTATGTAATATTTACTATTCATGAAGAATTCGTCAACTGAGTAAAAACTTTCATCAATCAGCCATTTTCGTAAGGCAACGCAGAACCTATTATGAGATGAAATCTCATGTAAATGTCTAGGAAGGGAGTTGTATATGAGCGAGGCCATATAGTAACAATTTCGTTTGTATGTATGCAGTTGAGTTACGCTTTTACGTCTTAACGGCTCGACCGATCATCATGAAATTTTGTATACACGTTGTCAAGTGTATAGAAAAGGACTTAGGGTACTTATTATCCCGGAATTCCCGTGGAATCTCCGAAATTACCGCGTGGAACAGCTAGTATTGAAATAATTCTCCTGACCAGGGGTGGTGTGCTGGAAGCGGAGGGTATCGTGGAGGTGAAGTTCAAGCAGCGCGACATACTGAAGACGATGCACCGCCTCGACCCCGAGCTGCTGCGGACCGGCGCTAGGATCGCGGGTCAGTCCTTGCCTTGGTTGAGGACGGCAAATTATTTCTAGCTGGTAGACAGTTTTATCTCTAGCTGGTAGACAGTTTATTTCTAGCTGTTGGACGGTCTATTTCTAGCTGTTAGACAGTATATTTCTAGCTGGTGGCAAATTGATTTCAAGTTGTTGGAAAAATCAACCCACCAAAGTTTTGTTGCTTGAACCGTATAGAAGGGCAAAAATTACGTACAGACCAACAAACATAATTTTTTAACAAAACTTGTATCCTTGTGTGTAACAGTATGTTATTGAAACTTTAAATCGGTTTTCTTTTAACCCCCCCTCAACGACCTTCGATGGGAGCATTATGTGTGTGTGATTGTGTGATTCACGTCGGTTTGTTTGTTGCAGAGTTGAAGGAGCAAATGAAAGAGATATCGAAGAGCCTCGACCGGCGGGGCTCCATCGACGACGTTCTCATCAAAACCGACGCCGGCAAACAAGGTGGTGTAGACTGTAGACCATAGAACAGATAGAAAGGGCATCGACTCAGTGGCCTTAGCCGAGTTGACAATTGTTATCGCCAAAGAAAACTAAGGAAGTTACTATACTATAAGGACCTTCATATACCTTGTTTATAATTTTTTTATTATATTATGTATGAACAGATCGTTAAGGCGCATTACGTCCAATATATAAGGTGTGGTAAAATTAGCTGCAAATATTTACAGGGTTGAAAGTATACACCGTTATAAACATGTTCATAAAATAAACAAAAAAAATATAATAATAATTTCAAACAAAATCGAAAAGAAAACAAACTGTGAATGAGCTTGCCACTCAATTTCTTTACACACTCATCGCCGCGCGCCGGTATCAAGGTCAATGACCTGACCAGCTGACGCATCGCTCGCTGTGTGCGTGACGCGTGCCTTGTATACGTATTAGAGCTACGTGTATTGCTTACCTTGCGAATTTAGTTGTAATGTTTTTTCAATGAATTTATTTCCCTTTCTCTGAGTTTTTCCCAACGACAGACATGTCAGACTAAAAAAAAAATTTAGTCAACTAGCACATTGTAATGCGTGGGCGCAGTCAACAATAGGGATGTTGACTACTATTGAAAATCAAAATTCTAATTAGTCCGTCAGTTAGAAAATAAAAAGACAATAGACACGTATTTTTTGCTTTTTTAAATAAATTAAAATATACAGAGATAAAGCGCATTAAAGTTTAGGATGAGGAGGTCGTGACGTCACTAACCGCAAAACCGCCATACAAACTGTCAGAATAGTGACGTCACGCGAAATTTCAACTCAATATATCGCCGTTATTTTTTGATTACGTAAAAAAAGAAAAAATACGTGTCCAATATTTTTTAATAATCTACAAGACGGACTAAAAAATAAAAAATTGTCCACATGCCCATTGAAGTGTAGACGGAGCGTCAACGAAGTGTATATGAAGTGTCAGTGAAGTGTGTCCGCTTGCAGCCGAGAGCCGTATAAGGGAGTTGGACGCGGAGCTGGCGGCCGCCGAGAAGTCCGTCAAAGCCAAGGAGAAGGAACTGGCGCCCATCTACCACGAGGTAAAACAAAAAAAACAGAATAAAACTCAACAAAATCTACTTTTAACAATTTTTCTATCGACACTAAAATAAATGACGTAATCGCCAACTTCGATTCTCGCCAACAAACTCACACTTAGGTTATGTTCCGAAATGACTGAGAGCATTGTAAGATATGACGTCCTTTTAATATATTGCGAAGCCGTTCCTATCTTAATATATATAAATAAACTATAAAGTTAGTTATACTGAGCTAATATCGTATACTGTCATACATGTCATTGTAGTGTCACGCTGTCGACCACTCATGTCAACCGACCGATGCGGATGACCAATCATTGGTCGGAGGTTGATCACGTGATCAAACCACTGAGAGCACCGTACCTCGAAAGCGCCAGTGGTTAAAGCACAAAAATGGCGATGATTATGACGTCATCGCTATTTTTGTACTGTACCGACGGCGGTAGTATACTGAAAGTTATTCATAACGAATTTCAGGGCACTGGGATCACTGGTCCAGTGCTGTCGCAGTGCATTTCGGAACATACCCTCAGTATTCGAAATCTCCCACGCAGAATCATCATGAAAAATTTGTGATTATACTATTTTTGTTGCAGATCGCGGTGCAGTTTGCTGAGCTGCACGACACGGCCGAGAGGATGTTGGAGAAGGGGTGCATATTCGTGAGTGATATTATTATTATTCATTTGTTTTTTTATCTCACAGTGGGCAGCTGTATCCGGATCGAAGGACCAAAAAGAGTGATGCACTCAAATAGAGCATGCAAGAGATATTATGTGTACTTTAGATTAGGCAGTAGGAACTGTTTAGACATAGACATAGACATATACTTTATTTGGCATCAACATCAAAATACCTTAAATAGAAATACAAAAAAATAAAAGTAGGTACGTAAAATGCAGAGATCTACAGTAGAAGTAAATTTTCTTTTTCTTTTTCTTGTGTTGTGCTGATAAAAGATGGCCACTGCGCATGCTGTGCATAGTTTAGTTTAGTTAGTTTAGTTTATTTTATTTCGTACTATCAGTGTTAACAAAATGTCAAGATAAAATGTCACAGAGAATAGTACAATTGTCAAATGATACAATAGTATGATACAATACAAAAATAATAATATTACAAAATAGTAATAAAATAGAAATGTCAAGTAAATTTAAATATCTAAAAATATGAATAAATTCTATTATATAGTTTTTAAATAAAATTCATTTATAGAGTAATATGCTTTATCCAATAAATAGGCTTTCAATCGGCGATAAAAAGTTTTGTGATCATTTTCTTTCCGTAAATCTGTGGGAAGCTGCTCGTAATATGTAGGTCCAATTACTCGCGGGTTTTTACTTGCTAATTTTGTTCTTCGTGATACAGTCTCAAGTTTTTCGGTATTACGAAGATTTCGCCCACCACCCGTTCGGCGTCTGAAGTGAGTCATGTTTTGTCTGACATATTTTACTATCTCAAATATGTAAAGTGAGCATAACGTCATGATTCCTTGTACATACACATCTATTAGCCAATTAGACGAACAAAAGAGGCCCAAGTGTGTGGTGTTTCATTGTCGCCGTGTGTGCTTGTAACAGGACATAATCCCGTGGCGCGACTCCCGGCGGCTGCTGTACTGGCGGCTGCGGCGGCTGCTGCGCCAGAACGAGCAGGAGGCGCGCGTGCAGGCGGCCGTGCGCCCCGGGGACCGCATGGAGAAGGGCGCCGCCGCCGCCACGCTGCGCCGCTGGTTCACCGAGGACCGGGGCGAAACGCAGGTGAGGGGGCGGCTCGTGTGCACGCGTGCGGGCGGCTTGTGTGCTCACGTGCGGGCGGCTTGTGTGCTCACGTGCGGGCGGCTTGTGTGCTCACGTGCGGGCGGCTTGTGTCCTCACGTGCGGGCGGCTTGTGTCCTCACGTGCGGGCGGCTTGTGTCCTCACGTGCGGGCGGCTTGTGTGCACACGTGCGGGCAGCTTGTGTGCTCACATGCAGTTGCGCGCGTGGCGTAGGGCTCGCGCATGCGAAACAGCTAGTGTAATAGTTAGATGTATGAATGTATCTGTCGGTCCAGTCCCACCAGTGGGAGCACGACAACGAGGCGGTGTGCAAGTGGCTGGAGGCGCAGGCCGGCGACGACAACTCCCTGCTCAACCGGAACCTGCGCGCGATCAAGCAGGACGCCGTGCTGCAAGCGGTCAACGCGCTCGTCATGGTGAGTGGACTGCTTCTTTTTCTTGTTCTTGGACGCCTAGTTTAAATTTGAAATTGTCTGTTCTTGGGTATGTTCCGTTATTATGGATAGCACACGCCTAGTGCTCGCAGTGAGGAGAAATTCGTTTCAGTATTGGATGACACGATGACAGTATTCTACGTTCCGTTTTAAACACTAACTATATGGTACAACGAACTAGGTGTAAACTGTAAAGGAACGGCTTCGCAGTTAAGTTACTAGATTAGATTAGTTACTAGATTGACGTTACAGTGCTATCAGTAATACCGGAACATACCGCTTATCATGTAATGTAACGTGATGTATGTCTTATATTCTGTATTTGATGTCTTGATTTATGTAAATTGGTTTCTATCAGCGGAGACCTATAATTGGCTGCTATTTTTGTATTCAAAAGTGTTTTTATCTGGAAAGCTGTTGGTCTTCCTAAAAATAAATAATCAGTAAATTGAAAAATTGTTTATCGTTGTTGATTTATGAACTTTACTATAATTATTCTACCGCAGGAACTAACGCCTTCACAGCGCAGCGAATTTGTAAGAAAACTGTCAGCTCTGGAAATTTAGTTATAATATAATAATATAGCAAATGAGGACATTTATTTATTATAATTTAATTTATTTAAAATAATATACTTAGGTATACAGCAAAAGCTATATTTATAGCAACGGCTATATTATCCAAAGGCTATATAAAAATGTTGGTTGTCACAATTTAAGAGGTCTTATTTTGTTTCTTATAATGTATAAGAAATGATAATTTTTTGATAGAATTATGATACAAATAAATATGTAGTATAAACCTTGTTTAAGACTGTATGTCGAGTTTTATCTGAAATGCAAAATCGCTTTCTGCGTGCGCCACCGATTTTGATACGGTTTTTAATAAATAATAATATATGTAATGAACAGACATACATGTCTTATACAACGTGTTAATGAATTAACTGAAAACTAGAAAGTAGTTTGCTCAGAATCGACTAGCGAATCGATCGCACTATGTTTTAATATAGGTTATATTTTTCATTTTTACTAGCCCATGTCTAAATTATTTATAATACAATATTAGGCGCGTACGCCGCCCGCAGCGAAAAAATTCGAACCGTTAGGCGCGGGCGTAGCGCTTGGAATTTCGTAGATAGGTCACCTCCAAACTAATGTTGAATAACTTGTAAAGTATACATTTTTTCGACATAAAATATATTATAATCATATTATTGTTTATTTTTTTAAATGGGATGTATCAGGTTTTTAGTTAATTCATTAACACGTTGTAGAAGATCACAAAATTCAGGCGGACGGAACCGCAGGAAACAACTAGTTTAATTATAATATGGTCTCGCGATTGCAATATTGTTGGTTTTGTGAAATAGAGATGTACGTTAACATTCACATAGCTGTGATATTTGTATTGAATCCACTATTAGATAGTGGATACGGCCCAGTAGCACACAAAGAACGGTTAAAAACATGTATACCTCTTGTTGGTATTATAAGATTTTGTTCAGTTATTTAAACAATAAATTGACGTCTGATTCCTTACGAGGAGAAAGTTTCAAACATAATGCCTCACCCTAATATTATTGCCAAAGATATTGTAAGAGAATAGATTGACAATACGCTCGGCCGCTAAGCTTTCCCCTTGAACTTACGCAGAGGTCGAATTATCTCATGCTAACAAAATACCGTTGGCTAGCAGAGACTATTGTCTATAGATACCACTTGACGGAGAGCGATGTGATTGGCTATTTGAAATGTACTTTGTGGTGACTGGTATTTGATTGCTTCGCAACGATGTGATTGGTTTTTATTTTGATCATTCCCCCCGCCAAAAATTGGTGGACGTGGATTGCATAGTACAAGTTTGTATAGTTCGTCTATTCTCTTATAATGTCTTTGATTATTGCATTTATGAATTACAATAAAATATTGGAACACATCCATCTCACTTCATGAATTACATTCATCTTTCTTTTTCTTTAAAATTTTTCAAATGATCTATACTTTTTAAATTTTATATTAATCTTTTTATTATTTACCTAAAAATTAGACGTATTTTTTTTTTTTGAGATCTCTAGTGTCTCAATAGTTTTTATGTTAAAATCTTGTTTAACCAATGTGTAAATTACACAAATTCTTTTCTAACGTTGGTACGTACGGTATAATTGCTTTGTAAAACCTTGCTGCGCCAAAAGGTAACTCTTCGTGTAGCGCCACGAGTTAGAAATTACAAATTCAGAGCGCCCTTATGTCATAAATGGACGCAGATAAGCAATAACATGTTGACCCACAAAATGAAGTTACTGATACAGAACGCTTTATTGAGAGTTAGAGAACGTTTTTTAATTATGTGTTTACTTTATTACATTGTTTAAATATGTAACTAAATGTTGAACATAAAAAAATGTTGACACAAATGGCGCTATAATTTTAAAACACGATTTACTCAAAATTTCTCCAGTGTGGGTTAACACACTATTGCTTATCTACGTCCAAATAACCATTGCAAAGTCTAGATTCTAGATTTTGTTCTATTGTTGGGTTTCTAGACTCTAGGAATCCAACAATATTATATTTTTTGTTTGTAATGTAATTTTTTTTCTTACAATGGTCACGTGTTGTGTTGGCTATGCTTTTTTAAATAATAACTTGTTTATGGCAATTAGTTGAGCGTGATTGAGGATTCCGCTTGTTTGCTATATTGTCTCTGTTTATCTTTGTAGTAAAATATGAGTTTTTAAAAGTTTTAAATTAATAACTTAAATTACTCAGCAACAGAGGTAGGCAGAGATGACAATCTGATTATCGCATGGTGAAAGTTTTTATAGATAACAATGTCTAATTTTATTTAGTTTCGTATTTTATTCACATTCCTTGAATGTATAATTGTATACAGGGTGTTTCGTTAGTTAACTTGTTCGTTTTAAGAGGTGATTGTACAGGCGATTATCTATAAAATTTCGATATATATGGTGATTATAACTTGCCTTGTTAAGGTTTAGGCTCGGTGGACGTGTAACCTAGTGAAATTTAATGCGTATCACATGGAACGATATCCAAAGGATGATGGACAGAAATGTATGGGAGCTGATATCCGCTCCAATAGAAACATGTTATACGTCATTGAAAAGATATTTTTGTGTAGAATAATGATAACTTGGGCACTTGTCCCAAACTTTAGTTTTTAAGGAGTTAGAGCGATTTTTGTGTCATGCGTCTTTGCTTCAGCGATCTAGTTAAGTCGTCACGTAAAACATATTGCAAATATCTTGCATGATAAGAACCTCGCCGACACACCAAAAAATTGCGATTTTCTTCCATTTTGGTAGAAAATCAACTCCATAAAACAATCCAAAGTCAACGTTTACAACGGGTAACGGAGTTCAAGAGAAAGGCGCTTTTGGCGCGCACTACACCCCCACCCCGCTCCCGATATATACCGTGGTGCCTCCTAGGTGGGTTGGTGATAGTAAATAATAATAATAATTCATTTATTTCAGGCAAAAATTGCCACAATACCCATACAATATACAATTGCAATAACCCATACAATACAATGATGATAAAATAATAATAAAATAAATTGAATTAAATGCATCAAAGAAAATAAATTAAAAATATAATTAAAATATAAAATAAAATAAAAAAATAAAATATAAATAAATATAATTCAAATTCATCTAAGTTCTAAATATGATACTTATATTGTTTAGTTGAACAAATGAAACATATTCATTTATCAATATCTCCGAAGATACTGACATTTAGTTTACGTCGCGTCGCCATACAATTTTTCTCCCCTTTAGTTTAGACCAATTCAATAATTTATAATAATTATTGCAGTTGGACCGAATATCAAAATGCCCATCATCCTTTATCAGAGATTTGATTTCATACAAATCTCAAATCTCTAAGGCGTATGACGAAACATTTTACTAAAAGATACCTGTTCGATAAAATAAACATATCAGATATTTCATTTGAAAAGAAATCCATTCAAGGATTATATTAAATAGGGTAAATACAATTTTTTAATATAATATAATTCTGCAGTATTGCAATACCTAATATGATACATATAAAAAAGTTTAACTGTGACAAGGCAGTTTTGGTTGAAACTTTTTGATATTCAAGTTCGGATGCTGCCGAATAATTATTTAAATGAAAAAAATGTATTTACCCTATTAAAAACACGGGTCCACGTTTTGATTTTATTGTATTTGTTTATAATATTATCCCATAACATCCGCCATAATGATATAATATAATATAGCTTTATTCAATTGTAGAAAGAATTGGTTAAACTTAGAAATGGACACTTGTGAATTGATGAGTATCTATCGAGTAGCAATTTCAAAAAATAACAGAATTGTTTGTTCAGTGAGTTAAATTCTAAGGATACATATTATGTAAGATTTTGGAGGTGATGCTGAAAAAAAAAAACATAAATCTTGAATAGAGAACCTCCTCCTTTTTGGGAAATCGGTTAAAAATAAAAGTAGTTTTATTTCGTGGTACAGTTATTTTAATTTAAAAAAATAAACATATAAATGAAAGTAGATAAGAATGTTTTTAGTTAATGATCATGAAATATAAACATGTAAATATATTATATTTCGAATATTTTGCTGAAATTGTTATTTACATACAATGTATTGTGAAAATGCAATAAAAGGCTGTTTTTATAAACTTGGGTTTTTTATTTTGCTAACGCATCAGAACATGTTCCGGAAGCCAATATCTTACTTGAATCTATGTATGAGAAAAACAAAAAATAGAATGATTTCCGTGCTCCCATTTGTTGGGTTACCACAGCTTTATAAAGCTAGTATTATATTATTTCTTATTGAAAGTGGTTTTTTTAAACATGATTCTTTAAATATGTCACATCTATATATACAAAGTAAACACAATCTTGTATTAAGAATGGGCTTGTCAACCAAATTTTAGTTTTTAGTCCGTCTTGTAGATTAATAAAAAAATATTGAACACGTATTTTTTAATTTTTCACGTAGGTACCTCATGCAAAAATAAAGGGTCGAAATGTCGCGTGACGTCACGCCGTACTACAATTTATAGCATGTTATGACGTCAAGAGCCCCTCTTAGACCTTCTAATGCTTTTTATCTTAGTATTTTTTCAATAATTTGAAAAAGCAAAAAAATACGTGTCTATAATTTTTTTATTATCTAACCGACGGACTAAACGGAATTTTGATTTTCATACCCTCTTTCAACTTCCGTATTATCGTGGATGAAACCGCGGGAAAAGGCTAGTAGTGGTCTAACTGGTGATTTTCTTTTCGTCGAACCACACGACGAAGGTGCGTATTTGCGTGGGGCGCAGCGTCACTACGAAGTCTTGGTCGCTCAGCTCGCTCGGCTCCGGGCTGCCGGCCTCGCCCTGCATCTCCTCTTGCTTGGCGATCATCCTGCAGTTGAAAAAAAAACTAGGGGATCGATAATTACGTGAGGCGCCCTGGTAGAGCCGATATCACGTAGGTATTTTTTTCCGCGAGAAAAAGTGTAAAATTGCAAAATTTTAATAAGAAAATGTATATATGGACGCAGATAAGCAATAACATGTTAACCCACAAAATGAAGTTATAGATTCAGAACGATTTATTGAGAGTTATTGAATTATGTGTTTACCTTATTAAACCTTATTATAAAATATGTAACTAAATATTGAACATAAAAAATTTGACACAAAATGGCGCTATAATTTTAAAACTTTATTTAATCAAAATTTCTCCAGTGTGGGTTAACACACTATTGCTTATCTATGTCCATATGAGAGGGAGAATTTTTAAAATCGGTTCAATAGTTTTTGAGTTTATCCATTAAATACTAGCTGTCCTCCGCGGTTTCACCCGCGGTAATTTCGGAGTTCCCGCGGGAAGTCCAGGATAAAATTTACGTATAAACTTATCGCATAAATCACTATCTAATGGTGAAAACAGCACGAGAATCCGTACAGTAGGTTTTGAGTTTATTGCGAACAGACAGACGCTACGAAGGACTTTGCTTGACGCGAATGTAACATATTTACGCTTTTATATCATATATTATGGTCAACCTATTCCGTCGCATATCTACTCGTTGTCAGGGTTACAGAAAAGGTCCTCTCATCCAGATAAAATATACTGTTCTCGAAGAACAGAAAAAAATATTATTGACAAAATCTACAACTTCCAATGAGAGTCGATGCAAGAAATACTTGGCTTAGTTTACGTCGCTTACCTCTTGCTCCTTCTACCATAAGTCGTCGTATCTCCGTCCCTTTCGCTCTCGTCGGACGCATCGAACGGCCCCATCTCGTATTCATCTTCGGGATATTCTCGACGCCTCTTGGCTCGCAGCTGAGACAGTTCCGATTTTGGTGCCATGTCTACAATTTCACCAATCCTTACTAATATGTTATAAATGCGAAAGTGAGTTTGCTTGTTTGTTATACTTTCACTGCTAAACGGCTCAATTGATCACCACGAAATGTTGCATACACGTTGTCAGGCGTACAGAGAAGGACATAGGCTACTTTTTATCCCGGAATTCCCACGGAAACTGCGAAATTAACGCGTAAGAAACTACATGCATACTACCTACGCGCTGTCAAGGGTAGGTACAGAAAAAAATAATATAGGGTATAGTAAGTAGGTAGGTCGATATAGAACGTCTTTGAGGCAGGTAGGTACTTTTATCTCGGAATACCGCAGGATCTCCGAAATTAACGCGAGTGAAACCGCGGGGAACAGATGTACCTACCTAAGCTCATAGAGTGGGATAAAATAGCAATATTTCAATTCTTTTCAAATTGTTTTTAATTTTGCTATTTAAAACAATTATTTAGGGTTTTTACCGCTGTCGAAACTCGAAGATGATTATTTAAGAATATTTGATTGATTGAGCAGCTTTTAAATAAAACCAGATCCTCTTTTGGATGAATTTAAAGTCATAGAATCAGCACGACCCTTCCACATATTCTTTTTGTAGTCTGTGTTTGTTTTGTTCTTGTGTACATTACCTAATACTTAAATAAATAGGTACCATTCTAGCGAAGTTGGGAGCATCAGTTACTTACCTCTATCTTCCCCACAGGAACGCACTCTGTTTCTCCCTCTCAAACTAACTCTCTTTCTTTCTTCGCTATCATCCGACTCCTCTTCTCTGTACCTATAAATTTTTCTTCCTCTCTCAGATCTTTCTGTGCCACGATCTCTGCTTCTATACTTATTTTTTCTCGCGGAAGTTTCATAAGACGCGCTGTCGTCTTCTCCCGAGTTCTTATCAATTCTTTTGAAGCGGTTAATATTTCTTCTTTGTATTGTTCCTTCTCTGTACCCGTCTACCACAACTGGTGTTGTTACTGCTATCGGATACCGCTTTAGATTTTTGTAATACATTTCGTAGATCGATTTTGTAACGCCATCGTCAGTTGCGTCTTTATGAATATCTGGAAAAACAAATATGAATGAATGAGAACTTTAATGGACACCACATTACAATTTCAATTCACTCATATAGTAATATAAGTGGCACCAATAGGCGACCTTATCGTTAAGAAGCGATCTCTTGCATTGTATAATATTTCATGCACTAGTTTTACCTATGAGTTTAACCGATTATTACGTAGTAACGTATATATCAGCGATATAATAACAAAAGTAACGATGAAGTGGAAATTTCTATCTGTGTTACCAATGTGTCTAGAACTCTTCGTATTTCGTCTGCTGTTTCTTCTTCTAGGTCGTTTCCTTGAATTGTAAGAGACATCTTCATCCGATGCAACCTCATCTGAATTCTTATTTGAGTCCCCGTACCTTGTCGACTTCATTCTACCGTTCAACATACTCTTTGGCGTTTTCCTTGTCACCGTCGAGTATCTCACCGCTCCTTTCTTAATCCTACGGTCTATTTCAACTTTGGTTACATTTGAAAATTTATTGTTGATAGTTTTTGGTGCAGCTTTATCGACAATCAATTTTGGTGCTTCGTTTCTTTCGTAAACTACGTCATCTATACTATATGTATTTGTCGTTTTCGTTGCAGAAGTATCACGTGTTATATTGTCAAGTGTTTCGTTGACGATGTTTTCGTCTATGCTCACAGTTTTATTCAACGATCGTTTCTTTCTGTTGTCATAGTTGAACTGTCTGGACGATTTTGTGTTTTGTTTACTCCGATCTTTAGGCTTCGATTGTTTTTTTCGTCTGTAACCAGTGTCCTCTTGGGAGTCTGGAGCTGGGTAATAAATAAAAATTGTATTTTTATCTATTTGTACATAGTCAAGGACACTCCTCTGACTCCTCACAATGAGATTGCGATGACAATTACAGTAATAAATATTAATTTTGTAAGTTTATTTGTAAGTTTGGATGTAGGGGGTAATTTCTGAAACTACAGAACCGTTTCTAAAAATACTTTCACTGATAGGAAAATATAGTTAATTTTAGTTGTCCCGGGGGCGTCCTAAAATTTTTATTCGTTGTACGTAATCACAATTACTTGTAATCTCTGAAACTGCTGAACTGATTTAAAAATACATTCACTGGTAAGAAACAATCGTCATCCTCGAGTAGGTAATATAGGACACATTTTCTTATGGAATAAGAGTTCCCGAAGGAGAACCGAAACTCATGCGGATGGAACCGCGGAGATTACCTATAGTTATAGTTTACGAGTCATTCGTCAGGTCTAGGAATGAGTCAGGTAGGTACACTATTCATTCCGTAACAAAGAGTTCCTGAGCAAATCCCGAAACTGACGCGGGCGATATCGCGGGGAGAAAAGCTACAGTCTATTATATTTTTTACCAGAATCGTTTGGGCTTGCTTTAGGGTCGTCCTTGTAATCTATATTGTCTTCAGGCAAGATGCCATCGTCGCCTCCGTTGTAAACGTATCTGAAACCAATTTTATTTGTTTGTTGACGTGACTTTTACTAACATATTACCTACTCATATTATAAGCAGTAACAATTTAGCTACTTTTATTTATTAAGTTTCTGCGGGATTTCCAAAACCCACGCAGGTCAAACCGCGGGGCACAGCTAGTTGTAAATAGGTTTGTAACATTTGTGAATATTCCATATCAATAATTCCTTTCTACTGACACGAGGTTTCATCATGAGGTTATGAGTATCTACTATGGTAAAATAGGTTATTAAAATGACCTGGTGCTCCAGTCCATTTGCCGGGCATCGTCCATCCATTGGTTGGCAGCGAGGGTCGTTTCTCTTACCGCCCTTACCTGATGGTAGACGAATACCTTGCGAAGGTCTACTGTTAGGTATGAACTCCTCAACACGTCTCCTTGGCCCTCCGATTTGTCCCTAGCAGTTCGAGCTAAGAGCAAACGACAAAACAATAATATAAGATACTATTAGATACGGCTATAAATACCACCAAAATAATACAATATCGAGATTTCAAAAATGTGAATTAGAGGATTCGTGAAGCTACAGCAGCTGTTAAGATTATATAAGAAACTGCGATAATAATCTACACCGATTCAATAGCTGAATTATCTTTACGGGAAGACATGGTAAGTTTGAGACATTTGTTTGACCCTTGACTGGTCGAGTTCGCGAACTGACCTCTGACTGGCTTTTCCAAGGTATTCTCTAGACGCAGCAGCACAGAGCCCGCCTTCCAGGGCTCCAGAGTGAGCACCTGGACATGGCGAGGAAGGCCGTGCACTCGGAGAGCAGAGTACTGTATGATATATTATGATATTGAGAAAATCTGCACATCAAAGAAACTTACACTAATACTAGTCGCTACTTACAAACTAGTTTTAGGAAAATTTCTGGGAAATGTTTGTTTTTCCGCTAATAAAAACGCAATTTCTCGAATTTTAACCGAGGGTTGTAGTTACGTCGTTAAAATACTACTTTTTTTTGCGATTCAACGAATTCAAAAGATTATACGCAGATATATTTTTGCATTAGCCAGATCTGATGATGATGCGACTCACCCGCTTGTTCCTGACGTTTTGCCACTTCCTCCGGTTTATTCTCTCGCCGGAGGTAAAGAAAAGCCACGGTTCGTTATTGTACTTCCTCGCTGCTTGAGAAGCGCGCTCCGAGAATGTGAGGCCTTCCACTGGTAAAGTATGAAGTAATGGGGAGTCTCTAAAGACCTTGTCAAACAGACAGACGCTGAAAGCGAACCGAATGCTTGTTGGGACGTTCTTCTCCTCCACGAAAAGCATACGAGTAGCTTGCCATTTCTATGTGACTAAGTTCATTACATAACAAATTAAAACCTTGATGAAGGGCGTTCGGTTCGTCTACGGGTTGGGTGTCGGTTTGACAAGCACTATAACGAGAATTTTAGATGTTTTCAATGAAATTACTAACTAAGACAACCAACTAAGACGTTAATTGGTTGTTTTTTCCATCACCTAATCTGAAATTTAGATTTACTGGTATGGTTTTCACACGGCACAAACTAATTGCCGATTCGACTAAATCGGATGCAAAATGTATCGTACGGAAGCCGTTTTACTCAATCACGTGTGTCTAACTCAACTCTCTATCACATGTTTCGACCGATTTGAATCAAGCTTGAATCCTTTTAAAGAATAGACAGAGTTAGCCGCTTTTTATATACTATGATAGAAATATGGATACGTTTTTAAACTGGTGTAAATCACCGTCACTGTAGCAGCAAATAAAAGTAACTTCATTCAGTGCATGTTTTTTCATAGTGGTCTACCTAATTTTATTAGGTGTCAAGACCAGGGAACCTTGAATAAAATTAAATAAATAATCCTCAATCCAACTTACAATCTTGCTTGTAATTGCCCACTATTATCCTATGTCTGCCCTTCACTATCAGACCAGCGCCGTAAGCCTCTTCGTTCAGAGTTTCCTCCAGGCCAAAATCATCGTCCGTAAGCAACCTCCTGTGAACCTTCAATGAGACAAGAATTTGTGATAATTATACCAAGAATGACAGAGGACGTACCGATTTATGGTCTTTTATCCCTGACTGACATAACTGCTGTGAAATTGCTCTATTTTGGACACTCACCAAGATGAAACTGATAAGTGAACCATCTTGCAGGAACTACGGAGAAAAGATGGAAACAATGGCACGTTTTATGTAGTACGATGCCTTGACGATGAACGAACGGGCCCAGAACCTGAGAACGTTAGGTACCTACTCCTCCACTGCACACTAGCTTTTGCCGCCGAGGTTTTAGGGACCAGAGGAGGGAACATAGAATGGATATGATACAAAAGATACTCAGGATCAAACTGCTGAGGCAATATCTATCTACCCAATACATAAGATCAAACTTTATAGTACCATGAGCTCAATCTCTCCCTCATTGTAGGACGTGCCGCCTTGGGTCCTATCCGGTAAGACGCACATCTCCACGCTGTTGTTCAGAGACCTGATGCATATGCGTGATGTCACAGGACTGTAACACGCTGCCACTGGCTTCTTCTGTTGGTGATCTGTTGACCGTTGGTCTAATGTTTAATGACTTTCACCGCTACGCCAGTTGTCGCAGGATCGATCATCGCGTATTGTATCATATACTGGTATCCACAATACATCAGGCTCTGCTTGGTTTGGAATCAAGTGGTGCAATGTCCAAGCATTATTATTACAACAGTTCAAGAGGCCTTTGAAATACGGTCAAACAGGTATCTTAGGAAAGCGGTTTTATCCAAGACCTATGGCTACAAATGTAATCTACACTTAATATTAGAAAGAGCTAAAGTTTGTGAATTGTGAGTTTGTGACGTTTTAGGGGGTAATCTCTGGGTCTACCGAACCGATTTTGATAATTCTTTTACTTATGAAGCTGCGGTAGTCCCGAGTGACATAACTCCGAAGTTACCGCAGGTGAAACCGCGGGGGAACAGCTAATATTCAATATAATAAAACTCACTCGAAGTCTCATTCCAACAGGATCTCTTCATAATCTGCTTAGAGTTAGCGTCCACCAGAAACTCGCCTTTGTTAGTGATGTTCGTGCTGAACACCGTCACTACTTCTTTACCGAGGTCAGACCTAAAAAAAATTACCGAATAAAATAGGTGCTACCAAAATGGTCCCAAAGACTACGAATTTTACAAACTTCAGGAACATCTCGATTATCCTGGTCGTAAGTTAGTTAAATTAAATCCATTTACAGTTTCTGTGTTATGCGCGTTCATACAAACCGACAAAGTGCAAAAAGTTAAAAAAATGCTTACATAATTTTGTATTTCTCATTCCTTTTTTCTCAAGTACAATTCCATGCTGTTATCATTTTTTCTCATAATATTATATAGGTATGGTATAGTGTAGTAGTAACTCGAGGAGAGTGAGAATTTCGGGATAAAATTACCTACCCTAAGTACTTTTCCTTAGTACGCCTGACAACGTGTATTGTAATTTGATGATGATGGGTCGAGTAGTTAAGGCATAAAAGCGTAACAAACTAACAAATACATAAACTTATATTCGCACCAGCTGTTCCCCGCGGTTTCACCCGCGGTAATTCCAGGATAAAAACGCTACGTCCTTCTCTGTAACCCATGACAACGTGCATGCAAAATTTCATGATGATCGGTTGAGCCGATAAGGCGTGAAAACGTAACAAACTCACTTTCGCATTCATAATATTATATTTATAATAGTAAGTATATTATAGTAGGGTACTTACATCACAGGCACGGGTCCTATCACCCACTCCAGTTCCACAAACTCCTCGCCGCGGTACAACCTGATGACCTGACTCACCCAGTCGTTGAACCGCTGCCTGATCTCCTTCACCAAGGGACCCCGAAGGGTGTGGTAGATCACACGCTCCGTCACCTATATTGTCACTTGGTGTTATTATCTGCACTCATAGCGCTTAACTGAGTAGGTTCCTGCGAGAGTAGGGCGGTGCGGGGGTAACATATGACGTCACGAAAATCGTCAAGTGAGTTTTTGGGGGAAATTCAAAATGGCAGTTCCGTCATTTTTTTTCGTGCTGATAAAAAATTATTAAAAGTAGATTTTGTTGTGTTTTACAGTGCATAGGACAATTTTCGCAGTGGCGGGTTTTTTCAAACCCAAGAATCTTTATTACGTTTCGAGCTAATTTCTTCAGTGTCCTCCAAGAGCCCCGAGAAAGATTGTGCAAACTAACATGGTATGAAGATATACAACGCTATATTATGCCAATAGAATTTAGATTTACATCTATTTCACTTGAATCTGTCTAAATGCTTAATGCACAAGTATGTACCCACCAGTAGTACCCCATACCTGTAGTTCTATAGAACTGTTGAGGCCTCATATTAGTGTTTAGTATCCCATCAGTACTATAAGTACTAAAATTTGAAAGCATGGTGAATATCCCAATAGTTCTATAGAAGTACACTACCCCATAAGCCCATATTATGAAAAAAAGAAGAAAATTGTCTGACTAGACTAAATGTAGTTTTCTTTCTTTCTTTCTTCTTTCTATATTGTTGGATGATATCAAATAAATAATTTGCATACTAACTGGTGTAGGTCTGTTTTTCTCCGGCCTAAAACTGTAGGTGCCAGAATGGGCGCCAGTTTCGTTCTGTCCGTAGAAATAGAAGTTCTGCGACATGTCGATCCTCACACCGTCCATGTGTTGGATCGACTCCAACAGCCCTGTCTCCTTGTTCACAGACACTTTTATGTACTGTTGGATAAAATGATAACTGAGTCAACAAGTAGATATTATATATTAGAAATCAGTTCATTCTGAGCTGATCAGTCTTTTTGCTGCCTCATTTCAAAATGCGGCCGGTTAGAGGGTACTTTGAGTAGTTGAGGGGTGGGAGCTAAACAAACAAACAAAAAACTCACGGTAGGTTTTGATTTCTATCCCGGTACTTATCCCAGTGAGATTTCCGAGGAAAAAGAATTTTTTTAAACCTCTTAGATTACCAACCTCGTTTGAAATGTACGGCACCAGTTCCGATTCGTCAGTGTGTTGTCCATGAGATTTCTTTGCGTATTCGTTCTCCTCCTAAGAAATCATAATCAAAATCCTTAGATTTCTGAATGGACAACTATATCCTGGACTAATACTTTCACAGCAATCACTTGCCAATTGATCACGAATTGAGGCTACGTAGTAGGCTGTGAACCCCAATGGTGGTATGTTTTCGGCTTCGAAGGTCAACTCCTGGATTGCTTGAGAAGAGCGTCCAGGAAGGCTGGTGATAGCTGGTGGTAGTGGCAGCAGCTGGTACTCTACCTCCTCATCTGCAAGTCGAGGTGTTTTAATTTCGGATTTTAGAAGCAGTCATCCAGAACAAAAGAATACTTGAGTTTTAGACTAGCTGATCCACAATTTTTTTTATGAAATTCCCGCAGGAACACTTTTAGCAGGATAAAAGTAAGAAGAAAGAAAGAAAATAAAGAAAAGAAAGAAAATACATTTACTTCAGCACAACACACAAGAAAAAGAAACAAACATAAACAGTGCCTAATCTTAATTTGTAAGCATAATATCTCTTGCATGCTCTGCCGAAAGTATCACCAACTCAGCATTAGCTATCTGCGGCGCCAGTACCCTATCTCGTACTTCAAGACCTAAATTATTTGTACATATACCAAATATTTGTTCCCTCAACGCTTTCACCTGTATGAATTTTGGTATTTCCGCGAAACCAATTGTAAGAAGTGCCTACTAGCGTGCTTTGGTTTCTCTGCTATAGTAACGATATCATTGCCACTGATTTACTAGTCTCTCACTCAGAGGGTCATACTTAGAGGTATTTTTAAAGAAAGCAAATACATACATTTACTCGCACAGACGCACACAACACACAAGATAAAACATACAAACAATACAAAATATCTTAAAACCTAGGCATATCTATCGCATGCTTTGTGCGCGGGAACACTCAGCTCTGGTTTCTGCTTAGCAGTCCGTTGTCTCGCTAGGATGGGGATAACAAAAGAAAAACAATCAACGATAACATTTTTCTATATGTTTTCACTCATTACCGTTCGAATCTCTGATGGAGTAGTGCAAAGCGATAGCTGGCAGCCGCACGTAGTAATATGTCTTCACACTCAGCGGGTTGTATACGAGCAGGATCATTGATTCTTGACTCTCCATGAACTGTAGGAATACCAATTGGGTTACTTATTGCTTGCTTCTGTTTGATAGATATACTGGAAGTTACAGAAAGGTGTAGTCATATTTCAAGATCGTGATCTGATAGATATACAGGATGTTACAGAAAGGTTTAGTCATATTTCAAGATCGTGATCTGGTAATCTTATACAGTATTTTGATCGTAGCATTTAGTCCAAAAATAAATCTCACTTTATAATTTCACAACTGAAAGAAAGCATATTTTTAACGACTACTTCCGCAACAAAATAAACATTTCATAGGTAGGTCATAAATTAGTCACAGGTGACGGCATCAAAATGGTTTAATGCGATTTTTCACCGTTTAGGTTTTTTACAGACAAGTTAATAAAGACAAATCTTGCTTTTAAGGTACTTTATTTCATCTTATTGATTCCGTCATTTGTGTTAAATCATTGCAGATGATAACGTGAACACAATCGTCAAATATGAATACACCTATCTGTAACAACCTGTGCATATGTAGTCTATCATCCTCAGTGGAAACGTTGAAGAGATTGTTTCACCAGCGCAAGTGACAGGATACTATAAGATCAGAAGTATCCCTATATCTTGGTTTATCACATAAAAACCACCTACAAGCGACGCCTAGATTGGCACAGTAAATCATGCCTACTAATCAAGAGGTTCCGAGTTCGATTCCCGACGGGGGTAAACTTTATGTGATGAACAGGGGGTCCTAAATTCAAAACCCTTCACAGATGGTCTGTTGCATAGTTACTCGGTCCTTTGTTGGATGATGGTAGGTATGTTTTGGATACCGGAGACAATAGTATTGAATTATCTTACTTCACATTGGCTCATGTTCAGTTGAAGGCACACAGTGAAGAGCTGGTTGTTCTTCGACCGCCGACTTCCGCCCCAAGTTGGAGTAAGATTACTGTTCAGAAGTTTTCAAAAGATTACGACGAGTAAGTTCCACCACAACTTTTATTAGTCGTCAGGAACCTAAGTCCTAAGGGCGAACCTATATAGATAAAATCTAAAAACAAAACCTTGTCTAAATACAAAATTTGATCCAAATTTTTGGAGCCGTTTCTGAGATACACAAGTATCTACACAATATATACAAAAATCACTGTTTTAAAGTTAAAATTAGATAATAATAATCGTGCTTAACTCAAGATATTTGATCATGAATTGTTTTGGCGCAATCTGTTACCTAGTCCTTTCACAGTTTACACGCATTAGAAAATATTCGAGAGACTGGGTGTGGTCTGGTTATAACACAATATCTTCAGTGCCCTAGCAGTACATCAAAATAACTGACAGCATACGTATCTTCTGTTGAGAATGAAACAGAATTTACATCGGTTGTTGACGGGTGGAGGTCGTAACGAGCGGACGCCTGTCGCGTTATTTATTCGATATATCCACCACCGTTCAGCAGTCATTTTGTTTTCCAAGAAAGAAGCTGGTTTTCGAGAGAGAACCGTGTTTTAACTTGGGGAACAATCTGTCATGGTCATTGGCGTTTTATCATAGTCACTTTAATTGCTAAAATACGTACATTGGCAGAATCAAATGCGATAAATCACGATAGATTGCCATAATTGAAGTCTGAGAATTGATGAAGAAGAAAAAGAAGAATTTACCTCAACAGATTTGACGTCTTCTTGACGCTCACGTCTATTGCTTCGCTTATTATCTTTATGAAATCGTTGGTCACGTGTTGTTGGCTGGTACCTGAAATAAAAAAATTCAAATAGGTAGGTACTTAGGCAAGGAGTTGGGGGGTGGAGTGTCGCTTCTTTACTTAGTGATTGGACACGGTTATACGAAAATGTGTCAAGCCACCTGAACAGAACTCACCTGTAATCCCATCGTGGTGCAAAACCAGCGCCACAGCGTGCCTCAGGAGATGCAGTTCGTACGAGTCACCAGATCGAGCTAAAACTGTCACTTGTTTCATCACCTGCGATCATACGTATGTTTACTAAATTACTTAATAAATTTGATATGCCAAATAACCGACCGACCGAAGGTCGAATCCAGCCTGAAACCAAAAACAACTTCACCACCACCCCAGCACTTACAAGTCGCCAGCCCCCATTACTCTAGTGCAGAGGTTCCCATACTTTTTTTTCTCATAGACCACTTTAAACATTTTGCTGGATCTGGTGGACCCCCTGCAGCTATTACATTTACTAACTTACTTCCGAAACCCGAAAAAGTATATGTCTATGGCAATCTGTGTTGTGGCTATTTTTCAATCGACTATGTTTTCGAAAAAAAAAGGTGAGAATGGAATAGAAGCATAGAAGAAGAATATGGAATATGCAAGTTCTTACAAAAACAATTGCTGAGCTTAGAAAGAAAGAAAGAAAGAAAATACATTTATTTCAGCACAACACACAAGAAAAAGAAACAAACATCAACATTGCGTAAACTAAAGAAACATAGATAATATCTCTTGCATGCTCTGCCGAAAGGGTCACCAACTCAGCATTAGCTAGGTGCGGGAACACCTAGCGCTGGTTTTCAGTTGGCAGCCCGCTGTCGCGCACGGACGGGGGTAACAAAAGACGAGGTATAGAAAAAAAAATGATACTATACATATAAATACAAGTACACCAACTAAACATAAAAATATAAAAGATAAATAATATGAAAAAAAATACAAGTAAATAATTCTTACTGAAATAAACAATACATAGAAAGTACTTAAACATTATAAATACTGTAAGAGCTGTAATACATTACTTATAATACAATAATTATAATACAATACTTTTAAATTAATAATAAATTAATACAAGCTTCTTATAATATTGTTATTGTTGTGGACCCCCATTTTTTTCCACGCAAGCGTAGACCCCTGTCGGGCTCCCGTGGACCCCTGGGGGTCCCCCTGGACCACTTTGGGAATCAATGCTCTAGTGGTTACATTTCGATGGGTATACTTCGAAGTTTTATTACGTATGTTTTACAGGCACCTACATGATATGATCAGCCAAGTCGACCATTTTCACGGGAAACTAAGGAACGTATCTTCATGTCACGTGATCAGGAAAAAGTTGACTTTTAATTGGACCATTTGGACAATGGGACCAATTTGTGTTTTGAAATAACTGGGTAAAACTCAAAAACTTTTTGGTAGAAGGACATAGGTACAATTTGGTTTGGTACCTGCAAGAACTTGTGCGCAATCCTCGCCAGGTACTTCAAACTGGGCCTCGACGTGTAGTATCCGGTCCAGTATGTGTTGACGTCACTTCCGTATGGCAAATGGTCTGCCTGGAATACATATAGAGAAACAAAAGGTAGAAAATTTGACTAACTCTTCCTCCGCAGTTTCACCTGCGTTAATTTCGGAGTTGGTACCTACCCTGTGTCCTTTTCTGCACCCCTGACAACGTTCAACGTACAGGCGATACCTGCCTACCTACTTTTAATCGCCATAAATTTCAAAGTAGGTACCTAACTCTGTCTGTCTGCCTGTTACGCTTTCACGCCTTAACGGCTCAACCGATCATCATGAAATTTTGCATACACGTTGTCAGGGGTGCAGAGAAGGACATAGGTTACTCTTTATCCCGGAATTCTCGTGCGAACTCCGAAATTAACGCGGGAACAGCTAATCACCGAAACGATTGGAGCCATTTTGACGGGACTTTCTCTGGCAATTAGCTGATGTTATAAGAAGTATGATAAATTAGGCTACTTTAGAGTTCCTGCGGGATATCCGAAACTCGCGTGCGGTTATTATATTCACCTTTTCTGTATACAACGCCTTGTCCCTCCTTCCATACAAATAAATTGCTTTCAGATAGCAAGATGGCGTCGAATAGAATATGTTTATGTCAGACAAGTTGGCCGGGTGAGTGGTCAC
Organism: Zygaena filipendulae; assembly: GCA_907165275.2. Classification (NCBI taxonomy): domain Eukaryota; kingdom Metazoa; phylum Arthropoda; class Insecta; order Lepidoptera; family Zygaenidae; genus Zygaena; species Zygaena filipendulae. The sequence goes on along the minus strand of OU015678.1, from coordinate 1,756,524 downwards.
GTGGCTGAAATAAAAGAAACATCGTTCAAAATTGAAATTGATATTGTCTTACGCCAGTGTTTGCAATTTTGAACCGTATAACGATGCTAATAAATGCTTATATAAATACAGCAAATAATATTATAATTATATTTTACTCGAAACTGGATAGCAACCATCGATATAATATTATTCAAGCTGTTCTCGGAGGTTTCACCCGCGTTAGTTTCGGAGATCCCGCGGGTATTCCGAAATAAAAATACTTACAACGTGTACGTATAGTATGCAATATTTAATGAAGTTTCTGCCGCGTGAATTTAAAAATTCCCGTTTGAATTCCGGGACAAAAAGTACCTTATGTCTTTCTCTGTACTCCTGACAACGTGTATGCAAAATTTCGTGGTGATCGGTTGAGCCGTTTAGCCGTGAAAGCGTAACAAACAAACAAACTCACATTCGCATTTGGACGTAGATAAGCAATAGTGTGTTAACCCACATTGGAGAAATTTTCAGTAAACCGTGTTTTATAATTATAGCGGCATTTTGTGTCAAGATTTTTTTATATCCAACATATTTTTACATATTTAAACAATGTAATAAGGTAAATACATAATTAAAAAACGTTCTATAACTCTCAATAAATCGTTCTGTAGCAATAACTTAATTTTGTGGGTTAACATGTTATTGCTTATCTGCGTCCATTTAAGGATACTGCTATCACCTCTAGGCTCGCCGCTATGAGGTCGGGGTGCGGGAAGGTACGTAGTCGGTGGGGGGCGGAGAGTGTTGCTTCTTTGCTTAGAATATAGTTAATATTCTTTGCTTTAGGGTTGTCACGCACTTGATTAACTTGTCCATGTTCATGAACCAGTTCGCAGCGCTCTGGTAGGTGAAGTCTCCGCCCATCATCACGTTTATATTGTCGTGGTCGTAATACTTGGCCTGGCGTTCGATGTGCGCTATGAAGTCGTTCACCTTGGGAAATAGAAATGTTTTAAACAGACTTCAGATAGAAAGGACACCGGTTTCGCGGGGTTTAAGCCAAGTTGACATTGTACAATTAAGTAACGAATCGACATGTCACTTGGGCAGTCAATCAAAACTCTAGTTTTGCGTGACCACGTAACCTAACGCAGTTTGGTAAAAAAAAGATGCAAACCAGTGTCGTCGAATGATAGTAGCACACAGCACTAAACAATCAAACGAAATGTATTGATTAAAATCTATTTGATTAGGTACTTATTTGCTCATCCTGGGAATATTATAGAAAACATATTTGGAATGTCAGAAAATAAAGTTTTGGGAAGTTATGAGGATTGTCGTCTATATTATCTCTCCAGTCAGCCAATTAACACACGGTATTTGGACTAAATTTTGTGTATCGTAAAGCGTTTACTTAGCTTTTCAAAACAACCGTCAAGCAAATTTTTCCACGGAAAGTTATTACATTGAGCGAAGCTCGGTCGCCCAGATATTAAGTATTGAAACGAGGTCCTGACTACTTCAATTTTCAACGATCTAGTTCATAAGAGCACTGATCAAGCAAATAAAAAGGGTTATAAAAGTAATCAGCTATCTCACACGTCTGTCAGCATTGTACACCCGGTCGTCGGGGTCGTCGACAATAGGCTCGTCGTTGCATAGGAAGTCGAAGCAGAACCCGTTCGGGGCATTGTACAGGTTGTACAAAGTGTGGGTCATTATGTCGGACATTTTACCTGTGGGCAATATACAAGCTGTAATTTTAAACAGGGGACTGTAACTAATAGAAACACTTACATTTTTTTAAAATTGCTAAACCACAGAAAAAACCTTAAATAAACCGTGGGTTTACGCGACTGAAGGACCATCATATCTGATTTATCGGCATGTTGTAGAAAAATAAAGGAAAGAGGAGTGACCTCCAGGATTTTCTACTTCAATACAATTACCTCGAAAACTAGTGTTTCAAATACTGAATCCCTTATTCAACACGCCCCTCATTTAACTATAGGTAAATCCTTACTATTATAAATGTGAAAGTAAGTTTTTGTGTTTCTTTGTTTGTTTGTTACGCTTCCACGCCTCAATGGCTCAACCGATTATCATGAAATTTTACCTTCACGTTGTCAGGGGTAGGTACATAGAAGGATATAGGGTACTTTTTGTCCCGGAATTCCCGCAGGAATTCCGAAAATTACGCGGGTGAAACCGCGTGGAACAGCTAGTCTTGTATAAAAGCTAAATATAACGCACAAATTCACTGAAAAATCAGGAAATCATCGAACTATCATACTTGGTTTATGAAGCTGTTCCCGAGGGATTCCTAAATATCTCACCGAGCGTGTCACTTCCTCTCCACATGAATTCCATCCTGTCTTCGTCTATCATAGCCTCCCTCGCCTTGTGGTCCACTCGCCCTGGTTGCAAATAAAAAATACGTACCTATGTGTTTTAGGGTTTTTGGTGATTCAAGTGAAAAATTTGAGGGTTCATAGGTATCCAGAAAATAATCATAGGTACAAACCCTGGGATTGGACTCTGACCTTAAGAAGTTTTGGGAAAGTTTTGCTCTTATTTTGAAACCGAGGCGCGCCTATATTATATTGTCTGTATAGTTACGAAAAGGTAATTTATATTCTCTGTGTCCTCACCTATGAAAAGCCCATCATATCCCATTTGAGCAAGCAGGGAGACCTGTTCCCTTGTGTGTCCGTATGTGTCGATCTGCCAAGCCGCTTTCGGCTTTCCGCAGGGACCAAGCGTGTCATTCAACTTTCTGGAAAAACCGAACTCTGTGGGTACCTACTCATAATTATCTTAATTATAATAAAAGGTGACCATTGCTCATTCATTCGTATGATGGCTTTCAAAAACATTTACGAGGTAAAATTTATTTAGGTTCTATTTTGAAAACAATAAATGTAAACTTAGAAGCATTTTTGCAGCAATTTATTTCATTTTCATTGCCTCCCTGCTCCAATGCTAATGGCTTTTCAGCCATTAGCATATATAACGTTAAATAACGCCGTCAGTTCCCACCAAGAATCTCATCACCTCATCCACCATTCACCAAGTTGTTATAAATTTTAGCAAACCTCAATCCCCAAGTGAACTGATCGATTATCTGCAGATAATCCGGAGTGGCCTCATCGTTCTGCACCCAACCACCGCCGGCGAACTCTATGCGACCTTCCTGCACAAGGTTCCTGAAGGTAGCCCTCGTCTGCGGCCGCTGTTCTTTCCACCAGCGCCAGAAGAATGCCGTTTCCGAGAATGTAAACCTTTTGAAAGGAACAATATGGTTTGAATTTCTGTCCGTGAATCTATCGCGACGAACCAAGCCCATTAAGCTTGGATTATTCGATTAAATTATTATAATAACTATTGTGTTTTTGGGTGATATACATTATACATAATATGTAGCTATAAGCTCCAAATTCCAATACAAGCGAAAAACGAACATGAAGCTGCAAAAACGGCAACTTACAATGTCATAAAGCCATTTTACAAACAGTATAAATTTTACAAGGATGTATACTTGTCTATATGGCCGACTTTACGTAACAGATATAATTATTAAATATGAGATAAATTAAAAAAAAAATCTTACTTCCTCCGTTTGTCATGCAATAACTCCGTAACTACCGAATGATAAATCAGTTGGACGTTGGCTGTACTGACTGACGATCTTGCTGTAACATTTGCAATGTTATTAATGTAAAGGCTGAAATTCGCTTAAAATGTAGTGGAGAGAGTAATGCTTAGAGTTTCCCTGCGAGATCAAATCAGAAATAAGGATCATATTATACGTAGACTTACGGGCATTGCTCTTTCTAATGCAATTAGTGATTTGAGCCTTGAGGAGATTCGCAAAAGAACCAATATTGGTTATAACGCTGATGTCTTTAATAAAATGTTCCTTTCTTTCTTTATTTCTATTGGGGTTGCAAAAAATTCTCTACTGTAGGACGTAGGTTGCATATAAAAATATTGCTTTTAGCAATATATAGGTCACCTACCTAAATGATATGTTTATATATTTAGGTACATGTTTTTGTGTTTTACAAAAATGAGTTTCTTTACTGTGTGTGAGCAATAAATTTGATTTGATTTCTAGTAGCGACCATACATATCCATAACTTCAGCGGTTATCCTAGGCATAGATAATACAATATATCCTAGGGGTGAAAGTAACTTATTTAGTCCCGAGACGGGGTTTGGCGCCTGAGCGTAGCGAGGGCGCCAATAGATCGAGGGTTTTTCTCCCGAGGATAACACTGTGCTTTTCATTACGAATGCAAGGAAAGTCAAAATAAAAATAGGAATTAGCTAAAGAAAAAAATGAGTGAATTTTATTTTACATAAATCAACAATTAGGTGTGCTACTGGCCAGTAAGTATGCCCCCTATGACATAAAAAAAAAATTGAGTTTCTGCAGTATCCAGCTGTCAGTTGAAAGCGATTCCCCCTAGGGCTGAAAAGTGTTACTTTCAACCCGCTTCTCAGGCAACTTTAGACCTACTTTCCGAGTATGAGTAATGAAAAATATATGTCTATCATGATGATAATTGACTGTTCATGAATTAACTTACTGCCGAAGTAATATTCATCGAACGTTTTGACCCAGCCGGCGTCCATGTGCGAATGTGGAATCAAGTGCACGTTAAGAGCACCCTCGCGGGTCTGAGGACATTGCTGGAACAGGTTAAGGTGTTGAAACAAACATAAACATTTGTGTTGTGTCAAATAAAGTTTATCAATTCAATTCAAACATCGCTTCGTCAGTTTTCTCCCGGTCAGTAATTATAATCAACTAGCTGCTCCCCCGCGGTTTCACCCGCAGTAATTTCGGAGTTCCCGCGGAAATTTCGGGTTACAATACAGCCTATGGCACTCACAAATAACGTATTGGTAAAAGACTTTTCAAAATCGGTTCAGTAGATCCAGAGCTTCGGTGCTCCCTACAACGTCACAAACTCATAAACTTTACCTCTTTCTTTACTCTTCTCTTACTTTATATAGATTTTAATACATAATACATTAGTCAATTAAAATCAACAAGTTTGTTGACGATGCTCATCCATCATCAGTGGATTACTTTTTAATAAATATTATTTTTGGTAGCTGTTCCCCGCGGTTGTGCCATCATTAATTTCGGACAGAATTCCGGGATAAAAATACCCCATAACCGACTCTGCACCCCTGACAACGGGTACCTATACAAAATTTCACGATGATCGGTTGAGTAAGTTAAGGCGTGAAAGTGTAACAAACAAATAAACAATTAATAAAACTCACATTAGTAAAATTGGGAAGAAAGAAAAAGCATCCGCTAATTTTCAGTCAAGGTCGAGAAATTTTAAGATATCTTACCTAATAGGCTAGTTTCCTGGGTAAAAAAATCATAATTCTATTTAGTCCGTCAGTTAGATAATAAAAAAATAAAAGACACGTATTTTTTGCTTTTTTAAAATAATGGAAATATGCATAGATAAAGCGCATTAAAGTTTAGGGTGGGGGACTTGTGACGTCATAGCTCGCTATAACGTGCGAACAAACTGTAGCGAGGCGTGACGTCATGTGAAATTTCGTCTTGATATATCTCCGTTATTTTTTGGTTACATAAAAAAAAAATACGTGTCCAATATTTTTTAATAATCTACAAAACGGACTAAAAAGAAAAATTTAGGAAACTAGCCTAATCATTGATACTTGAGACTAGATCAACCAAACCCGGTGCTTGGGGTGAGTCCGATAAAAGCCTGTAAATGCCCAGGTGTTTATCGGGTTTAAACCCGGTGCTTGGGTTGATTGTCCATCTATACTAAAGGGCATATTTTCGGAAGTTGTCCTTATAAACCGAAAGGGTCATAAACAAAGGTCACCTATCTTACCTTGTATCCACACTCGAACCTCGCTTTAGCTGTTAAAACTATGTTCCGAATGGATAATATAACTAATGTGGCCCCGATTAGTTTGTTTTTAATATTTTTCACCATAATTAATAAGGTTGGTGTAAATTAATTGAAATTACAAGCTTCTCAAGTAAACCTTTGTGCTTAGAGCCGTTTAGGTCTTTGATGCAATCATCGACAACTGAATAATATTTATGTAATACGATCTATGCTTACAAAGGTCAGTTCACACTGTAATACAATGCAAATTTTCTTTATTTCTTTCAATGAAATGGTCGTGTGTATATTTTATAACAGAAGCTTTTGGTGGAAGCTACATTCCCACCGTATTATTGCAGAGTTAGCCTAAGGATAATACTTGTACGATTTTTGAAATACATAAGCATATAAACAAATACATAAATTAAGTGCTTCTCTGAATAAAGCTGTCGGCTTTAAAACTGTGTCTGTGAGTTTGTAATCAAAGATACTAATTAGTATAGACTATAGATATTAAATTAACTGTCTAGACTCTAGATTAAAATCTGTAATTTATTTATTAATAACTTATAGTTACTGTACCTAATCGAAATCTATTATTTTAAATTTCAAAAGAACCCATTGTCAATCAAGCATGCAAGCAATGAAACTTATTATGTGAGTCAGGTTTGCTATAACCAATAGAGTTCACTGGACAAACTTATTATCTAAGTTTTCTTTAAACGAGCAATTCTTGTAAATATCTGTATCTCGGAAACGGCTCCAACGATTTTCATGAAATTTAGTATGCAGGGGTTTTTGGGGGCGATTAATCGATCTAGCTAGGTTTCATTTTTAGAAAACGTTGTTTTATCCGTGTTTTCAGGCAATGAAAAATGAGTGTTAGTTTTTCTACGTAAGAACAGATGGCGCTATACACAACGAGCGAAGCTCGGTGACCCAGATATTAATATTAATGTTGGACATTATTACATAGCGCCATCTGATCTCAAATAAGGTGAGCTTTAGGTACTATGGGTACCAAACAAGTGATATAATGCTGATATACTTTTTTGTGAATACATACCTACTTAGGGAACACATCCAGACTTGGGTAAAAGGAAAAAAAAAATTTAACCCAGATTCGGGGATATAACCCACGTCACTTGGCGTAGTGAGGTTCACTTACCAATCGGTTATCAGTGATTTCTTGCTTTCTTTCTTTCATACTTTCCCACTGTATATAATCTGCTCATGCGATCCATGCCTAATACCTATCTATTGTAATATATCTACCTACTTGTAGACACAAACAAGACTTCCTTTGAACTCCTCAAGCTTGGGTGTTTTATCCAAACACGAGTTCAAGTGAAGGCAAACATATAACACAGTTGAAATCGCTTACACGGCCCACACCGGTAACCCGTACCGATATGTACAGTACCGGTAGAATAAGTCTACGTTGCGACTTGCGCAGACGCAACGCTCTGTCTATCGGATAGACTCTATCCAAATTGGGTATTCTCCAGGGTATGAAAATCAAAATTCTAATTAGTCCGTCAGTTAGAAAATAAAGTCGGAAGAGTATACAGGATGTAAGGTTAAATAAAAGGTGCTCAGCGTTCAAAATTCGTCTCAAATATCGAAAAAAACATAAAAAAAAATTATGCATTTAATTACCTATATACCTATGGGCACAAAAAAAATTTCACACATTATTTACACCTCTATTCTTTGTATCCCCGCCGGCGGTGCGTCGACACGTCATCAAAGGAAAAGGTTCATTCACCCACGTTTACTCAAATGTCCTTTGGGATCTATCTGTGTCTTTTTATTTATATAGTATATCTACTAACTGTCTCCCGCGATTTCATCCGCGGTAACTTCGGAGTTCCCGCGGAGGTTGCGGGAAAAAAGTACTATATGTCCTTCTTTGTACCCCGACAGTAGTTTACGGTGATTAGCTGTTCCCCGCATTAGTACCGGAGTTTCCGCGGGAATTCCGCGATAAAAAACTATCCTATCTTTTAAGTTGGACCATATTATAAATGGTTACAAAATTTTATCAAAATCCGTTCAGTAGTTTCGGAGTCCATCGCGAACAAACAACGTGACACGTGATTTATATATATTAAGATACATATAAAATGCTTTGTCCTGAATGACTGATGGATCAACGCACAGCCTAAACCGCTGATCGTAGAGACCTGAAACTGGGAGGGTGTGTTTTTTATTTGACGTAGGCATCCGATGAGAAAGGATTTTTGAAAATTCAACCCCTAAGGGGATGAAAAGGGGTTGCAAAGTTTGCATGGAAAAATTCCGCGGGAACTGAAACCGCCTACACGAATAAAATCGAGGGCTTGAACAGTTCCCTTGTTGAAATTTACACCCTGTTTATAAATAGGCATCCGTCACACAAAGAACACTTGTGTGACGGATGCCTATCCGATGAGAAAGGATTTTTGAAAATTCAACCGCTAAGGGGATGAAAAGGGGTTGCAAAGTTTGCATGGAACAATACCGCGGGAACTGAAACCGCCTACACGAATAAAATCGAGGGCTTGAACAGTTCCCTTGTTGAAATTTACACCCTGTTTATAAATAACTGGCTATTTCCAGCGGTTTCACCCGCATTAAGTTCGGTGTTCTCACGAAAATTCCGGGATAAATGTATCCTATGACCTCTTCTGTACTCCTGCAAAATTTCATGAGAATCGGTTGAGCCGTGAAAGCGTAACAAACAAACTCACTTTCGCATTTATAATGTTATATCGTCGCTGCGCGTGCGAATCCGCGTAAGAGCAATTTGTAAATACCGCGTAAGAGTAAAACGCGCAAAGTTCTAATAAGTGACCTTGTACAAAATCTAAGAAAAAATCGGGTAAATTTAAGTTATTTTCCAATAAAAAAAAGTTGTAAAGCACAATCTGTTAAGTTCAGTCGGTAATAAGAATTGAAATCGCCGAGATATTAAGTTTTTTCTTCCCCCTGTCAAAAAGCGGTCTTTACAAGTTGCTCTTACGCGGATTTGCACGCGCAGCGACGATATTATTTATAGTTAGGATATTGTTCATAGCAATTATTATCTATACTGTATATACCTAAATAAAATTGAAGTGTCTGTTTGTAATTCTAAATTAACATCTTTTCACTAAATGCATATTATGAAAATATATAGGTATTTAGTATGTACGGTCCTCACATAAATATTTTTTTTCTTAATTTTTCTCACTGTCTGTTTGTTCCGGTTAATCTCTGAGACGGCTGGACCGATTTTAACGGGACTTTCACCAGCAGGTAGCTGATGTTACAGGTTCGAGTAACTTAGTCTACTTTCTTTTTAGAAAACAATAGTTGCTGCCGGAATTCCGAAACTTACGCGCGCGGAACCGCGGGGCACAGCTAGTTATAAATACAGGCGGCGGCAGAACAACTGCGGGAGGTCAACTGCAAACTGTTTCCCACATTAATATGCTGGGTTCGGACAATTTGGTTTACGCAAGGTTATTTTTAGTTTATTTAAAGTGAAGCTAAAAATAGTCTGTTCACAACCAGCTGATGGATCGATTGCAATCGTTATTTTAAACAATGGTTTATTTTGATGAAAAGAAACACTATAAAAAAATCCAACAGCTAAAACTTGAAAACCAGCTGTGCTCTGCCATTACACCCGCGTTTTTCCGGAATTCCCGCGGGAACTCTGATTCTGTACTCTAGGTTTTTCCTTACACGGAGAGAAATCAATCAGACCGAAGAGGTTTCGCTTCTTTGCCCGAAGGATGTGTTGGCGACACACAAGCAGGCACAGTAACCCTGCGCGGTGTCAATAATGTGCAAGCTACGGGAGAGTATACTGACCAAATATGGTGCCCGACCGAACACCGGTAGCAGAAATACGCGCCAACTTAACCGAACATGCCCCTATTTTTCTCTCAGGGTACAACATCAGCCAGCCAGTGAAATCCCGTCAAAATCGGTCTAACAGTTTCGGAGATAAGTTGGAACGAACACACACTCAGATAGACTGACAGTAAAATTTTAGAATTTGTTTTTTGGTGTGTACCTAGATATATACTCAATTTGACATGCATTTATTAAAAAACTGCTATTTTTACATTACAAACAGACATTTAAATTTTATTTATACCTATATAAAGATTACGATATAGATTTTAATATCCATGCCGGTCTGTATGATCGTATTCGTGACAGAAATTGGAATTGGGATAGTTGGTTTACGACGTGGTTTTGCGGTTTTTGGGGTGTGGCGCCAGTAACAGCGATCGAATGTTGCGAGTATTTTAAGTATCCCCAGAAATCGGGAATAGAATCGGTTATATATAAAAATGAATTGCTGTTCGTTAGTCTCGCTAAAACTCGAAAATATCTGGACCGATTTGGCTAATTTTGATCTTGACATATTTGTGGAAGTTCAGGGAAGGTTTAAACAGTATCTACCTACGTTGCGGAGTTCCTGCGGGAATTTTGAAACTCACGCAGGTGAAACCGCGGGGCACAGCTAGTTTATAATAAAACTTTTTATGAAGTGAATTTTTTTGGGTATTTAGGTAAAGCTTTTTTTTAATTAATGCATTAATGCAGTTTATGCTTACAGGTTTTAATATGTGTGGTCTTATAACAAACTATGCTATCCTACTGTGATCTGTCATTTAGACGTACAAACATTACAAAGAAAATTTTAAAACAAAATTCATAGAACTTAAGTATGACAATATGAATAAGCTAGGAATGGGAAGCAAGCCAGACTCGTGATGAAATGTTGCCACTTATGAGCAAAATACACAATTTCTATTTTGTCAGTTTGTAATTGTTATTAAACTCTTATCACAAATAAAATTTATAAATAGTAAAATATTAATAAAAGAGAAAAATAATCTATCTGAAATGTCAAATCTTACGGTAAAAAAATTTGTGAATTCTATAACATGTCTCAACAATGAGAAAATGTTTCAGATTAGTTTTAATTTTAATCAAGTAGGTCTACAACGTGTTAATGAATTAACCAAAAACCTGATACACCCCATTTAAAAAATAAATACCAATGTGACTAAAATAGTAACTATGTCGAAAAAATTAATAGTCTAAAAGTTATTCAACATTAGTTTGAGTTTGGAGTTGACCTATCTACGAAATTTCAAGCGCTACGCCCGTGCCTGCGTGTCGATGACCGATTCGATTTTTTTGCTACGGGCGGTGCGGCGTACGCGCCAAATATCGTGTTATAAATAATTTAGACATGGGCTAGTAAAATATAACCTATATTGAAACATGGTGCGATCAATTCGGAAGTCGATTCTGAGCAAACTACTTTCTAGTTTTCAGTTAATTCATTAACACGTTGTATATTCAGCGTTTACCCTATCCACGATAGACTTCAAAACAACACACGGGCAGAACAAGTTATATGTATAGCAGTGGCGAAGGGTGAAAGATTGAGAGGGGGAAGCCGGAAATCTACTTTAATTTCAACTTATTAAACTATTAACTGTCCCCCGCGGTTTCACCTGCGATAATTTCGGAGTTCCCGCGGGAATTCCGATATAAAAAGTCCTTCCCTGTATCCCTGACAACGTTCTCAATTACGGTAGAGAGAGATGTTGCGTCTGAAGGGAAGCCGGTGGGAATCGGCTTCTATGGTACCTTCGCCACTGATGTATAGTGAGATCTAGATATTATTATAGGTTTTGATAAGACTGATAGTGATTGTGATATAGGGCAAAAAGTATTTTATGTGATGTATACGAGTGGTGACCGCGAACTGGAAGAGACGCGGCGAGGGTAGGCCCGCTACAAGGTCGACCGATGACTCGGAGTATAGTTTTATATAATTATACTAGCTGTCCCCCGCGATTTCATCCGCGGTAATTTCGGAGTTCCCGCGGGAATTCCGGGATAAAAACTATATCTATATAACTATATCTTCTATCTTTTAAGTTGGACCATATTATAAATGGTTACAAAATTTTATCAAAATCCGTTCAGTAGTTTCGGAGCCCATCGCGGACAAACAATTGATAAATGATTTATATATATTAAGACTAGCTGTCCCCCGCGATTTCATCCGCGGTAATTTCGGAGTTCCCGTGGAGGTTGCGGGAAAAAAGTACTCTATGTCCTTCAGTTCCCGAGGGAATTCCGGGATAAAAACTACCCTATCTTTAAGTTGGACCATATTATAAACGGTTGCAAAATTTTATCAAAATCCGTTCAGTAGTTTCGGAGTCCATCGCGGACAAACAACGTGACACGTGATTTATATATATATTAGATAAGAAGATTTGTTTTTAACTCTAGCAAATTTACCGCTTCCGCTCCCGCTGAAACTGCGCCCACGCGTGCAGTGATTGTCAATATCTCAACAAGTCCTTGTGTGCATAATACTTTAATGGCGTATTATAACTATTTAATTTATTGCTACACATAAAATATTCATTTTAAATGCGTTACGAGTTCAATCGTTCGAAAAGTATAGCAATTTAGCTCTCAGTTTTATCATTACCTACTTATTACATAATCTTCTTTACTTATGAAGTCGCTTCCGCTGTCTGTTCACGATAAACTCAAAAACTACTGAACGGATTTTCATGTGGTTTTCACCAATAGATAGAGATTCATGAGGAAGGTTTAGATTTTATAGTTTATACTGGAATTTCTGAAATTACAGCGGGTGAAACAGTTTGAGACAGCTAATTGTTTATTATACAACAAAGTCCACCGCCGTGTCTGTCTGTTTGTCTGTTTGCGATAAACTCAAAAACTAGTACTCAGCGGATTTATGTGCGGTTTTCACCAATAGATAGAGCTATTCATGAGGAAGGTTTAGTTATATAATTTGTGAAGGTTTTATGTAAATTGGTTGTCGGAAATAGTACATTGTTATCCAAGGGGTGAAAGTAACTCATTTAGTGCCGAGACGGGGTTTGGCGCCCGAGCGTAGCGAGGGCGCCAATAGTTCGAGGCACTAAATAAGTTACTTTCTCCCGAGGGTAACACTGTGCTTTTCATTACGAATGCAAGGAAAGTCAAAATAAAAATAGGAATTAGCTAAAGAAAAAATGAGTGAAGATCGGATAGTCGCTTGACACTTTCCCACCTATTTCTTTTTCTTTGGCCGGCTAGCTATTCAGCCAGTATTTTTTATTTACATTGTGGCGACCTAAAAAAAATATTTAATATAATATCAGGGGTACCTATAGAAAAGGACTTTTATCTCGGAATTCCCGCATGATCTCCGAAATCAACGCAGGTAAAACAGTGGGAACAGCTTCTTACAGAATAAAAAAACAATTTCCACGCGTTAGTTTTACAAAAACTCGAAAATAGTTCGACCGATTTGATTTTTTTCTTGTTTTTTGCCAACTGTAAGGACATAATGTTTTTTTTTATTTTAGGCGTTGCTGTGGGAGTTTCAAAACTTATGCGGTTGAAAAATATTACGGGTATAATAATATATTACATTACATAAATATATTACAGTCCATGATTACACCGAAACATATAAAATCAAAAAGGACGTCAAAAATTTGAATAATCTAATCATTTGAAATGAAATGAAATAAACTTGATGAAATGACGATCAATTGAAATAAAAAAACATCTGTAATATCTGCTGGTAGACACTGTGCTGTTGAATTGCTTTGTCAAACGCTAGGCTGTCGACCACTGACGACCTTGCCCTAGATAATGCGCCGTGTAACGTATTATATATTACTAGGGTGATATTATATTATTTATTAGGTAAAATATACGTAAGTACATTATAATATAGAGTCGCCATACCAGCCCGTATATATTCCGTATTGTAACTTGTCCTGGTTTTGTCGGTTTGCCCGCGTTAATTTCGGAAATCCCGCCGGAATTCCGGGATAAAAGTACCCCACATCGTTTTCTGCAGGTACCCCTGATAACTATGTCCCTATGTCCTTTTCTGTACCATTGACAACGTGTATGCAAAATTTCAAAATTTCATGATGATCGGTTGAGCCGTTAAGGCGTGAAAGCGTAACAAATAAACAGACGAACTCACTTTCGCATTTATACCTAAGGATTTAAAATACGACCTTTTATCCACCTGTATTCATATATTATAAAGGTAAGCTATACAATACAATAGAACGATTTATCTATCAACTATTGTGTGGCTCGTTGACACGTGCGTGGCTGATAAAAAATACTGCGCCAGCGTATAAAATAGCCTATCATGGCATTCCTACAGTCAAGCGAACTTTTTTTTAAGTTAATTATCTCACGTACACAGATTAATTTGAGGGCCCTTGGCTAGAGATCCACTGAGTTTAATTTTATATGCCATTACCTGTGCCGCAGTTTCACCCGCGTTAATTTCAAAGTTACCGCGGGAATCCCGGGATAAAAAGTAGCCTAAGTTACTCTTTATAACATTAGCTATCTGCTAGTGAAAGTCCCGTTAGAATCGGTCCAGCCGTTCCAGAGATTACCCGGAACAAACAGACAGAGAGACAGAGAAAAATAAAAAAAAAAATTTTGATGTTAGTACCGTATAGTTTATACTTTCGTACCTATGCATTTAGTGAAAGCTAATAATTTTAAATTACAAACAGACACTTAAATTTTATTTATATGTACAGATGAAACGAATGAGAACTAGTGGCGCCTGATGATTTTCACATATTAAACTATGTACTTATTTAAGTCATACACAAAAACTTTTCTAAATACCACGAAATGTCTTAGAAAAGAAAAGAAAAGAAACGAAGGAGAAACTCAACACAAATGAACACATACAGGACAACACAAATGAAAATAATTAAGGTATAACAAAATAAATAATACGAAATAAAGAAAAACAAAATAAACAAAAACGAAATAAAACTAAACAAGAAACAATAACATATTTTGTCACTTGTGTGGTGTGTCTCCACGCTCGAAATGGTCCTTGACTCAGCATTATGTCGTGAGTGTGGGGACACTCACGACGCTGGTTTTCAGTCAAGGCCATTATAGGCTACTTGGTTTACTCTTTTACTTGATCCCTGTTTTCAAAACTTACAGTTTTGGATATATTGCCGATAATATATTTAGGACTTCAGGATGCCAGTAAAAAACTGGCAAATCGCCAGTACCACCACAATAAGAATAGTTATTAACAGTCAGCAGCAGTCAACAGTCAGCAGACAGTTAACAGTCTTTTTTTTTATTTATTATATTTTTGTACTATTATTTATATTTAGTTCTGTGGTAATATTGGAAAATACTATTTTATTATTCTATTTATTTCTTAATTTAGTTTCATTGTATTAAAAGTATTGTATTATAATTAATAATAATAATAATAATAATCCACTTCACAACACACAGATCTACTTGATCCCACACTAAGCTATAAGCTTGTGTCGTGGAAACCAAGCAAACGTGGTATATACTACACATATTATTACATATATATTATACTATAGATATATATATACACACCCAGACTGGAAAATGGAACCCTGTGTTCATCACACAAAGTCCACCCCCACCGGAAATCGAACCCGGTATTATTAGTAGTGTATTAGAGATCTTACAGTATTTATATTGTTTAAGTACTTTGTATGTAATGTTTATTTCAGTAAGAATTATTTACTTGTATTTTTTTATATTATTTATCTTTTATATTTTTATGTTTAGTTTGTGTACTTGTATTTATATGTATAGTATCATTTTTTTCTATGCGTCGTCTTTTGTTGCCCCCGTCCGTGCGCGACAGCGGGCTGCCAACTGAAAACCAGCGCTAGGTGTACCACCCGCAGCACCTAGCTAATGCTGAGTTGGTGACCCTTTCGGCAGAGCATGCGAGAGATATTATCTACCTATATCTCTTTAGATTAGGCACTGTTGATGTTTGTTTCTTTCTCTTGTGTGTTGTGCTGAAATAAATGTATTTTCTTCTTTTTCTTCTTTCTTATTATGTACGTTTATTATGTAAGTAACAAAAAAAAACAGTGGAATGTGTGCGTGTAGACTGTGACATATTATGTATAATCTTATATTTGTGAATCTCCGGTCCTGATTGAAAATCAGCGCTAGGAGTGCCCGGCGCCCGCACTCATAGCAGCATGCTGAGGCAGTGTTTGTTTTATAAGGTTCTTTATTTACATAAGATAAAATAACTTTCACCAAGACTTAACTAGTGTAAGCAACGATAACTATATACTACGGTTTACCAGGCTGACATCACCTTTACAAACTACGGCCTAAACTTTAACACTATTTACACATATTATTGTTTAAATGCCACCACGTGGAGTGGTCTGCTACTCAATTAGACGTTTACACATATTTTGCACTAATACGTGTTTGTGGCATACAATCGCATAAGATAAAGCATTAAGAAAAGAATCGTAATTCGTAACTATTAGTTAGCTGAGGCAGTAACCGTTTTGGTCATGGGGACGCACCACGCAAACCCCGCTAGCTGTAATTTGTTCTTATAATATTGTCATATATGTATATATATTTTTTTGTTAAATCATCTTTGTATACAATAATTTTGTAATTGTGTTGCCTCTGTGCCCAAATAAATGCCTTTTCTTTCTTTCTTTCTTTCTAATTAATGCATGCCCCCACAGCACCCCAATCAACCAGTGCATGCCTGATAGTAATTCGACCGTTAAACGAAGTACGAACACCCTTGGCGTTACGCTTCGAACGCGGTGTTTTTTTTTAATAACCAAATTAATTTGTGTCCGAATCTATTGTTTATGTCACTAATTAATTTAAGGATTAACGTTTTTTTAAACCTTCATGGTTTTACCTGGCAAAGGTCGTGTGTTTTTGTGATGAGTTTACATGACCAACCAGAAAAAGTGAGTGTGGTGGGGTGATTCTCTCTGTCTAGACTTACTTGTAAGTGGAACTTAAATCTATAGAGATATATACACACCGGCAGAATTAGCGGAACATAAAAAGGCAGAGTATAGAAATAATTACGTATATATATTAAAACAAATAATAATTAGACGTGAAGTAATAAATTAATATACATCTTTTGACACTTTAAAAGTTTGTAATTAAATTATTAAATTTTATTTAAAATAATAATAAAAAAAAAACACTTTTTCTCTAATTTGTGGGCACACAAATAATGTTGCAAATTAAAGATTACTGTGATTTTAACACTAAATAAATGAACGATTAATAATTTATTTTTATTTTATTTTATTTTGGAGGAAAACCTTACGGCTAATGTAACAAAAATAATATATAAAATAGCAGACAACAGCCATTCGCGGAATTCACAAATAGATAAAAAGTGTAAAATGAATAAAGAGTTTTGGACAAAAGTAGTTACAAATATGATTTTTTTTTTTAATTTTGGTTATATGATTTTAGAAGCTCAGTCGACAGTATGCGTCTTAATCCTGCAATGTTAGTGTTGAACAGATCGATATTAGCGTCGTCACTTATTGAGTTGAACAGATTACATGTGCGGATAAGGTAGCTATAACGTGCATGTTTCCCCTTCGTGATTCAACTTTTATTTGCAACATTGTCTGTGTTCTCACAAACTAGAGATTTTTATTTTTTATTTTGATTACTTTTAATAAAATTTAACTAAAAACTTCTTAAAGTCGATGTTAAAAGATGTATATTAGTTTATTACTTCATGCCTGATAATAATTTGTTTTAATAAATATACGTAATTATTTCTATACTCTGCCTTTTTATGTTCCGCTAATTCTGCCGGTGTGTAGATATATATACAAGAATTGCTCGTTTAAAAACAGTAGATAACTTGATACAATTGACAACACACTTGCGACACTTCCGGTCACTTCTAAAGTGTTGTCTTAACTTGTCAAAAGGAGGAGGTATATTATTTCAAATACAGAACTCAATCGTCAGTAGATAAATATGTCGTGGCCGCATCTAAGAATTGGCGAATTCATGCCAATTCTTTTAAACCATAAACTAATTACAATATTTTTTATTAATCTATAAATCGGATTAAAAAAAAAAAGGATTAAAAAAAAATATTTAGTCAACTAGCCCATACTAGTATAGTATTATATTTTCACAGGCAAACCAAGGTTACCGACATAGCCCGAACAATAGCAAACCTCAAGTGGCAGCGGGCGGGGTACACCGATGGAGCAGGAGAATTCCCGAGTGCGGCTGCGAACTAGAAGACGCGGCGAGGGTAGGCCCGCTACAAGATCGACCGATGACTCGGAGTATACCTAGTAGATATTAAATATCTACGACTCGGTGAAGGTCGCGGGACGCCGTGGCCTGGGATGCAGGAAGCGCCGGAGCTGTCGTTGCGATGCCGTGGCGATCCTTGGGGGAGGCCTGTGTCCAGCTGTGGACGTCTTTTGGATGATATTATAATGTTGATTGATGATGATTTATATTTTATCTGTGGTGGATATTGTTCAAAATAATATTAAAATAAAATTCAGACAGAAATACCAGTTCTAATACGTATTGTATAAAATGAGAATGTGAGTTATAATTATATGACAACGTGTAGTATGCAAAAGGAGATTGCGCCGTAATGTAATATGAGCTCCATCCCAAAACTTTACGTGGATGATTTCTTTTAAGAATAGCTGTTCCGCACAGTTTCACCCGCGGTAATATCGGAGTTCCCGTGGGAATTACAATATAGCCTATGTTATTCAGGGATAATGTAGCATTGTAATGGTAAAAGAATTTTTGAAATCGGTCCAGTAGTTTTAAAGTTAAATCGCAACAAACAATCAAACAAAAAATCCAATCTTTCCTCTTTATAATCTTATCTTTCTTAATCTAATATATATAAATCACGTGTCACGTTGTTTGTCCGCGATGGACTCCGAAACTACTGAACGGATTTTGATAAAATTTTGCACCCATTTATAATATGGTCCAACTTAAAAGATAGGATAGTTTTTATCCCGGAATTCCCTCGGGAACTGAAGGACATAGAGTACTTTTTCCCGCAACCTCCGCGGGAACTCCGAAATTACCGCGGATGAAATCGCGGGGGACAGCTAGTATCTACATCAAGTATATTAAGCCAAATAATATTTATTTATTAGTTATCTGCATACTGTTTAATTGAAATTCTATAAATATTTATAACTAGCCGGTTCACTGCGGTTTCACTCGCGATAATTTCGAAATTTCCATAGGATCTATTCATATCAGGGATTCTATACCAACACTTAAATTACTGTGATATCGCACTGTAGCCTCCAACTGTACATTTCCATCAGTGACACAATTTTTAAAATCGGTTTAGTAGTTTTTGAGTTTAACCACTGAAAACAGACAGACCAAAACAAAATTTATTTTTAAAATACTATCAGGAATTTGTTTAGATGAACTGCACGCCGAAATAATCTGAACTCTATCGATCTAAAACAAAATTATTGTGAATAAAGTACAACAGATTAAAGCGAAGGGAAGGTCAAGATTATAATAAGACTTTACCAGCGATCGAGCGTGTTATTCTGAGTGTTGGAAAATTTCACTTCACTTCACTCGATTTGATATTGATTATTATTTATCATGTTTTTAGAGTAATTATGATAATAGATAGAAAAACATTAAACAATCTCTTTTCAAAATATTATTAATAACAATAAAAGGGTTGGACATTACGCATGCTTATGCTATTGACCCAGGCAACTGACTAACACAACTCCTCCTAGCAAAAGGGTACGTTTAACTTATTTTAATTTAGTTTATTTGAAGGTCATTGCGAAAACCGTAAGACCACATAGGTAATCCGTTTCATAACACTTCTCATCTACTCGATTGTAAATGTTAAGATAATTATAATAATATTCATGTAAAAATTAAAATTCTAGAATTTTTATTTTTGAGAAAAAATTTAAGCCTAAAAACAAGTAGGTGGTAGTTTTTTGTAAAAAAATATTTTGTAAATCGTTTCAGGTATTTGGTGAATTGATAAGGTATTATACCACATTATGTATCCAATACGACCAACGTACCAATTTGAAATTATCCTATTACCAGAATATGAAATACACATAAGAATACGTCATCTAAAATACGAACAGATTTACTAGTTTGAATTTCATACAGGTTCATTTGTTTCATCTCACTCAGAGTTCACCGCGTGACTTTCTAGATCGGGTTAACAGAATTGAACTGCAGTTACTGCTGGCTGGCTACTGGCTAGATGTACTTAGGTTCAATGATACAGAGTTTTATTGCAGTTGGAATAAAACGCAAGGCGAGCGTTATGCCCATTCAGTTGTAGTAGACGCGGCATTATCCGCGTTTGCTCCTCGCTTGGCCGAGCTGTGTGAAAAAAAAAAACAAGTCAAGTAATTTTACGCGCCAATATTTTTCGTTGTTGTGTATAGATACTTGAGTGTATTTTTATTTTGTGTTGTTTTTTAACTCAGTGTTGTTGCTAAGGATTTTTTTTAATTAAAGTGTACAATAATTTTAAAATTAAATACACTTTGGAGGTGAGTTCCCGGTTTTTTTTTAAATTTTACTTTTTAATATTGACTTTCGCACATAGCGCATTTGCCAGCATCAAGTTTCTTTTTTAAAAGCCTCGTTGGATGGTTTGAAAGAGTAGGTACACTGCTAAATCTTCCTCGGACACCAAAGTTTGACAAAATACATATGTAAACATAAAAAACCACCCCTGTCAAACTTTGTTATCCATAAAACCAGACTAATACACAACAAAATCTATTGTACTTTTAACAACATTTTAGTAACAAATAAACGGTGGATCTGACGCTATAGCTCCCCACCAAAAACCCTTTTATATTGCTAAATTTTAAGGCGAGGTTGTCCCAAACTAACGTATTTTTAAATATGACTTAAATTAAATAAGTATCAAATATAAGTTAAGTATATTGAGCAGAAAAAAACAAGAAAGTGAATGTACCTTGCCCTTAACAAGTACCTAGGTATCTAACGAACGTGTTCTTATGCGTTGAAATTACCACGTCTAGATAATATACACACCGACAGAATTAGCGGAACATAAAAAGGCAGAGTATAGAAATAATTACGTATATATATTAAAACAAATAATAATTAGACGTGAAGTAATAAATTAATATACATCTTTTAACACTTTAAAAGTTTGTAATTGAATTATTAAATTTTATTTAAAATAATAATAAAAAAAAACACTATTTCTCTAATTTGTGGGCACACAAATAATGTTGCAAATTAAAGATTACTGTGATTTTAACACTAAATAAATGAACGATTAATAACGTGTGTTTCCCCTTCGTGATTCAACTTTTATTTGCAACATTGTCTGTGTTCTCACAAACTAGAGATTTTTTTTTTAATTTTGATTACTTTTATTAAAATTTAACTAAAAACTTCTTAAAGTCGATGTTAAAAGATGTATATTAGTTTATTACTGGTTTTTCTTTTTTAATGCGCTGAAAATCGAAAAAAAAATTCAACATGGAAGAAAATTTTTAACTAAAATTCTATTTCGTCTGATAGGTATGTATTGGCATTGAAAATATGAAAAATCATTCAAAGCGCACGTCCATGGAAATTATCTATGCGTTAATTACTCACTGCCATTTATTATATTATATCGGTTCCCGCGGTTTCACACGCGTTAATTGCGAAGTTCCCGCGGGAATTCCGGGACAAAAAGTACCCTATGTCCGTGTACCCCTGACAACGTGTAGTATGCAAAATTTAATGAACTTTCTCCCACATACCCATAATAGGTTATTTCAACCAATTTACACAAAACCTTCACAAGTTATATACCCAAACCTTCCTGATGAATCACTCTATCTATTGGTAAAAATTGCATGAAAATCGGTTCAGTAGTTTTTGTGTTTATCGCGAACAGACAGACAGACACAGCAGAGGATCGCGTGAGTATCGGCGTTCCTACAGAAAATCTGTTGAAAGAAGCCTAAGTTACTCCTTACACCATCAGCCAAACAGCATTGAAAGTCCCATCAAAATAGGTCCAACCGTTTTGGATTTCACCCGCGTGGGTTTTGGAATTCCCACAGGAACTCTGATAAAAGTAGCTCAAGTTACTCCGTATAATATCAGCTAATTGCTAGTGAAAATGCTGTCAAAGAATAGTGCCAACGTAGTATTTTACGGTGATTAACTGATCCCCGCATTAATTTCGGAGTTCACGCGGGAATTCCGGGATACAAACTACCTTATTTTTTAAGTAGGACCAAATTACAACAAAGTGACCTTTCATCATGATGGATTCAGAGTTTTGAAATTTTACCCGAACAAATAATAATTGTACCTAATATTTATTCAGCAAAAACAGAAATATAAGTAGATACGTATGGTTTGGCTTAAAACTAACAACGATATAATATAATCTCAATTGTGAGTCTAGTGCCTAAACTAGGTTCGTAGAGCGCCCGTGTTGTAGGTCACCAGTCACCAGGCCCTTAACCTACATTATTGAGTGAAAAATTCAAAATTTACTATCATACTCATGATGGGAAATGCATTTTGAGGTAGTACCAAACTACACGTTACCAGGGTGTTGCGGTTCGCACGCCCCCGTCCTACTATACCAGCACTTGCAGTAGGTTTTCAGTTTCACTGTAATTTAATAACTGCAGCTAATCAGTGACAGTTTTCTTACATTCATACAAACATTGTGATGCGAGATTTTTATACATATAAGATGTAGTTATATGTATAGTCATTCAGTTGGTGTTCAGGTAGGTATAATCAATTATATGTAGGTACATATCGCAATAACTTCGCCTACCTCAGATTCATTTCCGCATTGTGCAAAATGCGGATAAATTTTTATGCAGCGTTTGCACTTTAAAAGATATTATACCTATACCGGTTCAAAAATGCAGAGATGTTAAGTTTAAAAAGGTACGTAATGATGAAGGATATTTAGTATTTGATTCTCGTCGCAAATCTATTAGTAATATTATAAACTAGCTGTGCCTCGCGTGAGTTACGGAACTCCAAAGTAGTCTAAATTACTCCTTTAACATCAGCTAATTAGCAGTGAAAGTCCCGTCAAAATGGGTCTAACCGTTTCGGAGATTCACCCGCGTGAATTTCGGGATTCCCGCAGGATATATCTTTATAGCAGAATTAGGAACCTTTGCGGACGCAGGCAGAACAACCCGCCAAAGTTTCATAACAACCGGACCAATGGTTTAGAAACGCATAGAGGACAGACATACAAACATTGATTTATATTTGGACATAGATAAGCAATAGCACAGATAGGCAATAGTGTGTTAACCCACACTGGAGAAATTTTGAGTAAATCGTGTTTTAAAAGTAGGAGCGCCATTTTGTATCAATATTTTTTATGTTCAATATTTAGTTACATATTTAAGCAATGTAATAAGGTAAACACACAATTAAAAAACGTTCCCTAACTCTCAATAAATCGTTCTGAATCAATAACTTAATTTTGTGGGTTAACATGTTATTGCTTATATGCGTCCATTTATAAGTTATAACTAGCTGTGCACCGCGGTTTCACCCGCGTGGGTTTTGTGATCAGGATCACCTTTGCGGAACAACCCGCAATTTTTTTTATAACAATGGTACCAATACATAATGGTTTCGAAATGCATAAAGGACAGCTAGACATACAAACATTCATTTTTAATTATAAAGAAGATTATGCCTCTTTTGGATGGATGGATGGAAGGTTGATTGTGACTCAATCACTCCAGAATGTTCGAATAGAATTGGATGAAATTTGTCACAGAGATAAATTGTAATCTGGAATTGGATATACTTTTATGCCGGAATTCCTGCGGGGATTCCGGAATATAAAGTACGCTATGTTCTTCTCTGTATTCCTGACAACGTGCATGCAAAATTTCATCCAAATCCGTTCAGCCGTTTTTGCGTGATTGAGTAACAAACATCCAAACATCCACACTTCCACATTTATAATATTAGTAGGATAAATGAGAGTGTGAGTTTAGCTATATTTTTATTAGTTTTATTTAAGTCTTTTTGGCGTTACCGTTCCGCTTCTCTATCATTTATTTTCGTGTCGATAAAAATTTTCACACCTAAGTGAATTTTGTTGTGTTTGATTGTGCTAAGAATTTTCGCAGTAGCGTGTTTTTAATATGCGCGAAAAGATATAGATACTATGAAGTTTCGAGCTAGGCCTTTATTCACTATGAACAACAAGATTCCTTGCCCATAACGCGCGTCCTAAAAACAACTCCGACCGCTCCAGATGAAAAAATATTAGAAATTAATATTCTGTATAAGTACCATAACACACGTTGTAAATGTATTTTTTTTAGTGATACTTCTTTGATCGCGAGAAATACAGTTTTTGCGACGTCTTATCTTAACGCGGAGTGTTATGTTCATAGAAAATAAGGGCGCTGATTTCTTCGGTGTCCTTCGAGAGCTCCGAAAAAGATTTTGCAATCTTTAAAGCAACAACCATATACTTTGCAATCTCAAAGCGTTTGTTCGATGCTAACAAGATATATTGCCTATACAAATATTGCGAAAGTCCAAAGAAAAAGAAGAAGTCGAAAATTTGTCAATTCGTCTGACAGTTCGTGCATCCATGTCTCGTGGTGATTAGCAAGAGATGCGATCTTTCGGTGTAATCGTGAGTCGTGACCGAATGCGGTCAATGTCACAATTTATTGTTAACATCACTTGATTGCTGTTAGGTAAAAAAAAAAACTAACAATTAAATCGTTTACGTACTTAAAATACAATAGGAGGTTTACTTCAGTAACGTGGATGCATTTTTTTTTCAAGTTTTAATGAATTTGCATTTATTATATTATTATTAAAATTCAATGATTTCGATCTGTTGCTCGGTTGCAACGTGAAAGAAGGACAAACAAACATGCAAACTTTCATTGAAGATGGATCTCATATCGCATTATAAAAATATTCAATCTTAATTCACAGAGTTTTACGGAGATATCAAAAACTAAAAAACTATATTATTATCAACTAGTTGTGCCCCGCGGTATCACCCGCGTTAATTTCAGAGTTCCTGCGGGAATTCTGGGATAATAAGTACCCTATGTGTTAATCTGATGTATAAGCTATATTATAGTTAAGTTTCATTTAAATCCATTCAGTAGTTTTTGCGTGAAAGAGTAACTTACATCCATCCATCCATCCATCCATCCATCCATACATTCTTACAAACTTTCGCGTTTATAATATTAGTAAGATTCTAAAAAATTATAAATATTGGTATCAAAAAGAGCAAAACAGATTTTTTAATACAGTTGCTCAAAAAGTGGCGTATTGCAGGGACGTTTAGCGTTCGGGATGTGGGCTATTACATACTCGAGCTTTTTGTTTACCTTTCCCGAACTCGTGCGTTCTCTTTGCCAACTGTCAAAAATGGCGACACGACTTTGACACACTTTTTGCATTGCGAAACGTAGGTTTTGCATTACTAATACGACTAGCGCCATCTCTTGATGACAGTTGGAACTTAGTTGAGTTTATTGTGTTTTTGATATTTTATTAAATTGCTTAATTTTTTCGCAACTGTATTAAAAATAGTTGTTCAATACACGTGCGGAACCGTCATTGCAAAGAGTTCCGACTGTCAACCCTCACCTTCGGCTGCGCCTCGGCTCGGGTAGACATATGTCGGAACTCTTTGCAATGACAGGCTTTCCGCACTTGTAATGAAATATACTATTAATTGGTTAACAAGTATATGGATCTGGATTTATCGTTACCATATAATTATATCCTAAATACTAAAATGAAGGCATGATTTATATTATCCGTCGTTACATTCTAGCAGCTCTCCCCGGGGTATACCTACCTGCGTCAATTTCGATATTCAATGAGGAACTTGAAAAGTATCGCTTGTCACCCACGGATACCTAACTCAAATCAATCCAGTAGTTACGGAGCTTACTTCCTAGAAATAAACAAATAAATTTAAACAAAAACTTTTATAGCTTTTGTATTACAAAAACTTGCTTTACGCGGTTTCACCCGCGATAATTTCGGAGTTCCCGCGGATTGTTCCATACAAACTTTGCCCCCCTTTTTACCCCCTTAGGGGAACATTTCGGAAATTCCACTCTTATCGAATGCCTACTTCATACAAAGAACACACCCCCCAAGTTTCAGATCTCTACGATCAGCGGCTTAGGCTGTGCGTTGATCAGTTGTCGGGCGGGATGAAAAATTACTAAAACAACTATTAAAAAATAAGGGTTGGTGATGGAAGGTTAAAAATTTAGGGTTGTATGTATTGTTTAATGCCACATTCTAAAAAATAAAAAAAATTGTCCAAAAAATAACAAAAAATGTTAGGGGTGGACCACCCTTATCACTTAGGGGTATGAAAAATAGATAGTACCTGATTCTCAAATCTACTGAATATGCACATAAAATTTCATAAAAAACTGTCGAGCCGTTTCGGAGGAGTTAAATTACAAACACCGTGACACGAGAATTTTATATATACTTATTAGATTTTAAGATTTTAAATGAATCTTGTAAAAAAGGCTACGAATATTTTCTAATTTTTTTTTATGATCGAGCATAATGAATTTAACGTAACTAAAGAACTAATAGGCATAGAAACTTATTCAGCGCACGTAGAATGATGCGATTTCACGGCTGGTGGAACAACACTACTCAGTTTCTCCACAACCATTGCTTCAATTTCGAACAGAAATCTTACTACAAAAAAAAACGCAATTGTGAGTTAATTTGTTTGTTTGTTCACTACTCAACCGATCATCATGAAATTTGGCATTCACCAGGGGAACAGAGAAGGACGTGCACGAGTTAACAAATTTATTTCTTACAACACATTTTTAATGCATGTGTGATGAATTTACTTTCAATGCGTGGAGTTTACAAAATGTGACGAATTTACAAATTAACGCCAGTGAAACCGCGGGGAACGGCTAGTCTGTACAGTGTACAGTGTACATATAAATAAAATTGAAGTGTCTGTTTGTAATTCCAAATTAACAGCTTTCATTTAATGCATACGAAAGTATATACCTACACGGTATTTATTAGATTAAAAATATTTTTTTTTAATTTTTCTCTGTCTGTCTGTCTTTCTGTTTGTTCCCGCTAATCTCTGAAACGGCTGGACCGATTTTAACGGGACTTTTACTGGCAGATAGCTGATGTTAGAGGGAGTAACTTAGGTTACTTTTATTTTCGGAAACAAAATATGTAGTTCCTGTGGGAATTCCGAAACACACGCTAATATTGATTAAAAAAAACTTTACGAATTTATTAAGTACCTATCATGTACTTTAACGACTCAAATAAACCAATTTCAATTTGTTACATAGAAATAAAAAAGAGGTCATTATTGGTATAACATAGCTTGTTCAGAACAAGTCATTGCATCAGTATTAACGATAGATAATGAATTATGGCACTAAGAACTTAGTTGGTACACAAAAACACACCTAGACGCAATGCATGTTCAGTTAGTCTAAACTGGTGGGTCAATTGCTCAACCGAAGCCTTGGTTAATACTATAAAGGCTATACTGTTGTAGGGTGACCATGGTAAGCCAAATTTTATTGGATTGCATAACTATTTAACTGTCTGACGTTTAAATCTGACTTCTTGGATTTTTGCGGATCTCTAGAGTGTCACATCGCCGTAATTGCGAGCTGTGGTAACTATTATGCATCTGTTATGATTTTTTTGACTAGCTGTTCTATATTACTAGCTGTTCCCCGCAGTTTCACCCGCATTAATTTCAAAGTTCCGACGGGAATTTTAAGATAAAAGGTCCCTGATAAAGTGTATGAGGAGCTGGTGGCAATTTAGGTATATGATAAAAATAACTGTAAGAAAAATACGCTGAGATGCTGAATTAAGAAAAGCTGCCACCATCCTGACTTCTGCCAGCTTTAACTTCACCATCTATGAAACGTATTTATTAAGATATAATTGATGACAGAAACGATAGTATAATTTATGACAGTTTATTTTACAATTTCAAAATTATTTATAATAAAAAATCAGAGCTACCTGAGCTCGCCACCTATTTTTTCTTGTTAATACATATAAGTCCAGACTACATTACGTCTTGGTATCAACGACGATGAAATCATATACCTCAATTGCCACCAGCTACCTAGCTAAAAAATACACACAAATTCACATTCGAATTTATAATATTAGTTAGGATTATTAGAGGCAAGACGTACACCGAAAAACTAAATAATCACGACCACGTAGCCACCACGAAGTCCCACAACAAATTTTCCAAAATCATGGTCATACTCGATAGTAGGTACTACACACTTAGCACGGCTAAACTAACTTGATTGATCGTGTAGTGTCTAATTATAAATTCATCAATGTAATTATGTAAGTGCTGGAGTTCAGTGCAGAAGTTATTTAATGATTTATTTATAGATGTATTTATTAATTATGTGCCTTGTAGGTAATTACCATATTAATGTTCTTTGATTTTGATTAAAATTTTCTAGTTATTCAATTAATTTTGTCAATTATTAGATATACAATTGATAAATGTATATAGTATGTTGGTAGTGGTGTATAAAGTTTTAATTTAAATTTTAAATGCTCAATATGTACTTTTTTGCTTCCATAATATGTATTGTATATAAAGAAAGAAAGAAAGAAAGAAGAAAAAAGGTATAAAGGTATAAAGGTCCTTAGCCTTTTGCACATTATATGAAATTTTCTTTTGTCTTACATGCATCCGACAAAAATTATTATGCGCGTGTCTTATCCGACATTTCTTGTAATATGTACGGTCCCATTTAGCAACCAAAGCGACTGGATGTTTTATAAGACATTTCTTATAAGACACAAGAGAATTTCTTATAATGTGCAAAAGGCCTTAAAAGCGCGGATCCACCGTTATGGACAATCTGTGTTCACTAATCGTTTGTAAATGAACTGATTTTTCATTTCATTTCATATAAAATAAGAACATTCGGATATTACATTAACAATAGGTATTATGAATGTGGATTGGATATTCTGTATGTTTATGTCAATGATATTAATATCTTATTAATTACATCACTGGTTTATAAACTGACGCCCGTGGAGACTGTTCTATTTTCCTATTAATCCTATTAATATTGTAAATGTGAAAGTGTGGATGTTTGGATGTTTGTTACTCAATCACGCAAACACGGCTGAACGGATTTGGATGAAATTTGGCATGCACGTTTTCAGGGGTACAGAGAAGGACATAGGGTACTTTTTATCCCGGAATTCCCGCCGGAACTTCGAAATTACCGCGGGTAAAACCGCGGGGCGCAGCTAGAATTTTATAAATGTGTGGATGTTTGGATGTCTGTTACTCAATCACGCAAACACGGCTGAACGGATTTGGATGAAATTTGGCATGCACGTTTTCAGGGGTACAGAGAAGGACATAGGGTACTTTTTATCCCGGAATTCCCGCCGGAACTTCGAAATTACCGCGGGTAAAACCGCGGGGCACAGCTAGAATTTTATAAATGTGTGGATGTTTGGATGTCTGTTACTCAATCACGCAAACACGGCTGAACGGATTTGGATGAAATTTGGCATGCACGTTTTCAGGGGTACAGAGAAGGACATAGGGTACTTTTTATCCCGGAATTCCCGCCGGAACTTCGAAATTACCGCGGGTAAAACCGCGGGGCACAGCTAGAATTTTATAAATGTGAAAGTGTGGATGTTTGGATGTCTGTTACTCAATCACGCAAACACGGCTAAACGGATTTGGATGAAATTTGGCATGCACGTTTTCAGGGGTACAGAGAAGGACATAGGGTACTTTTTATCCCGGAATTCTTGCGGGAACTCCAAAATTACCGCGGGTGAAACCGCGGGGTACAGCTATTAGGTACATAAATGAGTTCTGGCCAACTTTTTAAATAGATGTTTTCTTTTTTCCACAGATATAAATAGATCCGAATAGCATGCACGAGAAATTCGAAATCTTTTAGCAGTAAAAGAAAAAAACAAATTTTAAAGCAAAATGGCGCCACAGGAGCGGACTCCGTGTTGCGAGCAAGAGGACGATTCCCGCCAAAACTCGACCAAAGAAAACAACAACCTGTCAAACATAAATTTAGCCGAAGGCTTCGTCAACAAAGCCTACGTGAATGATGTGAAGGACGGTGTTGCCAGCACTTTGAGAGCGAACGATAATTTGAAGAAAGAGGAGAATAATAAAGCTAGAGACGAGAAAAAAGCAACCGATTTCGACGACTTGCTGCCGTACGTCGGAGAGTTCGGTCTATACCAGAAGATTCTGTTCCTACTGATGATTCCGTTCGCATTTTTCGTAGCTTTCGTTTACTTCTCGCAGATTTTCATGACAATAGCGCCCGAGCAGCATTGGTGCTGGGTGCCGGAGTTGGCCAATCTAACAGTTGAAGAGAGGTGAGTCATAGATGGACATAGATAAGCAATAGTGTGTTAACCCACACTGGAGAAATTTTGAGTAAATTAAAGTTTTAAAATTACAGCGCCATTTTGTGTCAAATTTTTAATGTTCAATATTCAGTTACATATTTAAACAATGTAATAAGGTAAACACATAATTAAAAAACGTTCTCTAACTCTCAATAAATCGTTCTGAATCAATAACTTCATTTTGTGGGTTAACATGTTATTGCTTATCTGCGTCCGAATCAAAGGTAGCTTTGTGCACTATCTTGAATTGTTCACAAAATGAAAAAAAAAAAAAAAAAACTTTTATCTAGCTTATTTAAACTTTGATGTTGACAGGTTAAATTTTTTAGCTGATTTGGATTCCAAACCTATAGTTTTCAATCGTTTGTATTTGATAACAAGTATATAGTAAGCGGAATCCGTAGTTGACCGTGAGGTCTAAATTTAAAAAACATGCAACTATCTGCCTTTGATTTTATACCCCTTAGTTCTATAATGTTGGTATATGAGATAAATGTGTGTAATAGTTTATTATGAGTGCCCGTCCAAATCCATTGAGCGGATTGTGCATGATTGAGGTACAGACATCCCAACATTTTCAATAACTTTTTTGTTGGTCCTTCGGACTTAAACGACAGAGAAGACTTAAAAGTTTGGCACACTTTTAAAGAGCATATGATTAGGTTCTAAAAACTTTTTATGCCGGATTTCCTTTGAAAACCCCGAAATAGATACCCGGCAAAGTGGCTGATGCGGCGAAGTTCATACGCGCGATTATGTATCTAGGTAGGTACATATCTAAATTTTTAAAACATCCCAACTTCACAAATCACATAGAAAACGTTACACTGACACTGATGTAAAAAAACTGACCTTTTAAAATTCACGGTTCCAATACGAATGACAGTAAAAAAAGCGCATCGAAAAAAAATTTGTCACAAATTTTGATTGAACAAACTTTACTTAATAGAATTATACGACGTGTTAATGAATTAACTGAAAACTAGAAAGTAGTTTGCTCAGAATCAACTAGCGAATCGATCGCACCGCACTATGTTTCAATATAGGTAATATTTTTTCATTTTTATTAGCCCATGTCTAAATAATTACAATATTTGGCGCGTACGCCGCCCGTAGTAAAAAAAATCGAACCGGTAGGCGCGGGCGTAGCGCTTGGAATTTTGTAGATAGGTCACCTCCAAACTAATGTAGAATAACTTTTAAAGTATAAATTTTTTTTGACATAAAATATATTTTAATCATTTATTATTGTTTATTTTTTTAATGGGGTATATCAGGTTTTCAGTTAATTCAATAACACGTGCAGATGTTTCCAAAAGACTTACAATCATTGATCTAACAGTGTTTCTTTAATCTTGGATATTCAGTTTTTAAAATTAGTTTATATGCAAATCATCTCTGATTATTTGGTTTTTCCTCTATTTTTTTGTAAAATTACGTAGGTACATAGCGTAGTTGGTAGAGTTTAATTGAGTTTTACGGTTTGTTGTGGTAATTTATACGATTTTTTTTTACTTACATTAAAGTGCTGTGCAAAATCTTTTTACGAGCTCTTTGCGATCAACATGATATTATTTATAGTTCCTGATGAAAATCATGTATTTTAATGAATTTAGAAAAACAAAACACCGCTGCAACATACTTTTAACTAAATCAATAATTATTTTTTATCAATACAAAAATATTCATCTCGGAAATTACTTTCTTTTGGTTCCCGCGTAAAACTTGATTCATAACTGTTGTGCTGGAATAAAAAAAACCAGTTAAGTGCGAGTCGGACTCGCGCACGAAGGGTTCCGTACCATTGTCAGTGGGCGTCCACGTAAAAAGCTACCAGTAGTAGAATATTGAGTTAAGATTAGTCAATTGATTAGTAAGGATTGAAAAAATATTCAAAAACCAGCAGTTTTTTTTACAGACATTTAAAGTTGAAACTCTGAAAAATCTTGATTTGAGGAAAAGCATTTTAAAAGTTTGTGTGAAATAAAAAACAAACTTCTACTTGCTTGTTGCATAGATTTTTATATATAATTGTAGATTCAAACACGTCAAATTGAAGAAAATTGAGCATTTTATAATAAATAATCAATTAAAATCGCGGACGCAATTCTTTCACCGAATTTTACAAAACTGCTTATATCTCGGTAACTAAATACCGAGAACTGGTACCTTTTAGCTTCCACATCTATAAAAACGACAATAAAATCATGTCTGTTGTATGGAGCCCCCTTAAATATTTTTAAAGTGAATATGTTACTAAATATTCACAGAGCATTTAATTATATAGTCACTATAAAAATAAATAATTAAATTGAAATAAAATAAATATTTAAGGGGAGCTCCGGTATGGGGGATAATGGTACGGAACCCTTCATGCGAAAGTCCGACTCGCACTTGACCGGTTTATGCTTGCTTATTTTTTGCGTAGTTTTGATGTAATCCATAGGTACTAATGATATCAATCTAAAAACATCCTGCTTTTTACTGTACAAAACAATTAATATAACAATACGAGTATTGTATCGTTTTTATTACCAAGAAGTTAAAAACAAACGCCTAATAAATAGCCTACCTAATTATAAAAAACTTGTCTATTATATGACAATTATTTATACATTGTAGATTATGGAACTAATAGTACGCATAGAACCGCACTAAGCACACGCAGACAAGGGATTTTCATTGTAGTGGCAGGCCTTTCTCGCCCCTTTATTAATTTCATTTAGAAAGGATTGTCACTGAAATTAACGCTATAGGGAACGTGCACAACGACGGTGCTGCCGACTGGTGTCACCAATCCGAATCTATTGATAGTTGCCATTCACATTTATGACAAGTAAACAGGATTAATTTTACTAGTGAAAATTATTATTCTAGCTAATCACAATTCATTGTTGTATTTCTGGATGTATCAACTATCAATACATCGACAAAAAATAACAAAAAAAAAACGGCACAATTTATTTTGCATACAACTTGTGGCAATTTTGCATACAAGTTTTCAGGGGGTTTATTTTCCACTAGCTGTTTGGAGTTCCGGACAGTCCGGAGTTCAGGAACTCCCAACAGCTAGTAGTAAATAAACCCCCTGAAAACTTGTATGCAAAATTTCACGATGATCGGTTGTGTCGTTAAGACGTAAAAGCGTAACAAACAAGTAAACAAACAAAAACTCACTTTCGCATTTATAATATTAGTAAGGATTATTTTCTTATCGTAAACATTGGATATTTTAGTTTGTGCGACAATTTTACCAGTTTTCACAGCCTCATGTTCTTCATTAGATCATCCTCCTCATCCTCATCTCTTCAACCTCCAATACATGGCCGGCCTCAAATGCTTAAAAACCTTTTGACATATTTTGGCCACGCTGACGATCATTAATTATTATATTATTGATGATGACTAGCTATGCTTCGCGGTTTCACCCGTGATAATTTCGGAGTTCCCACATGAATCCCGGGATAAAAAGTACCCTATGTGCTTCTCTTTACCCCTGACAACGTGCACGTCAAATTTCATCCAAATCCGTTCAGCCGTTTTTGCGTGATTGAGTGAACGTATGCGAGGATAAGAGCTCGAAAGCGCATTTTCATCCGACTTGCTTCAAATTTATCGTCACCTCTAGAAGAAGAAGAAGAAGAAGAAGAAGAAAATACATTTATTTCAGCACAACACACAAGAAAAAGAAACAAACATCAACAGTGCCCAATCTAAAGAAACATAGATAACATCTCTTGCATGCTCTGCCGAAAGGGTCACCAACTCAGCATTAGCTAGGTGCGGGAACACCCAGCGCTGGTTTTCAGTTGGCAGCCCGCTGTCACGCACGGACGGGGGTAACAAAAGAAGAGGTACAGAAAAAAATGATAAGCTCCTATGTGTCTTAGCGTTATATTATATATTTATTATTATAAATGATATTATAATTATTATATAGCCTATAACCTGTCCAGGAGTATGGACTACAATCGTACCAAGTTTGCTTAAAATCCGTTCACTAGTATTTGACCCATGCGTGTGCACAGACAGACAGACAGACAAAAAATTTACTGGTTGCTTTTTTGGCATCAGTATCGATCACCATTCATCCTCCAATATTAATTTTGAATATATTATATTCAATGTACAGAATCTCTCTACAGTTTTATTATATGTGTATACCTAGATATAGTAGATAGACCGGAACCCATATTTTATAACTTTTATCATACCTATTCAAAAATATAATATACCTAATTGAGGAGATAATTTTTACATAATTATGAAAACAAAACTATCTCTTCATTATCTTCCGTCCGAAAGCACGATGACAGATCTAATAAGTTTCCTCTACTGTCCGCATAGTGTCTCTTTTGTCGATTTAGTGCTGCCACCTATAGTTCCTGCACGTTCCCTATACCTATTATGTAAAATTTCTATAGTGTAAGGAATAGGTTACTGCACGTAAATGCATGCGGCATATTGACTAATTTTTTTTAGTCCGTCTTGTAGATTAATAAAAAATATTGGACACGTGTTTTTTCGTTTTTTACGTAATCAAAAGATAACCGCGATACATTGAGTTGAAATTTCGCGTGACGTCACTGCCCGGTGCAGTTTGTATGGCGGCTTATAGCGGTTAGTGACGTCACGAGCCCCCACCCTAAACTTTAATGCGCTTTATCTCTGTATATTTTATTTAAAAAAGCAAAAAATACGTGTCTATTGTTTTTTTTATTTTCTAACTGACGGACTGATTAGAATTTTGTTTTTCAAAAGTCGTCAATATCCCTAGGTATTCATTAAAATAAATTATTATAAACTGCCGAAGACGGATGTCCGAAGCCCGGCAGTAGTAGAAGGTTGAATCCAATAAGGCATGCACTCGTTGTTTATAATAAATAAACGATAAATTATAACTTACCATTACTTCAATCTCAAGGGTAACATGTTGTTACTTTTACATTCAGTAGCAAAAAAAAAACATTTTACATACAAGTATACACAGTTGATCGTGGAGTTGAAAATAAAACCGACTAAGTGCGTATTCGACCACGAAGCGTGAAGGGTTTCGCAGTGACATACAGTTTCAACAGATGATGTTGACGACTTATGAAAACAAGATTCTAATTAGTCCGTCAGTTAGAAAATAAATAAACAATAGAGACGTATTTTTTGCTTTTTCAAATTAGACATAACTTTACATGGATAAAGCGCATTAAAGTTTAGGATGGGAGATTTGTGATGTCATTATTCGGTATAAGCCCCGTACAAACTGAGCTAAAAAGCTTAATTTGGATTGTTTATTTATTCGATATTTTCACCACCGTTCAGCAGCCATTTTGTTTTCCATGAAAGAAGCTGGTTTTCGAGAGAGAACCGTGTTATATCTTGGGGAAAAATCTAACATGGTCATTGGCGTTTCGCCATAATTATACTTTAATCGCTAAAAATACGTACACTGGCAGAATTCAATGCGATAAATCGCGATAGATTGCCAGAATTGAAGAAGAAGAAGAAGAAACTAAATTTTTACAGTTACAAATAACTGTCCGCTGTTTTCTCTGACTGACATTGGCATGAATAGCGCGCCTGCCTATCCAAGGCGTCTGTTGCCATATATTTAAAGTAAAAAGAAGATGGTTCAGTTTTGCCATTCTGATAGAGAACCCTAAAACGTGTTTTTTTATGAAAATACTCCACTGACTTTTAAGAAATGTTTTGAACAACCTTAAAAAAATAAGGTTCTCTGTTTTGTTCGTATGTTTCTATGAACGCGATTTTCTCAGAAACTGTGCTACTCAGACCAAATGAAAACTAAAGACGGAACGCGTAGAACAAACAAGTGAAGCCCGGAAAAAGACACCACGCCGTGCACGTACACAGAAACACGCACACACTTACAAGAAAGAGAGACCATACCTTTTATATTAGTTTGAGTTTCTCGCGCTAATGGAGGTGACGCAACAATTAAGTTAGAAAAAATGCCATATTGTGTCGTCAACGGTCAAAAAAAAACAGCATGGAATCACTTATCACCAGTGGGAAAACTTAGCAAATCCATATACTTTCCTAATCACCACATGCATACGCAACCGGCTTCACTTGGTTGTTCGAGACGTTCCGTCTTTAGTTTTTATTTGGTCAAGCTGTGCTATTTATTGTTCTTTAACTAGCATATGTAATGTGTAGTTTAGTTATAGATATAGTTTATCTTATCTTATCTTATCTTAGTTAATGGGGCAGGCAGACAAAGCCTCGTCACTTCGACCCTTGGGATCTTTTGTGCCATCCCCACCCTGTGATCCTCCCTCTACCTCTACTCCCTGAAGACCTCGGCGGCGAAGGCTAGTGTGCAGTGGAGGGGTAGGAACCTAAAGTCCTCTGGTTCCGGGTAAGCCGTCCCCAGGAGGGCCATACGTTTGCGAGCCAGGGCAACCCACTCGCACATAAGATGTTCCATTGTCGAGATATAGTTTAGTACATGTAGTTTTTCTACACTAATTTAATAAAAAAGAAAGATTTGATTTTATGTTTGTTTGTTACGATTTAATTCAAAAACTATACTGGACCGATTTCAAAAATTCTTTCACCATTAGAAAGCTACATTATCCCTGAGTAACATAGGCTATATTGTAATCCGGAGTTCCCGCGGGAACTCCGAAATTATCTCGGCTGAAACCGCGCGGGACAGCTAGTTCATAGATAAGTATAATACGTGTGATATATTATGATCATTGATCAAGGATTGTGATAACGTTGCGACTTAGGAAGGAAGGAAGGTATTAAAATCGATTACCTTCTTTGTTGAAGTCGGGTGGTGTGTAAC
The DNA here is from genome assembly GCA_907165275.2 of Zygaena filipendulae. Lineage (NCBI taxonomy): Eukaryota > Metazoa > Arthropoda > Insecta > Lepidoptera > Zygaenidae > Zygaena > Zygaena filipendulae. The sequence goes on along the minus strand of OU015678.1, from coordinate 1,719,468 downwards.
CAACTAAGAGTTTTTATAAAACAACATAAATATTTGCTAATAAGTTTAATTACATATATTGATCTTTGAAATACATAACCGATTGATGACATGATATTCTCACAATTTCATTCGATTCTCAGCGTTCTCACTCTTCAATGTTTGTATATCTATAAAATCCTTAGGTTAAAAATAAATACGAATGTGACTAGGTACCTTAACAATCGATCATCATGAAATTACACGTTGTCATCGGTACAGAAAAGAAATAGGATAATTTTTATCCCGGGATTGCCGCAGGAACTTGAAAATTAACGCGAGTAAAACCGCAGGGAACAGGTAGTCTATACTTTTAGCATTATAAAGAGCAAAAGTTTATGAGTTTGTGAGTTTGTGAAGTTGTAGGTGGTAATCTCTGGATCTACTGAACCGATTATGAAAATTCACTTGTAGGAAGCTTCTAGTCTCGAGTGACATAAAGTACTTTTTATCCCGGAATTCGCTCGGGAACTATATGAAATTAACGCGGGTAAAACCGCAGGGAACAGCTAGTCTGAAATAAAGATTAATAATTAAAGAATTTTTGTAATGAACTACATATAGCAGACTATATTCTACCGACCATCGGTTGAAAAATTATCTCTAAGGGGAATAATAGGTACCTGATAATAATTAATTTATTTCAGGCAAAATAACCCATACAATTATAAAAAAATAATAATAATAAAATGAGATATAATAAAAAAGATAAAAGATAAATTGAATAAGATTAATCAAATAAAATTAAATTTAATTCAATAATCTAAATTAGACTAAATAAACATTTCATTGAATAAATTAAATAAACAGAATACTTACTGAAATTAATGCCGGTGAAACCGCAGAAAGTACTAGTTTATTATCAATTCGCTGTGCCCCGCGGTTCCACCCGCGATAATTTCGGAGTCCCCGCGGGAATTCCGGGATAAAAGTACCCTATGTCCTTCTGACAACGTGCATACTAAATTTCATCCAAATCCGTTCAGCCGTGTTTGCTTGATTGAGTAACAAACATCCAAACATCCACATTTTCACATTTATAATATTAGTAGGATAATCGAACCTTATTATGTAAACAAGACAGTAGATATAAAAAGCGTCGTTTAAATGACAATTGATATTTATATAACCGTTCGAATGACTTCATTAGGTACTGTTATAATTATTTTTTCCTAGAAAAAAACGTGACGAGATTTCTTAGTTACCTACAACATCTAATTAGTGATTTTAAAATTACCAAGTTGGCTCTCTTCGTGCAGCAAATAAGCTATAATCCATGCAAGAACATAAATCAGTACCTAATCGGCTGGTTTTGATAGTTCAAAAGCAGCCCTGTAACCAAGTAAATCAATGCCTGTAACACTAATTCATACATTTGAACTGACCCATCCAATTACTTCCCCACAAGTAAAGACGGCCGGCTTGTACACGTGTTGTGCGCGTGTGCGTATCGTAAGGTTGACAGCGAGCTGACAGTCACTGTCAGCTGTCATCTACCACCATTTTAGCGAGATTTTTATATTAAGAAACATTGTCACTGGCAAATTATAATTATAGACGCCATTATTAAAGAAGAAGAAGAAGACTTGAGGAAGCATGATATTGGTGCGAGGCGGAGAGTGTCGCTTCTTTCAGTAGTCTTCTGTAGTCTTTGGTTCGAACACTGAGATGAATTGGATGAACACGCATATAATTTTGGTTATATAAACCACAGAGCAAATAAATCAACATGTAGGCGGGGCAGGCGCGCTACCGTTGCAAAGGAAGTTAGAGCAAATGCTCTAACTCGGCCAAATCTTCTTTTGCTGCCATCCCAAGTATATTTACCACAATATTCCCAAAACTGTGAATTTTGAAAACAGTTACTAAGTTTTTACTTAGTAACTGTTTACAAAATAACCATAAAGCGTTTAATACATTTCTTTACGTCAATGAATGTTTTAGTGCGTGAAGAAGGTAGTTTTGTGTGCGAAAATTTACTCGACGACACTGGTTTTCACCCGTTGATTAAGAGCCAGCGTTCGTATGCTGAAATAACGTTTTAAAAGTCAATTTTGACGCTTTTTGACCTCTTGCCACGCCCAAAACAACCTGCGATGGGAATAGTGAAACCTCATTCCAGCTATGGCAGGTGAAGTAGTAGGTAAAACCCGGATAGTTGCCACACTTTTCGAAATCATTTTATATCTCCCAGTACATAAATCAAAATATTTTATTTTTTAAACTGGCAAGTACTTTGGTTCTTTATCTACAAATTTATTAAATGTAAAAGACATTATCTTTGAAATTTCCAGAGTATTAGCGATTTCTACGGACCTCTACTTTTTGTGACATCTATCCCATATATGGGATAGTTGCCTAGTCCATATAAATTACATTTAGGATAGACGACCCGCCGGGAAACAAGGCATCTATCCCGAAAAATCTTTGAACGCACCTTGCGTTCCCGTGCAATCGCACAGAGACATGAGACGCGGTTCACTTAATAGTAGTTGGAAAGTCTTTAGATAGATAAATAAAATAGCACGCGATTCATTTGCGAAACTAGAGTAATTACGCTCGGGGCAACTATACCCCCAGGGCAACTATCCTGGTTTTACCCTACACCTGGCATTAATATGGAGCTTGCTACTATACCGTAAGTCTGCGGAACGCTGACTCTCAATCTGTAAGTTGATGTCCCTTCTATCTGTTATTTTCTGTTCTGTGATGAAAACCATAACAACACCAAATAACAGGACACACAATGGAGTGTTTTAAATAACAGTCGTGATCTCTTTTGTATGGAGCTTTTTGTGCAATATTGAATAATGAAATTACAAAAACATCATCGCCTCAGATGTATTGCGACTCTAATCCGTTTAGAATATCCTTGATGGATATAGTTGGTTGGTCTTGGAAAACTTCATCAAGTACATAAAAAACAGCAGTACGAATACGATAATTGTACCTATATATAGATAAGTATATTATTTTTTACTGTGCTCAGAATGCGTAGCCTCTTTTGTTTAAGTAAATACCTGCTTCTTTGTTCTGATCCAGGGAATGGGTATTTCAGAACTTGGGGAACTTACTCAAACTTATTTAATGAAAAAACAATTTGATAGTTTCATTGTAATCGGATGAATGGAGGATGATGGGGTAAGTTTCACTTCAAAAAAATACATTTACTTACAACGTTTCTTAGGCCATACAGAATAAGAATTTCTTTATTTTGGCATTTAGAACGTTTGGGAATGCGTTCTTTGACGCGCGTTATGGGCAAGACATGTTGTTGGTCATCCTACAATATATTATAAATGTGAAAGTGTGGATGTTTGGATGTTTGTTACTCAATCACGCAAAAACGGCTGAACGGATTTGGATGAAATTCGGCATGCACGTTGTCAGGGGTACAGAGAAGGACATAGGGTACTTTTTATCCCGGAATTCCCGCGGGAACTCCAAAATTATCGCGAGTGAAACCGCGGGGCACAGCTAGTAGTGAATAAGGACCCAGTAGTGGGCAAAGTCCGACCCGCGAAAAGATTTAGGTAATCCAGCCTGTGGCGGTCGATCCTTCGAATGTATAGAAAGTAATTAAATTTTGACTGTCATGCATGGGTAAAGTCGCATAAGATTTCAAAACAAAGTGCATTTTTTCTTTAATTATGGCCCTCATCCGAAATTTCATAAACTTTCTGGCCCTTCATGAATAAAGTTTGCCCACCACTGGTTTAGTCCATCGGTTAGATTCAAGTTATTGAAAAAATACTTAAAGTTAAAACGCATTAAAGTTTAGGAGTACCATGTATAAAGTGTACCTAGGCGTAACGTCACATGAAGTTTCAACTCAATGTATCGCCATAATTTTTCTATAAGTAATGTAAAAAAATTAAAAATACGTGTCAAATATTTTTTATTAATCTACACACCGGACTAAAAACTAAAATTTAGTCATCAAGCCCATTTTATAGAAGACAGCCATGCATGTAAAATCAAACGAGGTATAGATAGCTTAGTTCGGAACCGAGTGACTCTGTGTGATAGGTAATGTTCTAGTATGGTATTATAACATATTACTATCTATTATCATAAAAAAAATCTAAACAAAAACAAGGAAGTGTCAACTAAACACCATAATTGGGTGATAACAGTTACCGCCAAAAAAACAAACCGCCGGAACTAAAACATTAGCCTGCGACACCCGGCAAAGTTTAACGGCTGACTCGTTGCGACTTCCGACCTTGTCTGCACTAAGTCGACTATAATTGAATGAATTCAACGACCTTTTTTCTCATATTGACCTTTAATAGCAAAGGTCGGAAGTCGAAACCAATTTTTGTACGGTGACGCGCAAAAGTTCGTCTACGCTATCCATAAGTCACTATACATAATATCTATAAAGAGGAAAGATTAGATTTTTTGTTTGTTTGTTTGTGACGATTTAACTGAAAAACTACTGGACTGATTTCAAAAATTCTTTCACTACTAGAAAGCTACATTATCTCCGAGTTACATGGGCTATGTTTTAATCCAGGATTCCCGAAGGAACTCCGAAATTACCGATTTTTAAATATTCTGCCTAAAACTAAACAAATCTAAAGGAGTTTGAGAAAACAGTAACACCGTATTCGAATGATTAAAAAATTTGACAAAATGGGATTCAGTGAATTTAATTTTACATGTGAATTGATTTCACGAGCGATTCAAAAATACGACCCCTGTGGAGCTAGGATGCGCAACATGATAAAATTTTATCGAGCTATTTTATCGATTCTCGTCGACATAATATATCGTTTTGTCTACCAGAGTTAAAAAATGTTTAACCGAATCTAGTCTTAACTCAATACCCCACTACTGCACTTTTTTGCTTGGACGCCCACAAATATTTGTCGTGTCGACAATTTTATCTTTCGTTCGATAAACATATCATGTTACGCATCCTAGCTCCGCTGGTCTCCATTTGTTTCCATATCAAATTTAGTTGGTGCGCCTGCGCTTCTATAATATGTTTTGTCTCTGTGGTGGTCAAAATGCATCTCGTCAGTCGTCACAAAACCTACTTGCAATTTTGTCGACATATTGTTTTATGATTACAAAATCTCAACCGCCGACCACGTACCTAGTTCAATATAGGAAGGACCTTCGAAAATAAAATATAAAGTTAAACCGGTTAGTTAATTACTAATTCAAAATATATTTGATAAGTACACGAATTACAAATTAGATATTGTCACATATTGGTAGCCATGACACACTTAAAAAAAAGTAGTGCTTGTTTTAATATTCTCTATGATATTAATGTAAATGTAAATTTAAAAAAAGTATTAAGTAATGCAATTTTCATGATTGGTTTAAAGTTAGAATATTGTTTTATTTCTCTAGATAGATACTCTAGAAATATCTTTAAATATTTGCATATTTTTATATAATTTATCTGGTCGAATATGTAATTTTTGTAGTAGGTACGCTTGGAGTAGCTCGGCAGAGCATGCAAGAGATATTATCTATGTCTCTTTAGATTAGGCACTGTTGATGTTTGTTTATTTTTCTTGTGTTGTGCTGAAATAAATGTATTTTCTTCTTCTTCTTCTTTCTGAAGTCCTCAATGTTAGATACATCCTGTATTATGTAACTTTTGTTGCTATCATATTTAAATTTCAATCAGAAAAATAGCGATTTTGTGATTAATTAATCATGTTAGCAGCTTCAACTTTGAAGTGTGTTTATTTTGGTTGATTACTAGATTGTAGGTGTGAAAGCGTGCTTATTGTAATCGCAAAACCACCATATTTTTTTAATGCAACCGAAAAATTATAGAATACATACATTACATAGTAACAGATGTCAATTGTTTTTTTCTTCTTTTTCAGACGAGCCCTCGCAATCCCCCCGAAATCCGAGGGTCAGTTCTCGCACGAGAGATGCCGCATGTACCAAGCGGACTGGTCGGCCGCGCTCGCGCAGGGCCGCACCACGCCCGACGACGAGTGGCCGGTCGTGCCGTGCGCCCACGGCTGGGAGTACAACGCTAGCGACGTGCCCTACCGCACCATCGCCACCGAGGTTGGTACGAACTGGGGATGTCACGGAGGTATAGGGTTGTCATTTTAGGAAAGTGGACGTTTTAGGAAGTGGACGTTTTAGGAAGTGGACGTTTTAGGAAAGTGGACGTTTTAGGAAGTGGACGTTTTAGGAAGTTGACGTTTTAGGAAGTGGACGTTTAAGAAAAGTGGACGTTTTAGGAAAGTGGACGTTTTAGGAAGTTGACGTTTTAGGTAAATGGACGTTTTAGGAAAGTGGACGTTTTAGGAAAGTGGACGTTTAAGGAAAGTGGACATTTTGAAAGTGGACGTTTTAGGTAAATGGACGTTTTAGGTAAGTGGACGTTTTATGTAAGTGGACGTTTTAGGAAAGTGGACGTTTTAGGAAAGTGGACGTTTTAGGAAAGTGGACGTTTAAGGAAAGTGGACATTTTAGGAAAGGGGACGTTTTAGAAAAGTGAACGTTTTAGGAAAGTAGACGTTTTAGGTAAGTGGACGTTTTAGGTAAGTGGACGTTTTAGGAAAGTGGACGTTTTAGGTAAATGGACGTTTTAGGAAAGTGGACGTTTTAGGAAAGTGGACGTTTAAGGAAAGTGGACATTTTGAAAGTGGACGTTTTAGGTAAATGGACGTTTTAGGTAAGTGGACGTTTTAGGTAAGTGGACGTTTTAGGAAAGTGGACGTTTTAGGAAAGTGGACGTTTTAGGAAAGTGGACGTTTTAGGTAAGTGGACGTTTTAGGAAAGTGGACGTTTTAGGAAAGTGGACGTTTTAGGAAAGTGGACGTTTTAGGTAAGTGGACGTTTTAGGAAAGTGGACGTTTTAGGAAAATGGACGTTTTAGGAAAGTGGACGTTTTAGGAAGTGGACGTTTAAGAAAAGTGAACGTTTTAGGAAAGTAGACGTTTTAGGTAAGTGGACGTTTTAGGTAAGTGGACGTTTTAGGAAAGTGGACGTTTTAGGTAAATGGACGTTTTAGGAAAGTGGACGTTTTAGGAAAGTGGACGTTTTAGGAAAGTGGACGTTTAAGGAAAGTGGACGTTTTAGGAAGTTCACGTTTTAGGAAGTGGACGTTTAAGAAAAGTGGACGTTTTAGGAAAGTGGACGTTTAAGGAAAGTGGACGTTTTAGGAAAGTGGACGTTTTAGGAAAGTGGACGTTTTAGGTAAGTGGACGTTTTAGGTAAGTGGACGTTTTAGGTAAGTGGACGTTTTAGGAAAGTGGACGTTTTAGGAAAGTGGACGTTTTAGGTAAATGGACGTTTTAGGAAAGTGGACGTTTTAGGAAAGTGGACGTTTTAGGTAAATGGACGTTTTAGGAAAGTGGACGTTTTAGGCAAGTGGACGTTTTAGGTAAGTGGACGTTTTAGGTAAGTGGACGTTTTAGGAAAGTGAACGTTTTAGGAAAGTGGACGTTTTAGGTAAGTGGACGTTTTAGGTAAGTGGACGTTTTAGGCAAGTGGACGTTTTAGGTAAGTGGACGTTTTAGGTAAGTGGACGTTTTAGGAAAGTGAACGTTTTAGGAAAGTGGACGTTTTAGGTAAGTGGACGTTTTAGGCAAGTGGACGTTTTAGGTAAGTGGACGTTTTAGGTAAGTGGACGTTTTAGGAAAGCGGACGTTTTAAGAAAGTGCTCATTTTCGACCTAAAGGGTTTATCGGAACCGAAGTTGGAATAGGAATTTTTAAATTTGTTTTTTCTAAGTCGGAATTGTAATCGGAGTCGGAGTAGGTAGAAGGTTGAAGAGAGATGTGTTAATCATCATCTGTAAATTATCCGTATTGGGGGAAAAAGTATTCGAAAGCAGAAAGCAGGTGGGGAGGTATGGATATGCATAAACCTCCGATTTAAAAGTGTAGGTACTTGCTTCGTTTCGTACTTATTAAAAAAACATTACAATATAGTTTACTTGCGTATATTATGCAGCCATTATTATATCACATTTCAGCTTCGAAACCAAAGATCATTGTTCGAAACTAATAAAGTGACCCATCAAAGAGACATTACAATTACTCTTCGATAGGTGAATCCGAATCTAAAAATCGAAATAATCCATACTTAAGTTGTGATGATCTCTGTTCTGCTACTCTTGATGAGTTTAAATACCCTTGTCTCTTTCTTTTTCGCAGTTGGATTGGGTGTGCGAAAAGGACAACCTGCCAGCGACAGCACAGGCCATCTTCTTCTGCGGCGCCATAGTGGGAGGCTTGATCTTTGGTTGGATCGCTGATAAGTACGGGAGGATACCAGCCTTAGTGGGTCAGTACACATGGGGTCTGGATGATAAAGAATCAAGAGAAAAAATATCAAGTGAATATACGCCATGCATGCATATTGTCCATTCTACTCAAGTTGTTTTCTTTGACAGGCACAAATCTGATCGGATTCACCGCTGGAGTTGGGACCGCTTTCTGCAACAGTTTCTGGACCTTCTGTCTATGCAGGTTCCTAGTTGGATTCGCGTTCGATAATTGCTTCACTATGATGTATATTTTGGGTAAGTTTATTTATATAAGTATTAAATCATACAACGTGTTAATGCATTAACTGAAAACTAGAAAGTAGTTTGCTCAGAATCGACTAGCGAATCGATCGCACTATGTTTTAATATAGGTTATATTTTTTCATTTTTACTAGCCCATGTCTAAATTATCTGTAGTACAATATTAGGCGCGTACGCCGCCCGCAGCAAAAAAATTCGAACCGGTAGGCGCGGGCGTAGCGCTTGGAATTTCGTAGATAGGTCACCTCCTAACTAATGTTGAATAACTTTTAAAGTATAAATTATTTCGACATACAATATATTTTAATCATTTATTGTTTATTTTTTTAAATAGGGTGTATCAGGTTTTCAGTTAATTCATTAACACGTTGTATATTCAGCCAACAGAAATACACCAGCTTACAAAAAGGTACAAATTCATGGAAAGCATTATTAGGGTATTTCCTATAATAGGCTAAAACAATATGCAAAAGTTGATGTATGTAGGTACCATAGTTGACTCTATTCTGCAGAGTCGGTATTCTTTACTAGGTTTCACCCGCGTTAAATTCAGAGTTCCTGCGGGAATGCCGAGACAAAAAGTGCGTTATGTCCCTGTCGAAAAATAAAATTTTTTATGATGATCGGTTGAGTAGTAAAGTCGTGAAATCGTAATAAACTCACATTCGCATTTATATTCTACTAGCTGTTCCCCGCGGTATCACCCGCGTTAATTTTGTAGCTTCCGCGGGAATTCCGATATAAAATGTACCCTATGTCTATACATATATTTACCCCTGATAACGTATATGCAAAATTTTATGATGACCGGTCGAGTAGTTTGGTAAGGTGTGAACTGTGAAAGCCTTAAAACGAACAAATTGACATTCGCGTTAAAAATATGACGTATACTTAGTTAGGATGCCAACAACTTATATAGGTACCTACTTACATGAGTTCATAATTAACTTATTATCCTCAGTGTCGTTATGAAATAAACAGGTTATTGGATTCGTAATTATGATTACGGAGCCTTGTTCGAGATCACGCGTCTTTTGTCAAGGCTTCAACACCTGGTAGGTACTCTAAAAGAGTAGCTACTCTTTACTCAACAACAATTTATGACACTATAAGAATTTTCCCATGGCAAGTTATCATAGGCCCATGATATCTTCTATCTATATAATAAAAATGAATCGCCAAATGTGTTAGTAAGCGCATAACTTACAAACGACTGCACCAAATTGGAAAATTGTTTTTTTTTTGTGTTCGTTATTGTTAGCACAAGGTTTATATAAAAGAAGTTTGGAGTTCCTGCGGGAATTCCGAAACTCACGCGGGTGAATCTCCGAAACGGTTGGACCGATATTGACGGGACTTTCACTGCTAATTAGCTGTTGTTATAAGGAGTACATTAGACTGCATTGGAGTTCCTGCGGGAATCCCGAAACTCACGCGGGTGAAACCGCGGGGCACAGCTAGTTGTTAATAACATTTTAATTCATTAATTAATACCAGATTTTTTTTTGTTTCCATAAATTCCAGTGTTGGAGTACGTCGGTCCAAAATGGCGGACATTCGTAGCGAATATGTCGATTGCATTATTCTTTACGTTGGCTTCGTGCATTCTACCCTGGGTCGCCCTCTGGGCGGATGACTGGAGGAGATTCGCTTTGGGGACGAGTCTGCCGTTTATTCTGGCGTTGGCGACGCCCTGGTTGGTGCCTGAAAGTGCTAGGTGAGCTTATACAATGTTTGGATACGCCTTACCCTCACCTGCGGAGCTAAGATGCGCAACACGATCAAATTTTATCGAGCCATTTCATCGATTCTCGTCGACATATTATACCGTTTTGTCTACCAGTGGCAACATGGCAGCAAAAAATATTTAACCGAATCTAGTCTTAACTCAAAACCCCACTACTGCACTTTTTTGCTTGGACGCCCACAAATATATTTTGTCATCGACAATTTTATCTTTCGTTAGATAAATATAACATGGCGCACATCTTAACTATGCTGGAAACATCAGCATCATATCAGCCGAAAGACCTCGACAGCTGGACAGGCTTCCCCCAAGGATCGCCACGACGACCGCTTCTGCGCTTCCCGCATGCTTAGGCGTCCTGCGACCTTCACAAAGATCTGGACCTAGAAACATATGGGAGAAATATTATGCATCTAATAGCTCGAAATAGGAAAGGTACATTGCGGATCAGCTAGCCAGTGAATTTACTACACTGCCTTCTCGACTAAGCTCGTATGCTAAGGAAACAAAGGAGTATAGGTATCATAATATGGGTTTTTAGCGTGAATTGGATGCCTTGTTTCCGTCATTATGTTGATTAAAAATATACTCATATATTAATATATGAATGAATGAGTGGTGCGCTATGGCGAAGGTAGTTTGCACAAAAAATGGACTATTTACCACCTTCCGATCACAATAGGCTATGTAATTATTTTTTGTCACGTATTTTTTCTTTTTTTACGTAAGCAAAAAATAACATATTTATTTTGAGTCGAAATGTCGCGTGACGACACAAGCAGGTGCAGTTTTTACCTGCATATGACGTTTCGAGCCCCCATTCCCAAACTTTAATTTAATCCAAGTATATTTTCATTCATCCAAGTATATACGACACGTGTCTATTAATTTTTTTACTAACTGACGACTAAATAAAAAAAAAAATAGTTAAATAGCCTTTATCCATTATGTTAATACAGTAGCTAGTGCACTAGACTATGTCACTATTGTTCTAAAAAATTTCAGATGGCTCGTCTCGCAAGGCAAGTTGGACCCCGCGTTGGTCATAATGAAGAAGTTTGAGAGGATCAACAAGACTAAAATACCGGAGAAAGTGCTACAGGACTTCACGGTAAGCCCTCGGATATAGGATGCTATAGCAACTACTAGTTAGCTCTAGTTCTCGCCATTCATAGGCCCCAGAACAATAATTCCAACCAATAATATAAAAGAGAATGTGAATTTGTTTGTTTGTGACGCTTTCACGCCTTAACTGCTCAACCGGACATCATAAAAAAGCAAATTAACACAACGAGAGGATCTAAGAAATATGGAACTGGAACTTTCCGCTAGGAATGACCGAATCTCTTCCAAGACTCGCAGGTTGTGGGTGATCCATCTTGTGGGTGATCTACCTTCAATGCTTAGCTGTCCTTGACCTGATGTTTCACTGAGAAAGACCAACAAATACTTGAGATTAGATTATCTTTATGACGCACTAGCGCGGTTCCACCCGAGGTTATAAAATCGGTTCAGTAGATCCAGAGATTACCCCGTACAACCTCACAAACTCACAATCTCCGGAGTTCTCGCGGGAATTCTGAGATAAAAGTACTACCACATATTACTCAGGATTACTGTAGCTTCCTATAAGTGAAAGAATTTTCAAAATCGGTTCAGTAGATCCAGAGATTACCCCATACAACCTCACAAACTCATAATCTCCGGAGTTCTCGCGGGAATTCTGAGATAAAAGTACTACCACATATTACTCAGGATTACTGTAGCTTCCTATAAGTGAAATAATTTTCAAAATCGGTTCAGTAGATCCAGAGATTACCCCGTACAACCTCACAAACTCACAATCTCCGGAGTTCTCGCGGGAATTCTGAGATAAAAGTACTACCACATATTACTCAGGATTACTGTAGCTTCCTGTAAGTGAAAGAATTTTCAAAATAAGTTCAGTAGATCCAGATATTACCCCCAACAACGTCACAAACTCACAACCTCACATCGCAAACTCACAAACTTTTGCTCTTTATAATATTAGTATACCTAGATTGATTAATTCGAACCTCTTATCTCTTTCAGGAGTCATCTCTCTTATGCATAAAGGAGACCGAAACTGAATCGAAGAGTTACTCCGTCCTCGACCTGTTCAAGACGCCACGTCTCCGGCGGAACTCGATCCTGCTCATCATCATCTGGATGGCCATATCGCTGGTCTTCGACGGCCACGTCAGGAACGTCGGCTCACTGGGCCTGGATATATTCCTGACGTTTACCATTGCGTCAGCCACGGAACTGCCGGCTGACACTTTTCTGACAGCCGTCTTGGATAGGTGAGCTACAACCACAGAGAAAAGAATGACTAGAGATGACATGTAGGCGGGGCAGACGCGCCACGGTTGCAAAGGAATTTAGATCAAATAACCTGCCCAAAACTTCTTTTGCTGCTATCGCAAGACAAGTATATTTTCCACAATATTCCCAAATCTGTAAATTTTGATAGCAGTGACCTCAGACCAAACAACGAAGTCTCGAACAACGAAGTGAAGCCGGTTGCGTATGCATGTGGTGGGTGATGCAAACTTTACTTAGGATTTATGGTGTATTTTTCTTGTAAGTGTGTGCGTGTTTCTGTGTACGTGCACGGCGATGGCGTCTTTTTCCTGGCTTCACTTGTTTGTTCTACGCGTTCCGTCTTTAGTATTTATTTGGTTTGAGGCAGTGACTAAGTAAAAACGTAACCATAAAGCGTTTAATACATTAATTCTTTACGTTAATTAATGTTTTATTGCTCCCAAGACCCAATTAAAGTACGGTCTAGACCTAATTTAGTCATCAGGGGGGGCAAGTGCACTCCTGACCCCCCTTAGATCCGCGCCTGTTCACAGTTGTTGTACCAAATATTCTGCTGTAGGTGGGGTCGCCGATGGCTGGCGTGCGGTTCGATGGTCATCAGCGGTGTGTTCAGTCTTCTTGCCACCGCGGTGCCTGTTGGTAAGTTATACCAACCATGCGGACGTCTTTTTGAATAACCTGTGTCTGGCACGCTTAGGTGTAAATAAACGGTGTATTTCGGCGTCTGCCACAGATTACAGAACGTGTCTGGCACGCTCAGATGTAAATAAAAAAATAAACGGTGTCTGTCGGTGTCTGCCACGGAACGTGTCTGGCACACTCAATTTCTGTAGATATAAACAAAATTCAAAATTCAAAAAATTCAAAATTCAAAAGCTCTTTATTACTTAGGATTGGTTACAATCACTTGTAATCGTCAGCAGGTTCTTAAAACTATAAATTACCGTCAGTTCGGAATACGTCGTCTGCTGAGAAGAACTGACAAGAAACTCAGCAGGGCTGTCTTTAAATGATCTTACTTATAAACTAGGAGAACAAAAAATAGTAATTGGATAGAGCAATTCATTCCCAAACGTCTGTATCATTTAAATAGTCTACTACACTATAATATGCTTTATCGCATAATCTGTGTTTAATAAGCGTCTTGAATTTATTAATTGACAAATTAATTACATCGTTTGGGAGTTTGTTGTAAAAGCGTATACATTGTCCTTTAAATGACTTAGAAATTTTATGGAGCCTAGTCTTAGGCACAGCGAGTTTATCTTTATTTCTTAAGTTAAGATTATGTAAATCACTGTTTTTCTTAAAGTTGACTAAATTTTTGTGAACATATAATAAATTCTCGTATATATACTGAGAATGTACAGTCATTATTTTAAACTCGCTGAATTTAGTTCTCAGTGAATCCCGAGGGCCCAACTTATAGATTGCGCGAATGGCTCGTTTCTGCAACACGAATACAGAATCGATATCCGCGGCACTACCCCACAGCAGTATGCCGTATGACATAATGCTGTGGAAATAACTAAAATAAACTAAACGCGCGGTATTAATATCAGTAAGTTGACGGATTTTCTTAACAGCATAAGCCGCCGAGCTTAATCTACCTGATAACTTTTTTATATGTGGGCCCCATTGTAATTTTGCATCTAATGTTATACCTAGAAAGACAGTTTCATCGACCATTTCCAAATCCTCATTATTAATCAGTAATCTGGTTTTTACTTGTTTAACATTTTTGGTCACAAATCTTATACATTTGGTTTTATCACGGTTTAGTAATAAGTTATTAGCATTAAACCAGTGTACTATTTTAGAGAGAGCATTGTTCACATCGTCTACAGCCGATTGCTGTCTATTAACCTTAAACACTAAAGATGTATCATCTGCAAACAATACTATCTCATGGTTGTCCCTCACTAGATAAGGTAAGTCATTTATATAAACAAGGAACAGGAATGGTCCTAATATAGATCCTTGGGGTACTCCCATTACCACGGCAGAACCATGTGATCGTTTTCCGTTGACATCAACCCTTTGGATCCTATCACTCAAGTACGAAGTAAGAAGATCCAAAGCTACACCTCGTATTCCGTAATAGTGTAGTTTCCTGACCAAAGTTGTATGCTCAACACAATCAAACGGACCTTTAATCACCAAAAACAGCTAATACCTACCTAATTATTATAACAAAATAGTACTAACGGCCGCTCAGAGTCGACTTTAATGATTACTTAGTTAAGTATAGATTTTTAAAACAAAACTGCCGCAATCAGACAAGTTTAATACATTAATGTTAATTGGCATTTAGATGTAACTTAATTAGCAACATTAATTTTTAAAAATTTATACTTAACTAAGTAAACATTAAAGTCGACTCTGAGTGCGGCGGCCAATGTCTGAAGATATAATCGGACTTTAAAGCTAATTTAATTTAATTTCATTCATTACCCACAGGTGGTCCGTCAGCATCGCTGGCCATCCTCGGCCGCTTCGCCGTCAACATCTCGTACAACATAGGGCTGCAGTACGCGGCGGAGCTCCTGCCGACCGTGGTGCGGGCGCAGGGGGTGGCTCTCATACACATCATGGGATACGTCGCTTCTATAGTCGCACCGTTTATTGTTTACCTGGTGAGTCTCATTATATCATTTATTTTATAGCCTCTCGCAGATAGTGTGTTTAAAGTTTTTGATAAACTAGCTGTCCTCGCGGTTTAACCCGTGGTAATTTCGGAGTTCCCGCAGGAATCCCAGTACAAACTATACGTATAAACCTTCCTCATGAACCACTCATCTATTGGTGAAAATCACATGAAAATCCGTTCAGTAGATTTTGAGCTTATCGCGAACAGACAGACAGACGCGGCGAAGGACTTTGATTTATCTATACTAATATTATAAAAAGGTTAGTTTGTAAGGTTGTAGGGGTAATCTTTGGATCTACAGAACTGATTTTGAAAATTCTTTCACTTGTAAGAAGCTACGGTAGTCCTGAGTGACATAAGGTACTTTTGTCCCAAAATTCCTATGAGAACTCTAAAATTACCGCGGGTGAAACCGCGGGGGACAGCTATAATATGTAAGGATAATATACGTATTTGTTTTATAATATGTAAGCATATGTAAGGGTTTATTTTCTCTGTGCTCGGTCGCCAGGCGAACATATCCCAAGACCTGCCACTACTCATCTTGGGAGCCATAGGCGTGGCGGGAGGGCTGCTCTGTCTCTTTCTGCCAGAGACCATGGACACAGAGATGCCGCAGACGTTGCAAGACGGCGAAAACTTCGGGATGGATCAGAGGTTCTGGGATAATCCTTGCTTTTCCAGGTGAGATGATTCTTACTAACATTATAAATGTGAAGGTTTGTATGTAGTAGCTTTCACGCAAAGACCACTAAATGAATTTTAATGAAACTTTACAATAATATAACTTATACATCAGAATAACTTATAGGGTACTTTTTAACACGGAATTCCTACGGGATCTCCGAAATTAACGCGGATTAAATCGCGTGGAACAGCTAGTACATGTTTTTTTTAAATACAAGCTATTCTCCTGCGATTGTATTCTTGTTAATTACAGTTTTTTATTTCTCTTTTTTTTTCTTCAGAAAAACTGCCGAAGACGCAGAAAATCCCGGTCGGTATGCAAAACGTATGTCTATAACCAGCGGGAAACATGACTCGGAGTTTATCCGAGGAGTTCCGAGTGCTATGGGATCCAGAGCCTCCATCAGAGCATCGGTGAGGGCCTCCTCCAGGGCTGCCCATAGGCAGAGAGCTGGTCGAGAGAACGCCGTCTGATAATGTGCCGTTTGACCTAGACATAGACGACAGAGAAAATATAAAACTAGAGAGGACATGCAGGCGGAGCAGAACCGCCATAGATGCAAAGGAAGTTAGAGCAAATTAACTTTCCAAAAACTTCTTTTGTTGGCTCTCCCAAGTATACTTTCCACAATATTCACTTTGAAAACTGTGAATTGAAAAACTTAATTAAGTGAATATTTTTGTGCGTGATAAACGTTTTGAGTACGAAAATCACTGGTTTTATCTGTTTTCATACTAAACTGAGTGAATATCTCTTCTATCTGTTCTGTGACATCGACATTATCTTTATTTGGCATCAAAAAAAAAATTACGAACAATAAATATAAGCAATTCAACAATTAAAAACAAGGAATTGTATAGTAATTGCTGCGATGCCAAACTGAATACTGACCCAACATTTGCTGTCGAATAGAATGCACCAGCTCCGGTTTTTAGTGGAGCTTGTGAGGAATGATTTATGGGGGCCCAAGAGTATAAGAACTAGTAACTACTAAATATTGTAGCCTCGTCCAAAAGATATTGATTATTTAGTATATCAAACGTTTGTTGGATTTTATAATTAATTGTTTTCTAAAAGGTATTTGATCTCGATAATTGGTATTAAACGTTTTGTGCCTGTTCAAAATTGACTGGTGTGTGTATTTTGGCTGTCAAAGCAGCATTAATTTTAGTTTTACTAATTACCTGTTTTAAATGATCAATTTTAAATGATGACTGACTGACTGGTTGTACATCACAAACCGCTGGTTCTTTAGGAAACTTTGTACAAGGTTTCTTTTTTAATGCAGATAAGCATTATTAGAGCACTTTAGAAACTTTTTCAGAAATTCAACCCCTGAAAGACGAGTGTAAGCTTGTATGAAAGTAACGTTAGTTTGGAAGTTAACACTCATGTAAACCTGATGGTATTATTTATAGCTCTCTGTTTTTAAGGTTTATTACGTTAAGTTGTATTGATGGGTAGTTCTACCACTAGATCTACTCTAAAGAAAACATCCAATCTGTTCTACCGTCCGTTCTAGAGAACAGACTGCAATTCCCCTTTCCATACAGTTCTATTGATAGTTCTGCTAGTAGGATTACCCGGAAGAATGCGTCCAATCCGTTCTACTGTGAAGAAGAGTAGAACAGACTGGAATAAAAACGCCCATAAGTACTTACAGTTCTATAGCGTGGCTTACAACCCATACAAGATTAGAAAAATTTAACTTCCGTTAATAGGTCCGTTTATATCTACAGACATTCCGTGTCCGACAAAATATTATTCTCCAATACAGTGCGTATTAACATCCATATCTATCGTAAAACGGCCGCGCAGACACCGACAGACACCGATCGCAACCGATCAGTACAAAGGTACTGTCGCATGGGCGCGGAAAGAATATTTTGTCTCCGCAGTTCATTTCTGTACGTGTCTGTGGCTAACTGGCTACATGCCGAGTAGTATGCAATTACGAATGGAGCATCGGAACCGTGCAGACGTCTTTTGTAAATAAACGGTGTCTGTTGACATTTCTGCCCTGGCACGTGTCTGGCACGAAACGTGTCTGGCACACTCAATTTCTGTAGATATAAACGGACCTTTAATCGCAGAAAACAGCTAATACCCACCTAATTATTATAACAAAGTAGTACTAACGACCGCACTTAGAGTCGACTTTAATGATTACCTAATTAAGTATAGATTTTTAAAATAAAACTGCCGCAATCGGAGAAGTTTAATAAATTAATGTTAATTGGTATTTAACTTAACATTAATTTACTGAATGTCTCTGATTGCGGCAGTTTTGTTTGAAAAATCTTTACTTAATTAAGTAATCATTAAAGTCGACTCTGAGTGCGGCCGTATGTACAAGTAATTTCGTGGATTCCGCAAGTAAATCTTGGAAACGAACAAATTATTTTAGCGATAACCATGTAAATATTTTATTTGTACAAATAGATTTTTTACATATATTATTGACGAATGGTGATTCTGTTTGTCATCCTCTAAATCTGAAATACTCGGTGAAAACTTTTGAGAGTTGAACAAATTAATTTGGAGAGCTAAAAAACAATTATATATATACAAAGTCAGTTTTCTTTCTTGTAGTGTTTCTATACGTATATGTACCTATTTAAATTTTTTGGACGATGCAAGTGCACACAAAAATGTATTTTAATTTCGGTATCTACTGACCGTATCAAATGAACCTAATTTCCATAGATAAGGTAGTATTTATATAGTTACCTACCTATCTTAATATAATGTATTACCTGCAATGTATAAAATGAGCCTGGACTTGCCATTTTCGTTTATAATAATATTATAATGAAGAAAATAAAGTTTTTCTCCTTCAAGTATCAATTTTATTCCAATTTATTATCCATTGGTCGTCATAATAAGTTTAAATTTAACCCTAAGTCGTTTCAAAATAAAAGTTCTTCTTCTTCTTTAATAATGGCGTCTATAATAATAATTTGCCAATGACAATGTTTCATATTAACAAAAATCTCTTCATCTACTTCTTCAATTATGGCGAAACGCCAATGACAATGTTAGATTGTTCCCCAAGTTAAAACATGGCTCTCTAAAAAACCAGTTTCCTGCTCAGGGTTCAAAATAGATGCTGAAAAGTGACTGAAATAACGAAGACAAACGTGACACGCGTGTTTTCGATACGGCTTTCACTCGTCAATAAAAGCACACCGATTTGACAGGACTTTTTGTGCATCTTAGCATAATTCTAATTACTTTCCTACATCTAGCTTATTGTTAATAATTAATTTACAACAGAAGTTAAAAATGAATATATTAAATATTTATTTTATAATTTTTTTGCTCAATAAACTTTAATTTTCCTACGTAAATTTTCCTATTTGCTGCAAGCATATTTTAAGAGTTGAAAATTTAATTATGTTGTATTTTTATATGTTTTATAACACATAATTTAATATTATAGGTACCTACACTATAGGAACTATATATATTTTGGTAACTACTTTTTCGAAATAAACACCTACATACTTCTTAACAACTTTTAACTGTTTTAGAAATGAGACTTTATTTAGGTAATGCTGTCAGCTCATTTACAAAAAAAGGTAAAATTTTATTTTATTTTTTAACACTAAACTTTAAATTAACCATAAAACGTGATATTGTGACATATTTGTGTATAGTTTTCTTTATAATAATACCTAATAATTACCTACTCATACGGCCGCACTCAGAGTCGACTTTAATGATTACTTAGTTAAGTATAGACTTTTAAAACAAAACTGCCGCAATCAGAGACGTTCAGTAAATTAATGTTAATTGGCATTTAATGAGATGTGACTTAATTAGTTAAATGCCAATTAACATTAATTTATTAAACTGGTCTGATTGCGGCAGTTTTGTTTTAAAAATCTATACTTAACTAAGTAATCATTAAAGTCGACTCTGAGTGCGGCGGTTAGATACATTTTACTTACTAAACTAATTTTAGTCTGTGATAAATTATTTTTTCTTTACATAATTAGGTAAGTATATAAGTACTAATTAGTAAATTGAATAGGTTGGTTTCAAGTTTGCAGTTACCTCCGGCTCCGCTCGTGGTAACCGAGAACTTGAAACGAACACGTGTAGTTAGTATTTTCAATATTAATCCGGAACAATATTGTTAGAAATAAGTGTAAATATTTAATAAAATAAATAAATTCGTCGTGCCTATGTTGAAAATTAAATTGTTTTATTTTAAAGTATGTACGTATATGATGATTAAAAAATAAATAAATAAAAAAGCCTTTTATTTTCTGATATTTTACACTACTATTTATGATATCTATACTAAAACAATTTATACTAAACTATTTATACATAATATAATTTTTCAGGAACCCCGATAATGGGTAAAGGTCTCCTCCAAACTTTTCCATCTACTCCGGTCTTGAGCCAATAGGCTAGTTTCCTAAATTTTCTTTTTTAGTCCGTTTTGTAGATTATTAAAAAATATTGGACACGTATTTTTTTTTTTATGTAACCAAAAAATAACGGAGATATATCAAGTCGAAATTTCACATGACGTCACGCCTCGCTACAGTTTGTTCGCACGTTATAGCGAGCTGTGACATCACGAGTCCCCCACCCTAAACTTTAATGCGCTTTATCTATGCATATTTCCATTATTTTAAAAAAGCAAAAAATACGTGTCTTTTATTTTTTTATTATCTAACTGACGGACCAAATAGAATTTTGATTTTTTTACCCAGGAAACTAGCCTATTGTAGCCATTTTGGACCACCAATGTTCTTTATGTCATCTTCCCACCTAAATATTGGCCTACCCCTCTTTCTTTTTCCTTGTGGTCCTCTCCATGTAGTTAGTTGTAAGTATGTACGTAGAATGATGATTAACTCCTGAATAATAGATACAGGTTAGTCGAGGAAATGACATATTATCACTGATAGATAGTCTCGTAATTTTGTATTCACCGTTTCTTTGTGTAATAAATAAATAAATAAATAAATAATATGCAGTAGTATACTTACATTTGCTGGCTTTATCTAATGTTCCCCGCGGTTTCGGAGTTTCCGCGGAAATTCCGGGACAAAAAGTACCCCATGTCCTTCTCTGTATCCCTGACAACGTGCACACAAAATTTCACGATGATCCGTTGAGCCGCTGAGACGTGAAAGCGTTACAAACAAACAAACAAATAACTCACTTTCGCATTTATAATATTAGTAAGGAGATTCCCTGAGGTTTCACATGCGTTATGTTTGGAGTTCCTGCGGGAATATCGGGATGAAAGTAACCTATGACCTCTTCTGTACCCCTGACAACGTGTATGCAAAATTTCATGACGATCGGTTCAGTAGTTGACGTGTGAAAGTGTAACAAACAAACAAACAGAGAAACAAACTCATATTTAAATTTATAATATTACTAGCTGTCCCCCGCGATTTCATCCGCGGTAATTTCGGAGTTCCCGCGGAGGTTGCGGGAAAAAGTACTCTATGCCCTTCAGTTCCCGAGGGAATTCCGGGATAAAAACTATCCTATCTTTTAAGTTGGACCATATTATAAATCGTTACAAAATTTTATCAAAACCCGTTCAGTAGTTTCGGAGTCCATCGCGGACAAACAACGTGACACGTGATTTATATATATTAGATTAAAGATAGGTACTACGCGGACGAAGCTGCGGCCAACGGCTAGTTAATGTGTAATAATAATTGTATGAACAAATCAACGGCATTTAGTGTGTGTGAAATTCATGTAGGTATACTGCTCGTATATTGACATTGCAAGCTTGTCAATTGTCTATAAGTGAATGATGATATCCCACAGCTGGGTACAGTAGGTTGGCCAATATATCATGTAGTGTCAAAACTGAAACTAAAATTTACTTGTGGTTTTTTCAATTTCAATCTGAAACGTAGCGGATTTGTCATAAAAAAATGATTAAATATGATGATTTTGGATGATCGATAGAAATTGTAGATGACAAAAGGTGTATATTGTAATCGCAACAAAAAAATTATAGTAACAAAAGGTACATAATAACATCAGCAGGGCAATTAAGTAACTTTAGTTGCTGCTATCATATTTCAGTTTCAATCTGAAAAATAGCGAATTTGTGATAAATAAATCATGTTTAGACTGCTGTAACTTTGAAGTATCTATGTTTTTTTTTGTTGATTTCTAGATATTGTATCTGTGAAAACGTGCATATTGCCCCTCAGGTCTAAGTTATTGGTGGACTGAATGATATCGGGTTTTTTTAAACTACACAACATTAATAATTTTAATTGATTCGAGCATCCAAATTTGTTTCTACTTACAGTTAAGGCGTCTCACAAGAAATTTAAGAAAAAATGTAGGGTAGCCTGGTAGAGATTACTTAATAGTGTTATGGTCCATCATTTTAGACGTAGACATAACCTTTATTTGGCATCAACATCAAAATACAGTAAAATACTGAAATCTTCAGTAGGAATGGATTGTTAAGTATTTTTTGCGATGCCAAACTGGACACCGACTCAGCATAATATGCTGTCGCATAGAATGCGGCAGCCACGGAATTTCTAACCTCTATGGCGGCAACGCATATGAGCATTCTTCGGCCATATTTCACGACGTGGAGACTTCTGTGGAGTGTCTTGTGGTGCAGGGAAAGGTGGAAGGCACAAGACCGCGCGGAAGATCACCGATGCGCTGGACTGACCAGGTGAATGCTGCCGCTGATAGCTCTCTCTACGAGTGCTCTAGAAAGGCAGCGGTTCGGGAGGAATGGCGACGGGTTGTCAAGCGTGCTACCAATCCGGAACCGATGACCACGACCACTCTGTCAAGAGTGTAACGACCAAGAAGCATGGCGGCAGCGCTGATTTTCAGCGGAGCCCATAATGCGATGCGTTCGCGCGATACTCTCATATTATATCATATTATGTATATCATGTTGTCCTTGTGTGCATTAATTGTGTGCAATAAATAAATAACTTGTAATACCTATATGTTTTTACTTATTGCTATGTGAATAAATGTTTTTAATGTCCCATTATATCATATATAATTTTTATCATTATTCTATTTACTATCAATAAATCACTATATTATACAACGTGTTAATGAATTAACTGAAAACCTGATACACCCGATTTAAAAAAATAAACAATAATATGATTAAAATATATTTTAGGTCGAAAAAATTTATACTTTAAAAGTTATTCAACATTAGTTTGGAGGTGACCTATCTACGAAATTCCAAGCGCTACGCCCGCGCTACCGGTTCGAATGTTTTTGCTGCGGGCGGCGTACGCGCCAAATATTGTATTAAAAATAATTTAGACATGGGCTAATACAAATGAAAAAATATAACCTATATTAAAACATGGTGCAATCGATTCGCTAGTTGATTCTGAACAAACTACTTTCTAGTTTTCAGTTAATTCATTAACACGTTGTATTATGTATCTATATAATATATATATTATCTATGTAAAGTGTATGTATTTGAATTGGCGGGCAGACATACGGTCGGGTATCGCGCGGACGCATCCCCGCGCCGTATGGGCTCCGCTGGAAACATTTTGGCATCACGGCAACTATATACGACTCATTTTAAATTTGATGCAGTATTGCTTTTAAGAAATTTTGTGATGCCAAATAAAGTTATGTCTATGTCTATAAAAAAATATGTATTTTCATAAGTTTCTACGGAGGCA
This sequence comes from Zygaena filipendulae, assembly GCA_907165275.2. Taxonomy (NCBI): domain Eukaryota; kingdom Metazoa; phylum Arthropoda; class Insecta; order Lepidoptera; family Zygaenidae; genus Zygaena; species Zygaena filipendulae. Next base: position 1,695,807 of record OU015678.1, on the reverse strand, counting down.
AATTTTTTTGTTTGTGGGACAATAAATATAATAAAAATTCATTTATTAATTTCATGTGCAGTTGTCAGCTATATTTGGTAGCCGATTGTACCTATCTCGAACGTAAGTAATTTGAAACGCCTGAAATCAGTGTCTTTAGAATATTGTTCTAAGATGGACCGATCCGTGTTGAATATTAACGTGCATTGTTTTCCGGGGTATCAATAGTAAGTTTTAGTTTTTATACTGGAACAAATACATGAAAAGGTAACGATTTCTAGACATTTTATTTATGTAGTCTGGGTCTTATAAAAAAGTAGCTGTTCCCTGCGGTTTCATCGACGTTATTTTCAGAGTTCCCGCGGGAATTCCAGGACAAAAAGTACACCATGTCCTTCTCTGTACCTACCCCTAACAACGTGGTAGGTACGCAAAATTTCTTGATGTTCGGTTGAGTTCTGAAGGCGTGAAAGCGAAAGAATCAAACTTACTTTCGCATTTATATTAGTACTAGCCGTCCCCCGCGGTTTCACCCGCGGTAATTTTGGAGTTCCTGCGGAAATTCCAGAATAAAATATAAATAGAAACCTTTCTCATGAACCACTCTATCTATTGGCGAAAACCGCAAGAAAATGCGTTGCGAAGTTTTAAAGATCCGTTGTTATAAAGAAAATTGAAAAAGCAAAATGTTTTAACCGACTTCCAAACTGTATTTTTTTTTTGTATCTTTGTTCCCGATTACCTACTCGAAGACGGCTGGACCGATTTGGAAATTCTTTTTTTGTTTGATAAAGCTCTTATCCTCGTATACGTTTACTCAATCACGCAAAAACGGCTGAACGGATTTGGATGATATTTGGCATGCATGCATTTACATAATTAATAATTTATTATTATTTATATATAAGAGCTCGAAAGCGCATTTTTTCGACAGACAGACAGACAGACAAAAAATTTACTGATTGCATTTTTGGCATCAGTATCGATCACCATTCATCCTCCAATATTAATTTTGAATATATATACAATGTAGGTACCTACATAATTCACCTCTTTACAGTTTTATTATAAGTTTTAGATATAGATAAATTATAAATTGTAAATCAAACCACGTAAAAGCGAAAAATAAATGAAATTTTAACAAAAAATTAAAACCGACTTCAAAAGTTAAAAATAAGCTACGTATGTGCTAACTACTGATCATTTCGAAGTCGGTGCCAAGCCGGTGCTCGTCAGAGAGTATTATTTTCTTTGGTGCCAAGTCTGCTCTCTCTCAGTGTCTACAATGTGGAGGAAGCGGACTTAGTCTGTCTTCGAAATCATCGTACATACGTGGGTTATTTTAAACTTTTTAGTGTGTTTCGGTTTGAATTTTTGTTAAAATTTTTGATACTACTAATTGCGCCCCGCGGTTTCACCCGCGTGAGTTTCGGAATTCCCGCAGGAACTCCCTTTAGGGGGATGAAAAATAGATGTTGTCCGATTCTCAGACATACTGAATATGCATACAAAATTTCATAAAAATCGGTCTAGCCGTTTCGGAGGAGTATGGGAACGAATTGTGACACGAGAATTTTATATATTAGATTTAAGTGACGGACTGAATAGAATTTTAGTTTTCATACCCCGCAAACTTGCATCAGTTTATGAACAGTAAGTGCGGCATACGTTGAGTATTATATACTCTTTTTGTAATCACTGTTTCCTGCTTCATCTGATACGCGATATTTATACTGTCAAAACCTTCAGTAAACATTGTCAATCTGATACTTAACTTGTATATAATTAAGATTTTTAAATGGTGAAAAAAAAACAGTAGGTAGTCGGTTCTCGTCCCAAATTAGATACATATAAAAAAAAATCGCGTAATTTTTTTAACGACTCTGAAGGAATTCAATACCCTTTTCGGTTATTCACTCCACGTTTTTAATCAAGTTTTTTTTTTTTTCACTAGGTTTTGTCAAAGCAAGAACTATTGAGTGCATCTCTCGTTTACCTAACCTTGCAACGAAACAGCTGTATGCCACTCGTTATGATGTCCTGATTCCTGCCTCTTTTTTATTATTAACTAGCTGTGCCCCGCGGTGTTACCCGCGGAAATTTCGGAGATCCCGCAGGAATTCCGGAATGCAAAGTACCTACCCTATGTCCTTCTCTGTACCCCTGACGACGTGCATGCCAAATTTCATCCAAATCCGTTCAGCCGTTTTTGCGTGATTGAGTAACAAACATCCAAATTTTGGATTACCTGCAGGAACTTCAAAGTAGCCTAATGTATCTACTTCTAAAATATCAGCTAATTAGCAGTAAAAGTCCCGTTATAATCGGTCCAACCGTTTCGGAGATTCACCCGCCTGAGTTTCGGAATATCCGCAGGAACTCCATAATATTTCTTTCATAAAAATATTTCCCTTACAAACACAACAAAAAATAATTAGAAAAATTAGTCGAGCCGTTCACGCGTGATGCCGTGACCAAGGGAAATGGGGGTTCATTTTTATGATACGAGCTAGCCGGAGGTCTGAACCGGGACGGGTTCCTAGTTCGTTCGGACGTTCGAACGATTCTAGGTATTCTGATTTTCTTTATGATTATATTTAATGTAATTCAAACTATTGACATTATCTTTGATTTTTCTTTGCTATCGGGGTTTATTTTCCGTGGCTCAAGGTCAACAAATGTCATTGCTCATTCCTTTAAATACATAGAATGTCATAATATTGCTCATAGCATGTCTTTGATCATAGCTCATAGTATTGCGTATAGATCACGCTTTGTTGTACAGTATAATTGTGTTACTACCTGTATCTAATACTTACATTCGTAGGTGCCTTTATGAGGCCTAAATCCAAATAAAGCAATTTGAAATTTGAAATAACTCTGACGACCTTAGGACCACCCTGTATCACTTAGTTACTAACTTATTATAATACCTAAAATGTGCAAAATAGGTCTAGGTTTAACAGTAGGTTGGTAGTGTTTACGTATATAATAAAATATCACTGTTTTCAATCTTGTGATTACCATACGCCATACGTATATTTATTTTATTGTGTAATATTGTATTACAAAATACAAAGTATAATATATTTCAATTACTTTATTAACCTTATTTTATTATATAACTAGCTGTGCCCCGCGGTTTCACCCGCGGTAATTTTGAATTTCCCGCGGGAATCCCGGGATAAAAAGTACCCTATGTCCTTCTCTGTACCCCTGAGAACGTGCATGCCAAATTTCATCCAGATCTGTTCAGCCGTTTTTGCGTGATTGAGTAACAAACATCTAAACATCCACACTTTCACATTTATAATATTAGTAGGATATTATACATATACCGAGATACACTAAACTTGTTGGTTGACGTGATAAAAAGACGAACGTCTAATAAAATATTATGTCAATATTGACACGTTGAGAAGCTGATAAACGTGGTACCATCGCCTCGACCTTCGGTCTTCCTTAGAAACCTTCCTTCCATTAAAGGCCCAAACTAAATAACTAAAATCTAAATATGTTTAACTGGTTTTCCTCTCTCAGAGGCTATGACGTGTAAAATAAAATTGATTTTAAGAATCAAATACCAAAGAATAGGCATTGAATCGCATTCAACGCACGCAGATTGGTGCAATTTTAACTCTTTCACAGCCATCCCCGTAATATCACGATCTTTCATAGAAGTGCTCCTGGGGCCAGAAGCGTAGGTAATATCATGTAATATTAAGGCTTTTGTGTTTTTGGACCCCGTAGCCCTAGGCGGGCAGCTAATAAAGTTGCATAAGCGTAGGTATACCTACCAAATCTTCGGCAAGATGAACATTTTGAGAAGAAAATATATTCATGGCACTTTTATAATTATGTTTTCAACTCAGTGCCCCCTTTCTGATCGACCTTGTACTGCTTTACATCCTACTAATATTATAAATGTGAAAGTGGATGTTTGGATGATTAGATGCATAGATATGTTTGGATGTTTGTTACCTACTCAATCACGCAGAAACGGCTGAACGGATTTGGATAAAATTTGGCATGCATGGTCAGGGGTACAGGGAAGAACATAGGGTACTTTTTATCCCGGAATTACCGCGGGAACTCAGAAATTTCCGCTGGTGATACCGCGGGGCACTGCTAGTATTAAAATAACACAAAGTCCTCCGCCACGGCTGTTTGCCTGACTGCCTCTCTGTCTGGCTGTCTGTATGATTGCCTGTCTGTCTGTGCGCGATAAGCTCAAAAACTACTGAACGGATTTTTAATGCGGTTTTCTCCAATAGCCAGACCAGTCTTTCTCAAAGTGGGCGATAGCGCCCCCTGTGGGCGTTGGAGGCCTACAGGAGGGCGTTAAGGGGCCCAGATAAAAATGGGGGACATTGGCGTGGTTTAGTGGTTGATTTGTGATTTTATTTAGGTACTTTATATTTAAAATTCACTATAATTAAAACCTATTATACAGGAATATTTTTTAAGCAATGCGCAAAAAAATTTTGGTGGTTCAGTATCAGTAATAAAACACATTTCCATTATTTGTTCAAAACTTTTTTATATTTTTTTACCCGGCTTTAAATTTGCAAAATATGGACACTATCTATTCGTAATAATATCAATGAGCGCGCGCGCCGTGCGGCGTACGCGGGGGTGTTGCAGCGGGGGTGAATGACCTCGATCAGCTGTCGGTACATTGTAACCCACGTAAATACCAACCGCTTCGCGCGCAGTGTTGGTGGCGGCGAATAGTACTTTTTTGTACTAAGACTTATCAAAATAAAATAGTGTTTATTAAAACTTCTTTAAGTTTAATTTGTAAAAGTTTGCGCACTGAATAAAAAATATTCCTGTATATTATACTAGCTGTTCTCCGCGATTTCATCCGCGGTAATTTCGGAGTTCCCGTGGAGGTTGCGGGAAAAAAGTACCTACTCTATATGTCCTTCTTTGTACCCCGAGTAGTAGTCTGTAGTTTACGGTGATTAGCTGCTCTCCGCATTAGTGCCGGAGTTCCCGTGGGAATTCCGGGATAAAAACTATCCTATCTTTTAAGTTGGACCATTATATGAATGGTTACAAAATTTTATCAAAATCCGTTCAGTAGTTTCGGAGTCCATCGCGGACAAACAACGTGACACGTGATTTATATACTTACATACTAGCTGTCCCGCGCGATTTCATCCGCGGTAATTCCGGAGTTCCCGCGGGAATTCCGGGATAAAAACTATCCTATCTTTTAAGTTGGACCATTATATGAATGGTTACAAAATTTTATCAAAATCCGTTCAGTAGTTTCGGAGTCCATCGCGGACAAACAACGTGACACGTGATTTATATACTTACATACTAGCTGTCCCGCGCGATTTCATCCGCGGTAATTCCGGAGTTCCCGCGGGAATTCCGGGATAAAAACTATCCTATCTTTTAAGTTGGACCATAATATTATAAATGGTTGCAAAATTTTATCAAAATCCGTTCAGTAGTTTCCGAGTCCATCGCGGACAAACAACGTGACACGTGATTTATATATATTAGACTAGCTGTCCCCCGCGATTTCATCCGCGGTAATTTCGGAGTTCCCGCGGAGGTTGCGGGAAAAAAGTACTCTATGTCCTTCAGTTCCCGAGGGAATTCCGGGATAAAAACTATCCTATCTTTTAAGTTGGACCATTTTATGAATGGTTACAAAATTTTATCAAAATCTGTTCAGTAGTTTCGGAGTCCATCGCGGACAAACAACGTGACACGTGATTTATATACATATATTAGATTTATTACCTATCTATATTGTTTCTTATAATTTGATTACAATAAATTCTTAATATTATAAAGTTGTGTTTTGATTGCTATCACTGGTAAAAATGTCTAGTTTAAAATGTCGGCTTAAACACCAGTACCGACTTATATTGCACACTATAACTAAATTAATTAAGGTAGTAATGAAATTGTTGGTTTTTTTTTTAAGTTTTAGGTGTGTATAAAAAATTGGGGGCGCTGTCGAGAAATAATTGATTTTCAAAGGGGGCGGTAAAAGAAATAAGTTTGCGAATCTCTGGGCTAGACTGATTCAAGAAGGAGGTTTATACGTATAGTTTATCCTGAAATTTCCGCGGGAACTCTGAAATTATCGCTAGTGCAACCGCGAAGGACAGCCACTTCATGATAACGGAAAATCCAACTGATGTAGAGCTAAAACGTGAGTCGCTAAATTCAAAAATAGATCGACCTGCATCGCGACTGCGCGTGCGCACAATTAATTGAAGTTTTTAATTAAATTAATAAATGCAATAACATTTTTTGCTACCCTTATAGTTAAATTATTTAGTCTTGTACCAATCTGTAGTTTTAATCTTGGTGTTATTTGAAAAAGACAAGTAAGTAAGTTTTTTTTTATATATCAAATGTAAAATTGTATCTTCTGGGATGTTACTCGGAAATTGACCTAATGGGCTTGGCTTGTCAACCAAATTTTAATTTTTAGTCCGTCTTGTAAAATTGGACACGAATTTTTTTATTTTTTAGGTTATCAAAAAATATAACGGAGATAGTGTCAATTAAGTTGAAATGTCGCGTGACGTCACGCCGTGCTACAGTTTATAGCACGTTATGACGTCAAGAGCCCCACTCCTAAACTTTAATGCGTTTTATCTTAGTATTTTCAATAATTTGAAAACGCAAAAAATACGGGTATATTATTTTTTATTATTTTTTATTAATCTACAAGACGGACTAAATAGAATTTTGATTTTCATACCCCGGGAACATGCCTACTATATATAAGTACATACAAGCGACATTATATATCATATCATATCGGATTCTGGATGGTAAAATTAAAAAAATATATTATTTTACACGAGGCAAATCATGCCACGATAAGTTATGATCACTTGTAGGTACTTTTTTTATAATCGTACCTACGTCAAATATTTTTGTTTTATGAATTAGTTTAGTACCTACTCAAAATTAACTATAGTAGCAAATTCTGGTGAATAAATACCAAATTTTCTGAATTTGTAAATATCCAGTAACCGATCAATCCACTATTCGTTTCATCTATATTAAGCTAGAGAGTTTGTTTGTTTGCTCGAACGCGCTAATCTCGGGAACTACTGGTCCGATTTTAAAACATTCTTTGTGTTAGCTAGCCCATTTATCTATACGGCTATAGGCTATATGATTATCATCACGCTAAAACCAATAGGAGCGGAGCAGCAATAAAAAATGTTCCTAAAACAGTAAAAAATATTCCTATATATATTCCTTGTGAGAGCTTCCATTGGGTACGCTGCGTTAATGGTTAGCTGTGGAATATATTTTAGTTAGTTTCCTCAAATTAACACGGGTGAAGCCGCGGGGCACAGCTAGTCTAATGAATAGGTCATGTCATGAAGCATTTCGAATTATCACCCCATACTTACTGCAGGCCGGCGACTTGTGTGCACACCGGGGCGCGCGTGCGGCGCGCGGCGTAGGGCTCGCTAGATGCTATCTAGGTCTTTGGGGTCGCCCATTAATTACGTGATTTTTTTTTAGCAATTTTCGAACCCTCTTGGTGATATGTGGTGAAATTTTAAAGGGGGAAAAGCCTTAGTACCTGTACAAAAAGAAATCCAGATTATACCGTTCAACAACTATATTTATAGTGATGATAGACACCAATCTTCACATATCTTACCTAACTATTATATAACTATGATTGACGCAATATAATAATATCGCGGTAAACTCGTTTGATTGGACCACAGAACAAGTTATTCTTTTGAGGTACTCGTACCTACAGTCAGAGAGAAGGAACCATAGCTAAGATGCGCGCCACGATATGTTTATCGAACGAAAGATAAAATTGTCGACACGACAAATATTTGTGGGCGTCCAAGCAAAAAAGTGCAGTAGTGGGGTATTGAGTTAAGACTAGATTCGGTTAAACATTTTTTACCACTGGTAGACAAAACGATATAATATGTCGACGAGAATCGATAAAATGGCTCGATAAAATTTTATCGTGTTCGCATCCTAGCTCCGCACTAGTTTGGCGTGTGACATGAAACCGTAACAGTCCACTATAAACGACGAAATGTTCTTTTTTTTTTCAAATATATTTTTATGTGTATGATCAAACTCATTTCTCTTTCCAGCCAGCGATCGCCAGCTTAGTTTTTTTATCAACCATAGACGTAGGTACCCTAGAAAGGTGATTTTCAACGGCAAAACCCAATTTCCGAATGGAATCACATGAGAAAGCTGATGGTGTCGTCAAGGGAATGGTGTCAAGAAACCTACCTGAGACAATAGATGTGCCAGACACAGGATGTAAAGGTATTTACAAAATTATTTATTAATATTTTATTTTATTTTATTTTATTTTGCACTATTCGGAAAACTTACAGCTAGATAATATACAAAAGTAGAATACAGAGAATAGTAAAGAATAAGGCCAATTACTAGCTTCCACATATTACTACCAATATTGAAATTTAGAATAACAAAGTTTTTTGAGGAACATAATTAATAGAATTAAGAAGTTAATAGAATTAAGAAGTTAATAGAATTAAGAAGAAAAAACAAAACAAAACACAAACAAACAAGAAAATAACACTTTACGATTTAAAGAAGTCATGTATTGAATTGAATTGAATTGAAAGAACTTTATTTGACACAACACATGGATAGTTACAACATACATAAATTAAAAAAAAGCATGAAAGAGGGACTGCCTCCCAACCGCCAAGTGTCTTTTTTAAGCCTATAAATGCTCGTCTCAAATAAGTTCAGGTCAATCCTCCAGAACACTAAGTTGTATGTACAAAATGCTCTAACCAGGTACGAGTTCTCCCTGTAATTGGTCTTGCTTAATGGAACGTTAAGAAGATGAGATTCACGGAGAAAAGGAGGCGATACGCGCAGTCCAACCTTGCCAAAGAGTTCGGGAACGTCTAGGGAACCCTGCGTTAGACGAAATAAGAAGGTCAAATCCGCAATTCTTCTTCGCTCGCATAGTGGCAATAGGTGAAACTTTCTGCAACGGCTTACGTAGTTAGACAAATGAACACCTGAGCGAAACTGAGTGTACCTAAGAAATTTCTTTTGAATACGTTCTAAGCGATCAACGTAAATATTATAATTCGGATTCCAGATTTGCGAGGCATATTCAAGGTGACTGCGAACGAAAGCACAATAAAGAATTTTCAAGGTTTTAATATTTTTAAACTCTGATGAAATCCTGAAAATGAAACCAAGTGCTTTGGAAGCTTTATTTATTATATTATCGATATGTGCATCAAAAAGAAATTTAGAATCAAAGGTCCAAGGTCCCGAATAGTGTTTACTCTGGAAATGGGGGTGTCCGACAGTGTATACCTAATTGGTTTCGGTTTGCGAGTGAACGAGCAGACGTAGCATTTGGATATGTTCAAGTCCAACTTATTATCCACGCAATAGTCCTGAAACCTATTAAGATCGTCTTGCAGGTGACGGGCGTCTTCCTGAGATGTCACATTTCTAAGGATTTTCATGTCATCTGCGTATAACAAAATTTTTGAGTTGCGAAAGCATGCAGCTATATCATTAATGAAGATATTAAATAGGAGTGGTCCCAATAATGATCCTTGAGGAACTCCTGAAGGGATATATACTTTTCTAGACATGTACCCAATATGAACAACGGTCTGGCATCTATTCTCAACATACGACGACAGCCAGCGGTACAGATTTCCACGAATTCCCATAGCTAAGATTTTACGCAAGAGCAGCACATGATCAATTCTATCGAAACATTTGCTATAATTCGTGTATATAACGTCGACTTGAGACCGCTTGGACATACATTCAGATAAGTAGTCGCTACAGAGTATGAGATTAGATGTGGTGGAGCGACCTATTAAGAAACCGTGCTGGTGTTCAGAGAAGCTCGATTTAAGAGAAGAGTAGATTCCTATGTGTATAATCTTTTCAATAATTTTAGCAAAAATGCAGTTTTGATATCGGCCTATAGTTCTCAACACAGTTTTTCGGACCTTTCTTATGAATCGGTGTTATAAAGGCCGACTTCCAGATTGTGGGGACGATTCCTGTGGAAAGGGATCGTTTGTAAAGAATTAATAAAGGGACAGCCAGGTTTTTAGCACATCTGTAAATAAATAGAGGAGGAACATTATCTGGGCCTGCAGTTTTTGTCTTCTGTAATTTCAATTGTGCAGATATCAGACCTGTGGTTACCCAGTGAGTAAGGAGAGTAATTCACCATTTCCTCCACCGCGGAAGGGTTAGAGTCATCCGAAGGTTCTAGAAAGTTAGAGTAAAAGTAGTCACTAAAGATGTTGCAAATAACCTCACTATTGTTGGAGGAAACATCGCCGAATTTAAATGTTGATGGGTAAGAGTTAGTCAGTTGTTTAGACTTAACGAAACGCCAAAAGGCTCGCGGGTTTATTGATATTTGTGATTCTGTTTCAGCGATATAATCCGTAAACATTTCCTTTGCAAGATCCTTGACGCGTTGACGCAGTATGACAAACGAATGATGGTCAGAAAGATTACCATATTTTTTAAATTTTGAATGTAATTTCGCTTTTTCTTTAATAATTTTAATTATAGGACTTTTGAACCACGGAGGATATTAGTGCCGGGAAATTATAGTCTTAGTAGGGATATAAGTTTTTCTAAGTTCATCAAAATTTTACAGCATCCTCTACGGAGGCTCGATGTAATTCCCGTAACCAATCGATTTTTATTCAGCTCTTCGGAGATAGCATCATAATCTCCAGAATGATACAAAAACTGGACACGAGGACGAGTGTGTAGGAGGTGAAGTTGTACGAAATCAGCAGTGATACAGAGAGACTTATGATGAGCGTCTTCCGGCAGTAAAGGGTCGGGACAGAGACTGACAGATACTTTGTTATTAGATAGTATTAGGTCCAGGATCCTATTGTTGTCGTTTGCATGAGGATTGTACTGTAATAGATTAAAAATGATTGAAATTGTCCCTGCATGTTACTAGGTAGTAGATGACCCTCATCTGTGGGACACCAGTTGATACCAGGCTGATTAAAATCACCTAGTACAATGAATTTATCGGCAGGCTGATTTAATACTATATCAGTGACGACCCGATTGGCGCAATGGTCACCATGCCTGCCCGTCAATCAAGAGGTTCCGGGTTCGATTCCCGGTGGGGGTGGACTTTGTGTGATGAACACAGGGTTCCATTTTCCAGTCTGGGTGTGTACCTATATATATGTATAATTGTATATCTATAGTATAATATAGTTGCTTGGTTTCCACGACACAGGCTTACAGCTTACTGTGGGATCAAGTAGATCTGTGTGTTGTGAAGTGGATTATTATTATTATTATCAGTTAGACTGTTAGAAAAGTTTGTTAATTGTCCCATTAGAGAGATGCCCTGATGCTGGTTGCATATATATACAGCGCAAATATGCATTTTATAGGAGACACTAGGTTTGGTTTGGTGGAGAGTTAAGGAAACCCACAAGTCTTCAGCTGACGAGCACCAGTCAATGCGAGGATCAGCGTTAAGTTCCCGCCGCACAGCTATCATTACACCGCCACCCATAGTCTGACTAGTCATGCGATCACGTCGCCACACAAGATATCTGTCGTCCATCAATTCACTGTCGGATATACCCTCCAAGAGCCACGTTTCTGTCAGGCAGATGACATCATAACAGTTAAGAATAATATTTCTGTAAAGATTTGATGTTTTTGTTCGCAGTCCCCGAACATTTTGACAGTAAATACTAATTGTCCCATCATGAACAGTGCAAAGCATTAAGCATACGAATAAAAACTTATAGGGTACACTCAGTAGCATGCGGTAGGAATTAATGTAATAAAAACCAATAAATATAAATGACATATTCATTTGTAGCAATGAACAAAAAGAATCTTTAACATAATATAGCAAATTATATTGGAAAGAGTTAACCGGTTTAAAGTTCAAACTTGAAGGACACTCGCAACAACGTCGCAAATATTGTACTTGAAGAATTGCGGACAGAAAGCATCCTTAGCAGTGTACAAATAACGTACAGAATTGCATCAATAGATGCACAATAAGTAAATAATACCTAGCGATAAGCAAACAAAAGGCCGGCGAGAATTGAATGCATAGAAAAAACTGGTATCTGTGTTTCTCAAACTATTCGAATGAATATTGGGTAACTCGGTGACGGAAAAGTGACATGTGCATAAGTGATTCAAAATAATAATAATATTTATTTTTATTGCCATAATTTTACACTTACACAAACTTAATACTTTAAAAGAATACTTTAAAAGTCCAAAAAAATTCAAATAAATCAGCAAAAAATTGGCAATTGGCTATTGCCAATTTTTTGCGTGTGTATTCAGCGTATGCTGGATAAACATCCTTAATCCAGATGTTCACCCAGCGCTGGTTTTCAATGCACCCCTTGCTCGGACTCAGAAGTTTTTGCGAGAAAAAAAGTAAAAGTTATAGCGGGTTGTCTAACTTAAAACTTGTCCAAGTCTTTTTGAGTCTTGATGTGATGTATTGGAGATGTTGAATTCTTACGTATAAAAAATTTTCAATTTTTGACCCAGGCATACTCAAAGCCTCGTTCTTTAGCCAACACTTTAGTTTTATTCAATAATTACTTATTTTCTAACGTTAAGTGATGATTCACATAAATTCTGCTATCACCTTAGTATCCTAGGTCACTTGCTCGCAATTTTTTACGCTTCTTGGCGGCCATCACAAAGTCATTCTTCAGGTAACTATTATGTACCGAGCAAATAATTGTTTTGTTTTGACTGTCATTTCTCATAGGAACTCTTGCTATATATTTAATCTGATCCTTCGGTATCTGGCAACTGAGTACGTCTCCTATTATGGATATGATTGTGAAGAGATTTTCGGTGTTCTGCAATGGTACCCCTTTGATCTCAATATTATTCATCCTGGATCGCTGTTCATTTTCGAGTGCTTGTAGTTCAAGTTTATTAAAGCGCTCCTGTAGGGTCGATATTTCATTCTTGGTAATTTTTATCAACGTCGGCAGTTTTCCATCTGAGTAAATAGTCTCATGAGTTCGACTAGTATAGCATTAGTATTAGAAGATGTAGTTTTCGCCGATCCAGAATGGGGGCTTACACCCAGAGATTTACAGGTAATACACTTCCATGTAGATCTTCTATCTCCAAGTTTTCTCCACCCTGATTCCGTTTTACCAGCACACGGAAAGTCAAATTGCGCCGCACAGTTGGAGCACGTCACACCATCACTGACCACAGCCTCACAGCTTTTGCACGAGAACCGTATTAATGACGATAATAAAAAAAAAGGTTTGAGAAACGCAGTCAAGTCACCAACAACTCTACAAGATAAATTAACTATAGACCGGTCCACCGGTCGAGCCATTAAATTTATAAAAATAAAAAAAAATCCAAATGTATTTTTTTTTCAATTTTACAAACAATAATTACATTTGTAAATGGAAATCCCTAGTAAAAGTATTATAAATGCGAAAGTAACTCTGTCTGTCTTTCTGTTAAGCTATCACGCCCTAACTAAATTTATGTGTCACAACGCATAAATGGTGTAATGGAACTGATGGTGAAGTAGCAGGAGAACTCCTCAATAATTAAAGTCCCTGCATCGGGACAAGCAATATTTTCTAAAAGGTTATGAGCTGTTGATGTTAGGCTATTGTCGCTTAGAAAAAACAAATAATTTAAACCCACTTCAAAAAACACAAAAATACTCTACACTAAAAATTTAAAAATCACAAAATACCAATTATTAGATCGTTGTTCTGTTCACGCGGTCCTCATCTGAACAACCCAAGTGGGCAGACACCAGCGGGCTTGTCACCGAATTCAAACCGATCAGTGGTAGCACAAACCAATAATAATATTACGCGTGCATTTTTGTCTATTGTATTAAATCGGTATATTGTTATTTTTAGCGTTTTTTAGCGTGAGGTATTTTTGGTGTTTTTTGAAGTCGGTTTATAATTTTTTCATATTGTTCCAGAGAATGGCATCCAATCTCCCACCGCAAACTGCGTTAAGGACTTCGACGATCTCCTCCCTTACGTCGGTCAGTTCGGATGGTACCAGCGGATCCTCTTCCTGTTGATGATACCCTATTCCTTCTTCTTCGCTTTCGTGTATTTCGCCCAGATCTTCATGACGGTCATCCCCGAGGAGTACTGGTGCTACGTGCCCGAGCTGGGAAACCTCACAGTTGAGGAGAGGTTGGTCAAATTTCATAATATATTTAATGGCCGGTTTACACTTCCATAAATGTAAGTAAGTAAGTTCAGCTTACCATCTTACTTAAAGACCTATTACACTATGCAGTATCAAGATAGTCTTAATATGATTTAGCTAAGTGTAATCGCATTTAGCAAGTTAGCATTAGCAGTCTAAATTCAGAAGTTAGGATGGATTGTGACTGACTGAATCATTCAGAAGCTTCTGAATTTAGAAGATGTTTAGTTGCTTTTAGCTAAATGTTAGTAAGACTGTATTGATACTGCATAGTGTTAAAGGCCTTTAACTTAATCAAAACCAGACAGCAAAGTCCAAACGGTGAGCGTCCGTAAGTAAGTAAGTAAGTTCAACAATATGTATTGTTCCTCACTTACTTGCCGGCCGGCGTCCACACGTGGTGTTTTACTTACTTACAAGGGAATTGTAAAGCGGCCATAAGTTTATGTTGTTGTAGATACATCAACATTACCTTGTCTTTCCATTCAGACGTCACCTATCAATCCCGTTGGATGGAGACCTGAAATACGACAAGTGTCGTGTGTACGACGTGGATTGGCGGCGGATCTCGGCAAATGTCACAAATCCGGATCCAAAATGGCCGACCAAGAGTTGCGTGGCGCAGTGGGAGTATAACTTCACTGATGTTCCATATGAAACCATTGCGACACAGGTAATTCCTGGATTGGCTTCTCTAGAGAATACTGCCTTTAAGAAGTTAGAAATTTTGTCTATTGAAATTTCGAAATTATGCACTGTCACACGCACAAATAACATAAATGAAATGAACTGAAATGAAATATAGTTTATTCGTTACGACCACAATTAAACAATATGAATAAACAAAAAGTAGCCTAAATAGCGTGTCGCAACAAAAGGGCAACCAGCTCAGCATAAGCCGGGAACCATTAGGGGCCCGACGCTGGTCTTCCGCTGGAGCCGCGTGTGACGTCACGGGTGTGGGCGCAGAGTTTAAAAAATATAATCCCATCAAAAACAAACTTGTAAAAAAGTCCAAGTCTCGCAACTCAGTTCTTCTACAGTAAAAAGTTGTGAGATCAATGTAATACCAAGTCGGTTAATTTATTCAGTGCCTACTTAAGGGTCCTTCTGTCTAAAGTTATCATGTTATAAGCTAATCTAATAACATTTTATAGTGACCATATCAAATTTAAAAATCTTTTATGTTTTAAATAGATTGATTGGCTTGGCGATCACGTGAAAACACAATATATCTCACATGTAATACATAATTATGGTTCTAAACAATCTAATTTAATTATAATATGTATTACTTGTGAGATACATTGTGTTTTCACGTGATCGCCAAGCCAATCAATCTATTTAAAACATAAAAGATTTTTAAATTTGATATGGTCACTATAAAATGTTATTAGATTAGCTTATAACATGATAACTTTAGACAGAAGGACCCTTAAGTAGGCACTGAATAAATTAACCGACTTAGTATTACATTGATCTCACAACTTTTTACTGTAGAAGAACTGAGTTGCGAGACTTGGACTTTTTTACAAGTTTGTTTTTGATGGGATCTCATTTCTTTTTGTAAATGGTCTTCCTCCTTTGAGCAATTTAGTCTATTTTAATAACTTGAAAGATTTTGGTATAACTTTATAATATAAACACATGCCCCATTCTTGCTTTTTCATTCCGTTGACCATTGTACCTTTGAACATAATTATGTCTAGGTAACTATGTATCTACACTTTATATCTAGGTAGGTAAGTAGCTACACTTATTATTATTATTTATTAATATCTGGGCAACCGAGCTTCGCTCGGTTTAAATAGCTGTTCCCCGCGGTTTAACCCACGTTAATTTCGGAGATCCCGCGGGTATTCTGAGATAAAAGTACTTACTACCCTATGACCTTTCCTGTACCCTTGACAACGTGTAGTATGCAATAATTAATTCACCCGCGTTGATATCAGAGTTCGCGCGGGAATTCCAGAAATGAATCCTAGCTAGATCGATTTATGGCCCCCGAAATCCCCTGTATACAAAATTTCATGAAAACCGTTGGAGCATTCAGATTAGGGTAATTTTATCTCGGAATTCCCGAAGGATCTCCGAAATTAACGCTGGTGAAATCTCATGAAATTTTGCATGCACGTTGTCAGGGGTAAAGAAAACCTAGGGATATAGGGTACTAACTACTTTGCATTTCTGAATTCCCGCGGTATCTCCGAAATTAACGCGGGTGAAACCGCAGGGAACAGCTAGTCTCATATATTTATATGGGATTACAAAGTTATTTGTGCAGTTGGTACATATAACTGCATATATAACTTTGTAATTCCATACATTTATATGGGATTACAAAGTTATTTGTGCAGTTGGTACATATAACTGCATATGTAACTTTGTAATTCCATACATTTATATGGGATTACAAAGTTATTTATGCAGTTGGTGTATCTAGAAAACTGGACCGAAATTGCAAAATATTTCAATTTTTCCTTGATTTATACAATAAACACTAATTGTATTCTAAATTTCAAACTTCTATGTCTGCTAGAAGTGCCTTAGAGTTTTGATGATCGGTCAGTGAGTGAGTGAGTGACCTACAAAATTAAGAAACTTTGACTAGTTATAATTCTTAAACTACTGGTTCAAATCGAATGAAATTTAAATTATACCGTCTTTATACAATACCTGCTTGTTTACTAAAAATTCAGGCTTCTAGTTTTATCCACAACGAAGTTATAGGGGGTCGAAAATGGCCTGAATTGCTTCGAGAAAAGGATAGTACGGCCGTGCCGCTTTTGTTGCTCGACTTGGCGGGGGCACTGCCGTGCCCCCAGATTAATAAATCATTTTTGTATTAGTAAATAGACTAGGGTAAAATATGTACATAAATTACAATAATAAATAAATACAATAATAATAAATAAATACAATAATACATAAATTACAATAAGGCTAAGAAATGGTTGTAGAGCCCCAGACCTCCCAAAACACGAAATGATGCTTTTGGATGCCGCAAGGCAAGTTCAAATCCCAACAGCTTGAGCTGTCGGTGAAGGGAAACATCGTGTGGAAACTATAGAATGGTGGTGGTGCACTTTCCAGTGCCCGGCTGGCTAGTGAGTAGCTACCACCTTCAAGTTTAACATTTTCAACCAGATTGTGACTTGACAACAGATGAGCTATGATAAAACACCTAGCTTGTTAACAATAAAAAAGAGAAATATACAGAGATAAAGCGCGTTAAAGTTTAGGGTAAGGGGGTCGTGACGTCACTAACCGCTAAAACCGCCATACAAACTGTCCTGATAGGGACGTCACGCGAAATTTCAACTCAATGTATCGCCGTTATTTTTTGATTACGTAAAAAAAGAAAAAATACGTGTCCAATATTTTTTATTAATCTACAAGACGGGCTCAAAAAAAAAATAGTCGACATGCCCATTGACGTTGAGATCCTTTGTCCAAGAGTGGATGGTCGCCGGCTAAAATAATGATAATATATACATCCCTTACTCCCTTCGCAGTTGAACTGGGTGTGCGACAGAGAGCACTACGCGGCGACATCTCAGGCAATCTTCTTCTGTGGCGCGATCGTAGGCGGCCTGATATTCGGATGGGCCGCCGACAAGTACGGCAGGATACCGGCTCTTGTAGGTAAATGTGTAAGCTAGAATAGAATAATGCTCTAGCCCAACGGTGGGCAAAGTACCTACGGCACGCGGGCCAACTCCGGCCCACGGTGGTTAACTTTCTGGCCCTTCTTGAAGAAAGTTATCACACCACTGCTCTAGCCAATGATATCCATGTTACAGAAACGTATAGTCATTTTTGACGATTGTATTCACGTTGTCATCTGCAATGAAATTTTGACACAACGGAACCTGTACGATGTAATAAACGACCCTAAAAGCAAGATTTGTCTGTATGAACTTGTCTGTAAAAAAACATTAACGGTGATAAAATGCATTGAACGATCTTGAACCTGTAACCGATTTATGACCTACTAGCTGTGCCCCGCGGTTTCACCCGCGCTAATTTCGGAGTTCCCGCGGGAATTCCGTGATAAAAAGTACCCTATGTCCTTCTCTGTGTACCCCTGGCAACGTGCATGCCAAATTTCATCTAAATCCGTTCAGCCGTTTTTGCGTGATGGGTAATAAACATCCAAACATTCACACTTTCACATTTATATTAGTAGGACTAGTGATGTGACTGTCTATTTTGTTGTGGAAGTAAGTAAGTAGTAACTAGTAGTTAGTAGGTAGGTTTACAGAGATGGGCATAGGGTACCTTTTGTCTTGTATTCCCGTGGGAACTCCGAAAATAACGCGGGTAAAACCGCGGAGATCGGCTAGTTTAGACTAAACTAAGAAGCGTAAGTGAATACAAATTGTTATTCTAAACATCTGTTATTATTATTATTTATAATTCAGGCAGGCAGTTGAAGCAACTGATAGGTGCCTGTATCCAGTTATACATTAACTATTTCTTATCTTTTAATTGTTTCAAATATTTGTCCAATCTGTTTTTAAATATGTTAATGTTAGGTGCCAAGACTACTTCTTCCGGTAGCCCATTTCAAGGTGCAACCACTCTGTTAGCAAAAAAGTGTTTTTGTGGGTTATTCCTGGAGAGGCAGGGTCTTTGCAGTTTAATGTGATGCCCTCTCAAATTTTCAGGGACCAACATGTGCGGGTTCCTCGCTGGAGTTGGGACGGCATTCTGCACCAGTTTCTGGTCGTTCTGTCTGTGCAGGTTCCTGGTCGGCCTGGCGTATGACAACTGTTTTGTGATCATGTACATTATAGGTGAGATTTTTTTTTTGCTACCCTTTTAAAGTAACTGTGCCTATAACAAATGATAATGTGTAACTCAATGAACGGGGAAGCTCTGAATTACTTAGTTGAAAAACGCAGTGATTTCGAGTTTCCCGTCGGGAATTCCGCGATAAAAAGTACCTTAAGTTACCTATCCTTCTCTGTACCCCTGATAGCGTGTATGCAAAATTTCATGATGATCGGTTGAGCGTGAAAGCATAAAAAACAAACAAACATGTATTTACAATAATTATTATAAACATATTACAATAATTATTAGGTCATAGGTAGGTATTATTTTGGCGTATTTAATTATAATTTTAAAGTTATACCTATTAGAGTTTAAATTTAAGTATCGGCATAGACATTATATATTCATTCACCATATTATATGTATATAAATATATGTCCAAAGTATTTTTATAAAGTTTAAAATCCAAAGTAATTTTGATAGTTCCGATAATTTCGCAGGCGGAACGCTGGGGCTCCACTGAAAACCAGCGCTGTGGCTACTACGGTCGCAGCACATGCTGAGTGGAGTCCCTTTTAGCATGGCCCTGCACCATATTATTGTTATTTTTTTTTTTTTACCTTTGTATTGTAAAGTGTTTGTTGCGTGGTGTGTTTGTTCTTGCTGAATAAAGTTTATCTTATCTTATCTTATTTCGTACACGTTGTATGAGAAATTTTACAACGATCGGTTGAGTGCCTAGTTGGTTAACTTTGTCGCGCCGCGCCGCCTCGCGCAATTCCGCTGCTGCGTAGTGCGTTATACCTCATACAATAGGGTACTTGCGTGAATTTTTTTTTTCAGTCTATTTTAAAGATATATGGCCTACTTAAACAAAGCAAGAAAAAGAAAAAAAAATATTTAATTTTTATTAAATTTTTTAATTTGACAATTTTTATAATCAATCTGGCATATGTGACTTTTGTAATGATCGAAATAACTTAGACAGTAGGTATATAAATTAATAAAAATTGATAATATGACATTTGCACGCCGAGCAGAGGCAGAGTATGATGTACCTGACATAATATACCACCTTTACATGTACCATATTTTGGCAAATAAACGAATTGAATTGAATTGAATATGCATAAATTAATTAAATAGAGCGTTTCAAAGTTCCTACTTTAGACCTTACCGCCGAAACGCGGAATGACGTCACTTGTTCAAAATTACGCCTTATTAATCTGTGATAGAAATGTCACTGTCGTATTGACAGGGTCATGTGACACTGACAGACAGATAACTTCAATATCCAAAAGCGAAGTTAAGGTTGAACTGTGTCGATTTACTTCCAAAAGTTCCAGTAAAGAATCGAAAGCATCTCACCGATGCATTTTAAATTAAAAAACTTCAGAAAATGGAAAATATGCGTTGACTCTATGCACTTAGTTTCTTTTACCTTCTATGAAAGAGGTAAATGTTTCCTAAAAAAATAAAAGTGACGTCATGTGTCAAGCTTGGCTGTGATTGGTGTTTCGTTGCAACGTTCCGTTTCAGAAAATTAAAAGTTGAATATTTTGGAAACTATTGAAAGTTTTTTAGTAAATCTTTCACGATAACACTTTTCTAAGGCTCTATTTTTGAAATATTGACACAATTTATTATAATAAATTTCATGCAAGTACCCTATTTCATACAAAGAATATTTGGCTGTGTCGCGTCGCGTTGCTCCGCTGCAGTGCGTTCCGCCTTTAATTTTTACACCGTCTTGTTGATTAATAAAGAATATATTTTGTCAATTTAGATTTTTATACCTTCGCCATCGTGCCCATTGCCGTCAATGGAGTGTCGCTTCTTTATGTAGGTTGTATAATATTCTGTATTCTTTGCTTTCCTGAATACCTTCGCATTTATAATTACTATGCATCACGTAGTGATTACATGATCTTTGGTATGCATTATAATGCATTGAATATTACAGTGGTGGAGTACGTCGGTCCGAAATGGAGGACATTTGTCTCCAATATGTCTATAGCGGTGTACTTCACATTCGCTGCTTGCCTGTTGCCCTGGATTGCCCTGGCCGTCAATGACTGGAGGGTTTACACGCTGATTGTGAGCGTGCCCCTTGCCCTGGCTATTTTCACGCCGTGCGTGGTCCCGGAGAGCGCTAGGTGGGTGTTCTATATCTTTTCCTTAGAATAGAAGAATATAATAGAAGTTTATTTGGTACATAAAGCACCATGTGATTTAAAATAAAGGTAGGTAATTTTAAAATAAACAAGATACCAAAATGGCTACCACTTAGCATATTCAAAACCGGCAAACCAGTCCTACAACGCTGATTTTCAGTGGCAACCTTAAAAGTAAATTATATACATACATAAATAAACATTATTTTAGCTAATAAGTCCTGAACTACATTTTATCATGGATTTTCGCATTACAATAAAAAAGCATGCAAGTATAATATTACCATTGTACAGTTGGAAATTGGAATTTCTGGTATTACTAACTATTCGGAGGTTTCATCCGCGTTTATTTCAGAGTTCCCGCGGGAATCTCAGGACAAAAGTACTCTGTGTCCTTTTCTGGACCCCTGACAACGTGTACACAAAATTTCATGGTGGTCCGTTAAGTTAAGAGGCGTGAAAGCGTAACAAACAAATAAAGTCACATTCGCATTTATAATATTGTATTAAGGATTATTTATTTCAGATGGTTAATATCTCAAGGGCGAATAGAGGAAGCTATAAAAATCCTTCATACGTGTGAAAGGGTTAACGGTAAAAAGATACCTGTTGATATCATCAAAGAGTTTAGGGTAAGTTATGTTAACAACTAGCTGTCCCCGCGGTTTCACTCACGGTAATTTCGAAGTTCCCGGGGGAATTCCAGGATAAAATATAGATGTAAACCTTTATCATGAATCACTCTATCTATTGGCGAAAACCGCATGAGAATCCGTTGCGTAGTTTTAAAGATCTAAGCATACATAGGGACAGACTGCATACAGTGGGAAGCGACTTGGTTTTATACTGTGAAGTGATAATAATGTACTCCACAACACACAGGTCTACTCGATCCCACACTAAGCTATAAGCTTGTGTCATGGCAACCAAGTAACACGTGGTTTTGCCCGCGACTTCGTTCGCGTGGAGTTCGGTTATATCGTAGCGTAACGTAGCGTAGGCGAGCGTTTCTACTTCCTTTCTTATTTAATTATTAAAAAATGCTTTCTTAGCGGATGCCTACGTCATTACAACTATCTGTATGCCAAATTTCAGCGAAATCGGTTCAGTAGTTTCGGCTGTGTATTGATAGATGAGTCAATCATTTTTGCCTTTTGTATAGTTACAAATATATTATACTGTATATAATTATAGTAAATACATATAAATACGCCCAGTTTGGCAAATGGAACCCTGTGTTCATCTCACAAAGTTCACCCCCACCGGGAATCGAACCCGAAATCTCTCGATTAGCGGGTAGGCATGGTGACGTACTATGCTAATCCAGTCATTGCGCAGTGGGCTTGTCGATCAAATTTAATTTTTAGTCCGTCTTGTAGATGAATAAAAAAAAATATTGGACACGTATTTTATTTTTTTTACGTTATCAAAAAAATAACGGAGATACATTGAGTTGAAATTTCGCGTGACGTCACTAACCGGTGCAGTTTGTATGGCAGCCTTTAGCGTGTAGTGAAGTCACGAGCCCCCACCCTAAACTTGAATGCGCTTTATCTCTGTATATTTTAATTTACTTGAAAAAGTAAAAAATATGTGTGTATTGTTTTTTTCTTTTCTAACTCACGGATTAATTAGAATTTTGATTTTAACAATTCGTTAACATCCCTATTGAAGATGAACAGTTCAATTATTGTTTAATTTTTTCCTTTTCCCCTGTTTCGTAACTTTCGGACGCCACGCCTCTTCCAGGAGAAAGCGACAGAAATAGCCAAGCGTGAAATGGAACTGAAATCTTACTCGATAGCTGATCTCTTCAAAACGCCGCGGCTGCGTCGCCATTACATCCTGCTGGTGCTTATCTGGATGTCCATCGCAATGGTGTTCGACGGCCACGTGAGGAACGTGGGCTCCCTGGGCCTGGATCTCTTCCTCACCTTCACCATCGCCACCGCCACGGAGTTCCCGGCCGACGTGCTGCTAACGCTGATACTAGATATGTGAGCACACCACATTTTCCAATAATATCCAATCCAATTTCGAATAAGCGCTTATAAGTATTATTTATTTATTTATTCATTCCTTATTGCACAAAAAAGTTGTAATGGCGAACTTAATGCCTTGCGGAATTTTCTACCAGTTAACCATTGGCATAGATAACAAGACAAAAAGAGTAGGGTGCAATTATTAATTATTAAAATTAAACTTACATAATACCTGAAAATTAACAGAGAGAAAAAAAATGCAGACAGCACGGTACTAAAACAAGTCGAACCATGGAGCACAAAATTTAAGCTACAATGAATGAGTAGGTAGGTTTAAGGTAAGTATAGTTTTCTCCACACTTGAATGGAAAGAAAAGAAATTTATTTACCCCTAGTTGTTCCCCGCGGTTTCAACCGTGATAATTTCGGAGATCCCGCGGGAATTCTGGGATAAATGTGCCTACCTGATGTCCTCTTCTGTGCCCCTGATAGCGTGTATATAAAACATGATGATCGGTTTAGTGGTAAAAGCTTGAAAACGTAACAAACAAATAAAAAAACACATTCGCATATTTTATACTAAAACAGAACTTACACGTTACGGGGTCTAATAAGCCCCTTACCGTCATATCGATATTATCCAAACGAGGTCTAAACGTCCTGTACCGCAGGAATGGAAATAATACGAAAATGAGTGCCGCTGTCAAGGATAAGGAGTGTGTTAAGGATATTAATTGAATAGGTCCTTCCTTCCTTTAAATTTAAAATAACACTTGTTAATTTGACAGTTTGGGACGACGCTGGTTAGCGTTCGGCTCGATGGCAATAAGCGGCGTGTTCAGTTTGCTGGCGACTGCCGTCCCCATTGGTAAGAAGCTTAAGATGTTATGGCTCCTCTTCACAATGGACCATGATGGGCCACTATAGACCTGCACGATTGTGTAGAGGACATGATGATTGCCTATGCGTGGCCATTATCGCCGGTAGTGGTGATCAATCGGTGAACTGTCGGCACATCAAAGGAATGATGGACCATGGTTGCGTGCGCGTCCACACAATCGCCGATTTCTCAGTACGTAGTTGTCTCAGAGTAGATTTCTCTATAAAAATCGGTTAACCTTTTTCTTTTTTAGATAATGCCGGTAATACAATTTACAAGCCTTTTCATTGATTATTATCTAGCAATGAACAACGATAGACGTCTTATCAAGAGTTGCCCGATCATGGCGGCCATGATGGACGATCATTTGATGGGCCATTATGGCCATTGTGTTGATCCATTGTGAAGAGGGCCCATGACATAATAATATGTCAATCCATTGTTTTTTATTAAAATAAAAGCTGCACATAGCAATATGGTTAACACAATATCTATAGCGACATGTTCCTCATGAAGATTCAAAAATGAAAATAAAAATATTGAAATCCTATATTGACACAAAATAAAATTGTACAAAAAAGTAGTAAGTAGTCTAAGATCCGCTCTGTTACAGGGACCAGTCTCCTTCATGGCTTGCATACTAAACCGTACAATGAATGCTACTATAAATACAGCAAATACCATTTTATTTTATTTGATACTGGCTGAATACATTATTCGATAACTGCGAAGACTGTGAATATTTCCTTCGCTCACCGCAGGTATACCATCGGCGTCTCTGGCCATAGTCGGCCGGTTCGCCGTCAATATTTCGTACAACATTGGAGTGCAGTATGCGGCGGAGCTCCTACCCACAGTGGTGCGAGCTCAGGGGCTGGCTATGATCCATATTATGGGCTACATATCCACCATAATTGTGCCATATATCGTATTTCTGGTGAGTTCTAGCTTACGCATACACACATAAGGTACAATCAGACTATACTCACTCACTTAAGAACTGAAGTATTTTAGAATTTTAATGTACTAGCTATTCCCTGCGGTTTCACCCACGTTAACTTAAGATTGTCTGCGGAAACTCCGTGAAATCCGTTCTTAGCTAACGTCTCCTACCTATAACTTATCTGCTTCATAGGTGAAGAAGTAGTAAATTTCACGTTTAGTCAGTGAGTCAGTAGGTAATTTAGAGATGAATAGATTTTAAATTAGTTATAGTTTAGTTTATAGTATACCTAAATACAATTTCTTTTACAGGCAACGATTGACAAAGCGATCCCACTTCTGATTTTGGGCATTCTGGGCATAGTGGGAGGCAGTCTATGCCTATTCCTCCCCGAGTCTATGGGCAAAGACATGCCACAGACAATCCAAGATGGCGAGGACTACGGGCGGGAACAGAGATTTTGGGATATGCCTTGTTGTCCAAGGTATGGTCAAAGTTTGTGTCAATAGGGATGTTGACTACTTTTGAAAATCAAAATTCTAATTAGTCCGTCAGTTAGAAAATAAAAAAACAATAGACACGTATTTTTTGCTTTTTTAAATAAATTAAAATATACAGAGATAAAGCGCATTAAAGTTTAGGATGAGGAGGTCGTGACGTCACTAACCGCAAAACCGCCATACAAACTGTCAGAATAGTGACGTCACGCGAAATTTCAACTCAATATATCGCCGTTATTTTTTGATTACGTAAAAAAAGAAAAAATACGTGTCCAATATTTTTTAATAATCTACAAGACGGACTAAAAAATAAAAATTAGTCAACATGCCCATTGTCAAAAAAAATTGTGTGAATCGTTGTGAAATGCGAAAGTAAGTTTGTTTGCATGTTACGTTTTCACGCCTTAAAGGCTCAACCGATTATCATGAAATTTTACATATACACGTTATCAGTGGTGCAGAAAAGGACATAGGGTACTTTTTATCCCGGAATTACGGCGGAAATTCCGAAAAAATGCTGATGAAACTGCGCTAAACTACACATTGTCAGAGGGGTACTTTTATCCTGGAATCTCCGAAATTAAAGCGGGTGAAACCGCGGGGAACAGCTAGTAAGGAATCATTATCTAAAATTCGTAGGTACTTGTGCATGTCTATCATATACGACACAACGCTGATGCATACTCATAAAAAAACATTTCGTTCAGTTTGCTGTCAGTTTGTGTTTTGTAAAGGACATTTTTGCGGCTCGATCTGCGTCATCATGTGTATATCAATAATAATAAATGATATTTCTTTTTACAGAAGCAGAGAAGACAGCGTAACGTGAATTAGAAAAAGAATTTACATACCTACCGAAATAATACAATCAAAATAAATAATAATTTATGTACCTACCTATTTAATTATTTTAAGGAACACAAGTTAGGTAGTTTTTACTATGAATTTAATTTTGAATTTTCGTTGGCTTCGTTCGTTCGTTCACTTCCACAGAACTTTAAAAAAATATAGCTTAGATAGCTTATTTATTGTTAGTAGATAAATGTGTTTATTTGAATACAAATTTGACTTATTAAATTTAATGAGTAGGTAGGTACTTAAATGTTTTAGAAACAATTTTTGGAATAAATTGTAAGATTAAACAGATTTGTGGTTTTGATTATCGCTCTGCCTTGTAATCTCTCTGGTCTCTGACAAATTTTAGGCCGCAAATTGTGGTAAAAAAAGTCATCGAATTCATATTAATTTTACCTACTAAATATTATGTTGGGTTTCAATTTGTCCTGCTACTCGCTTCTGTAATTTTTTTTGAATTTAAACTGATTTTTTTACCACAAAAACATTTTTTCGTCCTGTTTATGTGGTTAAAATCAGTTCTAACTTCACATAACTGGGTCATCAGGAACATAAACCTCGATATAGCAATATACAAAGACTTTGCCTCATTTCTCATTTCCTATCCACAATCGCGATAAGCGAGATGAAAAGAAACTACATGAAAATAAAAACCAAATATGGGTTTGTATTGTATAAAAATAGAGAGGTATGAAATTTTTATGTAAACAATAACAATAATTTGTGCTCGAGCTCGAGTAAAAATCGACAACAACGTATTTGTCGGTTAGGGATGTCGATAGGAAATTTATCGATATTTTTCAGTATACCTAAATCTTTTTTTTTTTGTCATAGGGGGCAAACGGGCAAGTGGTACACCTGAAGGTAAGTGATTACCGCCGCCCACAGACATCTGCAACACCAGAAGGCATGTAAGTGCGTTGCCGACCTGGAATGGGGATGGGAACTGGCTTTCAAGTGGGGCTGCCGGAAAACACCGTTAGGTGCTAGGCGACAGATTTGCAACTTGAAGGTGGTAGCTAGCCAGCCGGGCACTAGAGAGCGCCCTACCACCATGCTATGGTTTTCTCACGACGTTTTCCTTTATCGACAGCTCAAGCTCATTATTGGGGTTTGAACCTACGCCTTGCAGCGTTTGATCCGAACGCATCAGACACTGAGCTATCATCGCTGTTTTAACCATCATCAGTATTTAGGCGTGATGAAAGTAATATACAAAAATTTATTAAAGAGTTGAATTGTACTTGGTTAGTACCTATTCCCCTTCCTACAACCATCAGTATAAAAGTCGTGTGATACAGCCAATGCTTCCCTTACCGCTCTCCTTTTGTATTAGGATACAGATGTGTGCATAACTCAAGTTTGAATTAGTAAATAAATACGTAGGAAATAAATAAAATGTTTTATGAGAAATGTTCCGGGAACAAAAAGATTGTTTTGTGATCATCATAAATCTGGGTCAGATTTACACACACACACACACACACACACATAAATACAAATCAAGAATATGTTTGTAATTTTCCTTTTACTTTGGGAAAAGTATACAATTTTACGTGTTGCTACACTGAGAAACAAATTTATGAACTAACTAATGTTAGGTGCAGTAGGTAGTAACGACGAGCAGTTTTGTCTTAATTAATACGTATAATCACGTATTATGTATAACGCGAAGTTCCAACAATATAATCCAGATATATTTTGTAACTTTGTCAGATCTTTAATAATTTTAGTAAGCTAGTAATAAATAGTTTCAGTAATCTGAGTCGGGATAATCATTAATTAACACTGGCCGGTCGGTTGTATTATCGAGCTTACAATTTTGTACATCACTATGAAATGCTTAAAATTGTTTACAAACAAATTTGTAATCAGCGATGAATCTCGCCTACGGACCGTTGAATGACCAACACACTCTCACTAACAATCCATCAGTAACGCGAGCAACACCAGAAAAACATGTTAAAATATTGAAACAAGAGATGTCCAAACAAATTGTAACAATAATATCGATAGTTTTATTAAAATTAACTACATGTGAAATTTTAAAAATGGAAACCGTCTATAACAAACCGAAATGGGAGCGAAATAACAAAGTCAATAAAGGTGTGTGGATTAAAAATAAATTCAAAGACACCCTGAGTGAGAGAAGTAGCCCCGGAGAATTTATCTTCAGACCTAATTCATTGGAAGTAGACAATATACTGCAGAGTAATTACTATTCGTTCAATAACGTCGAGTCGGATGAAACGCCTGTTTTCTCTAATTACATCACCAGGAGCAAGAGATCTGTTGAAAGTAAGTCATTTTTGTTTGCTTAGAGTTTAAATTATGAAAGCATTTCAGGCAAACGATAGGAATCGTAGTAACTAGAGATCCACAGGCCTCTGCGATCCTTCTGGGTCACAGGCGTGATGTTATGCATGTACAAAATGTAGGTACTCTGATCACAAATCAACGATATTATCATGAACTAATAGGGATATTGATGAGTTTTGGAAATAAAAATTCAAATTAGTCCGTCAGTTAGAAAAAAAAGAATGGACACGTAATTTTTACTTTTTCATGAATTTGTAAACATAGATAATAGATATAGCGCATTGTAGTTTAGGGGAGGGGGGCTCGTGACGTCATTAACCGCTATAAACCCCCATACAAAATTCACGGATTGTGACGTCACACAAAATTTCAACTTAATTACGTCAAAAAAAAAAATACGTGTCCAATATTTTTATTAATCTGCGAACCGGACTAAAAAAAACTTTAGTCAACTAGCCCATTATTAAATTTAAGAAAACGAGTACGATAATAGTAATGTTAATTTTATTCTCCCAGACACTGAGAAACGCCGTATTAATATAAAAACAAAATGCTACGACACAAAATCGAACTGTAAAAATGGAATAACGCAAGACAAATCTCCATCCAAACTGCTGACTAAGATCAAACCAGCGTCGGTGTTTAATGATTACCCTTATCAGGTAGCCGTTATCATCGATGACATAAAAAACGAAGGTATTTTTGACAAAGAAGCATCAGACAAAGAATCTATTTATAATATTTTCAAAGATCTCGGAACAAGCAGTGATAATGAAATAAATAACGTATTAACCAATGAAAACGCTACGACTAAGGGTACAAAATATGATAAAAATAGCAAATCTGAAACTAGAATACTAAAGATGGAAGAGGTTAATACAACATATGATTTTGTTGATGGATTTAAGGTTAACCGCAATATTTTTGATAGTAATAATGACAAAGAATGGCGTCCAAAACAGGGTGTAGGTGCAAGCACGTTTAAAATAATGCCAAAAGGACAAAATCGAACACACAAACCAATAACAGAAAGGGGTTTGATTAAAGTGCTGTCGATGCTCACGAAAACGTTCAGGAAAATTATGAAGCAACACGATAACATTAAGCGAATCCACGATAAACTACTCGGGGTGAACGAGGAATTTTTGCAGAAAGCAACTGTGATTTCTGAGAAATTCCAAGATTTCGACATGAAATATTTATACTTAACAAATTCTATTGAGAAGTTAAAACTTTTAGAAGGTAAAATGAACGCACAAGAAGATTATTTTAGGAACAAAGAGCAAGATTTGACGAAAAATATGGTGGATTTTGAAGACAAACAAAAGAAATTTCTAATGCAGCAAGAACAGTTTTATAACATACAGAAGTTGATGTTAGCACAAAACGAAAAGATTAACATGAAACAGAATATAATCGCTAAAACTCAAAGTGAAATTTCCTATAAACAAAACAATTTCGCTAGGTTCTTGAAGAAAGCTAAACAACTGTACATGGAAAATAATAGAAAAATGCCCAATAAATCTAAAACTAACATCGGAACTTCAAAAGGAAAATTACATGAAATTAAAACAGAATATAAAGAAAGATTTGTACAAAAAACAACACCGCGGATCCAAGAGCCACAGTCAATGAAAGTCAATTTACTATCTCTACCAATTGACACCCGCATTGAAAATAAAGACGAAGAAATTATAAAAGAGAAAGATTACCAACAGGTCGATGATTTGATTTATAAACATTACTTCAACAACACATTCATAGATTATCTAATGAAAAACAAAGTACTAACGAACTATGGCGACACAGATAGTAACGACAAAATTAGGAGTACTACCAAGAATAAACGGGGCAATATTATACATGATGAAAACACAAAACTTTATCCTGTGAATAAATTAGAAAATATCACAATTGAATTTCCAGAAACTAATTTACATAGAGAAAGACGATGGATCAACCATCATTCGAATAGGAAATCTAAAAGAAAACATCGCGGGAAGGTGCAATCAAAAGAGCCATTTGTCGATGATTCAAAACCAATCAGGTCCAGGAGTAAAACAGAACTCCATGTAGATCCAATAAAAGATGAAAAGATACAAAATAATGACGGCCACGATACCAAGAATGATCCTTTCGTAGCAATGGCGACGAATTTCTGCAAAGAAATCGGGCAAAGTGCCAATGAACAGATGCTGAAATGGTGTGTAGAGAAAGCGTTGAGACGGCTGAAAGTCATAGGTAAGTCATACTAATTCTAATGATTTATTATTAGCGTATCAGTACATGAATTGTGTCAGTTCCTAGATTTTTTCGGTAACCCAACCTGATATACCTAGTTATGATTGTACAAGAAATAAATTTTTGCCGTCCCTAAAATCTACCGCCCTAGGCTCCAGTCTATTCAGCTGCTGGTAAATCCGTCACTGGATCTGACTTGGGCGACTTGGCAATAACAGGTACCTATCTTTTTACCTGATTTTGTCTTTTAGGTTACTTTTTATTTGAATTCGGTCGCTAACTTTTTTGTTAACTATGCAGATTTGAAAGTGACGCCACCTGTACCGACAGTGAAGAAAGAACTAAAGATCTCACAGAAAATAGCAAATGTGACTCCAAAGACTACAAGACCCAGTAGTCTCTTGAAAAGCAGTACTCCAGCAGGTTTGTATTTTTTTTGCTAGTCCTGGATTCAGGCGCAGTGGGTGCACTCGATCGCCCCTGACGGCTAAAGTGGGCACTTTAATCAGACCTTAGAGAAATTTCTGACTCTGAATCTCTCTTCTTTTTTTACGTAATCAAAATATAACGGCGATATATGGAGTTGAAGTTTCGCGTGACGTCACTATTCTGACAGTTTATATGGCGGTTTTAGCGGTTAGTGACGTCACGTCCCCCTCACCCTAAACTTTGATGCGCTTTATCTCTGTATATTTTAATTTATTTAAAAAAGCAAAAAATACGTGTCTATTGTTTTTTATTTTCTAACTCACGGACTAATTAGAATTTTGATTTTCAAAAGTAGTCCACATCCCCATTGCCCAATTCAACAATATGGTATCCTAGATCGGAACCTGCCTGCCTGGATTATCCATATGATCCATATAGCGGTTCCCGGATGTTGACTACTTTTGAAAATCAAAATTCTAATCAGTCCATCAGTAAAAAAAAATATAGTATAGCGCATTCAAGTTTGGAGTGAGGGCTCGTGAGTCGTGACGTCATTAACCGCTATAAGCCCCGTACAAACTGCACCGGATAGTGACGTCACGCGAAATTTCAACTCAATGGATCGCCGTTATTATTTGATTACGTAAAAAAAGAAAAAATACGCGTCCAATATTTTTTTATTAATCTACAAACCGGACTTAAAAAAAAATGTCAACTTGCCCATTGTTAATATTGTTTGTTTTTTCTTTTTTTTCAGGACGTAACACACTTGTAACATCACAACTAAGTACAACGGCTACAGAATTGACTACTACACCGCTTACAGTGGTCACCGAAGATATCCAGCCGTT
Organism: Zygaena filipendulae; assembly: GCA_907165275.2. Taxonomy (NCBI): domain Eukaryota; kingdom Metazoa; phylum Arthropoda; class Insecta; order Lepidoptera; family Zygaenidae; genus Zygaena; species Zygaena filipendulae. The sequence goes on along the minus strand of OU015678.1, from coordinate 1,663,631 downwards.
CACCAAGTTTTTCCCAGGTAAATTGTCTTAATTTTTCATTGTACATGATAAGGCATTTAAATAAAACATATTAATAACTTTCATACACATGTGAGGGGTACAGAAAAGGACACAGAGTACTTTTTATCCCGGTATTCCCGCGGGAACTCTAAAATTAACGCGGGTGAATCTGCGGCGAACAGCTAGTAAAATGAAATCGGTTTAACAATCAAAAAACGTACCAACCACAGCATAAAGAAAAGATACAGTAGAGTCACCTTAATTCCAATTACCATAATATACATATTTCTCTTTTCTAGATAATGACGAGCTGGAGTCTAATTTGAAACAATATGGTAAACGTTTGCATTTTATATGCTATGCTTGTTTTAAATTCTATTTTTTTAAAACCAAAATTACTTTTAAATATTGAAGCGTTTAAACTATTTGAACTTATACATATAAACTGTTTCGTGTAACAATTTCGAGATTCCCTCAGGGTTTCCGAAATAAAAGTATCATATTATGTCTTAATTCTCAATTCTATATTTACGCCAAATTTCATCCAAATCTATTCAGCCGTTTGAGTATGATTGAGTAACAAACATTGGAACATAGTTAACTTATATTTTACAGATTTGAAACCAGACACCGAAGGAAACGTGTACTTTGATGGTAGTCTGCACGTCAGCGATTTGTGTGAGTGCAGAATTTGAACTAAATAGGCTATTTGTCTAAATTTTTGTTTTTAGTCCGTCTTGTAGATTAATAAAAAATATTGGACACGTATTTTTTCTTTTTTTACGTAATCAAAAAGTAACAGAGATACATTGAGTGACGTCACTAACTAGTGCAGTTTGTATGGCGGCTTGCAGCGGTAAGTGACGTCACGAGCCCCCACCCTAAACTTTATTGCGCTTTATCTCTGTGTATTTTTATTTATTTGAAAAATAAAAAAATACGTGTCTAATGATTTTTAATTTTCTAAAAGTCGGACTAATTAAAATCGAACAAATTGTGGACCACCAAGCAAAAAGTACCAGCTAGTAGCTGGGGTATTGAGTTAAGACAGATTCGGTATCTGAAATAGTCAATGGATAGTAAGGATTGAACTAATATTCAAAAACAAAAAATAGCACAATTTTTTTTTAGAAAATCATTATAAAAGTGAAAACGGAAAGCACACTTCTACTTGCTTGTTACATAGATTTTTAAATATTATTGTAGATTAAGATACGTAAAATTGTAGGAAATTGAGCGTTTATTAATAATAAATTAAAATCGCGGACGCAATCTTTTCACCCAACTCTACAAAACCTCTTATATCCCGGAAACTAAATGCCAAGAACTGGTACCTTTTGCTTGGACGACCACAATTGGTAAAAAACAGCCTACACTGCTATCGCCTCTAGGCTTGGCTAGGCTCTAATCTATCCGTGATGAAAACAATGACGAAACATTTAGTCGCCGACTGAAAAACCTCTTGTTGGATAACGTAGTATACTCCGTTGACGATTTTCTAAAAATGAAGTTTGCTTAATTACACTGTGTACACTTTTATCTATTGTTTTATCTAATGTAAAATTCTTGACATGTACCTATTATTTAAATTGACATACCTATTGTTTCTATTTATATTCAATTTTTAATGACGATCCCTTTGACGAATAACACTGTGTATATTATGTATATACTGTTAATGATGTTAAAGCGAAATAAATAAATCTAATCTAATCTAATTTTGCGGCTACGTTGTGGGGAGGCACAGGGAGGGCAAGGAGCGAAGCGTCGCTTCTTTACGCAGTATATAGTAGTAAATCTTGCTTCTATCCCAACAGTGGACTCGGAGAGTGACGAACTATCGGACGTGATCCCAAATCTGAACAGCAACTCGAAGTTGGAATTGGATTTGAGACCGTTCGATGCGGGTTTGAGAAAACAGTACATGATGAGGTACTTATATTATACACACATATTTACATACCTACAGTAAACTGCACCCGGAAAGGTTGAGAGGTTATAAGTTCGAGACCCAGACTTTGCGATGAACACAGGGCGTCGCTTTTCAGTCATAGCATTGAGTTTAGTATTATATTATCTGTGGCATTGTCATTCGGGCATAAATAATATAGATACAGATTACAGATAACAGATACATTTATATGAACGTAAACCGAAAAAAATCTGTACCTATACAGTTTTAGTATTTACCCAAAATTCGCCTTTATTTATTTTTTTGCTATTCCTTTTTCGGATTCGACCATCCATGCCCGCCCACATATACCTACATATTTATTATTTCAATATATTAGGTACGTCAATAATATTATGAACAATATAGGTATATCGTAATACCTACTAGTATTTTGTAGGTAAATATCTGGTAGGTACATCATCGAAGGCATAAAATATGAAAGATTATAATGAATCTATCATTTTCTTACTTATCATAACATTGTTGGAATAAATAAAGAAATAATAATAGGTAATCCACTTCACGACACACAGATCTACTTGATCGCACACTAAGCCATAAGCTTATGTCGTGAAAACTAAGCAAACGTGGTATATACCACATAGAATTACAATATATATTATACTATAGATATGTAAACACACCCAGACTGGAAAGTGGAACCCTGTGTTCATCACACAAAGTGCACCCCCACCGGGAATCGAACCCGGAACCTCTTGATTAGCGAGCAGGCATGGTGACCTACTACGCCCAATAGATACAAATTATTTTATGGTATCTCATAATTTTTTCCATTTACAGATTACTGAATGCAAGAAGGAAAAAGACTTAAAGAGTACGAGTATAATTATCATCACCGACTTCCACTGCTGGAACAAGGTCTCGAACTCTGAGGATCTCCACGACAACATCTCACTATCACTTGTACAGGATGAAACGATTCTGTGGACGCTTCGACAGTCGCCATGCGTTGATGCAAAATGCATTTTTTCTATAATAGTGGTCCTACACCGAAATTTTATAAACTTTCTGGCTCTTCATGAAGAAAGTTTGCCCACCACTGGTCTAGAGTCTACAGTCTAGATCATAACACGTGACGTTAAGATAATGCACCACAAAAATTGTTTCTCCCTCGTGCTCAAAGAAAGTCTCACTTCAAAAAAATACATTTTCATTACTCATACTCGGAAAGTAGGTCTGAAGTTGCCTGAGAAGCGGGTTCAAAGTAACACTTTTCAGCCCTAGGGAGAATCGCTTTCAACTGACAGCTGGATACTGCAGAAACTCAAGTTTTTTTTTTATGTCATAGGGGGTATACTTACTGGCCAGTAGCACACCTAATGGTTGATTTATGTAAAATAAAATTCACTCATTTTTTTCTTTAGCTAATTCCTATTTTTATTTTGACTTTCCTTGCATTCGTAATGAAAAGCACAGTGTTATCCTCGGGAGAAAGACTTATTTAGTCCCTCGATCTATTGGCCAAACCCCGTCTCAGGACTATAGGATAACAATGTACTATTAAAACGTGTCTTATGACATACGGAATTTCTAATGTTTTGGATATTCTGGACTGTTTGGGATTGCTTTGGGACGTGCGTTATGGGCAAGGAATTAAGCCACGTACCTCAAACTCGTGATCATCACTACTATAAGATTAAATGCGTCGACCTACTGTATCTTTTCCTTATACTGTGGAATAACAATCTTTTGAAACTACATATTTTCATGTGATCAAAATATGATATGTTATATTTATTTTTATTTTTTGTAATTATAGTCTAATATTGCATGCGTGATATTTTATTAATATACAATTAAATTAATCTTAGTTATGTAAGTAATATTGAAATGGTTTAAGTGATTTTTTTATTACAGAAATGGATTTAAAATAAAAATATTGTTAATTGCATCATACATATATAAGCAAATTTTTATTATGGTATACAGAATTTTAAATTAAACGAGGGACTTATTGAAGAAGGAAAAATACATACCAGTTCAGAATTTGCGGTTCTCAGGTACGAACGTATAGGTACCCTATAAAGCAGCAAAACTATACAAATTCTGAAGACTTAGCAATTTTTTTTTGTTCATTTTTTTATTAATTTAACGATACAATACGATCTTTATTTAAATAACCGTCTAGGTACATAAAATATTTCCATCTGTGTATATTTTATTTATCTACTAGGTACTATTATAATATCTACATTATTGTAAGGTGTAATAAGTTTAGTCGTGTGAATAGATACTTACGGCCGCACTCAGAGTCGTTTTAATGATTGCTTAATTAAGTATAGATTTTTAAAACAAAACTGCCGCAATCAGACAAGTTTAATAAATTAATGTTAATTGGCATTTAACTTATTAAGTTACATCTCATTAAATTCCAATTAACATTAATTTATTGAACGTCTCTGATTGCGGCAGTTTTGTTTTAAAAATCTATACTTAATTAAGTTTGCGTTAGGTAGTTAATCATACTTTATCCTCCTTTAACGAATTTGTTTACACCTTGTGATATTCCAATTTTATTATGTCGTTTTTATATTAAGAAAATAAATTATCTTTTGCGTATCAATGAATACCGTTTTATTTTAAACAAAACTGACATGTTGTTCCCCGCCATTTTAATTCGGGATTCCCTCGGGAGCACTTTATTTTGGGGTTAAAAATATTGAGTACCTACCTATGCGACATGTTATCAGAGACAGCGAAAGAGCGATGGCCCCCCATTCAACTAAGGTTTAAAGAAGAATTTATTCTCAAAAAAGATAAAAATCGCTTACATGAGAATATTAATAAAAGTCTTAAGACATTAACAAAGTCGTCACATTAGTAATGGGTAGGAATCTCATTAACGTATAATAATCAAAGATCACAATATAATCACTACGTTATAACAATCTCAGCTAAAAAGCGCCTGATTTTTTAAAACATATTGTGACAATGTTTTTTTAAATACGTTAAATGAGTTTACATTTTTTATATCAGCAGGTAGTTTGTTGTAAAGTTGTGCTCCCTCATAAGTTATATTTTTCTCTTTCAGATCTCTAGTTTTCACGTGGTCACACAAAACTAGAGTTTTAATTGGCAAGTGACCTGACGATACGTTACATTTTACATTATATTGTAGAATTTCAACTTGGCGACTTGGCTAACCCCGCTGTCCAACACACGCACAGCGGCAACCACTAGGGTTGCCACCATTTTTGCAAAAAAAATGCAAAAATATAAGTAGTACTTGGACGCGACATTGTTTAGCCGCTGTCACCGACGTCAAGAGCGGTGACACTATCGGCGGTTACAACTGAAAAGACATCGAGTCGACATAAGAAGTCATTTTTATAACTACCTCACATACTTACTACTGGTAGCACGATCTATTCTGGTCGCATCTCAAATTATTGTAACATCATTTTTATTTCATCATTATACCTTTTTATACAGTCCACACAGTTTTAATCACTTCTTAGGCGTTAGGATCCTGCGCATCCATAGTTAAGGACTAACGCCGCCAACAGTACTTTTGTGAACTGCAGGGGAAAAAATAGTACATATTTATTTTTTATCATTATGTATCGGGCAGTCGGGCAGCATTTATGACAGTTAACGTTTTGTTTCCTCGTATAGGAAGGTACGATTCGTTCTGAAATTCCCGTGCTGCGCTGCGAGGGCGTTCCAGACTAGTCATAGTTAACATAAAAAAGCGCGCCCGTTAAATTAGTAAATTAGGGATATAAATATAGTATTTTTTGTACTATATTATTTTTCTATAATATATTATACAATGGACTGAAATCTAGTACGATACTATATAATATACTACCTACAGGTGGCAACTGGCAACCCTAGGGACCACACACACCGCTATCGCCTCTAGGTTCGTCGCTACGTCGCGGCGGAACGCGGGGAGGCACGAAGTTGGAAAGGAGAGGGGCGCTTCTTTACATACCCAGTAATAGTATTATATTATCTGTGCGTACGCGCACCTTATTTGCTTGAACTCACAACGAGGCTAACAAAACATCTAATGATTGTGGAGAACTTTTGAACCAAATTCCTAAGACAAAATATACTAAACAAGTTCACATAAAACTATATGAAGTCTAAAGAAACTGAAATACGTAAATCTAAAATACATAAACCAAACGTCCTGTCGACGAACAGTCCAATGGAGAAACAGCTTTCGGCGAACCGTTGAGAAATTAAAAACTAACTAGCTGTCGCCCGCGATTTCATCCGCGGTAATTTCGGAGTTCCTGCGGAGGTTGCGGGAAAAAAGTACTCTATGTCCTTCTTGGTACCCCGACAGTAGTTTACGGTGATTAGCTGTTCCCCGCATTAGTGCCGGAGTTCCCGCGGGAATTCCGGAATTAAAACTATCCTATCTTTTAAGTTGGATCATATTATGAATGGTTACAAAATTTTATCAAAATCCGTTCAGTAGTTTCGGAGTCCATCGCGGACAAACAACGTGACACGTGATTTATATATATTAAGATAATAAAAATAATAATAATAAAAATAATAATAATAAAAATAAACACAGAGAAAAATATGTACATATTTCTTAACTAGAGTAGCTTTAATTTAGCGATTAGACACACCACAGCGCACAGCTATGAACAAATGTTCATAATATGTCATGTTGTGCATGTCAAACTGTAATTGTGTATTGTCATATCAATGTTAAATACCTGTTAATGTTGAAATAAATAAAATAAAATAAAAATATCCTCCCAAAACTTTCTTCGCTGGCATCCCTCATAAATAATTTCTACAATATTCTACGCAGTAAATTTCGAAAACGGCTTGTAAATACATTACCAAAGAGCATAACATTGTATAATACATTTCGTTATATTAAATAATGTTTTTGTGCGTCGCAAATAGCTAACTGTGTAGTAACTGTAGCTTTATGTCGTTCGTAAAATTATCCGGCAACGTTGGTTTTCATCTGTTTTTATATTAAAATTCTGTTTTGTTTATTTATTTACTAGCTGTTCTTCGCAGTTTCACCCTCATTAATTCCGGAGTTACCGCGGGAATTCCTTGACAAACGTACCTCATGTCCTTCTCTGTACCCCTGAAATGTGTTTCATTGGTTGAATACTTAGTTAAGGGATGAAATATCATAAGACTTTTACGAAATCGGCTAAATCAGAATAGCATTGTAAAAAAAGAAGCCAAAATAAACAGCTGATAACAATGTTTTGTAAACAATTGATAACAATTGGCAGTACCTAGTTACTCAACTCAACATCAACGCAGTTTGATTTAACAAGTGCCTTTATTTCTGTGTGATTGTCAAGTGCCTTTATTTGATGGTACAGCTAAAATAACAAATAGTAAACCGATTTCTAATTCTTCTTTTCAACTGTTTAGTTGCAATTCAAATGCACTTTATCCCTCCGAAAGAAATATAAACAAACAAGAAGAAAGGACAAAAGCAAACGGCGGCCTTATTGCCAGAGGCAAGCTTTTTCTAGCAGCCTGAAGGTGATAAGAGAACTGGAGGTAGAAATAAGAGGATAAGAGAGCTGTAGTTACAATCTTCCTTCCCACTGTCAATCAGCGAGCTGATTCACTACAAGCCATATGAAACCATGTTGCTCAGACGCTGTGTTCTACAGAGTGTTTTGTGTAACCCTACTGACCATCACACTCATGTTCGCTGTTATACTGACCAACGTCTTCGTCGATATAGACCACTTGATATGGGCCAAAGATAATAATACAAGTAAGTACTACTAATGGTTATTACCACCTGGTCCCGAATTAGGCATATTACCTTTTACTATTACAACTTATAGAAGAAAGAAAGAAAGAAATAAAAAAGAAAGAAAAGGAAAGAAAGAAAGGTTTTATTTAGAAACAGAGACACAATATAGTTACAGTTTAGTATAATTTCTCACGTCATTGGAATACGGTTTAACAAATGTATGATTAAATACAAAAAAAATGTATATAGGACATAAGTATATAAGCTCAGACGCTCCTAGGGCTGATTTTTAGCCAGGAGGACAGTAAACTCCTTTGTAAATATATGTACTTGTGATAGAACCGAAACATCCAGATTCAAGGTATAAATACAAATTTTTTCTCCGACGTACTCCTGGAGTACCAGATATGTCCACTAACCATTACAATAGCGGTGACCACAATGACAGAGATTTCTCCAGAGCACATTTCTAGTAGAACTGATGATCATTGTGGTAAAAAAATATTTTGAGAGATGATCGTGTGCAGACTTGCTTCAAAGCTTTTAGCATGCCTCCTGCAATCAAAGATAGTAGAAACCAGCTGGATAAGAATTCTAGCCTAGTATAGTACTGAAATAGGCACTAGGCTTCAACAACTGATTTGGCGATGAGGATACAAACCAAGGTGTAACTAAAAGAATATTCAAGTGTGTAATATATTCTTTTGTGACAAATTGTATATTAGTAAAACAATACAAAATATTTCAGTGGAAGTTAACAAAGAACAGACACCAAACAGACACAGTGGTGATATGTTATTTGATATAGCTCCATCTGCTGACAATGAAGACAACTACGTGGATGATATCGATGAAACCGGATATAGACGTAAGCGATCTTTAGGTGAGATTAAACATCCCCATGAAAATGTTTGGTTATTTATTACTCAACGTAATTTATTAACAAACTAGCTGTCCCTTGCTGTTTCCCCCGCGGTAATTTATGAGTTCCCGTGGGAATTGCAGGATAAAGAATACCCTATGCTACTCAGGACTAACGTAACTAATAAGTGAAAGAATTTTCTAAATCGGTTCAGTAGATCCAGCAGAGATTTCCACCTATAACGTTACAAACAAACAAACTCACAATTCACAAACTTTACCTCTTTAAAATATCAGCGTATATAATAGATTCGTGTCTACTTCCCAGAGAAACTCAAAAGCATGGGCATTGTAGCCCTTTTGATTAAGTTTCTAGTTTCTGCTAGCAATCTGTTAAAATAAAAAAGTTGGTTTTATATATAATTTCCAGAATCACAAAATGTATTATTTCACATTAAAAGTCCGAAAGTAAAAAACATACTGACAAATCGTTTGGTCGATTTGTTAGAGGAATTAGACGCAGAAGAAACATCTAAAAGTATTTCAAAAGGAAAACAAGGCGACAATGCCAAACCAAAAGATGTTGAGCTTCTAGAAAATGTAGAAAAAATTAAAGGCGATCAGAAGATACAAGAAATTGGAAAAAAGGATCGTGAAAATAGCGACGACATGTTACACTTGGCAATGCACAACATCCTTCTACAAGGTATTCTTGGACATATGGATTTGAACAAAGTTTATAAAAAGGTTCATTCTCTTGTGAGGAAATTTGATGATAGTGATCAAAATGTCAAAGGTAAGAATCTAGATATTATAAAACATCTTAATAGACATGCTTTAGCCGTTCTCTAAACTATAGCGAATTAACAAGAACAACACAAACATAATGTACCATATATTATTCAGGCCTCTTCGTTGGCTGTTCCCCGGGGTTAAATCCAAGTTAATATCAGAGTTCCTGAGGGAATTATGGGATAAAAATACTTTCTTTGTGCCACTGATAACGTGTTACATGCAAAGTTGGCTGTTGATACTGTTAGGACTTTAAAGGTGTGAACGCGTAACAAACATAGAAACTTACATTCGCATTTATATAGGAACATAGGAGTACAATAAAATAAAGTGTGATAAGTATTTTTTATAAAGTTTAAAATCCAAAGTAATTTTGATAGTTCCGATAATTTCGCAGGCGGAACGCTGGGGCTCCACTGAAAACCAGCGCTGTGGCTACTACGGTCGCAGCACATGCTGAGTGGAGTCCCTTTTAGCAAGGCACTGCACCATATTATTGTTATTATTATTTTTTTTTTACCTTTGTATTGTAAAGTGTTTGTTGCATGGTGTGTCTGTTCTTGCTGAATAAAGTTTATCTTATCTTATCAATAAAACTTAGCCTATTTATTTATTTCAATAAAAGTATATACAGCTCTTATCAATAAGATAAATTATCTTTAAAGAAAAGATTACAACTGAGGACCAGGTGACAAAAAGGACATCAAAAGAATCGAAACCACCAATGGAACCGGAAAGTGAACAAGAAAATCAATTCTTCGAGGAGTTAATGAAGTGTAAAACATTAGAAAAAGAAATTAATGAGAAACAGGCAGAAAACGTTTTTAGAAAGACGAAAGTCGGAGAATCAAATCAAGGTTAGTTTTTATAGTTTTCAAATACCGAGAATAAGCTTCCTTATCTAAAACTATGAATATGATGCTAGATAATATCCGATCCGATTTCTTGCAAATTTTCAGTCATAGATGTGGAAAACGTCGGTCATACTTGTGTTCACACTAGTACTATAAATTATGTAACTATAATTTTCATTTCAGAATCTAAGATCTTTATAAAAACCATAATAGACATAACAACAAAGGACGATGAAGACAAAAAGCCAAGCAATGATACGTAAGTCATTTTTGTTTAAATATTGTTTGTAATGAAATAAGAACTCTGAACTTTCATTGTATCAGTTAGAGTTGCTGCCACTTTAAGTCAATAATTCTTGAGCACCCTTTCTATATCATAGTTTTAAAAAAGGTAGAGAAGGCTTTGTTTATTTATTTGTAAAAAAATCTCAGAAATTAAAACAATCCTAAAAAACATTTTCAGTATCACAAAGCAACTCAGATATTTTTTACAACAAAAAAAAATGGATAAGGTTTCTGGAAGATAATACCAACGTGAAGAAAATCGTAGGGAAACTAATAGTCAATTTCAATTGCAGATCCAATCATGAAAACATCAAAGGTGTTGTGAAACTAATTTACAACGGAAAACCGGTTAAATTTGACAATATCGATGACAAAATACAATTTGATGAAACACTAAAATCTAAAATGGAAAATACCTTAAATACACGGAGAGAAAGCGATAATGTAATAAAGGAAAAAGTTAAAAATATAGAGCCCTCAGATTTGGTAGTAGAAAAATACAGAAGTAACCAAAAAATGAACCCAAAATCGTATTTAGATCAAATTGTAAACGATTATTTTCAAAAATACAAAAATTTCGATAACTTTGATACCACAGCGGAAGTAACGAGAAAGTTTGTAAACAAACGCTTGAAGCGTCACGTGAGAGTACGATATGATAACAATGGTGGTGTAAAACATAAAAGACAGCTAAAAAAAGATGATGACGAACTGTATGTTGAAATCGAAACACATTTCAACAATAAGGGCTTGAATGGTGAGAAAAAAAAGAAGTTGGTCAAGAACATTATTGAGAAAATAAAAAACGCTATTCATTCGGGCATAGACAATAATAAAGTACATAAAAAAGTTCACATTGTAAAAAGAACTAAAGAGCAACCAAATAAAAATGTAACAGCTTTCGTAGATAAGTTTCTGATACCTTATTATTCTGTTTCTCCTAGAGAACTAAAAGCTATCAGTAAATCTAATCCAGAAATGGACCCTGTACCACTTGTTTCTGAGAAAGATGGCGGGAACTGGCAACAAATTAGTCACGGTCCCGGATATTTCGGCCCTTCAAAATCTATAAATTCTGCTGAAACTGGTGCAGTCAATGTCGAATATGATAAAATTATGAAAGTTAATGGTATCCCACAAAGATTACAACAACCTATAAACACCAATGTGCACGATGAGTTAAACGAGGAAAACACAAATGGAGAAACAGTTTTCGACGCTGGAAATCTTAGGTTTTACATTAAAAACATTGAAGGAACGGGCCTTTCAATAGCTTTTAACCAATTTGTTGATGAACCACCGGATGTCGAAAGTTTAAAAGCATTTTCTAGCTTAGAAAATTTGGTAGAAAATTATCGACAAGGTGGTGATGATACCAACACTGATATAGAAAAAGAAAAATTGTCGGAATTATCTAAATTTGACAATGACAACCTCAACGACTCACATTTAATTAAGCGGCGATCTGTGCCAGAAAATAAAAATTATTACAATTCTCAAGATTATGTTCATGCAATTTATGAAAACAGAAACTTCTTACCTTTTAAAAGCTACCAAGACATTTACAACAGTAAAAAGAATGACAGCTCCACTGAAGATGATAGTAAAAATAAATACTCTTTAATCATAGACGATACAACATTTAATAAGAAAATGAGCCCATCCGAGATTTTCAATATTGCTAGCATAATCGACAGACAAAAGAGATCGGTAAAATTAAATAGATATTCAGACATAAAGACGAAAAAGAAATTAATTAAATTTATAAACACAAAAACAATGTCCGGGAAACGAATCTTATATAAAAGCAAAAGAAATAAACGTGATATCGAGAAAATTAGAATTATTGCAACTGACAGCTTGTCTGATATACCAAGATCATCAAGTGAGAATATTTACATTGACGACAATGTTTTTAATGACAAATCTATTGTACGAGAAGTGGAAACTCCCGAACTAATCGAAACTAGATCAAAGGATGATCGATATGACTATATTTATCCATATGCTGCAGATGAAGAACCATCAACAAGTTACCACTTATTTGGTGAAAAATCTCGCCACAATGCACTAATGTCTAAATATCCACATATTTTCATGGAGGACGTTATAAAATCAAAAGAACAGGATCCATCTTACAATCCAATGTTATTTGCTAAAATTGTTGAAAATGAATCAAGACAAAATAATAGAAAGGAAAGAGATATGTCATCAGAAAATATATCAACACTAAAAGTTCCTGCACCAAAAATTCATGATTTACTAAGCGCAATAACACCGCAACTACCGAAAACTAATTATAAATTAAGTGTTAAGATATTCCCTAAAAATGCCTCGGATTTGAATACAGGATACAAAGAAATCCATACAAGTATTAATAAAACCTATAATAACAATGGTTTAACATACTCGTCTTTAGTTAACGTATCGGAACTTACCAAAATTGAGAAATTAAACACAAGTAGAGATAATAATATTTCGACAGCGTCTCCTATAATGGAACACATTAAAAAACAGCAGAAAACAATGCATAAACTTCTTAAAGAGCATAAAGAATCGATAGATAAACATTTGGATTACTTAAAGAATGACAAATTCCAAAAAGATAACAGAAACAGTGACGATGAATACGTAGATTTGGTATTACCATTAGATCCACCTCAAAAATTACATTTGAGGAAAGACGATGTAAGTAATATTATATCCACTGCTTTGATTAATATAAAACTGAATAATACTGCTAATTCAAACGTAAAAGAAACTGTTAAAGCTAAATCAAACGGAGTGCAAGAGGATTCACCGAGGAAAGAACCGCTTTATTACAAAATTATAGACACAATAAAGAAAAACGAAAATTTAACCAATGAAATTTTAATGAAAATCGACAAAAACACCGAAATGCTGAAAGTATTTTTGGAAAAAATTGTTAATAAAGTCTATTTGGGTGCTGATATTAACAGAAATACAATGACTGAAAAAGACAATTCTTTTAGAGGAAATATGAACTTTAATGTGCCAAAAGATTGGAATAACAATTCCCAAATGGCACATGAACTATTCCTTAGACAAACATTGCCAAATATGAATCTCCACCGAAACATCAGTCATATACCTATACCTTTTGTGTACGCATATCAACAACCGTATGCCTTAGATAATAAAGCACAGAATCTAATGGCTAGTATCGTCTATCATGGACATGTGCATGCGAATACTTTGAAGCCTCGTATCAAGGATATTAAAAGCGATACTAAGCCTAATGTAGTACAGAATAAGGGTAAAAACAGTACAAATCCAACTGGTAATTTGAGTAGATTTTTCATTGACGATCTAGACAGTGGTTTTAAAATTGAAACTGTAGGAGACTTGAACGCTCTTATGTCGTCCAAAACAGGACATAACACTACCAGTATATAGTTATGACTTTTTATATTTATAAGAATAAAATAAACATTCGTTTTTTAATATTATTTTACCATGTCTAGTTATTTATAGTCCGTCTTGTATATTAGGTAATAAAAAATATTTGACACGTATGTTTCCTTTTTTTCGTAATAAAAAATAATCAAAAAATAGCGGCGATACATTGAGTTGAAATTCCGTGTGACGTCACACCTAGGTACAATTTACTAAGTTATGACGTCGCAACCTCCCAGTCCTTAACTTTGCGTTTTATCTAAGTATTTTTTCAATAATTCGAAAAAAGTCAACCTATTTTACTAATTGGCGGATTAAATATAATTTTGATCTTTATACCTTGTCATCATTAAAAAATGTTCCACAACTCTCAATAAAGCATTCTGTATCAATAACTTAATTTTGTGGGTTAACATGTTATTGATTATCAGCGTCCGTGAATGTTATATGGTAATTTCTTTTTGTTAAAAAATTCAAAATTCAAAACTTATTTATTACAGGTCTTAGAACTATAAATTACCGTCAAATTAGCAACTGTGGTTGTTTTTAAAATAAATAAAATAATTAAGTAGGTACTTTACTTGACTTTACTACTACATTTTTATACCATTAGCTATTCATCATACCTATATAAATCCAAATTGTAAAACCAAAGTCTTACGGCCGCACTCAGAGTCGACTTTAATGATTACTTAGTTAAGTATAGATTTTTAAAACAAAACTGCCGCAATCAGAGACGTTCATTAAATTAATGTTAATTGGAATTTAATGAGATGTAACTTAATTAGTTAAATGCCAATTATCATTAATTTATTAAACTTGTGTGATTGCGGAAATTTTGTTTTAAAAATCTATACTTAACTAAGTAATCATTAAAGTCGACTCTGAGTGCGGCGGTTACATAAAGCAGCCGTCACCTTCTCTCGCATGCAGTCATAATATGCTATCACTGTCTCTAGACCATTTTATTATTAGGTTGCAAGCTATGGCAGATCGAGCTATCAATGTTTGTGATCCACAGAAAAGAAGATAGAAGAAGCATCAACTCAAATGAAACCAGTGTCGCCGGCTGATTGTACAGCCATTTTGTAGCACACAAAGTAACGAAATGTGGGTACTAAAAGTTATTTGGTTATATATTTATTTCTTCTTTCTTTTCTTTCTTTCTTCTTCTTTGGGAAACCAGCAATAAAGTTTTAGGAAGGACTGAGCATGTACTTTTATGTATACATGTATATGTGGGTATTAATATTATTTTATGTATATATTCGCCTATATATTTAGTAAGTATATTATGTAGGTATGTATCTGCTTTTATTTACTTAGTATACTTGTGGTAATATTGTTTATATAATATGTATTATATATTTTTTATTTTTTTTTTATGTTCGGTAACCTGCCACTAAATTATCACATAGCCAAAAGATTGACTGGTAGAATATGATTTAGGCATGAAGTCCGCCTTTTGTGCAATAAAGTGCAATAAAGTTCTTTAAATAAAATTCCTTCTGCCCTTCTTCCCTTCTATGATATCCCTTCTAATATTATAAATGCGAAAGTGACTCTGTCTGTCTGTCTGTTATGCTTTCACGCCTTAACGACTCAACCGATAACCATCAAATTTTGGACACACGTTGTCAGAAGTACATACGTGAGAACTCCGAAATTTCCACGGGTGAAACCGCGGGGCACAGCTAGTAATTTTTTAATTATTTTTATGTCATAAGAGGCAAACGGGCAAGTGGTACACCTGATGGTAAGTGATTACCGCCGCCCATGGACATCTGCAACACCAGAAGGCATGCAGGTGCGTTGCCGACCTGGAATGGGGATGGGAACTGGCTTTCAGGTGGGTCTGCCGGAACACACCTACCAACACACATAAACATATAAGTATATGATCGTTTACTTCTATGTATAACCGTTGCACGAATATCCCGCCCGCATTGCCTCTCTAGTTTATAATTTATTCTTTTCTGTGTGTTTTAATTGAACTGAAATATCAAACCTACCCTCTTATTTGACTTATCAGTGGCAACCGCCCTGTCATCAGTAATCATAATCACATTTGAACTAATTGCAGCGATTAGTTAACACTGATACTCGACGGGTGGTCGTTAAGGATAATCGATAATCAATTAATGTGGTATTAATCTTATATAGGCTCAAATACTAATATATTTCAACCATAACGTTCGACGCTGCAATAGCGACATTTCAGTTTTGAATTTTTGAGTGATTTTCGTGCCCTTGAAAAAATGCATTTTAACATATTTTTGGTGAGCTTTTCTTTTATAAGTAGGTAAAGAAAGATACTTAATATAACTTTTGTTAAAAGTATTTTTATTTCATATTACTTACTAGACAACAATATTTTATTTTATTATATTACTTAAGTTTTAAGTGGTGCAGATTTCTAGATCTTTCCATATAGAAAGGAATACTAACTACCCGCTATAAAAAATCATGCTATCTTTTAAGATATAGTACCCAATTTAAAAAGAAATCGATACGAAAATGAGGAAAATAGAGTAGGTAAATACTATTTTTGGTTTAACAACATAAAAAAAGGTTAAATTTTAAACCACTGAAAGTGGCCATTTTGGCACTTTTTGTTGAAACTTTTTGATATTAAGTTTGAATGCTGCAGATTCTCATAGAAAATTTATTTAGTATTTACCTTATTTTACCTAATCTCTTATTGATTTCTTTTTAAATTAAATAATATCTTAATAATTTAACTTTTTATAGCGGTTAAAGCTAGTTTTACTCAAAGGGTAAAACTAACTACCTACCTGCTACGCATTAATTTGTAGCAATTTTACCGTAAAATAAATTATCTAAAACGTTTTTTTGTCTTTCAGATAACTTTGCCGTCAACATTTTGGCTGTTGGGATTATGCTCGGCTCGAACTTTGCTGAAAAATGAGGTAAAAACTGTAATTTTAAGATATCTGCCTTGTTAAAATATAGAAAAAGCTAAAAAATAACATACATACATACATCCTTAGACATTTCATCCTTACATTGTTATAAAATGAAGTCCTCTGCCCGCGTCTGCCTGTCTGTCTGCGCGTCTGTTCGCGATAAACTAAAAACTACTGAACGGATTTTTATACGGTTTTCACCAATAGAACGATTCATGAGAAAGGTTTAAGTACTTATATAATTTATCAAGGTTTTATAATTGAAGTCCTTACTATTATAAATGCGAAAGTGAATTTGTTTGTTACGCTTTCACGGCTAAACCGATCGTCATGAAAATTTGAACACACGTCGTCAGGGGCACAGAGAAGGACATAGGGTACCTACTTTTTATCCCGGAATTCCTAACCTTCGAAATTCGAAACCTACCTATATCTTCTTCTTTATAAATAAAAATAAATGTTTGTATTTAAGTCTGTCCTCTATGCGTTTCGAAACCATTGGTCCGATTGTGATGAAACTTCGGCGGGTTGTTTTGCCTGCGTCCGCAAAGGTTCCTGATCCCATAACGCAAGCGGG
Source organism: Zygaena filipendulae (assembly GCA_907165275.2). Classification (NCBI taxonomy): domain Eukaryota; kingdom Metazoa; phylum Arthropoda; class Insecta; order Lepidoptera; family Zygaenidae; genus Zygaena; species Zygaena filipendulae. The sequence goes on along the minus strand of OU015678.1, from coordinate 1,646,236 downwards.
TGAAACCGCGGGGCACAACTAGTAGGTATACAATAAAAATATCATAGAGGAATATAAATCGGTATCACAGTACACAAACATACGGAAACTATATACGATTCATTTTAAATTTGATGCATGTATTACTTTTAAGAAATTATGTGATGCCAAATAAAGTTATGTCTAAGTCTGTGTCTAAAGTGTGGGGGTTCGAAAGGTATTAGTTTATGAGTTAATAACAGTTGTAATCGACATAAACAGATCAACACACCGACTATAGTAGATGAAACGTTGGATGAGTTCGTTGCATTCAATGGAAGTAACGGAAGTGATGCGAACACTACAACAAATGAAACGGATGGGTTTGATCAAGCTACAAGCAATGAGGTAATTTTTGCAGTAAGATATTCCTACTAGGCTAGCGGTTGCACCAGAGTTCATAATGGAATTCCCGCAGGAACTCTTCTTCTTCTTCTTCTTTAATAATGGCGTCTATAATTATAATTTGCCAATGACAATGTTTCTTAATAATAACAATCTCTTCATCTACTTCTTCAATTATGGCGAAACGCCAATGACAATGTTAGATTGTTCCCCAAGTTAAAACATGGCTCTTTTGAAAGTCAGTTTCCTGCTCAGGGTCCAAAATAGATGCTGAAAAGTGACTGAAATAACGAAGACAAACGTGACACGCGTGTTTTCGATACGGCTTTCACTCGAGGAACTCTTTATATAAACCAAACAACTTTAATAGTGCATTTAACAATATTTGAAAACCATATTGTCTTAATTTGACGTTTCCATTTTCCACAGAACAAATCTTCTCTATTGACAAGAAGAAAAAGATTCACTTTCTTAGAAGTGAGTATCTAGACAAATAAAATAACTCAATTGGTATAGGTTTTATTAATAACTAGCTGTTCCCCGCGGTTTCACCCGCGCTAATTTCGGACGGATTTGGATGAAATTTGGCATGCACGTTGTCAGGGGTACAAAGAAGGACATAGGGTACTTTTTGTCCCGGGATTCCCGCGGGAACTTCAAAATTACCGCGGGTGAAACCGCGGGGCGCAGCTAGTAATAATGTATATTCAATGTACAGAATTGACCTCTCTACAGTTTTATTATAAGTAATAATAGATAGATGATAAAAAAATCAATGATTTACACTTAAAAAGAGGTAAAGTGTGTAGGTAGGTAAGTTTGGATGTACCCACATTATATAATATCTCTGGATCTACTTAACTGATTTAAAATCTCACTGATACCTACCTACAAAGCTACAATACTCCTGAGTGGTATAGGACTTATCACCCTGATACCTATCATACGTTTTTATTGCTTCAAATGTTTAATTTTAGTTGCTTGTTTTGTATTTTTGTAAATTTTTTTCTTAACTTTCTAAATCTCACATAATATGTTTATTTATGCTTATGGCCAAAATAAGTCGATAATAGCTGATAAGACTAATTAGATATAATTATCAAAAAAGACACAACTATTGTTGAATTTAATGGTTTTTTTAATATTTTAGGATATTCTAAATTCTGGACTCACGCACTTGAGAAACCACCATAAACCATCTCACCATGACATTCAAAATGATGGGACAAATTTGATGTTGTCACAGAAACAAGTATGTCTCTTACTTGATTAAAATATCTAACATTAAATAAATAAATAAATAATCTGTTCCAAAAATTTAAATACCCACTAGCTGTGCCTCGCGGTGTCACACGCGTGAGTTTCGAAGTTCCCGCGGGAATTCCGCTATGAAAAATAGATAGTAGCCGATTCTCAGACCTACTGAATATGCATAAAAAATTTCATGAGAATCGGTCAAGCCGTCTCGGAGGAGTATGGGAACGAACATTGTGACACGAGAATTTTATATACGTATATTAGATTTTTAAACTTATGTTCTTTATACCAAGTTCTATCAAATAATATGCGAGATATAGACAAACTCACTGTAACTTCTTGTGTGTTTCATGCTAAATGGTAAGAATGGGGGTGCCGTCAGTTGGTGCTGGTCATGTCTGGTCTACTATTATAGATAATCCTAGTTTAACTCCTAATGTCTCTGTATCTGTACGGTAGTTTATTGCTGGGTACGGCTCATTGTTCTCACATAATTAATTGCAAGTTGAGTTACCACTAATTACAGGTATTACAGATACATATATCTATATTGTAACTTTAAACTGACAGCGTGCTGCTGAAGAGTTTATTGCGCAGCTTCTTCTCTTCAGCCATAGCACTAGGAAGCTGTGAGGGGTGGATATTTTATGGGTGCTGTCATGGTAGCTGTAGTTATATTGACGTCAAAAAGAGCCACATTATGGGCCAAATTTGAATAAAGGATTTGACTTGACTTAATACTAATAATCTGATATAACTATGTAAAGAAGCGACACTTTCAGCGAATTTCAGGTGCCCAAATATTCAAATTTCACCACACATTTTGTTACTCCCCAGAAAAATCAATTTGCGTCGTACCAGCAAGCGTCGCAGCATCCTCAACCGCCATATTATATAAAGGTGTGTTTTTTACACCACTAATTTTTATTATTCAATAGGTACCTACTATTTGGAATGTTTTCAGAAGAATTATCAAATACTAGCTGTGTTTCACCCACGATAATTTCGGAATTCCCGTGAGAATTTCAGGATATAATTCCGTATAAACCTTCGCCTCTTGAATCACTTTAGCTATTGGTAAAAATCACATGAAAATCCGTATAGTAGTTTTTGAGGTTATTGCGAACCGACAGACAGACAGACGGACGGAGTGGAGAACTTTATAATATTTTAGTGATCAATAGGTACCTACATAAGGATTAACCTCTTGGATGGTCCTACATAAATTAGGTTAGAAACTGATAAAAGTTTGAAATCAGCTTTGCTTTTTATTGCAAAAGTGATTGTCGTTAGGTAAATAGTAGGTATAATGGTGCCGAAGCGAAATTTTGTCGAAAAATTGCACTCTCTTATCTACATTTTTACGTTGTATCTATACCTATTCTGTTTTAATCTATAACTTAACTTTTACGGTTGTCAGTGCCCCAACGAAACTTGTGTTTATCGAGACAGCTAGAAAGTATCTCAATTCAACATTTATATTTGTAAATCTTCATAAATAACAAGCAAATTTTTTAAATATTTCAGGCTCCCGAAGAACCTGTACGCAATTACATCCAGAAACCTGCTCGACCTCAATTCAACGAATACGTGGATATAGATGACATTGAAGTCAAAACACACAGAACTACAAAAACCTCTACGATCCCATTCTATCGTGCACCCACTAGTAATCAATCGAATCAAAACCAAATGAACAGACCGCAACCAAACATTGTTAAAATCACCTGTCATAATAATTCATGCCACCACAATGGAAGCGGTACAGCCGATTCGAACAAGGCCTTCGACAAAGATTACCATATCACTCATAAGTCTAATAACCAAAACTTTATTAGAGTACCTGGATATTCTTCAAACTTCAATAGAGGTGACCATAAAGAATCCAAAACGGTAGTGGTTGAGAAATCACTTTCAAGCGGTGGAAATAAGCAACAAGAGTTGAATGAAACAGGACACTTTTACCATATGGTATTTTTGTTTCTATTTTTCTCTTACATATGTTTTAAAGTGAAATTTATGGAGTACTACAATAATTAATTTACGATTGCGATGAATGTATTGAACACGTTGGTTTTTTATTGAATGGTGAAGGTCGATATAGCGTTACTACAATGTAACTTACAAATTAAATGCTACTACTAACGATGTTAAAAATATAACTTCATCGTAAAATGGTGAAAAGTCAGTGTTTTAGTATTAATGCATGTGGGAAAAAGTATATTTATGAGCGTACGCAGCGAGTTACAATGAATATACGCAAAATAAAACTGTGAAATTCTAACTTTATGAATATTTGACTGTCATCAATTCACTGTTTCGAAAGCATCACCGCAAACTAAGCTGTGTAATATTATACTTAGTTAAAATAAAGCTAAAATATAAGTTTATGTATTGCATCTTTATGTAATACATATTTTTGTTCGCATATACAACGTGTTAATGAATTAATTGAAAACCTGATACACCCCATTTAAAAAAATAAACAATAATGTCATTAAAATACATTTTATGTCGAAAAAATTTATACTTTAAAAGTTATTCAACATTAGTTTGGAGGTGACCTATCTACGAAATTCCAAGCGCCACGCTCGCGCCTACCGGTTCGAATCTTTTTGCTGCGGGCGGCGTACGCGCCAAATATTGTATTATAAATAATTTAGACATGGGCTAGTAAAAATAAAAATTTTGAGTAGCTTATTTATAAAAATAAATAAGCTACTCAAAATACCAACTACTTAATTTTAAAGTACCTATGTGATACATCTTGCTCTCTCCGAATTTGAAATGTTTTGTGCTGTGCCCTATAAACAGGGTCCATTAAGAACTGTGTACTAACTACCTTAACACCTTATGTTACTTAATGGATGTGCAATAAATAAATAAATAAATAAATAAATAAAATGAAAAAATATAACCTATATTAAAACATAGTGCGATCGATTCGCTAGTCGATTCTGAGCAAACTACTTTCTAGTTTTCAGTTAATTCATTAACACGTTGTATAGTTGAACAAAATGCTCTTAATTTACCATTACCAAGGCTTTTTTTCTGTTATTCCTAATAATATATTTTCTATACCTAATAGTCAACTTTTGTAATTTCGCACACACAATTTCGGAAACTGCTCCGAGCAACCAAATGGCGTCTGGCCCATTTCGTTAATGAAATCTTGTGAATCGTCCGGCGATACTGGTATTAGGTACATACTGAACGCAGTGGTTGTCTCCTGCAGTGTTCCATATCTAGAGTTCGCTTAGCTTGTCCACGTGAGCTAAGCTAGCTTAGTTTACGGTGTAGCCTATACTTAAGACTACACTAGATATTGTGTGCTGTGAATCTGTTTGTACTTAATTTGTTTATGCTTGAGATAGATTTAATGAGGTTGAATTTGGAGGGATTGCATGTTGGATATTACCACAGATAATATAATATATTACCTAACATAAATCTATCTAATAAGGCTGTGACGCATGAATAAATATACCTTATTTATTAAAACATATTAATAGATAGGTACCTAGTTACCTACGTAGTTAACTAATATTAAATAATGACTACGTAAATTTTATTATCGTAGATATGATTAATATACCTACCTAGTACCTACCTACCTATCAGAAAACGATCTTCGAATATGACTACATCTTTCTGTAACATCCGGTAGTTAAGTATAACTGTAGAATGTAGATAATTATTTTTTATGCTAATTAACTAATGGTAGTTGTTACTGATATTAAAGGATTAAGTTAAAGACTTTTATATTATAGTTTGTTATTAATTTTACTTATTATATCTATATATTATAAAAATAAAATAAAGTTTACCTATTTATTTTAATTATTTCTCTAGTCGATGCCCCACGACTTCCCTCGCGTTAATTTCGGAGTTCCCATGCGAATTTCGGAGTAAAAAGTACCCTGTTTCACTTGGGAACACTCTATAGCTTCCTTAAGTAAAAGAATTTTTAAAATCCATTAAGTAGTTTTTGACTTTATCCATTACAAATCAAACAAACGTATTATACAAAAAAAATCAAATCTTTTCTCTTTACAATACCTACTACCCAGTATTGAAGAGGTAAGTAATTCAATATTTAAATTTATATGTAAGTATGGGATGATTTTTTTAAGAATTTAAAGGTGGTGATTCTAAAGACAGTTCATTAAAGAAACATTCATTTCTATTTTTTTTTAATAAATAATGTTATATCGGCTGCTCTACGGAAAAACAAAGACACTTTTTTTTTGTATTTTTGCCTCTATCCACGCATAACGGCCCTTGCTACATAGGTACCTACTCACGACCATCAAAAAGGCTTTAGTCTTAGAGAAATTAAAATTAAGAAAATCGTTAAACTATAGAATGTTTCTTTTAAATAAAGCTCCTGTAAAATTTAGCTTGAACTTGGCTTGACACGCTGCGTGGCTAGATTCCGCTGCAATTTCTTTGTTTTTCCGTAAGGCAGCTGCTATGTCCTTTGTTGTTGTTTGAATCCACATAAAAATTACATGGGAAATTAGGTAGGTACGTCCTCCTTGCGAAATAATACATTTAAAATTTTATTACAGTCACCCAACACAACTGATAAAGTTGGAATTTTAAAACCAGTCAATGTTAGTGGTGAGGACAATGATCCTAAAACTTTAAATGAAGTAATACATAATGTAAGTATCAATTTTAATACATAGGACATATACATAGTTTAACCCGCTACGCTCCGTACAAGCTAACCACCTTGAAGCTAAACCGATATCGCTATACCTACCACTACGTCCTATACTACACCTTCAATTATATCAATTTGATAAAACAGTCAGATATGGCTTATTATTATTAATATAATATCAGAGGATACTTATGGCAGTGATTTCAGTTCTTTTATTTATTCACGAGTAAAATAGGGATGTTGACTACTTTTGAAAATCAAAATTCTAATTAGTCCGTCAGTTAGAAAATAAAAAAACAATAGACACGTATTTTTTGCTTTTTTAAATAAATTAAAATATGTACATATACAGAGATAAAGCGCATTAAAGTTTAGGATGAGGAGGTCGTGACGTCACTAACCGCAAAACCGCCATACAAACTGTCAGAATAGTGACGTCACGAGAAATTTCAACTCAATATATCGCCGTTATTTTTTGATTACGTAAAAAAAGAAAAAATACGTGTCCAATATTTTTAATAATCTACAAGACGGACTAAAAAATAAAAATTAGTCAACATGGCCATTCTATCGTATAAAATAACTAGTTTGTCATGGTCTGTCATGTACCTATTTTTTTGCATCACATAAGCCGATATAAGTACCTATATAGTAAATACGATTATAAGTACCTAGATGTTAATCCGAGTTATATTAACTAAAAGTAGATTTTAATATTCAAAATGAGGTCAATTTGAAAAATCCTGCCTTTGTTTTAAACGATCATATCGTACGAACGTATAGATAAGCTCAAAGATTGAGGGAACAGGATTTTTTATGTTATAAGTAGGTACTTACATAACATTTCTCACACAATATGTGGCAATTACAATTTATTTTTTTTCCCCTTTAGAAAAAATTCTTAGACTGGTTTGGCGACTGGACCGAAGCTTACACCATTCTGATGATGCAGGTACCTACCTATAGTAGTATTTTATAAAGTTAATTTTATCACAAAGAAATATAATTATATAACTTATATCAATCTTAATTCCACTGCTGTCTTGAGATCGAATTAAAAAAACATTACTTTTATGTTATTAGGCTAGCGGCTACTTATAAAACGGGGGTTAAAACAGCCCCCAAAATGTTGCAAGTAAGAATACATTTTGAACCTCTTAGGTATAGGCAAATCATCAAATGACACATTTATATAAATTCATTTCTTTCACAGAACATTGACAAGAAGATTAAAGACGAAGTAGAAAAACAGATAGCAAAACCTGAACTATCACACAACAAAACTTATGACTTTCATTTTAATAACGCATCATCTGAAGCAATAGTTTCGAAAAACAGCACGATTGAGACGCCACAAGACATTGACCAGCGTGTTAAAGACGTTATAGAAAAACAGATAACAAAACCTGGACTATCACACAACAAAACTGGTGACCTCCATCATGATAACGCATCTTCAGGTGTGATAGTTTTGAAAAACAGCACGACTGAGACACCACAGGACATTGTCCAGCGTGTTAAAGACGTTATAGAAAAACAGATGACAAAATCGGAACTATCACACAACAAAACTGGTGACCTCCATCATGATAACGCATCTTCAGGTGTGATAGTTTTGAAAAACAGCACGACTGAGACACCACAGGACATTGTCCAGCGTGTTAAAGACGTCGTAGAAAAACATATATCAAATCTTGAACTATCAAATAACAAAACGTGTGACCTTCATCGCGAAAACGCATCTTCACAAGTGATAGTTTCGAAATCAAGCACGATTGAAAAACTAAAAAACGAGATTGCAAACCCTAGCAACATCAAGAAAACGGCAATAATCGGAAATATTACATCGAGCATAAAGAAAATTTTATTCAATAGCACTAATAAAATCAGTAAACCAGACCATACACCAAATCTATACTCGAAAATTAATGAAAATATCAAGAAACATACAGAAACTGAAAACATCCCGTCATCTATAAGATTGAAACATGAGAGTTCTATTAGCGTTGATGGTAATACTATATACGGCAATACAGTGGGAGGAGAAAAAGTTACCAACGTCTTCATTTTCTATCCAAATGAAAAGCCAACAGATATTTTAAGCCACTTAAGACCTTCACCGAATAATCCGCAACCAAACATTTACGGATTGAACAATATTTTCAATGAAGATAAAAATGATGGTCATAAAAACAAAGAAATCACTACCACTAACAATATGAATAACTTCGCAGGAACAGCAAAAGACAAACATGACACGGAAATTCAAGATCAAAATAAAAATTATGGTCATAGAGACAATGGAATCAATACTACTGAAATAAATGATGAGAGTCTGTTGGAAAATCTTATTGATTTGAAGATAAAGGCTTTGCAAAGTCTCGTTTCTAATATAAAAAATTTCTCTGTAACAGCAAAAGATAAACATGATGCGGAGGTTCAAGGCCAAAAAAGAGTCGACTCACCAAATACTCATAAAACATTACTATCTCCATTAAGAGATGAAGGTGATAATTTTACTTTAGAATCAGACGAAAAAGAAATTACTACTTTAAAACCAAACAAAACCTCAAGTATAAATATACAAAATAATGGAGCTACAATTACCGAAACAAGCACTACAATTTTAACTATAACTGAACGCACTGAACCCACTACTACTAAAACAGACACTATGAAAGCGGTTGAAACTACACCAGCTACCACCCGAAGTACAACTATAACTATGCCGAACTCGACAATATTAGCCACCACGCTATCAACTGCTGTCTCGGAAGCAACTTACCCTACTGAAACAAGTATTTCTACAATAGCTGACACCAGTAACAAAATTATTACCATAGCTAGCACCACGTCAACACAAACAACCGAAGCAGCCACTACTTTGGCCAGTACAACTACCAAAGCCACTGCCATTCCGGGAACAATCACTGTTTCCGTACCAACTACTGGTCCGGAAGTAACAACTGTTACAGAAGCAACTACTGTTGTGGAAGCAATTACTGTTACGGAAGCAACTACTGTTACCGAAGCCACAACTGTTTCCGTACCAACTACTGTTCTGAAAGTAACAACTGTTACGGAAGCAACTACTGTTACTGAAGCAACTACTGTTACGGAAGCAACTACTGGTACCGAAGCCACAACTGTTTCCGTACCAACTACTGTTCCGGAAGTAACAACTGTTACTGAAGCAACTACTGTTACGGAAGCAACTACTGGTACCGAAGCCACAACTGTTTCCGTACCAACTACTGTTCCGGAAGTAACAACTGTTACTGAAGCAACTACTGTTACGGAAGCAACTACTGGTACCGAAGCCACAACTGTTTCCGTACCAACTACTGTTCCGGAAGTAACAACTGTTACGGAAGCAACTACTGTTACTGAAGCAACTACTGTTACGGAAGCAACTACTGTTACTGAAGCAACTACTGTTACGGAAGCAACTACTGGTACCGAAGCCACAATTGTTTCCGTACCAACTACTGTCCGGAAGTAACAACTGTTACTGAAGCAACTACTGTTACGGAAGCAACTACTGGTACCGAAGCCACAACTGTTTCCGTACCAACTACTGTTCCGGAAGTAACAACTGTTACTGAAGCAACTACTGTTACGGAAGCAACTACTGGTACCGAAGCCACAACTGTTTCCGTACCAACTACTGTTCCGGAAGTAACAACTGTTACGGAAGCAACTACTGTTACTGAAGCAACTACTGTTACGGAGGCAACTGCCGGTACCGAAGCCACAACTGTTTCCGTACCAACTACTGTTCCGGAATTAACAACTGTTACAGAAGCAACTACTGTTGCGGAAGCAGCTACTGTTAAAGAACCAACTAGTGTTACTGGAGCAATTACTGTTGCGGAAGTAACAACTGTTACTGAAGCAACAACTGTTACGGAAGCAAATACAATTGTACCAATCAAAGAAAGCAATCAAGCATCTATCAACCTAAGCACCACCCAAGCAAGTAGCACAATCGAAGCAAATACTATTGCGACAGCAATCAATAATATGGAAGGCAGTACCACAGACTTCCCAACTTCCAATGCAACTGCAGTTCAATGAAGGAAACCGAAACCTTAAGAAAAATTTAAGAAAGCTGAAGAGAGAAGTGACCAGTATTTGTCCAATGAAGCTAAAACTAAAGTAACAATCAAAATTGCTTTAGCTACTATTACCAAATCAACGACTACTGAAGTTCTTAGAACTACTAAATATCCTACAACTAGAACAACTAGCGAAGAGAAAACATTTAAGGAACGTAATGAATTAAGCTTGATAAAAATGGCGATAATAAATATGCCCAGGTCAGTTTGAGTCATTATCATCTCGATGTTATAGGAACACAATTATTGTACCTATTATACGTGTGTATCTGTTTTACAGCGAACTATCTAGCCCGCGCGTTTTGCCCAACTTGTTACAATTTCTATGCACTTTTTTTATAAGACAAAGCAGTAACAGTGAGTTTGATGACTCTAGCTTAAAAACTAACGGCATTTTCGTACAAATTATAGTACAACTCTCATTTCACCTTAGGGATATGAGTTTCCAGCAATTCTTTGATAATGATTGCTTATGTTATAAATGGACACCGTGTCCTAAAACCCATAATTTGTTATAATTTTTTTCAACTCCAGTAGTTTGGGCTGAACATTTATGATGAATCAGTGAAGCTTTAGAATTTATGTTTTCGAAGTTTAAGGGACGATTGAAATATTTTTATGAATAATGTAGGTATTGGTAAATTCTTTATGATAATTATAAATCAATTTACATAATTAATTGACGATGTTTATAAGTTTATCTTGTAATTAGATAATACGTAATAATTATGTTTTATAATTCAATTTCTAATATAAATGTATATTAGTAAATCATTTGTTCATTATTTATCACTTTGTATAAATAGTTTAGAGTATTAATTAATCCAGAAAATGGTATGACTATGTGCCAAATTTTATCCAAATCGGTTCAGCCGTGTTTGTGCTACAACAGAAAAACAAACTCGTGAATATATAGAAACGTTTTTGCTATCACTACATAGTATAAAACAAACTTGCTTCCCGCCGTTTGTCTGTACCTATGTATGCTTAGATGTTTAAAACTACGCAACGGATTTTCATGCAGTTTCATCAATAGATAAGTGATTCGTGATTCCCGTGGGGAAGGTATATATTTTATCCTGGAATTTCCGCGGGAACTCTGAAATTACCGCGGGTGAAACAGCGGGGGACAGCTATAGTGATATACAATTTCTTTTGATGACTAGTAGAAGTCTCGTCTAAGATACAATGTGTTTTACAAAATACTCTTTACAAATTACTTGACATCAAAATGTTTAGGCAAAGTTCTAAAAACCGACCACACTGCGGCTTTCGAGGAAGCCCTTCAGTGACACCTGCTTGGTTCTTTAAACACTGCTCCTAGGTTCGACCCTAAAAGTAGATAATATAAGCTACTAGTTATAATAAGGCAACCTATTCATCTACAGAAATAAAACCAAACCAACTTTTTATAATAAACTTTTTTAATATTCATATCAAGTATATTATTATTATCATTGTGGAAAGAAAACTAATCTATAAAATCTATATCCATTATATACTAACATAAAACTTAGTATTTGACACTTTAAATTGATTAGTCACAGTTAAAAACATACATACAATCGAACATAGAACCTCCTCCTTTTTGGAAGTCGGTTAAAAACTAGTCCTTTTATCTTACAGTCGTAGCAGCAATGTGTTAACACTTTGGTCAGCCGTTGAACTTCACTACATAGTATAAAACAGAGTCGCTTTCCGTTGCCTGTCTGTCCCTATGTATGCTTAGATCTTTAAGGTCCGTATTCCAAAAGGTTACTCAAGTCATGAATCTAGTTTTAAAAATAATTTCAAGTAAAGCTTTAATTTTAAAACCTTACTTGAAACTAGATTCATCAATCAACAATCAGCTGAATTATTTCCTTATTCTTGAACGATGCTTGAGTACTAATCTATATTCAAGCAAAAATTTGATCTTTGTTTACGTCTGTCATGTCAAGACCACTCAACCAATCAGAGTTCAAAATCTCTACTCAAGACTAGTTTCAAGTGATTAGAACCAATCAGAGTTCAGAATCTCTACTAAAGACTAGTTTCAAGTGATTAGAACTTAAAACGCATTCTATAATAAGATGTAGATACGCTTGAGTTATGATTTGAGCTTAAAACTAATCTCAAGAGAAACGTGATCTGAGTCACCTTCTGGAATACGGACCTAAGACTACGCAACGGATTTTTATGCGGTTTTCATCAATAGATAGAGTGATTCATGAGGAAGGTTTGCATCTATACTATTTTATCCTGGACTTCACGCGCGAACTCCGAAATTACCGCGGGTGAAACTTTGCTATTGCAATAAGGTTAGTTGACAGTTAAAAGTGTTTACATATATCTGCTGCTAACTGTACACAACTTTTCTTTCATATATTCTTCAGATAGGAATATTTCATTTTCAACATTTAACAATCGTATTTTATGATCTACAGGATGTTACCAAACTATCGACATTTGCAACTTAGGGTATCAGTTGGAGATAAATGTTTTATCAGTGAAAGAATTTTTAGGATCGGTTCAGTGGTTCCATAGATTATTGTCGCTTTACAAATAAACTTTTACAAACTTTATCTATATAATAAAAATGAATCGTCAAATGTGTTGGTAAGCGCATAACATACAAACGACTGCACCAAATTGGAACATTGATTTTTTTTTGTGTTCGTTATTGTCAGGACAAGGTTTATATAAAAGAAGTTTGGAGTTCCTGCGGGAATTCCGAAACTCACGCGGGTGAATCTCCGAAACGGTTGGACCGATATTGACGGGACTTTAACTGCTAATTAGCTGTTGTTATAAGGAGTACATTAGACTGCATTGGAGTTCCTGCGGGAATCCCGAAACTCACGCGGGTGAAACCGCGGGGCACAGCTAGTCTCTTTATAAATATGAGTGTACACTTTGAAGGCGATAAAATAAAAATAATATATGTATTATTCAAAAATAAATTGCTGTAAATAACCTCACGTGGTATCATAAAATATACGTTTTTACAAATAATTAGCTTAGGGCAAAGACAGGGACGCACCATAGCGTAACGTTACGAAATAAAAACCTACGCAACTTTAATTATTAATTTACTAGCTGTGCCCCGCGGTGTTACTCGCGGAAATTTCGGAGATCCCGCAGGAATTCCGGAATGCAAAGTACCTACCCTATGTCCTTCTCTGTACCCCTGACAATGTGTACCTAAGTATGCAAAATTTCATGAGATTTCACCGACCGGAGTTCCTGCGGGAATTCCGGGATAAAAAGTATCCTATGTCCGTTTCCTGGTTCTAAGCTACCTCCCCACCAATTTTCAGCCAAATCGGTTCAGCCGTTCTTGAGTTATAAGTGGAGTAACTAACACGACTTTCTTTTATATATATAGATTTTGTTTTTGTTTTATCGTTTACTAATCCTGATGTCCTGTAAATAAAATAAAATAATCCATACTTAATTATCATAAAGAGAGAATATTTGATTTTTGTAAGTGTGTTTGTAGGTATATAGGTAATGGATAAAGTCAAAATCTACTGAACCGATTTAATAAAAAAATCTTTCACATAGGTACTGTAACTTCCTTTAAAGTAAGTTACAGTGTTCAGGAACACAGAGTACTTTTATCCCGGAATTCCCGCAGGAACTTCGATATTACACCGTGCGGGATCGACTAAGTAATCTATGAAAACGCAGTGCTGTCTCCGATTTGGACACTATCAGAAATGCAAATAATTTGGTAACTAAATCAACGTTCCTTAAACTTTATAATAATAATTTAAAATTGGCAGCAAGGTGTTTTACCCTAAAAAATAAAGATTTAAGAAAGTCGACGACTACGACTCGACTACGGCGAAGGGATAAAGGCGATTCAGATTGTATTACGATAATTATTTTTAAGCGTATATCCCATAAAAAGAATATTTTATCTGAAGCGTGCGGGCTCGTTAAGTAAACAAGATGGTTTCACTTGCTTCGTGGTGTGTTATTTGCTGCCCCAAAAAGCAGAGAAATAACACAAAATCTATTTTTATACCACATTTATCGACAAAAAAATAAACGGCGAAAAACTACGCCTTTAAATTAATGATTCTAGAGGAAGCGTTTTTTTTTTACTGAAATATTTACATCGTCTCCCATCGAAGTCGTTGCAATTATTCTCATCATTTAAAATAGCATTTTATGAAATAAATCATAATATTAAAGAACAATGGCCAAATTTCCATAGGAGCTGGACTTGACTTTTATTTTTATACAACGTGTAGCAAAAAAAATTAAATAATAATCAAGTGGCGAATAGAGAGCGGCTGGCAATACTGGCATAAGTATTAAACTCAACACCCTATGTTCGAAACTGTAAAAGTTACAGGGTTATGAGAGATTGTATTTTAAAATCATAAGTTTTCTTACAGACTTTGATATTTATGAAGGAATTTTTTTATTAAAATCATTGAATTAATTCACTGTTTTTGTTATATTGCTACAAATTATAAAACAATGAAAAAAAAAAAACAAAAATGTATAGGAACATGTATTATTTAATCTAATTTCATTATTTAGGGTACAAAATATTATTAAAATCATGTTTATAAGACTAGTAGTCTATTAAACTGTCTATGAATAAAAAACAAAATAAAAATAATCAATTAAAATAAAATCCATAATAATTCACTATACATAACTAAAAATATAATTATTTTATAACAGTAATAAATATAAGGCAAATATGATCTACGAATACATTCCAAGACCATTTCTTTATTTAGATAATAAATAATATAATTTCACTATTACAATTTGTATTTTTACCATTTCATAAATAAAAAAACAACAATCAAAAAGGTTTACAATGGGCATGTTGACTAATTTTTTTTTAGTCCGTCTTGTAGATTATTAAAAAATAATGGACACGTATTTTTTCTTTTTTTACGTAATCAAAAAATTACGGCGATATATTGAGTTGAAATTTCGCGTGACGTCACTATTCTGACAGTTTGTATGGCGGTTTTTGCTGTTAGTGACGTCACGACCCCCTCACCGTAAACTTTAATGTGCTTTATCTCTGTATATTTTAATTTATTTGAAAAAGCAAAAATACGTGTCTATTGTTTTTTAATTTTCTAAAAGACGGACTAATTAAAATTTAGATTTTCAAAAGTTGTCAACATCCCTATTGAGCGAAAGTGGCAGATAAAATATATGAAAGGCAATATGCAATTCTAATACAATCTCATTTAAATAGAAATAACTGAAAATGTTTATACAACGTGTTAATGAATTGATCAAAAACCTGATACACTCCATTTAAAAAATAAACAATAATATGATTAAAATATAAATAATGTCGAAAAAATTAATAGTCTAAAAGTTATGCAACACTAGTTTGGAGGTGATCTATCTACGAAATTTCAAGCGCTACGCCCGCGCCTACGTGTGGACCAATTCGATTTTTTTGCTACGGACAGCGTACGCGCCAAATATTGAGCTTAAATAATAATTTAGACATGGGTTAGTAAAAGTGGAAAAATATAACCTATATTAAAACATGGTGCGATCGATTCTGAAGTCGATTCTGAACAAACCACTTTCTAGTTTTCAGTCACTTTATTGACACGTTGTATATGCGAGGGAACCAGATAAAATTAATAAAAGTCACATACAATAGGGTACTTGCATGAAATTCATAATAAGAAATTGTGGCAATATTTAAAAAATAGAGCCTTAGAAAAGCGTTATCGTGAAAGATTTACTAAAAAAATTTCAATAGTTTCCAAAATATTCAACTTTTAATTTTGTGAAACGGAACGTTGCAACGAAACACCAATCACAGCCAAGCTTAACACATGACGTCACTTTTATTTTTTTAGGAAACATTTTCCTCTTTCAGATAAGGCAAAAGAAACTAAGTGCATACAGTCAACGCATATTTTCCATTTTCTGAAGTTTTTTACTTTAAAATGCAGCGGTAAGATGCATTTCGATTCTTTACTGGAACTTTTAGTAAATCGACACAGTTCAACCTTAATTTTGCTTTTGGATATTGAAGTTATCTGTCTGTCAGTGTCACATGACCCTGTCAATTCGACAGTGACATTTCTATCACAGATTAATAAGGCGTAATTTTGAACAAGTGACGTCATTCCGCGTTTCGGCGGTAAGGTTTAAAGTATGAACTTTGAAACGCTCTATTTAATTAATTTATGCATATATTTTTTTTCTTTTTCTTGCTTTGTTTAAGTAGGCCATATATCTTTAAAATAGACTGAAAAAAAATTCATGCAAGTACCCTATTCTGACAGGTGTCAGTCTACTTAATGAAATTACACACTCGTGTCAAAAACGAATTCCCTGAATAAAAAATGTAACGTGTAAAAGTATGTTTATTAAGTAGTCGAAAATTGTCGAACAAAAATGCAACATGTACATTCTTGTGAGATAAATTGTAATTTGTAACAAAATGTAGTAAATTTTTAACAATATCAGTTATAACATGTAATTGGTCTATTACAGCCGACATTTTGTGCGCGACGTCGTGGTGGATGCTCGTGCAACATAAATGTGTACTGTACTTTAGACTATGCAGGGCAATTATGTAACTTTTGTTGCTATCATATTTCAGTTTCAATCACAAAAATAGCGATTTTGTGATTAATTAATCATGTTTAGACAGCTGCAACTTTTGAAGTATGTTTATTTTGGTTGATCGCTAGATATTGTAGGTGTCAAAACGTGCATATTGTAATCGCAAAACCGCCATCTTTTTGATTGCAACCGAAAAACACACACACATTTTAGATTAGTTACTTTGTGTTTATGTTTGTTTCTTTTTCTTGTGTGTTGTGCTGAAATAAATGTATTTTCTTCTTCTTCTTCTTCTTCAAAAATTATAGAAACAAAAGTTACATAATAGCTCTTCTGTCGAAGGTTTCCATCTCAGAGTTTCGAAGTAAATTCCGAAATACACACGGATGGAACTGACTGGTATGATATTCTATGAACGCAGCGATAAAGAATTTGTCACTGAGTTTTGACTCTGGAGGTCAATCGCGCTATTCCCGAACGATATTACCAAAACACCGTAAAATCCATATCCTTACTTATATTATAAAGTTTGTATGTATGAATGTATGTTTGTTACTCTTTCACGCAAAAACTACAGAATGGATTTTAATAAAACTTTACAACAATATAGCTTATACATCACAATAACAAATAGGGTACTTTTTATACCGGAATTCCTGCGGGATCTCCGAAAATAACGCGCCGGTGAAACCGCGGGGAACAGCTAGTGTCACCTATTTGTTTTTAGATGCTGACGCTCTCGTTTAAAGTTTGGTTAAGGACTCAAAAGCTCACCAACATTATAAGTAGGTATTAAGAGTTGAACCGCCATGTTTAAAATGACCAGCGCGATTTGAAAATGCATTTTATATTGAATTTTATTTCAACACTAACTGTTCTCTGCGGTTTCACCCGCGGTAATTTCAGAGTTCCCGCGGGAATCCCGAGATAAAAAGTACCCTATGTCCTTCTGTGTACACCTGACGACGTGCATGCAAAACCCCACAATGATCGGTTGAGCCGTTAAGGTGTGAAAGCGTAACAAAAAAACAAACAAACGTATGTTTCGCATTTATCATATTAGTAAGGATAGTAAGAATTTGACATCTGAAAGATTTTGTTTCGATAATGTCGTCAAGAAATACCACAATGGGCCCCCTGAAATCGACTTAACTTAGACAGGATGATACATACATACTCTCCCCTCCCGGAACAATCGATTTGGACTCGTAGTTAAATCTCGGCTCAGTTAATACAATATGAACTCAACAATCTCAATATGAACTCAAAACTCAAAAATTTATCAGTAATGATATTATAATTAATTGAGTTTAAGTTCAAAGATTGAGTAAAATTAATGAAATTTCATATTAAATCTCACTAAACCGAGATTTAATCGTCGGTGCAAGGCACTTCTAGCATTCAAACCATATAATAATTATGATGTAACCAAACCGTCTGCCTTCCCGAAACTTAAAAACTTTAGCCAGTTTGGAGCGACTTTTATATTTTTAGAAATGGGTTTAGCAGTTCCGGATGCCTACTATGCCCTACACCCAAACTTACAAACAGAAAAATTATAATATTAGTGTAGATAAGTATGCATCCATGAAGATAAGTATCCCTCCCCATAAATTGGCAAAATACTATAGTACCAGTAACCGAGTACGAGTCATTAAGTTCCGGGACGCGGATAGTATAGTTACACCCAGTATTCGGCACGATTTCTCAATACAATCACGACCACATGTTACCTACTTATCACTGATCCTCAATTCAGCCAGTTCCTTCTCTTCGTCCACTTCGTCTTCGTCGTCCGAGCCATGGACGGAAGCAGCCGGCGTGGTCGCTCCTGTTCAAAGACAAATCAGTCCAATTAATTATCCACTTATAAAATCATGAAGATAATTACCCTGATATTATACATAACAGTCGGGATAATTATTTCTCAACCTATAATTTATTTATGAAACTAATTACCATGATATTTGGGATATCTGTCAAGATAATTATCATGATATTTCAGATAACTGCCGAGATAATTATCAACCTATTTTTATGAAGACAATTATTATGACATTTCCGATATCTTTCAAGATATAATTACCATGATAGTTATGTCTTCGAAATTTGGTGAGTTTTGATTATTCAAGTCACAAAAGTTAGTGTTTAGCTAGGGAAGAGAGGATAGGCAAAGTTAACCAGCGTCATGAATTGCCTATTGCTCATTGTCACATTGTTTTTTTATCGATTTTATGCCGAGGCTAAGACGCGCATTTGTTAATGTCTGTTTAGGACAGTAAAACTGTATTTAAAATTTTAACAGAATTTCTGCGTTGCTATCACGATACTTAATCCATACAAAAGCTAGCTTTTCGTACACTAAATTAAATTACTAACTGTTTAGTTATCCTAAGTCTAAACTGTTTAAATATATTTAAAAACTAAATACTAGTTAACTATATAAGTACTAACTTGTTAGAAATTCTGAGTCTAATCTATTTACAAAAATATTATTATTATTCTACCTCCAGTAACGTCTATCACACGTTTACAATAGACATAAGAATATTGAAGATTTTTTTAAGTCTATGACCTCAATTTCTAACGAAGAATTACTATCAACGAAAAACATGAGGTACAGAAGAGAAAAAAAACTAATTCTATTTACAAATTTATCCAACCAGCTTCATTTTCAAAAGCTTTTCTAACCAAAAAACGCCCGCTAACCACTACCAAGGCCATACTACTGGCCAGTGAAAAATTAAGAGAAAAAAAAACACCTATTTCGCGCCAATTTCGCTGTCACCGAATTTGGCGATTATCTGGTCGATTTGTTCGGCGATCGTTTCGTCGATTTGTAGGAATCTCTCGCCGGGCGTGTCGAAGTACTCTTGATCGGTCACCAAACTTTTCAAGCCGAATTCGACTGGCGCTTCCGAGTCATTCGGTTTTTCGGCGGCAATTTGCAATATTTCCAGGCGTTGTTGAACGTCGTACGTTTGTGTCTGTTCGTTTTTCGTGTCTTTCTCTGGCCCTTTTTAGGTACAGACACCATCAGATATATTATGTTAACACTTTTTTAACGGACTTCCAAAAAGGAGGTTCTGCATGCGGCTGTATGTATGTTTCTTTTTTTTTAAGTATCTTCACCGGTTATTCGAAGATGGTTGGACCGATTTGGAATTTTTTTTTTGTTTGAAAGGGTATGTATGTATGTATGTATGTAATATATTTATTCAGAAAAGGTTTATTTGCTTTGGGAAAGCCAAATTTGAAGAAGTTGGACTGATGATGAAGACCACAGATGGTCATCGGAACTACTCAACAATAATACGTACCTATTTCACGGGTTTCGATTGGACCGATTTGGAAAATTGATTTTTTATTTGAAAATGTATACTCCCAAGTCGATTCCACTGTAACTAAGTCGAAATCTGTTGATGTGATCTTGGAGAAATCGAGGGAACTCTTCAAAAATTATTGGCACACCTATAGCGATTTGGGTATTTTTTAAAGTAAATCGTTCATTTGCTTTCGGAAAGTAAAATTTGAAGAAGTGGAACTGATGATGAAGACCACAGATGGTCATCGGAACTACTCAATAATAGATATTTCACGGGTTGCGATGGTTCCGAACTTTAAAATGGTTTCATAACAATTTCTGCTCGGCACAATGTATATGGCGATGTGGAACCGATGGTGACGTACTCGTGGAACTCCTCAAAAAATTAATGTATGTATGTAACTAACTATGTTTGTTCGGGTGGAATCTTGCAACTTAATTTTGAAGCAGATATCTTCAACCGATTGAGCTGAAATTTTGTATACACGTTCAGTGCGGATGACAATCATCGCTGCTTTGCATGAATAATGACGCAATCCAAAAAAAGCTAATTGGACATAGATATAGATAAGCAATAGTGTGTTAATCCACACTGGAGAAATTTTGAGTAAATCGTGTTTTAAAATTATAGCGCCATTTTCTATCAACATTTTTTATGTACAATATTTAGTTATATATTTAAATAATGTAATAAGGTAAACACATAATTAAAAAAAGTTCCCTAACTCTCAATAAATCATTCTGAATAGGTAACTTAATTTTGTTAACATGTTATTGCTTATCTGTGTCCAATTTTACTGTAGAATTTGTGTAGTAGTTTTACTGAATGTTTTTTTTCTTGCAACTTTTTATTTATTGAAGATTACAAACAAACAATGTATACATCAAAAGGGCATTCATTAACCTCTTTCTGACATCTTCGCGTCAACGTCGCGTCGCGCTTCTTTTAAAACGGTGATTTCAAAATTTTGTATTGTGCGGTTATTCATGCAAAGCAGCGACATGGTTTATTCTTTGCTTTGCGCATTTGAACAAAAGCTTGTTGTATAAAAGGACGCAGATAAGCAATAACATGTTAACCCACAATATTAAGTTATTGATTCAAAACGCTCTATTGAGAGTTACAGAGCGTTTTTTAATTATGTGTTCACCTTATTACATTGTTTAAATACCAAAAAATATTTATACATAAAAAAATGCTGAAACAAAATCACGATATGATTTTAAAACACGATTTACTCAAAATTTCTCTAATGTGGGTTAACACACTATTGCTTATCTATGTCCATTAAAAACGGTTTTTTTTTCAAGTTTTTTTCCTATTGGACGCAGATAAGCAATAACATGTTAACCCACAAAATTAAGTTATTGATTCAGAACGATTTATTGAGAGTTAGAGAACGTTTTTTAATTATGTGTTTCCCTTGTTACATTGCTTAACTATGTAACTAAATATTGAACATAAAAACGTTGCAACAAAATGGCGCTCCAACTTTTAAACCACGATTTACTCAAAATTTCTCCAGTGTGGGTTAACACACTATTGCTTATCTATGTCCACTTACCCAAGGGGAGAATGGGAGCCAGCCGGTTAGGGTGGGACAGTGGGACTGCATACGTACTGGAGTGCGTGGGGCTGGGCGGCTCGGAGATGGGGCGCGGGTAGTTGAACCGCTTGCCCAGCTCGCGGTCCATGTGGTCCACGTAGTCCGGGTACACCATGCGCAGCGCCTGCGCGCGCGCCTGCCGGTAGTACTGCCGCACGGACACGCGCACACAATAGGTATATTTGACAAATTTTAATTTTTTAGTCCGTCTTGTAGATTATTAAAAAATATTGGACACGTATTTTTTCTTTTTTTACGTAATCAAAAAATAACGGCGATATATTGAGTTGAAATTTCGCGTGACGTCACTATTCTGACAGTTTGTATGGCGGTTTTGTGGTTAGTGACGTCACGACCCCCTCACCCTAAACTTTAATGCGCTTTATCTCTGTGTAGTTTAATTTATTTGAAAAATAAAAAAATACGTGGCTAATGATTTTGAATTTTCTAAATTACGGACTAATTAGAATTTTGATTTTCAAATGTTGTCAACATCCCTATTATAATAATAACTAGCTGTGCCCCACGGTTTCACCCGCGATGATTACAGAGTTCCCGCGGGAATTCCGGGATAAAAAGTACCCTATGTGTTAATCTGATGTTTAAGCTATATTATTGTAACGTTTCATTTAAATCCATCCAGTAGTTTTCGCGTGAAAGAGTAACAAACATCCATCCATCTATCCATCCATCCATACATACTTACAAACTTTCGCGTTTATAATATTAGTAGGATCTACTTCACAACACACATGAAAAATGAGAAAATCTTTATTTCTTTAACAATAGGTTACAGTAAAATTACTAGAGTTTGGAGTCTCCCTTTAAGCAACAATTGCTTGTGTTGGGAGGCTCCGCTTTTGACACAGATCCACTCGATCCCACACTAAGCTTGTGTCGTGGAAACCGAGCAACACGTGGTATATACTACATACAAGCTGACCTCCGCAGTTTCACCCGCGGTAATTTCTAAGTGTAAAAAGAACCCTATGTCACTCAGGATCACTTTAGCTTCCTATAAGTAAAAGAATTTTCAAAATCGGTTCAGTAGATCCAGGGATTACAACCTCACAAACTCCAAGAATGCCGGGTTAAAATAAAGCCTATGTTACTCAGAGATAATGTAGCATTCTAACGGTGAAAGAATTTTTCAAATCAGTCCAGTAGTTTTCGAGTGAAATCGTAACAAACAAACACACGAAAATTCCAATCTTTCCCCATTTTCATATCATTAGTGCTTAGATAAAACGCATTAAAGTAAGTGGGGACTCGTGACGTCATAACTCAATGACGTCATAACTCACTTTTTTTACGTCATAACTCGTGACGTCATAACATGCTATAAACTGTAGCACGGCGTGACGTCACACGACATTTCAACTTAATGTGTCTCCGTTATTTTTCGATTACGTAAAAAATGGAAAAATACGTGTCCAATATTTATTATTAATCTACACGACGGGCTAAAATCTAAAATTAAGTACGGTATAAAATAAAATAATAATACAATATTTGACAACACACAAATCTACTTGATCACACACTAAGCTACGAGAGTTTATTAAAAAAAAAAGTACAAGTAACTTACAATTCCAAGGTTCCGCCAATCCATCAAGTCGGACAACCTCTCAGTCCGGTTCCTCTGGATGATGCGCTGGCGCCGGCTCAGTCTGTCGCGGTGCAAGGAAGATAACAGGAGTTTTAATAATTGACTATTTGTGTCCGTCTGTAGCGCGCATCATGCCTAAACATCCACAGATAGTGGTCAATTGGTCATATTATGTTATTACTAGCTGTTAATTTCAAAGATCTTGCGGGTATACCGAGATGAAAGTACTACCCTATATTTTTTCTATACTTACCCTTGACAATGTTGTGTATGCAAAATGTAATCACGTTAACCCGCGTAAATTTCGGGGTTGCCGCGGGAATTCCGAGATAAAAAGCACCCTATGTCCTTTTCTGTACCCCTCACAACGAATATGCAAAATTTAACGATGATCGGTGGAGCCGTTAAGGCGTGAAAGCGTAACAAACAAATATACAAACTCACTTTTGCATTAATAATAATAAAATTTATCTCAGGCCACGAGAACCCATAGCACCCATAAAAACCCCATATTACATTAAATTACAATGAAATTAATTTAAAAAACATATGATTCAGCTGAGGTTTAGTTTGGGTACGTTCCTAGATACGGAGTGTGGGTGTGTAGTGTGTAGTGTATAGTGTATAGTGTGTAGTGTGTAGTGTGTAGTGTGCAGTGTGCAGTGTGCAGTGTGCATTGTGCAGTGTGCAGTGTGCAGTGTGCAGTGTGCAGTGTGCAGTGTGCAGTGTGCAGTGTGCAGTGTGCAGTGTGCAGTGTGCAGTGTGCAGTGTGCAGTGTGCAGTGTGCAGTGTGCAGTGTGCAGTGTGCAGTGTGCAGTGTGCAGTGTGCAGTGTGCAGTGTGCAGTGTGCAGTGTGCAGTGTGCAGTGTGCAGTGTGCAGTGTGCAGTGTGCAGTGTGCAGTGTGCAGTGTGCAGTGTGCAGTGTGCAGTGTGCAGTGTGCAGTGTGCAGTGTGCAGTGTGTAGTGTGTAGTGCGTAGTGCATAGAGACTGGAGGCTCACTTGGTGAAGTCGAACATGTACTGCGCCAGCTGCTGCACGGAGCCCTCGAGCGAGATGTACCGCCGGTCCACCACGTAGATGCCGTACGACATCGGGTCCGCGATGTGCTCCTGCATGAAGCACCCGAACCCTGCCCGCAACAGATAGTGGTATGACGAGGCTCTCACCGATGCCCCCCAGTCGGACGATCCTTTACTTAGTTTTCTACTCGTTAACGATTGCAGAACGTCAATTTGGCTAGGGGGCCAGGTGATATAACCAGTTAACGTTATGTAGTATTAGGTGATAATCGGCTGACGTTATGTATATCACGTGATATATGTACATATATACATAGTGTTAAATGGTTATCACGTGATATATGTACATAGACTCGACTGATTATCACGCGATATACATAGTGTCAACTGGTCATCACGTGATATACATAGTGTTAAATGGTTATCACGTGATATATGTAAATAGAATCGACTGTATATCACGTGATATACACACTGTCAGCTGATTATCACGTGATTTAGGTACATAGTATTAATTGATTCATCATCACGTGATCATGATCACGTGATATATGTACATATATCACGTGATAACTGATAACCATTTAACACTATGTATATCACGTAATGACCAGTTAACACTATGTATATCACGTGATAATCAGTCGACAGTATATATATAACGTGATAATCGGTATACCCTGTATTGTATATCAGGTGATAGCCATTAACCACGTACCGGAGAGGTTGGTGGTGATGCTGGGGATGCCCATGACGGTGCACTCGGCGGGCGTGTACCCCCACGGCTCGTAGTAGGACGGGAACACGCCCAGGTGGCAGCCGCGGACGAACTCCTCGTAGTCGAGCCCGAAGAGCGGGTTGGTGGACGACAGGAACTCTGGGTGGAAGATTATCTGCGCACACACCAAAGACCATGCACATACTCAGATCATAATAAAATTATATATATAATAAATAAATAATAAATTAATTAAAAAAAAACATAATTTTTTTTTATATATCTGAAATAAAAACTTTTTATTTTTATTTTTTATTTTATTTTTTTATAATTCTACTGTATTTGGTTATTATTTGGCTATTAGTAATAGGTAATGAGCATGATGACTAATTGATTTTTTAGTCTGTCTTATAGATTAATAAAAAGTATTAGACACGTGTTTTTTTTTCTTTTTTTACGTGATCAAAAAATAACGGCGATGTATTGAGTTGAAATTTGGCGTGACGTCAATAAGCAGTGCAATTTGTATGGCGGCTTATAGCGGTTAGTGACGTCACGAGCCCCCATCCTAAACTTTAATGAGCTTAATCTCTGTATATTTTAATTTATTTGAAAAAGGAAAAAATACGTGTCTATTGCTTTTTTTATTTTCTAACTGACGGACTAATTAGAATTTAGATTTTCAAAAATCGCCAACATTCCTATTGATGCAATTTCACGGATGGTGGAACTATCTTACTACGGCTAAAATTCGCGCCGTTAATTGTTCTTGTGTTTAAATTTCGAACGGAATCCTTATAAATATGCAAAAGTGAGGTTGTTTGTTGTTTGTTTGTTTGTTTTGTACGCTTTTACGCCTTAACTACTCGGCCGATCATCATGAAATATTGCATACACGTTGTCAGATATAATACAGAAGTACGGGCTATAGAGAAGGCCATAGGGTAGATACTATTTGTCCCGGAATAGGGATGTTGACTACTTTTGAAAATCAAAATTCTAATTAGTCCGTCAGTTAGAAAATAAAAAAACAATAGACACGTATTTTTTACTTTTTTAAATAAATTAAAATATACAGAAATAAAGCGCATTAAAGTTTAGGATAAGGAGGTCGTGACGTCACTAACCCCAAAACCGCCATACAAACTGTCAGAATAGTGAAGTCACGCGAAATTTCAACTCAATATATCGCCGTTATTTTATGATTGCGTAAAAAAAGAAAAAATACGTGTCCAATATTTTTTAATAATCTACAAGACGGACTAAAAAATAAAAATTAGTCAACATGCCCATTCCAGCGTTAACTCCGAAATTAACGCAAGGAACAGCTTGTGAATAAATAATTCAATCTAAAAGACGCGTCTGCTTCGCCTACATTGCCTCTCTAGTGATTTTTCCCTTTTTTCTGTGGCACCGACCTTCACTTTGTCGTTGATGGTGTTGAAGAGCTGGCACCGCCTCACTCCGTTTAGCACCGGATCGCTCCAGTCGTCCACCTGTTGCGTACACACAATCCAATTTACATGAGAATTAAATAAAATGTTTATTTGGTACCAACATCCATCAAATGTAGTGTAGCTGAAATTAACCTTATGTTTATTATTATAAAATGCGAAAGTGATTTTTTTTTGTTTGTTTGTTTGTTACACTTTCACACCTTAACGTCTTGACCGATCATCATAAAATCGTGCACACACGCTGTCAAGCGTACAGAGAAGGACATACGGTAATACTTTTTGACCCGGAATTCCCGCGGGAACTCCGAAATAAACGCGGGTGAAACTACATAAAATTTTGCATACTACACGTTGTCAAGGGTCGGTACAGAAAAAAATAATATGGCGTAGTAAGTACTTTGATCTCGGAATATCGGCGGGATCTCCGAAATTAACGCGGGTGAAACCGAAGGGAATATCTAGATATAATTTCGAATGTGAGTTTGTTTGTTTCGCTTTCACGCTTCAACTGCTCGACCGATCATGATGAAATTTTTCATACACGTTGCCAGGGATACAGAGAAGGCCTTAGGGTGCTTATAGTGTCTAGCTCACAGACTGGACTGTCCCTTCCGGGGGTACTGGGTATGCCTTGCTATTTGCTATACATGCACCGTGCACATACATCAAAGTTGTTCAATGTTTTACTGTTTTAATAAA
Organism: Zygaena filipendulae; assembly: GCA_907165275.2. Taxonomy (NCBI): domain Eukaryota; kingdom Metazoa; phylum Arthropoda; class Insecta; order Lepidoptera; family Zygaenidae; genus Zygaena; species Zygaena filipendulae. The sequence goes on along the minus strand of OU015678.1, from coordinate 1,618,836 downwards.
ATATGTACCTATAAATAATACTAACATGGAATGTAAGCAGAACCTGTTATTAGCTCCTCACTAACCATTTATGGACTTAATGTCTGAATAAAAGTTTTTTTTTATTTATTACTAGCTGCGCCCCGCGGTTTCACCCGCGGTAATTTTGAAGTTCCCGCGGGAATCCCGGGATAAAAAGTACCCTACGTCCTTCTCTGTATCCCTGACAACGTGCATGCCAAATTTCATCCAAATCCGTTCAGCCGTTTTTGCGTGATTGAGTAACAAACATCCAAACATCTAAACATCCAAACATCCACACTTTCACATTTATAATAATAGTAGGAAGTAGGATAGTTCCGGAATTCCCGCGGGAACTCCGAAGTACCTACGTACCACGTTGTGCGTGGTGACCGGCGGCAGGCCGTCCCGCTGCAGCGCGTAGATGCAGCGCTTGAGGCGCGTCGTGTCGTCCTTGTGCAGCAGCTCGGACGGCTCCGGCAGGTGGCCGCTGCAACGAAAAACCACACACTTTGTTATTGACACACATTGTACAAACTTTGTTTCAATCTAATGCAATTAAAATAGTTCCTGAATTCGGTGACCGCTTTGCTAAAATGGTAGGTACACGTACACACCGGCACAAGCCAAGGTAATAGTAATATATTCCGGTTCTGTGTAATGCCACTAAACTATCCCCTAGCCAAAAGGTTGACTGGTAGAGAATGCCTTAGGCATTAAGTCCACCTTTTGTACATAAATGGGCAATAAAGTTCTTTAAATAAATAAATAAATAATCGTAATCATACAGAGCGCCCCACATATACCACAGGCACAGACATACTCACAAAAAACCCCACACATACACACAAAAGTCCCACACATACCCTCACATATTATACAAAAAAAGTCCGACACATATCCACAAAATTTCCAAACATATCCACAAAAGTCCCAGACATACCCTTACACATCATACAAAAAAGTCCCACACATATCCACCCAAGTCTCACACATATCCACAAAAGTCCCACACATACCCTTACACATCATACAAAAAAAGTCCCACACATATCTACCCAAGTTCCACACCTAACCACAAAAGTCCCACACATACCCTTACACATCATACAAAAAAAGTCCCACACATATCCACAAAAGTCCCACACATACCCTTACACATCATACAAAAAAGTCCCACACATATCCACCCAAGTCTCACACATATCCACAAAAGTCCCACACATACCCACAAAAGTCCCACACATATCCACAAAAGGCCCACACATACCCACACAAGTCCCACACATATCCACAAAAGTCCCACACATATCCCCAAAAGTCCCACACATATCCATGATCTTCTTTTTGTAATTTCAAGTTTCAACGGCGATGACCCGATTGGCGCAGTAGGTCACCATGCGTACCCGCTAATCAAGGGGTTCCGGGTTCGATTCCCGGTGGGAGTGGACTTTATGTGCTGTACGCAGGGTGGATCTGCGTGTGGGAAGTGAAATTTAAATATTTGTGAATTTCGCTTTCCAACTCTCAATTTTATACCTACTAACATAATATTTTAAGATTCATAGTTTCACTAACATCTATGGACTAAGTTGTCTGATAATAAACAATTTTTATTTATTTTTTTATTTATAAAAGTCCCACACATATCCACAAAAGTCCCACATGTATACAATAGTCCCACACATACCCTCACACACCATGCACCCATACGTACCCTCACACACCACCCCCACACGCACCCACCCACCCCGACTCACCGCAGACACGTGTCGTACATCCGCTTGCCGATCAGCTGCTGGATGTCGTGGATGGAGTCGCGCAGCGCCTTGGTGACGGCGTGGCCGCGCAGGCTCTCCACGTTGAAGTTGTTCGTCTTCGCCGGGAAGATCAGGAACGCGACCACCGTCACCTCCGAGTCGCACGCCTGCGCACGCGCACCAGCGACACCAACAATACAATACGTACTTAGGATATATGCATCACCGTAAAATAGGGATGTTGACTACTATTGAAAATCAAAATTCTAATTAGTCCGTCAGTAAAATAAAAAAACAATAGACACGTATTTTTTGCTTTTTTAAATAAATTAAAATATACAGAGATAAAGCGCATTAAAGTTTAGGGTGAGGGGGTCGTGACGTCACTAACCGCAAAACCGCCATACAAACTGTCAGAATAGTGACGTCACGCGAAATTTCAACTCAATATATCGCCGTTATTTTTTGATTACGTAAAAAAAGAAAAAATACGTGTCCAATATTTTTTAATAATCTACAAGACGGACTAAAAAATAAAAATTAGTCAACATGCCCATTGTAAAAAATGCATATAGTTTATAATCTATCTCGCGAGATTGTAAACTGTCGATACATTGTGAACCGTAACATACTGCTTACAAATTAAAATAGGCTTTTTTCCGGTGTATGATCGCGCGAGCTCACCAGTAGGTACAAATCTAACCTAACCAATAATAGTTCATTGACTAATTTATCTGTGATTTCACAAAATCCCTAGTTTTTTTTTTGCGAAAATTCTGTTTATCGAATTATCCTACGACATATTATGTAAGATGAAACGGATATCCAATAACTATCCGGTATCCGGCCTAGCCAGAATTTTTTTCACTATCCGGCCGGATATCGGATACTAAAATTTTGAAAAAAATTTCATTTCATTTTTAGGCAAATCATACCCACAACAACATAAAACCACGACGACAAGATAACGGAATAAACAAACAAACTGGAAAACGCAAACTGACACGTGTGATAACGATAACACTCGAACACCCGAACGCGATAACACCCGAACGCGCCCGAATATTTCCGATCTCGTTCACCGGGCCGAATATCCAGGAAGCCGGATATCCGACGCTCCAGCCTCTTAACTTGCCGGATATCCGATATCTGGCCAAACCACTATCCGTTTCATCTCTAATGTAAATACCCTTTTCATTACTCATACTCGGAAAGTAGGTCTGAAGTTGCCCGAGAAGCGGGTTGAAAGTAACCCTTTTCAACCCTAGGGAGAATCGCTTTCAACTGACAGCTGGATACTGCAGAAACTCAAGTTTTTTTTATTTCATAGGGGGCATACTTACTGGCCAGTAGCACACCTAATGGTTGATTTATGTAAAATAAAATTGACTCATTTTTTTCTTTAGCTTATTCCTATTTTTATTTTGACTTTCCTTGCATTCGTAATGAAAAGCACAGTGTTATCCTCGGGAGAAAGACTTAGGGACCAACCTCGATCTATTGGCCAAACCCCGTCTCGGGACTAAATAAGTTACTTTCACCCCTAGGATAACAATGTACTATTACAGCAAAAGAGTACGGAAGGCTGTAGGGTCGCGACTCGCGGGTGCGTGCAGTGTGTGTGTGTACCTTCAAGTAGTGGTTGAGTCTCGCCAACGCTTCTATGAACACGTCGGCGCCCTTGTTGCCGTACTCGTAGCGGCCCGCGATGAAGAAGTACAGCGTCTTGTCCAGGTCGAAGTTGAAATGCCTGCGCGGACACACGGCCAACTATAGAGGACCAGCTGTTCTTCGCGGTTTCTACCGCGTAAATTTCGGAGATCCCGCGGGAATTCCGGGATAAAAAGTACCCTGTGTGTTATTCTGATGTATAAGCTACATTCAAGGGCGGATACAGGATATTTTTCTGGGAGGGGCACAAGGGGCGGACAGGCAAAAAAATTAACAATAACTGTTAGAAATAACCTTTATTTTTTATATTTATAGTTTATTTCTACAACTTCAAGTATGTCTATAGAAAGATTTATGAGAGTATCAAAGTAATAGAAAAAATAAATGTTTTTTATTTTTAATTATTGTTAAAAGTTTGTTAAAGAAAGTTTTTTTCCCGCGACCGCACCACTCATTTTTCATTTGCAAGTGTGCGAAAGGGATGCAACGAACAAAATTCGCAATTCCAGTAGTCAGAAATAGACAAGAGTTTCACTCATGTGATAGAAACAGAAAGACTGTTATATTATTCATATATTTTAACAAGTTTGATAATTTGATTTGCTTCTAAGTATGTACTGTGATGGGATCTCCATAGTAAACAAAAATACCATCTGGGGGGTCCTAAATCCGCCCTTGGCTATATTATTGTAAAGTTACGTTAAAATCCATTCAGTAGTTTTTTGCGTGAAAGAGTAACATCTTACTTTACTTCGCGTTTATAATATTAGTAAACGAAAAAAAATATTGAAAGACTATAAAAAAAAAACTTATAATAAGACCTGACGATATATGGGAAGTAATGTTCAATGACAAAGTAAAGGATATCCAATGTTTGCCAATAAACATGCTACATAGCATGCGTAGCATGTTACATTGTACTAATATTATAAATACAAAAGTGAGTTTGTTTGTTTGTTACGCTTTCACGCCTTAACGGCTCAACCGATCATGATGAAATTTTGCTGGAATTCCAGGGCAAAAGTAACCTATATCCTTCACGGTACTCCTGGCAGCGTATATCCTACTAATATTATAAATGTGAAAGTGTGGATGTTTGTTACTCAATCACGCGAAAACGGCTGAACGGATTTGGATGAAATTTGGCATGCACGTTGTCAGGGGTACAGAAAAGGACATAGGGTACTTTTTATCTCGGAATCCCCGTGGGAAATCCGAAATTACCGTGGGTGAAACCGCGGGGCACAGCTAGTAAGGTTATAAGGTTAGTAGGTATTAGGTAACCCAAAAAAAACCGCAGGGAACAGTAAATATGTATAATTAGTGATCAATTTCCGATCAATGGGGATGTGGACTACTTTTGAAAATTAAAATTCTAATTAGTCCGTCAGTTAGAAAATTAAAAATCAATAGACACGTATTTTTTACTTTTTCAAATAAATTAAAATATACAGAGATAAAGCGCATTAAAGTTTAGGGTGAGGGGCTCGTGACGTCACTAACCGCTAAAACCACCATACAAACTGTCAGAATAGTGACGTCACGCGAAATGTCAACTCAATATATCGCCGTTATTTTTTAATTACGTAAAAAAAGAAAAAAATACGTGTCCAATATTTTTTAATAATCTACAAGACGGACTAAAAAATAAAAATTAGTCCACATGCCCATTCAACCGTAACTCACCCATAGAAGTGCCCGCGCACGAACTCGTGTATTTTCTCCTTGGCCAGCGCGTGCAAGTTCTGGAACTCGTGCAGCGCCGAGAACTTCTTCACGTTGAGGCCGTTGGGGGTGATCAGGTCGGGCTTCCGCTTCAGGAGGTGTTCCGCCTCGTAGCCTGGGCGGGGGGGCCGAGCTCGTTATTCACGGTGAATATTAGCATGGGACAGGATTAATGTTAGTATAGGACAGGATGAATATTGGCATGGGGCAGGATGAATATTAGCATGGGGCAGGATGAATATTATCATGGGAGCGGATGAATATTAGCATGGGAGCGGATGAATATTAGCATGGGAGCGGATGAATATTAGCATGGGAGCGGATGAATATTATCATGGGAGCGGATGAATATTGGCATGGGAGCGGATGAATATTAGCATGGGGCGGATGAATATTAGCATGGGAGCGGATGAATATTAGCATGGGGCGGATGAATATTAGCATGGGAGCGGATGAATATTAGCATGGGGCAGGATGAATATTAGCATGGGGCAGGATGAATATTAGCATGGGAGCGGATGAATATTAGCATGGGGCGGATGAATATTAGCATGGGGCGGATGAATATTAGCATGGGGCGGATGAATATTAGCATGGGGCGGATGAATATTAGCATGGGGCGGATGAATATTAGCATGGGGCGGATGAATATTAGCATGGGAGCGGATGAATATTAGCATGGGGCGGATGAATATTAGCATGGGAGCGGATGAATATTAGCATGGGAGCGGATGAATATTAGCATGGGGCGAGGTGAGCTCGTTATACAGGTGAATATTATAGCTTTGAGGTGAGCTAATTATACAGGAAAAATATTGGCCTGGGGAGGAGGTGAGTTCGTTATACAGAATGATTTTTTATTAGCCTGGAGGGGTGAGTTCGATATACAGGATGAATATTACACACAGGACGAGATGAATATTAGCATAGTAGGAGGTGAGCTCGTTATACCTATAGGATATTAGCCTGGGGGGAGGGTGAGCTCGTTATACAGGATGAATATTAGCATAGGAGGCGGTGAGCTCGTTATAAAGGATATTTATAGCCTGGGGCCTGGGGGCGGGAGCTCGTTGTATAGAATAAATATTAGCTTAGGGGAGGTGAGATCTTTATACAGGTGAATATTGTCTGGGGGGAGAGGAGCTAGTTATACTAACATAGTTTTAAGCACAATTTTACTAACAATATTGGACTAAAAAAAAAAGCGTCTGAATAAATGAATTTTATTATTATTATTATTATTATACAGGATGAATATTAGTATCAAAAGTCATTCAGTTACGTTTTACTTAGTCACTCTTTTCAGAATTCTCAATTTTCGGAATGTATGTGCAACCTGTGATATCCGAAACGGTGGTGAATATATGCGTCATATGCGACGCCGCCCTCTCCATGCAGTATCGGTGGTATATCTGTCTCTTTCCCGCCTCCTCGTCGACGGAGAACTGAAAAAGATGGATGTAATAATGGCTCAGACTTATTTTTTTTCGTCTTATGGACTGTCGCATGTATATGTAGGTAATTATAATCGTAGTATTGTTTGAAAGTGCAAGTTTTAAACTGCTATAGAAAGCTAAATAACGAAGGAAGTCAGCTGGAAACAACACATATTTCATTACTAGCTGTTAATTTCAGATTTACGCGGCAATTCCAGGACAAAAAGTACTCCATGTCCCTCCTCTGTATCCCTGACATCGTGTATGCAAAGTTTCATGACGATCAGTTGAGTAGTTAAGGCGTGTAAGCGTAACAAACAATCGTACAAACTCACTTATGTATTTAGATAGTAAGTGATAATTTATTTTTCAAGAAAAATAACACTAATAAACATTACACAACTATAATAGTACATCACTGCATATTATAAAACAAAGTCCTCTGTTGGTCTGTCTGTTCGCGATAAACTCAAAAACTACTCAACAGATTTTTATGCGGTTTTCACCAATAGATAGAGTGATTCAAGATGAAGGTTTACACTATTTTTAATCCTAGAATTCCCGCGGGAACACGAACACCAAAATCACCGCGAGTGGATCCGCGGGGGACAGCTGACCAATAAAGTATCCACCATTAGTTTTTCCATACATCTACTTACTTGAATATTTAAACTTTTCCGTACCTTATCCAGATTGTTGTAGAAATCAGTGTTGCCAGCGCAAAGGTACCGGCCGAGCAGAGTCGCGTGCGTCGTGAACACGGTCGCAACGTCCACATGGCGCACCCTGGAATTGAGGATCACATGTCAACAAAACTCCATATCATGTGGTGCCATCTGTTGTTGAGTGTCAATAGGTATAAAAAAGCTTAATTATAGGGTATGTTCCGATATGCACTGCAAGCACCGTAAGGTATGACGTCAATTCAGTATACTACGAAGCCGTTCCTTTATAGTTAGCCATACTAAACTGTACTGGTTACTGTTTAAAACGGAACGCAGTGCAATATACTGTCATTCATGTCATTGTCATGTCACGCTGTCGACAACGGTTGCCCAATCGAAGTTTTTACGTGATCAAACCACTGAGAGCACCTTACCTCGACAACGTCAGTGCTCACTGCAAAAATGGCGACGATTATGACGTCAAACTGCCTACAGCGGATACTGCGGCGGTATGCTGAAAGTTATAACGGAACAAATTTCTTGTCATTGCGAGCACTGGGCCAGTGCTATAAGTAACAACGGAACATACCCATGGTATAAAGTTGCTGGCGCTCAGTTGTTTCATAGTTTATTTTGATGCTATAACGTTCGACAGATGGCGCTCACTTTACCGTACAATACAACGTGTGTTGCATTTAGGGTGCACTAGATGGCGTTATGTGTAAAAGCCTGCCATTTTAGGGTTTAAACCTGTTTGTTTGTACAAACTCACATTCGCATTTATAACAGTAAGGTTTACCTCAGCACTATGAGTCCAATGCCGGCCTGCCACTCGTGGAAGTGCGCGACCACGCGCGGCGGCGTTTCGCTGTAGCCCTCGGCCGCCTTCCTGAACTGCCGCACACATTCTCGACTTTATGCCACCGTAATACCGTCCAGATTAGAGTTAGCGGATTAGTTTGACATAACTATCGCCACAGGTAGTTGCTTTGTGTCTTAATAAGAGGTCGTAGGCCTGGGGGTCAATGCTTTGCTTATTTTTGATGACATATGTATTGGGGGGGGGGGGGGGGTCTGGATTGTAATTACTTCAGCGATATCTATCTCTTTTTTTTGGATCATGAATCAATGAAAAATACAGAACAGAATGCTATATACATGTGCCAATGACGAAGGCATAGAACCCCTTAGAGCTACTCTCACTTTTGCTGATGATGAAAATTCTGCTTAAATGTTATACTTGAACTGCCCCTGAGATGCTTTACTATCACTTTCAGTCCACCGCTCCCGCGGAATCGAACCCGGAACCTCTTGATTAGCGGGTACGTCCAGTTACTAGTTAGTTAGGTAACGGAAGCCCTCACCTCGGTGACGAACTGGGCGACCATGAAGCCGAGTATGACCGCGTCGTTGGCCTCCACGTCCAGGTGCGGGATGCCCAGCGCGCACGAGTCCCACAGCTCCTGCTTGTACGCGTCCATCTGCCACGCGCCCGAGCCGATGTCGAACAGCACTATCTGCGGGTTGCCGTCCACCAGCCACGTGCCTGTGTGCAGCTGGCGGGGGGGGGGGGGAGAGAGAGAAGGTCATTAGTACCTATACAACGTGTTAATGAATTAACTGAAAACTAGAAAGTAGTTTGCTCAGAATCGACTAGCGAATCGATCGCACTAGGTTATATAGGTTATATTTTTTCATTTTTACTAGCACATGTCTAAATTATTTATAATACAATATTTGGCGCGTACGCCGCCCGCAGCAAAAAAATTCGAACCGGTAGGTGCGGGCGTAGCGCTTGGAATTTCATAGATAGGTCACCTCCAAACTAAGGTTGAATAACTTTTAAAGTATAACTTTTTTCGACATAAAATATATTTTAATCATATTATTGTTAATTTTTTTAAATGGGGTGTATCAGGTTTTCAGTTAATTCATTAACACGTTGTATACTACTAGCTGTGCCCCGCGGTGTCACCCGCGTGAGTTTCGGAGTTCCCGCGAGAATTCCGGGATGAGAAATAGATAGTAGCCGATTCCCAGGCTTACTGAATATGCATAAAAAATTTCATGAGAATCGGTCAAGCCGTTTCGGAGGAGTATGGGAACGAACATTGTGACACGATAATAGGGTACTTGCATGAATTTTTTTTTCAGTCTATTTTAACGATATATGACTTAAACAAAGCAAGAAAAATATAAAAATATATATGCATAAATTAATTAAATAGAGCGTTTCAAAGTTCCTACTTTTGACTTTACCGCCGAAACGCGGAATGACGTCACTAGTTGAAAACGACGATTTATTAATCTGTGATGGAGATGTCACTGTCGTATTGACAGAGTCATGTGACACTGACAGACAGATAACTTCAATATCCAAAAGCGAAATTAAGGTTGAATTGTGTCGAGTTACTTCCAAAAGTTCTAGTAAAGAATCGAAATGCATCTTACCGATGCATTTGAAAGTAAAAAACTTCAGAAAAAGGAAAATATGTTTTTAATACAGTTGCTCAAAAAGTGGCGTATTGCAGGGACGTTTAGCGTTCGGGATGTGGGCTATTACATACTCGAGCTTTTTGTTTACCTTTCCCGAACTCGTGCGTTCTCTTTGCCAACTGTCAAAAATGGCGACACGACTTTGACACACTTTTTGCATTGCGAAACGTAGGTTTCGCATTACTAATACGACTAGCGCCATCTCTTGATCACAGTTGGAACTTAGTTGAGTTTGTTGTGTTTTTGATATTTTATTAAATTGCTTAATTTTTTCGTAACTGTATTAAGTACACGTGCGGAACCGTCATTGCAACTAGTTCCGACTGTCAACCTTCACCTTCGGCTGCGCCTCGGCTCGGGTAGACATTTGTCGGAACTCTTTGCAATGACAGGCTTTCCGCACTTATAATGAAATATACTATTTGACTGTATGCACTTAGTTTCTTTTTCCTTCCCTAAAAGAGGTAAATGTTTCCTAAAAAAATAAAAGTGATGTAATATGTTAAGCGTGGCTGTGATTGGTGTTTCGTTGCAACGTTCCAGTAGGTATATATTGTATGTTCTGGACCACTTCGTTCTTTCGCAATGAGCGAGCACGTGCTCGCTCGCGAAATCACTCCGATGGTCCAGACCATACAATATATACCAATCAAAATGATTCACTTGTCGGATCGATCATGCAAAAACAATTATCGCTCGACTGATTTAAAAAATTTATCCGTCCGATGGATCATGCAAAAGATTCACCGGTCGATCGAACAACAAAAAACAAACAATAATAATCCGTTTGCATGTTTAGTTACCAAATTATGAATAAATAAAAACATACCTGAACTATCCGGCTGTACCGCGGATCCATCATGTGAACTATTAAGTATTTTCATCACACACAAGCACATACAAGTTATACGTAAAAACTTTGAATTTAATAATTAAATTATACTTATGTTAGAAACTATTATGTTCACTATATTGTCAGGTGTCTCTCCACAGTTAATGTTGAAGCATATATTTAAACTCAGTACCAGATTGGCTCAACGATCTTCAAAATTTCTGATTTTCAGGCTAGATTGCTCAAGTCGTCGCCGAATCAAATTCGGCACCAGATTGGCTCAACGATCTTCTGTAAATCAGAAACTAGGGCTAGATTGCTCAAGTCGTCACTGAGTTATAAATAAAGCACATATTTTGTGATCAGATTGACTCGAGGACACCATAACTTTACGCAGTGAACACAAAGATTCTAAGCACTCGCAATGTCTAAATGACAATTCGCAACAGCAGAGACTGTACTGTACTGTATGTTTCCCTTCGCTTCGCTTACTACTTATCTTTATTTTTTTACTTACCTTTGACATTCGGTACGGTTAGCAAATATGTAATAACCACACATGTTTCTGTTTAAATGGTTCATGTATGTCTTTATTACGTTGCATTAATAAACATACAGTTAATCTGAGAATTTAACGCAAAACATAAATTATTATGTAGAAAAACGAAATACAAAAACTCATGAAAATTGGTCTATTTGGAAATTATGACAGTGATAATGAGTTCTTAAAGCTGGAAATATTTCTCGCGGTTTACAAAAAATATTTGTTTATAATATATTTAAGAGGTATAAAATATAATTTTTATGACTTCAAGCACTTATCGTTTGTAGGTACTGTTTCTGCAATCAGTACGTATACTTATTGTTCTCATAACTCTAAAGTGCTGATCACCACGGTTCCACGGTCCGCGCATGTTTATTATTTATAAAATTCGATGAAATATCATCGCGCGCCATCGCTTTCCCACCAAGTTGGATCTAAATATAACTAAAATACGATTTTCTGTCTGTAATATCGAGATAACTCTGTTCTAAAAAACTCGACTAAGTGTTATTTGCATTTGTAAAAACATTAATAACCATTTAAATGTTCGATATTTTTTTTATCTCTATCCCTCCAAACAATCTTCAGAATCTTTGAAAGCTTTTTCATAAAATTTGATATACCTACTTATACTTCGGGTTCAAGAATGCCATACCTACTTATCATTCCGTAAAAAAAAAATTGTTTGAGAGAGTTTGGAATTCATGCGAGCGAAACCGAGGAAATAACTGGTAGATAATACATGAGAATAGTATCAGTGATACCGGTAAGTAAGTATTTGCTTAGCATGCAGTAACTTGTTACAATGGAAATAATTGAACCATTGCACTCAACACATAATAGATGCGGCATATTGATGGGAAACTTATGAATCTACTCCATTCTTTAATAAGTTTGAAATTTTATTTTAACAAGTACATTTACATTTTTGAAGTTTCAATTTTCGGTTATATTTCGAAAATATACTTGTATTCTGCAATTGCATAACGTAATTCAATGTACATCGGGAATAAATAATACACACAACGATAATATATATTTAGCGTGTTTAATCCAAACAAATTCAATGTCATAACAGGTATTTACCAAAAAATTACTTCAAATTATTGTTTTTTATTCAAGAGAAATACAACCTTACAACATTTACAATAGGACGTCTACACACTGGACAATTGTGAATGGAAAAACTACACGCGGCGCATGCAACCACATGTCCGCACGGCGTCAAACATACATTGCACTCGTCATTGAAACAAACTTTACAACACTGGTCTACCTGGCACATTTTCTCGTCAGTTTCGTGAGGAACTTGCGTGTTGGCGACAACGTTGTTGTGGTGGTGCTCTTTTTGCACATGTTCCCTAAGTGTCTTAACGTGGGGGTCTATATAATTGGTGTCTGCACCGGACGTGCCGCACTCGTCGCGATCAAATGATGTATCAGCAACGGAGCGAAATAGTGGACACCGCGGTGACCACCGCCTGTGTTCTTGGTCAGGTTCGTCGAGTTGCAACCAATTCATTATCTCGACGCTGCAGTACGCACAACGCACTTCGTCACCGCGACCCATGAAATAGAAACCACTTTTTGCCAAACTTTCCGGTGACAAGTATGCCAGTGGCCAATTTACAAATGAGTTTAAACGTTCCTCCTCACTCGACATGGCGCTAGGAGTTTTAGCCATCTTATCGGTGTAGTACGCTGTATACAAATGAGTCACGCTCAAAGTTTGTCGGGGCAGTCGGTGCAATTTATGGTAGGTAAAATAATAGAAAGAGGCGTGGAGGGGATATCAGCGGAAATTATAAACACAAATGCTCTTGTGCATATTTTTATTTCAAGGAACAAATACTTAGTTACTGTTTTCGAGGTTTTAATTTTGGTTACCTATATTTCGAAAATCTACTTTTATTCTGCAATCGTATAACGCAAATCAATGTGTTCATGAAAAAGTAAGTGGGTACACGTTTTTACTCAGAACCGAATTCGTTACGTTACGCTCGATGCCATATCTAGTTCGTTCCATCATCTGTGGTAAAGACATTTTGCTTATTTTGTTTTTTTTGCTCTATAAAAACACAGGTGTCAATTAAATGGCATTATAATTAATTCATCTCTTGATTAAAGTGCATCGACGCTGGTAATAAAGCAGTAAGGATAAATCAAAATGTACGTAAGTACTTGCATTATTTACATTTTATTCTAATTTATTGAGAATAATTTGGAGGTTCTATATTATGTTTTTTAAAGTTATCGTGTATAGTTATTTTGTGAAGTTGTTGTAAAGTCATTGTGTTAACTAATTAGGTACACATAATTTAGGATACGCATCTGATTTAAATTGTTTGGCAAGATAAAATGTGTTTAAGAACATGTTATCTGTGTTGTGTACTATAAAAAATAAATAAATAAAAATTATAACAAATAATGTTTTAAATTTCAGGTCGGATATTGAGTATTCATCGGATGAGCTCCAGGGTGCAGTGGCTGCCGCGCCGGTAGAAAAGCCTAAAAAAAAGACACCGAAAAGAGCGCTAGAGGCTTCGGCATCGTCAGTTAGGTAAGAATAGTTTATGCACTGTTTAATAAGATTTTTTAGTTTAATATGATTTTGCACTGGGGGATTTATGCAATAATGAAAAAATCCAAATGTATTTTACAGATCCAAAAAGAAGCCTAACACCAATAGCCACAGCAGCGACAGCAGGAGTGCGTCGACCTCAACGAGGTAGGTAAATAGAAATTTTACATTGAATACCTATTAGTATTTTTAAATGTCTGTTTTGAACTTTATTTCTTGTGTGTTGTGCCGTGTTGTCCATCTGTTTTGCTATCGAACCACGACAATTTTTGTAGTGGCTTGAGTTTTTTATACTATACATTTATATATATTTTTTACAGCAGTAGCCTTATTAACCGGTTACTGTGAACCAACTTACTTATTATAAGTTACAAACTAAATAATTGATTTTAAAATTTAACTTGTTCATTATTTATAATATTTTATATTTTAGACTTTTAGGTAGTTAATGGGTAATATCGCTTAATTTGTGTAACATTTTTTTATTTTTATTTTTTACAGCTCGGAATACGAACGAGGCCTCTTCGGTCTGGAGCCGGTGACAAAACAAACAAATAAGCTGTCTACCAACACCGGCCTCCAGACCTACCTCAGCACTCGAGTCCCCGGCGGGAAAGTTCGCCGGGATAAACATCTGGAAGGAGATTTTTATATAGAGGTACGAGTTTATAATACTGAAGAGGCTGCGACCGCACAGCCAGATCAACGGTGGCGGTCAGCGCAAGTGGCTTTGAAATTAAAATTAAATCGGGATACTTCGCAATGGGAAGCCTTGCAAAAGTTCATGCACAAAGCACACGAGCTGTTTACTGATAGCGAACCTGTATTTTTTAGTGACAAAGGTTTTAAGTAGATAATTTAAATTATTTTCACCTACACTGTATTTTACAAGCTTCTGCGGAGTACCTATCTCCATTTAGTTTTACTTTTTATTGTCATTCATAGTAATTTAACATAAATAATGCCGTATTGCGAAGATTGTAAAGTTTTTGTTAGTCGTGTTCGTTGGATAGGTCACTTGCGAAGTACTGATCATAAAAATAAAAATTATTCTACATTAAGTGAAGGTATCTTCAAAATTAATTCCGCTTTTCGCAACCGAATAGCCTCATACAAAGTTACCTCATCGGATTCTGAGGATCGGACTTCAATAGAAAGTTTTTTAGATCATATACAAACTAAAATCAAGTCGTTAATTGAAATGTCACTTAAGCAACATCACTGTGTCAAGGCCAATTTCGAATATTTTGGGGTTTTTCTCTTGTTAAAAAATGATTCCCAAGAGATAAAATCATTTGGCACGAAAAATTTTACTCTTTATCAAAATTGCAATCTTGATACTTTATTTTTCGAGGTAAAAACCAGTTTGATCAAAAAAGCAAGTGAATTTCAAGAGCGTGATAGTGGTTGGACATTTTTGCATAATTCCCATTTAGAAGTTAACATAAACAAATATCAGCCTTTGCGTGGTTCAAGTTTCATTGAGTTGCCGGCTTTAATCAAATCAAAAAAAGCCTGTTTAAATATAAAGAATAATGATAATTTTTGTTTTTTATGGTCAGTAACTGCTGCTTTGTATCCTGCTCAACGTCATTCTGATAGAGTTTCATCTTATCCTAAATTTAATGACGTGTTGAACGTGGATGGCTTATCGTTCCCAATGAGTTTCTCAGACATCGCTCGGTTTGAACAGAACAATCCGCATATATGTATTTTTGTATACGGTTTAAATGATAAGAAGTTAGTGGTCGGTCCACTTTACAAATCAGACGCATTGAACAAAAAAGTTATTCACTTACTTTATCTTGAAGAAGGTGATATGTCGCATTACTGTTTGATAAAGGATCTGTCGCGTCTTGTTAGAAGTCAAATTACTAAGCATTGTAACAAATTGCACTTTTGCGATCATTGTTTACAATTTTTCAACTCGAACGATCAGTTATGTTCTCATATCTGCGGAGGTGTGGCTACCGAATTACCTCCAAAAGGTTCCTTTATAGAATTTAAAAATTATGACCGAAAGCAAAACGTTCCTTTTGTTGTTTATGCAGATTTTGAAGCTATGCTCGAAACTTACGATAGTTGCGAACCCGATCCGTTAAAATCTTCTACAGTGACTCAACAGCGACATGTACCTGTAGCTTTTGCCTATCACCTCGTTTGTACAGTAGATTCACGATACAACCACATAACCTCATATAGAGGACGTGATTGTGCAAATAAGTTTGTTAAATCTATTTGTGACGATGCAAAGAAAATCAGCGAAATATTAAATAAAAACGTGCCTATGGTTTTTACTGATACTGATGCTTATAATTTTGAGAACGCAGAGACTTGTCACATTTGCGAGGGTCTAATAACAGTAAATAAAGTTCGTGATCATTGTCATTTGACAGGACAGTTCCGTGGCGCTGCTCATAGTTACTGTAATTTAAAATATCAAGTACCAAAGTTCTTGCCTGTTGTCTTTCATAACCTGTCGGGTTATGATTGTCATCTTTTTATCAAAGAATTAGGAAAAGCCCCCGGGTCTATTAAGGTAATACCGAAAACAAAAGAAAACTATATTTCTTTCACAAAGTTTATTCCGATTTCTGGACAAGATTATTTTCAAATAAGATTTGTGGATTCATTCAAGTTTTTGGGGACAAGCTTAGAAAAGTTAGCCGCAACCATGAAAAAGGATGAATTTAGATACTTAAAATTTTACTATCCTGATGAAAAACACTTTAATCTGCTCACTCGAAAAGGAGTGTATCCATATGATTACATGTCTAGTTGGGAACGATATGCTGATACCTGTTTACCGTCTAAAGACCGTTTTTTTAACTCGCTTACGAATGAGTCAATTACCGATGAAGATTACGAACACGCTCGAGCGATGTGGCTTGAGTTTTCTATTAATAATATGGGTCAATTTACTGATTTGTATCTCGAGTCAGACGTCCTTTTGTTGACTGATATCTATGAAAATTTTAGATTAACATGTAAACAATATTATCAACTCGATCCCGCCTTTTATCTTACTGCACCAAGTCTTTCATTTGATGCAATGCTTTTAAAAACTCGCGTTCGGTTGGAACTTATAAGTGATTTAGAAATTTTTCGTTTGATACAACAAGGTATTAGAGGTGGCGTTTGCATGTGCTCCAAACGACACGCTAAAGCTAATCATAGATATCTGGAAACTTTTGACCCCTCTACGCCAAGCTCGTACATTATGTATTTAGATTGTAATAATTTGTACGGATATAGTATGTGTCAAACATTACCTCATTCAGACTTCAGATTTTTAAGCGATAGTGAAATTAAGAAGTTAGAGTTAAATATAATACACATTACGGATGACGCTGAAAATGGCTTTATTCTTGAGGTTGATTTATTTTATCCTCCAAATTTACACACCCAACACAATGATTTTCCATTTTGTCCTGAAAAAATTAAATCTCCCACAGGAAAAACAAAAAAATTAATACCCAACTTATATGACAAATATCACTACGTTATTCATTACGTTCACCTTAAAAAATGCTTAGAACATGGTTTGGTTTTAAGAAAAATCCATCGAGCTATAACTTTCAAACAAAGTAATTTTTTAAAACAATATATAGACCTTAATACTGAGCTGCGTCAAAGAGCACAATCTGTTTTTGAACAAGATTTTTTTAAATTGTTAAATAATAGTATATTTGGAAAAACATTGGAAAACACAGAACAATGGGTAGATGTACGATTGGTAAATAAGTGGTCAGACATGAATAACCAAACAAAAAAATTTATTGGTGCCGAGAAGTTGATAGCGAACCCAAATTTTCACAGCGCATCAATATTTTCTGATGACCTAGTAGCAATACAAATGAAACGTTCAAGGGTTGTTCTAAACAAGCCGATCTACATTGGATTTGCTGTACTCGAACTTTCTAAAAGTCATATGTATGACTTCCATTACTCAGTAATAAAGCCATTTTACGAAAATCGTATTGAAGTATGTTATACTGATACTGATAGTTTTATTTACAATGTACAGACAGAAGATGTTTACAGAGATTTTAAAATGAATTTTCTAAAATATTTTGATACTAGCAGTTACGATTACAATAACAAGTTTGGTTTGCCAATTGTAAACAAAAAGATTCCTGGGTTGTTTAAGGACGAAATGGGTGGTAAGATAGTTAAGGAGTTTGTAGGGTTAAGGTCAAAGCTTTATTGTATTAAAACTTTAGACAGAACGATTAAAAAAGCAAAAGGAACAAAACGAAATGTAATTAAAAATTTGCATGCATCAGACTATAAACATGTCTTATACAATTGTGATGTCGTTCGAAAAAGAAACGTTTTGTTTAAAACAATCAAGCATGAAATATTTACTCAATCCGTAAATAAAATTGCTCTTTCAGCCAATGATGATAAGCGGTTGTTAGAATCAGATAAGGTGACAACCATCGCCTGGGGTAATCAGTCAATATTTGGTTGTACTGCTTAATTTTTTTCACTATTTCATAGAATGTAACTATTAATATAGAGTATTATAAAATATTAGGTAGAAATAAGATTGTTTAAATTATCCGTAGGATAATGATTATTATAATTATCTACGAAATTGTAAGCAATATTATGTAATAGATATGTATTAATATTAAGTAAATATGAATACAGTGTAAGTTAATTTTAGTGTTTTCTGAAATATAAATAAATTTTAAATTACATTAAAACCAAGAGTTTTATTTGACTTTTCACTTTGATACAAATACAATGTTGCTGTTTGAACATGTACCGACATGTTTCATTATAATCACAATAATAACATATAACATTACAACATAGAAATATGATCATCAGTCTCCGTGCTTGTACAAACAGTAACATGTTTAGACATGTTCCAACTTGGAAACTTCAACACATAGGCACTGTAGTTTTGTTTAGCTCCTCGAACAGTCATTACCGAGACGCGCTCTACCGAGGTACTGTCATCAGCTTCGTATCGATTTGGAATTATAAGCATGCATTTTTAATTTGTTAAGTACCTACTATTATTCTGATAAGTGAACCGATTATAATTTTTTGATTGTTTCAGATCATGTCTACTCCTAGTGATATATATGAACAATGCGCACAAGATCCTCTAGAAGGGTTTAGTCAAGAATTTCCTGAAGTCAGCAAAAGGAAAAAGTCCAGAAAGCTGCAGCCAACGTTGCTTTCACAAACCACACAAGCCGCCTTTGAAGAGGTGTTTAACAAGAACGAAGATGGAGCATGCAGTTCATTGAGCAAGCAGAGTGTTAAAAAGAGGAGCTTTGGCACCACATTCGTAGCCGGCAGGGAGCCGTTAAGGAAAACAACAAAGCTAATTAAACTTAGCATTACTGACGTAAGCAATCCAGAAAATTCGTTGGTGTTAGTGAAGGCTCAATATCCTGTTAAGGATGGAAGTGCAACAGATCATATTTTGGATGATGCTGAGGCATTAATTAACAAAATTTCAAAAACAATATGCGGCTATAGTGCATGTTTATACATGTAAAATTTATAAGTAAGATGAAGAAAATAACGTAGAGGAAGACAAAGTATGTTGGCAATCCAAGTCGATGGCGCTAGTGACGGCTCAATATCCAGTTCAGGATGAAAGTGCTACAAATAATATTTTGGGTGGTACTGAAGCATTAATTAACAAAATTTCAACGACAGTATAACGGCTATGTGAAAAATTTGTTATTTGTTTATGTAAGATGACTCTATTTATATTCATATATGTTTTTGTAATAAAACAATGGTCTAATAAAATCGGTGTTTTCATAATACTATACGAGGGTAAGGTTTAGTAAAAAACCAAGTTATTTTTAATTATTTTTAATGAAAAAATTAAGTGATAGATTTCAATTACTAAAATAGTTTTCTAAATAACATAATTTTAAACAAGTTACATTTTTTAACGCACAATATTTCTTATGATTAACACAGTTATGGTTGAATAAATCAGTACAGTACACTTTATGTAATGTAGAAAAGTTTGAAAATCTTATTTCTTCAAGTTTCTTGCTTAAATCTATAACTTCGCAATTAGAGCATAATTCTTTGATCCACTTGATTTTTTCGATTCCTTTTACTAGGACCTTTTTATGTTCTAAATAAGGGACGATGACTCGTTGAAACTCTCTATAATCTATATAGCCTTCATTCCAGTAAATACCTCTGTTTCGTTGCAACCACTGAACTTGTTTTTTTTCTTCGAATGTTAAAAAATTATAGGGGTATGGTGGTTTAACTAAAAATGTTTGTGTTTGGTATTTTGTTGCAATTGACACTTCTTTAACAATGAATTTATTATTCGCATCTTTAAAACCTTGAAGATCGGCTATTATAATGTCAGGATTCATGATAGCTTTTTCACCGTGCTGCTGAGTGGTTTATACTCGATAATGCAATCGTTGAGTATAAGACAGTAGGCTGAAGTTTGATCTGGTATCTCAGAATCTGCTTCGAGTTCAACGCGTACGTCGACAACAGGCCCTGACTTCAAATTGTCAATTTGTCTGGAGCAATCGATAACGAACAATGGCGTTAAATCTTTGAATTGCTTAGGGCTTAGCAAAGCTTCTGATCGCCTTCCATAATACGACTGTTGAAATCTTGCGTATTGCTCGTATATTAAAGCAAATCTGTCATTTGCAAAGTTTATATTTAAATTTTCATATGGAAAGTAAGTTGAGTTAAGGTACACCTTGACGTTACTTAGATTACAATGATCGAACTGCGCCATATCAGAACTTGCATTGTTCTTTCGGTTCGTTTGCAATCCAATGATTACATATCGTGGTTTTTCTATTTGAGATGCAGTTTTTATTGACCACGTATGTTTAGTGGTTTTTGGTAAAGCTGGATATTCATACAAATCCCAATTTCTAAATACAATCTGGAGTGGTCGGTCTTTTTCTAAATACTTGAGAAGATTAATCCTTTCTCTATCTGAAACTCGTACGTGTGGTACCCGCCAAATTATTTTATTTATAATTACGTCTTCAATAACCTCATCGTTGTTAAGTTTAACAGCGTTTAAATTTGTGTTGCTTCGTAACAATATCAATTCGTGCCGACAATTGATCACAACTTTTTGATAATCTTCAGCGAAGCCAAGTATATTTTTGAGGGGAATGGAAACTGCGAAACTGCCTCGGTGAGTATTTGTAATACCGCCTATATCCCAGCCCCAGGCTCTTGACATTTTAGATTCACTCTCATTCATTGAAACCAACGCTTTCATTGTAGTACTTATTCCGGCGTTTTTTATTTTATCTATTTCAACTCCGTTTAACTCATACCGAATATCTTGAAATAGGTAAAGAAGAGAATTATTTGTAAAATTTACAGTGTTTACTTGCTCTTTAGTATCTCGTTTTTTAACATCAACTTGTCCTTCCAAGTATAAAGTGCTCGCCGATGGCAATATGTACAAATCTTGTTGGTTGATCGGAATGCGTATTTCATCATTCCTGTTGAAACTTGTTACATATGGTTTATATGAATGGAATTCGACCCCTTCAACGGAATTGTCGTAAGATGGAACAGATAAAACGTCTAAGATATTCATTTTAATAATCCGATTAATTTAAGGAATGCTTTATTATCTTTATTTAACTTATTTTTTTTCCTACAAGATGTTTTGTTGAGGGTTACTCGCGCAGAACTGACGATTTTTGATTTTCGAATTAACTTATTTTTTTTCCTATAAGGAGATGTTTTGTTGAGGGTTACTCGCGCAGAACTGATGGTTTTTGATTTTCGAGGCACGTATTTATTGTAATCAATCATTATTTTTACTAATGTTTCTCAAATGCAAAAAAAGTTGCACTTCTTCACCACGTAAATTGACTAAGTTATTATTTATGTCCAAAAATCTAATATGGATGCAGTTGATATTACTTTGATTGATTCGGAAATATATCGCGTTTTTAGGTGCTTCGATGATTCTATATCCAGGCGGCACGTTAGGTGCAAATTCGTAAACAATATGGCTTGGTTCACCATTTATATATGATCCACTCACTATATCACATTCGACTCTCACCACGGTCGTAGGCAAAATGTTCACTGGCAGATGTGAAACATGCCATTTATTTGCTTTCAGAAACTTATTTCCATAGCCCAGCAAATTTCCTAGAGAATCTGTCTTGGTAAAGTCAATATCTTTGGTGCAGTGTATGGATATTTTTAATGTGTTGTTATTACAGTGAAGTTGAAATGTTGCGTCTTTTATTTCTGATTTTATATAGTCACTGATATCTTGCAATTCATAGGCTCCTTCCGGTAGAGTAATTACTTCATTAGTACCATAGTAAAATTTATTATTTCTATAGTCAATATTTGGAATTGAATTAAATGTAGATAAATATAACAGAGCACACTCATATTCTCCATTAAGTTGTAGGGTGGGAGAGTAATAAGTAGTTAAATTTGATGAGTTTCCCGTAATTGATAGTGTTAAAGACATTTTGCAAATGACATGACTAAAACAAAATTTAATGTTTTATACTTTTTTATTCCAAAATTTCCATAAATATTTTAAACATAAATGACCACAATTAACAGTGTTAAATTTTTGGTATCTTGTATAATTATAAAAAATGTTCATATTTTTTAAATACTTCACTAATTCAAATGGCGGTTTCAAATCACCATAACTATCAAAGTATTCACAATAATTATTTCGTTTTGCATATGCTACCCAATGTGTTCCCTCATTCTTCGAATCATCTAGGTTAACAATACCACATTCAATCTTCCTAGGACTTCTGGGTAATTCATCTTTCATGTAAACACCTCGGAAATGCGGAATATCTGCAGCGTACTTCAAAATGTCTACATTTGTCAAAGCACGATTAGGTAGCGTAGTTAGTTTTTTGAAGCTTTTATGTATAAACCTTTCCCACTTTTGTAAGGCTTTATGTATAAGCCTTTTCCCAGTGCTATAGCCTCCATGGTTTTATTATGACGCTCTGTCTCCTGCAAATTCTTTTGAGCAGATTTATAATCATTCACAGTTTTTGCAATTCCAGACGCTCCTCCCGCCAGAGCGCCTAGAGCTGATAAACCCGCAAATATTGGGATAAGTGGTAATATTCCTCCGGTTTTTGGTATTGGTATCACTCGAGGTAATTTGATTTGACGAGCTAGCGGAATCATTCTTTTAGCAGCTGCATAAGACAGGTTTATCAACGTTTTACGGTTTTTTGGTTTTAGCTTTTTAACATGTGAACGAATTTTCGTGACAAAATGTTTGAATGATTTAACTCCCCAACCCGATTTTACTTTAGCTTTCATCGCTTTACTAACCAGCCATGAGACCAATTTTTCACCTTTCCCTGCATCCTTTGCTTCTAACCTCTTTTTAGCCATGTCTAACAATTGTAAATCCGCTTTGTGACGATTAGGTAAATCTGTGTTATTGGCGTAGGCAATATCGTGGTGCATGCAGGCTTCGTCCAACTTGTTAACCCCGCGGTCACCTCTTTGTAAACGTTTCTGAAGTTTTGTTCCTGGTCCACAGTAATTATACCCAGGTATATGAATCTCAAAAGGTAAGTTATTTATTAAATTGTTAACGAGTCCACCACCTTGCATGACTCGTAGTAAAATGACTAAAGTAACGATACTGTTTATAGTTTTATATCTTCTTAACTTAACAATGCGGATTTATCAATCCAGCTGTTTTCATCAGGAGGTAACCCTAACCATTTAACGAATATCTTATTCCCTTTCTTTTTCAACACTTTTTCTATTAAATACACATTAGGATAATTAGTCTTCTGCAGTTCTTGTTCATAAAAACTTCCTAAAATAGGCTGCTTACGTTGATCTTCAATGTGGTACGTTTGTGGAATGGTATTATTTACTTTCTTTACAGTAAATAATTCTGTAGACCAATTAGGAGTATATCCCTTTTCAAAACAATTTTTGTATTTACTAATACGAACGCAATCCCCAGCCTTAAATTTTGATTTTTGTGGTACAGATGGAAAAGAGTGTAATTTATTAATATTTCTTTTTACGTCTGGTTCTATAGTTTTATTAATTTCTGCAGGCTTAAAACCAGTGGTGCGATGTTTTGTGGTATTATAAGACTGCATAATATTATTCAAAGTTTTGTCAGACCATTTATAACTCCCAATCAGACTAAAGTGTTTGAACAGTCTTTGCTTTATAGTTTTGATAAGACGTTCAACAATTGAAGCTTTTTTTATAGAAAACGTCGAATAATGGGTAATTTTATTCGTCTTCATAAGCTTTTGAAACGAATCGTTGTAGAACTCGTTCCCCATATCGGTTTGCAAATTGTACGGCCTTCTTTGGCTTCGGATTAAAATATGTTTAAAAGCTTGAGTTACATCAAGTTTTTTCTTTGATTTCAACGGTTCAGCCCAGGCATACTTTGTAAAGCAATCTATTACTATAAGGATATATTTATTGTTGTTGTTATATTTTCGAAGAGATTGCATATCTATCAAATCTGCTTGCCACAAATCATCGATTCCCTTGAGAAAAACAGGACGTCTTGTAAAGTTTTTTCGAGCGGCTTTGTGGATTTCATTGACTACTTCCTGTTTTGTCATTTTGTAATGCACTTTTAATCTCGTTGTCCACCCCGTTCTGGTTCAGTTTCTCTTCCAACTGATTTACTAACTCTAAAGATGTTGCTTTTAAAGTAGACTCATCGATTTGAGAACGTAAGCTGTCAATAAGGCCATTGAATTCTTTAAACATCTTGGTGTTTAGTTGGTCTACATACTCCTTGTTAACAGCATCGTCTGCTTCTACTGGATGTTTGATGCCTCTCAGTCTAGCTGTTTGTAAATCATAATCTCCATTATGAGATCTCAACAAAGCATTGTATGCTTTTAAAGTAGATGTAACGGTATTTGTAATGTCAATTATAATTTGTGAACGCATATTTTCAACAAGGTTATTGAATTCTTTTATAATCATATCATGTAATTGATCGACATACTCTTTATTAACCGCATCGTATGCTTCTATAGGAAATTTGATGCCTCTTAGTCTAGCTGTTTTTAGATCATAATCACCATTTTCAGATTTCATTAACACCTTGTCATTAAATGTAAACTCTGAAAAGCGTATTCTTTTATGAATATGATGACCAAATTTGTCTATACTCATATTTTAAGGTAGGACCTGCTACTTAGGGAGGCTAAATATAAAATGAAACTAATCGTTAGTAATGCACATATTTATTTTATTTACGCATTAATGAGTCCACTTTCACGCAATTCTTCTATGATAGAAATGATTTCATTGTCAAGTCCGGTGTTACCAGCTTCTCGTGATGCTATCAATAGTTTTAATCGTTCCACCAATTCATTAGGATCGTCCCAGTATACTAAGTCGACATCTTTTCGTATTTTTTTCATTGACGGTAAACCTTCGCCTTTCGTTTGTTTTATATTAAACAGAGGTCTAATGATTTGTACGTATTTTTGTCCTTTATTACTTTTGATGGGTTTTTTTGAATCGTAATCTCGACGGTGAGCGTTTGTGTTCATTAACATAGTTTTGTAATTTTTCATGTCGCTATCCATAATTAATTTTAAATCGATATCTTTTTTAAGCAACAATTGTTTTAAGCCAGGAGTGGTAGCGTACTTATGTCCAGCTACAGATATAAATCGATCACCGATCGTTATAGGAGATGAACCTAACATAAGTTTTCCTTTTTCTGATCTAACACCAAATACAACATCATCTAACGCCTCTGAAGACACAGACCATGACGAGGTATTTTTATCATCGAGAGTTGTATCAATAACGGATGAAACTGAGGGGTCTGTGTCTAAATCAGATTCTGAATTATCTGTATAATAATTATCACTGCTCTCATCATTGGTGCCTTTAACAGTACCGGTGTTATGATTGGTGTTGCCTTCAGATTTTTCAATCAGCTTTTGTTTTGTTGCTTTTTCATTAGCTTTCGTAAATTGAGCAAGAGGTTCTGTGACCGGCTTGAACACGGTTTCCAATGCACGTTTATTTTCAATTTCGACATTTCTCATTTTTCGCACCTTTTTCTTAACTGCTTCTGCAGCATCAACAATTCGTCTTTTTAATGATTTTTCCATTATAACCGGACGAGTCGTTAATGATTTAGCATCCGATAACGAATGAAGTTTAAAACATGCGTTCCTCTATTTAAAGGTATTATTTATGTTCTTTGTTAGTCGAACACCACAAAAGTGTCTAATTTGTTTCTATAGCAACCATTATTTTTAGTACAATCCTTGTTTATAACCAAATAATTGTAAGGATTGATCCAAATCTTTGAACACATTTCGCGAAATTGACCCCACGTCATGTCTGTATTAACGTGCTCATCATAAACATGTTTCATATTGGTTTCATCTTGTTTAAAAAGTATAATTAAATTCGCGTTATCTCTCACTAACTGTTTAGGGATTTTACTATATGTTTGGTTGAGATAAAAACAATCAATATATTTGTGTCTGCCCATTGCAAAGTAATCTCGTATGTTATTTTGATTTTCACATGCAACGTCGTCAAATACAATCACGGAGTAGGGTTTAGCATCTTGTAGACTTAAAACTTCATCTTTATCACGATACTTTTCAAATAAAACATTTGGAACTCGTTCCAAAACCTTTTCTAAAAACACATATTTTGGTTGTTGTAATGTTTTAGAATAAACATACACATTTCGATAATGTAACCCGTTTTCGTGCAAAAGTAGTCCAATCATTAAATTTGTTTTCCCACAGCTCGACGGTCCACAAATGATGCATCGTACAGTGCTAGGTAGAAGACTTCCATGACGTGACATGGTATTTTTTACTTCGACAAAAACATTATCAATATTTAACGATTGTGACTGTTTAACAAACTTCATGATGCACGTGTCAAGTCAATAGTGTGCTATTTCGTTAGTTACATTTATTTTTAAGTCAAAACATGAGAACTACCACACGTCTAATCGTTTCATGGTATGGATTTCGCTGTATTATCATTCCACAGATAAATCTTTTGTAATTGATCTGACAAATGATCGATCTGACAAATGATCGATCTGACAAATGAAGATCTTTTTGATTGTGTGGTCCAGGGCCTGGACCACTGGAATGATTTTGGGAGCGATAATTGTTTTTGCATGATCGATCCGACAAGTGAATCATTTTGATTGGTATATATTGTATGGTCTGGACCATCGGAGTGATTTCGCGAGCGAGCTCGTGCTCGCTCCATTGCGAAAGAACGAAGTGGTCCAGAACATACAATATATACCTACTCGTTCCGTTCCACAAAATTAAAAGTTGAATATTTTGGAAACTGTTGATAATTTTTTAGTAAATCTTTCACGATAATGCTTTTTTAAGGCTCTATTTTTTAAATATTGATACAATTTCTTATTATAAATTACATGCAAGTACCCTATTGGCTTGTTAACTAAATTATTTTTTTTAGTCCGTCTTGTAAATTAATAAAGATATTGGACACGTATTTTTTTCTTTTTTACGTACTTAATCCTAAAATAACGGCGATACATTGAGTTGAAATTACGCGTGACGTCACTAACCGGTGCAGTTTGTATGGCGGCTTATACCGGTTAGTGACGTAACGAGCCCCCACCCTAAACTTTATCTCTTTATCTCTGTATATTTTTTAATTTTCTAACTGAGGGGCTAATTCGAATTTTGATTTTCATAAGTCGTCAACATCCCTATTAGTCGGTTTCTCAAGCTACCCTCAGCATTTGTTCTGGCCACGCTGAGGAGTCATCCTACGCCGTCTTTACTAATATAACCCGGAATTCCCGCGGGAATCTTGAATCCCTGGGGGAACGGTCAGTAGGATTTTTTTTTTACCTTATACCCTTGACTCCTCATGGCATTGACGGCAGCGCTGAGCGGAGAGTTCGCCGGGAAGTCTGCTTCCTCCACTTCGGTGCGGGCGCACTGCTCTTTGTATGGACCTGGATATGTAACAAGAAAACTACAAATGAACCTACATCTTATAATATATAGGTACGTAGGTATATTAAAAAAGGTTTTTTAGGAAAATTGGACATTCGATTATCTCAACGAATAACTTGTAACGTTAATTTTAAGGCTCTTGCTAATCGTCCGCTAAACGGACGAATAATAATAATCGTCCGCTAACCGCAAAATGTATTGATCTTTCCTAACGTTCTTTTTTTATTACGAGATTTGCACACCGATCGAAAAACCATTTTATTTGATTGTGATTGTGAATTGTTAAAATATCGTGAACCGTAACGCTCGGCCCGCGCGACTTAGTCAGCAGTAAAAACCTAACCTAACCAATACCTATTATAATTTTTATATGCGTTAAATTGTGAGCAATACGAGTATTATGTACAACCTCTTTTGTGAATTTATGTAGTTTAGTGGACCGTGGACGACTAATAATAATCCGCTTAATGGACGACTAGGCACTTCGTAATTTTAACGTCCATTTTGAAAACATATGAAGAAATTAAAGCGCGCAAGCTGCCGACGCGCCGACGCGATGTCTCTTCGTTTTGTATAGTCGCCGTCGCACCGATGTACGTGCCAAGTGTAAGCAAACACTAGAGACTCCATAGCGAAAATACTCACCCAGCAAGCAATAGTTCTCCCCCATTTCTTCAGTGGACACATATGCTTTGGATCTGATCACGGTATAGATGCCACCGACTGTGAAAATAATAAAAAGGGTTCACATATAAACTAGCTAGGAATTCCAGGATGAAAGTACCCTAAGTGCTTCTGGGTACCGCTGACAACGTGTATGCAAAATTTCATCGTTGAGCTGGGCATGAAAGCGTAATAAACAAACAAACAAACTCACTTTCGCATTTATAATAGTAACGGTTTCGTGTATGATAGAAATGTCTCAAACTATTTCGATCAAATTTTTATGGTATTAAGATAAGATTTTGGTTTTACATACATATACATATATTATATAGGTGTCTTTCCTGAAAAAAACGCGATATAACAAACAGTTCCTAAAGTAATTACAATTTTCACAGGCGTAAAACTGCGTATAGCATTTCTATAAATAATTTAATTGTAAGTGGACAAATTGCCCGCAGATTTTCAATGACGTGTCAGCGTCTTAAGATATAATAGGTAGACAAAGGTCCATAGAAAAGCTAGACTATTGTTTGCGGGTTGCGAGCAAGCACAAAGACAAGTATATCAGGTATCGAGGTCGCGTATCCTGTGTTAAGATATACCCATGTAGGTACTTGTATTTTTGATCTAGACTGAAACCAGATCCTCTTGACCGAAATGTAATTTGCAACAAATGTACCGACCGAAATGTAATTTACTTCTTCATATTTGGACATAGATAAGCAATAGTGTGTTAACCCACAGTGGAGAAATTTTGAGTAAATTAAAGTTTTAAAATTATAGCGCCATTTTGTTTCAACATTTTTATGTTCAATATTTAGTTACATATTTAAACAATGTAATAAGCTAAACACATAATTAAAAAACGTTCTCTAACTCTCAATAAATCGTTCTGAATCAATAACTTCGTTTTGTGGATTAACATGTTATTGCTTATCTGCGTCCATTTATAAACTTGACTGATTCACTATAATATGGCCTCTTTCATCACTGCTCAGTTGCTCACCCTGCCCCCCCCCCCCCCCTCCTAGAGCTTGTTTTTTTTATTGTTTTTACTACTACTTTATATAGGTCGCCTCATTGTACGTATCCATATGTTTCTGTGTTTTTGTAAATATTGTCTTCTACTGTGTGTGCAATAAAGTATATTTGATTTGATACTGTCTTTTTGTTTTTTTAACACTGACAATATTTTTAGGGCAGTCAAAGAAGTTCCTTCCCCCCCCCCCCCCCTTCCGCTAGTTTCTCGCTTCAGCCCACTGTATCAGTCGTTTACCTTTGTTAGCTGCCTCCCATGCAGTCTCGAATGTCCATCGATTCTCATCGCTGGCCGCCTGCCCTCGGTCCATATAGGCGAGCAGGTCGTGAGTTGACTCGGAGCGGTAGAACCGCCGGGATGTTCTGTCGCGCGACATCCCTCACTGATCTGTGGGGAATTAAAAAAAATTATTGGCTGTATGGCTCAACAGTTTTCGCCTGTATGAGAAAAAAAAAACAAACAATCATTTACAAATTATTCGAAAAAAAAATTGCTATATATATCATGACTGTACTAGCTGTCCCCCGTGGTTTCACCCGCGGTAATTTCGGAGTTCCCGTGGGAATTTCGGGATAAAAACCGAGTACTGTATGTCACTTAGGACTACCGCACCGTTCGGTTCGGATACCTACATATCTATACTAATATTATAAAAAAAGAAGAAGAAAGAATGAAAGAATATAGAGGAAATTTTTTTCTCTTTCTCTTTTTCTTAAAAACTACTGGACTGATTTCAAAAATTCTTTTACCATTAGAAAGCTACATTATCGCTGAGTAGCATAGGCTATATTGTAATCCGGAAATCCCGCGGGAACTTCGAAATTATCGCGGATGAAACCGCGCGGGACAGCTAGTTACCTATAATTTACGTAAGTAGGTACCTATAGATTTAAAATTTCAAGGTTGCAATACATCAGAACGTAAACAACATAATGACACAACAACATTTGGATCTATTCCAAAGCTAGCTAACCGTTAGGTAATTAAGACGCGGTTCCAATATCCGCCAGTTTTCAGTTGTATTTATAGATGGGCAATCCACCCGGTTATTGGGATTTTACCTGATAAAACCCGGAAATGGCCCATCTATACCTAGTCTTGCAATAAATACTGTAAGGAAGAAAAAACATTTTTCTATTGCAAAATATTGTTCAATGTATTGGCGCCAAAATGAGAAAAACCAATGAACATTGAACAATCATATAAAAATGACAGATTCCAAATTCAAACGTAATATTTTGTTTATCTTTAGTTGTAGAAAGAATGCAAGGCAAGAAATGTTTTTGGTCATATAGTGAATAAGGGCCTAGGACGTTATTGCATTATACTTCGCCTCCTTAATTAATTTGATGTTATCATCATCACTCATAGACAACTGTGTCGAGTCCTTGACAACAGCTATAGTAAAAATATTGACGCTGTACCATAAATAATATTTTAGATAAAGAGTTATTTATACAGTGTTAGAAACTGATAGGGTTGGCAACCGTATTTACTACACGGTCTTTTAAAATTTAATTTTATTACTACATTTTTCACTATGTGAAATGAAATGAACTTCATTCGTTT
This sequence comes from Zygaena filipendulae, assembly GCA_907165275.2. Lineage (NCBI taxonomy): Eukaryota > Metazoa > Arthropoda > Insecta > Lepidoptera > Zygaenidae > Zygaena > Zygaena filipendulae. Next base: position 1,587,864 of record OU015678.1, on the reverse strand, counting down.
CGACAACCGTTAATATGCAATAACAAAAAAGAAGCACAAATAGCGTGTCGCAACAACAAGGCAACCAGCTCAGCATACCTACGTCGGGAACCGTCGGGGGCCCGACGCTGGTCTTCCGCTGGTGCCGCATGTGGCGTTACGGATGTGAGCGAAGAGAGAAAACAAATTATCTTATCATCTTATCTTCTTAATCTTAATATATATAAATCACGTGTCACGTTGTTTGTCCGCGATGGACTCCGAAACTACTGAACGGATTTTAATAAAATTTTGTAACCATTTATAATATGGTCCAACTTAAAAGATGGGATAGTTTTTATCCCGGAATTCCCGCGGAAACTCCGAAATTACCGCGGATGAAATCGCGGGGGACAGCTATATACATCTTAATCTAATCTAATATATATAAATCACGTATCACGTTGTTTGTCCGCGATGGACTCCTAAACTACTGAACGGATTTTGATAAAATTTTGTAATCATCTATAATATGGTCCAATTTAAAAGATAGGATAGTTTTTATCATGATGATTAGATGTTTACATCAGATTAACACATAGGATAGTTTTTATACCGGAATTCCCGCGGGAACTCCGGAATTAATGCGGGGAACTGCTTATCACCGTAAACTACAGCACTTTTTCCCGGAATTCCCGCGGGAACTCCGAAATTACCACGGATGAAATCGCGGGGCTTAGCTAGTATTTTTAAATTAATTCAATACGTAATCTGAATTTATTTATCACAAACTATTATGAGTTCTACTTTATGATTATTACTAGTTGTGCCCCGCGGCTTCACCCGCGTTAATTTCAGAGTTCCCGAGGGAATTCCGGGATAAAAAGTACCCTATGTGTTAATCTGATGTATAAGCTATATTATTGTATAGTTTCATTTAAAATTATCCAGTAGATTTTGCGTGAAAGAGTAACAAACCTCCATACTCACAAACTTTCGCGTTTATATTAGGTAGTAGGATAGGATTTTTTAAAGAAATTTTTCTTATTGTTGCAATAGATAAATAAATAAAAATACTTTTAAAATAACTAGCTGTCCCCCGCGGATCCACCCGCGTTAATTTCGGAGTTGCCACGGGAATTCGGGGATAAAATGTATCCTACTTATGTCCTATTTCGTTTTATTGTGTGTAAAGTGTTTGTTGTGTGGTGTATGCGTTTTTTTTTTAATCTAAAATCTTATCCCCTGACGACGAGTATGCATAATTTTATAATGATCGGCTCAATAATTAACGCGTGAAAGCGTAACAAAGTAACTTTCCCATTTATAACATTAGTTGGGATTAATTCATTTGACATAATACGACAGATTCAATCTACATTAATATAATAAAGAGATAAAGCTTGTACGTTTGTTTTAACACTAGCTGTACCCACGGTTTCACTTGAGTAGTATTTATCTATCTATATCTATTCTATACTTATAATAAAACTGTAGAGAGGTCAATTCTGTACATTGAATATATATTCAAAATTAATATTGGAGGATGAATGGTGATCGATACTGATGCCAAAAATGCAATCAGTAAATTTTTGTCTGTCTGTCTGTATATGCACGCATGGGTCAAAAACTACTGAAGTGATTTTAACCAAACTTGACACGATTGTAGTCCACACTCCTGGGCAGGTTATAGGCTATTATAATAATAAATGTGCCTTGCTCGAACGAAAGTACCTACTTGACACTACATCCATGCAAGGTTTAATTCAAATTCGAAAAAACTAACGACAATTCCAAGAACGATTATAACACTTATCCGTAATGCTCGACAAAAATAATCATAATATTTTGTCAGTACTCGTATTATAAAACAAAATTTTCGGCCGCGTATCTGTCTGTTCGCGATAAACTCAAAAAATACTGAACGGATTTTCATGCGGTTTTCACCAAAAGATGAGTGATTCAATACGCATAGTTGTTCCTAAAATTCCCGCGGTAACACCGAAATTACCGCGGGTGAAACCGCGTTGTACAGGGAGTTATAGATATTTTATATAAAAACACGTGTACCAACCCTAATAGGAAATGATAACAAACATAACATGTTGGGTATTACGAAATATGTATGTATGAATGAATCCATGAACTTGCTGATACGTAGATTTAATATTTGGGTGATGATAAGGCAAATAGAATGATGATTTTTTTTCTCTAACATCTACATATAATCCATACTAATATTTTAAATGCATATGTACATGTTGTCAGTGGTACGTAATAGGACATTACCATAGATAAAGTACCCTGGTACTTTTATCCCAAAATTCTGAAACTCTGAAATTGACACGGGTATGAACCGCAGAACAGCTAGTTGATATAGTTATTTAAAACGAAAAAAAGTCTTGTTTACTCTTTATATATTCTTTTTTTTTAATTAAATTCTGTTTTGTGTTGTGCCTAAAATAAATCTCCAAATAAATAATGCCTTTTCTTGTCGTTGAGGTGGTTAAAGAATAACCAGTAGAACCCATTTTGGTAGTTTATGTATGTTATGTATGCCTTCCCATACAGTTCCATTCCAGTTGATTTAATATCCTACTTAGTGTACTTTTATAAGAAAAGCAACCCATAAGTAGGAACGTGATTATTTTTAGTCTGTGCACAACTGTCACTGCAATAAAACAGCATTATATTCATGTTATGTGTTTTAATCAGTTTTAATACATAATAGTGGCGACGAGTGGACGAATTCATGTGTAATAAGTGTAAACGTACATACAAATCATGACAGACAGAAAATCAGTAAAATTCCACGAGTACATACCCGGGGATGAAGACTTTGAACATTACATCGACAGACTCAACTATTGTTTCATTGCGAACAACATTGTCACGGATGAAGCAAAACTAGCGAATTTCTACACGATCTGCGGTAGACAAGTGTTTGAGACAGTTTTAGCACTCATTACTCCAAGAAAATCATACGAAGTGTCTTTCGGTACTATTGTGGAGTTGCTTGTAAAACATTACAAGCCTAAAGCAAATGAGATAACAATGACTTATAGGTTCTATTGTCGTAATCAACAACAAGGAGAAAAAGCGTGTGATTACATCACTGAATTAAGAAAAATCGGTGCATATTGCAATTTTGACAATCTCGAACGTAACCTAAGAGACCGCCTGGTCTGTGGCATGAGGGATGAAAAGCTGAAGTTCGAGTTACTCAAAAAAGATTTCATAACATATCAAGAAGTGGTGGAAGCAATGAACTCAGCTGAGACAGCTCATCAAGATGTCACTTTAATGCGCTCAACCAATGAGATACCAGCCGCGATTTGTCAAAACCCCGTGGAACCTATGGACATCGGAGCAGTAAAAGATGATACGAAAGTGTTTAAATCGCGTTTTTGTTATCGTTGTGGTGACAAGCACAGTGGTATATGTCATCACATTAACACTGTATGCAATTTTTGTCACAAAAAAGGGCATTTAGAAAAAATATGTACTCAGAAACGTAGGACTACAACTAGGGGATTAGACAAATCAGTGAATGGTATTTATACTATGGATAAACAAGGTGAATTTAGCAGAGTACCACCAGTAGAAGCTAGCATACATATGTGTGGTGTGGTGGTAAAAATGCAGATTGATTCTGGGGCTACTTATTCTCTAATAAATACAAACACATTTTATCGGCTACCTGATAGAACAAGAAAGAAGTTACGACCAGTGAACATTCATTTATCTACATGGGCCAATACACCTGTGAAATTGCTCGGACAATTAGATGTTGACATTATGTACAAAGGTGAGAAATCAGATTTAAAAGTGATTGTGGCAAAGGGAGGAGGACCTAACCTGCTTGGACGTGATTGGTTTCAACCATTAAACATAAAGATAAACAATATAAACACAGTTATAAACAATGAACAGTGCCAGGATTTGCTACAGAAATATGAGAAACTTTTTCTTCCTGGTTTAGGCACATATTGTGGTGAACCAGTGTCAATACAGCTATCTCCTAATGCGGTGCCCAAGTTTTTGAAAGCTCGACCTGTCCCATATGCTTTAAGGGAGCGTATCGAGAAAGAGATAGACAACATGGTAACTGACGGGGTCCTGAAGCCCATACCTTACTCCAAGTGGGCTACACCAGTGGTACCAATTGTAAAAAAGGATGGCAGCATCCGGTTATGCGGAGACTATCGCAGTACAGTAAACCAAGCAACGGAGTCGGATACCTACCCTATGCCAACAGCGAGTGAAATTTTTGCTTTGTTAGCCGGAGGCCAGTACTTCACAACTCTTGACTTAGACAGAGCGTACACACAAGTGACTGTAGATAATGATACAGCTAAACTGTTGACTATTAATACTAGTAAGGGTTTGTTCTCGGTGCATAGACTAGCATTCGGGGTAAAGGCCAGTCCTGGAATATTCCAACGAATTATGACTGCACTGCTAGCAAACATTCCAGGTGTAGCGGTCCTGTTAGATGATATAATTGTAACTGGGTGCAATTACACAGAGATGCATGAGCGCCTTGATACTGTACTCCACCGCATAGCAAAGGCAGGGTTAAGATTAAATAAAAACAAGTGTAAATTTGCAAAAAACCGGGTTGAGTTCTTAGGGTTTGTTATAGATGCAGAAGGCATACACCCAGCACCAAGTAAGATTCATGCTATCACCAATACACCCAGACCGGGCAATATTCAAGAGCTTCAAGCATTTTTAGGCCTCTATAATTTCTATGAAAGATTTGTATATCACAAGGCAACTGTATTAGAGCCTCTTCATCGGTTATTGGATAAGAAAGTACCTTGGCACTGGACTAAGACTGAACAATTAGCTTTTGATAAGGCAAAAAACATGCTGACCTCAGAAATTACATTGACTCACTATGATACAAAGAAGAAGCTTATTCTAACTTGCGACTCCTCGGAGTTCGGTGTTGGTGTGGTTCTCGCACATGTACTTCAGAACGGTGAAGAGAAACCTATCGCAATGGGCTCTAGAACACTCCACCCACAAGAGCGGCGCTACTCCCAGCTCGACAAGGAGGCCACAGCAATTTTGTTTGGGATACAAAAATTCCATAATTATTTAATGGGTCGCGAGTTTACTATTATTACTGACCATCAACCGTTGGTGGGGATTTTCAATCCTACTAAGAAGATGCCAGACCTACTATCTCCCAGATTGACCCGGATATGCCTTGCCCTGTCAGCACACAGTTATAATATTATGTACAAACCGGGAAAGAAAATTGCCAATGCAGATGGTCTGAGTCGTTGGCCGTTACCGCTAGCCGAAGAGACAGTCACACCAGAATTGCCAGGAGAAATATTGTTGATTGCTGAAACACCTCAAGACTTGCCATTTGGAAGTGAACAGATTTCAAAAGAGACAGCCAAAGATAGAGTGTTGCGTCAGGTCACACATTACTTAATGAGAGGCTGGCCGACACAAGAACGTGACAAGGACCTTCATACTTATTGGCTTCACCGCACGGAGTTGAGCTTACAAGATTGCTGTATTCTTTTAGGCACGCGCGTTGTCGTACCACCAGCAATGAGAGCCACAATACTTAACCTGTTACATCAGACGCATAATGGAGTTGTACACACTAAAGCTCTGGCTCGCAGCTATGTTTGGTGGCCCCATATGGACAAAAACATTGAAGAAATGGTTGGTTCTTGTAACCGCTGTCTTGAAAATCAAAGGATGCCAGTAAAGACATTTCATCAGTGGATTACACCCACTCGACCTTGGTCACGTATTCATATTGATTTTGCTGGGCCATTCCAAAATAAATATTTCCTTATCGTCGTGGATTCTTATTCTAAATGGCCGGAGGTACAAATAGTGACCTCCATGACTTCGACAACTGTAATAAAGCATTTGAGACATATGTTTGCTCAACATGGCCTATGTGAGACCTTGGTATCAGATAATGGGACTTCGTTTGTTTCAAAAGAGTTTGAGGAATTTTTGAAGTCAAATAAGATAAAACATATCACTACAGCACCTTACCATCCAGCAACAAACGGACAGGCTGAAAGGATGGTACAGACCCTCAAAAATAAACTAAAAAAGATGACAGATATACCATGGGATCTAAAATTACCAAGAATTTTATTGACCTTGCGAGCAACACCATGTGAAACAACACACAAGAGCCCGGCAGAGTTGTTGATGAACAGACAACTGCGTACATTATTAGACAACATACATCCTGACAGTGAAAAACATAACAAAACAGAAAACCAGATAATAAATAATTCAAACAAGAAGCATAGGGAAACTAATATTGGTACTAAAGTTATGTACAGAAATTATTCAGAAGGAGCAAAATGGAGACCAGGAAAGATTGTAGAGAAAGAAGGACCTTCGAGTTACAGAGTGGAGACAGAGTTTGGAGAAAATATTCACAGACATATAGACCAGTTAGTGAAAATGAAAGAAAAGGTGGGAGAGATGGGACAAGAGAATATGGATTTGACAGACATGGAAATAGAAGTTGGGGACAATGATATTGACAATACACAATCGATAGAGCAAGAAGAAATCATTGAAATACCCAGTGCTGATAAGTGGGCAGAGATGCTAGGCATCCCCACTACATCTAGTACGGATGAAATTGGTAAAATAAGAAGAAAGACAAGAGTACATACGAAGTCACCCTATGATAAGTCCTAATTTGTTGTGTTACCTGTGCAATTACAATAATATTATCATTTTCTATCACACATTTACTATTGCCATACCTATAGATTATTCACTTTTACTTTTGATTGTTATCTAACAATGTGCTATCTCGAGGGAAAGGTATGTTATGTATGCCTTCCCATACAGTTCCATTCCAGTTGATTTAATATCCTACTTAGTGTACTTTTATAAGAAAAGCAACCCATAAGTAGGAACGTGATTATTTTTAGTCTGTGCACAACTGTCACTGCAATAAAACAGCATTATATTCATGTTATGTGTTTTAATCAGTTTTAATACATAATAATGTACAATCTGTTATTCTATTTGTTGATAAGAGTTTGTGAAACACAATGTTACCTACATTGTGTATGTTTATTTGCCTGAATGAAGTAAAAGAAATAGTTAATTTGAATTTAAAATTGCTGCTGACTCAGCACTTATGCTCTCAGTCAGAACCTTCAGTCTGAACTGATTTGCAGTCAAAGCCAACAGTCCCACATGTTTAGAATGTCTCACAGTTGCAAAAACCTTCTATATGAAAATGCCATGTTTGTGTTAATCTTGCAAAAACACACAAAAGGCTTGAAGATAGGTTTGCATACAAGGAAATTGGGAGTTCCGGTAGAAATTCCGAAATACATATATTAATCTGTAAGAATAACATAGGTATCTAAATCCATATTTTAAAAAAAATAGAAGATTATTTCTTTGATGCACCCACAAGATCAAGTCAGCATAATCAGATGCTTTGGTAGGATAGTTTCTTCTGTTCAAGTGAGTATGCGAGTATGGTAAAAACTACTGAACAGAATGTAGACATTTTATAACACACACTAGTTTTATACGTTAAAAAAAACATATTAGGTAAAATATATAAGAAATAAAAAGTGGTACGCCAGTAAAAACTTAATAGTGTAGTGAGACAAAAACCCTGATTTCTAATTAAGGCCATAGAAACAAGAATATAATTATTAAGATAGTGTTCTGACTTAAAATATAGTATAACCAAGAGTTTCTATGGGAATCCCGAAATTCTCGCAAAGAACATTCTCGGACCAAATAAAAACACATTGTTCTACCAGTAAAAATGTTTATTATTTAAATAATTTCATTGATAAAAACAATTATTTTTATTTCGTCTGAGGGAACAGCTAGTAATTAAAATAAAATAGGATATAATTATAGGATATAATATAGGATATATATTACATGAGCATATACCTACATGATTTTTTTCTTCGCCTTAAATTATAAAAACTTTAGTTCCTTCCAAACATTATTTAATAGGTAGGTACCTATTTGTAATTTTTTATCCATTTATCTAATCCAGGCAATGCACATCTAGGCCTATGTATATGATACCGAAGCGAACGCATATCAGCGAAATAAAAAACTTTTAAAGTATTTTTTTCTTTAAAGTTTTTTTTTGTAAACATTCAAGAAGGTGCCAGTCAAGATGTTTATAATTTCCAAACACTGACCTTCGACACTGAACCGCTTAATATGCTTAATTTAGACCACACGAAAATACAATTGGAACTATACAAATACTAATAAAATAAAAGTTTTACCTCGCCAAGTCGAACCTCAAATAAATCCCAGAAAAATCACAGTATTATCACTGAAAAGTACACTATTTAACGCTTTAAAAGTTTTTACAGCACGCTTTCTCTTGTTAAAAATTTATGCACGGATATTCCCATAACATTATCACGTCTGAGCGGGTAGAAAATCTTCCGAAAATTATATTTTTTAGGTTAGGTAGCACAGTGATCTCAAACTTGAATTCACAGTTGAAGGTCACCTTGAAATGACAGTTGACAGCTCAGACAGCTGTGTGACATTGTTCTCCCTTTTAGGGTAAAGAAAATCTAATCCATACAGAGGAATAAAGACGTTCGACGCGAGGATTTATTTATGAAGTATTAAATTCAAAGGATTTTCATAAAACAAAAATTTTACGCATTCATCTGATCACTGATAGGCTAGACGTTTGACCACAAAAATGCTTCTCTAAGCAAAATATAGATTTTTCCTTTAAAAACCCTTTAGCAATGCTAACGGACACCCACATACACGCACGCCCACCCGCACGCACACGCACACACACACACACACATACACCGTTTTTAATAAAAATACATCACATAAAAAGTTATTTTTATTATGTAAAATCTAAACATCAAACAAATAACATATTATAACAAAGGTTAACAAATATTGACTCTGGTAGCATAGACTGTCGACACCTTTTAAAAATAAATTTTATTCTGATTTCTGGGTAAATCTTAGGAAAAAACCGACGATCCGACGTCATTGAAGGACGATGCCTTCAGCTAACTCACGAGTTAGATTTGAACATGACTTAAATTAAATTCTAGCAATTTTAAGACCGCCATCATTGTTAAATGCCAAAAAATAATTATATACAATCCACAGAATCTAAGCTCAAAGGCGGACTACCCTCAAATTCTTCAACAAATTGATCACCGCCAGAGTCATTTGCCTCCATGGCTGTTTTTGAGAAATCCAACTTCACCGGATTTACGTAAACTCTTTTGACAAATTTTCTGTTCACTTGCATCACTGGACTAGATTGAATTAAATGATCTTCTTTATTCGATACTAAACTATCATTTGGTAACTTATTCTCTGCTCTGGCAACACAGTTCGGACTATCACCGTTTGAAATCAACGGACTTTTATAAGAACCGCTGGCTTTTTTCGATTTATTTATAATTCGTATCGGACTCAAAGGCGGGGGTTCCCCGTACAATTTTAATTTGGAAATTCTTTCGTTGACTCGTTGCTTTCTCGCCATGCTTTTAGGTGAGAGGCTTTGCGTGTCCGTTTGTTTAAAAGTAGATTCAAAGTCAAGGCCAGCAAGGTTGAAATCTTCTTCGACGATCCTGTTTTTCTGTCCTAACGGCGTCTCTATGAACACTTTGTTCCTCGAAAGATTACAATCGGAATTATTGAACCTATATGGAGAGACGTTTTCATTATTTTGCCGATTTAAAGCAGAGTAATTTGCCTTCAAATTAATACAATCCTCGCAGAATTTTCTTCTATCGATACCAGAGAATTTTCTCACTAATTCCTCGGCCATTTCACTCGCCTTTTCACTTTTCGGTGTCTTGGTAAAATATGTGAACTCGGTACATCTGTACTGCTGTATACTCTTTCTAGTGTTGCCAATTCTCCGTTGTAAATTCACACAGGTTACAATTTGGCCCGTGTCCAAAATATTCTCGAATCCAAACTTTTTGATTCCGCCCCAAAAATTTACGGAGATGAGATTTTTATCAGCATCGGTGAAGTAGACGTTTTGAAATGTTTGATTTTTTATGGCATCGAATTCCTCGTTGGACGGTTCTATGTGGAATATCATGCCGACTGTGTCGATTTCGTTGTAATCTGTGGTGGCGGCCGGATTCTTTACTACGTCTCTGATGTGGTAGCACGAGCGTCGCAGGGACTGTGTGTGAGGTCGAAGTTTATCACACTCTGTATATTTTGAACGACTGAACATGGACTGTCTTCCAGCTGATATTTGTATTTCTGAGTACCTGAAATATGACATCAAAATTACTTAAAATTTTTACTATCACTGATAATAAGTGAGTTGCAGAACAGTATATTAATATGCTGTTAATATTATAAAGAAAAGTTTGTTTATTACTTAGTAGTAAATTCTTTGAAACTAATGAATTGGTTTTAAATGTTCTTTCACTGATAGGTAGATCTTCTGGCAAATATTAATTCCGATGTGAAGAATTCACGGCGTAATTTCGAACTTGACTGTAGAGATTTAGCTAAAATAAATAAGTATTAAGTTGTTCACCTGATCCCAGTCGGCACCACGTTCAAAACGTCAATCCAAGACCCCTCTTTGACGATGTCCAAGATGGCGTCATTCGGCTTCCATATCGAGAGCATTCCTGAAATCGAAAGATATTTTAGCTGACCCGGACGCCGTTGTCCTATACAAATTACTTCATTACTTGAATTTTTTTTTATTCATCCATCCACATTATATCCACTTGAAAAATCCAGCTGTGTAGTGAAAAATACTGAAAGTAGTCTCGAAGCTATTTTATCAAAGTATAAAACATTTGCAGTATAAATTGGATATTCAAACTCTTATAGTACAGCAGCCCACGCCTTGTTTTTTCAGTGACTGATAACAGGCTGAATCTTCGTGAGTAGGTTCAATTCGACGAGACACCCAAGTTTTTCCTCTGTGAAAATTCAAAATTCTCGGAACAGGTAGCTAAAAGTGGTCCGTGGAATCAATAACTTCCAAGCGAAGGACTGGGAAAACGCACAACTAAATTTGTAGGACTATGTGACCATTTCATTTACTAAGCTAATACAAATATTTATTAAGCTAATACAAATATTTATTAAGCTAATACAAATATTTATTAAGCTAATACAAATATTTATTAAGCTAATACAAATATTTATTAAGCTAATACAAATATTTATTAAGCTAATACAAATATTTACTAAGCTGCATACAAAAATTCAGTCGGTTATTTAATAATTTTTATGACCTTGTACATCGGACTCTCCAGTCAAATCAATTCAATAAAACTCTTACTGTTACTCAGACAATTTCGACATCCCACCAAATCGTAATGTTTTTCACCTGCTCAATTCATTAACTACCCGTTTCGAGAATTCTCACAGATTAAATAGCTTGCTAGCTTGCTTGAGTAGTAGCTTGGGTGTCTCGTCGAACTAGACCCACTCACGAAGATTCAGCGTGTTATTAATCACTGAAAAAACAAGGCGTGGGCTGCCGGACTACTAATCTCGGCGAGTTTCTTGGCTCTTAGCAATAAGCCAAGTTTTTTGTAGTGTGCTTTTAGCCGTATTAAGCCGTACGTTGTTTATGATAGGTATACTATTATTTACATTAAATCGGAGATGTTATAGTATTTTTATGTATTTAATATTGTAATTTATGTACATATTTTACCCTAGTCTATTTATTTAGATTTTTTTTTACTAATACAAAAATAATTAATTTTTTTTAAACTCTGCGCCCACACCCGTGACGCCACACGCGGCTCCAGCGGAAGACCAGCGTCGGGCCCCTAATGGTTCCCGGCTTATGCTGAGCTGGTTGCCCTTTTGTTGCGACAGTTTGTGCTGCTTTTTGTTAATCCATATTATTTAATTGTGGTCGTATAGAATAAACTTCATTTCATTTTATTACCTTTGGTGAGGCGGTGCCGGTCGCCGCTCTCGTCCCAGGCGGCGACGCGCGCCTTCAGCAGCGTCACCACGTTGCGACCCGCGGCCGCGCCCCGCCGAGCCAGCTCCTCCTGCACCCTCGCCTGCAGCCCCTGGAGCGCCCGCTCGCGGCGCTCCGCCGTGTGCGTCTCCAGCAGCAGCGACTGAGACGACGTCAGGTGGCACTGGACACCAAGTTATTGAAATATGTAGGTAGGTATTTATTTACACACAGACCGCGGTCACACAATATGAAAAAAGAAGAAAAAAAGTACAATAAAACAAAATAATATCAGTACTTACTTACAATAAAACAAAATTATAACAGTACAATAAAACAGAATAATAACAGTACAATAAAACTCAATAATAACAGTACAATAAAACTCAATAATAACAGTACAATAAAACACAATAATAACAGTAAAATAAAACTCAATAATAACAGTACAATAAAACTCAATAATAACAGTAGAATAAAATACAATAATAACAGTAAAATAAAACTCAATAACAACAGTACAATAAAACACAATAATAACAGTACAATAAAACACAGTAATAACAGTACAATAAAACAAAATAATAACAGTACAATAAAACACAATAATAACAGTATAATAAAACACAATAATAACAGTACAATAAAACTCAATAATAACAGTACAATAAAACAATAATAAGTTTACTTGGATAAAGCGCTTTAAAGCTTAGGGGTGGAAGGTCGCGACGTTATAACTGAGATTGTGTATTGTATTTCTTTATTAGTCTTTGGCGTATTCTATCTGTTTTAATTTCACAGTGCCTTAGTGTTACTGTAATGTAACGCTGTGAAATTTTTTCTGTGTAATAAATAAATAAAATAAAGTGTAGGTACCTAGGTTTGACGTCACACGGAATTTCAACTCAATGTGTCGCCGCTATTTTTTGATACGTAAAAAAAGGAAAAAAATACGTGTCCAAAATTATAATTAAAATTTGGTCACCCAGCTCAGCCATACATACTTTAAACTCGGCGGGGTCTTTGCAACCCTTCATCGCTCTAGCGATCTGGGACCCGCTGTCGAGGCGCGGTCGCTTGCCCGAGCCTGTCGACCTTTCGGAGTCTTGGGATTCCTAAAAACAATATCATCTATCTATCTATATCTTCTTCTATACCTACTAATATTATAAAGAGCAAAGCAAATTATATAATTTCATTTCATTTCAAAGGTTTGTGAGTTTGTGACGTTGTAAGGGGTAATCTCTGGATCTACTAAACCGATTTTGAAAATTCTTTCACTTATAGGAAGCTACAGTGATCCTGAGTGACATTTAAGGTGCTTTTTATTCCGTAATTCCCGCGGGAACTCCGGAGATTGTGATTTTGTGAGACACTTCAATTTTACTTACCTATACATATGTATATTGTATGTATAGATAAAGATGTATAGATACTGACCTCCTCAGAGAACTCCTTCTCAATATCTTCGTATATCTTCTCCACAAGTAGCTGCCGTTCGGTTTCGTACTGCATTTGATACAAGTTCTCGAGGCGCTCCGAACGGGTCACTGTAGAACGAACCTTATTTAATACTAGCTGTGCCCCGCGGTGATATCGGTGTTCCCGCGGGAATTCCGGGATAAAAAGTACCCTATGTCCTGTTCTGTACCCCTGACAACGTGCATGCCAAATTTCATCCACATCCGTTCAGCCGTTTTTGCGTGATTGAGTAACAAACATCCAAACATCTAAACATCCACACTTTCACATTTATAATATTAGTAGGATAATAAAGAAACACAGAACAAAAAGACATTTATTTGGCGATAGATTTCGCCTGCGGTTTCGCTCGCGTTAAGAAATTTTATTTGACATAAAAAGCATAATATTATACGAATATCCTTATCCCTACTAATATAATAAATGTGAAAGTAACTCTGTCTGTCTGTTACGCTTTCACGCCTTAACAGCTCAACCGATCATCATGAAACTTTGCATACACATTGCCATGGGTAGAGAGAAGGACATAGGGTACTTTTTGTCCCAGAATTCCAGCGCGAACTCTGAAATTAACGCGGGTGAAATCGCGGGGAACAGCTAGTAATATTATAAATGCGAAAGTGAGTTTGTTTGTTTGTTTGTTACGCTTTTAGTCAACCGATCATCAGGAAAATTTTCCATACACGGGGTACAGAGGAGGACATAGGGCACTTTGTAAACCACAATTTTCGCCAGAACTACGAAACTCGGGTAAAACCGCGGGCAACAGCACCATTAGCAAATTAACACAAAAAAAGCGTTCTCTTTTGGAGAAGGCAAAGGAATCAAAGTCCATACAGCCAACAGCCAGTTCAGATGGTTTTTCGGGAGTGACTCACCAGTGCTGCCGTCCTCGAACCTCTCCACGTACAGCGCGGGGTATACTCTTGCGACGTGCAGCCGCAGCCCGGGCACCCGCCCGCCCTCGGGCCGCACCGCCGACAGGCGCGTCAGCACGCCGTTGCCATGGCGACCGTCGCCATGGTAACCGAGGCGCGCGTCCCAGCGCGCGCGCCGCGTCGAGTTACCATACAGCTTCAAGCGAACCCGACTTGTGTCCTGACGACGTGATTTAATATAAAATTAGTAAATTTTACTATACTCGAACGTTGATGTAGAAATTCATTGTTAAAAATGCAGTAATATTCCACTAACGCGAACGCTTATATTATATGAGCGATAAATGTCCATGGACATAATGGGGATGTGGACTACTTTTGAAAATCAAAATTCAAATTAGTCCGTCAGTTAGAAAATAAAAAAACAATAGACACGTATTTTTTGCTTTTTCAAATAAATTAAAATATACAGAGATAAAGCGCATTAAAGTTTAGGGTGAGGGGGTCGTGACGTCACTAACCGCTAAAACCGCCATATAAACTGTCCGAATAGTGACGTCAACGCGAAATTTGCAACTCAATGTATCGCCGTTATTTTTTGATTACGTTAAAAAAATATTAAAATACGTGTAAAAAAATATTAAAAAAATAGTCAACATTGGATTGGATTATTATTTATTATTATTACTGTTCACCACTAATCGATCCCTATTATGCAAAGTCCACCATATTCACACAATATTAATAACGATAAACTAATTTGCAAAACAAAGGAAAAAACTGACGTCCGTCACTGTTAAAATCCCGCCAAAAGCTCCTAGATTCCTATAAAATTAGTACAGCTCTTACCTCCCACGGGGAAATCCCCTGTTCACAGTTCATCAGCTCCGCTCCGTGCGTCACCAACTTGCATCCAACGACAATTTTACCGTCATAGACAAGTTTTGACAGCATCCTGTCTAAACTAGCCTTCACGCAGTACCAACCGTCGGTCAGCAGGAGCTCCGTATTGTCCGTCGGGTTGGCGACGCTGGAAATATGAAAGTTTTTATTTTTTATTGGAATGTTTTGAGTGTATAATCGTATTTATGCCAGTATCTGTATTTTCGTACATCCATACTAATATTATAAATGAGAAAGCAACTACTCAACCAATCACCATGAAATTTTGCATACATGTTGCCGGAATTCCCGCGGGAACGCTGAAATTGACACGAGCGAAACCGCGGGGAACAGCTAGTTACAAATAATTTCTAACTAAAGGCGAGTCTGTGCGAGTACATTGAAGATAATATTATGGGAAATAAAATAATGTGGAGGGGTTTGCAGAATTTCTGTCTGTATGTTTGTAACACATCACACAAAACTACAAAACGGAATTTAACGAAGTTGTCACAGTTGCCTTCCTTATGATAATAGGCAAACTTGAAACAAGCTTTATTCCATCGCAATCGGTTCACAGAGAAAGGAGTCGTGACAATTTGAAACTGGGAGTGCAATTTTTACAATGGCACAAGAGTTCTCGAAAGAATCTCTAAACTCAGACGGCTGAAATCGCGAAGCATATCCTACTAATATTATAAATGTGAAATTGTGAATGTTTGGATGTTTAGATGTTTGGATGTTTGTTACTCAATCACGCAAAAACGGCTGAACGGATTTGGATGAAATTTGGCATGCACGTTGTCAGGGGTACAGAGAAGGACATAGGGTACTTTTTATCCCGGAATTCCCGCGGGAACTCCGAAATTACCCCGGGTGAAACCGCGAGGCACAGCTAGCAAACAATACTTCATACATACCTATGTACTTTTTCACCATTTACAAATATATCTACAACACACAATACAATAGTCTTGGCAGCACTATCGTCTCTCTCCATAATTTTTCTTAGCGCAGGTCTCACAACATTGTATAACTCTCTGGCATATCTATATTTTAATTGGTCCATCACGTTCTTCGCTGTGCACACGACTCCCATGGCGTTTGAATATTTGATTTCATACGATATCAACTTCCATAGAATTAATTTCAAATGATTATCCAGCCAACCTGGCGGTATGATTTTAGCGTTGACAGATTTTAAAAATAATATTTTCAATTTATCTGTGGTGATATTTTCAAATGTCAAATCGTTTCTATTTTCAAAAAACTCAAACTGCAGTAACTGGTCGAAGTTGTATTGAAGAATGTAAGGATCGACTAGTTTCCTGTTATTTTTATGACACTTTTCAATATTTTCTAGATCTTTCAAGCGAATCTTTTTATTCCTCTTATAATTTTCAGCGAATAAAGACATTTGGTTACTTTCCGCGACGACTGGACTTACAATTGTCCCGCCGATTTTCTTTGCATCACTATTGAAAGGAGTTTCGAATTTTTTTCTCTTCTTAGCTTTTGGACATGACAGTATTGGACTTCCAGGCCTTTTTATGGATCTCTCTAACTTATCTTTGCAAAAATCTTCTGTGTTTAATTCCATTTCAAAATTATTTATCACTTGAGTATCAATAATACCCACTATATTCATATCTTCTTCTTTATTAACTTGTCCAATGTTATTTGTAGCTGTTATTAATTTTAACTCTTTAGATTTAATATTTGTTCCTAAATCGTTATCAATATCCATAAATATATTTTTCGCTTCATCCAACTTGTCTTGGTTTACATGAATTTTATTGTTACTGGCAGTTTTAAATCCCTCAATAATGTTTTTATCTATGTCTTGAAATACTGATTTACTTTTCGCTAAAGCCTCTTCCGATATAGTAACTTTTTTTTTACTTGCTGTTTGGAAACCTTTAAAATTAGATTTAGAAGTTTCCTGCAATATATTTTCATAGTTTTTTTCGTTTGTCTCAATTCTATCCGTTTGCAGTTCATCTGGTACTATATGATTAGGCAAATCCTGAATATCTTGAAAGATTTTTTTTGTATTCTCCAAAGCTTTAACTGATATGATTACAGGTTCATTATTTGCAGTTTGGAAACCATGACATCTCGGAATCTCGGAATTAACTTTTTGATTGATTTCGGAGGATTTTTGATATTTCTCGGGAACTATATTTTCGAAAAGCTTTTTGCTTTCAGTTAAAGCTTTTTCAGATATGATAACATCTTTATTATTTGCAGTTTTGAAACCCACACCATTTTCAGTGTGTTTTGGAATTTTATCAACCATGTTATTTCGACGATTACGGAGATTACTAGATCTAGAATGATTACTGCTACTGGTGGTAGGCTTAGTGAGATCTGTAATGTCGATGTCTTGGAAAATAGTTTTAGTCTTTGCTATCGCTTCTTCAGAAATTTGAATATTTCTCTGGTTAGCAGTTTTAAAACCAACATAACTAGGTATTTTTTCACTATGGTTATTTTTTATAGTTTGTGTATCAATATCGTCAAATATTCGTTTTGTTTTAGCTTTTGCTTCTTCAGATATTATGATTTCTTTATTGCTTGCAGTTTTGAAGGTTATGACTTGGGTTTTAAGATCATTTATACCGTTAAAAATTTGCCTAGTTCTTACTAACGCTTCTTCAGAAACTTCAACATTTTGGTCACTGGCAGTTTTAAAACTAATGTTTTCTTTGTTTAAACTTTTTTTCTTTTTGTTTATAGTATTATATTCAATATCTTTAAAAATGTCTTTAGTTTTTACTAGGGCCTTTTCAGAAATTTTAATCTTTTTATTGCTTGCCGTTTTGAAACCAGCAAAATTGTTTTCAAATACAGAAACTTGATTATCCGTTAGATCATTGTTGTTTTGTTCTTTTTTTTGAATATCATTAACTTTTAAATCATCAAATTCAATGTCTTGAAATATATTTCTACTTTTTGCGAATGCATTAGCAGATATAGTGATATTTTTATCACTAGCAGTCTTAAATCCAGCAAACTCAATTTCAATGTGCTCGTGCTCACAAATTTCATTTATTTTCACACCATTTGGAGTTGTGTTACTGTCAAAAACTTCAATATTTTCATTTTTTTTTTCACTAACATCATCAATATCTACAAATAAATCTTTTATTTTAGCCAAAGCGGCATCAGATACTACAATATCTTTATTACTTGCAGTTTTGAATCCTGAAAAATACATACTATCTCTTTGTGGCTTATTTTTAATATTATCTTCAATATCTTCGTGAATCATATCACAGTTTTCAAATTCTTGAATTATACTATTATCACCAATGTCTGGTAACACAGTATTTACTTGATTTTCTGTTAAAACGTTGCCATTATCAATCCAGTTAATATTAGCGTTTATTTCTTCATTTTTAGGTTTAGTATTTGTTGGATTTTTTTCGTTGTAGGTTTCACTTATATCTATGTCTTGGAACACTCTTTTGCATATAGTCAATGCTTGTTCTGAAAGTTTTATACATTTGTTACTTGCTGTTTTGAAACCTTCATGATTGATAGTTTCTTTACACAAAGATTTTACAGAGGTTTCATTGTTTACTGTACTGAATGATCCTTTTTCATTGATTGTATCAACAGAATTAGAGGTTGCTTTGTTTCCGTTGTTCTTTAGAAAATTACTAGAATTCGTTTTAGATCTGGTAACATTGTATAATTCAACCAACTCTGTCAAAGTAGGTTCCTTGCGGCATGTATCTGTGTTAAGCAGACTTTTGGCTTTGTAAAATGAATCTTTACAAACTTGTATAGATTTATTACTAGCTGTTTGAAATCCTACATACATTGTTTTGTCAAATATCTCTGATTTGTTATCAAAAGAAGGTTCCAGAACACATGTATAAGGGAAATATTCAACTGGTTTGTGCTGGTCATAAGGGTTTTCTTCATCGCTGCTAAATAGAATTTCATCTTTAAGCTCAGTACTATTTTTATCAAAGGTATCTTTTTCACTCTTAAAAATTACATCTTTTTTATTTAGATATTCATTTGATTTTATTAATGTATTTTCTGGTTTTGGATTTAATACAGCATTACTTATATTTCTATTTTGACCATGTATCTGACTCAACTGTTTGTTACTATCGTTTATATCGTCCTCTGTTTCAATATTGGTCTTCAGAAATAGCTCATTATTAATAATTTGAGAATTGATCACTTGTTTCACCAGTTTCAAATCTATATTTCCTTCAACTAGTGGTGCAGCAAGTTTTTCAAACAACTCAAACTTTTCAAGATCAACAATGAAAGGCGAAGAAGTCATAACTTTCGAATGTATAGGTTTAATGTTCAATATAGGACTGACTACCATATCACTGTCTTCTATTATATGCATGTTATTAATATCTGGTGGCACTTTCTCAGAGATGTTGCTTTCTCTGATATTATAATCAAGTACATCTAAAGGTATTATATTTTCTGTTATATCAAAATTCTTCTTTTCAGTAAACCTTACTTCAGATCTATCTTTAATTTCAACATCAGTAATTTTTATTTCTTCAACTACTTCTTTATCAATATCGTCAATCAAAGCTTGTGTTTCAAACAAATTTTGACTTTTAAATATGATATCTTCTTCTAAATTCAGCTTATATTCAACTACCTCATTTATTTTTTCATTTATTTCTTGTGATTCTGTGTTGTTATTTGTCTTAATAGTATTATTACTTTTATTTTCTGCCCTATCTGCCTTATCTGCCATTTTATTAATGATATCTCCTTCAGATATATTATCAGTATTCACAAATGTTTGATCGAATTCTTGAGTAATTCCTTTATCATTTTCAGCTAATGCTTCAGCATCCTCGATTATATTTATCAGTTGTGTGTCTGTGACACATTGTGTTTCAAATTTGTTAGTATTTGATTGTTTTTGAGGTTTCACCTGAAATTTTTAGTACTTAGTGATTACATACTGGAATAAACAAATATTGGACAGTAAAACATCATTTATCATTAAAACTAATGAAGACTTTAAAAACCGTGTTTTTCTTAGGGTACCTACCAATTTAATCATACAACTGCAGTGCCTTTTCTAGAACTTTTTTTATAGTAAAACAGTTGTTATCAAAATTATTGATAGAATTTATTTCAAGAAGATATTAAAATCTACGAAATCTAAGGCACATATTGTATCCTGCAGATGTATTTGTCTAGAAAACTATTTACTTTATTATCAAATCTTACCTCATCAGCTCCAATTAACATATTCAGAGATAATAACTGCTTTTTCTTATACATAATTAATTTTTTAAAATCAGGTTTTACATATTTGGCACAGTCAGCTTTCTGTATAGCCTTAATTTGGTCAGTAACCTGTGTCAAAATATCCTTTGCGTTACACGTATTTTTCTCACAAGTTTCGGTCGAAAATACATTTTCATTCTTTCTGTATAATGGCAAAGGTTTCTGCCTGCTTTGGTGTTTGAGTATTGATTCAAAATTCTTAATAATATCATCTTTTTTTGCCATCTTTATGCAACTTCAATTTTGATCTCTGTTACCAAAAAACAAACACAGTGATTATTATAATAATCTCTTTGCAAAAACAGCTAAGTAAAACGCTTTGAATCGTAACGATAGAATCAAGTAATCACCATGTAATTACTTATCACCGATCACTATAAATGTACAAGGTAAATATACTTACTCAAGCAATTATTTTGTGGTTTGTTTTGTTTATAAAATTTTCAGAAAACGCGAAAAGTGAAAACTGAAGGGAACCAGGAATTCACAACACAATAATGTACGACACTGGAATGTACAGGTGTGCGTTCCGTGGCTTCGTACGAATGCACTCGAACGCGCTCGAGCGCGCTCTGAACCCGTTCTGTGGCTTCGTGAAATTTTACTCTGACAACTGTCAGAGCGTAGTTTCACCCGTTCCGTGGCTCGGAGTGCAGCAACCAAACAACCATCTCCGAAGCAGGTTAATTTTCACTCTGACAGCTATGTATTGTTTAAGAAGTGTCAAAGTTTGCGCCAAAAACCGGATTCGTTGAAAAAGAAATTAATCGGAGTTCTTACGAACAAAGGGGAGGTGTCGTAGTCACAAAAAGTTTATAATTGGATGTAAAACAGTCTTATTTGCAATGTGAGTTGAGAGAAAACAAATGGCGCCTGAAATTTCAAATATTTTGAGGTTATAAAAACAACTCGATCGTTCTGTGGCTTGGTTGCAACTCAAACGAGTGAAATTTTAACCAAACAACGCACCCAAACCCACGGAACGCACACCAGCACTGGAATGCGCGACACTGGATTGTACGACACCGGAATGTACAGCACCGGAATTGGTGACACCGCTCCTATTGGTCGATGAAATCACGCCTCCTTTCTTTGTGCTCGTTTACGTTACTTACCTAAATACTGGGTCAAGTTATTGTCAAATACGGCACATATATTTTATGTTAGATTTTTTGGTGATAATTATTAGGGTTCATGTTAGTGTTTATGCCCATTACGTTATTATGTTACAGTCTATAGGCAGGATAATCAAACAACGGACCACTCTATATATTTTACTGTATAGACTTAGAGTACAATACACTAAATCTGGTCCCTTAGTTTACACCTTATAATTATTATTTCCACGAGCTATGTGCCCTATACAGATTGTACAGATTATAAAAGTTACGAAAAGAAAGGAACCAAAACTGTATTAACTGGCGAACGGGAAACGACTGGCGAGCGGTTAGCTTCGCCTGATTTACGTCACCTTTCCTACACCTATCCTATAGTAGGTACTATAGTAGGTACTATTTATTGAAATAAGTAAAAAGTAATGAGAATATTACTATCAAGGCCACATCATGAACAGATTTCAAAGTAGTATACCCGACATTCTTTATTAGGTTAGGTTGTTACTGATGACCAGGTCTCGCGAGCCGAGCGAGCGTAGCGAGCGTGCCGCGGTAGCGGCCGGCGATGCGCTAAAGGCAAAATAAGGTGACATTTATTCGATTAATTCTTAGGTGTGACCACGAGTTTCGATATATTATGCAAAAAAAAATAAGTTGTAACAATTCATTAAAATGAAAAATAATAATTACGTTACTAAATATTACACTTGGACTTGTTATTTGAATTTTCATCAGATTTTGAGACAGTAACTACTAACTACCTACTACCTGCATTGTATTGAATACTACTAAACGGAGCACGAAGTCGGCTAGGCCATGAAATCTGGTGTCGCCAATTCCGGTGCTGTACATTCCGGTGTCGTACAATCTCGTGTCGTGCATTCCGGTGTCGCCTTTTCCGGTGCTGTACAATACAGGGACTCAAAACTGAAAAGTGAAGGTGGTATTCTTTGCTGACAAGTGACCACAAATTAACTAGACATATGTCTAAAGACAAGTGACGGACGGCTGACAAGTGGCATTTTTTGTTTGTTAAAATTCCTTTTGGGCAAAGGAAAATAAGTTGATACAGCCATTTCATAGGCTTTTTTTTCAGAAGTTATTAATTTACATTTACATTTATTAATTTACATTGATATAGTAAAACGATAACCTGCAAACACCCCTTTTCATTATATTTCACTGTTTCCTCACACTCTTCATCACATTAGTGACCATTATTATCAAATCACTATCAACTATGCAAAATCCACAACATTCACACAATATTAATCAAGACAAAATGATTAGTAAAACAAAGAAATTAAACAGACGTCCGCCTGGGAAAAAATCCGGAACTTCCCCATTTCGGAACGGCTACTTATTTAGTGTACCCTTTTTACTGCTGTATGACAACTGAAATGATACAATAACTAAAAAATACTGTTAAATAATTTTCGTCTATCTGTAAATAAATGAAATTTTTAATCGATAATAGGGTACTTGCATGAATTTTTTTTTCAGTCTAGTTTAAAGATATATGGCCTACTTAAACAAAGCAAGAAGAAAAAAAAATATATGCATAAATTAATTAACTAGAGCGTTTCAAAGTTCCTACTTTAGACCTTATCGCCGGAACGTGGAATGACGTCACTAGTTCAAAATTACGCCTTATTAATCTGTGATAGAAATGTCACTGTCGTATTGACAGAGTCATGTGACACTGACAGACAGATAACTTCAATGTCTAAAAGCGAAATTAAGGTTGAACTGTGTCGATTTACTTCCAAAAGTTCCAGTAAAGAATCGAACCAAGCCACAGAACGATCGAGTTGTTTTTATAACCTCAACATATTTGAAATTTCAGGCGCCATTTGTTTTCTCTCAACTCACATTGCAAATAAGACTGTTTTACATCCAATTATAAACTTTTTGTGACTACGACACCTCCCCTTTGTTCGTAAGAACTCCATTTATTTCTTTTTCAACGAATTCGGTTTTTGGCGCAAACTTTGACACTTCATAAACAATACATAGCTGTCAGAGTGAAAATTAACCTGCTTCGGAGATGGTTGTTTGGTTGCTGCACTCTGAGCCACGGAACGGGTGAAACTACGCTCTCACAGTTGTCAGAGTAAAATTTCACCAAGCCACAGAACGGGTTCAGAGCGCGCTCGAGCGCGTTCGAGTGCATTCGTGCTAATCCACGGAACGCGTCCTCAGTCTCAACTGTCAACTGTCAAGCAAGTCACAAGTGTCATCAGTCATCACTAAAAAGTGAACACGAAAATTATGAACGCTTTTGCTCGCTAGTTTGGAACAATATTCTTCGTTCGAACAGTTAACTTTTTAAGGTTTTAATTAGGTTATTTTGTGCATTTGGTCTTAAAATAACACTCTAAAATGGTATGTGTTGCAAAATTTTCTTTTAAATCTTAACTTTCCTCATAAAAAATGGCGGTAAATAATTGAGGTTATAATTTTGTTTTACACTTTTACAGTCGCACACGATTTTACTTGTGCAGCCCGGACCCAGGCCCGAGACGAGGACATATTCGGACTATGAGAGCGTCAATGATTGTATGGAGGGCGTTTGTAAGATTTACGAAGAGCACTTGAAGAGACGAAACCCAAACACACCAACCATAACTTACGATATCTCGCAGTTATTCGATTTTGTTGATCAGGTGCCTACTTATGTTTATCAATAATATTTGACTATTTGTACCGCAGAAATATCTATATTCCCAAAAAACTACAAAATTGTGAAAACGGAAACTGGGACCAATTTACAAATATCAACCAAGTCAATCTGTGATAGAAATCGAACCCACAACTTTGGCTTTAACCATATTTCTAGTATTAAACTTATTATTGCTATTTGATAGATTTTGCTGTGATTCTGCCAAATAGGTATGTGACAAAATAGGTAATGAAATTTGTATTCATTTTTAGTGATCCACCTCAAAAAAATATATTATACCACTACTTGCTTAAACTCTGATTCGGAGGATCATATAATGATACTCAGTTATCAACAGCCACTATGTGGCGACACTTCATACAAATGAACTGATACAAGTACTTTCCCACAAGTAAAGACATCTGACTTGTACATACACATGTTTTGCACGTGTGTGTATCCTAAGGTTGACAGCGACCTGACAATAACTCAGTGAAAAATTGTCACAATGATTCACTTTAACTACAACCAAACTTTCGACAGGCATGAGGCAAAGAGTGTCGCTTCTTTAAGTAGTTTTATATTCTGTATTCTTTGGTTATAAATAACTACCAAAATAATTTTGAAAGTTCTTAGTGTGAGTCACTATACATACAGTAAAGCATAACACTAGCTGTTCCCCACGGTTTCACCTGTGTAAATTTCGGAGATCCCGCAGGAATTCCGGGATACAAAGTACCTTAGGCCTTTTTTGGTAGGTACCCCTGACAATGTTTATGCGAAATTTCATGAGATTTCATCGGCATTAATTTCATAGTTCCCGCAGGGATTCCAGGATAGAAGTACCCTCTGTACCTCTGACAACTTGTGTACAAAATTTCAGAACTGTAACAGACAGACAGTTACTCTCGCATTTATAATATTAGTAGGGATTTTTCAAAAATGCTAAAATTACACAATCTCAAAACTTGTTCGTGATATCAGAAGCCCTACCACAGTTAATTTTCTGTGTATACAAATTCATATTCTTTATGCTTTCAGCTGGCTGATCTAAGTTGTCTTGTATACCAAAAGTCGACGAATACGTATGCACCGTACAACAAGGATTGGATTAAAGAAAAGATTTACGTATTACTACGCCAGGCGGCTGGGCAGGGCGACTAAGTAATGTTTTAATTACATTAATTTAACAGGTAGTGATGTTTGTCCGTGTGTTGGAGATTTATTACCTACCGATAAGAGCACTCTTACAAATAACACAAAGGTTTTTTTGTGACACACTTATGGTCTTCGTACACAGTCAAGTTTACTGTTCAATTTGCATTCATAATCATATGAGGCTTAATCCTGTATCTAGGTCTGATATAATGGGGGCCAAGCTAGCCAAATTAATGCCCAGAGCGGCAAAATTGACGGTTGCACACATACAGTTTGGTATTGAAGCCCAAATTGATTAACATAGTGAATATTATACAATTCCAACAATACTCAAAATTATGTAAAGTTCAAAATACTAACCTCAATTTTTTCAATAGGTTAAAAAGTGCACTGTCCGATCTCTGAATTAACATGCATTGCTCATGACTTATATTAAGCTGTCATTTGTAAAGGGCGACAAATATATATTTTTGCATGAAGCATACAAATTAGTAGATCAGATGCCATTATATGAATAAACCTCATGTCATATCATAATGTTATGCAAATTCGACAGTAAACTTGATGTATATGTTCATTTGTTTTGTGCGTTTACAGTGCAAATTGACTATTTTTTTTTGTTTTTTAATTTAACACCCAATTTCACTAGCAAAGAAGAAATAACTTTTAAGTTTTTTTATTTAAACAATAATCAATAACTACTACCTACAGCTGAAATATTAGCTTACCTGAAGTAGCATAGTAATTTGCTGCCGCACATCTGTATCTTTATAGTTGAATGACAAAAGTGGAATATTATGACTTAATTGATTTTTGTTCATTTCATTGTATACCTAATAATTTCAATTCAAAATAAATCCATTAAGAATGGCGTAAAAGGTCAAAATCACACAGTTGAGATGCATAATATTATTTAAAGTTGAAAATCACAACACAGAAGATTCCAATCAGAAAATAAGGCTCTGCTAGGATACTAGCAATTAAGCCAAGCCGACGAGGATATACAGGGTGGAAGGTTAAACGAGGGACTTATTGAAGGAGGGTGTTCAACATCAGAGTCTAGTCACAAATATAAAAAAAAAAGTTGAGGAAAAATCGTTCTGCGCGAAAACTGCGCGAAAGTTGTTAACGCGCTGATCTGAACGCGATATCCTTAGTACGCCCGCACGTTCAAATCTAGAGGTCTTTCACCCTCGTGAATCAATGTGTGTATATTTTATCGAAGGTTTGAATGAGTCCCTCGTTCAACCTTACACCCAGTATAAGGAGACCCTTGTAGTTAGGAGCGATGGCGTGTTGTGTTTTGCGTGAATAGAAGTGACCAGTAACTTTACATCAATTTGTTGTCCAATCTTTAGTAAAGTAACATCAAGTGCAGTCGATTTTCAGTGTAAGGTATTGTCTATAACTGCAAAAGTGGTTGAAAGTCAACTAAGGTTCACATATCTCAATGCCCAGTTATTGGAATGAAGTTTTACTGGAACAACTAAAAGATAAAGCTTATCACTATAAATTCCATTTGACTTTGTCAGTCAACTACGAATATAATCGGTCGGACTGTTCGTATATTTTATTGATGCAGAATCAGCTTGTGCCGGTCAAAAGGAGCTTAATGTCAATGCAATAAGAGCGAAAAGGAGTTTGTTCGGGACGACAACGGCCTAGTGGAAAACGGCAAGTTTCACCCTTATTGCCATATTTTATAAACATTTTCTGATCGCCATAAGTCGATTCCGCGTTCTACGTATATATTGTATATCTGGGGAAACTTAAGAGTCGACACGACGTCCTCATTATAGTATTAGAAATGATATACATTTTGTACTAGAAGCACTATTTACTCTTTGGGCCTATATGTCATGGAATTTCGATCTTTATTTCCATACACTTTATGTTGTGTTGGGTGTGACAATGAAAATTTGACGTTCGTAATTTTCATTTAAAAACTAACAAAGTTAAGCTGTTTAAGATTACTTGTAAGTATTTGATTGTATAATAAAAATAAAAAAAAAAACTTTTACAAAAATTTCTTTGTTTTTTACCATTGTCGTGTTCCAAACTGACATCATGCCCATTACTCATGTCATGATGTCATGAGAGAAACCAAAACATTTACATACAGAACATAAAACCCCCTCCTTTTTTGAAGTCGGTTAAAAAAATCAAATCAAAAACTTCACCACTTACACAATCACTTTTAATATCTTCAAAACTATGTCAACCTAAAACATAATAGAATATTTTATTTAAATTATATCTACAATCTCTTATTGGAACGATCTAAAAATAAATTTACAATTAAATCTAACAGTATTCAATAATAATAACATAATAAACAATTTGTTTTTTAATATATTTACAACAGTTTATTTTGATGAGCAAGTCAATACTTGAATTATCACCAGTGATAGTAGAATGTGACAAATAAGTTTGTTAACAAAATAAATATCCTAAGACCATTAAAATATACATTTAACACTCATTCTACAGCAAAGATTATGTTACTAATAATTAACAACCCCCTTAGCCAAGTTGACGATATTTAGTCATATTATCAAGTGGTCATGCAAAATTGAACGAATGACTGGAAGGCTGTACCTAACCGCGTGACCTGAGGATAATTTCCTTAGTTTTTTTTTTTAAGTTATAACGATTAAAGATTGTCAACTTGGCTAAGGGGGCAATTTCGATCGTCAGACATATCCGAGAGGTTTTTTAAAGCTTATAAGTTAGTGAAATACTCGAAACTGTTCCCTTTGGACTTACGTTAGTTTTTAAAGGATTAAAAGAAGGCCAGCACCTCCAAAATAAGTCCAAAACTACATTCACCAAAATCTTCACTAATATTATAAAGAGGTAGGTACAGTTTGTCAGTTTGGATGTAGGGGATAAGGAGCATCCATTAGGTGATTGTTGCGATTTTTCGACTCCCCTTCTCCCCCTGGTGAGTTTTTGCTCGACCCCCTTCCCTTCCCTAGTCTCAAGTGAGATGTTTCAAAATGTATATTTTAGAAATTTTATTTATATACCTAATAATTTTAGCGGAGAAACAATTTCTTATTTAAACCCAGTTTTCTAGCAATTTTATGCTGTTTCTTGCAAAAATTCTTCCTTAAATAGGCGCCTCCTAAAATCTGGAACTGCCGATTCTAAAATTTATTTCACTGATAGGAAGTGAGAGACAGCTTAATAAGAGATTTACTGATAACAGTGAATGAATTTGGAATCGGTTCAATAGTTTCAGAGATTACCTCTTACAAACAAACTTTCCTCTTTATAATATTAAATTTTATGTAAATAATTATATTTTTTATGATAAATTGCACCCGTCCCAAAAGTGGGCTGAGACACTACTCCTATTTCTTAACCACTAGCTTTAAAAATACAAGTAAATTTTGCTAAAAATGTTCACCACTAAGAATATTGCAACACATCTAAGTATGATAATGATAATAAATATTTACATTATTTACAAGTCAAAATACACTTTTTAAAATGATTGTCCTTTCTAGACTTTTGTATGTATAATATTAAACAAAACTTGTTCACTTACATTAAAAATATTTTTTTATAATGTGTGTGTGCGCGAACTTCCTACTTCCCACAAAAAAAAATATCTAAAAAGAAAATCAAGACTATAATGGTTAGTACCGACCGACGCGCTACTGGAGTTTAGGTACTCCATATTATTTGTTATCTCTGATTATTGTAAAACGTTACCATAGCAATGTTTCGACTGCCCGTGTCTGTCTAGCTCATTTGTGAATAAAAAAGTCTAGTTGCCATAGCAACGAACATAACGCATAACGTAACGAAGAAAGATTGTTTTTACTCCCCATAAATTTTCATACCCCGGGTCTTATACCATAATATATGAAAATCGAGTAAATTCCAAAAAAAAAATTCTTTACCACAATTCATCCGGCTCGACCGCTTCACTCGCTGTCGCTGACGGACTTCTTCCGCTTGCCCTTCGGGTGCGCCTTGTACAGGTGCTTCTTGAGGTCCTTGAGGGTGAGGTAGCGGCTGGGGCAGCGCTCGCAGGGGAACTTGAACGCGGCGGGGTCGCCGTGCGCGCGCAGCCGGTGGTGCTCGCGGATGGACTCGGTCGCGAAGCAGCGGTGGCACGTGGGACACTCGTACGGTTTCGATTTGCTGTGCGACTGTGGGATTTTTTAAGGGTATTTAAAATGATCGGCTGCCCTATTGCAAAACCTAGTATGTCTACCTAATTTGGAACTGGACTTTTCCAATCTCTTTACTCACTAGACAATATTCTTTAGTATAAATTTGTTTTGCTATTAATAATAATAAAAACATTTATTCCCAGTCACAATGACTAAAACTACACAGAGTTATTACTTATTTAGTACAGTATTCTTAATGTAGAAGGTAGGAAGGTATTGCACCCGTAATGGTGGTGTGTCTCCAGAAATAGATGATAGGAAGTTAGGTTTCACGACCTCCAGCTTAGCTGTTTAATGGCAAGGGAACCCTCAGACGTGTGGGACAGGGATTACAATGATTTTTAGTGGCAGTGGGTAGCCCTCTACCAAGCTACTAAAAATCATTGAAATCCCAATCCCAAGGGTAAGACAAGCGTTAAATATTAGGGTAAATTGGGCCTTCGTTCAAGAGATATTAAGGTCAACTATTTTTGACCCCAGTAAAGGCGGCATGAACGGCCGCTTGGCGCTATTTTGACCCCGTAAAGGCGACACGAATGGCCACTTGGCGCTATTGCGGCATCACCGGTAAAGGCCTTCACGGTTCATCTCTGTACTCACCACTCGTATGTGCCGCTGGAGGCTCGAGTTGGTCCCGTAGCTGGTGTTGCATATGGTGCAGTGGAACGGTTTCTCATTCCGGTGCGTCCGCTCGTGGACCTAAAACATTGTTACACCGTTCGTGTAGTGGTAAGGTAACTAAAGTTGCTACGCCATGTGTCGCGAGTTTGATCCTGCATTAGGGTAAATTTTCATATGATGAACATCGGTTTTCTGAGTCTGGGTGTTTACTATACCACACAGCATGAGCACACCCTTCTTTCTCCTTTGCAATGTTCGTGAAAATATTATTTTTGAAATGTTCATTTTTTCTTGTACTTTTTGATGGGGACCAATAAACTCCTTTTTTATCATAAGTTTGTATTTACTATTCGCAACAAAAAAGTATTTACATAAGTATTATATAATTTGTCTGGTACCCACAGTTCCAGGTACATTGGTCTTCATCTGTCTTCATACTGAACCGAGTTGATGGCCCTTCTATAATTCCGGACATGAAAAGCATAATATTATGGTCGGATCTCAACATTTGACCAAACTACAATACAACTACAACAAAAGTAGTTTTGGTGTTAAAACACAACTTTTTCACACTAAAATATTAAAATTTGTATTTCAGTGTTGAAAAGTAGTTTTGGTCTTTAACACTAAAACCACTTTTTAACAAAGTATTTTGGTAGGATGCTGAGATCCAACCATATGCTTTTCATGTCCAGAATGATGTCTGTCACCGTACCTGCAAGTTGTACGCCTCGTAGAACCCCTTCCCGCAGTAGGTGCAGCGGTGCGTGGCGCCGCGCAGCGCGCGCTCGTGGCACTTGCGGTGCATGCGCAGCTGCGTCGCCGAGCCGAACTTCTTCGGGCACTCCGGGCACAAGTGCGTCTTCTCCTGGCGAGTGAGTGTCAAGTGACAAGCCGTGGGGGGAGGCGACCATGCCTACCCGCTAATGGGCTTATTACACTACTTCCAATTTAGGGAATCTCAATCGATCAGTGAGTGAAAGAGAGAGAGAGCGAGTAATCACACTACACTAAATGGGCATGTTGACTAATTTTTATTTTTTAGTCCGTCTTGTAGATTATTAAAAAATATTGGACACGTATTTTTTCTTTTTTTACGTAATCAAAAAATAACGGCGATATATTGAGTTGAAATTTCGCGTGACGTCACTATTCTGACAGTTTGTATGGCGGTTTTAGCGGTTAGTGACGTCACGACCCACTCACTCTAAACTTTAATGCACTTTATCTCTGTATATTTTAATTTGTTTGAAAAAGCAAAAAATACGTGTCTATTGTTTTTTTTTTATTTTCTAACTGACGGACTAATTAGAATTTTGATTTTCAAAAGTTGTCAACATCCCTATTGTACCCTTAATCGACTACTCTAGAGTACATTTTAATGTAGTGAGATCACTCGCTCTCTCTCTCTCTCACTAATTCTACTAATCCCCCTAATCGGAACCAACTGTTCTAACTTCGATTAAACCTTCCGATCTCCTAGATTGGTGTCTGACAAATTATAAAGTGTAAATAAGCGTTAGTGGGCATGGTCAAAATTCTATTTAGTCTGTCAGTTACATATCTAGTAAAAAATTTATAGACACGTATTTTTTGCTTTAACGATTGATTGAAAAAATATTTGGATAAAGCGCAATGAAGTTTCGGATTGGGAGGTCACGACGTCATAACTAAGTATAATGTGTACAATGTACATAGGTGTGATGTCACGCGGAATTTCAACTCAATGTATCGCCGTTATTTTTTGATTACGTAAAAAAGGAAAAGTATGTGTCCAATATTGTCGTGCCGTCTGCACTATCCCGAGTTATGTTTGCCTGAATTCTATTTAGTGCAGGTTTACACGGACAACAAATATCTATATAATATATAATCTTACACAATCCATGGAATGGATAACAGAACAGTATAATGTTGTGTAATGTAACGAACTAGGAACTATTACAAGTATGTGCACCAACATAGTTATAAGTTATACAGCATTACAGATATCTGTAGGGAACACGGGGCAGTGCCTGGGACTTGCGACCCAGGTGTAGGTTTGATGGGGCCCCTTTACAATGCATAAACGCTCACCTCCACTGCCCGTGCTCCCGACTCAAGCATGGTAATATAATGATGAGACGGCCAACCAGTCACTAAGAAATCATGTATCATCTCTTCAACGTGAGCTTTACGTTATGATCTCTAATCTTTGCGTTGTTCTGTCATGAGGGTCTGGTCTACCCAGAGTAGTGACCCTCCCTGGTCGTCTACAGCTCCGATCTGAACACGTCTGACCGTGTCCTGGTGTCTTATGCTATTCCGATTTACCCTGCAAGCTTGCGTGCATGCAACTTCATGTAGACGACCTTGCAATGATTCGCCTGTGTGCTTCCGGTACACACCCATTTGAGCCTGGGGCTCCCTGTTCAATGTCCTTTACTACCAAATGTACATTGTACTGCAAGATTGAACTTATTATAGATTATGGAGTTTCCTAGTGACTAGTCAGTCGCTTCACCATTCTCTGAATCTATTGTATTAGAATGTCGACTACACTATAATATTAGTGACGACTCACCCAGTGCCTTTGTAACTTACTTCGGGCCGGACGACCTCACCTTACGCTACCTTTTCCGGCATTGCCTCTAATCCGCGCGGTCCCGATCGTCCTGCCCTTTATTCGTCAATCCAGTGCTTTCCTTTTACACTCCGAGCTGGACGACTTCACTTTACGCTGCTTGTTTAGATATTGTCTATTCCACGCGGTCGCGGTCATCCCGCGCTTGTATGTCCCTCTACCCACACTTTTGTTCAAGCATAAGCAAAGTGTTGCCACACCACAAAATATAGATTGACAGTACAATAATTAGTGTTGATACAAACCAATTGTTACAAAGCAAATCGCGCTGTGCGCGACACTCCCAAAAGCAGAAAGAGGTTTAATGCAAAAGTGTGAGCAGGTGACGGGGCCACTCCAGGATTTTCTCTCTGGTTCGAATTGCAGTCAGAGGTGTATCTACTATGGTGTAGGGTGCGCATTTCTTACAGGCGCAGGAGGGCGCCGAGCGCCTCTCGCTATGGAGACCCACTCGGCGCGCGCGTTTTTCGGTCGCGACACTTTTAATGACCAACGTAAAAAGAGCCTCGCCTTGAATACGTCCTGCACAGCATTCGGAGCTCTGTATACTACCACCACTCATCAATAATTACAATTATAGTTTATATGTAGTATATTAGTTTATATGTATTGATATATTACTGTATATGCAGATATGTATTTTATTTATATTGTTATATATTATGCCTTCCTTATTTTTTCTTATCTATTTATTTTACAACTTTTCTTTTATTTCCTTTCCTTTTTTATCCCGTCTTGATTCTATCGAACCATTATTTTTATGTTTGTCAACCTCCTTTCTATTTATCTCTTCTCCCGCCGATGTTTTCTTCAATTCCATTCGATTTTTCAAATGTTGACTGGAAGAAATCCCCTCGCGGGATAAGTCCGCCTTTGAGCATAAATTACCTATTTGTTTTGATTTTATCAACTTGTAAAAAACTTTGTTTATGCTCAATAAAGTATACAAGCAAACAGACAAACAAACAATCGCACATATATACCATACATACAATAGAAATAGAACACTTCTTACGATCACTCCAAGCTACCAAGAAGCGCTCGCTTGGCATGACACTGACACGCCAACGATTGCGAGGGATTTTAATTTATTACATGGCTATGTGGGTACAAACTAGATAACAGTGTTGCACATAATGCTAGAATTCTCAGTTGTTTCGCATGACATCTCGCGCTTTGCGCGACACTCCCAGAGCAGAAAGAGATTTAATGCAATAGTGTGAGGTATACTTTACTCTGAGTTCATATTAATGTGAAGATATATGAGGATATTATAATATGATACACTTTTAGCATGACATTTGAAGGATGAGTCGACCAGATTTATTCCACTCTTATTAGAATTATTCATAGGTATACTTTAACGGAGAGGTCTTGCCTCTTGCTTGTGGCTATGCCACATACATTCATATACTTTAACGGTGAGGTCTTGCCTCTTGCTTGTGGTTATGCCACATACATTCACGGTGAGGTCTTGCCTCTTGCTTGTGGCTGTGCCACATACATTCACGGTGAGGTCTAGCCTCTTGCTTGTGGCTGTGCCACATACATTCACGGTGAGGTCTTGCCTCTTGCTTGTGGCTATGCCACATACATTCACGGTGAGGTCTTGCCTCTTGCTTGTGGCTATGCCACATACATTCACGGTGAGGTCTTGCCTCTTGCTTGTGGCTGTGCCACATACATTCACGGTGAGGTCTAGCCTCTTGCTTGTGGCTGTGCCACATACATTCACGGTGAGGTCTTGCCTCTTGCTTGTGGCTGTGCCACATACATTCATGATGCGGTTTTACCGGGTGCCTTTCCATCTCTAGTTACCCTTGCATGGTTGCAAATCCATGTCGAGTATTCGTATTCGTTTGCAGTATACTGACTTCTAATGGCTATGCACCTTCAATGTGAGGTCTTGCCTCTTGCTTGTGGCTATGCCACATACATTCATGATTCGGTTTTACCGGGTGCCTTTCCATCTCTTGTTACCCTTGCATGGTTGCAAATCCATGTCGAGTAAAATTCTGGTATTCGTTTGCAGTATACTGACTTCTAATGGCTATGCACCTTCAATATCTACTCGAGCATCGGTCGACTTGCTCCGGTCTACCCTGTCCAAAGTCTATTGGACTACACGCAATAGAAATAATATTAATTTTCAACAGTTTCCTCATCTTTCCACATATCATACACTTATGGTCAACATACAGATAATAATAATATGTAATAATAAACTACTTCACAACACACAGATCTACTCGATCCCACAGCAAGCTATTATTAGCTTGTATCGTGGAAACCAAGCAAACGTGGCATATACTACATACATGTGTATTTGCATTACGTGGCATTACATATATATTATACTATAGATATATAAACACACCCACACTGGAAAGTGGAACCACACACACAAAGTTATGTTCATCACACAAAGTGCGTCCTCACCGGGAATCGAACCCGGAACCTTGAGATTAGCGTTCCATTATATACCATTATAAGTTAACACTTACGTAATACGTTACGTTATTACCAGATAGATAAAGCAAAGTTACTTGTATCGTATAAACTGCGTTAGAGTAGAAACAGTGTTAGATTACCAGAATATCTGTCCTGTATGTCATTGTCCAGAGCCTTTATCTCGTCTATACTCATATCCTGGCTTTCCTCATTCAGGACTTCTCTCTCACGAGCAATAATATCCTGGCCGCATGCCTGCGGCCCTCCCGAACAGAAAAAAAAAGGGGTCGGTCGCAACATAGTACTGTTTCATAGTCCAGTAGTCTTCGTCTTCTTTTAGGAACTCAGGGCCATTGTATCAAAATTATTTCTCTCTCTCTTGTCGCGATGTCGACAGGGTTAGATTTAGTGTAAATACAGGAATATTACCTAAGCATTGCGCAAAAAATTTTGTAGTTCAGTAGGTATCAATAATAGAACGACATTGCCCTTTTTTTTTTTTTTTTTTTCTGGCTTTAAATCACCAAAATATCTATGTATATACTATCTATTCGTAATAATATTATCAAGGGTCGCGTACATCGAGCGGCGTACGCGGTGATCTTGCAGCGGGGTGAAAGACCTCGGTCAGCTGTAGGTACATTGTAACCTTCGTAAATACCTACCTACGGCGGCTGTGTACGAAAAATGAATGAGCGCTTCGCGCTGCGGCGCCGCCGGTGGCGACGGCTAATAGAGTACCCATAAAATTAATTTCAATGTATACATCTTGTTCCTTTTATTTAATTTATTCCAAATTTTATTACGAAAATTGGATCGATTCGATAAGAGTAAGTACTAACTACTAAGTACCGATACTTTTCTATCGGTATCGAACAAGCTTCGATATTCGATACCCCACGACCGACTACATTAGAAATTCGCAAAAACATCACCTCGTAGAGTGATATACTCTCGCTACTATCCTTACTAATATTATAATGCGTGAGTGAGCTCGTTTGTTCGTTTGTCACGCCTTCACGGCTAAACGACCAAACCGATCACCTAGGTATAGTATTTTAAACACTTCACGTTAAACCGGTAAAACTAACTGCGCAATTATTACAAAAGCACGAGCTTTGCCGAAATCTGCATAGTGCATACAACATAGTACTTATATTGTGTTTTATCTTTGTTGTATACCCTTAAAAAACCGATATGTACCGGGTATTTAATTATTTGCGTTTACTTATTCATTACTACTTTATAATAATCTATGATTCGCAAAACAAAAAACAAAACTTAACACAATAGCTATAATAAAATAATCTATCAAGAGACATAAAATTAGTCTTCTTTACAAAAATAAAAGTTGATAAATTCATATGGTTTATCGGTGATACTATTCCGATACATTACTCATACATTACTCGGTACATCCCTTAGAAAAATTAGACAAATAGAGAACAGTATACCTTTTGTACCTCAGAAGACTTCTGAGTTTTGTATCTATTGTTGCTTTAGGCCTGGCTCATACATACAATTTTTATTTGAACAACTATTTGTTGTGTTTCATAAGTTTTATAGGAATGTACTGTGATCATAGAACTTGCGCATACTATCAACACAATAGTTGTTTGACAAAAAAACCCCATAGTTGTGTGGAATTTACAAGAAGTTTAGTCAATGTAGAAGTTAAGGTATGGTTACTTACAAGTATGCGGCTAGCCTTAATTTGTTAATCATATGCAAGGAAAAATATGTCATTTACCGCCAATACAAATAATACAAGCACAACCTCTGTACACAGAACATATTAAAAACATAAAAGAGGAAGGTAGTATAATAAGTAAATGGTTTTATGAGTAGGTAAGCTATTCTTCTGAGATAGGTAGGTACTTATATTTGACTGAGACAAAGAAAAGTCAAATAAAAACTCAAACAAAGCATCAATACAAACAAAGATTAAAATAGAGGGAAATTTAACAAGGAAGAGCCAGAACAAATCTGGCTTCCCATGTTAGATCCCAGCACCTCCACCATTTTGTCGTGCCGTCTGCACTATCCCGAGTTATGTTTGCCTGAATTCTATTTAGTGCAGGTTTACACGGACAACAAATATCTATATAATATATAATCTTACACAATCCATGGAATGGATAACAGAACAGTATAATGTTGTGTAATGTAACGAACTAGGAACTATTACAAGTATGTGCACCAACATAGTTATAAGTTATACAGCATTACAGATATCTGTAGGGAACACGGGGCAGTGCCTGGGACTTGCGACCCAGGTGTAGGTTTGATGGGGCCCCTTTACAATGCATAAACGCTCACCTCCACTGCCCGTGCTCCCGACTCAAGCATGGTAATATAATGATGAGACGGCCAACCAGTCACTAAGAAATCATGTATCATCTCTTCAACGTGAGCTTTACGTTATGATCTCTAATCTTTGCGTTGTTCTGTCATGAGGGTCTGGTCTACCCAGAGTAGTGACCCTCCCTGGTCGTCTACAGCTCCGATCTGAACACGTCTGACCGTGTCCTGGTGTCTTATGCTATTCCGATTTACCCTGCAAGCTTGCGTGCATGCAACTTCATGTAGACGACCTTGCAATGATTCGCCTGTGTGCTTCCGGTACACACCCATTTGAGCCTGGGGCTCCCTGTTCAATGTCCTTTACTACCAAATGTACATTGTACTGCAAGATTGAACTTATTATAGATTATGGAGTTTCCTAGTGACTAGTCAGTCGCTTCACCATTCTCTGAATCTATTGTATTAGAATGTCGACTACACTATAATATTAGTGACGACTCACCCAGTGCCTTTGTAACTTACTTCGGGCCGGACGACCTCACCTTACGCTACCTTTTCCGGCATTGCCTCTAATCCGCGCGGTCCCGATCGTCCTGCCCTTTATTCGTCAATCCAGTGCTTTCCTTTTACACTCCGAGCTGGACGACTTCACTTTACGCTGCTTGTTTAGATATTGTCTATTCCACGCGGTCGCGGTCATCCCGCGCTTGTATGTCCCTCTACCCACACTTTTGTTCAAGCATAAGCAAAGTGTTGCCACACCACAAAATATAGATTGACAGTACAATAATTAGTGTTGATACAAACCAATTGTTACAAAGCAAATCGCGCTGTGCGCGACAAATATATAACCACGTTTGCTTGGTTTCCACGACACAAGCTCATAGCTTAGTGTGGGATCAAGATCTGTGTGTTGTGAAGTGGATTATTAGTATTTTATTATTAATACGGGAGGAGGATATAAAAGGGGGGAAGAGAGTCAAGCATAATTTCATCAAGGGGAGTGACGGGTTGAAAAATTCTATTCAATTTCTGTCCGCCATTCGGTCTGTTCTGTGTTTTGGACGATGTGGACACTCACCATATGCGTGCCGCGGTGGTTGGCCAGCGAGTGCGCGTACTTGAACCGCTTGGGGCACTCGCCGCACTGGTACTCCGTGATGTCGGTGTGCGTCTTCATGTGCGAGCGGAGCGCGCCCCACCCGCCCACCACCGTCAGGCACACCTTGCACTGCCGCGACTCGGTCGGGTGGTGTCTGGAACACGGTGGTTTAGTTTATTTTAGGGATGGGCGACTGAAAAAAAAAACATCGATATACTTAAGTATATCTTATCGATATTTGTAACGATATCGCACAGTTTTGATAAACATGGTGGTTCATTTTATTTTAGGGATGGACAAATGAAAAAACAACATCGATATCTGTACTTATCTTATGGATATTTATAACAATACCGTACAGTTACGATATAATTAATAAAAAAAAAATTAAAGAAAAGTAAAACAAATCTATATTTTTACCCCGAGCGCTTATGTCGTAGCGTAAACAAAAAATTGTGTTTTTGCACGAATGGTGTACCTAAATTTTAATCACCAGTTGGCGTGAAAGTCAAGAGGCTCGGTTCCTATACCTACAGCTTGACTAGTCTTTCAAGTTTTGGTGACTGAGATGCAGGCCGCGGTCGAATAGGTACGTATGACTTATGAATGTATTGAGCTCTTAAAAAATTATCAAATTTTACACTCGGAAATAATTATCGAATATCGATATTTAAAATATCGACGATATACATCGATTATTTATTTTCTGAACACATTGAGATTTTTATATATCGATATTTTTTGCCCATCCCTATTTTATTTCTTCCCTTTTTCATTTCCTCTTCATTTCGGAGTTCTCGCGGGGATTCCGAAATAAAAAGCACCCTATGTCATTTTCTGTACCCCTAACAACATGTTAACAAAATTTCGTGATGATCGGTTGTCTTTAAGGGGTGTAAACGTACCTAACAAACTCACATGTAAAAAAAAGCCATGATCATATTGGCGAGAAAATGGAAATCGACATTTTTTTTTAGGTTTACCTCTTTCGGGGAAGGCAAAGGAAACTGAGTCCATACAGTCAATTTAGTTGTTTTTTTTTCTTCTTCTGAAGTTATTGAAACATTAAATGCATTGGTGAAATGCATTCCAATGATGGCAAAACAACACAAGTGGACATGAAGCCTTAGATGTCTATGTCAATCATAGTTCTAGTGCAGTCAAGGATTCCAGAAAACATTTAAAAAAAGAAGATACACACAAGTGACCACTCTACTCTTAAACAATGTGACTCACTTCTGCCTATGATTTTTCAGACCACTCTTCCCAGCAAAGACCTGATCACAGTCCTTGCACGGATACTTCTCTCCATCCCCTGCTTCCTTTAACTTAGCCTGTTGGTTCTCCAACATCCTCGCTTCTTTCTTCAACGTTTTCTTTAACTCTTTCTCTTTTGCCAACTCTATTCTCTTGTCGTTAGTCAAACCGAACGAGTGCCATTTTGTATGCACAAGGAAACGTTTCGGATGTGAGAATAGCAGACTGCAGTATGGACATTCATAGTATTTATTTTGTGAGGATCCTGAAAGAATAAACAAAGTAATACAAAAACCACCAATTTTAATTGTTAATGGAAAAATAGGTAGTAAAGACATACAGTCCAAAATGTTGCATTGGATGAACTTGAAAGACACTTTAGCACGTTTTTGAACGTTTTCAAGAAAACAAGATTTTTGTAGAATATTTTACATCAGTCAAATTATTATTGCATTGTTTTTTTATTTTTATTATTAGCCTTTGTTCAGATACATCGAGATATATAATAACAAGTAAGTATAAATAAACATTAACTAGTCGGTATTCGTTTGCCTGTTGGCATAGGCCTCCCCCAGCTGTCTCCATTCCTCTCTACATCGGGCCAATCTCATCATGGCATGGCATGGCATTGATTAAACTAATGCAAATATAGTTGCATTGGTCACCGTATAGTTACGCTACTGTATTCTAGGCTGCCACAAATGTTAGGGTTGAGAAATGTGAGCAAAATTTTAACCAGCAACTTACCATTTTGTATATCGTCTTTGGCTTTATTCACACTAATTTCGCTGTCAATAATAAGTGAATTGTCTATGCTACTTTTCAAAGTGCTGTGGATGTCTCTGCAAAATGGAGTAGAATATTCTGTATCAGTCCAGCTCAAAATAGCTTCAACTTTTACCATCACACTGCCATCAACTTGATTTTCAGTCTTTACAACCTCTTTGTCTAACAATCCAACAGGTTTGACATCTTCATCCAACTCAGACTGTGTTTCTTCGTCATTATCAGACACTTCTATCTTCTCTTCCGACTTGTTTACAATCTCTACTTGATTTTTTTGTTTGTTAATACTGACTATTTTACTTTGGATATCTTTGTTGTTGTGATTGACTTCAGTGTGATTTGTTTCAGATGCATATTGAGATTTCTCTGTGACTTGTGTGTTTTCACTTAATGATTCTGCTTTTGATGATGTTTCGTTCCTTTTCGATGATGGAGTACTGTTTATTAAGATATTTTCAATAAGTCTCACTGTGTTTTCTAGGCTTTTGCGTCTTAAATTATCTTGTTCCGCTTTAGTCAACTGCGTTTGGTTTAAACCAAAACTTCTCCCTTCGTAATGCCTGAAGTTATCAATACTTGGATTGGCATGTTCATAATTGTGACCGTTATTATCACGGTCTACACCCATGTGTTTATGAAACGCTTTAGTATGGATTTGTGGTATATTTATAGGCATAGTTTTGGGGTAGAAACTTTCATTTTTATCGTAAAATTGACTACTGATATGCTCAATTTGTGACACCTTCTCTAATGTATGGTCATAATTAACATGGGAATGGTTGTTATCACTATTATGCACATTCAAATTCATGGGCATCATATTATTTTGTACGTGATTTAAACTGCTATCGGGAATCTCATTAGGATTCTGGTGCATGAAATTGGAATGATATGCTGCTGGATTGTAGCTTGGTATTTGATTCATTTGAGCAGGTATACCAAACTGTGGATGTGGGTAATTGGGATAATTAGACATATTGTAGTGTCTACTTGACGACTGATGCGGTTGTTGGTGCAATTTGTCAATATTGATCATATTATGAGCCATATTCATGGGCGAGTTTTGTGACATATTTGCTGGCGCACCCATATTTGGCACATCATTAGGGTCGAAAGGCCCGCTGTTGTGCAACATTATTTTATTTTTCACGAACAAACACTGTTTTAACGTTACATCTCGATAGATTTTTCAGCTAAAACTTTAAACACGGCAGACGGAGCCATTTTAGGATTTTTATTTACTTTAGCCTCGACCTCCGCAATTAAAAACAGTACATATTGACATTTAAAATTGACAAATGACAAGGGTGAAGTGACAGATAGGTAGGTCACAGAGGCGCGTTCCGTGGATTCGAGGCGTGTTCCGTGGATTCGCACGAATGCACTCGAGCGCGCTCGAGCTCGAATGTTCGAAAAACTTCGTGACATCCTCAGGTGTCATCACAGAATTTTGTGTCATCGTCGGTATCATTCGGTCGATGCAATGGCGGCAGCTGTGGGCAGGAGTATTTATGCGTGCACCCAACGAACGATTCGTGCTTTCGCTTAATTTGTTTGTGGCGTCCGTTTTGTATTGCGTTTTGTATTTCTGTATAATTTGTATATGGGTACCTGTTTCTCGTGTCATTCGTTCATCATCCGTTTTAATTTTTACTGCATAAGCGGTGCAATGGAAACGGACTATTGTAATTAACAACGTGGAATCATCATAGTAACGCTTTTGGTTTCAACTGCGCACGTTCTATACAGGGTGTCCCAGAAATGGTGAATCAAACTGCTATGGGAGGCAGCTTGACTAATGTCCTTATATAAACAAATTATAGAATTGAAAAAGAAATATTTAAAGAAATGTTTACTAATAAAATTTAACATGGCAACAGGCCCCACAGTACTCCCCTGCCAGTGATTTACTACTAAATCACGACAAACCAGCTTGATACCGTATAATAATTGCTTCGACTGATTGTTAACATTTTACAAAAAAAAATGTCTGCACTTCGAGCACAGACCACTTAATTTAATTGTTTTTTCTGAACCGAAAATTTTTCTTGCTATTTTAACCAGCTGTAGTATAAAAAAAATGTTTGATTCACCATTTCTGGGACATCCTGTATAATTTGTGAAGAATTTGTGTTGGTTCTACTGTTTGACTTTTGTGAATAAATTTTCTTCTGTATATAAAACATACATCAGCGAATTTATTCCGGCACAACAAACGGACTCCAACTCCAACTCCAACCACCAAACGTTCATTTACCACCGTGACCAGCCCAAACGGCAAACACGATTTATGTTTAACTCGAGTTAGGTGGAATCCAACTCGCGATAACTCGAATTTAGCACAACTCGAGTTAGTAAATCGAGTTGACAACTTGACACATCTCTACTTAGCACTTGACAATTTGCACAGGTCACAGAGTATAGGTTTTATGAGGTTTTATGTTTTGATTTGTGATTTGTATTTTGTGATGGGTCGTTGTCCGTGGGCGTGTTTATTTTTAAAGTAAATCGCAAAATGTGTGATCAAATTAATATCCACTTTTAATTTAAAAATAATCTTCGAAATATTAGGACTAAAGTGCGAAATCAACAATGGCGTTAGGCGCTATAGCGGAAGAATATTTCCGCAACTTAAATCCTATTGCTTCGAAAATACATGAAGACATCGAGGAAGCGAAAATCTCGTACGAAAACATTTGGGAAACACTAACGGAAAAGGAAAAGGTAATGTTACTGTAGTTTCAATGACATAGAAAATTATTACACTGTAAAAACACAAAATCGAATTGACTTCCGCTTTGTTTTAGGTTGAAATAATCAACGAGACTTTGATAAAACCAGAAATAGCCCTCAAATATGCTTTGTTGGACACACTGGAGTTCGATTTGGACGACCCACCTGTCCGTAAAGACGATTTAATGTCGTTTTTTGGGCGGGAACACGGCCAAAAAGTCGTACAAGACGAGAACATAGTATTCAAAGATGAACATTCTGCTCCGTTTCTGTATCAAACAAAGAGCCAGCTCAATCTGTGTGTGCTGAGTGAGCATAGAGTTCCAAAAGACGTTGTGTATCCGTCGTCGCCTCCACCTATACTGTCTGAATTAGCATTGTCACACTCCAAAGTGGTCAACGAACTGAAAAACGCATTGAAATCTCATGACGTCCTCAAGACGACTAAAAACAAAGATGCATCAGATCGCAATGTCGTTTCGCCCACTGGCTTTATCAACAAGTTCATCGGTAATTTTAAGAGTAAAGATGAGGAGCGCGAATGCTTGGTTCCTAGCGGACAACAAGCGCAAGTGGTGGCATCTTCTGAGAACTTCTTCAGGACAAATTTCAAGAGTCCACAGAATGAAACAAAGTTTGAGAAGGAATACAGAAGGAATATTTTGAAATCTGGGAGTGGTGAGCATAGAAAAATAAATTTTGTTATTAAAATTAAATGTAGTTTATAGTTTTAGCTGTACTTATTTCGGGATTCCTTGCATACTCTTCAATCTAGTATTATTTTAAGACCAACACAGAATATTAGTTACCTACCTATATACCAAGCTATTCAAGACTAAGAAAGACCATGATGCATTCACATATTTTGCATCCTCCTAATTAATTTTTTGCAATTCTTGGATAGAAGCCAAGATTGTCTTTTTAAAATTTC
Organism: Zygaena filipendulae; assembly: GCA_907165275.2. NCBI lineage: Eukaryota > Metazoa > Arthropoda > Insecta > Lepidoptera > Zygaenidae > Zygaena > Zygaena filipendulae. The sequence continues at coordinate 1,543,486 of OU015678.1, read as the reverse complement.
AATATCCTCATTGAAACATGCTGAAGATATTTCCTGTGTGTCACACTAAGGTTTACACTAAATGGATAATTTGACATAGTAAATATGTAGATAAGCCAGACAGTTGACTCATCATATTGATAAGCACAACTTGTTGAATAAACACTTAGGATGCAATTAGGGTTTTAAATCAAACAGAACCGTTTACTGTAGGGTCTACATTAACTTGATTGTGTGAACCAATGGATGCAGAATGCAGTGTAGGAGCTCCATCCACTAGTACCACTCACCACTTATTAAAGAAATCAAATCTTCTAAGATATTCGTCTTAAAAAAAGATACATTAGATATAATCGTAAAATAGGGTAAACTATCTGTCCTCCACGATTTTATCCGTGGTAATATCGGAACCTTCATCTTGAATCACTCTATATATTGGTGAAAATGCATGAAAGTTCATTCAGTAGTCTTTGAGTTTATTGCGAATAGACAGACAGACAAGGCAGAGGACTTTGTTTTATAATATGTAGTGATGCAGTGAATGATGGAACATGGAACTTGTAATTTGTGCTCCTGTTTAGATTAGGTCATTGTTTGAGTACCCACTACTCAAACAAGTTGAGCATATTAATCCAGTACCTCAAAGAAATAAGGTAGAGTTTTGTGTTTATACTGTACGTACTATGAAAACTTTCATTGCATTTTTTTTATTATTATCTTAGACAGCAAAACATGCAATAACAGAATTATTGCCAACTAGCTGTCCGGCGCGGTTTCATCTGTGATAATTTCGGTGTTCCTGCAGAATTGCTTCATACAAACTTTGCCCCCCTTTTTACCTCCTTAGGGGTAGAATTTTCAAAAATCGTTTATCAGATGCGGCCGTCATATAAAAAATACACCCTCCAAGTGTCAGGTCTCTGCAATCAATGGTTTAGGCTGTGCATGTGCATTGATCTGTCAGTCAGTCATTCAGGACAAAGCATTTTATATGTATTATAGATTAAGGCTGCCATATCACAAAAACACGTGTGCCTCTAACAATGACAAATCGAACGTGCTCTAATGTTTGTTTTAATAATTTGCTATGACTAATCAGCTTTCGTACGTGTATTGTTTTCTACCTATCTGTAACTAGTATAATATTGTATCTATATCAAATTTTTAACCGACTCCAAAAAGGGGAGGTCCTCACGCGACTTTCTCATCAATCGCGTAATAGATTTTTTTTGTGATTATTTTATAGTATTATATTATCTGTGATTGAGTTAATCTAATATGGGAGGGTTTTAAGATTTTTAATGGTATAAATTAGTAACAATTAATATTTAAAAAGCATCCTGTCTCTACAGAATCGGTCTCGTATTTTGATTTATTATCAACTATCAGTTCCCCGCGGAAATTTCGGAGATCCCGCAGGAATTCCGGGATATAAAGTACCCTAGTTCCTCTTTGTACTTCTGACTACATGTTGTGTACAAAATTTCATGATGATCGGTTGAGTTAACTGTTAAGGCATGAAAGCGTAACAGACAGACAGACAGATACTTTCGCATTTAGAATATTAGTAATCGTCACATCGATTTCTTTTAAAATGATTACAATTTTTTAGCGGATGGTGCTAGCTGTATACACTTTAAAATGTTTATAAATTTCAGATATCTCAGAAGAGAACCGGGGTCTGCTATCGTCGAGCCTAGCGTCGTCCGGGACCGACCTCCAATCCACGGAGACGCTGACCGAGCCAGGGTTGCCAAAGACCGGGTACGATTTCTTGGACAACTGGTAACCATAGTCAATTAACTAGAATTAATAAAATTTCAATTTTAAAATTTTTAGCACTGAAATTTTTTGATTGTTAGAATATGTATTATGTTAAAAATTAAATGTGTCTTGTCATGTGGATTGTGGGCGTCCAAGCAAAAAGGCACCAGTAGTAGAGTATTGAGTTAATACTAGATTCGGTATCAAGAATAGTCAATTAGTAAGGATTGAAAAAACTAGCACAATATTTTTTTTTATCAGACATTTGAAGTTGAAATTCTGAAAATGCTTGATTTGAGAAAAAGCATTATATTATAAGTTCGGAGTGAAAAAAAAAAAACACTTCTACATGCTTGTTGCTGGCAAACAACATAGATTTTTATATATTATAGTAGACTAGTTGCGCCCCGCGGTTTCACCTGCGTTAATTTCAAAGTTCCCGCGGGAATTCCGGGATAAAAATTACCCTATGTGTTAATCTGATGTATAGGCTATATTATTGTAAAGTTTCATTTAAATCCATCAAGTGGTTTTTGCGTGAAAGAGTAACAAACATCCATCCATCCATACATTCTTACAAACATTCGCGTTTATAATATTAGTAGGATAGTAGATTAAGATGTATGAAATTGTAGAAAATTGCGCATTTGTTAATAATAATTAAAATCGCGGACGCAATTTTTTCACCCAATTTTACAAAACTTCTTATATCTCGGAAACTAAATGCCAAGAACTGGTGGAAACTTTTTGCTTGGACGCCCACCTATTTTCTTTTTACATGTAGAAACGTACTCGAATATTTTCTAAGAGACTGCCAATTTATTGATGTTCTTTTAATTATTTTAAACGCCAAGTTTTTAAGTTACACTTCCGTTGGTATGTTGAAAAGTTTTATCAGACACCGGAAGTGACGCGCGCATTTCGTCAACGGAAGTGACGCGTGCACGAAGTTGGCGATGAGACTTATTCACGCCAAGGAAGTATACTTTTTACATGAAAAGAAAAGAAAGAAAAAGGAGTTTATTGGTCCCCACATAAAAATACAAATAAGAGACGGAAAAAATACAAACTTAACAAATCTTATGAAGGAGATAGAAGGGTGTGCTGTGTGGGGACTGGGGGCCAATCGGTCACTGTCTCATAAGTAGGTACTTCTTCTTCTTCGTCGGTGTCACTCTTGGCAGAGTACATAATACACATACGGTTTTTTATAATAAGTCTAACCATTAATTAATTGTAATAAAACGAATGGGATTCCTTTTCGGCAGGCGTCCGAATTCGGAAGTAGGCAAAAGTCAAAGTTTCAAAACTTGTGACACTTTTGGCTACTTCCGAATTTTAATCATAATGCAATCTCAGACGAAATAAAAAGACTTTTTATTTCGTCTGAGAATGCAATAGTAAAAATACGCAGTCAGTAATCAAAAAACACAAAAATGCGCTGTGATAAAAAGCGAAAAACAACAAAATACCGATGAAAGACAAGTACCTATGCATGTAAGATTATTATTTATTGGTCTGTGCTACCTACCACTGATCGGTTTGAAGTTGGCGTTGATAAAAATTAATATGTAAATTATTAAATTGAAATTTGGAGATTAAAGATTAAAATTAACGGTAATACTTGTTTAACCGAGCGGGAAATCTTGTCAATCCTTAGTCTGCACGGATTTTTTCTATTTTTCCGTTTAATATATTTTAGTTACATATAACAATTTTTAGTTACATATTATATTATTTTAGTATGATTTAAGGCTGTATTGTAATAAAATAAGTATCTACCATATGAACCTGCCAAAATTTTTAAATGAGTAGGCTTTTACGCGGTAGTCTGTAGGCTTAGGCCATCTTTGATTCGTTTTATACAGTTTTTCATTGTTTAAATGTTTATTCGATGTATCCGTGTCCTAATTTCTGCCGTAAACTAAAAAGTGAGTACGGGCACAGTTAAAAATTTGAAGTTAATCTACTTTGACGTAGTGACAGAATTAAAATTGCCGCCTTTATTACTGAGCGGAATGTCACGTTTTGTTATTTGACTAAAAAAGAAATGACTTTCTTATGCAATAAACAATTACGTAGTGGTAATGTTTGGGGTTTGGTCAATAAATGTGGTGTAATACCTACGCAATATTATAAATGTATCTCATTAAATTTAAGTAATTATTGCATTATTTTTTTATGTTGTCAGTATCCAAAATATGAATTTTATAGTCATTGAATCTTAATGAAATATTATATAAGTAGTTGAAGAACTGATAAAACCCAGCCCGGTGACACTCCGTACAAATAATAATAAGCTTATAGCTTAGTGTAAATAATAATCCAACTACAACACTTCGCAACACACAGATCTACTTGATGCCACAGTAAGCTATAATAATTAGCTAGTGTCGTGGAAACCAAGCAAACGTGGTATATGCTACATAGAATTACATATATATGTACTATAGACATATAAACACACCCAGACTGGAAAGTGGAACCCTGTGTTCATCACACAAACTCCACCCCCACCGGGAATCGAACCCGGAACCTCTTGATTAGCGGGAAAGCATGGTGACCTACTACGCCAATCGGCTCGTCAACAACAAACAACAAATGAACCGATTCAAGTACTTTCCCACTAGTAAAAACTGCCGGCTTGTACGTAGCTACGTACGGTACCTACTTACACGATGCGTTGTGTCTGTGTGCGTGTCGTGAGGTAGCTGCCGCCGAACTTTAGCGGGGCATGAGGAGGCATGAAATTGGTGGGGGGCGGAGAGTATAGCTTCTTTACGTAGTAATTCTGTATTTGTTAAAAACTGCGATAAGTGTTTACACGTATTTTGGATGCTGACTGTACATACATATCTATCTAGGTAGGTCTACAAACTATTATAGCTACGACGCTGCAGTCGAGTCGTCACGCACAGTCAAAAGCAGTTTTGCTCTATCTAGATTCTAGACATATTTTAAAGACCTTGCCAAATATTAACTACCTAGACGTCAATTCAATACTGTTTTCTTACAGTTTCTGTTTTTTATTCTTGTTCTATGTAGGTATTCCCTTTCGACAACCTCTAATTTTTTTCTGTATTTAATTTTTTTATGTTGAATTTACCCCAAATGGGGAAGGCAAAGCAAGCTAAGTCCATATAGCCAATTCAGTTATTATTTTTCTTCTGAAGTTATTCACATCGAAATGCACTGGTGAGATGCATTTCGATGTTTTACCGTTTTTTTTGGCAGCAACTCTTCACAGTTGAACCATAGCTTTGTGGGAAGTTGTTTAGTAAAACGACAAACTCCCGATGACCGCCCCATTTCATCTTATTTCACTGTTTCCACACTCTGTTCAACACTAATGGATCACTATTATGCAAAATCCACCACATTCAATTTGCAAAACAAAGAAAAAACTGACTTCCGTCCCTGCCAAAATCCCGCTAAAAAGCCCTTTCTGTTTTCCAGTTTTTATTCTCAAATCTGTTACCATTTCTTTTTCACTATCATATTTCTTATGGAAATCGTGCATTTTACCAATGTCGATCATCTCATAGAGCGAGTTTTTGCTATTAATCGATATCTCATTCAAAGACTGTTTTTTGTATTATATGTAAGTAAAGTGATATGCTATTTTTAAATTTTGTATTTTTGCATTTATATTTTTTTTATATTATGATTATGCCTAAGAATAATAGGTACGTAATAATAATAGAATATGTCTAGGTATTCAAAACCTATTATTATTATATTACTAGCATTCTATCTTACCACCTAGCTCTAGTATTATTACTAGTTCATATAGTGTAAATGTCCAAATAATTATGTACTATTCATATACCTAGCAATAAAAGTTTAGAGAATCCTTATTGATTTTTTATTCATACCAAAAACGCTGATTTGACTGTTTTTCTACGGATCTTACAAAAACCGATGATCTGGTGGATTTCCGCTGAGGGAGTCCTTTGGAGAGCATTTTGTTGCGTTTGCCCGCCGGCAGTGGCGTAGCGTGGGAGGGGGGGGAGGGTATGGTCCGCACCAGGCGGCACTATCGCGATTCGCGGGGGTGGCATTTCACGGGTGGTGGTTAAAGAAAAAAAGGAAAAGTTTCCGTTTTCAGAATGGAATTTTAATAGGGATGTTGACTACTATTGAAAATCAAAATTCTAATTAGTCCGTCAGTTAGAAAATAAAAAAACAATAGACACGTATTTTTTGCTTTTTTAAATAAATTAAAATATACAGAGATAAAGCGCATTAAAGTTTAGGATGAGGGGGTCGTGACGTCACTAACCACAAAACCGCCATACAAACTGTCAGAATAGTGACGTCACGCGAAATTTCAACTCACCCGTTATTTTTTGATTACGTAAAAAAAGAAAAAAATACGTGTCCAATATTTTTTAGTAATCTACAAGACGGACTAAAAAATAAAAATTAGTCCACATGCCCATTCTTTTTTGTGTTTGGTTCCCTTTTTTTATCGCCTCGTCCCAATTTTTGGTAAAAACATGGTGAAAATTCAATGTACAAACTCCAGTGTTTATAGAGAAGTTTTAAAAACTTTTTATTTATGTATTCAACACTAACATGCACAAAATATAATACTAAGATTTATGCTTACTTGTTTATAACAACTTAAACTTATCTAATATTTTCTAACAATGTTAAATTATTTGGGGTAAGTCCGGCCATAGGGTAAGTTTAGCTTTGGTCGGTTTTAGTTGAATTTCTGAGATATCCGTCAAAATCTTTATATGCCACGCTATGGCGACGCGACAATAACTCAACTTACCCTATGACTGAGCTTATCCCATCCCTTAAAAGCCAATAAAATTCTATGAAGTCGTAACATAAATTGGAGTTTTGAAGTTTTTTTTTGCATAAAATTTACATGATTCAATTTCCAAATCCCCAGTGATTTCGCATCCCCTCTTGATCCCGCTGTTACCCTTTCAATGACAACTCTTCAGTAACCCACAAGGATCATACCCTTCTCGACTTGGTTGGCCTTCTCTTTGCCCACTAGAAGCTCCGCCAGTTTTACTCCAAAGTGAAGAGCTGTGCCCGGCCCCTGGAATTGAATAATAAATCATTTTATTATAAGTATAATTAGGGAAAACTTTTAAGTGGACGTGAATGATAAAATTCGAAACTACGAGGAATAGCGAAAAATGCTCAAAGAGGTCTCGGAACCGGTTTTCTAAAATAATACCTATTATAAAGGGGATAGATTTGATTTTTTATTTGTTTGTTACGAAAAGAAAAAAAACATCCTGTATTATTGCGATCAAATTCTGGGAAGTGATCGTATTATATGGAAAACTAACGTAATTAGTGCATCCCAAAATTAACGCGGGTGGAACCGCGGGAAGAACTAGTAATTTTTTTTATTACAGTTTGGTCAGATATTTGTCCATAATCTCGCCTGATGGTAAGTGCTAATCAGAAAGAAGATTAAAGAAAGAAAATACCTATTCACTACGCTCTTGAAGAGGTCCAAAATGTAGTTCCGGGGAAAACACCGACTAATTCTGGCCTCAATGTGTAGAAATTCTAATAGATCGTCCCTCTAGACTCACCCTGCTGGTGACGATGTTCCCGTCGACGACCACCCGCTCCCCCTCCACGTACTGGTACGCGCCGGGCGCGGCGGCGATCTTGTCTTTGAACGAGGGGTATGACGTCACCCGCTTGCCGGCCGCGACGCCGTGGCTCGCGAACGCGGTCGGCGCTGTCAGTTTGGTTTTTAGGTACATCTTTATATTATAACAACGTCTAGTTGCCATGGCAACGTTTCGACCGCGCATGTTATTATATTATCTGTGGCGCATTCATTCAATTTCAAAGAATATATCATAACCGCTAAGTGGTTGCCGTAGCAATCTTTAGACTGCGCAATGCGCATGCCTGGCCAGCTCATTTGTAAGTAATAACGTGTAGTTGCCATACCAACGTGCGCAAGATCCGAAGCAGTAGATTTCGCGTCGCTCACAAGAACTCGGCCTTTCGCAGACAACTTAGTGAATTTTGCTTATTGCGCGCCACCCAGAGAACCCGCAGCGGGCATTCAAACGATATTATAATAATGGCATCGATAGGTCTTTTAAACGAATAAAAAAATTCGATTATATCTCACACACACTCTTACGGCCGCACTCAGAGTCGACTTTAATGATTACTTAGTTAAGTATAGATTAAAAAAAAAACTGCCGCAATCAGACAAGTTTAATAAATTAATGTTAATTGGCATTTAACTAATTAAATTACATCTCGTTAAATGCCAATTAACATTAATTTACTGTACGTCTCTGATTGCGGCAGTTTTGTTTTAAAAATCTATACTTAACTAAGTAATCATTAAAGTCGACTCTGAGTGCGGCGGTTTATCTCAAGTTAGGAAGCGTTTATTGAAAGACCCTATATTATAAATACAAACAGTTCTCACCGGCGCATATGGCAGCGACTATCTTGCCCGCCTTCTCGTGCTCCTTGAGCACGGTGCCCACCGCCGTCGACTTGCACAGGCGCTCCGTGCCCTCCAGCCCGCCGGGGAGTATCACCTGAGGTCGCAGAGAACGTAAAACATTAACTCTTTCACCATAATGTTCTGGTAGCCTTAACTTACCTCCAACGCTACACGTTTCAGGCATAATTTCCCCTAGTGTTGGGAACACTTAAAATCGATCATTAAATCTTATTAATAATAAAAAGAGTTACGGCCGCACTCAGTAATTTTAAGTAAAGATTTTAAAAACAAAAATGAAGCACTCGTAACCTTTGTGGCGGCCTCTACGCCACAAGACACGAACTAAAACGTAGCTACGCGTACTGGCTAGATGGAGATGCTGAATCGCACTAACGAAGTTTTCACATTACGCTGCATATTATAGTATATACGACTTTCGACGGTCTAAAGTCGGAGCCGCGGTTCTCCGGACATGCCACCTCGCCCGGCGGGAAGCTTAAGAAGCTTAGGTTATATCATCATCCCGCTTCCGCTGCACGTTTATTAAAATTATCACTAAGTTAAATGCTAATAAAAAATTAAGTAATTATTTAATTTAAAACGACTCACGGCCGCACTCAGAGTCGACTTTAATGATTACTTAGTTAAGTATAGATTTTTAAAACAAAACTGCCGCAATCAGAGACGTTCAGTAAATTAATGTTAATTGGCATGTAAAGAGATGTAACTTAATTAGTTGAATGCCAATTAACATTTATTTATTAAACATGTCTGATTGCGGCAGTTTTGTTTTAAAAATCTATACTTAACAAAGTAATCATTAAAGTCGACTCTGAGTGCGGCGGTGAGTGTGGCCGTTAAAATTAGTGAGGTTGGTCTCTGGATCTACAGAACCGATTTTGAAAATTCTTTCACCAATAGAAAGCCACGTTATTTGTGAGTGAGTAACCGAGAATTCCCGCGGGTGAGAAAACGAGAAACAGCTAGTTTAATAAGATAAAACTACAAAGCTGTGTGTGTGTGTATTGTGTACTATAAACTTACAAGTAAGTAATCTCATTTGTGTACTTTGATAAATAAATAAAATTGTGGTGGTTTGTTAGTAACGGAATACTACGTGTCTGGCGCCTTTAGTAGATCGTAATATCACAGCGGTGATGGTGAAAGGATGAAATGCTCTCTGAAAGTCTCATTAAAATCGGTCCAGCCGTTTTAGAGATTAGCTGGAACAAACAGCATTTAGTGAAAATCTGTTAATTTGGAATTACAAACAGACATTTATAGAGAATAGGTAAGTGGATACTCACAGCGTCATACTGTGGTGATTCGGCCAACGCGTCAGCGAGTGACTTGTCAGGCACCAGCGTCACTTGACGAGAGCACAGAACGGGAGAGCTGCCTTCCAAGCCTGCTAGGGTCACCTTCACCTGAGAATTGATAGGAATGGGGTGTGACCATCACAGAGACGATACAATATGATGACACAAGCTTGTATCGTGTAAACTAAGCAACATGTGATATATTATTTATACTATATATTATTACATAATTATAATATACTAGATTCGCCCTGTGCGCGAGCTGCGAGCAGCTCGCGAGGCTTGGTCACCCTGTGCCCGGTTGCCCCCCATTGACCTCTATTTGTTCGAGCACCCCCCACCTGACTGTTTTAGTTTCGGAGATAATCGAGTTTGAATTTTGTTCGGCGGCCATGATTTTTTCCGCCATTTTGAAAAAAAAGTTACACTATTGAAATTTGCCCAAGGTGTGGATGAAATTTAGTTAGAAACGTTTTCACTTTCGATGGATAGTTTCGGTGGGCAGTCGACTCACTACCTGATGAGAAGCAGGAATCGAAGATGTCGAGGTTTTCCCATAATCACCGAAACGTCCCCTCTACATGTTCCATACATTATATCAACCTAGAGATGCTCCTTCTGGGAGAACAATTATGCTTAACTTTTTTCGCCAGCCATTTCGAATCCGTCCGCCATCTTGGAATTATTTATATCCCGATAGAAGAAGATAGTGCACCATCAACTGTACAAATTTTTTTTCAACACCCACGGCCGATAGTTTCCGAGCCAGGGCTGAAACAATTTCCCCATACAAACAACTAATGTTCGGCGGCCATCTTGAAAAATGACGCAACCGAAAAACTGATTCGATATTCGGCATCAGCGACTCCAAAAACCCCCGGATGCCGAACCTCACCCGGATCGGATCAACTTTTTTTTCGGCCGCCATTTTGAATCCGCCATTTTGGATTTTTACCACGCCAGGCGGTTGCCCCCCATTGACCTCTATGACATTTGTTTGAGCACCCCCCATCAGACTCCTATAGTTTCGGAGATAATCGAGTTTGAATTTTGTTCGGCGGCCATGTACTATTGAAATTTGCCCAAGGTGTGGATGAAATTTAGTTAGAAACGTTTTCACTTTCGATGGATAGTTTCGGCGGGCAGTCGACTCACTACCTGATGAGAAGCAGGAATCGAAGATGTCGAGGTTTTCCCATAATCACCGAAACGTCCCCTCTACATGTTCCATACATTATATCAACCTAGAGATGCTCCTTCTGGGAGAACAATTATGTCAATGAGTGAGTGGTAATCCAGCTTTATATATTATAAAATAACTAGCTGCCCCCTGGGGTTTCACCCATTATTTCGGACAGGATAAAAAGTGCCTTACGTCACTCAATACTAAGGTAGCTAGCTTACCTATAAGTGAAATAATTTTCAAAATTGGTTGACTAGATCCAGAGATTACCCCTACAAAGTCATAAACTCACAAACTTTATCTCTTTATAATATTAGTATAGAGTTATATATCTAGTCTTACGTTTAAAATACAAAAGTGATTTTTAAATACGAATCCAAATCAAATGGCAGTGGGTAAATCCATTTTCATATGAAAGCCTTGTTCATACTTAAAAAAATATTACCCAAAGACTCAATGGAAAATTAGGAAAAACAAGTTGTAGGATTTTACTGGTCTCAGTCCATGCAAAAAAGACACATTATGGACATAGGTTTAGAGCAGTGGTGGGCAAACTTTCTTCATGAAGGGCCAGAAAGTTTATGAAATTTCGGAGGGTCAAAATTATAAAAAAATGCATTTTGTTTTGTCATTTCATCCTGTAGAGTTCATCCGCGCCCACGTCATTCACCGCACCGCAACTACATGGCTTAACTAGTCTAGCTGGCTCCTTTATCTATGAATGACTGACAATATATAACTACCATAGATTTCGAAGGACCACTGCGGGCCAGATTAAATCCTTTTGGGGGCCGGAGTTGGCCCACGGGCTGTACTTTGCCCACCACTGGTTTAGAGAGTGGCAGATAGAATCAAGATTTGCCACTAATGTCTGAGATACTTACGCCGGCTCTCCTTAGTACATCAACAGTGGCAACTGTCTCTATCTCCTCGGCTCCCTCTGCCAGGATCACCAGAGCTGTCTTCGACATAGTTGGTGTAGTGCTTGACAACCTTGATGACGAATGTACAAATTATGATTTCTGTATAACTCTGTAGACAACCACACTAGACAGTCACATACACAGGAAAATGAAACTTAAGTTGCACTGTGTACTATCCTTTTGTACCTAGTTGGGTTGCTAGTAGCGTCTCATGCAAAGCTGAATAGGAATGTCCATTGTAACTATACTGACTAGCTGTTCTCTGCGGGTTCACCCGCGGTAATTTCTGAGTTCCCGCGGGAATTCCGGGATAGAAGGTACCCAATGTCCTTCCGTGTACCTACCCCTGACAACGCGTATGCAAAATTTCATGATGATCGGTTGAGCCGTTAGGCGTGAAAGCGTAACAAACAAACAAACTCACTTTCGCATTTATATATATATAAAGGGTCTTTCAATAAGGACGGGTCGATTTTGACATGAAATAAAAAAGGCCGTGTGTGAGATTTTAACGATTTTTTTTTTTTATTTGAAAGAGCTATATATGCCATTATGTGTGGAAAATCACATCGTTTAAATGTCCGCCGCGGCTTCTCACGGTGGCACGAATTCGAGTTGTCCAATGTTCAACAACTCTGCCGCATAGTTCGGGTTGAATTTCAGCGATAGCCTGAGCTATGTTGACTTTAAGGGCATCGGTCGATTGTGGCTTATTGGTACCTGCGACTTAAGAAAACCCCACAAAAAAAAGTACGTACGGGTGCAGCCCTAAATCCTGACGCAAAATGCGCCACGTTGATGTTTGTGAAAGACCGAGTTCTTGTGAACGTCGATGAATTGACTCCCTCGGGTTCTCCTGCACACTATCACGGACAGCAGCGATGTTCTCGGCCGATCTGGCGGACTTTGCACGTACGGGTGTTGGCAGATTGTTTATTGAACCGGTCGATTCGAATTTGGCCACCAAACGTTGGAGAGTCGACTTTGAAGGACCACCTCGTCTGCCGTAAAATGGGCGCAATGCACGTAACGTTTGCACTAACGAACACTCATTTTGGTAATACATTTTTAACATTTGGACGTGTTGCTCAACCGTGTAACTTGCCATGGTGATTTGGCATTACTAACTGAATAAAAAAATATAGGTTAGAAAGACGACGTTAAAACAACATGGCCGCCACAGGCTGCCAACATCGACCCGTCCCTATTGAAAGACCCTTTATAAATGCGAAACTAGGTATTATAGTAGTATAGTAAGTATTTATAAAATTATTTATTTTGGATTAAGAGAAATAGAGAAAGAAAAAGAACTTATAACTAAAGACAAAAGGTTATATGTATAGGTTGAGCTACTCGTGACCTAGGTCCTGACTCCTGAGTACCACTGATTACTTCGAAGTAGAGTGCTGTTACACAAAGAGTAACCGAAGATTGGAGTCACTATCTGTATTTATCTAAGAACGATTATTTCTTGATGGTGGTAGTTTTAATCAAAAATGACCGAACTGATAAATTATTTAACGGCGCCGCGCAGGGCGCTCAAAAAATTATTCTAAATTGAAATAAAATAATTGGATTACCTTTCAATATCTTTAAATACCTTGCGAACTTTAAAAAGGTTTCTGTTGGAATTAGAAAGAAGATTAACAACTCTTACGAATGAAATCATACGATTAAGTTGGTATATGATCTTTGGTATTTATTTCCAAATTCCAGATGTTCGATATCAGATATTATACTCTTTGTGTTCGATCTCGCCTAAAATTTAATTCGAATCGAAGTGTTCGAACTTTCGAAGTTCGTGAAACTGTCAAATCATGTCAAAAATGTGATTTCTTTGCTTTGCCCACAAACTATTTAGAGATACTTTGCCTTCCCCGAATGGGGTAAGTAAAAACTTGGTAAAAACAAAAAAAAACAAAACAGTGCCCAGTGGTATATTATCTGTGGTGGTGACCACTATCAAATCTGAGATCTGAGACCACTATCAACGATGCCGATGACGTTTGGATAGAGCTTTTGGCGAGTTCCTTGTTTTGCAAATTAGTTTATGGTGATTAATATTGTGTGAATGGGGTGGATTTTGCATAATAGTGATCCATTAGTGATGAACAGTGTTCGTCATCGGGAGGTTGTCGTTTTACTATACAACTTCCCACACAGCATCCTATTAAGGTTCAACTAAGAAAAGTTGCTGCCAAAAGTTCCGGTAAAGCATCGAAATGCATCTCACCAATGCATTTCGATGTAAATAACTTCAGAAGAAGAAATATTATACAACTGAAGTGGCTGTATGGAGTTATATTCCTTTGCCTTCTCCAAAAGGAGTTACTTTAAACAAAAAAATATTGTTGGATGGTTGTTGGGCAGTATGGGCCGTGTTCTCTTAGCCTTTCTATAGGATAAAAATGTTATATAAAATAAAAATAAATGTAAGTAGTTTGGATGTGTCTACTGTCTACATTTTCCATAATTTGTTCATAGCTGTTATTATTTGATATTAGAATCTATTTTATTTAAACTAAATACGCAACGTGAGAGTGCTGACATGATTATTTTACTCTTTGGAAGTACCCTAGAATTCACTTTCATGCTACTCGCCGCTAGATGGTGCTTTAACAAATTTATTCTGTCAAATTGTTTGACTGCAATGCAGTAGGGATGTCGAAAGTGAAAAAAATATCGATGGATCGATATTTATTAAAATATCATTATCGATGTCGATATATCAACGAAAAATATCGATATATCGGTCAAATGATAGCTCAATATTATCAATAGTAATTTTTATATAAAACTAGCTGTCCCCCGCGATTTCATCCGCGGTAATTTCGGAGTTCCCGCGGGATTGCGGGGAAAAAGTTCTTTGTACCCCTGACAGTAGCTGTTCCCCACATTAATTCCAGAGTTCCCGCGGGAATTCCGGGATAAAAACTATCCTATCTTTTATGGGCCAAGTACAACATAGTCACCAAGTTTCATCACAATCGATTCAGTAGTTTCGGAGTCCATCGCGGACAAACAACGTGACACGTGATTTATATATATTAGACTAGCTGTCCCCCGCGATTTCATCCGCGGTAATTTCGGAGTTCCCGCGGAGGTTGCGGGAAAAAAGTACTCTATGTCCTTCAGTCCCGAGGGAATTCCGAGATAAAAACTATCCTATCTTTTAAGTTAGACCATTTTATGAATGGTTACAAAATTTTATCAAAATCCGTTCAGTGGTTTCGGAGTCCATCGCGGACAAACAACGTGACACGTGATTTATATATATTAGATGTACATTATTTTAAGGTAAAAATAAATCGATATATCGATACTTTTTCAACAAGCCTACAATGCAGTTAAGTTTTTAAAGTTTCATATGGCGTGTGTGGTTCATGCAATTTTTTAACTTATAAAATCGACGGCAGTGAAAAATATTAAGTACTAGCTGTTCCCCAAGGTTTCATCTGCATTAATTTTGGAGTTCTCGTGGGAATTCTGGGATAAATGCACCCTATGTCCTTCTGTGTACCCCTGACAACGTGTATGCAAAATTTCATGATGATCTGTTGAGCCGTTAAGGCATAAAAGCGTAACAGAAAGACAAAGTTACTTTCGCATTTATAATAGGATCAAACGTCAACTTTTCTTACGCGAACGCTATGCTTTGCTTGAAATAAAATAAATCTTAAGTTACGTTACACGCGAACGTAGCAAGCAAGCATCGTGCATAACCTTGGACATACGCCGACGGATCATGATCGTCACAAATTAATAAGACTTATGTCTATGATCGTGAATCTCGCCTTAACTATCCCCACTTAGAAAAAAAAGTGAAATTTTAAGATGCGCACTGGCAACACTTAAAAAGTGCCCTTTCTTTAATCTTCAAGTGTTAGTGCTCGAAATAAATTATTATTAATTTATAAATGTCTTTTAGGATTTAAATTGTTATTACTATGGATTGAATATAGTTTTTACTGTTTTATAAATTTTATGGACTTAGAAAGTGTGAGATTATATTTTTGTGTTAACAATTGCGGGGTGAGGTTAGGCAAAGTCGTTAGAAAACGAAAAGCTATTTTTTACGATACTTACCTAGAATGGATTTCGTTAAACGTGAAGATAACAATCCAATGGACGATGAAAATTACAAAGCTTACGTGGAAAATGTGAGTATCATTGAGATATAATATTGTATTCTAGTTTTACCTTGAATACAAAACAAAATACAAGAATACATCTGATGAACTTAATGTAGCTTTTTTCACTCAGTTTATTTATTATCTACAAAGCATAATACCTATCTAATTCCTTTTGTGTTCATGTCCTGTTAAATAGTGCCCCAAGTTGGCTACAGGCAATTAAGGTTATTTGATTTTATGATATTGTATGCTAATGTATGGTATTTTGGGCTATGATTGCTTGGTCATCTTTTTTATCATAGAATTTTGCAATGTCTACATAAAACACGACTTATTTTTATATATAATTTTGTATACCTACTAAAACTTAGAAAATGTTTTCTGAAATTTGTAATTTAGGGCAGATTTTTCATTTCAACTGTCAAACAAACTGTAACTGAGGGATGAGTATTGCATTTTGATAACTTTCCAATAAAAGCTAAGTTTCAAATTTATTCCTTCATTAAACTAAACATTAATTAGCAATATACAATGTGTTAATGAATTAACTGAAAACTAGAAACTAGTTTGCTCAGAATCAACTAGCGAATCAATTGCACTATGTTTTAATATAGGTTGTATTTTTTCATTTGTCTAAATTATTTGTAATACAATATTTGGCGCGAACACCGCCCGCAGCAAAAACATTCGAACCGGTAGCGCGGGCGTAGCTCTTGGAATTTTGTAGATAGGTCACCTCCAAACTAATGTTGAATAACTTTTAAAGTATACATTTTTTCGACATAAAATATATTTTAATCATATTATTATTATTTTTTTTAAATGGGGTGTATCAGGTTTTCAGTTAATTAATTAACACGTTGTATAAATCAGCCCGTAATTGAGTCCGTCTGCCTCGGGCTCTGTGATAATATTGTTGAACACCTGTGGATACTTATGTTAGTTGGAATTGTGCATTGTGAATAACAGTCCCAAAATATCATAACAACTTTTATGTCATATTTATAATATATGAATAACAGTGAAAGCTGTTAGTCTATAAGTAAATAAATAACCAAAAAAACAGTATTTTCATAAATGAAACAGGTAGGTTTTATTTTTAAATAAATTATTAACAAATAGTTAATTTGAAGTTACAACGAAGCTAATATAAATAATAGTGGGATTGAACACCAACTAAAAACTGGGTGTTTATAAATTATTATCAATTATTCAATCCTCCATAGTTACACTAGTACTAATTTTGTACTTCTCGTGGGAATTCAAGAACAAAAAATATCCAATTTAACTCGCAAACACTGTCTTCGTATAAGAAAAATATTTTTTTAAGGAGTTAAGTAGTTCTTAATATGTAAACAATTTGTCAGTTATTATATCAGATGCTTCACTTGTGTTTCTTCAGTTCATTACTAATAGCTCTCCCACGGTTTCACCCGCAGTAATTTCAGAGTCTCCTCTGGAATTCCAAGATAAACTATACATATAAGCATTCCTCTTGAATCACTCTATCAGTCTATCTATTGTTGAAAACCACAAGAAAATCTGTTCAGTAGTTTGAGTTTATTGCGAACATACAGACAGATGTGGCAGAGGACTTTATTTTATAATATGTAAGGATTATGGACCGATTTTGACGGGACTTTCACTGCTAATTAGCAGATGATATAAGGAAAAAAACAGGCCACTTTGGAACTCATGTGGGTGAAACGCAGGGCACAGCTAGTAATGTAATAAAACATTAAACACAGACACTTTTTTTGTTCTTTTGCTATAACTACATACTTAGTTGTCAGTCATTTTGTAAGTTACTAGCATTACCCCACGGTTTCACCCGCGTCAATTTCGTAGTTTCCGCAGGAATTCCGGAATAAAAAGTACCCTATGTCCTTCTCCATACCCTGACATTGTGGATGCAAAATCTCATGATGATCAGTTGAGTAGTTAAGGTGTGAAAGCACAACAAACAAATAAATAAACTCACATATTATGCAATAGTTGATAAGGGTTCAATATTGTAATTTTGTATTCAATAAATAATTAACTATTATCGTCACTGAACTCACTCTTCATTCCGTTATAAAAATTGTTCTGTCCTTTCTCAAATCTTAGCATGCAATGTAGCTCCTTGACAAATATCGAAATCAATAAATATAAATCCATATTGCAGTTCCGCAGTTTAGGTGTGAAGAGGTAACCGACAGAGTTACTTTCGCATTTATAATATAACTAGCTGTGCCCCGCGGTTTCACCCGCGGTAATTTTGGAGTTCCCGCGGGAATTCCGGAATAAAAAATACCCTATGTCCTTCTCTGTACCCCTGACCACGTGCATACCAAATTTCATCCAAATCCGTCGAGCCGTTTTTGCGTGATTGAGTAACAAACATCCAAACATCCAAATATCCACACTTTCACATTTGGACGCAGAAAAGCAATAACATGTTAACCCAAAAAATTAAGTTACCTATTCAGAACGATTTATTGAGAGTTAGGGAACGTTTTTTAACTATGTGTTTACCTTATTACATTGTTTTAGTATGTAACTAACTATCGAACATAAAAAATTTTGACAGGAAATGGCGCTATAATTTTAAAACACGATTTACTTACTCAAAATTTCTCCAGTGTGGGTTAACACACTATTGCTTATCTATGTCCATTTATAATAATTGTAGGATTAACTAGCTGTTCCCGGCCGTTTTACCCGCGCTAAATTCGGAGTTCCCGCGGGAATTCGGGATAAAAAGCACCCTATGTCCTTCACTGTACCTGACAAAATGTCACGGTGATCGGGTGTGAAAGCGTAGCAAACAAACAAACAAATAAACAAACATTTGCAAAGAAATATGAATGCCAATGCTGACGATTTAAGTACCTACGTCCTACACAGATATTTCAAGTGTATATATTGCCAAAACAACATTTTACATCGTCGAAAACAATAAAATATATTTAAAAAATATTATATTTTATTTAATCGGTCAATGTTATTTAGCAATAATATAAAGCAATGAAATATTATTTATTAATCGAAAAACACAAATAAATTAACTTACAAATCGACAGACGGTCACAGCGCAATTCTTCTCTGTACCCCTGACCACGTGCATACCAAATTTCATCCAAATCCGTCGAGCCGTTTTTGCGTGATTGAGTAACAAACATCCAAACATCCAAATATCCACACTTTCACATTTGGACGCAGAAAAGCAATAACATGTTAACCCAAAAAATTAAGTTACCTATTCAGAACGATTTATTGAGAGTTAGGGAACGTTTTTTAACTATGTGTTTACCTTATTACATTGTTTTAGTATGTAACTAACTATCGAACATAAAAAATTTTGACAGGAAATGGCGCTATAATTTTAAAACACGATTTACTTACTCAAAATTTCTCCAGTGTGGGTTAACACACTATTGCTTATCTATGTCCATTTATAATAATTGTAGGATTAACTAGCTGTTCCCGGCCGTTTTACCCGCGCTAAATTCGGAGTTCCCGCGGGAATTCGGGATAAAAAGCACCCTATGTCCTTCACTGTACCTGACAAAATGTCACGGTGATCGGGTGTGAAAGCGTAGCAAACAAACAAACAAATAAACAAACATTTGCAAAGAAATATGAATGCCAATGCTGACGATTTAAGTACCTACGTCCTACACAGATATTTCAAGTGTATATATTGCCAAAACAACATTTTACATCGTCGAAAACAATAAAATATATTTAAAAAATATTATATTTTATTTAATCGGTCAATGTTATTTAGCAATAATATAAAGCAATGAAATATTATTTATTAATCGAAAAACACAAATAAATTAACTTACAAATCGACAGACGGTCACAGCGCAATGAATATTTTAATATTTATACCGACGCGATGTGACATAATCCTAACAATATTAAAAATGCGTGTGTACGTTTGTTTGTTACGATTTTACGGTTTAACTACTTAACCGATCATTATGAAATTTTGCATACACGTACATAGGGTATGTTTATATAAAAGAACATAGGGTACTTTTATCCTGGAATTACCGTGGGTATTTTCCCGGGTATGAAAATCAAAATTCTAATTAGTCCGTCAGTTAGAAAGTAAAAAAATAATTTTTCAAATTAAAGTTTGGGGTGGGTGACTCGTGACGTCATTATTCAGTATAAGCCCGTACAATCTGCACCGGGCTGTGACGTCACGCGAAATTTCAACTCAATGTATCGCCGTTATTTTTTGATTACGTAAAAAACGAAAAAATACGTGTCCAATATTTTTTATTGCACGGCGGACTAAAAAAAATTTTAGTCAAGTAGCCAATTCGTGAGGATGAAATAGCGGGAGCAGCTAGTGTTCTATATTATATATACCTAGATATATAACAAAAGTAACTATACTCATGTCTGTACACTTGTACAGTTAACATCGGATATCTGAGTCACTGTCACTGAGTAGCTACTTAGCTGTTTTCCCGCGGATTCATCCCCGTCAATTTAAGGATTCCTGAACATCCTTTCTTATCTGACTTTCTCTTTACCTATCAATTAGTATCTTGTCAAATTTGACCTTCAATAATATTGGTCAAGTAGTTGATTGCTGATTGGTCGGTGAGTTTTTCATACTATAAATAATACCATCGCCGATTTTTTTGTTGAAATCACGACCACAACAAACAAGAAATCAGCCAAATCGGTCGAGCTCAAAACGATGGTCCGTCATACATGTGGCAATATTTGTTTTTTATTTAAATTATACTAGCTTTCCCGCGAGGTTTTACCCGCGATAATTTCGGAGTTCCCGTGGAATTGTTCCATACAAACTTTCCCCTCCCGTTTTCACTCCCTTGGGGGTTGAATTTCGGAAAACCCTTTCTTATCGGATGCCTACGTCATATAAAGAACACACCCTCTAAGTTTCCAGGTCCTTAAGATCTCCAGTTTAGGCTGTGCGTTAATTGTCAGTCAGTCATTCAGGACAAAGCATTTTATATTTATATATATGTATAGATTAGTCACTAGCTGTATTCTGCGGTTCCGTTATTTTCGGAACTCCCGCGGGAATTTTGGGTTAAAAAGTACTCCATGCCCTTTTCTGAGCGATCATTAGATACGACAATGCGGTTTCATGTGATGTTTCACCCGAGTTAATTTCGGAATAAAAGTCCCAATATCCTTTATCTCTATCCCTGAAAATGTGCATGCAAAATTTCATGATGATCGGTTGAGCAGTTAAGTTGTGAAAAGTACTATGTAAGTGCATACTCTTTGTTGACAACCCTTTGCATGTGCAGTGGGCCACATAGACAAGTATACCACCTTGTAAAATTTATACTGTTTGTAAAACGTCTTTATGACGTTGTAAGTTGCCGTTTTTGCAGCTCCAAGCTCCAAATTCCAATACAAGCGAAAACCAAATAATGGAGCTGCTTTTCAGCCCTAGGGAGAATCGCTTTCAACTGACAGCGGGATACTGCAGAAACTCAAGTTTTTTTTTATGTCATAGGGGGCATACTTACTGGCCAGTAGCACACCTAATGGTTGATTTATGTAAAATAAAATTCATTAATTTTTTTCTTTAGCTAATTCCTATTTTTATTTTGACTTTCCTTTCATTCGTAATGAAAAGCACAGTGTTATCCTCGGGAGAAAGACTTTACTTTCACCCCTAGGATAACAATGTACTATTACAAGGTGGTATACTTTTCTATGTGGCCCACTGTACATACTCTATAACATCGATCGTATATTTTATAATTCATCTTCTTATCAATGAAAGAATTTTTAGTATCGGTTTATTAGTTCCAGAGGTCAGACTCTACATCCCAACTTGCAAACGTAGAAACTTTATAAAATTAGTTTAGATTAATTATTATACTCATAAAATGATATGAAAATAATTTAAACCGTCGATTAACTTGTTTTCCATTTCGATAAAGTATTTATAATAAAATATAAGTAATAAATAATTAGATATTTTTTGTGGAAAAAAACTTAGCATACATACATCATAACATCGATCGTATATTTTAATTCTTTCCGATATTAAAAATAAATAAATAAGCTAGATCAAAAACAAGATTTCTGGTTTTGCATATCGTTATAGTTAGCGTATGCAAGAGTTGAGCAATGGTACCGCTTGATTGTAAATCCAAACTACAAACTTGTTGTTCGGTTCTGTGATTTTTTTAATCTTCGATGCGAGGTCTCGTGTCCGACTTCCTTTGGGGGCCGTTGTGTATCTAAAATACATCTACTATCTATATTATTATGCATACCGGCAGGGTGTAAAACTAAAAACTACGTGAGGGACATAATATTCAGACAGCGATGATAGCTCAGTGGTTAGTGCGTTCGGATTAAACGCCGCAAGGTGTAGGTTCAAACCTAACAATGAGCTTGAGCTGTCGGTGAAGGAAAACATCGTGAGGAAACCATAGCATGGTGGTAAGGCGCTCTCTAGTGCCCGGCTGGCTAGCTACCACCTTCAAGTTGCAAATCTGTCGCCAAGCACCTAACGGTGTGTTCCGACAGCCCCACTTGAAAGCCAGTTCCCATCCCCATTCCAGGTCGGCAACGCACCTGCATGCCTTCTGGTGTTGCAGATGTCTATGGGCGGCGGTAATCACTTACCATCAGGTGTACCACTTGCCCGTTTGCCCCCTATGACATAAAAAAAAGACTCTCGATAATTCGTGCTTATTTATCTGGTCTGTATTTCTGTCAACGCGGTTGCAACCGCTGGTCCATCCTTGCTTCAAAGAAAACTTAACAAAAATGCGGGTTTCGGAGTTCCCGCGGGAATTCCGGATTACAATATAGCCTATGTTACTCAGGGGTAATGTAGCTTTCTAATGGTGAAAGAATTTTTGAAATCGGTCCAGTAGTTTTTGAGTTTAATCGTAAGAAACAAACAAACAAACAAAAAATCAAATCTTTCCTCTCTATCTTATCTTATCTTAATATATAAAAATCATGTGTCACGTTGTTTGTCCGCGATGGACTCCGAAACTACTGAACGGATTTTGATAAAATTTTGTAACCATTTATAATATGGTCCAACTTAAAAGACTTAAAAGACCGCGGGAACTCCAGAATTATCGCGGATGAAATCGCGGGGTACAGCTAGTATTATATTAGTATAGATGATCGCGATGGACTGACATGGTGAAGGAGGCCACAAAGTGCACCATCCAAACATCCATGCGCCAGGCAGAGAATAGGGCTGTCTGGAGAGCCCTGGTGAAACGTGTCGTCCATAATAGTCACGACCCTCAGTCATGAGGAAAGAAGACTAAGAAGAAGAAGAAGAAGAATTATGATTTTTAACATAATGACTTGCGGCGAGAATCGAATTCTAAATGGTTCCTTCACTATGTCCTTCGTTTTACCTCCAACACTGTATATTCGATAGATTAGAAACGGTAGCCTTTGATGTTTTAACGGAGTCATATCTATTCCAGTTGCAGAAATCACATCCGGTCATTGAACCACCGGACTACCAACACACCACGCTTTCGATGGAGCAGCTCCATCAGGTGATGCAGTCGCGTAACGCGGGCAGCCTGATGCACAACTTCCAAATACCACTATCGCCCAGGCAAATGTCCACCTTAATGTTGAAGACCAACCATCTAGCCAGAAATATTAACGAGCTGTCCGCGCACTTACCCAGGAACTTCGCCTCCGAAATGGACCTCATACAGAATTTAGCCAACGAATTGCCGCCGAACATGAGGCACGATGACCTGCTGCTGCGAACGCTCACCCACGAGATGGAGCTGCAGAATAATCTCACCCAGAACCTGGTGCAGACGCTCAACGAGCAGGACTTGCAGAGGAATTTGAATGCCGATTTGGCGCAGAACCTGAACAGGCTAGAGGTGAATCTGCATCAGAATTTGGGCAGGGAACTGCCGCACGACCTGGGCCACGAGCTCGATCTGTCGCTGCATTTGAACCGACCCGGTTTGAATCAGGAGGTGTTGAATCACGACGACGCTAGGCGGACGCCGATGGGGCAGTGCGCGCCCGACAGCCATTTGCTGGACCAGAACCTCGCGCACAGGCTAAGCCAGAACGACCAGGACCTGGCGCAGAGGTTAGGTCAGAATATACCGCCGAGGTTAGATGCGAACATGGCACAGAGACTGGAGCAAAACATGGCGCCGAGACTGGACTCCAACATGGCGGAGCGTTTGGACCAGAGGCTAGTGAACCCGAGTCTGGGTTTGCACGAGCACCAAAGACAAATAGAGCAGAGCGAGCACGGCGTGCTGTCGATGCCCTTCCACATAAAGGCTGAACAGGAGGACGACGGCTATTTCTACGACAATATCGACCACAGCCTACACGTCAACGGGATAAATGGTGAGTTTTTTTTAATATTTAGTATTTAAGTCATTCACAAATTGAAATTAAAATCACAAAGAAGGGAGTAGAATTAACTAATCTATATACCTATATAAAAATATATAAAATGCTTTGTCCTGAATGACTGATGGATCAACGCACAGCCTAAACCGCTGATCGTAGAGACCCGAAACTTGGAGGGTGTGTTCTTTGTATGACGTAGGCTTCCGATAAGAAAGGATTTTTGAAAATTCTACCCCTATGGGGATGAAAAGGGGTTGTAAAGTTTGTATGGAACAATTCCGCGGGAACTTCAAAATTATCACGGGTGAATCCGCGCGGGACTGCTTTTACCTATATAAAAATGAATCCCTATTTCCCTTGGTCACGGCATCACGCGTGAACGGCTGGACCAGTTTCGCGCCAATTCTTTTTTGTTCTGTTTGTTATTGTAAGAAGAAGAATATGAAAGAGGATTTGGAGTTCCTGCGGGAATTCCGAAACTCACGCGGGTGAATCTCCGAAACGGTTGGACCGATTTTGATGGGACTCTCGCTGCTAACTAGCTGATGTTATAGCGAATTAATTAGGCTTCTTTGGAGTTTGGTGAAACCGCGGGGCAAATGCTCATCTCTTCGCAAAACTCGATGACAGAAAGACGCTCGGGAACTTTTGGGCTAGCTAGCTGTCCAGAAAGGTGTTTCTGTGTAATGGGCATGTTGACTAATTTTTATTTTTTAGTCCGTCTTGTAGATTATTAAAAAATATTGGACACGTATTTTTTCTTTTTTTACGTAATCGAAAAATAACGGCGATATATTGGGTTGAAATTTCGCGTGACGTCACTATTCTGACAGTTTGTATGGCGGTTTTGCGGTTAGTGACGTCACGACCTCCTCATCCTAAACTTTAATGCGCTTTATCTCTGTATATTTTAATTTATTTAAAAAAGCAAAAAATACGTGTCTATTGTTTTTTTATTTTCTAACTGACGGACTAATTAGAATTTTGTTTTTCAATAGTAGTCAACATCCCTATTGTTTAAAACGTGTGAGCAGAGAATAACCTATCAGATACATGAAGAAGCGACACTCCGTCTCCCCTTAATCTCTTCAGAGCCCTTATTCACTATGACCAACAACATTCCTTGCCCATACCGCATTTTCAAACGTTCCAGATGCCAAGATATTAGAAATTATTATTTTTTTCATTACTCATACTCGGAAAGTAGGTCTGAAGTTGACTGAGAAGCGGGTTGAAAGTAACCCTTTTCAGCCCTAGGGAGAATCGCTTTCAACTGACAGCTGGATACTGCAGAAACTCAAGTTTTTTTTTTATGTCATAGGGGGCATATGGCACTTACTGGCCAGTAGCACACCTAATGGTTGATTTATGTAAAATAAAATTCACTCATTTTTTTCTTTAGCTAATTCCTATTTTTATTTTGACTTTCCTTGCATTCGCAATGAAAAGCACAGTGTTACCCTCGGGAGAAAGACTTACGGCTTAAGGCGCCAAACCCCGTCTCGGGACTAAATAAGTTACTTTCACCCCTAGGATAACAATGTACTATTTATGCCATAAGAAACATTGTAAATGTTTGGCAGTAAAACTTATTTGATTACGAGGGAAAGACAGTTTTTGCGGCGGCGTCTTATCTTAACGCGGCGTGTTATGGTCAGAGAGTATGGAAGTGCTCTCTTATAATGTGTATGTGTGTGTAAGAATTGACTATTAAGGCAATGAAACTATTTTTTATTTTTATTATTATGGCCAAGTTTGACCCCGTTTTAATACAGCTTTGGTTTTCTTTTCTTGGCGGTGATGATTGATGATCGGAAATTCTGCTTGAGTGTTTTGCCATTTATTTATTTTTTTCTGTTGAAAGTATGTAGAATAGTTTTTGTGTGCGAACTTTATTTACACCACGACTCCTTATAAAAAACTTGTTTGTTGTATGAAAAGGTCGGTATAAAAACTTTCGTTGGTTTGTATGTTTGTTTACATCTGCATTTCTTATTAAATACTATAGCTGTCCCCCGCGGTAATTAAGGAGTTCCCGTGGGAATTACAGGGTACCTCCGAGTGAATCACTATCTATTAGTGAAAAATGCATGAGAATCCGTTCAGTAGGTCTTTTTATCACGAACAGACAGACAGACGCGGTTGAGGTTTTTTTTTTATAATATGTTTGTAGTTACTAGTCGTTCTCAACGCGGTTCAAGCGCAGGATTTCTCCGGGAACTCTTTTGAACGTGAATATGGAAAACTATGTTTATTCTGTGATGAGAATCCTCTCAGTCGTTTGTGGAATCGTGTCCCAGAAATTTACCCACATTTCACCTTTTTATCCCCTTCCAATGACCCGTTCTTCCTGCTCTGATGAAATCACGGTTCCCAACTTACGGGTTTTCTCCCTAAATTTAGGGGTTAAATGAATGCGGTGGGATTTTTTTAGGGTATATTCCCCAAAAATATGATTATTTTTGGGGAATTTTGGCTTCCAATGTCTTTTTCTTATTTTTATTTGTTAATTTTTTGTTACTAATTATTATTTATTTACTAGCCGTTCCCCGCGGTTTCACCCGCGGAAATATCGGAGATCCCGCAGGAATTCTGGAATGCAAAGTACCTACCCTATGTCCTTCTCTGTACCCCTGACAATGTGTACCTAAGTATGCAAAATTTCATGAGATTTCACCGACGTCAATTTCGAGTTCCTGCGGGAATTCCGGGATAAAAAGTATCCTATGTCCGTTTCCTGGTTCTAAGCTACCTCCCCACCAATTTTCAGCCAAATCGGTTCAGCCGTTCTTGAGTTATAAGTGGAGTAACTAACACGACTTTCTTTTATATATATAGATTATGAGGGGCCAGGATTTATGCCGCAATTTTTAAATAACACTCCCTACTAATATTGTAAATTCGAAAGTAACTGTCTGTCTGTCTGTCTGTCTGCCTATTATGCTTTCACGCCTTAACGGCTCAACCGATCGTCATAAAAATTTGCATATACATTGCCAGGGGTACAGAAAAGGACATAGGGTACTTTATCCCTTAATTCCCGCGGGAACTCAAAACTAACACAGGTGAAACCGCGTGGAACAGCTAGTTATTAATAATGTTGAATATAAGATATTAAATATTTGTCTTAAAAAAATCTAGATACATTTTTGCTTTTGATAAAATTTTTTTTTATAAAACTAATATTTTCGCCCTAATAATTTCGAAACTAAGACAAAAATTTTGGCGCTATTTATTTTTATAAAGGTTTAATAATATTATTTTATTTAGGGGGATTTAGTGGTTTTTGACTTAACCTTTATATGTTCATTGATTTGAAAAAGCAAAATGTATTATAATTATATAATTATATACGTGTCTATAATTTTTTTTTTATCTAACTGACGGACTAAATAGAATTTATAAAAAAAAAAATAGTCAAATAGCCTATTATCAGGGGGTAAAGAAAAGCACATAGGGTAGTTTTTATCTCGGAATTTGCGCGGGGATTCCGAGACTAATGCGGGGAAAACCGCGGGGAACACATAGTCCATAATAAAAAGGGGAAGTTTTGATTTTTTGTTTGTTTGTAACTACCTAACCTATTTAACTGAAAAACTACTGGAGCGATTTCAAAAATTATTTCACCGTTAGAATGCTACATTATACCTGGAAGTAACACAGACTATATTGTAACCCGGAATTCCCGCTGGATCTCCGAAATTAACGAGTTTTTATTTTTAATATTAGCACAGATAATATAGTATGGATGTCGGTTACCTAATATTATGCAAGTACATTTGGATCTTAGCCTTTCAAAAAAGTGTTTGTCATTTTTTTCCATTCCAAATAAGCAAGCGCGTCGCGACTCGGGCATGATTATTTTTTAACATTTTCAATACATAGATATTGCATTTAAATTATGATAATCTTATGTTTTAAAGCAATAAATTACGTACTTTGGGTGTCGGCAATTTGTTGCTTTGGCTCATCTAAAGATGTGAATACATTAGTGCGCTTATCGTGCGAGGATTAGCTTGGCCGCAGATGGTGCACTCGATTTATAACTGTTTCTTTTTTCGAGCTGCATCGACGAGTCCATCCATAGTTTTATCACTCAACCTACTTTGTCTCTCAGAGGCACTATTTAGAAATATATGTGAATATAAATATACATATAAATAACATACATATATACCTACTTATAAATAAATTTTACGCTTCTTTGGGGTGCCTTAGTTTAGAGAATTTGCTAAGCTTGTAAATTTCAATCGTTCCCACTAATAAATTAAACAAAAAACAAAGGTTTTACCGAAAAAGTTTCGACCCAGAAAAGAAGTGAGATCAAAATTATGACCAAGTTCTCGTATAAAACGTCGGACAAATATTTTCTTGTTTTAAACTATGCGTTGTTTATCCTTTTACAAAAAAAGAATGTTTAGAAATAAGTGTTGCATTATGTATATATAATATTCACTACACTATTGAATATATAATATTTTATAATGTAAGTAAATCTGTTGGCAAACCAATAAATAAATAAATATGTAATGAAACCGCGGCAGGGAATAGCTAGTAACTTCCAGGCGCGGTCGCAGGCTGAAATTTTGGGGGGTCACTAATAATATTATATATATACAACGTGTTAATGAATTAACTGAAAACTAGAAAGTAGTTTGCTCAGAATCAATTAGCGAATCGATCGCACTATGTTTTAATATAGATTATATTTTTTATTTTTACAAGCCCATGTCTAAATTATTTATAATACAATATTTGGCGCGTACGCCGCCCGCAGCAAAAAAATTCGAACCGGTAGGCGCGGGCGTAGCGCTTGAAATTTCGTAGATAGGTCACCTCCAAACTAATGTTGAATAACTTTTAAAGTATACATTTTTTCGATATAAAATATATTTTAATCATATTATTGTTTATTTTTTTGAATGGGGTGTATCAGGTTTTCAGTTAATTCATTAACACGTTGTATATATGTCGAGTAAATTAGAGTATATGGCACAATACACAATTTTATTGCACACATTATAAAAAAATGGATTTCGGGGGGGGGGGGATACCGCGTCTCGTATCTTCTAGGTATATCATGTCGCTTCTGTGGACGGACGCATTTTTTTTTAGTCTACACCGATATTTCTACCATAAAGAATGTCAAACGTATAAAGGTCAGAAGTCGCGCGACGAACTCGTTTCTGTTTTTATAACACTCGCACTTTACCTGTTTCCAATCTGACTGCTGAGATGCCTTGGAGATACTGTTCATGTTCACACTATAGCGGCTGCTGTCGGCTTTGCTCGCGTTTTTTTTTTAAACCGAGTCTTCAAAACAAGGAAGGTGGTTCGCTATTCCTAATCCTATGTTTAAAAATACGCGACCGGTATTTATGATTCATTTTTTTGGGTAATATTATGTAAATTATTATTAATATTATTATTACTTAGCTCCCCCCGCGGTTTCACCCGCGGTAATTTCTAAATTTCTGATCTCCGAATGTAAAGCGGGTGATATCTTCTTTATAAATAAAAATGAATGTTTGTATGTCTGGTCTGTCTTCTATGCGTTTCGAAACCATTGGTCCGATTGTGATGAAACTTTGGCGGGTTGTTCTGCCTGCGTCCTGATCCCAAAACTCACGCGGGTGAAACCGTGGGGCGCAGCTTGTATATGTCTAACTAGTTGTGCCCCGCGGTTTCACCCGCGTTAATTTCAGAGTTCCCGCGGGAATTCCGGGATAAAAAGTACCCTATGTGATAATCTGATGTGTAAGCTATATTATTGTAAAGTTTCATTTAAATCCATCCAGTAGTTTTTGCGTGAAAGAGTAACAAACATCCATCCATCCATCCATTCTTACAAACTTTCGCGTTTATAATATTAGTAGGATAGGACAAGACCCAACAAGACCAGACTGTTTGTGTGCTTGTGTTTATCACCCAAAGTCCTCCCCCACCGGGCATCGAACTGGCTACCCCTTGAGGTATGGTGACCAATGACCATTGCGCTGACCCGATCCTCAAATGGTGGTCGAATGCATCAAGGACGCGACAGTAGCCGCTTGCGCTTTGATTTGTTTAAAGCAATTCTCTATGATAAATGTTAATTTTATTATTATTATACATAATTTTCAAATCATATTCCGTATATAAATGACCATTTTAGATTATTTTAACAGACACATTAGTCAATGTGACATATTATGACTTGTGATGGTTTTATTCAAATTTATATACATAACTAGCTTTTGCCCGCGGTCTCGCCCGCGTTTATTTCGGAGTTCCCGCATTAATTCAGGGACAAAACCACCCTATGTGCTTCACTGTGCCCCTGACAACGTGTATGCATTTCAAGATGATCAGTTGAGTAGTTGACAGCGTAAAAAACAAACAAACAAACAAAACAAATAAAGCTTGTATGTTGCTCTGAGCTAAGCTTAATCTACCGTTGAAACCCGCATGATAATCCGTTTACTAGATTCGGAGGTTATCGTGAACAGACAGACAGATAGAAAAGAATTTTAAAAACCGTTTTTTTTTTGTGTTTAGTTACTCTTTTCATTTTCAATGTACAGAAACGCGAATTTTTGTCTTTTATTTATAGTACTAGTTCTTTCGCTTGCGGTTTCGCCAGCGGTAATTTCGGAGTTCCCGCGGTAATTCCAAGATAAGAGGTACCCTATGTCAATGGAGACTACCGTAGCTTAGCTAGTGTAGTGTTTACCGTCACTACGTATAGGTTTATCACTCACTCACTACTACTCCTTGATCCTTGCGCGAGCGCACGTCCGACTCGCTCCGCGCCTAACAACAGACTACCCGCCGGGTGATGTTGACAATCTTTATATATCCCCACGATATTTATTTATACCCTCTCTGGGTACATGAGACAATGTATTATATCGACCTACTTATAGACACAAACACTACATCTCTTCCTTGTTAAGAAATATTTAAACTTGAGAATTTCTAACTTAACAACTGGGCAATCATTTTTTTTTTTACTAATGATATAATAGAATAACTATAATAATAATATTAACAACAATAATCCCCCCAAAACACACAGATCCACCTGATCCCACATTATCAGCCTGTATCGCTGAAACCAAGCAAACGCGGCACTCACCACACAGAACCACATAACATAATATATTATACCACAGATACACAACACGCCCAGACCGAAAAGTGAATTGCCGCGTGCATCACACATAGCGCAGCCCCACCGGGAATCGAACCCGGAACCCCCCGACCAGCGGGCAGGCACGTCGACCCACTACGCCAATCGAGTCTTCTTACACAAGTCGTCAGCTGTACAACAGAATTAATCATTAATTTATAATCTGCCATTTAGTTTATTTCATCCTCCTTTCTATCCGTCTCATCCCCTCTCTTTTTATTTATGAAACTTAAAAAGCTAGAACTCAGTAGATTCAAACCCAGCAGTTGCAAACCTATAGTAGGGGGTACCTAGTAAGTGGGTAACGATCACAGTTCTTTTTTTTTTGGCGGAGCACCCTCAGCACACAGCACCCATCACGACAAGGTCGGTAGGTATGATAACCTTGATTGACAAAGGTATCGAAACCTTCGAAATTCCTTTAAGCTCTAATATACTAAATAGTTACCTGACCAAGTCTTCGATTCCAACAACTCACAATTTTATTAGTACCTCCGTGGCGGTACCTCCATACAAGCCTACGAGTAAAAGCCTGGCTTGCCTAGCTAAAATATTCTCTATAACTAGTATATCAGTATATCAGTATATCAGTTCTCACCATAATAGGATACATATCAATACTCTCTTTCCAAAAATATTATGCCGAAGTGTTTTAATAGTTTGATTCAACACTAAAATTCCTAATTGAGTTTTAGTGATTTAATACGAGTACAAACCCCAATAGAATGTTGACTGTAACATCGTATGACAAAATATGTGAATAGATTAGTATACCCATATTTTTTATTCTTGTAGCATATTTCTACTATTTTCCAGTAATTTAAAGATTAGGTACCTATAGATATTTTAGAGCCTATAGGAGTATTTTTTTAATATGACTATTTATATTTAAATTTTCTTTTTTTTTTTTTTAAGTATTTTAGCGATTATACTATTCCTCTGTGACATTTGTAAACACTGATAGTTAGAATAAATAAACTTAACTACCTAACTTAAATGATGGTCTTTAGTAAGCAGATCATTTGAAAATGGCGGGATCGGTTTTAATCATCGTAATAGTAAAATTGAAAGTTTTTGTAAAAATAGAACTTGGGCAGGACGCCTGTCAGTTCAGTTAGTGTTATACCTAGAAGAGGATGCCCTTTTATTCGCTCATCTAGGCAAGCAGATACATCGGGCTTGCGTTACTCTACGCATGTTAACTAATTCATGATTATATAATAGGAAACCAACTAATTGGTAATGAACAGAACTCGAACCCAGTGACTTGCTTAGTTAGCCTATAATAACAGCACCAAGGCATATCAAATTCAAAATTCAATGGATTTATTTCGATTTAAGCCTCATAAAAGCACTTACAAATGTCACAGTATGACAGGCAGTAACATGTACAATTGTACTATTTAGGTAGGTACCGTACAAACCAAGTGTGATTTATACACAATGCTATGAACCACGAAAAAACAACTCGATAGCAAAGAATAAAATCAAAGATTACAATGATTAGGATGTCAACAGTTTAAACTGCATTAAATACAACCATATTTCATAAATAGAATCAGAATATCCATGTTAAAACCACTACAGTACTGTACTGTAGTCTCAGACTGTAGTCTAGATGTCTTCTTCTTCTTCTTTAATAATGGCGTCTGTAATTATAATTTGACAATGAAAATGTTTTTTTTTTTTTTTAATCTCTTCGTCTACTTCTTCGCCAACAACAATGCTAGATTGCTCCCCAAGCTAAACATGGCTCTCTTGAAAGACGTCATTGACTAGAACTTTGCCGTTGTCATATGTGAAACATGAATTGTCAAAATGCAACGTGGCTCTTCGGAAGAAAGGTGGACGCAAGAACTATTATTATTAGGAATTCAGATTTAGACAAATACATAATAGGCCAGAGAGATAGCTAACTGGATGATGATATTAATAACCGTTATATTAATAACGGATGATTTTGTAACGGAGTGATGAAGATTAATACTATTAGCTGAGTGACACAAATAGCATGGAGTAGAAAGTATATTATAAATTATACAGCACACAAATATCCGTAGGGAACATGGAGCAGTGCCCGGGATTTGTGATGGTGCCCAATTAAATTTTAATGGTGGCATCTTAGTGCCCAAACTGCAATTTAATGCTGGTAGTAGATACCCAAAATCCAATTTAATGGTGGTATCTTAGTACCCAAACTCCAATTTAATGGTGGTATCTTTGTACCCAAACTCCAATTTAATGGTGGTATCTTGGTACCCAAACTCCAATTTAATGGTGGTATCTAGTACCCAAACTCCAATTTAATGGTGGTATCTAGTACCCAAACTCCAATTTAATGGTGGTATCTTTGTACCCAAACTCCAATTTAATGGTGGTATCTTTGTACCCAAACTCCAATTTAATGGTGGTATCTTGGTACCCAAACTCCAATTTAATGGTGGTATCTAGTACCCAAACTCCAATTTAATGGTGGTATCTAGTACCCAAACTCCAATTTAATGGTGGTATCTTTGTACCCAAACTGCAATTTAATGCTGGTATCTAGTAGCCAAACTCCCAATTTAATGGTGGTAACTAAATACCCAAACTTACAATTTAATGTTGGTAACTAAATACCCAAACTTACAATTTAATGGTAATATATTCTATACCAAATCCCTATTTCGGTTTATATACCAGTGTTCTATGCGAGTGTTTCAGGACACTCACGCATTTTTTTTTTCGCTTCGTTATTGACGACAAACGTAAGAGATAATAATTAACTATGACCGACATAACATCAGATCTCTATCTGAATAAAATCAATGAAGTTCGAATAAGCGCCGTTTTCCTTTTTATTATTATTATTATTTTATTTCTTTTTTTTTTTAGATTAAAATTACAAAACTCAATTGAGTTTCACGGTTGCAATTACCTGAGGTAACAATTACTGTGGTTTCATAAATCGTCGAGTAGACGAGAAACGATATTTAAAACAATGATATTTCAGTAACGATAACCAAATATTGTTGACTTTTAAGCGTATTCCAGTTTACGACAATGATTTTGAATACGGGCAGGAAAAGTGTGTTACCCTCTCTTACCTATTATGACGTCATACGAGCAATTTAGTGATGAGCAACTCCTTCTCACGTCAGATCAACCAAAAGAAGCCCCTCATCGCTCAAACCTGCTCTTTTATTATCGATTTATTTTGCCTTAACGGACAGAGGAATGACATAGGCAGAGAAATGAGAAAACCAGACTAGCTACCAGATAATTGTCACTTGTTTGTGATCTCTCAGGTCATAGCGAATGATTCCCATTACAAAGACAGCGACATGAACCGCCACTCGGTTGTTAATGTCAAAGTCGCACACACACACTAGATGAAAATCAAAATTCTAGTCCGTCTTGTAGACTGATAAAAGTAATAGACTCGTATTTTTTGCTTTTTCAAATTATTGAAAAAATACTAAGATAAAACTCATTAAAGTTCAGCAGTCATAACGTGCTATAAACTGTATGTAGCACGGCGTGACGTCACGCGATATTTCAACTTAATGTATCTCCGTTATTTTTTGATTACTTACGTAAAAAAAATACGTGTCCAATATTTTTTTATTAATCTACAAGACGGACTAAGAATTAAAATTTGGTTTACAAAATGTGTGTAGGTATGTATGTGTGCCTCGAATTTTAATGTAACATCCTAATGTATACCAACCATATTTAGCAAATAAATGAATTATTACTGTCCAAAAACTCACAATTCGCAAACTTTACCTACCTCTTTACAATATTAGTACAGATAGATGGACGCAGACAAGCAATAACATGTTAACTGTGTTTACCTCATTACATTGTTTAAGTATGTAACTCAATATTGAACATAAAAAATGTTGACAGAAAATGGCGCTATAATTTTAAAACACGATTTACTCAAAATTTCTCCAGTGTGGGTTAACACACTATTGCTTATCTATGTCCAGATGAGGATTGATCAATTTTAAAGACTACATATTATTATTATTGAATTGTCCAGGTCAGATCGCCGTCAGCCAAGACCAGCCGCCCGCCCAGCCCAGCTTACACGAGGACAACCAAAACCTATACGGCGTGTACAACAACCATCCCATAGACCTGCCGGCTATGCACGCCGCCGGCCTCTACTCGCGCACCTCCACCAACTACGTGCAGAGCTACTCACCCAACAACCTGGCCAGAGACAATCCGCAGAATCTGGTCGTGCATCG
This sequence comes from Zygaena filipendulae, assembly GCA_907165275.2. Taxonomy (NCBI): domain Eukaryota; kingdom Metazoa; phylum Arthropoda; class Insecta; order Lepidoptera; family Zygaenidae; genus Zygaena; species Zygaena filipendulae. The sequence goes on along the minus strand of OU015678.1, from coordinate 1,507,949 downwards.
GCAGTTCGAAAACCACAGCCCTTACCCCCAGGTAGGGCACAGCCCTTACCCCCAGGTAGGGCACAGCCCTTACCCCCAGGTAGGGCACAGCCCTTACCCCCAGGTAGGGCACAGCCCTTACCCCCAGGTAGGGCACAGCCCTTACCCCCAGGTAGGGATGCAGCGGTACCGTTGAGGTATCGAAACTTTTACGGCTTGGGGATGTGAACTACTTTCAGTTAGAAAACAAAAAAAAACAATAGACACGTATTTTTTGCTTTTTCAAATAAATTAAAATATACAGAGATAAAGCGCATTAAAGTTTAGGGTGAGGAGTCGTGACGTCTCTAACCGCTAACACCGCCATACAAACTGTCAGAATAGTGACGGCACGCGAAATTTCAACTCAATGTATCGCCGTTATTTTTTGATTACGTAAAAAAATAAAAAATACGTGTCCAATATTTTTTATTAATCTACAAAACTGACAAAAAAAGAAAATTAGTCAAATTTATCACCAAATTTTTTTTGGTAAAGATTTTTAAAACAAAATTGCCGCAACCAGAAACGTTCAGTAAATGCATTTTAATTGGCATTTAACTAAATTACACTTAATTAGCCAAATGCGTCTCTGATTGCGGCAGTTTTGTTTTAAAAATCTTTACTTAAAATTAAGTGATCGTTAAAACGACTCGGGCAGCCGTTAGAATACAATCCTTACTAATATTATAAACGCGAGAGTTTGTATTTATGGATGTATGTATGTATGTGACATGTGTGTTATTCAGTATTCTTTCACGCAAAAACTAGGTACTAAATGGATTTTAATGAATCCTTATAGTAATATAGCTTATACATCAGAATAACACGTAGGATACTTTTTAACCCGGAATTTCCGCTGAATCTCTGAAATTAACGCGGGTGAATCCGCGGGGAACAACTAGTAGAAATATATTCATTGACATTACTCGATACAGTTTCCGTGGTAAACCATCGATGCTTATTTAGTATCGATCGAAAAGTATCGATAGGTAAGTATGTCATCAAATCGATCGATTTTTCCTGGTGAAATTTGTAATAAATTCATAAAAACAACGGCATATTATAGTTTTTTTTGCCAATTATGTACTCAGAATTAGGAAAAGCATAATTTATATTGAAAAATTTCAATAAATAATACCCAAAATAAAATTTCTTCACAGCATAGATGAGCGTTTTATGTGTTAAAAAGTTATCATGTGATCATAATATTGCTATATCGATACCAGTACTTTTAGCTGATACCCACTTGATACTTAGTTTCAAAGTACGTATTGATACAAAAAGTACTTATGGTATCGCAAGGAATGTATCGAGTAAGTACTTATATTTACTCGTATCGTTTTATCCCTATCCACAGGAGGAGTTCAAAAAGCTGCGACAAGATGGCGGCGCGAAAAGTGACAGCTCTAAAAACGAACAGCCGAAAGAGAATCTAAAGCCGACGGACGAGAACAAACTATTCTATGCGGACTATCAGAACGCACAGTATGCAAACACCGAGAAAAACATAGAGAATGACTCGAGTGCACAGAACAAGTTGGCTATACCGGAGGAGTTGAACGTCAACATCAAAGGGGAGTACGCGTGTTACAAATGCAACGACGTGTTCCCATCGAAGAGGGGTTTGAAGCAGCACGCGAAGGCCTGCAGCGAGGACGGAGCCAACGCAGAGTCCACAGACAAATCCGGTTAGTTTTCAAACTGAAAAAACGAATTATAAAGTCAGAAAAAAAAATTTTTTTTTTATTCTGTTTGTGATATTATTCAAGTGATTCGGATCTTTTTTTTGTTTGGAATCGACGACCCAGGTGATAAAAGGCCGGCAACGCACCTGCACGCCTTCTGGTGTTGCAGATGTCTATGGGCGGCGGTAATCACTTTTTAATACAGTTGCTCAAAAAGTGGCGTATTGCAGGGACGTTTAGCGTTCGGGATGTGGGCTATTACATACTCGAGCTTTTTGTTTACCTTTCCCGAACTCGTGCGTTCTCTTTGCCAACTGTCAAAAATGGCGACACGACTTTGACACACTTTTTGCACGTTTCGCATTACTAATACGACTAGCGCCATCTCTTGATCATAGTTGGAACTTAGTTGAGTTTGTTGTGTTTTTGATATTTTATTAAATTGCTTAATTTTTTCGCAACTGTATTAAAAATAGTTGTTCAGTACACGTGCGGAACCGTCATTGCAAAGAGTTCCGACTGTCAACCCTCACTTTCGGCTGCGCCTCGGCTCGGGTAGACATTTGTCGGAACTCTTTGCAATGACAGGCTTTCCGCACTTATAATGAAATATACTATTTTAATACAGTTGCTCAAAAAGTGGCGTATTGCAGGGACGTTTAGCGTTCGGGATGTGGGCTATTACATACTCGAGCTTTTTGTTTACCTTTCCCGAACTCGTGCGTTCTCTTTGCCAACTGTCAAAATGGCGACACGACTTTGACACACTTTTTGCATTGCGAAACGTAGGTTTCGCATTACTAATACGACTAGCGCCATCTCTTGATCACAGTTGGAACTTAGTTGAGTTTGTTGTGTTTTTGATATTTTATTAAATTGCTTAATTTTTTCGTAACTGTATTAAAAATAGTTGTTCAGTACACGTGCGGAACCGTCATTGCAACTAGTTCCGACTGTCAACCCTCACCTTCGGCTGCGCCTCGGCTCGGGTAGACATTTGTCGGAACTCTTTGCAATGACAGGCTTTCCGCACTTATAATGAAATATACTATATCATCAGGTGTGCCACCTGCCCGTTTGCCCCCTATTCCATAAAAAAAAATTAAAGGGATAAAAGCTAATTTACATGAATTTTTAAGTATATTTTTAAAATAATAATAACACTGGTAACATTTCACAACACACAGATCTACTTGATCCGACGCTAAGCATACAAGTATCATCCATACTAATATTATAAATTCGAAACAGAAAAGCACATAGGGTATAGGGACATTTTATACCGAAAAATCCGAAATTAACGCGTGTGAAACCGCAGGGAACACACCCAGACTGAAAGACGTAACCCTGAAATAGCTAGTAATAAAATTACACAAAATTTTTTTTTTAAAGTAATCCCTTTCGGAGAAGTCAAAGAAAACTTAGTCCATACATGACTGTATGGACTAAGTTTATTTTCTTATGAAGTTATTTACATCGAAATGCATTGGTGAGATGCATATCGATGTTTTACCGGAGCCTGTGGGAGCAACTCTTCACAACTGAACCTTAACAGGACGCTCTGTGGAAGTTGTATAGTAAAACGACAACCTCCTGATGAACGCCCCATCTCATTTCGCTGTTTTTGCACACTGTTCATCATTAATTGATCACTATTATGCAAAATCCACCACATTCACACAATATTAATCACGATAAACTAATTTGTAAAACAAAGAAATAAAACTGACGGCCATTTCTGCTCAAATCCCGCCAAAAGTCCCATAAATAATTTAATTACATTATTCTTTATTTTTTTTTATTTTCCAGCCGGCAAGTTCACGTGCAGCCAGTGCGCGTACCGCTGCCAATCGCCGGCCATACTGAAGATACACGAACGCATCCATTCCGGCGAGAAACCGTTCTCGTGCACCTTCTGCGACTACAAGTCCGGCCAGAAGAACAACGTGGCCAAACACATCCTCGTGCACATGAAGGAGAAGCCGTTCAAGTGCCAGTACTGCGAGTACAGGTGCGCGCAAAAGAACAATCTGGTCGTGCACGAGCGCACCCACACCGGCTTCAAGCCGTTCGCGTGCCCGTACTGCGACTACCGGACCGTTCAGAAACCGAACCTCGTCAAACACATGTACCTGCACACAGACCAAAAACCGTTCGGCTGCGACCAGTGCAGCTACAGGTGCGTTCAGAAAACCAATCTCACCAAACACAAACAGCGGCACACGAACGAAAAGGGAGTCGAGATGAAGAGCCAGAACAAGCCGTACAGGCCGCGCCAGAAGACGGTGAAGTGCGCCCACTGCCCGTACAGGTGCGTGCAGAAGTCCAGTCTGGACAAGCACGTGCAGTTCAAGCACGGGGACCTGGTCGACGCCGACTACAGCCAGGAGAGGTTCGTGAACAGCCTGAATCTGATGAAGAACGACGACGCGCCGCCCAGGGAGGAGGCGATACAGAATTTGAGTGTGAAAAAGGACGATCAGGTGTACGCGCCGCCCCCCCACCCGGTGCTGTCGTAGTGTTAAGCTGTTAAGTGTTGTGTGCTCGGTTGTACTTGTACATATATCACACGAGTGTACCAAGTGTGGGACGTCCTCCGATGGCGTTGAATACATTTTAATGAACTGTGAGTCCCATCGGTGGATATTGTTTATTAACGATTCCAAATAGAATCGATTCTATCGAATTTGTTCTCCACGAAATTAGTTTTCAAAGGTGATATAATTATTTAAAAAAAAAGAGGATAAGTTTACAGAAATTTGTACTTTTATTAAAGGCAGCCGCTCAAATCGCTACAGGCGGCTTGCAACAGTTATTATAAATCACGATTTAGAGGAATTTAAAATCGAATCGAGATGAATTTAAAATGAAGTTTTAAATGCTAAAATGCTAAGAATTTACTCTCAATGTGCCAAAAAAAGTATACATCCAATATGAAGAAAAAAAAGTTGAATGAACGTGTTCGATTGATGTTTAAATGTCACTACATCCAAATTTAAATATTCGTATTTCGAATTTCCGTTTGCTAAAATACTCGCATATTTGAAAACGGACTAGGTATGTACCTATTCGCCATTTTGTTTTACTCATTCCATCATACAATTCTAGTTTTTTTTTTTTGTAATTAGGTAGACATTTTTAATCATATTTTATATACCTATTATTATTATATATATGTTGTACCTAATAGGTATATTTTTAAACAAATCAAGCCAGGAGTTTTTTTTTTTATAAATCATAACATAGAGTTAAATATCACTTTTGTGATAGTTATTTCAAATCGAATTAGGTGACTCATTTCTACTCAAGATCACAGTTCTGTGATAATGGATGATAATATGGTTAATTTTGAAGCGTGCGTCAAGTTTTTCGGACTCGAATGAAAAAAAAAAACTAAAAACTCGGATTATGTTACAGCGCCACCTATTCAAACCCAATCGAACTAATGGAAATCTCAAGAAAGTCCCGAATGTGAAGTGTAACACGTGACGTCACAAAACGGAAAATTGTTTCTAGCTGATTGCCCGAAGAAGTTTAAATTGAAGGAAATTTTGACAGGATATTATTACAACAGTGCCAACAGTCTAGCTTTTCGTTTTTTCTTCGGGAACACTCTTTTCCCTTTGATAACACCTTGATGGTCTGAAGTATCGTTTCTAAAAAAGAACGGTTTCATGTTTTGTATAGTTACAGAAATTCTCAGCATATACAATTTTCCTATTTCACAACGCTATCTGAATGTTTCCATAGTTATAGTCTAGAAAGGGTGCAAATAAAAAACAATATACCTACACCTGACGTGCTTTTTACATTGTAATATTATGGAATTAATAATTTCGGCTTCGGCCCAAAACATCGGCCTCATTCCCGCCGAAGCCGAAAACCGGGGAATATTTTTCGGTAGCCGAAGCTTTGGTCGTACACTAGTCATCTGTTAAATTCTAATGAATTAGATGTAATTTTTAGTTAATTAATGTGTTTTTTTTGTCATAAATAAAGTAGTTTTAAGTGTAGATAGATAAGGAATTAGGTGGTTGTGCGAGTAAAAGTACGGTCGGGGAGTCTGTTCAGACGTTTCAACGGACGTACAGACTGACAAGAAAAAAAGAAACGAAGCTAATAATAATTATAGTAATTCTATGCACAAAAATAATGAAAACAAAATGGGCGAGGGAGTTAAAGTATACCAATGTTGTATACCTGGACATAGATAAGCAATAGTGTGTTAACCCACACTGGAGACATTTTTGAGTAAATCGTGTTTTAAATTTATAATTGCCATTTTGTGTCATCATTTTTTTTATGTTTAACAATTTGTTGGTATTTAAACAATGTAGAGAGAGTGCCCGGTCCACAAACATCCGTATAAAAACATCGCTTCAAAAACAAAAAAATGTTTCCACGGAACGATATGGCTAGCTAATGTTTGGAATTTAATTACGCTATGATAAAGGTTTATTTAATTTACACTTTGCTAAGGCACTTGACATCACACTCGCGAGGGTCCCTGGTCTCGCGCTTAAAACAAGATTATAATATCTATTTTATCTTCGAAGATATTTAATTTAAAAAGAAATCAAAAGACATACTTCTTCATCCTACATTTATTTAACGACTTAAGAGGAAATGTATCCTAAAGATTTTAGATTTTTAACAATTTTTTTATTGCTGTCGCCCTCTCTCCAACTTTATTGAGTAGAGCGCGAGAGAGATAGCTGCAGCCCGGACCGATATAAGCCTATGTAAGATGAAATCGCAATCGCGTATTCCATTGTTTTCTTCTCTCAAACTGGACCAATTTTTATATTGCTTTTAAAAATAATATTATAATATGGTGAACTTTGGCGATTTTTTGTTTATTTATTTAAAATAATGTCACTATGTTTTTCTTGCATGTTCATATGTTAAAACTGGGCAATTTCAGTAACTTCAGAAGTTTCTTAGTTTTTATAATAATCAGTGGTAATAAATTAATAGATGAGCAATTAACCCGCTGGTTCGGTTTAAACCCGATAAAAGCCAGCCTTTTACGTCTTTTATGGGGTTTAAACTCGAAAATGGCAGGCTTTTATCGGGTTGAATCTCAAACAACGAGCTGGTTGCCCATCTATTATTAAAGGTAGGTAATTAAAGATTGTATGGTATAAAGATATTTACTTTAGCAACAGGAAGAAAATAGAAGAATACGTTTATACCGCAGAGATGTAGCAACGCCTTTTCCTCTTAACACCTTCACCTCTTATCTGCCTTTTTTGGTAATAAGCAAAGTGTAAGCTAGCTTTAAAATATTTAAATGAAAAACTTGTTGTTTTTTTTTTTTATAATTATTCTTTTAAATTAATTTCGTGGATGCGCGCACTTTGCACCAAATCTCAATGAGCTATCGAACGAGGTCATTTCTAAATAAGAATTAAAAAAAAAAGTGTCGATTTACAAATGAACTGCGAAGTGAACTTTGTATAGTATCGACATGGTGCTATTTAGGTTCTTATTCCAGTGCTATCCAGTCACGTTCACTTCGAATTTCATTGAATATTATTATATGGTAGTTTAATAAGAATTTCGTGCAGCTCTGGCCTACAACGTCCTAAGATTACTAGGCCGTGTGCAAAATTTTCACTTCTCAGAATGTCTCTTACGTCTGTAGTATACCAATTTGTAAACCTATGACAATGACTAACCTAGCCTAACCATAAACAAGATAAGTGATAGTTGTCCTCATTGCTTTGCCTATAAAATATACATGTCTTATATTTTCTTATTATCATAACTGACGGACTAAATAGAATGGGCACGATGACAAGGTATTAAAATCAAAATTCTATTCAGTCCGTCAGTTACATAGTAACAAAATAATAGACACGTATTTTTGCTTTTTCGAATTATTGAAAAAATACTTAAAGTTTAGGAGTGGGAAGTGTTAAGTATAAAGTGTACCTAGGTGTGACGTCACAAGGAATTTCAACTCAATGTATAAAAAATGAAAAAAAAAAACGTGTCCAATATTTTTTACAAGACGCACTAAAAATTAAAATTGCCTATTTTGTCATCATGCCCATTTGGATTTTCATACCCCGGCACTATTTCTATCAGTATTTTATAATAATCCACTTCACAACACACAGGTCTACTCGATCCCACACTAAGCTATAAGCTTGTATCGTGGAAACCAAGCGAACGTGGTATATACTACACATATTATTACATATATATTATACTATAGATATATATACAATACACACCCAGACTGGAAAATGGAACCCTGTGTTCATCACACAAAGTCCACCCCCACCGGGAATCGAACCCGGAACCCCTTGATTTGCGGGCAGGCATGGTGACCTACTGCGCCAATCGGGTCGAATAGATAGGTCAAGAATTATTCGGTGTGTGGTTAAAATACCATCCTTACGTGTGTTCTGAGAGATTCTGAGAAGTGAAAGTCAATTTTTAGACGTATGTACAATACATACATAATATGATATTTTGAGAAGTGTATGTACATATACTTAATACATAATACAAAGAGGTTATGCGCTCGAGTGGTTTTTGTTTTTGTTAAATGTATTCGTAATTATGGATGTTACAATGTTGCTTTCTGATTGTACAGCTCGTGTCGTTGTTGACAGTTAACTGTGCCTACACCGGTTTTGATGAAACTCCAAATTGTGTTCAAAATAAAACGAAGTTTTCTTTTAATAATAATGTTAACTAGCTGCTCCCCACGGTAATTTCGGAGTTCCCGCGAGAATCCCTGTTTCTCGCCAGTTGAATTGAATTAATATCGAATTTACTTTTGTGGTTTTAAAAAATTATTTAAAACTAGCTGTTACCCGCGATTTCACCTGCGGCAATTTCGGAGATCCCGCAGGAATTCCGGGATACAAAGTACCCTATATGACCCTTTCTGTACCCCTGACAACGTATATTATGCAAAAATTCATGAGATTTAACCGGTGTTAATTTCGGAGTTCCCGCGGGAGTTCCGGGATAAAAAATACTCTATGTCCTTTTCTGTACCACTGAAAACGTGTATGCAAAATTTCGTGATGATCCGTTGAGCCGTTAAGCCGTAAAAGCGTAACAGACAGACAGACAGAGTTACTTTCGCATTTATAATATTAGTAGGGATGTCCCGACGCGAACTGTACATTCAAAATATGGCCGTTTGAACGGAGGCTGTGAAGGTATTCCCAATATTTTTGTAATTATTAACGTATAAATTAGCTAAGTATGTATTAACATTATTATTATTGTAATTAATGTGAAATTGTAAGGGTCCAGTCACATTGAAAAGTAGCGACGCGCAGCAACCATAAGCGTTTTCGGTACTAAGTTTTCATAACGCTTGTCGCTTAGAAACGACGTATTAGAAATTTCAATTGATCAGATCAAAGTGGACCGACGACTCGGTGAAGGTCGGGACGCCATTGAACGAGGAAAGCGCAGGACCAGTCGTGGCGATCCTTGGGGGAGGCGTATGTCCAGCTGTGGACGTCTTTCGGCAAACTTGTAGCGACTAGACATTTTATAGTGACCATAGAAGTATTATTTCAACTGTTACATCGTCGATGTTACGTAGAGTAAGGTCGAAATATCGATTTCGAATTTCGATTGACGCGAAATCAATGTAATGTTAAAATAATAATTCGAGAGAGATGCGAACAGCTTGTTATATGCCCCCTGTTCAAATTGGCATGTTTTTTTAAATTATAAGATTTAAAATTCAAACGCTTCAGTTCACTGAGCGTCGCGCGTCGCTGCAGTGTGAATTGACCCTTAGTTATGATATTTTTTTTACTGCTATGTTACCATGAGATTGCTTTATTACACGTGTAGTTCAAATGGGTTTTACCTACTGTTTAGTGTTTGTATTCGACGAGCAAAGATGACCAATTTGTATGGTTTAATAATACAATACTACTGAGACAATGTGTAAGTGTTGGTCTAAGAACGGCGGTTATTTACCACGGTTATGTATACAAGAGGAACGCTTAAGAGCAGCCTGGTGCCTCCGCCATAACTTTAAATTGAAGTTTTATCCATTGCAAGTTCAACTTTACACACTGTTTGTACGGTCGATGTCACGTTACCAAAAAGCTAAAGAGATTGTAGTGCTCTGTTTATTTTCAAAATTGCCCGTGGCTTTACTATCGAGTGTTGTATGAATGCGCTGGCGCAACTTGCAGTTTCAGACCCCAATTTTCCGTGAACCCGCTATTATGCCTCAAGTCTATGCCTCAAAGGCCTCAGTGACGTCACACTAGCTATATTTCAAAATAAATCGACGCATAGAAATGTAAAATAGAATGAATACTATGTGTTTTCTTTTTAAATAATAATTATTGTACCTACTTTTGCCATTGGTCGTATCAGACGATTTTAGTATCTCTCTTTTTGTTGGCAAATTCCAAAGCAGAAGGAGTTTTATCCAAAAATAGTATTTACCCAATTTTACATTACATGTTTTGTTCGCGATGAAATGTCATAGGAGATTGTATGTAATTTTGTTTTTAGGTGGTTTTTGGAGATTAGGTACACCTCCTATGTTTAATGTATGATTGTGTGATGTGTCGCTATTACTTTTGTCAATTTTGTACAATAGGTAGGTAGGTATATTTTGCCAAGATAGAAAGACTAAAAATAAATAATGAATTTTCATTCTACCTGTGTCAAGACTCAAGAGATACCTAACTAAAATTATCTGAATAATTATATTTTTTTGACACGTTAATTTCAAAGCGGCGGCGGTAAAAACAACGTCTCGGTCCACACTCTGGACATCTTTCATGTATAATAGGCTAGTTTCCTATTTTTTTCTTTTTAGTCCGTTTTGTAGATTATAAAAAAATATTGGACACGTATTTTTTTTTTTTTATGTAACCAAAAAATAACGGAGATATATCAAGTCGAAATTTCACATGACGTCACGCCTCGCTACAGTTTGTTCGCACGTTATAGCGAGCTGTGACGACACAAGTCCCCCACCCTAAACTTTAATGCGCTTTATCTATGCATATTTCCATTATTTTAAAAAATGCAAAAAATACGTGTCTTTTATTTTTTTATTATCTAACTGACGGACTAAATAGAATTTTGATTTTTTTTACCCAGGAAACTAGCCTATTTGACGGGTTGAAACTAGATTGAAACAATGATATTTAGTACTTATAATGGCATTGGGTTTAAAACCATAGTGGTACAAGTGACATTTAAGAAATGAACAAAAACATTTTTTTAAATGGTTCTGAAGGCTTTGATGTTAAAGCTATAATAAAACACATCATGACGCATTAAGTAGCACAATGCATTGATTACAAATGTACCTATTTTAGTTCGTTACACAATACACAATATTTATTTTTTTAATAAAGAAATGGAAAAAGAAAATCAATACTCAATTTCCAGTTTTTTCGCTCGTTTTTGATTTTCAATCCATCATTTAATGTCTTTTGCTTGTGTGAATTCTGCTTTATTATATTATACAATACAATATAATATAATATGACCAATTACCAGTTTTTTTAAATAAATTCATAAGGCACCTTTTGATGTACACATGTGTGATATAAACTAGGTTTAAGTGTAAAATAAATCATCACATTGTTTCGTATGTATAGTTCTTTTTTTTTAATTAAGGATTTATAATAATGTTACATTCGGGGCGACTCGCTTCAATACTCTAAAAGTCTAATTAAAACTCTCGGTTGAGTGATTTTAATACATGAAGCATGGGTTATTTTATTACTTACTAGCTGTCCCGCGCGGTTTCACCCGCGATAATGTCGAAGTTCCCGCGGAATTGTTCCATACAAACATTGCAACCCCTTTTAATCCCCTTAGGGGTTGAATTTTCAAAAATCCTTTCTTATCGGATGCCTACGTCATACAAAGAACACACCCTCCAAGTTTCAGGTCTCTACGATCAGCGGTTTAGGCTGTGCGTTGATCCATCAGTCATTCAGGACAAAGCTTTTATAAATAATGTGCTTATCCTCGGCAAGAGATAGCGCCACTAATATTTAACATTATCCATACTACAATTTTTTGTCATCCTTCCGCATATCTACTGCAAAAATTTCAGTCAAATACGAAATTCAGTTTGTGTAAAACTAACTAATAAACACAGTCAAGTATCTTCAAGCATAGTTTAATTCACTTACAACACTCAGTTTAGACTATGTATATTTTTTCGCGATTGCAGCTTGATCTTTGTTAAAATTTCACTAAATCGAGATATAAGAATATTGGAGCAGGTCGCCCTTAATAGTTAATTTTATGTAGGTTTTTTATGTAATTAAATGCCGCTTACCAAAGTTATTGTTGTATTAATTATTTGCTCTACTCGCGTCACAGATAATATAATACTATACTAGTACTCGCGTCTTCTCGCGGGTCGCCTATATCTGTAGAAGGTAATAAATCAATGGGAACTTCAGTTGGATGGAGTCAAGCTACGTGCCACTTCAGTGGCACGTAGCTTGACTCCATTTCGCAAAAAAAAAATACGATATCACATAATATTATCTTCCTCGAGAGCTAGTAGTCATACTAATGCCCGCCTCCTTTAAAAAAAATCCCATCCTCACGTCCATACACGTCCTAAATGGGTGTGAACCCAAAATCTTCCCAGAAAGTCCACCGGCATTGAACCCGGAGATTTCTTGACTTGACGAGAAACGACGTGCCAGCCGCGTTAGTTAATGTTAATAGCGCTACCTATTGGCAAATTATAAGAACGAGTATTGAAATTTTTTTCATACTAGTCTAATAATATTTTCTATCCGCCGACAGGTGGCGACTGACAAAAAATGCGCAGCCTCTGAAACCGACTTCATTTTCGCTATTCAATAATAGATGGCACTATGTGTTTTAAACGAGTAGATTCATTCCTTTCAGGCAGGTAACATGGACATAAAGCTTACGTCACAGATAATATCTTACGTGTAGGATGAAAATTAGCAGTCATGAACTAATTACTAAATCGTTTCAGTCCATGAGTCTCCTACATAGCAATCTATTTATTTTAGTCCTTTTTCGTGGAATCTTAAATATCGGATTTTTTTTAAATTGTAGATCACATTGTATGCACAAAAGAAGTCACAATAGTCTATTTGCTATTTTCTCCTTTTTTTTAGTAATCCTAAAGATACTACCTACCTATTATTTATAGATGCAAAGTGAGTTGGTTTGTTTGTTACGCTTTCACGCTTTAACGGCTCAACCGATCATCATGAAATTTTGCATACACATTGTCAGGGGCACAGAAAAGGGCATAGATTACTTTTTATCCCGTAATTCCCGCGGAACTCCGATACTGACGTGGATGAAATCTCATGAATTTTTGCAATAGGTACACTTGTCAGGGTTACCTACAGAGAATGACGTAAGGTGCTTATTATGCCGCAATTCCGGCAGAAACTCCGAAATCATTGCGATTATCGAGTGACATCGCGGGTAACAGATAAGTAAGTAATAATTTAAAATAAGTAGGTACCTAATGACAATGTTGTACCTACATTATAACGGTTTTTGCTCCAAAGAACAAGGTTCCCCTTTCGAAAACCAGTTTCTAATGCGGAGCAAACAAAATGGCTGCTGAAAACTGTACGGATTAACGACTCCCATTGTATTCATGTAGGTCTACATTGTTTTAAATTATCGCTGTTGGCTCTTGATGGATGTCAGATCGACAAACTAAGTAATTAACCAAGTTTTAAACGTCATAATATTCATTGAAAGCAATTTGCTCCTGCCATTCGCAAGTCACTCATCACTAGTCGCTGCCTGTCGCCCTGGGCAAAATCGCCGGTATCCGTGTCCGCACCCTATGTGCCCGCCGGCGGCGTCAGTCAAAACCTCCGGATACCTCGAACTGCGGCCATCAACCTAGAGAGTAGGTCCAAAAACAAAAAAGCTCGGCTCAGCGCTTGACCGGGATTTTAGCCGGATATGGCTATTAAGGTAATCAAGCTTTTTGAAAGCTGGACATATTAGGTATGTTCTAAAAGCCGGACGATATTTCATAATAAAAAAAAATCAAATCAAATCAAATCAAATCAAATCAAATATACTTTATTGCACACACAGTAGAAGACACAAAATTTACAAAACACAGAAACATATGGATACGTACAACGAGGCGACCTATATTGCTGAAAGCAATTTTTTCATAGGCAGCCTCCTCTGGTAGAGAGAGATGTAAAAAGAAAGGTAGATAGTGCGGCATTAATATCTGCATAATACATTTCAATAATAACAAAATATATAAATACTGATATATAGATACGAGAAATAATAGAAACTTACAACATACAGATACTTATACGTAAAATAATTGTATACTAAATCAATAATTAATTATCTATTAAAAAAAACAAGTTGTTTTATGAAAATACCTATTTATTTTAAACTGTTTGTCTATTTATCGTCAATGGCGGGGAATATAATCTTTAGGCAGAATTTTAAAAAGTACAAAGTATTTTTAAACGAGATGTAGACCGTCTCGTTAAAATTATGACAATCGCAAAATATGAGTAGATAAGTACCTAGGTAAGTAGTGAGGCTGTAAATCTTAGTTTGCGATCGTTCATTGTCGTTGATCTAATGATGCTCGAAATGCGCCAATATACACACATCAACAAAATCTAGGGATACCTTAATCCTAAATTATTTACGACTTTATAGTTTAAAATCTTTTTAGTTTCCATAAAAAGTTTATATACAGATTGAAACCTCTTTTATTCTATTTTCGAAATTTAAAAACCTAAATAAAAAAAAACAAAAGAAAAACTATACGGCGGCAAAATTGTCATTACTACTTGTTACAATAAGGAAAATTTAGATTGTTTTATTGATATTAATTAATGAAAAGAGATTAGATTGTATTTATTTTTTAATTAATCGGGCCGAGTGAGCTTTAAGAGTCATGTCACGTCGTCATTTGAGTTGAGATGAAATGTTACGAGCCGTGGGCATGTTAGAAAATGGTGCTATTTAACGCGTCGTTGCTGAGGCTTTACATACCAGCCAAAACGTGATATCAAGGTTGTGGTCACGTTATCGCAGTGCTGGGGATGTGGCTGAACAGCACACCGGTAGATATCGTGTTACTACGCAGAGACAGGATCGATTTCTCCAAATGACCGCCAGAGGACAACCCAATGTCACAGCGATGCAACTAGTCCGAAGGCTCCAGGAGGACCACCAGCTGATGGTAAGCGGCCAAACCGTGCGAAGAAGGTTGCATGAAGTTGGTCTTCATGTTAGAAGACTACTACGTGATCCAGCATTGCGACGTGGCAATCGCGGTCGGCGGCTTTCGTGGGCTCGGGAGCATTTACCATGGAGTGACGAACAATGGTCTTTGGTGCTGTTCACCGATGAGTCCCGGTTTGGGTTTCATCCGGATTCACGAAGAACACGCGTTTGGAGAACGCCAGGAAGAGTTAGCCGTTTATGGCACCCTCAGGAAGTCCACTCATACCAAGGCGGGACAATCATGGTGTGGGCAGGAATTCGTCTTGGCGGACGAACCCAGCTCGTTTGGATCCAAGGCAGCATGACTGCACAAAAATACCACGAGGAGGTAGTAGAGCCTGTTATTGTCCCGCACAGAATCCAAATGGGCCAGGAATTTCTACTCATGCACGATAATGCTCCATCCCATACGGCGCGGCTGGTGGCGGCCGCTCTCCGAGACCACGATATTCAAGTTTTGGATTGGCCTGCACAGTCGCCCGACTTAAATCCTATCGAGCATGCCTGGGACATGTTACAACGGAAATCTTTGGAAGATTTCCCGCCAAATTTGACAACGGAACAATAACTTTACGAACACTTGCAAAGAACATGGGACCTCATACCGCAGCTAGACATTGACAATTTAATTTTAAGTATGAACAATCGATGTCGATGTGTAATTAATGTAAGAGGTGGCAATACTGATTATTAATAATTAGATTTTATTAGATTCTTTCATTTTTATTTAAAATTTAAACTTTTATGAGAAGAAATGAAATTTTTTATCATAACAATTTTCTACGGCAATTATAAAAATTAACATTTTTATTTAAAACAAAAAAATTACGAAATGTTTTTTATTTTTTATTAAAGACCTTAAAATAACCTATCATTCTTCCATTTACTATGTCAGAAAATTCTTTTTAGATTTTTAGATATTTGAAGAAATATAAAATATCCCTAGATTTTGTTGATGTGTGTATTTATTATTATGTACTATTGAACATTGTAAACGTATTGACGTATTGTTCAATAACTTACGACCCCACAGTATGGCGTTAATATTGTGTCGTAAATTGCATGAGACTACCCCTTGCCCCGATGCGATAAGTTGCAATTTTGTTGCAATATCCTATAAAATGAAAAAGACAATAATGTTTATTAATAACTACATTACATCAATTGTCAGCAACTCTTCCTCCTGTTATAACTACTTACTAATTAAATTTGCACCTATTTCATGTCATAGTAAGTAACTATTCGAAATTAGAAAAATAGGTAGGTCTTATTCCAAAAAAAATCAGAACGGGCAGATATCTATCTAAATAATATTGTAAACGCGAAAGTTAGTAAGTATATGTATGTATGGATGGATGGATGGATGTTTGTTACTCTTTTACGCAAAAACTACTGGATGGATTTAAATGAAACTTTACAATAATATAGCTTATACATCAGATTAACACATAGGGTACTTTTTATCCCGGAATTCCCGCGGGAACTCTGAAATTAACGCGGGTGAAACCGCGGGGCACAACTAGTATCTAAATACAAAAAAAATAACTTTATTTCCAGACGTAGGTATGAGTCCATAGTTAGTAGGTAATTTTTTTTGTGCTGTGATTACAGAAATATAGAATGAAAATATAGGTAGAAAATATACCTATACCTATAGACTAGTGATCCCGCGGGAACTCCGGAATACAAGTACCCTGTATATATACTCTTCTGTAACTTTGACACGTGTATTATGCAAAATTTTATGCAGTTTCACCCACGTTAATTTTGGAGTCCCGCGGGGATTCCGGGATAAAAACTACCCTATGTCCTTCTCTGTACCCCTCAAAACGTGTGTGCAAAATTTCATGATGATCAGTTGAGGCGTTATGGCGTGAAAGCAGACAGACAGACAGAGTTGTATTTTCGCATTTTTAATGTCAATAGGGATAACCAGTAACCCATAGAGGTAAGAAGTATAATTCTGTGACCACACCTGTAAATATAGCTAGATACCAGTAAATTTGCACAAAGTGTTTGAACAGAAAAAGCGAGCTTACAAAATATAAAAAAAAAAAAAAATTGGTAAAAAATTCTCTTTCCCACGTCACTCTAAAAGTTCACATTCGAAAGACCATTTTTTTTTACGTTCCTATTTCAAATAGGCGGGCTCAATCAAAACAATTTGCCTACTGCCTAGTAGGCAAAGGCTGTTGCGGGCACCTGCCAGTCCGAGTTGGAATTTTTAATACCT
This sequence comes from Zygaena filipendulae, assembly GCA_907165275.2. NCBI lineage: Eukaryota > Metazoa > Arthropoda > Insecta > Lepidoptera > Zygaenidae > Zygaena > Zygaena filipendulae. The sequence continues at coordinate 1,490,753 of OU015678.1, read as the reverse complement.
ACATATTTTTTAACTTCTTTTTTTTTTTTGTTTCCAAATAAATACCTGGATTTTAGCCAGAGCTTTTTTCTGTAGGTTTACCGCGTTTTTATGTAGGTACCTACCTATATCTTTACCTATAATTAGGTATCCATAGGTATAAATAATTTCTTAATACTGATCGCAATCTATATCTACATATTATTTATGAACTCAAACATCTTTAAAGCCTATTTAAAATTATATTTCAAGTTTCTAATAACAATAAGTAATAATATTTTTCTCACGCCAACACGTGCAAAAGTCTAGGCGCGTTTCGATAAAAAACTTGCCTGAGTACTTACCTACCTACTCTTCTTTAAAATTCTTGCCGCTATTATCCGCCACCAAGAAAGAATCGTTTAATCCAAAGCTCAAACATGAAAAGGCCACACGCAATCCTCAAATAGATACTAAAAAACAGATTTTGGCCGAACCCCATATAAACATTGCCCTCGTCACCCCTTCTTATTAAAAAAAGAAATCGTACGCGTGAACGCACCAAAAAAAGGAGAACAATACAAATTTGACAATCGACAAAAATGGCTGGCTAATATGACATTAAAAAACGCGCGAATTCAATTGTCAGATAATTTATCGATGTTTTGATAAAAAAGACGACGATAGAACGTTTTATTAATGATGTTTTTGCACAAAATTCATTCTTTAATTTTTGTAGACCATAAATAATGTTAAATTTCGAGTATTTGTACGCTACAGTTAGTTTAAAAGCGAAGTGATGTTTACAAATTGTTGTTCGGAAACTGGTTTTTTTGATGTCATAATTATCGTAATAAAATATTATTCCGGTACATAAAATTTTTAAAAGAGTAGTTTTGAATTGTTTATTTTTTATCCTGTTTGGTGTCTATGATTATTATTATTATTTTTTAAGATATAAGTGGACATAGATAAGCAATAGTGTGTTAACCTACACTGGAGAAATTTTAAGTAAATTAAAGTTTTAAAATTATAGCGCCATTTTGTTTCAACATTTTTATGTTCAATATTTAGTTACATATTCAAACAATGTAATAAGGTAAACACATATTTAAAAACGTTCTCTATCTCTCAATAAATCGTTCTGAATCAATAACTTTGTTTTGTGGATTAACATGTTATTGCTTATCTGCGTCCAAGTAGTACTTATATACGGTGTAGATCTGAGCACGAGTAAGTGATGAGTGTTTTACACGGCATTAGTAGGGAGTAGGTACCTATACTTTCTGTAACCGTACTTTCTGAGCCTAATGTGACCTACCTATTCCATGTGGGGACAGGTAGGTATGCAATCAGCAACCCAGTGACAAGACATGTCAGTTGTTCCCCTATATCCAGTTTGTAAACTACACGCACACGGCACAACACGTTTCCAGTCATGTATTTAGTGTATAGTGCGTGTAGTTCGCCTGTTAACACGGGCCAAGGGCTCGTGGTGACAGCCAGGGGCGGATTTGAACGTGAACAATATATCCTTGCTATTTTAAATTTGAAAGTGAGTTTGTTTGTTTGTTATACATACACGTTATCTGGGGTACAAAGGACATAGGGTACTTTTTATCCCGGGATTCCAGCGGGATCTCCGAAACTAACGCGGGTGAAACCGCGGGGAACGGCTAGTATATTAATATATAATAAATAAATATATAATAGGTATTAATATTGATAAAAATAATTTTATAATACGCTGTGTGATAATGTTCTAGCATTATTATTATTAAATACTATATTATTATTAACTAGCTGTGCAGTGTGCCCCGCAGTTCCACGGTTTCGCGTAAGTTTCGGAATTCCCACAAGAACTCCAAAGTAGCCTAAAATAGCCTAATCTGCTTCTTATAAGCTTATCAACTAATTAGCAGTAATAAAGGCCCGTCAAAATCGGTCCAACCGTTTCGGAGATCCACCCGCGTGGGTTTCGGAGTTCTCGCAGGAACTCCAAACTTCTTTTAGACAAACCTTGTCCTGACAATAATGAACACAAAAATTAGAATTATCCAATTTGGTGCAGTTGTTTGGAAAGTTATGCGATCACATACATTTCGGCGATTCATTTTTATTTATGTAGATTTATCAATATAATTATTTTTCACCTCTCATGCTCCTAAACTTCTTGTTTATACTAGGAGCACAAGAAAAATTAGCAGTAGGTAAGTGGACTATAACAGGTATGTCCTTGTGCATAAAACACATTGTTATTATTCTTGCTTATAAAACCCTCTTGTTGTCATCGTGTTTTTTAAATAGCTATGTTTTTTGTTATGAATTATTTAAAAACTGTCATTAATTACAATATTGCTGTCGTAGAATTAATGACACTATAGGTACCTAGATGTTAATACATTCACAATATTGAAGCACAAAATCAATCTATATTTGGGTGGAACGATGCAAGAAGGTACACAAGGGCACGAAAAACATAATAATATTCAAGTAACTATTACTTGAAATCATCACACTTTTCTTGCACTAACTGCGTTTTAAGCTAAACTAAAACGTCGTTCTGAAACTGCTTGCAGCTAGTTGCTGCTACAATGATTTTTGTATGATTTGGGTTTCCCGTGGGCCCAAGGACAATTCTCTGTCCGCTCTCGACTCCGTCCCTGCCAAATTCCTCTTAACAACACATTGAGTACACACATTCCCGTATCGCGTTTCGTGAGCAATTTGCGAACATTTGATACACGGTGTGTTTGCTATGTTCTATAAAAGTTATATATTTTAACTAGCTGCACCCCGCGGTTTCGCCCATGTTAATTTCGGAGATCCCGCGGGAATTCCGGTATGAAAGTACCCTATGTCCTTTTTGTAGCCCTGACAACGTATGTGGGCGTGAAAGCGTGACAAACAAACAAACTTACTGTCACATTTATAATAGTTAGAATGTACAGATAAGTGTAATTAAAAACGTATAAGTTTATTTAACTATTTTTTTTTATTTAACTTGCAATCATAAAGTTACTAGACACTTAATACCTAAACTAGACACTTAATACCTTTTTGTTCGAAATTGAAGCACTTAACGAACCGATGTTATTTGCCTAAAATGTTAACCAATTACGTTCCCGCTAAGATATAGTACCTACTACCTAAGCTATTTCCACCTCATTTGAAATTCCATGACTCTACGTAGGTATGTAACTCTATGCTTGCGATATTTTCGTATGTAAGTTGTTCTTTTTATTTTTGCAAACTGTTTCTCAACAAGTTGCTGCAAATGTAGGTCCATAGTTTCTGCTTTTCCCCTCGAAGTACGGGTGTACATAGATATATTATGTACATATCTACCTATGTGAAATTGCTTCTAAATGCTATTTAGTTATAGTTTGTTCTTCCACTCGGGAACTCCCCATAACCCTAGAGCGGTCAATATAAACAAAGCCATAGAACAAATAAGTAGATAGATGCTTGCCGAAAATATATCTTTCCAAACAGAGTGGAGCACTTTGTTCAAATATCGAGTTACAGATAAAATTGATTGCGCGGGCAAACAGATTGTCTTTGCTAATGTGTTTATGGTCTGCTGGAGTGTACTTGCAAAAATCAATGTGAGTCGATATCCTGCAGGATTGGTAATTCAATACTCTTTAAATCGTGAAAAATTGGGAGCAAAACGTGGTATTTTTTAAAGATAGGTATCTAATTGAACATAATCAACACGCGATAATCTACTAGTACCTATAATTATGTACCTAAATGCGAATGTAAGTTTGTTTAAACGCTTTCACGCCTAAAATACTCAACCGTTCGTCATGAAATTTCGCATACACGTTTTCAGGGGTACGGAGAAGGTTACAGAGTACTTTTTATCCCGGAATTCCCGCGGAAACTCTGAAAAGAACACTGGTGAAACCGCGTGGAACAGCTATTTCTGTACTGAATATACAACGTGTTATCTAATGAATTAACTGAAAACTAGAAAGTAGTTATTTATTTATTTCTTTATTTAAACTTTATGCACATCATGGCACAAAAGGCGGACTTAATGCCACAGTGGCATTCTCTGCCAGTCAACCTTCAGGTAGTACCTACTTACTTTCATCTCGGAATACCCGCGGGATCTCTGAAACTAATGCGGGTGAAACCGTGGTGAACAGCTAGTTTAAAATCAAATAGGTAATTAATTTTTAAACCAATAAAGCGGAGGCACTAGTGCGTGGTGAATCTCTATGGTGAATCCGGCGGAGTGGGCGCGTGCCGGCCGCGTGCTGACGTCAGCTGGGCGCCGTCATGTCTACCAGTTAATGGCCTAGGATCAGCGTCAGCGGACGATTATGTTCAGATGCTGTTCGTTGCTGTCGGGATTGGATTGTTTTGTTGAGTTTTATTCGATTTTATTGTGGTTTACAAGATATAGAATAACTATACATATATGTTATTTGGAAGAGATTTATACCGTTGTACCAACAACATGTTTCTTAAGAGCATATAGGTAACACATTAACTTAAGTATAAGTATTTTACAGCGATGATAGCTCAGTGGTTAGTGCGTTCGGATCAAACGCCGCAAGGCGTAGGTTCAAACTCTAACAATGAGCTTGAGCTGTCGGTGAAGGCAAACATCGTGAGGAAACCATAGCATGGTGGTAGGGCGCTCTCTAGTGCCCGGCGGGCTAGCTACCACCTTCGAGTTGCAAATCTGTCGCCAAGCACCTAACGGTGTGTTCCGGCAGCCCCACTTGAAAGCCAGTTCCCATCCCCATTCCAGGTCGGCAACGCACCTGCATGCCTGCTGGTGTTGCAGATGTCTATGGGCAGCGGTAATCACTTACCATCAGGTGTACCACTTGCCCGTTTGCCCCCTATGACAGAAAAAAGTAAGTATATATTTTATAATAACGGCCCCTATTATCCCACATTTATACAAAACTAGCTGTCCCACCCGGTTTCACCCGCGATACACCCACATTTCGTAGTTCCTGCGGAATTTCCGGATTACAATATAGCCTATGTTATTCAGGGATAATGTAGCTTTCTGATGGAGAAAGAATTTTTGAAATCGGTCCAGCAGTTTTTGAGTTAAATCGTAACAAACAAACAAAAAATCAAATCTTTACTCATTATAATATTAGTAGGTATAGGTTTAATTGGTCCATGGTATAGATAAAGAATCCATTTTTAAAAACTTCCCGACAAAAACTTTGCAAAGTTTTGTTTTCGTTTATTTAACCTAAGGACATAAGAACATGGCCCATACTGCCATTTCTGATATATACTCCATAACTTACCCATTTTAGGTTAGATCTACCCATTTCAAGGAATTTAAAGAAACAAAGTTCATACAGCCTGCAGGACCTTCCCGCCAACGCTCAATTTGATCCTATTTCACTGTTTCCACATTATGCAAATTCCACCACAATAATCACAATAAAGTAATTTGCAAAACAAAAAGCTTTCTGAAGTTACCCGCCAAAAACCCACTCCGTAAAGATAGTTGAGTTAAACAAAAATTCTTCTTATACAATCGTTTCATGCCCTCAAGGCTAGAGCAATCGACGTTCATCCTCATGCATACGTAAACCCCAAAAATCACAGCAGGCTTATTTGTTTAAATCAATCTGTTTTCGCTTCGAGCGTAGCTGCGCTGAGATTACAATCGTCGCAAAGGGCTGTTCAAACTGGCGGCGCGCAGCGGTCCAATATGGATGTTGACGACTTTTGAAAATCTAAATTATAATTAGTCCGGTTTGTAGATTTATAAAAAATATTGGACACGTATTTTTTGCTTTTTCAAATTAATGAAAATATACATAGATATAACGCATTAATTAAAGTTTAGGGTGGGGGCTCGTGAAGTCATTAACCGCTATAAGCCCCCACACAAACTGCACCGGCTAGTGACGTTACGCGAAATTTCAACTCGATGTATCGCCGCTATTATTTGATTACGTAAAAAAAGAAAAAATACGTGTCCAATATTTTTTATTAATCTACAAACCGGACTAAAAAAAATTTAGTCAACTAGCCCATTCAGTCTAGGGTGCAATTTTATTTTTTACTAGCTGTTCCCCGAGGTTTCACCCGCATTTATATCAAAGTTTCCGCGGGAATTCTGGGATAAAATACATCCTGTATCCTTTTCTGTAGGTAATCTCTAACAAAGAGTAGGTATGTAAAATTTCATGAATATTGGTTGACTAATTAAGGAATGCGTCTAAACTAAACAAACAAACTAACTTAGATTGGAGTTTATAACATAACCTGAAAAGAAAGAAAAATCGCACGCCACTTATGAAATGGCAGCCACATTTACCTACTACTTTACGCACCCTGTTGAGTGTAAACGTAATAGAACATTGTTATCCTAGGGATGAAAGTAAGTAAAGTCTTTATACCGAGGATAACACTGTGCTTTTCATTACGAATGCAAGGAAAGTCAAAATAAAAATAGGAATTAGCTAAAGAAAAAAATGAGTGAATTTTATTTTACATAAATCAACCATTAGGTGTGCTACTGGCCAGTAAGTATGCCCCCTATGACATAAAAAAAAACTTGAGTTTCTGCAGTATCCAGCTGTCAGTTGAAAACGATTCTCCCTAGGGCTGAAAAGTGTTACTTTCAACCCGCTTCTCAGGCAACTTCAGACCTACTTTCCGAGTATGAGTAATGAAAAATATGTAAAACAATTCGCATCGGTTTGCGCAGTCTCTGCAGCGGTTCCATGGATGTTAGTAAGATCAAACGCTGCAATTTGTTGTAAACGCCGCATATGTTTTTGACATAAGTTTTGGCGGGAGTGTGTCGCGCACGTGCGCGGCGACGTCTGGTGGCCATCGATCCGTTATATTTTGAGGGTGATTTTTACGTCAGTTTATTAACATTGTTTATTTGGCATCATAATGTTTTACCATAAAATCCTTACTTTTAATTCAACTAGCTGTCCCCCGCGATTTCATCCGCGGTAATTTCGGAGTTCCCGCGAGAATTCCAGGAAAAAATTGTACCCCTGTCAGTAGTTTACGGTGATTAGCTGTTCCCCGAATTAATGCCGGAGTTCCCGCGGGAATTCCGGGATAGAAACTCTCCTATCTTTTAAGTTGGGCCATATTATAAATGGTGACAAAATTTTATTCAAATCCGTTCAGTATTTTCGGAGTCCATCGCGGACAAACAACGTGACACGTGATGTATATATATTAAGACTAGCTGTCCCCCGCGATTTCATCCGCGGTAATTTCGGAGTTCCCGCGGGAATTCCAGGAAAAGTACTCTACGTCCTTCTTTGTACCCCTGAGTTCTGGAGTTCCCGCGGGAATTCCGGAATAAAAACTATCCTATCTTTTAAGTTGGACCATTTTATGAATGGTTACAAAATTTTATTTAAATCCGTTCAGTAGTTTCGGAGTCCATCGCGGACAAACAACGTGACACGTGATTTATATATAATAGATATTAAATGTCTGTGTTTGTTACTTTTCCACGCCTTAACTTCTCAACTGATCGTCATGAGCATACCCGTTATGTACGGAACAGAAAATGACATAGGGTATAGATAGTATAGGGACTTTTTACTCCGGAATTCCCGCGGGAAGTCTTATATTAACCGCGAGAAACAGCTAATATTTGATAACACATATACCTACTTAATTAATTTATAATTTTTTTTTGTAGACTAGGTAGGTATTTATAACGTGGTGTTAAGAGCCATGGAGGTAGTAGCATAGAATAGATAAGGTACCTACGTTCTTTTTCCATCTAAGCGTATGATTCCAGCTTCCTTTTTTTGGATTTAGGACTTTCTTTAATCTTAGGTATTTTTAAGTTGTCTGCAGACTTCTGCTTCCTGTTTCTTCCTGTTCATCACATCCTGGCCATGGCCGAAGCTACTGCATCTCCAGATTCTTCCACGGATTGCGAATTTTCAAGACTATTTTTATTAACTTTGTATAAACACTTTTTATCTATACTAATGTTATAGAGGTAAATTGTGAATTGTGAGCTTGTGAGTTTGTGACGTTGTAGTTGTAATCTCTGGATCTACTGAACCGATTTTGAAAATTCTTTCACTTATAGGAAAGGAAGGAATGGGACACGTATTTTTCTTTTTTTATCTAATCAAAAAATAACGGCGATATAATACATTGAGTCGAAATGTCGCGTGACGCCACGCCTTAGTTTTATTGGTCCATGGTTATACTTCGTACGTGATTATTACGTACCTAACGAGCCGCCCCCACACCTTGCACTTTGATGCATTTTATCCGCGGCTTTATCTAACCATAAGTATTTTTCCCATTTATTTGAAAAAGCAAAATATGTAGATATATATAACTCACGGACTAAATAGAACTATTTTGTTTTTTTTTTATGTCATAGTCGGCAAACGGAAGTGATTACCGCCGCCCATGGACATCTGCAACACCAGAAGGCATGCAGGCGCGTTGCCGACCTGGAATGCCTATTGTGTAAAGGATAACTTATGTAATAACTAACTAGCTGGTGCCCGCGGCTTCGCTCGCGTTAATGTAGATCAATCATTTATCAATCAATTTCCTATACCTCGGGAACAACTGAGTACATGTTACGGGTCATTTTCTGACGCGAATGGGAGTTCCATTGTTTTCTTCGTGCACCGTTCGCACCCCAACGACTACAGAGAGGCGAAGGTGTCGAGCAAAACAAATAAAACCTCTATAGGTGTTACCTCTGTCCATGACACGTGACACCTTGGCTTATTTATGCCATGGTTACCGCCCATGGACCGTTATTTTGTCGGTTGGTTTGGTGCTGGAGAAATTTCTTATTTGTTTGTTTGTTTGTATACTATTATTGAACATAAACAAAGTTTTTACAAATTGATAAAATTAAAATAAGTGGGTAATTTATGCTCAAAGGCGGACTTATCTCGCGAGGGGATTTCTTCCAGTCGACCTTTGAAAAATCGAAAGGATTTGAAGTAAACATTGGCGGGAGAAGAGATAAAAAGAAAGGACGTGGATAAAAATAAAAATAACGGTTCGATAGAATCAAAACTAGGGATAAAAAAAGGAAAGGAAATGAAAGAAAAGTTGTAAAATAAATAGATACTTAAGCAAAAATACGGAATGCATAATTATAACAATATAAATAAAATACATATCTTTCTTCTTTCAGTTAATGGCCAAACATAATATCATTGACCTATGCTTATGCTTTTACTTATTCCGGGAGTCGATCGCGTTATTACCAACACATTAGCAAAACAATACTACAACCATATTATATACTAGTGGTCCCGCGCGGTTTCACACGCAATAATTTCAAAGTACCCACGGAATTGTTCCATACAAACTTTCCAACCCCTTTTCATCCCTTTAGGGATTGAATTTTCAGAAATCCTTTCTTATCGGATGCCTACGTCATAGGAAGAAGACACCCTTCAAGTTTCAGGTCTCACGATCAGCTGTTTAGGCTGTGCGTTGGTCTATCAGTCATTCAGGACAAAGCATTTTATATATGTATAGATTTAAGATTATGATATGAAAATTTAATGTCGCGTTGATTATACGATAGGTATTAAACTCTTAATTGAAAGATGAACTTGAACGAGCGAAAGATCGAAAGAGAACTAAAACGAATACTTGCCTATGTAACATTTTACGATTTGTTTAAATTATAAAGAACTAGCTGTGCCACGCGGTTTCACCCGCGGTAATTTCAGAGTTCCCGCGGGAATTCCGAGATAAATAGTACTCTATGTGTTAATCTGATGTAGGTATAAGCTATACTATTGTAAAGTTTCATTTAAATCAATTCAGTAGATTTTGCGTGAAAGAGTAACAAACATCCATCCATCCAGACATCCATCCATACATTCTTACAAACTTTCGCGCTTATAATACTAATAATAATAATAGTAGTAATACTATCTTACCTCTACGGTAACGGGGGATTATCGTGGTGGGGGCGGTAAAAAAAAACCAGATTATTTGTACCCATTCTTTTAACTGAGGCAAAAAGTGACGGCCGCACTCAGAGTCGATTAATGTTAATTGGCATTTGAATAATTTCGTTAAATCTATACAACGTGTTAATGAATTACTTACCTGATACACCCTATTTAAAAAAATAAACAATAATATGATTAAAATATATTTTATGTCGAAAAAGTTTATACATTAAAAGTTATTCAACATTAGTTTGGAGGTGACCTATCTACGAAATTCCAAGCGCTACGCCCGCGCCTACCGGTTTGAATTTTTTCGCTGCGGGCGGCGTACGCGCCTAATATTGTATTATAAATAATTTAGACATGGGCTAGTAAGAATATAAAAATATAACCTATATTAAAACTTGGTGCGATCTATTCGCTAGACGATTCTGAGCAAACTACTTTCTAGTTTTCAGTTAATTCATTAACACGTGTATAATAAAAATGAGTCGCCACATGTGTTGCTAAGCGCATAACTTCCGAACGACTGCGCCAAAATAGATAATTGTGTTTTTTTTTGTGTTCGTTATTATCAGGACAAGGTTTACATAAAAGAAGTTTGTAGTTCCTGCGGGAATTCCGAAACTCACGCGGGTGAATCTCCGAAACGGTTGGACCCATATTGACGGGACTTTCACTGTTAATTAGCTCTTGTTATGAGGAGTAAATTAGACTGAATTGGAGTTCCTGCGGGAATCCCGAAACTCACGCGGGTGAAACCGCGGGGCAAAGCTAGTTTAAAATAAAATAAAAATGAAATATTTAAAATAAGATAAAAAATATACCTGTAATAAAAAATAATTAAGTAAGTGAGTGCGGCCGTAAGACCTATACTTAACAAGAAGGGGTTTTTAGCAGTGTGTATATTATATCAATCATTAAATTTTAGGGAAAAGGTTAAAAGATACAAAAGGGGTATTTTCATCTGAGTTTTTTTATTTCCATTCAATTATTATTATTATAATAATATTTTCTATTATTTAAATTATTATTTTATATTATGATACAGTCCATTTATTCTTTCTATTCATATAGTAGTCAAAGTCTTCGAGTTTCTTTTCAACTTTAATAAATCATTTTACCGGGACATTAGATCCCATACATACAATCAAAGACATTATAAGAGAATAGACGAACAATAAAAACTTTTACTATGCAATCCGCGTCAACCAATTTTTGCGGGGGGAATGATCAAAATAAAAACCAATCACATCGTTGCCACGCAATCAACTACTAGTCATCACAAAGTACATTTCAAATAGCCAATCACATCGCTTTCCGTCATGTGGTATATATAAACAACAGTCTTTGCTAGTCAACGGCATTTTGTTTGCACGAGATCATTTGACCGCTGCGTGGTTCAAGGGGAAAGCTTAGCGGTCGAGCGTATTGTCAATCTATTCTCTTTCAATATCTTTGCATACAATATGGTATTGTATTTTTATGAACTAAAATAATGTTACAGAATAGCTATTTACATACAACTTGTATTATTAATTTTAACCTACTTAAACAATTCTTTATTGACCGGTAGCTGTTGCAACGCGGTTTCACACGCGTGCCGTATTTTGAAATTACCTCAGGAATTCTTTGTATCGGGACGAAAGTATCGCTCGATAAACTGTAGTTTTCTATCGGAGTAATGAGAATCGGTTATGTGGTTCCAAAGATCTCAAAGTCTAAACTTACAAAGTTTATCTCTTTATTTTTAATCATTATGTATCGGTCAGCATTCATTTTTCAATTGGACATAGATAAGCAATAGATCCACACTGGAGAAATTTTGAGTAAATCGTGTTTTAAAATTATAGCGTCATTTTCTGTCAACATTTTTTATGTTCAATATTTAGTTACATACTTAAACAATGTAATAAGGTAAACACATAATTAAAAAACGTCCACTAACTCTCAATAAATCGTTCTGAATAGGCAACTTAACTTTGTGGGTTAACATGTTATTGATTATCTGCGTCCAATTATTTTTGCTAGTTTGAAAGTTAACGTGTTGTTGCCGCGTATACGTTTCGTTCTGAAATTCCCGTTCAGGACCTCAGACGAAATAAAAACTCAAGACGGAGCGCTGTGAACAAAGAAGTGAAGCAGTAAAACTACGCCTCGGCGTGTACATGCACAGTTACACGCACACACATATAACGAAACTACGCCTTACCTTGTCAGTAAAGCAATTCCGACGCGCGGAGTGTCACGCTGTAATAATTTCTATTTTTTTAAGAAAAAATGCCGAATTTTGTAGTGAGAGGGTGTATAAACCAATTTTCGAAAATTAAAAAGCAGAATAGAACCACATTTTTAATAAAATATCAATTTTATTAATTTATGACAACTTGGAACACAAAACCTCCACAACTTTCATAAGTGTTGCTACTAGTGAGCGTCACAATAGTCCCCGTTTTTTGGGTAAGTTAATGTGACCTGGAACGTAATGTAACACGTTCATTTACCTTTTTCGATTTTAACTTTTTAACCGACTTCCAAAAAGCAGGAGGTTATGCATTTGATTGTATGTATGTTTTTTTTTTTATGTAGGTTCACCGATTACTCAAAGACGGTTGGACCGATTTCGAAAATTCTTTTTTTGTTTGAAAGGGTTTACTCTCAATTAGGTCCCATTGTCACCAAATCGGGATCTGATGATGTGATCTTGGAGAAATCGAGGGAACTCTTCAAAAATAATAAGCACACCTATACCGATTTGAGTATTTTTTAAAGTAAATCGTTCATTTGCTTTCGGAAAGCAAAATTTGAAGAAGTGGAACTGATGATGAAGACCACAGATGATCATTGGAACTACTCAATAATAGGTATTTCACGAGTTCCGATTCGTTTACTTTAAATGGTTCCTAAACAATTTATGCTCGTCACAACTCACATCGATATGGCAAAGTGGAACTGAGTGTGATGTACCAGGAGAACTCCTCAAAAATTAACGTCCCTACATCGAGAAGAGCAATATTTTGTAAAAGATGATGAGTAGTTAACTTCAGGCTATTGTAACTTAGATACATTACAAACCGTCTCACTTAAAAGCAAGAAATTAACAAATTTTTACCAAAAAAATTAAAACCGACTTCCAAAAAACACAAAACTAAAAAGCTTAAAATATCAAAATACCGATTTATTCCAACAGACGTAGACAGACAATAATACACGTAATACCTACTATTATTGGTTTGTACTACCACTTTTCGATATGAAGTCGGTAACAAGCCAAGTATGGAGTAAGTAGATAGATGAGCTAATTCCACTCCCGCCATGAGCTCGTCGTGAACTAAACAACCCAAGTGGGCAGACGTAAGCGGGCTTGGCACCGAATTCAAATCGAAAAGTGGCAGCACAAACCAATCATAGTAGGTATTACGTGTATTATTGTCTGTTGGATTAAATCGGTATTTTGTTATTTTTAGCTTTTTAGTTTTGTTTTTTTGGAAGTCGGTTTTAATTATTTTGTAAAAAAATTTAATATTCACAAAATTAATGTAAGTGTAAATAGGCGTTAATTTTTATTTTCCATGTTTTATCATAACTTCGAAACCTATATTTTTAAGGTTCTCGAATATACAACCGAGGTATACAACTTAAAAAAATACTAACTTATCTATGTGTTTACTTATCCATTCATCTTTCTAGAACTTAACAATTTTGGGTAATAAGTTTTCACTGCACGGCAACACTCACTAAATGCCCACATGTTTACGAAACCGGCTTCACTTTGTTGTTGACAGCGCTCCGTCTTGAGTTTTTATTTCGTCTGAGTTCAGGACAGGAGGAGGAGTTGAATTAGGGATGGATAAATATATAGTATTTTTCGCACTCGATTGACGTCATTCTCAGGAACTATTTGAAATATTCTTTCAGTGTTAGATAGCCCATTTACCGAGGAAGGCTATAGGCTATATATCATCACGCTGAGGCCTGAGACCAATTATAGGAACGGAGCAGCAACAAAAATTTTTGCTATAAAACGGTAAAAAATATTCCTTTAGAGAGCTTCCATTGCTTCCTTTTGCGTACGCTGCGTTATCGGTTAGCTGTGGATTATATTTTAGTTACACACGGGTGAAACCGCGGGGCACAGCTAGTGTATCATAATAGTAAATTCAGCTGCTGTCTTTCCACATCGAATACGCGAATCAAAACATTTACACGATATAGGTACCCTACTTAATTTTAATTGATATAATTACATTTGAATATACAATACAAAAACACGTCATGTCACATTGATTTCCTCGTCAGACGCGCTCGCGTCGCTGTCGAAGTCATCACCGTCCTCCATATTGGAAAACGTGGCGTTGTCGCGGTTGAAAAACGCGCCGGGCGCCATCTTGGAGTCGTAATCTCTGAAGCTGTCACTTTGACAGCTCGAAGACGACGCGTACAGCTTGTTGCTCTTCACATCTTCGTTTGTATCTTCGTTGACCGGTGACAGCGGCGAGAGCTTCGGCTTATCGGCTTCAGCGTCCGATAAGTCAGGATGCGGATTGTTTTTGTTGGGTAGAGTCTGCTCTCTAGATCCGCCGGAAGCGAGAAGCTCGCGCTCTTTCGAGTTGCGCCATTTCATTCGACGGTTCTGGAACCAGATTTTGACCTGGGGACAAGGTGGAATTGCAAATTTAAAACGGTAGGAATCTTTTTGGATCGATCGTTCTCTGTCACGGAACAGAAAATGTGTAAAACAGGAATCCAGGTCTATCAGATAATCATAAAAAATATACAACACTAATTAATCGCGTTAAGTGAAAGTGTGGATGTTTGGATGTTTGTTACTCAATCACAAAGACGGCTGACTGCATTTGGATGAAATTTGGCATGCACGTTGTCAGGTCAAATTTGGTCAAATTTGGCATGCAGAAAAGAACATATAGGGTACGGGTATCCCGGAATTCCCGCAGGAACTCCGAAATTACCGCGGGTGAAACCGCGGAGCACAGCTAGTAATGAATGCATGCCCAGCAATGAAAGAGTTCCCTATGATATTCCAAAAGTCAAGGCGAATACGGGCATTACTTTTCAAAAAAAAACCTCACCTTTTATCGGGGGTTCAGGAAGGACATAGGGTACTTTTGACCCATAATTCCCGTGGGAACTCCGAAACCTAACCGTTACAGGTATGTTTTATTTTTAACCGACTTCCAAAAAGGAGGAAGTTCTCAATTCGACTCGTATGTTTATATACTTAGTATAGGTACCTACTTACTAAGATATATAGTCTAGTCCAGAAATATTTTTTTTCATATTTAGCATGATTCGCAAAAAAACAACAATAAAGTAGTATAGTGAATATAAAAAAGTGCGATAATCGTTAGAATCACAATCGAGAATTTATAGGGTTCTTTTTTTTCTCGACAAATCGATTTCTCATTTTTACGTAAATTGTTGTTATTGTTTTTTTTTCTGCCCTTTTTTTGTGGATTTCTAACTGTTTTTCGTATATTTACTCCGAGCTCGGGCATTGTGCGTCTGACATTGCATTTTATTGATGGTCGAAGGCGTGACCGAACGCGGGGTGTTCCTTTGCTCGTACCGTAATATTATTTGTAAAAAAAAAACAGTTATTGAACGTGTGTCTGCTGACCTCGTACAGCGTGATTACCTTCTCTCTGCGTACAGCTAAAAGCAGAATATGTGAACACTTTTGACAGTGAACCTTGTTGCTATTGAAATAAGGTTCAACTACTGATTAAAGTGTTTTTCTTTTCTACACTAATAATTAATATGCTAATACTGTTTGTTCCCTGCGGTTTCACCCGCGTTACTTTCGGAGGTCCTGTGGAAATTCCGGGATAAAAGTACCGTCCTTCTCTGTACTCCTGACAAAGTGTGTGCAAAATTTCATTATGACCAGTGAGTAGTTAGGGCGTAAAAGCTAATAAGCAAACAAATAAAACCCACAAACATTCGCATTTTATTTGCGTTAACTTTAAGCTATCTAGTATCTACCTACCCAACTTCATTGGTCAAATATTCAGTCACTTATTGATGCTTTGCTTTTATGTATATTAATATTTATTTTCTCCGCGGTTTCACCCGCGTTAATTTCGAAGTTCCCGCGGGAATTCCGAGGCAACAAGTACTCTATCCTTCTCTGTACCCCTGACAACGAGTTAAGGTATGCAAATTTCATGACGATGATCTGTTGATCCATTTATATCTACAGACATTGAGCGTGCCAGACAAGTTCCATCGCAGACAAAATATCATCCTCCAATACAGTGCGTATTGACGTATTCACATTTTTATTAACTCTATGGTGGTTTAGACCGTTTAGATATAGTTTTCTGCTGAATCTATTATTGTCAGTAAATCCTGTTCTATTAAAAAATAATAGATAGTTAAAAAAATATAACATGCCGTGAAAGTTAACGTGCGATTCCTAATAGTTGGTTCAAAACATGAAAAATGATCGACGCGTCGGTCGGTTTTTGTTTGTAGAACGACAGCCAAGATCATCGATCAATATGTGATTGGTCACGCCGATCGTTGGACGCAATTCGTCATTCCAATTTCAATATTACATTTGAGTTTTTTTTTTAATTGACACATACCGTGTAATGGAACTCTAACGTATTTATTAATTCCATGGCGCTTGTCTTTGACAGCTGTCTTATTTCATGTCTCAGTGTATTGTAGTCGCGAAGGGTGATGCTTTTCAAAAGTTTGATTATTTGGGTGCATATTTTGGACTTTTTAATCAAGTTCAAAACAGGAATACACTATAGGTGCATGTAATTAATACTGATTAAAAAAAAGTTTGTCTGTTTTTAATTTTTACGGTTCCGTACCCAAAGTGTAAAACGGGACCCTATTACTAAGACTCCGCTGTCCGTCTGTCCGTGTGTTTGTCTGTCTGTCACCAGCCTGTATCTCATGAACCGTGATAGACAGTTGAAATTTGATACCGTACGGAAACAGCTTGTTGTAAATTAATAAATTCTCTGTCAATATTGATAAATGCGCTTCTTCATACGACCGATTTTTAAGATTCTTTTACTGGGATATTCTATAATAATTATATATTTTAAAATACTTTACCTCCAGAGTATGGAGAATTAAGTGAACTCAGTTTTACATTTAGTTGCAAATAAGTATGTAAGCGATATTGTGAAATATACTCTAAAGAGACAAGTCATCTGCGGTCGCAATAAACCATACAGCCACGCCATGGATGTAGGATTTTTATAGACACAATACAGATGTAACTCGACGTTCCATTTCACGCCCACGAATGTCTGATGCAATAAAAATGATGCATCATGACGATGATGATAACATTGACAGCCATGCTATTTGAGACCATTCTTTTATTAAATAGTACCTTTTGAATTATACCTATTGTACCTACTACTGCGATGAAGTTAGAAATCCCTTAGTTGTTTTTTATCCGCACATCGGTACAGTAGCATTTGGGTAGATATGTGTGCAAGCATAGAGGAAGGATTTTTGCAAACCTATACAACCTTCCTCCCTACAGTTAGTTTTAAAAATAAAAAGTTAATAACAATGAGGGAGGATATCAACAAATGACATTAGGTTACAAACTAGTCGATACCTAGTATAGGTACCTGTTATTTATAGATACTCGTCTCCATGTTTTGACCGCGAACCTCATACCCCTCCCCCGCGCATAGTTGGCTAACTCGGCTACACATCTCTCCGGAGACCCTTATTTCGCGACAATATGCCCACGACAGCTGACGCCCGGCCCTTTTTGAGGTCCTTCGTGCACAGTGCTGTGCCCGCGCCGTGTGGCGAGTTATCGATAGATTTATTTGACACCTGACTAGTTTATTGATGTGCTAAATAATGTTTATGATATTGTCAATTATATATTTCTATGACTTGTTTCGGCAAGTTGAAAGAAAAAAAAAATCAAAATAAATACTATTAAGTTATTTATGACAAGGCTCTGTTGATGAGTACCTAACTATAGACGACACCTATCTAGTTAAACTTTAAAAGTGATCACATCCAATAGCAACAATACAAGTACCTACCTACTTCAAAGATTTACCACAACCCGATTGGCGCAGTAGGCCACCATGCCTGCCCGCTCATCAAGATTCCGGGTTCGATTCCAGGTGGGAGTGAACTTTGTGTAATGAACACAGTTTCACTTTCCATCTGAAATGGCGTTTAAAAAATGTTTTTCTTTTTTGTGTGTACAGTCGTGTTTTTTTTTTCTCCTAACCTTTGAAGCAGAACCTTATCTAAATGCAAAAATGAATCAAATAAAGACGCTTTCGAGACACAAAAAGTGCCTATCTACTAATAAACAATTGAAGTATATTTTTGACTTACAAAAATTATGTACATGGCGTATAACTTTTTGTCGTTGTAATATGGTATACGTACTTACGTAGGTATGTACTAAATTTATATAAAAATTAATTTCGGTGTGGATAAAAAAATATGTTTTAACCATCGACATAATATTTTATCGACAGTCGGCAATCACTAGCGAATAGCAAGTGACGGGGACAGGGGTGCGGCCGTCTGAGAATTAATTACACTTTGATTTGACTATTCACTTTTATTGTAGCAATATATTAACGATAATAAGAGATAACGTGATACGACCGACGCACAGAATAGTTATGAGTCGACATGGGTCGTTGCGGCTGCGGATAAACAAAGTAACTAACATTTTTTCTGAAATGCGTTTTTTTGTATTTTTGCCTCTTTTTACACATAACGGAACTTGCTATATATATACCTACTCACAACCATCAAAAAGGAGAGAAATCTTAGAGAAATTAAAATTAAAAAATTAACGATTATCTAAGATATGGAGGATTTGTTTTAAATAAAGCGATTTCCGTTTGTTTTTGCACCTCCAGTTAAATTTATTCCGCTGCAATTAGGTAGGTACTTTGTTTTTCCCTAGGTCAGCCGCGTGGTAACTCAGCGATAGAACTATCGCGTCTCAAAGGGGCGGGGATTTGATCCCAGACTCTTAAATGGGTTGATACACCTTGATTATTATATTTTATAATATGTGGTTAGTATATGTGGTTAAAGTTTGTGAACACGCCTAGCCTGGAATGGGATCTGGCTTTCAAGTTTGGCTGCTGGAACACATCGTTACGTGCTCGACGACAGATTTTCAACTTGAAGGAGGTGGCTGGCCAGCCGCGCGCTAGGAAGTGCCCTACCACCGATGTTTTCCTTTACCGGCAAGATTATAATAGAGAAGAAGTAGGTATTTAAATGGCAGACGTGTGTCTTTGTTTCCCATCAGGCGAGATTATGGACAAATGTCTGATTAAACGGTGAAAAAAGCTCACTGCTGGGATCCGAACGCACTATAACCTGCACTGAGCTATACTCGCTGTAAAATCTTCTCCACTCTACAATCTCTACGAAATACCTCAAAGTTATAATATACTCGTATACTAAGAATAATATATTTCATCCTCTGTGATAATACAATTACTTGAAGCGAATGTTGAAATTAGGCAATCGCAGACTTTTAAGTTTCAACAAAATATAATGAATGAATACAATAATTTGGCACAGCCCTAGTCTTTGTAGTCCATTATAGTACCTGTGTTCACAACGAAACTTCCGTCACTACGACTCCATTCAAATTATGAACGAACAAGTTAGTGATGTCTCGTTACTATAAAACTTCCAGCCAATGATTGACAGATCTTTACTCTTTGTATCATATCTGCATTGTTGTGTAACACAATATGAAATTGTACACGATTCGAATTCAAATAAAATAGTATTCAAATTAGTGTAAACATTGATAGTTTGCCATGTATCTAACCTTTAGTATTGTGATCCCTTTGACATTATTTGCTCAACGGTCCTCTTTCTCGATCAAAGCGACATTTTACTAGACAGTATGACTGGCCGCAAACAAAACCGCCCGTCAAAAAATACAATTGAAATTAAAAAGAGTTTTGCATAAGTAAAAAAATAAATAAATGCAAATATTTGCAATTGGAACGCCGTGAATGTAAACACGGCCGCCGTTTGAATATTCATTCCAAATATGAATATTTCAAGTTTCGAAGCGTTCGCGTCCGAAAATCAGATTCATTGGTCGTGCCTTTAGAATATAGCAGAACTGCTATATTGGAGTTATATACTTAATCATCATACGACATCATAAAATATGTTTAACAAGAAGGCTCAAGTCTAGTATAATCAAACGTAGCGACCTACTCCAGTAGTTAGTCAGATATAAAGAAAAACTTTGTCAATTCTATAATATTCCTATACCAATTTGTAGCATGGATGCAAACCGTGTTCAAAATTTTCAAATTCCATACATTTGAATAAATAAATGAAATATTTTGCCAACGAAACGGTAGATATTTACCTATCGCAAATCGAGAATATGCGGTGCTATATCCCTACTAATATTATCAATGCGATAAAGTCTGTCTAGCTTTCTGTCTGTCTGTTACGCTTTCACGCCTTAACGGCTCAACCGATCATCATGAAATTTTGCATACTTACCTACACATTGTCAGGGGTGCAGAGAAGGACATAGGATACTTTTTGTCCCGGAATTCCCGCGGGAACTTTGAAATTATTTATTTATTTATTTATTGCACATCCATTAAGTAACATAAGGTGTTGAGGTAGTTAGTAAACAGTTCTTTATGGACCCTGTTTATAGGGCACAGCACAAAACAATTCAAATTCGGAGAGAGCAAGATGTATCACATAGGTACTTTAAAATTAAGTACTTAATTATGTTGTTGGTATTTTGAGTACAGTTAGCTAGTTATATCTACAGCTAATAATGCTATACATAGATAGCATTCGTCCTGGTAGATATAGGTATATAGGTTTAAGTTAGTAGGTACGTATATATCAACCCATGGATACAGTAAGGCCGAAGGTATTTTTTTAATGCGCTTATTACACTTTGCAATTTCAGAGCACCAATTTAGGGCTCTAACGGCCGCACTCAGAGTCGACTTTAATGATTACTTAGTTAAGTATAGATTTTTAAAACAAAACTGCCGCAATCAGAGACGTTCAGTAAAGTAATGTTAATTGGCATTTAATGAGATGTAACTTAATTAGTTAAATGCCAATTAACATAAATTTACTGAACGTCTCTGATTGCGGCAGTTTTGTTTTAAAAATCCATACTTAACTAAGTAATCATTAAAGCCGACTCTGAGTGCGGCGGTAAATCGGATACAATTTAGGGTTCTTGAGTGAGAGAGAGAGAGCGAGTAATCACACTACACTAAATTGTACCCTAAATCGACCACTCTAGGTTACTCGGTCACTCGCTCTCTCTCTCACTCACCGACCCTAAATTGGTCCCTAAATGGGTTCCAATTTAAGGTCGGTGAGTGAGAGAGAGAGCGAGTGATCACACTACATTAAAATGTACTCTACAGCAGTGGATTTAGAGTACAATTTAGTGTAGTGTTATTACTTGCTCTCTCTCTCTCACTCACCGACCCTAAATTCAGTATCCGATTTAGAGCACTAATTTCGTGTCTTGAAATTGCAAGGTGTAATAAGCGCTTAACCAAATCTGACTCAAACCCACTAGCCAAGGGTTCATTTTCTCGCGCCATACGGAGAACATTCGAGTTTAGTTCGCTGAGACATCAAAAGAGATTGAATCAGATAATTCTAGTACACGCTGAGAGCCTTTTATGGATCTTGGAACAATTAATTAGCTTGTACGACGAGTGCAGATAAGAAACATACGGGACACTCAAGGGTTGATGCAGACGCAAGCGGTAGAGGGTTGAAGCGGACTTGGTAGTAAAAAAACATGAAACAAAATTTTTCATTTTACAATCTACGTTTGGTCGGGTGGAATCTTGCAAATCAATTTTGAAGCAGATATCTTCAACCCATTGCATTACAGATGAAATTTTGTATACACGTTTAGTTTGGATGACAACGCATGGTTTATTCGTTTTAGCGCTGCCGCGCTGCAGTTAAAAAAAATCTTGTTTTTTTTTAAGTTTTTTTTTCTTTTATTTTTTAATAGTTACGTAGGTAGGTAATTTGCGTAATCGACATTTGAATTCCTTGGTAAATACAACTTTTTATCATAGAGTATAGATAATTACTAGTGGATGCCCTATGCGTTAATTTCGGAGTTCCCGTGGGAATTCCGGGATAAATGTAGGTACTCTTTGTTACCGAGGTACATTGTAGCTGCCTATTATTCAGATAATTTTTAAATCGGTTTACAAGTAATATTAGCACAGATCAGTTTGGCTGCCCTACGGAAAAACCAAAGTGGCTGACATTTTTTTTTTTCAAAATTATTTATTTTTTATTTTTGGCACTTTTCACGCATATAACGGACGGACGTTCCTACACACTAACGACCATCAAAAAGGCTTTAGTCTCACCGGAATTAAAATGAAGAAAATCGTTACACTGTATGGAAAATTTGTTTTAAATAAAGCTAAGTAGGTAGATATTTCCGGTTTTTTTTCTCTTTCTGTTTTATTCCGCTGCAATTACTTTGTTTTACCCTAGGGTAGCCGAGTTATAGCTGTACCTAGTACCTACAACATTATCTATGGTGACAAAGTATTCCCACATTCCAACATTATCTGTGGTGACAAGTATTACACAATGTCACTGAGCAAATATAGTCACTACGTTTTAAGAGTCGGCACTTTCATCTATGAACTAACCATTCGGTTAGGTATTCCAAAGTTGGTTAGGAAGTTATAGCATAGATCCATTGTAATTTTTGCTACAAGGCAGTGTCGATGAACTGCATAACGTTAAAGGACACTCTGTAACCTGAGCGTACCTGAGCAAAAAGAAACAGGATTTATTGTTCTTGAACGTTACAAAATGTTTAATTTCCCTTTTTATGACAATTAACTATAATTATAATGTCGTTTTGGAAGCGCCAATAGGTAGGTAGGTAGTTTAAACTAATCGGGAATTTGTGGCCCCCTTTTTGACTAATCTTGTGTATAGATATGGCGAAACGTTTGCACAAATCGAATAATCAATAATAATATTATAATCCCTCGCTAATCGAGATCTTCATTCAATGATAATTCTAATGACATTCGAGGGATGGAGCTTCGCTCCCCTCCCTATCGGAACAGCTGAGGGAGTGGAGACGCCTTGAATCTAAACAAATTTCATTCATATTTAAAGCATGACCCGGCTTATACATATTTTACAGCAACACAGATCTGAAACCTAAGCTGTTGTCCTAGCCTTCGACACTGTTTAATTATATATAGGTAGGTACGTAGAAAAAGAAATATGGATTTTTAACAAGAAGTCAGGCTGTAGCCAATAGCTAAACCCATTATAGAAAAACTAGCTGTCCTGCGCGGTTTCACCCGCGATAATTTTGGAGTTCCCGCAGGAATTCCGGATTACAATATAGCCTATGTTACTCAGGAATAATGTAGCTTTCTAATGGTGAAAGAATTTTTGAAATCGGTCCAGTAGTTTTTGAGTTAAATCGTAACAAACAAACAAGAAATCAAATCTTTCCTCTTTACAATATTCTCTCTCTCTATAAGATTCTAGGTAGGTACTGTATAAGTGTATAATTCCTAGACTTTAGCTTCACGCACTTAAACAAAGAAGAGAAACAAAAAATAAATAGGGATTGATTTTAATTTTGTTTATTATTTCCCTTTCGGAACACTCGGAATAGGGTACTTGCATGAAATTTATAATAAGAAATTGTGTCAATATTTCAAAAATATAGCCTTTGAAAAGCGTTATCGTGAAAGATTTACTAAAAAAAATTCAATAGTTTCCGTAATATTCAACTTTTAATTTTGTGAAACGGAACGTTGTAACGAAACACCAATCACAGCCACGCTTAACACATGACGTCACTTTTATTTTTTTAGAAAAGATTTACCTCTTTCAGAGAAGGCAAAAGAAACTAAGTGCATACAGTCAACGCATATTTTCCATTTTCTGAAGTTTTTTACTTTAAAATGCACCGGTAAGATGCATTTCGATTCTTTACTGGAACTTTTGGAAGTAACCCGACACAGTTCAACCTTAATTTCGCTTTTGGATATTGAAGTTATCTGTCTGTCAGTGTCACATGACCTTGTCAATATGACAGTGACATTTCTATCACAGATTAATAAGGCGTAATTTTGAACTAGTGACGTCATTCCGCGTTTCGGCGGTAAAGTCTAAAGTAGGAACTTTGAAACGCTCTATTTAATTAATTTATGCATATATTTTTTTTCTTTTTCTTGCTTTGTCTAAGTAGGCCATATATCTTTAAAATAGACTGAAAAAAAAAAATTCATGCAAGTACCCTATTACTATGAAATTTCGGAATACTAGGCTATTGGCATATAATTATTTGAACCTGAAACTGGCAAAGGGCAGTATGTGCGAACGTCCATAATAAAAAAAATAGCACGCGAATTCAAAGCAACCCGTTCTATTTTTGAAATCGATAAAAAGAATAATAAAACATAAAGACGACTGCACACTCGCGTTGGCCGTTATCCGCAACGCAACGGTGTCCGCGTCTCCGCGCCGCCGCGCGCCGCAGTTCCGTACAATCTTGGCGCGCTGCTTGCGTTTGACGTTAAATAATTGTTGGGCGCCGGCCTTTAGTGACTTTTTGTTCCATACAACGTGTAGAAGTGGAACTAATATTTCATGTATTTTGTTTGTTTTTTTTTTTTGCTTTATGTTCGTGTCATTTGTTAGTTGAAGAATGATTTAGTATCAGTTGGTACTTACACTATTTAATAATCTAGTTTTAAAATGTCTGGTCTGTAAATTGTGTTGCTTGGTGATTTATTTTTGTATTTTGCTGAGAAATAGAATACAATTTTAATAATGAGCAACGTTTCAATTTGGCAGATTAAATGGACTAGGTACTCGCATATTTTAACTGTAATCAGTGTAAATTCAATTTATGCAATTTGATAAAAAATAATGCTGCTAATAATTATATTAAAGGAACTTTGATATTTTCACTCTCTTTTTCTAGACTTTCTTTTTTTAATTTCCTACTCACAGGCGTTGCAAATATGCAAGGAATAATTGGTGTTTATTTTTGTCACGCTCAAAATTTATAAATTGGATTTTGTAGTGTTTTGCTTCTATTTTGAATAATTCCTACTTACTTAAATTTTCGCATTGAACATTTTTTATCCACCGAGACTATCGAAAAATATTTTATATATAGCACATTCAGCTGTAACTTCAGACTATAAATCACAATCATATCTACAAGTTAATAAATAAGAACAGTTTATGTAAAGGTCCCCAAGAAATCGAGAGTTATGGACACCGTTACAGAAATAAATAAATAAATAGAATTCTATGAGACTCTCAAGTCTACGTTAGGGGCAGACGCGAGTGTGGGTGAGATGAAATTTATTTAATGATGGCGCACAGCGCCGCGGACCGGGCGGGAGTCGAGACGCGGCGGTATGTGGGTGATTGCGAGATTTATCGAGTCGCACAAGTCGATACATACTTAGTACCTACCTAATAAGTACTAAAATACATAGATATCCCTACTAATATTATAAATGCGAAAGTAACTCTGTCTGTCTGTCTGTTACGCTTTCACGTCTTATCTAACGGCTCACAAAATTTTGTATAGACATAGTATACACGTTGTCAGGGGTGCAGAAAAGGACATGGGGTACATCTTATCCCGGAATTCCCGCGGGAAATGATGATCGTCGGATCCGACTTTCATTGAAACAAACGTAAACCAAGGTAGTATTTATAGGATAAACTAGCTGATCTCCGCGATTTCGCGCGCATTAATTTCAGAGATCCCACGGAAATTCCGGGATAAAAATTACTTTAGGTATGTTTTTTTCTCTACCTCGGATGTGTATACAAAATTTCATGAGATTTCACTGGCGTTAATTTCGGATCTACTGCGAGAATTCCGAGATAAAAAGTGCAATATCTATGTCCTTTTCTGTATCCCTAACAAAGTGAATTATGAAAAAAATCATATTAAGGCGTAAAACTTGAAAGCGTAACAAACAAACAAAGTCACATTCGCATTTATAGATAATAGTGAGGATATCTCGATTAATCGCAAATCATAAAGTGACAGTGGGTTCCCGTCAAGACTTTGGTGATATATTCATCGAGTGTACACGCACCTCAAGAATGTACATAAAATAATAAAAGAAAAAAACAACAAAATCTCAAACAGATAATATCAAAAACATTCCATATAGTCTAGCACAATGTAAGAGAACTCAGGACATTAATTCAACAAGACTTACAACTAAAATGAATCAAAACCTTTGTTACCAAGTATCCTATAAAATTGAGATAGTAAAAAAAACAAAACACTGTTGTTACCAGCACGTAAGTTGGCAAAAGAATAAAAGTCCAAACAGCCAATAGCGGCGCGGCAACACTTTAATACGATACAAATCGGCCAATAGAAACAAGGCATTCAAGACGTAACAAGGAACGAGTACGCGTCCTTCTCCGACCCAACTGAATTCGTGTATCGCCATTTCATTGGGTCGCAGTTTTACGCGCGCTTTCTCGAGACGTTCGGAAATAGAGTTTTGTCTTGTTTTTTTTTTTTTAATATTTTCCATTGCCATATTTTGTTCGTGAAGACTGAAGACACCGTTTTATTGACTCTGAAACTACTACGTTCGAATTGTTTTGACGGGCGATTTAGTTCCATGTTCCCGGAATGTTATCCTATTATTTTGCTATTGGATTATTTTGATTTCTTGTTACAAAAAACGACTGACAAAGAGCTAAAAAGCATAACACATTGAGAGATAATTTCATTTATGATGCCATTCGAAATTACTAAAGCATAAAACAAACAAATAAGCTGTTTCCACCACACTTATAGTTTCGTGAAATGTGCTGAATTCGGTTCTATGCTTAAAGGACATACCTCATCCTTTGGTGAAGGACCTCCTTCAACTAAATCCTATCTATCCTATTTTATCTTTAGCCAGAATTCCAATCTTATACCTACTTAGTCAATAAAATTAACATAAAATATTTACAACTAGCTGTTCCCCGCGTTTATTTCAGAGATCCCGCGAGAAAGTCCCGTTAAAATCGATCCAGCCGTTTCACAGATTACCCGGTACAAACAGACAGACAGACAGACAGAGAAAAATGTAAAAAATTGGTTTTTTGATGTTAGTACAGTATATACTTTCGTATGCATTTAGTGAAAAGCTGGTAATTTGAATTTATAAACACACACTTTAATTTTATTTATACATCTAGATTTCACAGGGTTATAACCAAATTTTTTTACACAGCCTCCTCAACAGTGTTTTGTTAAAATTAAAATATGAAACCAATTTCTATAGAAACACCTCCGTGAACTTGATTTGATAAATAATATTTCGATATTTGATTACAAAAATTGATAAGTCAATACAGAAATGATATCAGCTCAATCTCATAATGGTAGGTAGGTAAATACCATAAAGCGGGGAGGCCCACAGCGTATAACAAAGTCTTTAATTCGATAAACGCTCCTCAATTATCCGTCGCCATGCCCCCGGCCTCCCCGGCAGGACGGCGATTAATTCAGACGCACCCAAGACACCCCTCTCTCCTCTAAATAAGAATTCGCGAATATTTGTTTTTTGGAGAATATGACTTTTTACAGTCAATTTAATTTAATAAGTTCGGAAAATAAGCTTTTTCAAACACAATCTTTTAACTTACAATGTATGTATGTATGTATGTAACTGTAAATGTATGTTTGTGCGTGTGGAATCTTGCAACTCAATTTGGAAGCAGATATCTTCATCCGATTGAGCTGAAGTTTTGTATACACGTTTAGTTTGAATGACAATGCATCGGTTATTCTTTTTAACGCATTTGAAACGCTTGTTTTATAAAAAAGTTTTTATTTTTAAGTTTGTTCTATCGAGACTTATATCTATATTAGTACGTGTAGTATAATTAATATAAATGCAATGTAAAGGGTCTGTTTGTGCACAAATCACTCGGGTAAGGACGGATTTTATGGAAAAGCAAGTAGGAAGTTTGTGAGATCGGTGGATTCGGTTAATACACAACACAACAAAATACCAGAAAATATAATATGTGTACGGAGAATTCAGTAGGTAAAGTGATACTAGCCTACACACATAATATACTTACATAGTAATTTTGGTATAGAGTTCAATTCAGACATCAAATACAAGACAACATTGTAAGACTATGGAATTTTTAAACGAAATGGTCAACCCTAAAATGCAAAGGTAAACCACACCATACAGCCAAATGCAGAAAATTACGATAGGCAAAAAAAAAGCGCCTTAATCAAACCTACATTCAATGCGAGAAAATTCAAATATCAAATTCACCAGCCAGTAATTGTTTTAAAGCTCCTTTTCCGAATCGCTCTCTGTAGGGGCGGCAACAATCTGCCCCAACGGCTGCGGATGACAGCCCCACCCCTCTATTATACCCTTGGGGTAACAATTTTTTGTAACACCCCAACCCCTTAAACTCCCCTAAACGCGTTCGGCTAAACGCGCGTGTTTACGTTCGCCTCGTTTGAGTTTTTTCGACGCATTCCAAATTGGAACGCGTTTTTTTTGCCCGAACTCTGCCTATAGAGTATAGAGACCGGTGCGTTTAACGTTGCAAGTCTGCAAGTGAATTTTGACGAGCGACAGGGTTAAGTGGCGGTTCGCGTGTTGTTATGTGCCGAATGGGAAACGTTCACTTGCCGGTTGTATTGTACAGTTTGTAGGTTAGGTAAGTACATACGATGGAATTTTAAACATCTTTGTTACAAAATAAACAAGGTACGAGTACTTATTTACTTAGAGTCAAGTCGTTTTTTTTTGAATTATCAGTAAAAAAGTGCAAAATATTCCTAAAATTCCTTGAACTATTATTTTAATATGACGCTTTAAAGGCTTTAGTTTGTTAGTGTCGTTATATTAAATTGGCTATCTATCAGTAGATATGAGTCTAACGATATCTTAACTAATTGATAGGCAGGTATGTCAGTTTGTTTGTTGCGCATTCACGGCTTAAGTGCCTAAGTACTCAACCGGTGATCATGAAGTACTCATTGTCAGACGTACAGAAAAGGATATAGGGTACCTACCTACTTTTTATTCCGGAGCTCCTGCGGGAACTCCGAATTTAAGTGGGTAAAATCTCATGAAAAGTCGCATACACGTTGACAGAGGTATACGGCAGGACAAATGGTACTTTTATCCTGGAATGGGCATGTTGACTAATTTTTATTTTTTTAGTCCGTCTTGTAGATTATTAAAAAATATATTGGACACGTGTTTTTTATTTTTTTACGTAATCAAAAAATTAAGGCGATATAGGTATTGAGTAGAAATTTCGCGTAACGTCACTATTCTGACAGTTTTTATGGCGGTTTTAGCGGTTAGTGACGGCACTAACCGCTAAACAAACTGCACCGGTTAGTGACGTCACGCAAAATTTCAACTCAATGTATCGCCGTTATTTTTTGATTACTTAAAAAAAGAAAAAATAAGTGTCCAATATTTTTTATTAATCTACCTACAAGACGGACAAAAAAATAAAATTTAGTCCGCTAAATTTGGTCACAAGCTGGTACAAAATTAGTCCCAAGGCTCCCACCTGACTGTCCTTCAAGCCGAGCTTCTCAGCCAGCTTCTTCCGGTCCGGCTTGGAGATGTACTTCTGCACCTGGAACCTCTTCTCTAGGCCCTTGCGCTGCAGGTCCGAGAACACAGCGCGCCGCATCATGCCGCGCCTGGGTTTGCCTGCGTGGTACAATATTCTGTTATCTTATTATACCCATGACCACAGAGAAAATTCTAACCCTATTATAATATTAATCTACACTCTACAATGTCTTTGCTCTATACTAATAGCTAAAGTAAATAAAGAGGTAAAAGTAAAAGAGGTAAGTAAATAAAGGTTGTGAGTTTGTGAATTGTAAGTTTGTGACGTTGTAGGATTTCTGGATTTACTGAACTGATTTTGAAAATTCCTTCATTTGTAGGAAGCTACGGTAGTCCCGAGTGACATAGGGTACCTACTTTTTATGCCGGAACTCCCGCGGGAACTTCGAAATTACAGCGGGTGAAACCGCGGGGTAACAGCTAGTATAATTATAACATTACATAATACTGGCTGCTCTCGCCATTTCACCCGCGGTAATTTTAGAGTTTCCGCGGTAATTCCAGGTTACAATATAGCCTATGTTACTCAGGGATAATGTAGCATTCTAATGGTGAAAGAATTTATGAAATCGATTCATTAGTTTTTGAGTTAGGTGAGTCGTAACAAACAAACAAACAAACAAAAATTCAAATCTTTCCTCTTTATAATAGGTAATTTCATATTGTATGTTAGTATAGAAATGAGAAAGTGAGTTTGTTTGTTACGCTGTCACATCTCAACGACTCAACTGATCCTCATGTAATTTTGCATATATGTAATTTTGTCAGGGGTACCTACGAGAAGGACACAGGGTAATTATATCCCGGAATTCCCGCGGAAATACCGAAATGGGCATGTTGACAAATTTTTATTTTTTAGTCCGCCTTTTAGATCATTAAAAAATATTTTGGACACGTATTTTTCTTTTTTTACGTAATCAAAAAATAACGGCGATATATTGAGTTGAAATATCGCGTGACGTCACTATTCTGACAGTTTGTATGGCGGTTTTAGCGGTTAGTGACGTCACGACCCCCTCGACCCTAAACTTTAATGCGCTTTATCTCTGTATATTTTAATTTATTTGAAAAAGCAAAAAATACGTGTCTATTGTTTTTTTATTTTCTAACTGACGGCCTAATTAGAATTTTGATTTTCAAAAGCAGTCCACATTCCCATTAACGCGGGTGAGACCGCGCGGGGAACGTTATAAAAAAAAATATGCAATTTCAAAACAATAATGTACAAAATTCATGAAATGTACTATATACCACGTTTGCTTGGTTTCCACGACACAAGCTAACAATATCTTACTGTGGGATCAAGTAGATCTGTGTGTTGTGATGTGGATTATTATTATTATTATAATAGTTACCTCTCGAACTGTGCGCCCACGGGAACGCTCCCGGCAGCGGGAACACCTGCGTGTGCGCCTGCGCCGGCCTCACTGGAATATGAAAATAGTGTAACTGGAAAATTCCTTCACTTACAGGAAGCTACAGCGATGTAGGATAATTTTTAATCCTTTCACCGCGTTTAGCGTAATATCACGATCTACGAAAGACGTGCTCCTGGCGCCAGACTCGTAATATTCCGTCACTGACAAACCACTGCACTTTTATTTATTCATTTACTATATGGACGCAGATAAGCAATAACATGTTAACCCACAAAATTAAGTTATTGATTCAGAACGATTTATTGAGAGTTAGGGAACGCTTTTTAATTATGTGTTTACCTTATTACATTGTTTAAATATGTAACTAAATATTGAACATAAAAAATGTTGATACAAAATGGCGCTCCTACTTTTAAAACACGATTTACTCAAAATTTCTCCAGTGTGAGTTCACACTATTATAATAATAATAATAATCATTTATTTGCATAAGACATTGTTCTAAAAGATGGGTAGGTACATTGTTAATTTTGATTAAGTTCTAATGTCTAGTCATTGAGTGACATGCAAAATATATTAAATTCAATCAATTCATCACAATAATTTAATGTCAAAACGAATGTAATTTCAAAATGTTAATGTCAATGAAGAAATTAATAAACACAAATTAATAGTCAACTTTTCTGTCCAGGAAGTCTTGCACGTATTGCTTATCTAATATCTATGTCCATATTAAAGTACACACATCAAAAGTGTCTAGGGATCAAGAACATTTTTTGCTATAAAACGAAACTCAATTAATTTAAATCTAATTTAATCTTCTGGACTGGCCGCCTACCTTATTTCCCATATCTAAAATAACAACTCATCCCCACATTTTAAATAAATTAAGAAAAATTTCATTTTTTGTAAGTTGTGAGAAATTGAACCAATTCCAAGTCGACAATAAAATAGCAAAAAAGGCAAAAACAGGGGATTTTGAAACTTATATTGTAATGACTAAACAAATTAATACTCTGTGTTCCTTTTTTATTGATACGAATCACAGATTCGCAGCGATTTGGCATGCTAAAAATCTTGAAAAAATGTACTTGATCCCTAGACACTTTTGATGTGTGTAGTTACAAAACTCAGATTACGTCTACTTATAGTATAACACACACAATCTTTGTAGCTGCATATTTATTAGATTCGACAATCGATTGGAAGCATTCCCCACGCTAGGAGAAAATCATGCCTAAAACACGTGGCACTGGAAGTAAGTTTGTTTGTAATTAAGGCTACCAAAACATGGCGACGAAAGGGTTACCAAAATAGCACCCAAACCCATGCGGGTGGAAACCGGGTGGAAACAGCTCGGTAGCAGTTCTTAATAAAATCGCATTTTTATTGAATTCCATAAAAAAAGGCAACATACAATACCAATAACTTATCATCAACTCATAAGATAAATAATATTTATTCAAAAAAAAAAAACAATCGCTAGCACAAAGCAATTGCAATAAAACGGACCAACTATAACATCCAATCGAGCTATATTCACACAATAGAATAGGCCATAGTGATTTACAAATATATTAAAGTATTATTATAGCCAAAGATTATTATAGTACTGAACACAATGGATTTCGCTAAAACCGTGTTGCACACAAAAAAAATGTGAGAACAGCCCGATATTGGGTTTTTTTTTATAGAACTAATCGTTGACCTGTTTTGTGGTTTTTTATCAAAAAGATTTGGCCATAGCAAATATCGTCTAATATGATTTGTTTATGACAGTGTTTTGTGTGGAGTGATGTCAGTTGCCAGCTGATTCCGGCTCGAAGACAGCCAAATGCCCACTTATCAACTGACTTATAAAAAACGAAGTTGTGAATTCATTTGTATTTATAAGCACAGGAAATCTCCGTCATAAGAAGGCTCAAGGTCACCTAAAAGACCATGGAGAAGGCTCTCAGAGTTTCGTTGTGTGACGGCTGGTGAGACGCGGGGGTAGAGGCCCGCTACCCTGAGAGAAAAATAGGGGCTTGTAACTTGTTCGGTAAAGTTTGCGACCGAAAAGTTCGCCACCGAAGATTGGTCAACAGTAGGTATTTCTGCTACCGGTGTTCGGTCGGGCACCATATTTGGTCAGTATACTCTCCCGTAATTTACATATTATTGACACCGCGCGGGGTCGGTCACTGTGCCTACTGGTCACTGATATTGCCTGTCTGATTGGTATGATTGATTTCTCTCCGTGTAAAAGGCGGACCGACGACTCGTTTAAGGTCGGAGAACTCCGTTGGACGCGGGAAGCGCATCAGGAGCGGGTCGTTAAGGCAATCTTTGGGGAGGCCTGTGTCCAGCAGTGGACGTCTTTCGGCTAGTGATGATGATGGCCTCTGTCATATAACCCCACTTATATCCTACTAATATTATAAATGTGAAATTGTGAATGTTTGGATGTTTGTTACTCAATCACGCAAAAACGGCTGAACGGATGAACGGAATGCACGTTGTCAGGGGTACAGAGGACATAGGATAGTTTTTATCCCGGAATTCCCGTGGAAACTCCGAAATTACGGCGGATGAAACCGCGCGGCACAGCTAGTCCTACCAATATTATAAATGTAAAAGTGTGGATCTTTGGATGTTTGTATGTTTGGATGTTTGTTACCCAATCACGCTAAAACGACTGAACGGATTTGGATGAAATTTGGCATGCACGTTGTCAGAGGTACAGAGAAGGACATAGGGTACTTTTTATCCCGGAATTCCTGCGGGAACTCCGAAATTACCGCGGGTGGAACCGCGGGGCACAGCTAGTAACCTAATAAGGATTTACATCCAGTAACAAAAGTGGCATAGAACAAAATTATGGCCAGACCTCTAGGCTCCAAAAATGTTTATGGTATTTAATAAAATAGATGGTTTTTTGAAAAACTTCATCATGTGTAATGTTAGGTACTAATGATAACAAAACAAACGAGTTCAAACTCGACTATCTATGTAGTTTCCACCAGGATATTCCATTAGCATAATCCGGCGCCATCTTCAGACCCTCGTCGTCATGGCAACAAGGCAAGCAAGTATAAATTCGGCCCTTTGACTCAATGTAACTCCGTTATTATTTAATTACCTACGTAAAAAATTGAAAAAAAATTAGTCAACTAGCCCATTCTTACGATGGTGTCAAACTTCATTCTTTCAACTTCAACTCAAAAAGACATTTTATAAATATATCCAAACCAGATAATACCTATAACTAAAAGAATATATTATAGAGTGAAGTTTAAACAAGTTTTCAACTTTAAAAACCACATCAATTGAATATCAGTTAACAAACTGATTAAAAAAATCCCAGCCACAGATATAGGTCAGAGTAGATACAATAAGTTTGTAATATTGTACAAAACCAGGCTTGAATAAAAATCAAAGTAATAATAGTAAAAAAAATTACCTATTTGGAATGAAAATGACTAAAAAAAATTGTTAATTGGAAATGCGGTTGGCAAGACTGAACAGATACCTACTACAGTCCAAACTGATTATACCTACAAATATAATAGCTATAGACGAAAAGAAAACTCTAATCCCATTTTGTTCTCCAAAACTGGATTGAGTTTTAAGATTTTTTAGAGAAGGATTTTAAGTTTTAGGCATACTTTTTTAAAGTTTTTTTTTATTCGTACAATTTTTTTTGGATGTCTGACTCTTACGGGTTCTTACTCCTTATTCTAATCAATCTGTGGAAAAACCATAGGAACTAGGCAGTAGTATCTTCTATAGTAATTTTATATATAAAAATATATATCTAGATATCGGTCGTATGGTCTAGAAATATTTGTTGTAGTGTCCATGAAGATAATAGAGGAAAGATGATAGTTGGAGATGGAAGTTTGTACGGAATAAACGAAGCCTGTGTTTCGTGATAGTCGCGCCACGTCCTAAACTTGCACTGTCTATTGTGTTATGTCTGTGATCCTAGTTGTTTATCCAGCAGATTATCCTAACAATAGGCCGAACACGTTGTGTTTACGCATCAAATGAGGCGTGGTCGAGTTTTTTAAAGGGATTGTTGACACAATTGTTACGACTTTTTGTATTATAAATCTTTAACAATATAGCAAATAAAATAGCAACAGCCAATGTTGTTTTTTGCCTTTTTACCGCATCGTTTTTGAGTTGGGAGGTCTGTTTATTTCGAACTTACGAAATCCATTCTTGGGCTTAGCATTTCGTAAAGTCGAAATGTGCTTGAAAAAAAATTTGCGTATAATTTTGTGATCTCTTTTGGAACAAAGTTCTTTAATGCATAGTAGATACTGGCTTGGCGGATCTAGGCGAAAAAAAAATGTAAGTAAGTACTAAGAATTTTCCGTCACGACGACATCGCGTTTTTAGAATAGAATAGAATAGAATACTCTTTATTGTACACCAAAATAATGTTACAGTTAGTTAAAGAAAAACTTATAAAATAGCCACAAAAGGCGGTTTTATAGCTTTACTAGCGATCTCCTCCAGACAACCTGTTATTAGTTAATATAGTTTTTGGAGCAATTATTATTATCTTTCCAATTTTATCACTGCACTTCAGAGATTAACGGCCACACACATAGTCGTTTTAATTTTAAATTAGATACCTACCTAATCATTAAAACGACTAAGTGCGGCCGTAGTATCGTACATTTGGTTGTCTACGGCGTAGCACGTAGCCCGTAGCCGTAGCGCGTCGCGTAGCTATGACATTGCGGAACCACTCACCAGCCAAGTACGGATGGTGACAGTGCGCCAGGAGGTGTTGTAGGTGCTGGTGCTGCACTGGGATCGGTCGGCTGGCTATTGGCTTGGCGATCGGCCAAGGACTGGCCATCATTGGTTGTCGGTAGTCTGAAAAGATAAAGCACGTATTAATTTTTATTGTATTGGTTTTTCATAATTCGAACCTTGAGCTAATTTAAATTCTTGGGTTGGTTGAATGGTGATGATTTGAAAAAAAAAATGCTAAGTTTTCACAGTTGCCAGTGCTTAACTAAGATATACCTATAGATACTTATTAAGTACCTATCTTATATCTACATAATACCTCTATGGGTCTTGTAACGAGACGGCAATGCCCGGCCTCATTTTTT
This sequence comes from Zygaena filipendulae, assembly GCA_907165275.2. Classification (NCBI taxonomy): domain Eukaryota; kingdom Metazoa; phylum Arthropoda; class Insecta; order Lepidoptera; family Zygaenidae; genus Zygaena; species Zygaena filipendulae. The sequence continues at coordinate 1,454,673 of OU015678.1, read as the reverse complement.
AGCGTTAACGTTAGCGTTTTTTTTTTATTGCTTATTTTTACTAACCGACTTCCCAAAAAGGGGAGGTTCTCTAACTTACGACTGCGTGAACCGGTTTTTTATGTCTCAAAAAAACACATAAGGCAAATAAATTAAAGTAAATATTATAAAATAACAAATTCCATCTATTCTATCCTGCACAAACAAACACTTTCATAGCATGAGAAGTGAAAATGCTATTTACGGCACTGCCACAGATAATATGTGTTATGGTTCCTAAGTTATATAGTTAACATATCTACTACACTAGCGCCTTGGTCCTAACTGTAAAGATAGTTGTAAAAGTATTTTTCATTACTCATACTCGGAAAGTAGGTCTGAAGTTGCCTGAGAAGCGGGTTGAAAGTAACCCTTTTCAGCCCTAGGGAGAATCGCTTTCAACTGACAACTGTCAAATTATTAAAAAAAAACTATTTTTACATTTCTATTGAACCATGTTCCAACTTTCTATACAGCCAGCGCGATGTAAAATTGAAATGTAAAGTTTAAGTAGGTATTAATTAAAATAAAATTTACTCACTTTTTCTTAAGCTAATCCCTATTTTTATTTTGACTTTCCTTGCATTCGTAATGAAAAGCACAGTGTTATCCTCGGGAGAAAGACTTATTTAGTCCCGAGACGGGGTTTGGCTCCCGAGCGTAGCGAGGATAACAATGTACTATTTTTTTTAATAAATAAATAAATAATGCTACGCACTGCTTACGGGACAGCCTGTATGTATATCTGTGAAACATTTGATCACATCGCAGATCGATACCTATATAATTACCAACAACAAGGTGCTAAAAGCGCTCCCCGCCCGCACAGAGGGCGCCCACCTAACTTAAATTAATACACAGGCAAAGTCAAAAACAAAACGCCATGGGTGTGTGATTAATGGGATTACAAAGGCTATACAATATATTAAGGGTGGAGCGGTGGAGTGCCTTTGACAGCGGGTGGCGGGGCGCCAGGGTGCGCGGGGCGCGGCCCGGAGCAAAAGCGATAAGCGATCGCGTTTTGCAATTTCGGATCGAGTTTAGTTATTTTGAATCGCTCGAATTGGGTATTCTCCAGGGTATGAAAATCAAAATTCTAAGTTTCTTTCTTTCAAGTCCGTCAGTTGGAAAATAAAAAAAACAATACACACGTATTTGTTGCTTTTTCAAATTAATGAAAATAAACACAGATAAAGCGCATTAAAGTTTAGGGTGGGGGGACTTAATGAGACGTCATTATTCGGTATAAGCCCCGTACAAACTGCACCGGGTTGTGACGTCACGTGGAACTTCAACTCAATGTATCGCCGTTATTTTTTGATACCGTAAAAAAAGAAAAAATACGTGTCCAATATAACCTTTTAAATATTATATACTAGCTACCGGGGTTTCGGGGTTCATAAATGGTTGTGTTTCTTAATCTTGTGTTCTTTTAGTTAGGCGCACGTGTAGTGCTTCAATGAAATGAGTACATACTAACTCCTGCTTTAAAATTTATTTACGAAGCTCATTTGTACTAACAATAAACCCCTAGCCAATTTATTCAATAGAAATTCAGTTTCTCGATTATTTACTAAAGGTTATATTGACACCCACATCTTAAGCCCGCTCTCGCTGCCTTTTGTGGCTTAACCCACGGCCCATTGATTGAGAATCCACCGCCGGTATTGTATTTATAATGGTTGGGTGTTGTGCGTTTAGCATAGTATCATAGACTCTTGTGCACTCAGAGAGAGATGAATATATGCATTAGGTAATCCTACTAATATTATAAATGTGAAAGTGTGGATGTTTGGATGTTTGGATGTTTGGATGTTTGGATGTTTGGATGTTTAGATGTTTAGATGTTTGGATGTTTGTTACTAAATCACGCAAAAACGGCTGAACGGATTTGGATGAAATTTGGCATGCTGATTGTCAGGGGTACAGAGAAGGACATAGGGTACTTTTTATCCCGGGATTCCCGCGGGAACTCCGAAATTACCGCGGGTGTAGCGCGGGGCACAGCTAGTAATGTATATATACGGCTTATGTATGTAGGCATGTATGTATGTAGCACTCGCTGTTCCCCGCGGTTTCGCCCACGGTAATTTCGGAGTTCCCGAGGAAATTCCGGGATAAAAAGTAGCCTAGGCTACTCCTTATAACATTAGCTATCTGCGAGTGAAAGTCCCGTCAATTTCGGTCTAGCTGTGTCAGAGATTAGCCAGAACATACAAACAGACAGACAGACAGAGAAAAATTTAAAAAATAGATTTTTTGGTGTAAGGTACTTACAAAAAACTTAGGAAAAACTGTTAATTTAAAAATTACAGACACAGAATTTCTTTGTATAAATAATATAAATTAATAAATAATAGGAAAAATAGATTCGTAGTTGAATAAGTACCTACCTACCAACGTCATTTCAAAAAGTGGCGTCGAAATCAGTCATCACAAACTTTCATGAATTGTGTGTGAAATTAAAACACTTTGTATTTAAACTAAGTATGTATTTTATATTTTAAAACAACTAACTAGCTATATCTATACATCGTTAACAGATTTCAATTTTATGCTTAATTTGCACTGCATCAGATTCTTGGGTATTTCGAATTACAACCGCGGTAAGACTTTTGTTGATTAATTGAGATTAGACAGGTATTTATCTCTGAATCAGGTATTTATCTCTCCGATTGCAAGACTGTCCAGATTATATAATGATTGCAGCTGTGATGAGGTTGATATTTTCTGTATGTCATTTTTTAAATTTCGCAAGTTTCTTTATCAAAAATTTAACAATTAACGTCTCTTCAAGACTGGGTTCTAGTTTGTTGTGATTATTCAAAATTTCAAATTAAGTATTAAAATTTTTAGTCCTAATATTAAGTTTAAAATTAATCTTTCAAATTAAGACTACACCTACTATAAGCATGCTGTGTTTACCTGTAAAAGATTGTACAATTAGCCTTAAGTTATTGTCTTACGGCGGCACTCAGAGTCGACTTTAATGATTACTTAGTTAAGTATAGATTTTTAAAACAAAATTGCCGCAATCAGAGACGTTCAGTAAATTAATGTTAATTGGCATTTAATGAGATGTAACTTAATTAGTTAAATGCCAATTAACATTAATTTATTAAACTTGTCTGATTGCGGCAGTTTTGTTTTAAAAATCTATACTTAACTAAGTAATCATCAAAGTCGACTCTGAGTGCGGCGGTTAGAGTTTATTGTTATTGTATGATCGTTGGTAATCCAAATAAAGAAAATAAAATAAAATCCCCCCCCCCCACAATAACTTTTTTTTAAAATGTCGCTATAAAGATGTATAGAAAGCGTAGCTGTAGGAGTACTATTTTTGCCAGTGTCAGGGAAAATCCTGGACTGCAGTTTTTATAGCACCTTTACCACTAATTTTCCCTAATTAATAATAAAAATCCGAGAGTAACCCTCTAGCTGTCTGTCTGTCCGTCTGTTACGCTCACACCTTAAGGGCTCAACCGATCATCATGAAATTTTGCGTGCACGTTGTCAAGGGTACAGAGAAGGACATAGGGTACTTTTTATCCCGGAATTCCCGCGGAAACTCCGAAGTTTACGCGGCTGAAACCGCGGGGCACAGCTGGTAGAAATTCAGTTGTTAGAACAGAAAATGATGAATTACATATTAAATGCTACCTAGTCTAAAGTATTAAGTAAGTCAAGCGCTGCAATCCTCTACAAAAAAAAACCAATAAAACCATAAAGCTTCCCCCTGTGAATTAGGAATTACAAATCCTTAAATAAACTCAAGTAATAACGGAAGGAGCATTGCCTAGCAGACCCTCCGCGTAGGCCCTGGAGGGAAAAATTAGAGGCGCGGCGGAGGCGTCGCTGCGGAAAAGTTCGACTCGGGGCGCTCCCTGCGAGGCGATAGGCTTGATGATCTATTGATCACAGCTTCTTATTTAATTACTAGCTGTCCCACGCGGTTTCACCCGCGATAATTTTGCAGTTCCCACGAAATTGTTCCATACAAACTTTGCATCCCCTTTTCATCCCCTTAGAGGTTGAATTTTCAAAAATCCTTTCTTATCGGATGCCTACGTCATACAAAGAACACACCCTCCAAGTTTCAGGTCTCTACGATCAGCGGTTTAGGCTGTGCGTTGATCCATCAGTTATTCAGGACAAAGCATTTTATATACATATATATATATAGATAGATAGATTTCTAATTAAAAGCTTTTGTTTAGCAACCGTGACGTAGGTACCGACAGTATTAATAATAATAAGGATGATAATAACAATAACACACAGATCTACTTGATCCTACAGTAAGCTATAATTAGCTTGTGTCGTAGAAACCAAGCAAACGTGGTATATACTACATAGAATTACATAAAATAATATATATATTATACTATAGATAGGTAAACACACTCACAATGGAAAGTGGAACCCTGTGTTCATCACACAAAGTGCACCCCCACCGGGAATCGAACCCGGAACCTCTTGATTAGCGCTCTTGATTATGGTGACCTACAGCGCCAATCGGGTCGTATTGGATCGTGGCTATTTAAAAGGGCAATGGAGGGAGCAATGCTCGAAATTAAAATTAAATTCTTATTTCAAAAGTTACCGATACACCTATTACAAATTTCACGCAACTCTGAATTCCTAAAAATCCTTTCTTACTGCTAGTCAAGGAAAAAGGAAAATTGGGAAAATTTCAAGTCTCTAGACTCCGTGTTTTTGGTAGACGAATCCGTCGGTAATTATTATTAGTTTTGCTTTTTTAAAAGGTAAAAAAATTTAACCTACAATTATTCCTACAAAACTCACAGTCGATTAATCCAAATAATAAGGCTTATCATAAAACCGCTCGATCTTTTATTAAAAATTCGCACAGAAACCAATAGGTTGGCAATAAAAAACGTACACAATACGAAATTGAAACACTTGAGAAAACAACACTTTTTTTTATCAACACCCAAGAACTACTCGCGCCATTACTGCAGATGGACCAACACAATAAAAATAAAAAGGCCATAAAATAGCGCGCCATAATGCCAACGTCGTAACACTAATCCTGGCCGAAGATAAACAGCATTCAAAAAACAGAATAGGATTCTGCTTCCATACACAATGGGTAGCTGTTCTTTAGTCCATGGGGGCTTATATTAATGAAATGTTTGAATAATTGTTTGGATATATATTTTTATCATCTGATAAATAGGCGTGTTTGTTTTATAAGGGATCTATTTTTTATTGTGTCCCACGGATAAACAGTGATTTAATTTTTTTTTATTTTCTTAGGGCTGGACTTATTTAGTTGTTAGTTTTGTATCCATATTTAAAATTAATTTTTCACCATCATAATATGCTGTGAGAGCCATTTTCTTGTGTTTTTAAGGTTTCAAAATATAGGTAATAAGATTTCCCATTTTTGCTTCATAGTAAATTATTTATTATTATTATCAAAGACATGTAGGAGTAGATACCTAGGGATAGCGAAATAATAGATTTTACTATTCGTTTTTCATAACAGGTTCTATTTCGGTTACAAAAATTGATATTTAAACATGTACTAAATACTTATACCTAAGTTTTAGTTTTTATGAAAATCTGCCTTTCTCCTAATCCTTTGAGCATTTATCACTGTTTCTTATACTTTCGGATTTACTACTAGGTACTTTGTTGCTACTATCCACGCCCACTTCCAAAACATTATGTTTTATTACCCTAATTTTTAATGTCATATCAGACTATAATAAATTCAGATTAAAACATTAAGACGTAACTAAAACCTCAAAACATTAAAAAATAATAACCAACTCTTCATTATTAACGTTTATTAAAAAATAATTTCCAGAGCCATAAACACGAAACAGTAATCAAAAAGCAACTGGCAACACATTCCAACGTGCGCCCGTACTCAATAAAAATGGCCGTCAACAAGTCATTTTCAATAAACTCTCCGTCCCCCGGTATAAAGGTACGTTCCGAAATCAATTATTTTCGCACTTTCCCGCGTAAAAATTGCCGCCGAATCGCCGCGACACCCGCCACACGGCCATGGGCGCGCAATCGTTCCGGGCGACGACAACAGTTAATTGAAACGCTATATAGTTACTCAGTATACGTTACCTATGTATTGTTATGACGTTTTAATGTTTTATAGGCACATAGAATCATAGTCTATTTTATCAAATTTTAGTTTTTAGTCCGTTATATTTATTAATAAAAGATATTAGACATGTATTTTTGGAACGAAGTTCCTCATTTCTTTTTTTACGTTATCAAAAATAACGACGACACTTTGAGTCAAAATACACTTGGTTGCAATAAATATTTGATTGATTGATTGAGTGTCTCCTAAACATTAATGCGCATTATCGAAGTTTCATTTCATTTCATTCATTTCAAGTACTTTTCAATTATTTAAAAAAAGCAAAATATACGTGTAAAATAGATCGTATTGTTTTCAAAATAGCTTCTAAAATTTTAAACGGAATTCGCTAGATTATTTTTTCTATGTGGCGTAAATATTTTTTTTTATTTACATTCATAAATATGTCATAGAATGTTGCCGGCGTGTTGCCAGTACCTACCTAATGAGCATAATTATTGTGTCCATACACTCATATATTTGCGGTCAACAAACAGATGTCAGTGCGCTTGAATATGACATTATTATGTTTTATTATTGTCCGACGGCCGCGTCGGTCTCTGTAAAGTACAAGTTCATAATATTTATTTTCATGATTTTTTTTTTGTCGACTTCCATTAAAAAAAGCAGAGAATGTAGAGATCTTGTAGTGTACATTTATACCTAAGTACCATTCCAACTCCCGCTACATGTTTTTTAAACTTAGTTACCGATACAAGACTGATTTTTATAATTTATTAGCTGTCCCCCATGGTTTCATCCGCAGTAATTTCGGAGTTCCCGCGGGAATTACAAAGTAAAAAGTACGCTATGTCCTTTTCTGTACCACTAAAGACGTCTATACAAAAATTTCGTAGTGATCGGTCGAGTCGTTATCGTTATTTTTTAACCAATTTACACAAAACCTTAACAAATTATATACCAAAAGAGAAATATGATTATACATAGGTAGCTATAAATATAAGATAACGAGCTGTTTTTTTTTTAATTTATTTTCCGAATATTATTATTATAATTATTATTATTATTATAATTTATGGTTGACATAAAATAGTACAGAAAACCACAGAGGTTTGTACAAATAGTGCTATTTCTATTAATTATTCATATACTACGTTTCCCGCGGTTTCACCCGCGTTAATTTCGGGTTTCCCGTTCCGGATTACAATATAGCATATTATGTTACTCAGTGATAATGTAGCTTTCTAATGGTGAAATAATTTTTGAAATCGGTCTAGTAGTTTTTGAGTTAAATCGTAACAAACAAAAAATAAAATCTTTCCTCTTTATGTTGGGACCAATAAACTCCTTTTCTTTCTTTCTTTCTTTATAATATTAGTATAGATATTTATTCTCTATTCGAAATTCACCCAACCGAAATCAACACTGGAACTAAGAAAACTCAATAGGTACAAGACAAACAATTTTCTATCACATATCCGAGCCCCAAAGTATTCGGTATTACCGACGCCACGCACTGCTCCGCATACTGAAGGAGCGTAAGTTGCAAAACCCAAATTCGGCGTCGCTCGCATCGCGCTAGTGTTAACTCGCAACCGCAGCCTCGGATTGGGTCGTTTAAATTCAGAACGCGTCTGCGGTCGTGTTAACCGTCACAGAGTGTACTGTTTCCAAATTAGTGCTGTAGTGATGGTGTCATATGTAGTAGCAACACTATGATTTTATCGATTCATTTGCGTCTCTGATTATCCCAGTTAGGTAATCGAATGTGAGTTTGTTTGGTTTGTTTGTTACGCTTTCACGCGTACACGTTGTCAAGGGTACGGAACAGGACAAAGGGTACTTTTTGTCCCAGAATTTCCGCGGGAACTTTGAAATTAAACGCGAGCTATTAAATACATATATATTTTGTCCCATTTGTCGTATCTCCCCGTTTTGAGAGCACTCCCCTGACTGCCTCAGCCAGTATCGGAATACTTGGCGTCGATATATCGAGCGACGTTCAATTTCGTAGTCATTTGGAAGGGAAGGCCAAATTGGCCTCTAAGAAGCTCGGTGTGCTCAATAAGGCGAGAAAGTACTTCATGCCGGCCCATCGCCTGCAGCTTTATAAGGCGCAAATTCGGCCACACATGGAGTATTGTTCTCACCTCTGGGCGGGAGCTCCCCAGTACCAGCTCCTTCCATTTGACCGTATCCAACGTAGAGCAGCTCGAATCGTCGATGACAAGGCTATTTCTGATCGGCTTGAACCTTTGGCGTTACGTAGAGATGTTGGTTCACTCAGCATCTTCTACCGCATCTATCATGGGGAATGTTCAGAGGAACTGTTCGGATTAATCCCGGCTGCTGAGTTTCGTCACCGGACATCGCGTCAAAAATACCACGCATACCACAACTGCGCGATTTCTCAGGCACTTTCTGCCTCGCACAACCACTCTGTGGAATCAGCTTACGCCGGCAGTTTTTCCGAACGGATACGACCTGGGAACCTTCAAAAAACGAGCCTTCTCCTTTCTTAAAGGCCGGCAACGCACCTGCATGCCTTCTGGTGATGCAGATGTCTATGGGCGGCGGTAATCACTTATCATCAGGTGTGCCACCTGCCCGTTTGCCCCCTATTCCATAAAAAAAAAAAAATACTAGCTGTTCCCCGCGGTTTCACGTGAATGCAGAATTTCATGGTGATCGGTTGCGCCGTTATAAGCCGTGAAAGCGTAACAAACAAACAAAGAAAGTCACTTTCGCATTTATAAAATTTTTAAGAGGAAGAAGGTTTAACTACGCGGTCTTAGATCTGCCAGTTGTACAGATTTTATATTTATTATTTATTTTATACAAATTGGCTGAGATTTGCCTAAGTATTTATTAATGAACTATAGCTGTCCGTCGCAGTTTTACCGACGGTAATTTCGGAGGTCCCGGGGGAACTCCAGGATAATCCATATAGGTTTGTTAATTCTTTGTGTTTCTCCTGGGACAATAAAGTATATTTAAATTATATTTCCTCTTGAATCACTCTGTCTATTGGTAAAAACTGCATGAAATTCCGTTTAGTAGTTTTTAATTTTATCGCAAACAGACATACAGACAGAAGCAGCGGAGGACTTTGTTTTAAGTACAAATATATAAGGATATAAGGATTACAATAAGTACCTATGTAAGGATTATGAATTCAGATAAATCGATATAATAATATAATCGACAGCTAGGATATATGGTACATCACTAGGGGATATTCAGGTGTATTACTGGTTGTATATCGTGTAGTACATCAGTGTCGTTTGAACATAACGTGTAGTTTGAGACGACGTTAATATACATGGAATTTAACTACATATCATGAGGAGAACACAAGGTTAGTTCGAAAGAACTGGTACCTACCACCTTTGTTCAATCTAAAAAGATATTAAAAGTTTTTTAAAGTGAAAAATTACTTTTGCTTAAAAATCTAGATGATGATGATACACCTTTACGATAATTTCAATAAATACACAAATCCAGGATTTATAACTTCACCTACATCTACTTAAGAATACTAAATAAAATACAATGAGACATGAGATAAAATATGTGACATGATTTCTTTTATCGTATAGGTTTATTGTAAAATAAGGATCATTTTAATATTACTTTATGAAGATTCATAGGCTAAACCACGGTCCTCAACCTACCCCTCCGAAAAACAGCCGTGAGTATACCAATTCATTTCATTTCCCAACGTTTCCCAAAAACAAATCCCATCAAGCACAAAACGATACTCAGTATTCCACCTCAGCCAGGAGTAAAGCAAAATTTGTAATCATTTAACTCAGCTTAACTTAGCTGCGCTCCCCCAAAAACTAACTGGATAACAATAAAAAGCACCTGTGAAAACAATCCGAGTGCGGCAACTACGCACTTCATACCATACACTTGCGATAAACTCGATTTTTATTTCAATCATTCGATAAATCCGAAATCGAACCGTTACCTAAAACGATTTATCCGGTACAAAATCGTTCGCATCCACTTTATGGCTTTCGAGTAAAAAAGTACCCGCCAAATCTCAGTAATATAAAGTTCGACAAACTTATCTGTCGCCATCGCGTATGTGATGTTTGAGTCTTAAGCCGAATGGCTTAAGGTTGATAATAATGTAGCAGAGGTGTTGTCGACGGCAAAGATTTGAGAGCAGTGACGGCGGGCGAGTCGTTCGGGATTCGAATATTATCGCAATATGGCGTCGAATGACATGTTAATATGAAAGTGCGGCCCCGATATGTATAATTTTATTTCAGTGCTCGTCGATTTTTGTGAGCGCATACCTAATTCACAATCTCTGTTTTATATTTAGAAAAAGCCCAATAATGTGTTTAATATTATTTATGTTAAGGATGTGTTAAAAGAGGAGGAGGTAAGTATACCGCAGTTGAAGACGTCGCATTCTCAGATAACATAAAAAAGAACTTACTACTTAACTACCTACCTATTTAACTCTCAGAACAGACTGCAGACAGGATTATTTTATACTAGCTAGTAGCTGTTCCTCGCGGTTTCACCCACTTTAATGTCGGAGCTCCCGCGGGAATTCCGGGATGAAAAGTAGCCTAAGTTACAGTTACATTAACTATAGCGAGTGAAAGTCCCGTCAAAATCGGTCCAGCCGTTCCAGAGATTAGCCGGAGCAAACACACAGACAGACAGAGAATTTTTTTAAAAGTTGTTTTTTATGTGAATATTGTATATACTTATGCATTTAATGAAAAGCTGTTAATTTGAAATTACAAACAGACAATTCAATTTTATTTATACGTATACTAGCTGTCCCCCGCGATTTCATCCGCGGTAATTTTGGAGTTCCCGCGGGAATTCCGGGATAAAAAATATCCTATCTTTTAAGTTGGACCATATTATAAATGGTTACAAAATTTTATTAAAATCCGTTCAGTAGTTTCGGAGTCCATCGCGGAGAAACAACGTGACACGTGATTTATATATATTAAGAAGATAGTTTGTATAGATTATCGTTTCCGTATAAAAAAATATCGAAAAAAATAATTCTTGCCCGCGATTAATATATCGCCATTATAACCAATAACAATTTTCCTTTAGCCAACATCTTAATTTACTAACAGAAAGTCACAATATGGCCGCCGACTTTTTCAATAAAACTGGCAACATCTGGTGGAACACTTAAGCGCGGGGGCGGGGGCGAGACAGCTCCACTGAACAGTCCACGCGTGCGACAAGGACGGGCGTATCTAGGGGGTCCGGAGCGAAATTAATATGTCGAGTCCTTTTCTTAACGCTTCTTGCCGGACGCTCTCTATTATTGGCGTAGGCGTTTCATATTTCTCTATTAATATTTCCGTTGTCTCTCGGTTATAACGTTATTGTCTCGGATATACACGGCTGGAGAACAATTAGGGGATATAATATAACGATAAATAAACTATATCTCCGATAGTGTGTTGTCGGTTATTAATTTGATTTTTCTTTTCTCCGATAGGTACCTAGGTACCTACCATACTTGTTGTTTTCTAACTTACGTGCTTTTAGAATAAACAATTTTCGTAACTTACATTTATATGTAGTTCTTGGTACATGTTCTTTATATTATGTATTGTATCCAGTATCGTATAGGTATATCGTACTATGTCATTTTTGTATTTAGTCATTTATGTATTATAATCAGATTACTGAAAATAACCGTGACCGAGACGTCACGTATTTATATACTACTAGCTGTCTCCCGCGATTTCATCCGCGGTAATTTCGGAGTTCCCGCGGGAATTCCGGGATAAAAACTATCCTATCTTTTAAGTTGGACCATATTACAAATGGTTACAAAATTTTATTAAAATCCGTTCTGTAGTTTCGGAGTCCATCGCGGACAAACAACGTGACACGTGATTTTAAGATATATATTTTATTTTATTTTTTGTTTAGTTTTTTTGTTCATTTTTTTATTGTAATTTTGGTTTTATAGTTCATTTTTTACTTTTATTTATTTTTTACTGCGGTTCCAGCTGAAAACCAGCGCTGCCTCACACTGTTAAGTGTGTGAGATAGTATTATGCTGAGCCGGGACCATTTTGTCAACATTTCTGTATTGTCGCAGCACAAACTATACTTAGAGATACTACCGTATTGTCGCAGTTGTATATTTATGTGTTGGTTGACAAATAAATTTATTTTCTTTCTTCTTCTTTAATTCTTTCTTGGAAAAAGTAGGGACTAAAGATAAGGGCATAGGTACTTTCATCCTAATATAAAGAGTTCCTGCGGACTTTCAGAAATCGAGGCGGGTAACCGTGGGCTATCCGCTTATCCTACTAATATTATAAACGCGTAAGTTTGTAAGTACGTATGGATGGATGAATGGATGGATGGATGTTTGTTACTCTTTCACCCAAAAACTGCTGAATGGATTTAATTGAAACTTTACAATAATAGGTATAGCTTATACATCAGATTAACACATAGGGTACTTTTTATCCCGGAATTCCCGCGGGAACTCTGAAATTAACGCGGGTGAAACCGTGGGGCGTAACTAGTTATAAATATTTATTAGAAAGTAATTCGATCGAAAAACAACACATTTTAGAATTTCTCTCACCTGTATACTTAATATCCCGTCGATTATCGAAATTTCGAAATATCGATCGAAATATCGGAAAATGGAAACGTGTTACTTAGGTAGGTATATTAATTTGAGAGAAAACCCCAAATACCGATTTCCATAGCCCTAACTTTCACCCCGCGCCACTACCCTTTACCCCCTCAGGGATTGAATTTCTTAAAAACCCTTTCTTAAACTTATACTTACTTTAGAGTTTATACTTTATAGCAGTGGCGAAGGTACCATAGAAGCCGATTCCCACCGGCTTCCCTTCAGACGCAACATCTCTCTCCGTAATTGAGAACGTTGTCAGGGATATAGGGAAGGACTTTTTATACCGGAATACCCGCGGGAACTCCGGAACTTATCGCAGGTGAAACCGCGGGGAACAGTTAATAGTTTAATAAGTTGAAATTAAAGTAGATTTCCGGCTTCCATCAATCTTTTCTCTCAAATTTCACCCTTCGCCACTGCTTTATAGTGTAAGAATTTTTGGAGTTGGTTCAACAGTTCCACAGATTATGCTTCTCATACACAAAACTAGCTGTCCCCCGCAGTTTTACCCGCGGTAATTTAGGAGTTCCCGCGAGTTCAGTATCTATTTTATCCCGGGAATTCCGGGATAAAATATAGATATAAAGTTTTTTCAATTTCAATATAAACTTTTTCCCGACGTCCGATTTAAATGAAACAAAGCCTATTTGTAACTCCAGGCTAAGCTCAATCTACCTATGAAAACCGCATGGCAATCCGTTCAGTAGATTGGGAGATTATCGTGAACAGACAGACAGACAAAAATAATTTTAAAAACCCCTTTTTGTGTTTGATTACCTACTCTCCTTTTATCGCCCCTAACAGTTTTTGTCAAAAATATTCAATGTACAAAATCGCGGATTCTACTTTTTTATCTAATAATATAAAATTCTCGTGTCACAATGTTCGTTCCCATACTCCTCCGAAACGGCTTGACCGATTCTCATGAAATTTTCATTTCAGTAAGCCTGAGAATCGGCTACTATCTATTTTTCATCCCCCTAAAGGGAGTTCGTACGGGAATTCCGAAACTCACGCGGGTGGAACCGCGGGGCACAGCTAGTTATAGTATAGAAATATCTAATCTAACAGAGATAAGTAGCTAACTATTATGCTATAATAAAAAGTAGCGCAACAAAATGGCAACGCTCAGCATACCTGAGCCGGGTACCGGCTGAAGGACTAGCTTCCATGGCCATGTAATAAATAAATTTAAAAAAAAAACTAGGCCGGGTACAACAGCTACTAATCTAGGCAGAAATATGGATATTGTAAGTGACCATAATATTATGAAATCGATATAGTAACTCCGTCTATCTATCTGTCTGTTAACTTTTTACGCCTGTCCAAACTCAACCGATTATTATGAAATTTTGTATACCTACACGTTGTCAAAAGATTTAATGTACTTTTTATCGCGGAATCCCGTAGTAGGTAAAACCACAGGGCAACAGGGTACAGCTAGAAAAATCCCTGCTGATTGTAAAAAAAACGAAAACATAGTGGGTAAAATGTAGCGGGGTAAATAGCAGTAAAACGAAAAAAAAACTCACCGTTAACGCTATTTTTGGCGCCACTATGCGGATCGTCCCTGTCACCCAAAATGGCACTAACACTAAACTTGAGTAACGGTTTCTTCGGTTCGTTATTACCGGTATACTCATCACAGTTCCTAACCATATCGTCCGTAGTATAACTCTTGTCTTTCCCCGCGTCCCCTTCATCACCGGAGTTGTCATGGTAGCTGTGCAAATTGAACCGTTTCTCTAGCTCCTCCAGCCGACTTATGCCGGATTTTTTGCATGTGAACGGCGAGCAGTCGTACGCCCCGCAGTTTTGACAGCGCCGGGACAAAGTTGGTATGTTCAAAACTTCCTTTTCCGGATTGATGACAGCGTCTTCCGCTTGCCGCGGATAATAACCGTTATTGTAATAAACCTGTTCGTTTTTAACGTTGTTGAAGCTTTCCTCTTCGTCTCTACTCTTCGAGTCGTCGTCGTTTTCAATTTTGGAATCCTCGATCGATTCCTCTACCCGGTTCGATTCTTCTTCCGTTTCGGCGGATTTTATATCGTCCATTTCCGGCGAGTTGTCTCTCGACAGTTCGTAATTTTGCCGTTGCATAACGTAGTTTTCTATTTGCTGGTTGATGTATTGACTGTGGAAGTTCGCAGATTTCTGTTGGTGCAGAATGTTGTCTACCAAGAAGGGAGAGGTCATATTAAAGGGGCTGCCGTTTGTTTTGTTATAGCACAAGTTCTGTATCGTCCTTAACATAATGTTGTGGTCAAAACCTTTCTGTGTCACGAACGAGTTCAACTTCATTTGTCCATGTTTAAAACTATCCGTTGGGTACATCATACATTCATAACAAACTAATTAGTAATTTACTTAACGTAGAAAACAAAGGAAATTTATAGAACGCAATTTTTTAGCAATGCAAAATAGCTAATAGCTGTCATGTTTTTTCTCCGTTTTTTATTTTCGAATGTGTGTGTCACTAGCATTTAATTTTTGTTCTAATTTCAAAACAATAAAAATAAAACTACACCGGCCAGTTCGCGGTTTATTTTGAATACACTGCAACGTTCGCGTAACGATTTTACGTTCACATTCTATCCGCGTTTCAACGACACATGTATCTCTCATGGAGGTTGTATAACCACTGACTTGTACCGGCCACTCCCTTCTTTAGAAAGGGGCGGGTTTCCAAACGCACGGGCCGGCTTTTTAGGCGCGCTTTTGTTATATCCACCACAATCACTTGACATTCCCTCCCCTTTAAAAACCTATCAGAAGCAGTATAACAAAGGGGAGTTTAAGAGTACTGCCACAGATCTTAGTAAAATGGTCAGGTAGTTGTACTTACAATGTTCGGATTGCAGTTGGTCCGCTGCAATTTAGTTTTTATTACATAGGAAATAGGGTGTTTTACTATGTTTTTAAGGGATGCAATAACCTTGTTGGCGATTGTATTAGTAGATTACATTGTGGTGTGGGGTGGCTCACTCACTTTATTCATAGGTAAGCGGTTTTTATTAGATCTTTGTTTTGACATAAAACGTAATGGAATTTCCTGAGCAACTTGTGTTTATTTCTTATACTTTTTTTGCTTAACGGATAATGAAGCACGGATTTTATTGTGAGAATATTTTCCTTTGCTACTCACTTTTCAGTTTACTCCTATTGCATAATCCTTTTACATTTACTACTAGCTGTTTCCCGCGGGTTCACCTGCGTTAATTTCAAAGTTCCCGCGGGAATTCCGGGACAAAAACTCTGCAGTCTTGACAACGTGTGTGCAAAGTTTCATGAGGATCAGTTGAGCCGTTGAGGCGTGAAAGCGTTAACAAACAAACAAACAAACTTTCGCATTTATAAGGATGAGCAAGTTAACATGGTCTTGAATGTGGACGAGGCAAGTGATAGGCAATAGTCCCTACCTATACTTTTAGGAGACAAGCGTAACCATAGGATGTAAAATATAAAAATACATTGAATAATTACAAAAGACATTCTAAGAAAAGTACTACGTCTATGTTATACCGATATAGTATTATATTATCTGTGCCGATAACAAGCTACAATGTCTACATTTGCGTAGACAGCGGTAGCTCGTAGGTGCGTAGGCGTATCGTAGCAGTCTACGAGACTACGAAATGTAGCTACGACCTACGACGGTCTACGATAATCACGTGCTATATTTTATCTATATTCCATACCGATTACCGACGGAATGGAGATGGTATGTGTGTTTAAAGTTTAGAATTCACTTTTGTATATTATTATAATTAAAGTATATTGCATAAAATGTGTTGTAATGTACCAGCTTTAAAAAAAAATTGTACTTCGTTTCAAATTTTTATAACACACTTTCCTTGGACCGATTGTTACGAAAACAAGCGTGGGTTTTAAGGTCAACTATAACTGTGTGAAGTTCAATTCCAATTCACAAACAGACGTACAGAAAAAAATGTTTTTACTTTGCTAAATAAGTAGGTAAATATTATAATAAAACCTCTTCATCTCTTTCAGTATTCTTTATTAAAATTGAGATAGTGGGAAAGACAGACAGTTGTGACCAAGCAGTGACAGATCATAAAAATAATAATAAGAAATTAATAAACTAGTGTTATAAACTATTACACTTTAAAACCTACACAAATAAGTAGGTAGGTACTATACATATACAACGTGTTAATGAATTAACTGAAAACTAGAAAGTAGTTTGCTCAGAATGGACTAGCGAATCGATCGCACTACGTTTTAATATAGGTTGTATTTTTTCATTTTTACTAGCCCATATCTAAATTATTTATAATACAATATTTGGCACGTACGCCGCCCGCAGCAAAAAATTCGAACCGACAGGCGCGGGCGTAGCGCTTGGAATTTCGTAGATAGGTCACCTCCAAACTAATGTTGAATAACTTTTAAAGTATACATTTTTTTGACATAAAATATATTTTAATCTTATTATTGCTTATTTTTTTAAATGGGGTGTATCAGGTTTTCAGTTAATTCATTAACACGTTGTATATTATTACAGATCCTTCCTTAATTTATTAAAAAAATCCCCACTATACATTTAGATTTAAAACTATAGAAATATTGTGTGTTAATACAGAAGATATTGTACGCCTGTTTGTGTGCACAATGTCATACAAATCCGTTCAGCTGTTTATGCAGCAAATGTCATTGCAACTATAATCTTATCTTATCTTATCTAATATATATAAATCACGTGTCACGTTGTTTGTCCGCGATGGACTCCGAAACTACTGAACGGATTTTGATTAAATTTTGTAACCATTTATAATATGGTCCAACTTAAAAGATAGGATAGTTTTTATCCCGGAATTCCCTCGGGAACTGAAGGACATAGAGTACTTTTTTCCGCAACCTCCGCGGGAACTCCGAAATTACCGCGGATGAAATCGCGGGGGACAGCTAGTTTATTATATAAAAATGAATCCTTATTTCCCTTCATCCTAGCATCACGCGTGAGCGGCTGGACCGATTTCGCTAATTCTTTTATGTTGTGTTTGTTATTATAAGGAGGAGAAGAGTAAAAGAAGTTTTGAGTTCCTGTGGGGGTTCCGAAACTCACGCGCATGGATCTCCGAAACGGTTGTACCGATTTTGACGGGCTTTCACTGCTAACATCTAATTAGCTGATGGCATGGAGGCTGATGGCATAAAAAGTAAATTAGGCACTTCGTAGTTCCTGCGGAAATTCCGAAACTCACACGGGTAAAACCGCGGGGCACAGCTAGTCTTGTAATATTGTGGGATATGCCAATACTACAAGTATAGTTGTCATGTTATTATCATTATTTAATTTTGGAACGAACCCTCTTCTGTCGACCTCCGAGACACGACTGACCTCAGTACCGTTATTGAAAAAGGAACACACGTGAGAATAAAAAGAAAAAGACATTCGCAATTTGAAATTAGCCACACCCCCCGCTTTGTTATTGGCCAGTCCTCCCGTAGCAAAAGAGATGAACTACACTTTTGCTCTACACACAAATTTCAACACAATTTTCACTTAGATTAAGAGTTAATACTATTTTAAATGTTATTTTGAGTTTATTAAATTTTAAATGTTGTGATTTTTATATGAATTTTTATTAACAGTTACTTTTTATTGAAGTGAAATTTTCTTTGAGCGCAATGAGAGTAAAAATTCCACGTCAAATTCAAGTGTATTACCTATTGTCGTACTAGGTGTTCCCCGCAATTTCACCCGCGTTAATTTCGGAGATCCCGGGGGAATTCCAGGATAAGAGTACCTTTTCCTTTTCTGTACCCTCGACAAAGTATATACCTACTTATATATTTTCCGATACTTCCAACAATTAGGTATATGTCACTATATTTCAAAAAATACACTAGGTATATCACAAAAAATCTTGACAAATATTTACTCATAACTACTTAAACCTCATGATAACCGCATGAAAATTCGTTCATTAGCTTTTGAGTTTATCACGAACAGATTGACAGACATAATCGGCGAAGGGCTTTGTTTTATAATTGCACGAATTCAAGTTTTACAACTTAACTTTTTCTTTACAAGAAAAGTCGCGGGCGTTAGCTTGTTTTGAGTGAATATTTTTGTTTCGACGTCACCCTTCCCGCCAACTGCCCGTGTCGAATCGTAATAATTGTATAAACATTAAAAATCACAGCGCACCCCTAACGTTGTATGGAAATCACGGCCAAAATAGGGTTGACTCCAA
The DNA here is from genome assembly GCA_907165275.2 of Zygaena filipendulae. Classification (NCBI taxonomy): domain Eukaryota; kingdom Metazoa; phylum Arthropoda; class Insecta; order Lepidoptera; family Zygaenidae; genus Zygaena; species Zygaena filipendulae. The sequence continues at coordinate 1,435,679 of OU015678.1, read as the reverse complement.
TTAAAAGGAATTATCTGTTAGATATTTAAAAAAAATTTTGTTGATGTAACAAAACAGACCGCTTTAATAAAAGAGAGTTTTCTATTTCATCTGTTGCGTTTTTATTTTCTCAGACCACACTGAAATATCTTTTTTATTTGCAAGTTTGTACCTAATTCTGTTGCGGAACGGTGCAAAACTACTAATATGCCATTATTGATAGGCCAATTAATTAAAAAGCTAATTAATTAAATAAGACTTTTTTACTAAACTCTATTTTAGTTAAAAATTATTGTTATGTACAATTATTATATCGAACTTGACAAACGCTCAGAACTAACTTGACTATACCTAATATTAAAGTAATAAATAATTAGCGTATTATTTCCGACCGCATGCAACAGACAGTTGACACGCATTTAGGCGGGAAGCCGCGCGCACGTGGCGCCATCTTTTGTTGCATTCGTCTCGCTCCCATTCCGCCATTTAGGAATTTCGTCACGCGGATTCTGTTTTGTCATAATTAAAGTTTTATCGTTATATTTATGACCTCTTTAACAGTTTATATTTATCAGGATATTTATGGTCCATTTAGGTTAGTCTGTTTTTGACTTTAATTGTTTAAATATTATTGAACCAGGATTCAAATTCGTTTACGGTGATTTCGATTCGGGATTTGCATAACAGTTCATTTTTTTGTTCCCATAGTCATATATTTTTAGGGTCTCTATTCCTAATTTATTATACTATGGACTAAAGTGTAATTACTGGTAGGTACATTATTTCCCTTTACTTTTTCTAAGAGCATATCCGGCTCGAAGGGCCATATTAACTATTTTATTGACAGCTTATACCTATGTATCCTAAATTTCATAAGTATACTTAGTTTAGAATCTTTATTTTTCTTATTAAATCTTATCCTTTTAAAAGTCTTATTATCTTCTTAAAATCTTATTAAACTCTGTGTGTCTCCTTCTCACGCCTTGCCCTTAACTACGTATACCTACTAACCGACCAATTATTTTACAATAATATTATATTAGTGGTAGGTAGGTACACTACAGGAACGGACGTAAGCATTTTTTATGCTGGAATTTCCGAGGGAATTTCAACACCAACGAGGGTGGAAGTATGTTAAAAAATAACACTATTCTAGTAAAAAATTGTTTTTTTATCACTTTTTTTTTTCACCAACAAAAAATTCACGGATCACAAGAACTTTCCTAATCGCTATTGCCATCTAGCGGTGAATAGCGTTATCTTTTGTCGAGCGGAATAAATTCAAATGTTAATTTAATGCCTTATAGATGTCACTATATACCATTTTTATTTCATGGTTTATGAATGTGTGAAATGTGTCTATGATACTCTTCAACTTTCGGTTGAATTACTTGGTTTGACGACCCGCGCAATAAAACTAAAAAGAAACCGGTGGAAAATGCAGTATGTCCTTTGTATCCCTGACAACGTGTATGCAGTTTCATGATGATCCGTTGAGGAGTGAAAGCGTAACAAACAAATTCACTTTTATAATAGCTCCGAGTAATAAATATACTACGTTTTAAAAGTAGGTAAGTATACATTACATAAACACGTTTTTCGTTTGCAGCACGTCTAAGAAAAAAAGTAAAAATTAAAACTGGCAAAAACGGCGGTTTTGGTTGGTATCTACTTTTTGTTATTACTCCTAATATGAAATTTATCGTTTTACGCACGTTTTTCGTACTTCCTCTAAAGTGACAGGGTGATGAGGGACAGCATGTGTCATACACATCCTTATGTACATACAAAAAAACACCAGGTTAATCGAAACAAGCGCGTTATTTATTACAATAATCAAAATATAATAATAATAGCAAATACAATTTTTTTTTCTCAATAGCAAATATACAAACATCTTTCGACAACCCCCCACAATCACTTACAACTTTGGTCAATATTCAAACGAAAAAACTTTACAAAAACCATTTTTTTTTGTTTCGGTAAACAATTTGGACAAAATTACTAGAATAATAATTATAATATTACAATTTCTCTGTTAGGTACTTAATACAAAATTGATTATCAACAAAAGATTATACAAAAAAAAAAACCGCTTAATTTGAAATTTTGCAATTTATTTTCCCTAGTTTGTAAAACTTTAAACAAATTATTTAACCAGCTCGACACAACAACCTACATTTTGTTTAGTTAAATAATATTAATTAGTTAATGAAACAATAAAAAAAAAAAACCTAGAATATAATTGAAGCCCTATTCTCGTATCTGAAAGTCTTTCGTACAAATTAATGTAAAAACTTTTCCACTTTGTACATTATCAATATTATACTACGGTTAATATTCAATGTAGATTTTAGAAAATTAGGATTCAGTTATGTTTTATACTAAAAATACTAAAGGAAACCTCCTTAAATACTACAGGAATTAAAACATTTAAATGGAAACATTAGGTATTTCACTGAAACAACAAAAGTAATATTTCAAAATTATTAACATAATATATGAGATTTTAAAGTATATTTCGGTGGGATTTTTTTCATAAGATAACTATCACTCGTCTACCGATCTTAGGATTTAAATCGGCATTCAATACCTGATGTACAAGTGATTCAATTTACTTTTGATAGGACCATCTACAAGAAAGTCTTCATCTAACTCCACTAAGATCCTTTGTACCCGAAGAGTAGACCGGATCGGGCATGAGAAGATTCGAGAGTGGTTCGATTTTGAGAAGACTCCAGAGCGGATCGGATTTGAAGCGGGTTTTGAAATCTATAGATATTTTCCTTAAAACAGAATAATATACTCTATGTAATTTCAGTCTGTACAAGATGGCAAATGGCAAGTTCATTCTTATCTAAGGGTGGTATTACATTTCTAATAGTAAATAAATAATAATAATAAAATGGTTTATTGCCATCAGAAAGGTGTACGTAAAAACCATGAAACTTTAGCCAATTATAGGCAAAAAAGGAGTGATTCAGCGCAAGCTGTTCGCGACCTAGGGGCCCGAGCAGCGCTGGTTTTCAATCACTCCCCTCTGGAGCAGAGCTGATGCAGTCCAGAACAAATCTTTTCTAAGAGAATTAAACTACAGTATCAAAGTAATAAACTAAATGATTTATCAAATATTTTTGTCCAATGTACAGTTGTCATAATATTTGACCAAACGTCGGTACTCCCAGTAGGGTACAGTTGACGAAGTCGTCCAATTCATTTCATACACTGTACATTGGACTTGATGAGTGTAAAATACCACCCTTATATGGTACAGTTTCGAAAGTGTGAAAAGTGTTAATTGTGCAAATCTCTTGGAAACTACGCTATCTGTTTCACTTTTAATTATTTCAGAGCTATATGAAGAACTCAATGTAATGACAACGCTGCTGTTACACAAGAAAACATACAAGTATTTTTCTATTTCTCGACATAATTATTACAATCGTTATTGGTGTTTCAATAGATATATCAGAGACGAATCGAGAATAGGGCTGATATGAGAGTACAAGAAAAAGTATGATGAGATCGAAACTTATAAGTAATCGAAACTTAATTAAATAATAAATGTTAACTTTTTTTTTTAAACAAAATTATAGAAGAAACCCTTCACTCCGAAAACAAGTGCATTTATAATATCCTTTTTTTTCCAATTTTCAATATTACATATTAAGTATATCGTTTGTGTCATTCCATTCGTTCAACTCGACAAGCATTAATTTTTACCATTAGCTTAATAAAAAAAATCTGATATTTTTCGAAATTCAACTACAAAATACAATTGGAAAAAGTAGTGAGGTGGTTCCACCAACCGTGAGATTGGAGTGTTCCGTGTGCGCTGAATGCAAACTTAATCAAAGTAAAGAGGAAAAATATATTTACCACAGATAGGTACTACAGTAGGCACTTTTGACATCTTAAATAATAATGGCGGGTTGATATTATTATGTTTCAAACTTATAAATGCACGTTGGAGTACTAATAAATATGAATTTATGACACTCATAATACCACTCTCTCGCCCGCAACCGGTTGAGAGAGCAAAACCTTATTTACAAGCTAAGCTACCTATGACCGTAAACTAATTTTAATCTATTCTATATACAACTTTACATAAATTCTACAATCGACTCGATCTTAAGTTTATTTTACATAATCTGTTTTCTAAAACTACGCGTCCCTCTATATATTTTATACAACGTGTAACAGAAAGAATCACCTGTGAACTGGTTTATATGGAAAAAGAATCGAAAATTAACCACAAAAACAAGTTCCTAGCTGGGTTTTTTTAGCTGATCTTGAATAATTTGGAATCTTCCGCTACCAGCTTCGGCACTCTTAGTAAGAAATGAGTTAAAACGTTCTATTACACATTGTATATCTTTAAAATCATTGTTGTTACATAAAAAAATTAAAAATCTATAGGAAATGAGCTGCCTCTATTATCTATTGATGACTTTATAAGATTCGTTTGCTAACAATTTGAAATAACTGAACTTTACTTACTTTCAACCAGCCATGATTACAAATAAGCCAACATTTCCAACAAGTTTAACATTCTGGTTTATTTGGAACCAACGTACCATTAGTATGAAAATAGTATAGTAACATTCTTGAAATAATACTAGATTAAACAAACAATAGACATTGTTTTTTTTTAGTTTCGTTTCAAATTCAGTATACAAGACGTGATAAAATTAGCTGCAAATATTTACGGGGCTGAAAGTTTACGTTATAACAAACAGGATAAGCGAAAAAAATATATTTTAAGTTCGGTAGTTTTTCAGAATATGAGGGAAAATAATTCAATGAAAAAAGGTTACAACTACTACAAGGCACGCGCCACGCACACAGCGAGCGATGCGTCAGCTGGATCGAGGTCATTGACCTTAAGATACCGGCGCGGGGCGTATGTGTAAAGCTATTGAGTGGCGAGCGCCTTCACAGGTTTTCTTTTTGATTGATTTATTTTTTTATTTTTTATTTTATTTTATGAACATGTTTATAACGGTGTAAACTTTCAACCCTTATTTGCAAAAAAAATTACCACATCTTGTATAAGGAGAATAGAACATATTCAATAACATTTTATAGATGAAGGGTATTGGACATAACCACTTAGAGAAAGTTAGTTAAAAAAAATTTGTAACCTTAACCAATAACTTAATCTCAAAATTATAATATTAATTTCTATAATATATGAAACCTATAAATTTGTTTCTATACTATTATATAACAATATGAAGATTACATAGACATAAAAAACCACATATCCCTATTTATTTCTCGAGTATGGAAGAATCAGTATATACTATTAGTTAATTTTTTTGACTGAAACCATGTTTTCTGTTTTACATCAAACATCGGTTTGTTTGTTTCATTCTATAGTTTAAATTATTATTATCTTAATTTTTTGCTCACGTTCATTTAACTTTGTAAGGAAGCGGACACGCGCGCACCGCGTGCACGCCTCAACCCCCCCGCACCGCCGACGCACACAGCGACACCGGCCGCATATCGCGACGCGGCGAAGTGCACACCGTTCCGGGGCTATAAATAGCGACGCCGCGCGCCGCCGAGGGCTTACTCGCCGACAGGTTCTCGCACCGTGCACACGCCCGTGTCACGTCCACTCGTTCCACCCGCCAGTGCCGCGGCGCGTGAACCTAGCGGCGCGGTAACTCTCCGCCTCCGTATCCGCACGTCCGCCATCCAAACCCGTCCCTCGCACACCGATCGCCGTCGCTACGTTGCTGGCTTACGAGTTGCGCATCAGCGCAGCACGTTGGGGCCCTACAGCCAGCGGCAGCCATCGGTGGCGCGAACTCCTGCATACCTGCCTCTTCCTGTCCCGGCCACCACAGCCACCGAAACACTCGACACCACTAACCCACACCAACTCACCAAGGTAGCCGGCCCCTCTCGCTCCGGCTTGTATTGGGGATAGGCTACCGAATAACCCGCAGCACACCGACAGACTCTCCGGGACGCTCGGCCCCTCTCGCTCCGGCTTGTATTGGGGGCAGGGCTACCGGAAACACCGACCGGCCCCTCTCGCTCCGGCTGTATTGGGGATAGGCCGACATTCGCCAACTCACACCCGGCCGCTCGCTTCCCGTCCTAGCCCTATCCAGCCCTCGGCCACCGACCGCCGCCCGCCCGCTGGCGCCGCGCCTGCCGACGGCCGACCCCGCCCGGCCACCGCCGCGCCTGCAGACCGCCGGCCCCGCCCGGCCATCGCCGCGACCGCCGGCCCCGCCCGGCCACCGCCGCGCCCGTCGACAGCCGGCCCCGCCTGGCCACCGCCGCGACCGCCGGCCAGCGGCCCTGCCCGGCCACCGCCGACCGCCGGCCCCGCCCGACTACCACCGTGACCGCCGACCGCCGACCCGCCCGGCGCGCCGCCGCGCCCGCGCACCGTGCCCGTAGGAACCGCGCCGGACCCGTCGCGACCCGCGTGACGCCCGCCGCCCGGGCCCGTAGTTCATAAGTGTTGTGAAGTAGGTAGTGTAAAGAACAGTGTTACCGCCCGCCGTCCGGGGCCCTTAGTTCATAAGTGTGGTATGTAAACCTAGAAGTGTAGCTAGGGCTGTGGATTATACGAATAAATGTGTATGTGTACTCCTGTTACTCCGCAACCGTTCGTTTCATTTTGGATAGGGACCGTCAGGGGACCCCATCTCCAGGAAAATTGTTGACTGCCCGCGGGCCAGGTTCGACCCCCGGCCCGCCGCATCACATCGGCGCCCAACGTTAAAAACTCACAAGGAGCCCAGGAAGAGCGGTTTTAAGAAGACACAGGAAGAAAGAAAACCGGCAGAAACCGCCCCATCCCGGCTCGCATCATCGCAAAGTCGCGCATACGACTTTCGACATAACCAGCACCGCCCTCCCGCATACCCCGTGGGATCCGCACCGAAAAACGAAAAACCGTAAGAAAAAAAAACAAATAACCGGCATAACATTAGAAAACCGGTAAAAACCGGAACAACAAAGGAAAACCGGTAAATTCATCGAAACAAATGTTTTCGTGGGTTTACAACAAGAAGAAACCAGAACTGATCGAAGAATCAATCAAACGTAACCTGGACACAGAAGGGTTCACAGTGGAAGAATTAAGAAAAAACTTAGTAAAACATCTAAGAGAAGAAGCAAACCTCCAGTTCGAAGACGCAGGAAGCGAAAGTGATAGAAACTCCGAAACGACAAAACCGAAAATGTCGAAAACCGCGGACAGAACAATCCGAGAAACTGCCAAGTTAGTGTCACAGTGGAATATTAAGTACGATATAAAGGACAATGCAGTCGAGTTCCTGGAAAGAATAAATGAATTTTTAGAAGCAAATAATGTAAGTCCAGAAGATTTGTTAAAATTATTACCACAAATATTCTCTGGAAAAGCCCTAACGTGGTACAGGAACAATAATGATTGGAAGGCCTGGGACGACTTCGAAGAAGCATTCAAACTTTTCTTTTTTCCAAGCAACTACACAACCAACTTAATGACAAAAATCATATCGAACCGGCAATTTGAACACCAAAAGTTCACAGACTACCTGAACCATATGCAGACACTTATGCGAAGACACGGCGGTTTATCAGAAGCCGAAAAAGTGGAGAGAATATACGAAAATATGAATCCCGGATACAAACTGTATGTAAAAAGAAACGAATTCTCGACCATAAAGGACCTCATAAAACTAACAAATGAATACGAAAATATCACCGCGGAAAAATTTAAACAAGAAAAATATCAACCAGATACAGACAGACAGTATACTTACCCACCAAATTTTAGTAACCAGAAAAACACAAGACCAGGAAATGCAAGTAAAGAAGAAAAATATATGAGAAATTATGACCCGACAACCTGCTGTTGGAGCTGTGGCAAAATGGGCCACTCCATGAGCGAATGCAGGGGAAAGAAGTTGCTGTTCTGTAGTGGGTGTGGAAAATTAGGAATCCTAAGCACAAAATGTTGCAAAAAACATAGAAACGAACCCCAGGCATGTACGATCCAAGATACAAACAAAGACATCCGAAATTTCATTAAGGTGACTATTGACCGAACACAGTACAGAGCACTAATGGACACAGGATCTAACAGTAGTTATATAAACCAGACGGTAACGAAAAACCTAAAGAAAGACCAGATAAATAAGAGCAAGACAAATAAACAAGCCATACTAGCAGACGGCAGTAAAATCCAACTAAATCAAAGAGCACTAATAGATATACAAACCGACAAAAGATCCTTCACACACGTATTCAACGTACTACCAACCGCACCGCATGTCATATTAGGTATGGACATATTAAAAAGATTGGGTTTAAAACTAGAGTGGACAAATAATAACCAAGTAACGAGGGAACCAAAAACCGAATACCAGCAAGAAAGCACGACCGACACCGAAAAAACCAGTTTAAGTGAGACACCAAGAAACCAAACAAAATCCGAAATCACAGACAAGAGGGGAAAACAAAAAGAGCTAGCTGATAAACCGTGTATAAACCGTACAGGAAAAAGCGAGAAACAAGATTGGTACAACAACAAACTGGAACAAACAGAACAGCAGCCTTCAAACAACACAGATTACGGCATACAAAAAAGGCAACGATATAGAAAAATCGAAAACAACGCCGAAGAACCAGAGCAAGTAACATCAACCGAACATATTGGGCCACTTCTAGGGGAACAAGGAAGAAGACAGTGGAAAACATACCGAAATGAGCGGGTAAACAAAGAATTCCCTCTCTCCGACGCAAGATTGATCCCAAAATTCTCCAGTCCGTATCAGGTACCAGAAGAAGTTTCACCAGATATATTTAGACTTCAAGACCCATGGAACAGAAACACTTTTTTTCGGAATAGCACAATTATACAACCAGCGAAGTTGATACCGAACACGCAAACAACAAGAGGCGACTACACAAAACCAGAGAATCCTGAAATATTAGATGAAAGAAAAAGAAGAAGAAGAATTCCTTAGAAATCCTGTCCGGATGAAGGAGTCATTATGAAACGAAAAGTAGATAGGAAATATTTTAGTAGTTTTTATTGTATTTAAGTTATGGTAAGTTATTTTTTATGTGTAAGATTAGCGAAGAAATTAAACTCGTCAGGGGTTTAATCCAGTTAGTCCAGGGGTGGTAAAGGGATAAAGTAAAAACATGTACAATTTAACCAAGTAGTACTGTATTCCATTCGGATTTCCTGCCGATAGTACATTAAACAGTTAGGTAGTAAGAAATAACTAAATAAAGCAGGTATATAGGATAAGATGTATAGCAGTAACATATTTTGTATCAACCAGCAAGGAATAATATTAGGTAGCCAGGACATAATTTTTCAATAGGTAGCAGTAACCTTAGCTTAAGGTAGAATAGGATACATTTTCACCGGATTTGCAATGGATTTAGATTCCGATACGAGTAAAGAAACTCAGAAGGTCA